>CM036247.1:12292013-13619096 GCA_020698575.1 Bostrychus sinensis
CTGGTTCCTGTGCAGAGGAATTACATAACCCTGAGCTGATTATGAAATTGACTGGAGGAAGTGTGTCATCTTGTGCCTTTTCTCTGGTTTTCTCCTGAATCAATAGACTTGTGTGGCATATGTGGCGGCCTTCCTCCTCCTCTTTTTCCTCCTCCTTCGTCCTCTTCTTCCTCGTATCAGGTCTGTTTCCATAGCGACCTAATGAAGGCTGAGGAGGTCTTTTAAAAAGTACACAGCCTCAAAGTAACGCCTGTGTGTGAGTGTGAGGAGCTAATGAGGTAGCAACCCCAATCAAAGTGACAAGACGTCGGAGGATCCCTGTTTACACCTGACAGGATATCAGTACTAGAGCAGCGCAGTATGAGGGGCATGGGAGAGAGAGTTGTTGACATTCACGATGGTGATATGTAGAACTTGTAAACACTGAATTTACCATTTAGGATAACAGATTGTGAAATTTGGTTTTGCCTTATTTAGGTCTGCTCCAGCTGAAAAAATGCTAAGTAGTGTGACTGACTGGGCAGTGCGGTACAATAATATTCAAAGGAGATACCTATGCATTAGTATTTCATGTGAAATAATTTGTATTTAATGAAAGAGTCTTCTTTTGGGGAGCTGTTACTTTCACTTTGCAGAAAACACTTGGATTAGGTGAGTGGGTGAACAGTTAGCTTTAAAGGTAGCTTTAAAGCAGTATATAATTTTTATATTTCATATAAATGACCCACATGTCTCCGAAGATATGAGGTACACATGTTTAAAACAAATATTAGTTTTACTGATAACAATGGTACAGCTGATTTATTCACAATTGAAAAAATATGTTACCTAATGGCCAAGTTGTTTATATTTACATTTTTTGTTTTGGTTCTAAATTTGCATTGCTGATCGTTCAATCAGAAAAGTGGAAAAGACTGACAGCCCGCAGACCATTGTTTTGGTTTAGACTACAGTACCAATTTCAAACCAGTAGAGCGCAAATGCTGCTTACAGTACCTTTAATGCCCTGTTGGCCCCGTCCATTTCTCTCACATTAGTTTATAGCAGGGCTGCTGCACTGTAGTCCTGCAGAGGTCTGAATAAAGCACTCTACTCACACGACTGCCTCTCTTTCATCCCCTAAGAGTTCACACGTGAACAAAGTTGGAAAGATTTGCGTTCCGACATGAGAAGAGAATATTTAGATGCTTGAAGTGAATGGTGCGTTATAGACAGAACGTGATATAATGGCTAATTAGCATGGTTATTTGAAACATGAAGCTAACAGATAAGTAAAAAATAAATGAGCTTACTGCTTTGTAGTGGCCCCAGTTTGAGCACTGATTTGATCAGACTGATGGCACTTGTTCTGATGTGCTTTAGCAACAGTGCAGGAGTGCTTCCTGGAGAAGGCGGGGTTTCACATCTGCTTTCAGCTTTTGAGAAGGGCAGCACCTCAGCAAACAGGATTACTCAAACCTGCATGAATTAAACTAAAGACTCCAGGTTTGGTTTTGAGGCAGAAACATTATAACATGGTTAAAAGCCCAGAAAAGTCGACTCGGCATAATGGGTAAATTTTAAGCTTTTATATCATATAGCAGCTATTATGTAAAAATAGTTGAAATTATTTTATATATACTTACAGTATTATATAGTGTGCCTTTAAAAACTTGAGTAAGACATCCAGTAAGACTCACGTTTCTACTCTGGGGTAGTGTACCTTTGGACAACTAAACTGGAAACAGCTGTTGCTAACTACTAATGTACAATAGAGCATCACCGTGAAACATCTTTATTATAAGAAACATGCTTTATTGGAGGAGACATTGCCTTTTTTCCCTTTTGGCTTCTTACCTGTCCATTCAATAGTTCTCCCCTCTCAAGAGGCAGAAATGGTATCTAGTGCATTTAAAAGAGATTTATTTGAGTTTGCAAGTCTGAGTTCTTCAGGCAGGTTCTTCCACAGCTGGGGAGCCCATACTTTGAAGCTGTGAAGTTGCCAAAGGTATTTCTGTATTTTTGTAGAAAGGTAAACTTTGTAGTGCTCTAAACGGCGCTGGTGGAGGAAAAGCATTGACGCAGGAGAGTTTCTGGTCTATGTTGAGTCATTATTTTGGTTTATATCTAATATTGGTACGTGATTTTGCTGTCAGTTAAAGCAGTCAGATTTTCTTCACAACAGTAAAAACATTGGCAGTTCATTGACCTTTTATATATCACAAAAAGTACAGATTTATATTACTATTACTGTAAAAATATAAATCACATATGAATGGCAGTCAGTGAGAGCCAACCTTCTTCCCCATTAGATTTCCCATCCGTTCTGGCTCCATTGTCCATTCATTTCTTCTGTCTCTGGTCAGGGTCATACCCATGAATTGTTGGCATGAGTCTCACTTGTACAACCCTCATTGCCCCTCTTTTAGTTCTCTGGATGTCTCCCAGCGTCCCACTCCTCTCCCACCTCTCACAGACCACCATACATTTCAGTATACAAGACTTTTCTGTACATTTCGCAAATTAAATTAGAAACTTGTGGTACTTTTTGCAAAACATTGTCTTGAAATAACAATCTCTCCTGCCAATATAAGGTAATTGTTTTACCAATAGCGTGATTAATGAGTCCTAAATTGCCGTGACTTCCTGTTTGACCAAAGGGACAGGACATGAGAGCCCAGTGGAGCATCTGTCCAGGCCCAAGCCGTAGTTAGCATCCATACATCAGCAGTTTCTTTATCATTATAATCTCTATTTCTGTGCTGTTCTCTGAGTCACACACTGAAGCCTGACCTCCTTTGTCCTCAGGTCCATTGTTGTGGAAACTAAAGCCTTTTGGTCAGAAATAGGTACAGATGTCCTCAGAAAAACCTAAACATGTAACTTAACAGATGTGGCTTTGGATTGTACCAGCACTCTAACATCTTGTTCTGCCTGTATGATGCCTTGTTGCGTCATGTTTTAGTTGGAAACATTATTCATTACCATTGCAAAAACAAAATTGAATTGCATTTGAGTGACTAATCGGCTATTTTTATTCCTGAAATATTGCATAATACAGCTTTTATACAGAAAGTAATGTTCTGTTTATGGTTTTAAATTAAAATAAAAAGGTAGAAAAACATGATGTGACCTGGTACATGGTGCACCTCTTGGACTGACTGCCAAGTACAATACATGAACATTTATTGATTTGAGGATATTTTACTTATTTGTAGACTGTATAGGGCTGGGTACTGTTAAAATTTTTTCAATACTGGTACTTAAATGATACCTGGTTTTTGATACCAGGACCTGAACAATACTTTTTTTCTATACTTATGCTTGTTTAATTCATCTCCTATAACCATAACCATAAAACTAACTTCTAAGTAAATAGGAAAATAGTGTTATCAGTTATAAGTGTTGTTTTTGTATTTATAGCAGGAACATTAAATATAGGATTCATGTCAGTGGATTAATTACTGTATTTAATAATGCTTTATTACTGTGGTGTCTTTAGATTAAAGACAAGTTCATGAGATTAGTCACTTGAATAAGTCAATCAATTAGTTTCTAGTTGATAAATAAGTAATAATAATAGTAATAATAATGCCTTTGATTTATATAGCGCCTTTCTTGATACCCAAAGCGTTTTACGTTGCATTATTCATTCATTCAGGTCACACTCGGTGGTAGTAAGCTACTTCTGTGGCCACAGTTGCCCTGGGGCAGACTGATGGAAGCGTGGTTGCCAATCTGTGCCTACGGCTCCTCCGACCAAGTAAAGTTTATGGTAAAAGTTGTTAAAATGTATTGGTTTTTAAATAGCCCTGTGTCTCATTTGAGACTGTAGGCGAAGAGCTACACACAGTAAAAGGAAAACCCATGGCTGTGTGTCATAACAGATCTATGCACCCCCTTCATGGGTTAGCGGTAGCTCCAGCATTTTTGAGTAATTTAATACTCTCGTGTTGATCTTTAGGTCTGCCCTCTGGGCTCTGGAGCTAAATACTGTCCTGTCTCTGTCACAACCGATGCTGAAGTTTGAAACTCAGCTCAAAACATGGAGCTGAAAGTGACGTGTCTGCTCTGTAGCTTTCTGTAGAGCTGCCTCTGGACCCGCCAGGTATCAAAACTTGGTACCGTAAGAAAATTATTTTTACGATACCACTAGGCACTGGAGCTTTTCGGTCAGTACCACAAAGGTATTGTTATTTGGTACCCAGCCCTAATACTGTAATGTCACAAGTACAAGGTTTAAAAATAAGTCCTCTGGAATTGTTTTTTGTTTTGTTTTGTTTTTTTAAGTTGGATGCTTTGCCAGTTCTGATTTATTGTATTTGTCTAGAGTGGATGAAAGGCTACAAAAAGAAACATTTTCTTTGGCCAGAAATGGGGGGTTGAGCTTCAGCTGTATTGGTCTCTTAAATCCCAGGCCAAAACAGTTGCACCCAGGACATTTATCATCAGAAGGAGCAGACAAAGGACTTATAATGTCCCAAAACTACTGTGGCCTTTCATCCACTCTAGACCAACAGGGTTTAGTTTCAGGTCAAGACTCCTCCCTTCTCGGAGCACAAAAACTGAGCTGTTGTAGCCTCTTGAATGAGACTTCTTCAACTTAGAAACCAAGTATGACTTCTTTTAAACCTTATATTTGTGATTCAATTAGCCTGGATATCTACATATTGTATTATAAAAAGTTGTAGTAGTATTACAGGTGAACAGTACATCAGTCTGAGCTGCGCTATGTTTTGCATGATCTCATAATCACATTCTTTGCATTGGGCAGTCTTGGGAAGAAGACTTACAAGGAATCAATTGGAAAAAGCATTAGTTCCTTTTCCCATTGCCCAGAAAAGAGAAGAAAATGTATGTTTTTCTCCTGTAGCTGTTCACAGAAGTTTAAAATGTGGAACTATAATCTGCCATACAAACACTAAATCAAAATGTCAAAAAATACAGACTGCACCTTAAAAAAATCCTTAATTTATGTGCTGTGTCCATGTTCATAGAGTATGACTTGCTATAACCTTTATAAACCTTTTATTTATGAAATTAATACTGACACTGACTGATACTGGCACCCTTAAGTGCCCTCTGCTTCTCTGTATTTTTTACCTTTTTGTGAGAAAGACAGGATAAGAAAATGTTTAGACTTTTTTCAGTTTGTCTGAGCCATTATACCTATTTAGCATAATTACAGCCCACAGACGACACCAGTCAAAATGAATGGTACACTTGATTTCTTGCCTGGTATAAAGACAGTGTTTTCTCCAAATTAGGAACACATTGTTCTGACTGAGAGCTTTTGTCCCTTCGGTCTGCAGCATCAGTTTAATGCTGTACAATAAAGAGAGATTACACTCAGTACGCTGAAGCTTGTTAGAGATGGTCTTACTGCGGTGGGATTACGGCATATTATGTGAGATTAAATGTTGTATTTAGAGGATAATTTAGATGCTAGACCAGTGCCAGCGTTAGATCACAGCTTACCGTTTACCTGTGTGGCTTATATCAAGGATTTTAATGTTTTATCTTTGTCATTAAAGTGATACCTGTGCACACAACCATCAAGATTTTTAGAGATGGTCTTACTACTTAACCAGGACTAAATCAAAACTAAACCAGACCTAAACCAGGATTAAACCAAGACTAAACCGATTCTAAACCAGACCTAAAGCAGGACTAAACCAGAACTAAGCCAGGACTAAATCAAGAGTAAACCCAATCTAAACCAGGACTAAATCAGATATAAACCATGGCAAACCAGGCCCAGAACAAGTCTAAACAAGGACTAATCCAGATCTAAGCCAAGTCTAAACCGGGATAAACGAGGGCTAAACCTGGTCCAAACCAGTAACTAACCAGGGCTAAACCAGAACTAAACCAGGGCTAAACCAGGACTAAGCCAGTACTAAACCATGTCTAAACCGGTCCAAACCAGGACTTAAACAGGGCTAAACCAGAACTGAACCAAGTCTAAACCAGGACTAAATTAGGCTCGAACCAGTAACTAAACCAGATCTAAACCAGTACAAAGCCAGTACTAAATCAGGTCTAAACCAAGACTAAACAAAGGCTGAACTCAATCTAAACCAGTTCTAAATCAGATCTAAACCAGGATTAAACCAAAGCTAAATCAGAATTAAATCAGGCCCAAATGAGGTCTCTAAACCATCACTAAACCAGGACTAATCTAGGACAAAATCAGGACTAAACACGGTCTAAATCACGATTGAACCAGGTCTAAACCAGGACTAAATCAGGCCCAAACCAGATCTAAACCAGGAGTAAGCCAGTGCTAAACTTCACAATTAGATAAAGCCCAAATCAACTAAATCAGGACTTAAACTGCAAAGGCTCCGGAGACGTCCATGTACCAGCGGTGGAACCTGCACCACAGTTTGAGAACCAATGTGCTTGACCAGTTTCAGCGTCAGATCACCGTGTACCTGTGTGTGTGGCCCCTGTCGAGGATCTCACTCGGGTTTTATTGTGCTGAAGTCGTACCTGCGCCCACAGAGCCATCAAACACCCACAGCTGTTGTGACGATGAGGAGTGTGTGTCTACTCGTGCACGGCCACACATGCACGCACACACATACAGAGAGCCACCATGAAGCTCGTCAATGGCAGTGAGGTTTTTCGGTGAACGTTTCTATGGTAACGGCAGTAAAAAAAAAAACTGTCTCGGTGAAAAGGGAGTGAATTGGTCGTGTGTAGGATTAAACGAGACGACAGGATGAAGCGTATGGAAATGAGCAGCAGGAGAGGATGGAGAGGAAGAGTTTATGAATGGAGATGTAGGGGATAAATATTGTATGGTGCTTGTTTGCAAAATTATTGTCATTCATTTTCTTGGCTGAAGCATAGGCCAGCAACTATGGGCCTGAGGCGGGGCGCAGTGTCTGTACAGTGGCCAAACAGACACTGACAGATTATGGTTAACCACGATATTAGGACCACGTAAGATTCATCGAGGCTTCACTAGACTCCTACCTGGTGACTGGTGAAACTCAGTTAACCATAGTTATTGCATGTGTGGTTGATTGGTTTGTTGTCACTGTGTATTTTTGTGTCTCTAAATATTTGTAGGAGTCTAAAGGGCCTTGGTCTTTTGTTTATATGAGGTTTCTGTTTTCTGAATCCGTAAAGGTTTAAAAACACTGGAAGAAGTGTTTTGGTCTCACAGTGGGAGCCGCTTTGGGCCGCTTTGCTCTCATGTAAACTGTGAAAACACCGTACTCGCTGAAAATGATGACGGAACAGTCCCAATCTGAACTGTGATTGGCTGACTGGCTGCTGGGCGCACGTCAGCTGACCCACGAGTGCAAAATACAAGGCTTTTATGTCTCCTGGGATCATATTTAGTCCAGTAACTGTCAGTAATATCTGTACTCACTTTGATGAGAGACTTTATGAGAATGGCTCCAGAAAAATCACAACGCCCTAAAGTGGTTGGAAAGTTACAGACACTTCCTCTGCTGTGCCGTTTAGTCTCTGTGTGGTGTAGAGCATTTGCAGAACCCACAGCGCCATTTGCTGGACAAACACAGGTACTACAGTTTACAGTTGTTTTCCTTGTACCTCAGCGTTGTGTAAAGGCGAAACAAAGGCGGCATGTCAGTTGCGTTTTCCTGGCAAGCGTTGTGATGTAAATTGTTTGTAATAGTCCCTAAATCGCAGCTTTCATCAGGATACACTATTATATTGATACAGTGGACTGGCGATACCTAAAAGACTGCCATGATATGATCACGATTTGATGCAATATAGGCCCCACAAACGATATATTAATGTTATCTGCTTATTTAACCAAATATTTAGTCTACATTAAAAGCTATTGGTATATGATGTTTTTTTTAGAATAAAAGTGAACATTCAAATAAAATTCAAATGCTTTTTATTGGTGTTTATAACGTTTTAAAAGGTTCCGATGCAATTAGAATAAAGTGAACCGTTGAAGAAATTGTTGTGAAGTTTATTAATGTTTATAAAGTTGTAAATTGTTCTGTTTTAATCAGAGTCCTAATGAGGTAACTCCCACAGAAGCTGCCATTTGTCATCTGTAATGTAATCAGCCTGAAGCACATGCTTTAGACTCACCGATGCATTCCTCTGCTGTTCCAGGCGTGTCCTTGAGTTTGTGAGTAGTTTTTCCTGAAATAGTCCAGATCTCCATCACAGCAGATGAATTAACGATGAACCATGTTGCACTTAACTTAAACTTAAAACACAAGGAACAACATTTTTTTTTTCGAACATTTCCCTTGCCAATTATTTTACTGCTCTGTTTGTTTACACTCTGCAAAATCAGAGCAGCAGAAGTAGAGAGACACCCCTAAATATTAGCCCTCTGACTAACTAGTAATTGTTTAGGATGTACCTTACCTAACAACCAAATCAGTGGGGAAACACACCAGCCCTTTGCAAATGTAAGACAGAGTGAAAACATTGCAAACACTGTACACACTTTTATTATAGATATAGGGCAGGGAATGAGTAATTTTAAAGGTTTGTATGAAAATGTACAGAGGAGCGATAGTGACTTTATTGTTGAAAAGTTGAGGTAGTGTATGGATGCAGTGAATGAGGACATAAAGTTTGAGAGAAAAGGATGCAGAGAATATGGCTCATTTGGAGGCAGATGGTCCCTGAAATGAACAGCTGAAAAGGAAAAAAATAGCAGAAATAGGTTACAAACTTATTTTTACATAGCGCATTTACCTGTCTTTGCCTCTGTGCATCAGTGCCATTACCTGCTTTATACACTATCAGCGTTTCTCAGTAGAGACATTAGTCAAAGCATTTTACCGAGAATCTGAATTGCTCATCGTAAAAACAGCACATATCCATCGAGTAATTGTGAGTGCTGCTGAGTGCTTTGATGCCCTTATCTGTATCAAAATCACACTCTGTATCTTCTGTAGTGCCCTATTTAAAATAATAATCCTTTACATTGGAGTGCCAGTCATTTAGGGGCAGCCACCGAGGTACACTCACTATCCATTATGTTATTATGAGGCGGACTGACAATTTGCACATATCATATCTGCTGTATGAACTGCAGAAAGCCAGATGGGAAACCGCAGTTCATAGAGGCATTGGATTAACTTATGCATTAGTGGATACAGTTTAATAATTCCCGATAAACCCAGAGCGTCCTTCTTGGGCTCAATGTATAAGCCTCTAACATCATAATACTCCAGCTCTGGCCCTAAGTCAAACAGACGACCTGACGTGACCCCAAACACAGCTACAGTAATGCCAAATACAACAAAACCATATGAGACCCTTACAGAGCAGCCAAACTGCTAAAAATAGACGACTAACAATATCAGAGTCTTGGGCAAATTGGATAAATGTTGTTATTCCAGTCCAATTTCACAGATAACGACCTGCCCAGGGGGATTTTAATACACAGTATGAAACGCTGATGATTAAAAAGTACTTTAAAAAATGTAAAGGGAAAGTAGGAAAATGACAGAAACCTTTTCTTTGGGCATGTGAATTGTTCCTGATTTGGAAAAAAAGAGAAAATTAATAAAAAATTTTATTAATTCATTAATTCGTCTGCATATTCTCATTAGAGGATGTTGGTTATCCCATCAGCAATGTTTCTTAGGTGAGGTTGCAGGATTGAGCAAGCGCTTACCACTCTGCCACTGTTCATCCATACAAGTCATTTAATAATATGTGTAATTTGGCTTCCCATTATAAAGTCCTAAAATTACAAGATGCCCATTGGACTTAGGTTTATGGCATATGGAATAAGAGATGTTTCAAAATGTGTTCCTTCTATATACAAATCAAACTGCACAATGTTGGTAACTTGAACTAAGTTCAAACAGGAGTAGATTATAAAACGGCTATGCAGTAAGTAATTTCAACCAAGCAACAGAACAGCAGAGAGGCTTCTGATGAGGTACACAAAAGCCAAAGTCATGTGAATAGGATCACAAACTGATTGGAGATTTGCAATGGTTCGCTTTTTGACCCCAAACAATGCTGGCCCTGAGTCTAATCGCAGTTGTTGGATTAGTTCTTTTGAGAATACTTTGTTCAACCAAATACTAATACTCTTTAAACCTTTTGTTGCAATACTTCTCTTAATTCAAATTTTTTTGCATCCTCTCCATCCTCCTCCTCCACTTCTGTCTGTCAGCTCAAGCCATTTGCAAACACCCTAGTTTATATCAGATCTGCTGCAGTGAAGGGCTGCACGGCTGAGGCATTTCTATTACCAAAAGCTCTCTTAAGACACTACTGCCTCTTCTCCTTTTTTGGTTCCCACGTGAATGAAGTTCAGGCATGAGAGGAGAATCTCTGAGTGCTTGTACTGAACGGTGCAGGGCAGACAGAGCATGGTAAAATGACTAATTAGCACAGCTATTAGCAACATGAGGCTAACAGAGCTGACTGGCTGTGGTTTAAGCGCTGAAATTATTAGTTTGAGGTAGGTGAGGTCTATGTGCTTTAGAAAAAGGCAGGGCTTCACGTCTACATAGAGCCATGAGGCTGAGCGTTTTCGGCTTTTGAGATGGGCAGTGCCTCAGCATACAGGATTACATGATATACAGGATACAGGATTTCTTGCGTAAATGAAACAAAATACTAGTCCGGGTTTGTTTTTGAGGTGAAAGCAATATATAACATGGTTAAAAGCTCAAGAAGAGATTTAGCATAATAGGGAACCTTTAACTTTCAGGAAGTTTTCAATTTAATAATTTTAGCACCACAAGTCTTGCCGATGTATTTGATGCTGTTCACATTTCCTTCACTACACTTGATTTCAACTGGCTTCTTTCTCCTCCTGAGGCAGCTGAGATAGTCCCCGTCTTGATACTATCCTCAGGTTCTGCTCTTGTCATCAGCCGCTCCACAGTGTGTCCTCAGCTCCTCTCAATGTGCTGTGAGCCTGAAGTGTGTTTTATAGACAGAGTGTGTAATAAAGCCCTGTAGACCCCAGTACATGGCTGTGTGTGTGAGTGCAGCAGCAGTGGACAGGGTCAGGGCTGCAGAGGCTGTTACTGAGACTGCGGTGAGAGGATTGTGACAGGCTCAAGAGTCACTGCTGAGAGCAACGGCTTAAAGAGCAGATGGTCTGAAGAGACATTTTGACTTCTTAAACAAAAACTTAAATGTTCACTTTTACTTTTACATCAGAAGTCAAACGCTGGGCCCCCTTTGCTGCATTGTTTTGAATAAACCAAACGAGACAAGACACAAGACTGCGTTAATGAGACGAGATTTTTACCTGCTATTGAAATGTCTTTTATACCAATGAACAATGTCATTTTTTTTCCTGAAAATCATAAAATGCAAAGCTATTTAGGTGCATTTTTAAATCAACTTGTAATGAATGCCATTTACTTCTATTATTTGGATTATGTGCATTATCAGAACATATTCTGCCAATTGTGTTGCCAAAAACTCAAATGACTAGCTTCTCCGCTGTAAAAAGTGCTAACAGAACCCGATCCTGAGATCACAAGACTGATTTTTACCTTCATGAGAATCTTACAAGATCATGAGATTGTAAGATCTTGTCACACCCCTAATAGTCATGTACTGTGTTAATGTGACATATTCACATTATTACTCATAACAACTTATATAAGCTACTAAAGTATTACCTCAACCTGTTTTCTCTTTTTTTCTGTCAAAACCAAACCATTTGTCCCAACTTTAGGATCTATCCTAACGCTGAGCAGAAATGTGGTTTTGTGGTATTTTGTTTTATACTTACATGCTATTATTAGGTGCTTAAACAGTTTTTCTGAAGTGCATTAATTTTATATATTGGTATGTTTATTATCAGGCATCATGCTGCGAGCCTTAGAAAATAATTACATTGGCAATTAATGTATCCATCTGTATTGTATTTGTCACTCATAGAGGCCTTTAGTCACTGCAGCATCAAATGACAGCAAAGTTCACTATTTACATGCATGGATCAGTGTTTCACTAAAGTGTAGTAATTTGTGATTTTAGTTTTTAGTGTTTAGTGTTTCTCTATTATGTATCTTACAGTATGTGTTTGTCCTGTCGTTAAATAATGAAAATAACGTTGATGTTACAAGTCACTTACTTTGGTTTTACTCAGGAACAAACTCGCCTGAAACCTGAGCTGATTTGTATAGTTTCCACTTGTTCTGTAAAACACTGAAGGAATTTGCGTTTTTATGAACAAATGACTAATTTCCTGACACATTTTTAGAGTATAGAAGGTCACAGTTGAGGCTAACAGCCCTAAGACCTACACTGAGTTAAAATAGTAGAAGATAAGCAGCTCTTGGCACAGAAGAGAAGTGTGAGAGCCCAATCTCAATGAGTCCAGGGGTTGACACTTCCTGTTCGTCTCAATGGAGGATAGAAGTTAGTCTTGTTACTCAGAGCCTTTTTGTTGTGTTGTATGTGAAATGGATAGTCTTTTCTACCCAAAAGGCTTTGCCTCGTTTTCCCATTCCCCACATAAAGCAAGTACATAGCGATTAAATCTACGACATCTACAACTATCCAAATATACAATACAAGAAGTGACTTACCTTAACTTTCTAAAGCAGAGTCATGGATTAGATTGATGCAGCAATGACCCCAACCTTGTTAATAGATCCATTAATCCACTACATATCTTTTCTTTAGTTCAGTTTGAATTAGTTTTTTGCTTTGTTTCTTTGCGTGTAAGCAAACAGAGCCAACAGTGCAATAGCTGCTTTTCCTAAAATCTTCACCTGTTAATGATTTAATGTTGCCAAGGACTGTAGACCAAGCAGCCAATGAAAGCGTCTCTTATTTAAGTCGCTGGGATGTAATTGGCTAAAGCTTGTGGTCACGGACTGAACATTTTTGTTTTGGTCAAATGCAACAGCTAAGACTTTTTTATACTACTACGCACTACTTCATTACCAGCATTTGCAGTCTTAAACATAAAATATCAGTGTTACAATGTACTTTTAAACATGATTTTAGTCTATCTCTGTAGTTGAAGAATTGCCTCCGCTTCTACATCTTGTAAAATCTGGCTTTAAATTAAAAATTAAACCAAAGCTAACTTTATAAAAGCTATTAAATCTATGTCCTGTTTACTCAAATGTGCAGCAGTTTCTCAAGAGCTGATAAATTTGTGTTTGTCGAACTTCGACACCAGTCTCTCCTCCTCTTTCATGTAAAGTTAGACTTATTTATAATGTGTGTGGAGATTTTACAGGCCAATTAAATCCATGTTGGACACATGGCACTGAGTACACGCTGCTGTTTTCCATGGAAAGTTTGTTAAAAGGGAGTGATTTCAGAGCTGATAAATACACCGTCTGAGAGGAGAGCTTGCTTACATTTTTTTCCAGAAAAGCCACTTAAGGACATGGCAGATGGTTAATTTAGATGATACAACATCCGCAAAGGTTTTAGTGGTTGTGAAGTCTATTACTGGAGTGTAATATAAATACTTTTTATTCTTATTAATGCAAATTGTCACAAAATTGTCTCTACCTTTATTGTATGACACGTCTTACATTTGAGATATTAAAATAACTTTGGTGGTGAACTGCTTAAAGGTTTTGGGTGAAGGTGTTTTGGTTAACCACAGTTCACCCATCACAGTTCATCTTCTATTTAAAAAAAAAAAACACATTCTGAAATAACTTTGGTGCAATTTTATGGAATAAACTAATATAATTTGGCATTATTTGCAGTTATTTCTGCCGTGTATAAATACAGTTCTGTTGTAATACATACATTGAAGTGTCTATGGGGGATGATATGTTATTATATGTTATTTTACAGTTTTTATTATAATTTTTTACTTGTTTTCTACCTTAATATTGGTGTCAAATTTTTATTTTAGTTAAAGTCACATTGCTTATCATCTGAGTTTAATGTACTATTGAAGGATTACTATTGATGGGAAACATTAAAATTACTTTAAGGCTGTAAAATATTGACAATTATCTTAATTATAAGTTTTTCATATATTTTGTACTATAATATTAGATTAAGGTATTGAATTTATGGGGAAATGCTGCAGCTGTTTATAACTGGTTCATCTTCAGTAAAGACATTTTATTTCATTATCACTAATTTTGACAAAAACTCTTGGCGGTGTCCTTTCAGTTCAGTTTACTTACAGTCAGTTATTTTAAGTTTGGGGAAATGCCGAGTGCTATTTGAGGCTAGCTTGCGCCACTAAAAATATAGTTTTCTCCATTTCGTACAACTGTATTCATAAAGTAGTGAGGCGTTAACAGCAATTTTTTTTTCCAGCTCAGAGTGCAAGGTCTATGAGATGCCACTTATATTTCTACCTGTATCTTTGCATTGTATGACTAGTTTGTTGGGCTCAGCCATTTTTCACCTTAAACAATACTAAGGGTGCTCCGATCGATTGGCCGCCGATCATGATCGGCCGATCATGGCTAAAAATAGAGTGATCGGTGATCGGTAAAATGGGCCGATCAGAAGGGCCGATCAAATTACAATAAACACGCGAGGCTCTCACATTTACTGTCCTGCAACTCCGGTTTGATTAAACAGCAGTAGCGTTATTTTAGCAGTGTTTTTAAGTTAAGCCCTGGTTATAACTAACACAAACCTGCCCTGGAGGCGCTGCTTTGTGTCCCCGCTGTGTCCCCGCCTGCTTTAGGAGCGCACGGGACAGAACTGAGGTGCAGCAGTGCGTGTATTTGCAAACACCAACGTAAATAGAGCTACAGCTAACCCGCTAACAGTTACGTTAAAAGGATTAAGAAAGTTCAGAGTCTGCCTGTGTCTTGTTGCGCGGAGAAAACTGTGCGTTTTGTGGCTTAAACTGCACCAAATGGCTGCTAATGGAAAGAGAAAGTAAAAAGGCAGCCCATGTGTCCGTGTGTCTGAAAGGAGCACCTTTCGTCGTTGTCTTCTCTGCTCTCTTTGCACGTTTTCTTCATTCAGACGTTGTCAGACCTGGCAGCAGGAGCTGTCTGCTCTTTAGTCCACTGTGTTTCAACCTGGTTTGGCTGCGCGTTACGCGGACACAGGCGCTGCACCCGCGGACTCAACCAATTAAGAACAGCTGATTTTTACATCAGCGGAGCATTCAAACAAAGCCACAGACACTGGGCACACATTAAAGACCAATAATGCAACAAAACCTCTTCTAAAACAAAAATAAGTAGAATTTTGTTGTTCTTTTATATTTACAAAGGCTACAGTATTTTTCAAATGGAACTAATAATAGCCTGCATACAATACATTACTACATTGAAGACCACGTGATCGGTATCGGCCATGATCGGTATCGGCCGATCACAGCAGAGGCTGATCGGTGATCGGCCTCAAAAACCCTGATCGGAGCACCCTTAAACAATACCTTTCTGGAATCAAAAGAAAAGAAAAATACTAAAATAGCATAAAAAAAAAAATTTTTTTCAGTACCAAGTTTCAGTACCTAGTGGGACCCCAAATGTTCCTTTGCATGAATCAAATAAATAACAGTTTTAAGTTGCAGATTAAGAATTTTGCTCCAAAATCTGTCTTTTATTCAATATTATTGTGTTTTATGATTGCAAAAGATGAATTAGCACACCATAGTTATCAGAAAAAGTATTGCTCGGGTACCGGTATTGAAAACCAAGTATCGTTTAAGTACTGGTATCGAAAAAATCTTACCCAGTCGTACTAGTTTGAAACGCTGGCTACTCCCCTTGTACAGTGATTTCTTAATTTGAATTTTGATGAAAGACTGTCCTTATTCATTAATGTACTGAAATCCTCTTCTCTCGTCCCTCCAGCTGTGAGCCGCCTCCTCGCCCCGACCCAGAGACATGGGGAAGCAGAACAGCAAGCTGCGTCCTGAGGTGATGCAGGACCTCCTGGAGAGCACCGACTTCACCGAGCACGAGATCCAGGAGTGGTACAAGGGCTTCCTACGGGACTGTCCCAGCGGCAACCTGTCCATGGAGGAGTTCAAGAAGATCTACGGAAACTTCTTCCCGTACGGAGACGCGTCCAAGTTCGCCGAGCACGTCTTTCGCACATTTGACGCTAACGGCGATGGGACGATAGACTTTAGAGAGTTCATCATAGCCCTGAGTGTGACGTCGCGCGGGAAGCTGGAGCAGAAGCTGAAGTGGGCCTTTAGTATGTACGACCTGGACGGGAACGGTTACATCAGTAAATCAGAGATGCTCGAGATAGTACAGGTGAGTGGATAAAAACATGATTTCTAATGTTGCTACTTAACATGAAGTCAAATTTGGAAGTGTCATAGATTCAAAGATGAAGAAGGTGGATGACTATTACTTATTAAAAAATTAGGAAATGCTTTTGGTCATAGTTCTTAAATAATGTTGTAGTCAAGATTATACAAATCGAGACCAAGACCAGTCCGAGACCACTGTAATCCAAGACATGAAAACTGAGACTTTTAGAGGCCGAGACCAAGTCGAGATCAAGACAAACCAAGATCAGGTTGAGACCAGACTCAGAAATAACTCTAAATAATGCAAAAGAGAAGCACACTGTAAATGTTCCAATGCCAACCAGGCACCATCATCAAACAGAGACAGATAATTTTACTGGTTCTTTAAATGCTCTTGTACAATCACTTTTTAACACCCCTTAACTTTTAAGTAAATGCAAGTTGCACAAACATGTTCTGAGCCGAGACTTGAACCGGACAGAGCTCACTAGTCTTGTGCTTTAAAGACAGAAGGTACAACCAAAGTACATCTTGGCTACAAGGAGGAAGCAAATAAACTAGAACATTGTTAAAAAGTCAATTTAATTCAGTTGTTCAAAAAGTGGTTCAGAATTAGAGTCAGCACACACCAAGTTAAATGTTTCAAGCATTTATTTGTGTCACTTCCATTGGTTTGTCGTCTCTGAGCTCTGTTTGTTGCTTTGGGGTTTTGGGAAATTGGATGTAAAACAACTTCACAACTTCCACTGGATGCTGGGGAGTTTTAATTTTAAAGTTGCACATGAAGTGACACAGTTGGAAGCCTACTTTTATGTGTCCCATGTGCTCAGTTTTGTCCATCTGTTATCATAGGAAATGTAAGCCAGTAGTACAATTTTGCCAAACGAGGAAGTTAAACATCACCTACTTAAGAGTGATTCATAAAACTATTTTCTTTTTAGCCTAATTTGAAAAACATAGCACCACCTCAAGTATAATTTTTGACATACTTAATAAAATATGTTTATGGAAACCTGTCTCCACTGCAGTCAGACATTTTTCATTTTTAAAACTGTCACTCTTGGTGCTGCAGCTCTCTGTGAATAGATCAGATCAGATGACACTCTGATGTACACACAGTTACTCCAACATTAACCAGGCCGTGATCTTTAAACAGTCATAAAAAAGCTGTATCCGTTAAACAATGTTGACAAGACCAGCAGCAGAGGTGACATATGCTCAATATAGGGTTTCCTCAGTACAACATAACTTATGGGCTAGGACATATTAACTTATATTCACTTACTAATTTCACTGTTTGTAATAAAGGGCATTGGTGGCTTTATCTTATCTACACATCTCTAAGCTCTTAAGTTTTTCAACAAAAGATAGACCGAAAAAATTCCCCTGAAGTGCTTTAATGTTATAACTGTTTACCGTTTAGTGCGAATTGCCAGCGTCTGTGATCTATTTCTAATCTGCCCAGTGCATTCACAACACTCACTCACACCAGGTATAACATATCTCTGTTTGCACATTATGTTGTATTATTTTTATCATTAGCCAAATACCACAAGTCACATTGTGTCCTGAGCTGTAGGGCTGCGCCACAAAATCAATGTTTATATATCAGTATTTTTTAAGCATTATAAAATCATCATTGTCAAACTCACTCAAACTCTCTTTATACATTAAATTTCTTAAAACAGTTTGACAGGTTTTAATACCTGCTGACACAAAATATTGACTTGCACTCTCCCATCTAAGTCTTGTCAGTAATTTATTTTTTTTCTTCTTTGTCATTGTATGTCACATGAATTACGTAGCATAATCTGAATACTGGGTGGGTTAAGCGTTCGCAGTTCAAATCCTCACTCATAGCGCATACTGTTGTATCTTTAGGCAAAACATTTAACCCACTTTGCCTGCTCCAGTCATACTATGTGGCAGGTTGCAACAGGAAGGGCATCTGGCGTAAAAACCTGTCAAATCACTGTGCGTCTGGTTCGATATGGCAACAGGGAACAGCCATGAGTTAGTCTTCAATAATCTGAAGATAAATGAACTTGGCTCTGTTGAGTAAATTATATATATTTTGAACTATTTGCAGTATATTTTGTTATTGTATCAAATAGTATTAAATTATGCAGCATTATATTGAGGTACAATCACATGTTGCAGCTGTGTTTCCCTCCACCTCACATGTCTCGGCCCTATCTGCCCACGTCTCACCAGAGCAAGGTTAAATGAAGCTCGCGGTCTCTCAGGACAGCGGTGATTCACCCTGTCATCTCCCTCTGCTCTCCTGACGACAGCAGCTCTCTCTGCCCACTTCACTTCACTACACGCTCATGTTTATGTTGGAGGACCAACGTGCGTTAGGCGTGAGTCACTCTGTGTGCAGGGGTTATCAAAATATCAGATCTAATAGCTATGTTTATATTTATGAATATTAGTTTTATTGTAGTGCTTAAGTGACTTTCAGACTTTGTTTCATTGACTTGACTCTTCCATTCCTGATTTTTTTTCTCTGCTTGGCCTTTTCAATTTCCTTGTTTCTCCATTGCTAACACAACCGAAGCATTCCTCTGTCCTCTCCAGTCCATTTGCCTGGCTGATGCTGATGCTCCTGGTTTAAAGCCTCTGCAGAAAGAGTGAACAGGCTTAAGAGGAAAGTTCTCATGTGGCACTAACTTCAGCACAAGTTCAACTAAATCTATGGCTGTGGAGGCTTAAAGTTAACTCCATGGCTTACTGTGATATATGCAGAGTGCTTTGAAGGCTAAAGTGGATATAACATAAGCTGAAGGTCAGATATAGAGGTCATCCTTGTTATGTTGAGATAAACTTGACCGCCTTGCATGGCTTAACAGAAAACTTTGGTCATTCATAAATTAATAGTGGTTTGATTTTTGGTCAAGGCAAATCCTCTGCCTCCACCTAACCCTATCCTCTGCATCCTCTGTTCTCACACTAACTAACTTCATGTTGTCCTTCATGCATAAATCACTTCTCTAGTCCTCTAGACCAGTGTTTCTCAACTCGTCTAGCTTCAGGACCCACCATCTCTCTATAATGACAAGCCGTGACCCCAAAAAAAGAGGAATTTCAACAGATGAAATGTTTAAATGAATAAGCACATTGTGCAGTTTGAACCTGAGATAGCATAATATCAGAATGTCACAGTATGCCAGCACAAAAATAACATATTTAAAGAGAAACCAAGGAAGTGGCAATGCCAGAGTGGGAACTATTCCCTTCTACATTCACTTAGCTGCATTTTAATTTAAAACCTCTACTCCTCAGGTCTGTAACTTCAGCCTTTTTAACCTCACTTCATCCTTAGAAGTGACATTACAGAACTGGAGTTTTTGGTTTTGTTCGGTTTCCTCTTTACACCTTATGTCCCATACCTTTTTTATCATCATTATTAAACTTTATTTATTTATGTTGTATGTCCTGGCAAAGGCCCGCAACTGTAGACCCACTTTTGGGTCCTGACCCACCTCTGGCAGCTCTATCCTCAGCATCCTTTTATCTGTATTTTTGCTATCCCTCTGTACATGTCCAAACCATCTCAGCCTCCCTCTCTGACTTTATCTACCAAACATCTAACATGAGCTGTCCCTCTGATGTACTAATGAAGGCAGTATTTTAATATATATTTAATTTATGCCAACTTGTCTTTATTCCTAACCACAAAGTTGTCCACCAGTTTCTAATCCTCCTTTTCTCTTGTTTACAAGCACGTGAACACTGCACATTCACAAGCACATTGTAACCTTTGACTCACAAGCATTGCTCATCACAGTATGGCGTGCCTCACACTGCTAACCAGTTCATCATGGCACACACTGCATCAATAATAATTTTTGCACAAATAACATGGATGAAATAGGCCCAACCCAGGCTCCTTCATACAGTATCTGAGCCTGAGACCACAACTAAACTACTGAGGTTAATGCTGGTTCAGAGAGAAAGGTATAACACAAAACTTTATGACCAACAATAATATGCAGGTTTATTCTTTGGGTGCAGCTATTGCACGTACTTGGAGTTATTTATCTCCAAGATGATAGAAAAGTAATCACTTTTTTTTTTTCACATTTAACTATTAAAACGTATGACTGATAAAAAGGAAGTGAAACACATTATTTAAATATTATGTAATGTTAAATATTTAGGTTTAATAGCTTGTTTCAAAGAAGAGTTATTCAAATCATTCAATTTAAGATAATTATGTTCTTTTTTCTTTCTTTAAGTTTATTTTATACATAAAATATGTAGTAAATAATATAAATAAAAATATAGTAAAATAACTTAATGTAACAGGAGTTTATATTGTTTGTTTTTTTTATTTTAGAGGCATTTAGGTTTAAAAGAAAAAATGCTGGAGTGTTAGCATTTATGATAAAATAACTTTATTGTGTTTTGTGTGCGTGTGTGTTTTAAGATTTTTTTTTTTAAATAATTATTAACACGTATGAGCAAGGGGGCACTCGTGGGAGGAGGGAGTCAAGCCTAAAAAGGTTGGGAACCATGGCCTAGAGATGTGCACGCTAAAGGGAATAAGCAGAAAAAGAATGAATGAAT
This sequence comes from Bostrychus sinensis, assembly GCA_020698575.1. Lineage (NCBI taxonomy): Eukaryota > Metazoa > Chordata > Actinopteri > Gobiiformes > Eleotridae > Bostrychus > Bostrychus sinensis. The sequence goes on from CM036247.1 coordinate 12,312,727, forward strand.
GAATGAACCTTTTACCATAGTGATCGGCTATGAAGCAATTTTAGAACAAGACATTTCTTGTGCAGTTGATAATTTAAACCCTGTTACGATGCAGTATGATTTATTGTTTCTATGTAAATCAATGAAACCTGGTTGTACCATATTTAAGTTTATGCAGACACATAAAACAATTAAAGTTTTTGCTTATATTTTTTATTTTTGCAGAATGAAAAGGTCATGGTAGTTTCTCGAGGTGGTTTATATGCGGCGCCACTTCTTTATCCGCTTTTTCTGCGGCGTCTGCTGTCTGCTGTCTCTGGTCCTCACTGTCCTGTAGTGCTCTCCTCAGATGTTCTCTCTCCATCAGGACACAGGTCCTCTCTTCCTCTGTGGCCCTTAAGACCACTGTCACCTCCTCTGCCTGCTCTTTCCATCGCGACATCTCATTCATCTGATGCAATTTTTTGAGTGAACTCTTTGTTCTCCCTCGTTTTGGCGTGCTGGAGCATGTCCTTCTCTTCTTGCTTCAGCTGCAGATCTTCTTTGAGCTTACTGTAGGCCTGGACCTGTTCTTTCAGCTTAACTTTCAGCTTCTCGCTGGACAGGGGTGCATCCTGTAGCTGTTTCTTGCTGTGCGCCTCCATGGCCTTTGAGGATTTTTGTTCTATTTTCAGCTGCTCCTGAAGTTCTTGAATGGTTCGTTGCTGTGTTTGAATATTGCCATTCAACTTCTCGATGGTCATTTTAGCACCTGCCATCCTTTCTCTGTTGTTCTCCACCTGGTCCTTGAGTTCCCCATTAACCTGGATCTGCTGCTGGAGCGTGACCTGGGTTTCCTGGAGAACTACTCTGGTCTCATTTAGTTTGGCAGTGGCTCCTCTGTGCTGGGCAAGCTTCTCCTCAACACTTAGCTTCTGCTGCAGTTGCTTGTTCTTGCTGATTTGGTTTTGGAGTTCAGCCTCAGCCTTCTCAGGTTTGAGCCTTGCCTCCTCCAGGTCCCTCTTACAAACAGCCTCTTTCTCCTCTCTCTCCTTTTTCAGCTGTTCCTCAAGACCATTTTTGGTGTCAAGCTGGTCTTGAAGGTCTTCTTCAGTTTCTCAATGACTTTTTCATCATTGTCCAGGTGTTTTTTGCCAGCAGTCTGGATCGCCTTTTTCAGCTGCTTCTTCAGGCTGTTGTGGAGATATTTTTGAAGCTTGAACCTCAGCTTATTAAGGATGATGTTATCTTCAGACATGTTTCTGGTTTCCTTCACTTGTTCCTGGAGTTTCTTATTGACCAGGACCTGATCTTTGAGCTCATCCTGTGTCTCTTGAAGAAGTCTCATCTTTTCTTTGACCTTAGTGTTGAGCTCTCTGTCCCGGTCAAGCATCTTCTCCACACTTAGTCTCTGTTCCAGTTGCTTGTTCTTCTCGACTTCCTTCTGCAGTTCAGCGTCTGCCTTCTGGGCGACAGATTTAGCTTCTTCCAGCTGCTGTTTCAGCTCCAGGACCATCTGGGTATAAATAAAATAAATAATAAAATAAAAATATATAATAAATAAATAAAAACATCATTCTTGGAAGGGTCTATAGGGCAAGAGATGCTAACTCTGACCAAAAATAGATACATTTTAGTAGATTCTTTCATGTCTTTGTGTCATTTATCCATGATATAAATGGTCCCTGATTTAGGTCCAGGTCTGGGCGTGAAATCTTTACCATTGTGAGATGGGGCCCATGCTTTGGCAGGGTTCTACGCATATAATTTATTATCAGTTCCCCATCATTATCCAAGTAGGCCTAAATAAATACAGTATTAAAGCATTCTATACATTACTTTGACTTTTATTTTATGGTGGCAATGCATGACAATGCCTATCAATCACTAGTAATTACATTAAATAAAATAAATTGATAAAATGGGTCAAGATAAAGTGCTAGGACTAGTATTATTGGTAGTTGAAGTAGGGCTATGCAATATGGCTAAAAAAGCAAATCTCTCTTTTTTTTATTTCATTTGTTGTACTATTTTAAAAGGTTTTTTTTTTATCTGTCTGACATAAAAGCTATTTAGATGGAGGCTTGTTATTTTTTAATGAGAATATTGCATAGCTGTATTTTATTGCTAAATGCCTACACAGTTTTATATTGTTCTGTATTTCACCTTGAATCTTGTTACATTGTTAATGAGACAGTGAACAAAGTTATGTCCTCTAAGGTTGTCGGCACATCTATATTTATATGTTGGGGAACGCCTCTTTTACCTGAATCTACTGTATCTCGACCAATGCAAAACATTCTCCATAATACATTGGTGTTGTTGCCAAGTTAAATAATTTATGGAATGGATTTTATGTTCCTTTAGGAGTATTATGTAGAGAGGAAGAGTATGTATGATTTAGTGAATGAGGAAACTAAGTTAGTTGGTGTGAGAAATGAATACGAGGATGATGAAAGTAACATTTGACAGAGGCAGATGATTCACTTTAGCTTACCCTGAAGGAAGCAGGTGAAGAAAATTCATCCCTTACACTGTGCACATGTTGCTCATGAACCAGTGAGTGCCAAAAGCAGTCCATTAACAAACCGCTTATACGTTATTATTGCTCTCCTCGCTGCCCTAAAACTTTTCTGATTTGTATCTTTTTAAACTTTCATATATTTTTCTGCTATTACTTAGTCTTCAGCAGCAGCCTCCCCCGCAGCAGTTTTATTGTTGACAGCTTCACCCAAAGGACCCTGTCATTCCTCCTACATCGGTCTGTGCGTGCTCTCCATCGACGCCGGGCCACATTTTCCACACAGAGAGGCTGAGCAGCTCGCCGCGGCTAATGCTGTCTCCTGCCGCGAGTGCCTGAATGCCGCTGATGCTCGTAATTGCTTTGGCTACGGGGGAATAATTGAGTGAGATGGATCACAGCCAGATTAGGTCTTCTCTGGATAAAAGTGAGACGAAAAGTCAGGAGAGTGGTTTGTATTTTGTGTCAGTGGATATGAATTATTTGGCTTGTAAGTAATCATGAATGGGGATTTTACATAGACATCATAGAAATTTGCTGTGGCAACCCCAGAAGGGAAAAGCCAGAAGGAAATGAGAAGATCCACTGACCAATAAGCTGCTGTGTTTTTATTAGATAATGAAAGATAAGCAGAGACATGGCTAAATATAAAATAATGGTTTTAGTAACATTTCAGCATAACACAACTATTAAGCAGGAATAAAGTATTAGTATATTTGGAAGTAACAGTTTATATTTCCTGAATTACAACTTTTTGTTCAGCTGCTCCCTTTATTTGTTGTGAGGTTGCCACAGCAAACCGGTCGCACTGTGATCTGGCAGGATTTTACACTGGATGCCCTTCCTTTTGTACATACTGTGACTGGAGCAGACAATGTGAGTGAAATGTTTTGCCCAGGGACACAACAACAGAACGTGCTTCAGACAAGATTTGAACCGCCGACCCTCTGTCTGGTTTATAATTTGATTTTTGATTGATTTACATGAGCTTCTTGCTAAAGAATAACAGTGTTTATTATTCAATGGTGTTTAATAATAATAAAAGTTAAAGTAATGGTTTGTAAATATTCAATTAACTCATTACTATTCTTTTACTAATATTAAATTAATCTTTAAAACCCACCTACCATAGTGCAATTCCACCAGAGCATTTTTTTTTTACATTTATACATGCTGTAGAGCCATTTTTATATACTATACATCAAAACAACCCTTACAACCCAAATTGTAAAATCTGTAGAACTAGTCCATAGCAACAAGATAAATCGCTAAAAAGGCAAAAATAACACAAAAACTGAAAATCGTTGCAATTCTCGTGTAAATACAGAAATATTCTAATGTCAAACCTAAAAAAAGTTGCCCAAACTCCTTTCAAATCACTGAAAACTTATTTGAAGTGACCACATAAATTACTTTTTTGAGATAGGCTCATTTTTTATAAACTGTGACTAAAACGAAAATAATATGTTTTTCTTGTCTTCGCTTTGTGTTTTGTGCAAATCATTACCGACAGAAAATGGCGCAGGACACAGGGGCTGCATGCTATTAAAAGCCTAACTCTTCCGGTTTTATATGCAAAAAGATTATTGTTCTATCTTATTTTGTTGCATCTAAAAATAGATGTGCAAATTGTAGCATCGCCGCTACGTTAGGTCTTAAAGGGTTTTAATAGTTTGAGTCATTCTTTGTGTTAGTGTAATGTCAGATGTTGGAGATACACCCATTGGCCACATTATTAGGTACATCTCTTCTAATTCTTATTGCGAATATCTTTAAATCAGTTGTCCTTTTGCATTGAAAAGATCTTAAGAACTGCCGCTCACTGGATATTTTCCCCTTTTCGAACCATTCTCTGTAAACTCTAGAAATGTTTGTGTGTAAAAATACAAGGTGACAAGGTTTCTGAAATACTCAGCCCTCTTGCACCAACAACCAATGCCATGTTCAAAAATCACCTTTCTTTTCAATTTCCTGTACTTGGTTTGAACTTCAGCTTGTTATACAAATTGCAATAAGAAGCAAAAAAGGTACATATAATAATAACGTGGCCACTGAGTCTAAGTTATTACTTTGCCTTCTATGCATGGCTTTGTTGTGTCTCTTTATGGTGAGCCACCCCCGCAGTATGTGTCATTACTTTAATGCTCCTATTTGCTGAAGCCTATATAGTGTTTAACTTATAGTGAAAAGGAGAGTACATGATGTTCGCACTCTGCAGCATCTAAAGTCAAGGCTAACGTGCCCTTTTCTTTTTATCTGGTCACAGTCGTGTCTTAAACTCAAACCCACTGGCTTCTTGTATTCAAATCATTGTAGGGATTGGATTGAAACGTATTTTTTCTCACAAATTCTCAACTAGAAAACAGAATATATCTCTGCCTCCTTTAACAGACGCCTCCTTGATGTAGAAGTATGTTTGAGACTTGATTCATTGCTTTCATTTAATCTTTTTCCTTGTATATCTTCTCTAGTATACACTGCCCTTGTTCTTACCTAAGTGTTTATTGTGTCTTACTGTCAGAGGTGGAAGTAACTAAATATTTCTACTCGAGTATTTTACATTTTTTAACTGTCTAATTTGAGTAAAGTTTGTAGGAAAAGTAAAATTTCTTTAATGAACTTTTTTTTTTTTTAACCTCTACGGCAAAGTGGGTAGCACCACTTCAGTCAGGACGTCATGGGTTTGTTACAGGTTTGGGGACATTTGTAGGATTAGTATTAGATCTGAATGTGAGATTGGAAAAATAGACACAAACATTTAAATATACTTTGTACTTAAGAAACTTTTCGCTCAAGTTTGCATTTAAAACACTTAAACCTCAGTCTAAAGGATACTTTGAAGGCAACACAATGAAACCATGTCATTCACTGCTACAGTGCCTTGCCCAGCTGTGAAACTTGCTGTCTTCTCTTTAAGAAAAAAAGATCAAACAGCCCTTAGTGCAGAGGACAGATAAAAAGGTGATTGATGACTATTTTGTATGTGGTTAAATGCCTTGAATCAAAAGGACAGACTTTTTCAATTGAACTGTTAATTTGACACAATCAGCCACAATATAATTATAAGCAACAAACTGTGATGTACTGTGTATTCTGACACCTTTCTATCAGAACCAGCATTAACTTTAGCAGTGTGAGCGACAGTAGCTCATCTGTTGGCTCCTCCTTGAACCACATTTGATAGATACTGACCACAGCAGACCGGCAACATCCCACAAGAGCTGCCGTTTTAGAGATGCTCTGACTCAGTTGTTTCTGAACATCACATTTCTGCTCTTGTCAAACTCGCTCACAACCTTACGGTTGCCCATTTTTCTTGCTTTGAACACAATGACTTTAAGGAAAAAATGTTCACTTGCTGCCTAATATATTTCACAGGTGCCATGATTAACCTTAGAGGTCCATGATCACGTCGGGATGATTGAATGGCGTCGTGTCTTTGCAGAGATGTAGGGAGATGCTGCCAATCACCCCTGACAGAGAAGGCTTTAGGCTTTATGTCAGTTTTTTCAAGGAGAGAAAGGACAGGCGAGGGGTTGCCTGCTGCAGACTCACACACTTCACTCCCCTGCAGTTGGCAGTTTGTCCACATGTGCCACCCTTTAGTGAGCTGTATGGAGGGCACTGTTCACTTTGTTAATTTTTAAATGACAGAATTACTCCTATTTGAAACTTTTTAATCTGACAAAAGCCAGTCAAGCACATTTTATTGATACAGTGAATATATAATGAACTGGGCCAGGTCCAGGTCTATTTTTACCATTAACACCTGTTTTAAATGGCTCCTAAAGGCATTTAGCTTTATTATAAAACACTGATTCTTTTATGTGTTGCTTATAAGAACATGTTTTCACTTTTGAAGCACACAGAAACCCTTGTTAAGTTATATTTATTATATTTAATTTTCTCATGTCAAAAAAGTCAACATTTTTATTTCCGATTTTGTGTTTTTTGTGTATTCTAGGCTGTGGGGTGTTCAAATAGTACAGCAAACAAAAGTCATAATCATCTGTTTAAACAGATAAAGTTGTCCTGAACAAAATAATGTATAATATACATATGTTTCTCAATTCCAAAGGTGTATATATACAGGTATATATGAGGGTAGATTCAAAAACACTGAAAAACTGCAAAAATAGGCTTAGACCTCTAAAGGTTAAGAGATAATCTGTGTTATTCACTTCACCGGTCAGTGGTCATAATGTTAGGCCTGATCAGTGAATAAGCTCTCCATTTGACAACTAAACTGCAACTAGAAAATTGTGCTTTGAATAGTGGAGATTGAAAAGCATTTGTGGACACTTTAAAGACGCTACTCTCTTGTGTGTCCTCAGTACTTCCATTGCGCTCCTCAGCTGGCCGTCACTTTACTAAAATCTCCAGCACAGTTTTCTGCTGCTCTGTGTGGCTCTAGATCCCTGTCTTATGACTCTCACAAGTTTCCAGGTAAAGTCTCGAGTGTTTTTCTTTCCTCTTCTCATGCGGCTCGAGTCTTTTGCAGCTCGGCTGGAGACCTTGTTGTGTTCTTGTCTGGACGCTCACCGCTGCAAGAGCCCCCTTTTTTTGGGGCCCCATTAAGACCCTGTAAGTAAGTAAGTTGCGGTGTGAATAAGGTCCAGACCATAAAAGCTTAGTGACGTGTGTGTGTGTTTGAGAATCATCACATGCAGAGAGCGGCAGAAAGGAGCAGGTCTACAGGAGGCAGCAGTGGGAGGTGGGGAACAGCTGCGGGGTGGATGTAGTCGATGTTGTCTGAGGCCACGGGAGAGCTCACAAATACCACTGACTAATACCAAGTTGGAAATAAAGGAAGATTGAGCTGTTTTGAGAAAGTTTGGGCCAAGTTTATGTCAAGAAAAACAACTGGTAGCTTGAAATTATTATAATGAAACAAAAAAAAATGTTACTGCCACCAAGGTTATGTTTTTGCTGTCATTGGTTTATTTTTTTGGTTGTCAGTCTATTGGCAAGAAATATGTAGTCGATTTTTGACAAAGTTTTCAGAAAAGGTCTGTAATGGGCCAAGGAAGAATATATTATTTTGTGTCTGTGTCGATTTAGACCAGGATCGAGGTATTTTTTCGTGGATTTACCATTTTGAAATATAAGGGCTTTGTGGCTCAATGGATAGAACATTTACCCCTGAACTAGAAGATCCTTAGTTGGAGTCCAGGTCTGGGCACTAAATCTTTACCAATGTGAGTTAATGAGACTATATTGAGCTTTTTGTTTTATCCTTTTAAACCAATCTTGGTCATCTCTAGAACAGCATTGTGCATTATACAACCTTTAAAAACATTATCTCACTAAAAGAAAGCTTTTTCAGTAATTACCTTACTACTGCCATAAAGAAACTGGTGAATAGACCAGCAGAGGGCAGCCCTGTTACGCCCTTCCGGACAGAAACAGAGAAAAAAAGGTGTTTACTTCCTTAAACTTTTTGTATGGATCAGTGAAAACAGAGCTGCACATCTTTTTTTTTTTGATAAATGAATGAGAGCAGACTGGTCATAGAGGGCTTGTTGATTTGTCAGTGCTTCCTGGAGTGGGCAAGGGTAAGCTGGAACGAGCCGTTTGGCGCTCACAGAAAGGCAGTGCCAGTGACTACAGGATTACTCAAACAGGCATGAATGAAACACAACATAACTTCTGGTATGTTTTTGATGAGGGAACAACAGTATAACATGGTAGAAAGCACAGAAAAGTCAATTTTGCATAATACAGTTTAGCCCCTTTAAGATCAACAGGTTTGTGTTTCTACTTGTTATAATAATTAGATCACAAAAATTGAATATTGTAAACATAACATCCAGGTAGTAGTCCTATTCTGCCCATTAGGTTTAGTTAATGTCTGTGCATAAGTACTGCTTTACCTACATATCTAGGAAATAAAGCACACTCCCAATTTGGAGAAGCAGGCAGGAGCAATGGCGCAAAGTATGTTCTGCAGTGAAAAATATACATTTAAAGACATCATTGTAAGAAACAGTGGGAGTATGATGTTGTCAGGTCCTGTAGGGAAGCACACACTGCAACTGCAACTGACAAATACTCTACCAAGTTAGAAAAAGAAAAGTTTGAGGCAATACTGAGTGTCCTTGCATCATAAAATCTGGCTTGGAAAGTATTTCATATTTAAGTCAAACGTTTATGACTAACAATAATCGCAGGAGAGCTCCAGGATTATCTGCAGGAGAGCTGGAGGTAGCGGTGAGAACATGCGAGGGGACAGCTCATACCTACAGGACTTGTTTAAAAGGGGCCATAACAGACATATTTAAAGCCACGCAGGTCTGAAATCCCTATCAGGCCTCCTCTGTTCACATGTCAGCTCTTGTTCCCCTCAAAGCTCCTCTTATTTAACCCAGGACACACTGTTTACTGCCAATCACAGCCACAGAGCCACACGAAGCATAAATACAGCGTGACTGAGTCCATGTTACTCAACTAAACGCTGAATTATAGTCATTGTGTTTGACAGATCCACATTTTGGCAGATTGACTCCAGCAGCTTTCATCGATTTGAGCTGCATGACTGTATTAAAAGTCTCAATTTTATGGTTATTTGATGCTTAAAAAAAAATACACCCATGTCTCTTAAATGTGTCTTGTCTTCTTGACCAGCGTAGTCTAGTCTTGTAGCACAAACGTCTCTCTAATTGCACACATTGCAACTTTTATTTACGCAGCTATTCCTAAGATGCATTGTCCAATTTGCTAAGCCCGGCCTTAGTGTTGTAGTCAAGACCGTACTAACTGAGACCAAGACCACTCCAAGTCCAGGTTAAGACCAAACCCTGTGAACTAACACTAAATAAAGAGGAAAAGTTAAAAAAGTGGTTCAAATATGTATTATTTTAACAATTTAATGCAACAAACTCCACAAACAGAGAACAGAACATTTACCTGGTTCTTCTAAGAAAGAACCAGAGAGAAAAAGTTATCTGGATTAAGTTTGTAGAATTGAAGACGTTTTGTCCCTCACAGAAGTCCCTTTTTTGCAGATTGATTTCTACAATGCCAGAAATTTACTGTACACAATTAATAAAATGTGTTCTTTCTGATAATAGTGAATAACTTTTTGTCTTATGTCGTGTGCAGGCGATCTACAAGATGGTGTCCTCTGTGATGAAGATGCCTGAAGACGAGTCGACGCCCGAGAAGAGGACAGAGAAGATCTTTAGGCAAATGGACACGAACAGAGACGGTAAGATCGTCATATACTACTGTATGTTACATAAATCTGGGCTTTACACAAGGAACCAAGCAGTCTGGTTCAGTCTGGTTCCTTACCCTCACTGTAGAGAAAAAGGTTTTAAAGGGAATATATTATGCTTTTATTTACATAAAAAACAAAAAAAACAATCTTGGTCATCTCTAGAACAGAATTGCATGTTTTTCAACTTTTAAAAACATTTTGTGACTAAAAAAAGCTTTTTCAATAATTACTTTACTACTGCCATAAAGAAACTAGAGACCACTAGAGGGCAGCAGAGTGTTGTGAAAAATAACTGTGAAGAATCAGTGGAAACAGAGCTGTACGGTGTGTTTTTGGATAAATGAATGAGAGCAGAGGGGATGTAGAGGGCTTGTTGATTGGTCAGTGCTTCCTGAAGTGGGTGGTTGTTTGTGGGAGAGGCGGGGGTTTGTGTAACTGAGCGTTTTGAGGCTGCAGAACAGCGGTGTCAGAGAATGCATGATTACTTAATTAGGCGTGAATGAAACAAGACAACTCCAGGTCTGTTTCTGATGAGGGAACAGCATTATAACATGGTAGAAAGCTCAGAAAAGTTGATTTTGCAAAATATATCCCCTTTTCCTTCAGGCCCTTCAGGAAAACCTTTTCTTCCCCAATGCAACATACAATATCTGCCCCAAAACATCTACAGTATGCATGTGGTCCATAAATAGATGATTTTTTTCTCACTGCAACTTGTAGGAGGTCATTGCGTCAGCACAGATCAATATTTGAACAATTGAGCACTTCAGGAAACACAAACACTGAGAGGCTGCCTATTCAAGACAGCTCTTACAGAAGTAGCAGCCACAGCTTTCAAAAGCCTTATCCAATCACAAACACTGATTGACCTCCGTGTGTATCTTTTAAATAAGATCTAAGGCCTTATAGTATACAAACCCTATCTGCACTTAGCATGAATGTGACTGTCCTTTGTAATGGCTCTTTTGATCATTGGCTCAGTTTGAGTGAAAGGAGACACACCAGGCATTTAAATTACAAATGTTTACGTGCTGCTTGTCACTGCCACCTGGTTGGCTGGCCGTTACTCAAACAGGCCCTGGTTTTCCATCACAGAGATCCTTGTAGTGCACTCGAGACTCAAGCAGCGATTCACCACAAGACACAATTCACACCAGACACAGGCTTGTCGTACCCAACAAAGCAACCCACGTCACATCCATAGGGCCATTATTATTATTATTATCGTCGGACAGAGAGGCCCAGAGAGGAGGAGAAGGGAAAATAAATGTGTTTGGTTTGACTCAGAGGAAATAAAAGAGAGGTTTAGTTTCTCTGAGTGGCTCTGTTATAAAAGGCGTCTCAGCACTGCCATCTGTTGGTGAAGAGTGGAGATGTAGTAACAACTGTAAGAGACAACGCACTGGATGTTATCATTAAAAACAACCAAGTCTTTCATATTGTCAGTGAATAATTGTAACGATATTTAGGTTCTTTTCATCGCAGTAACACAAAATACTCTTTCTGATCTGTTTGTCTGGAGCCAAGAAGAAAGATATGAATAAACATGCTGCATGGATATGGGTCAAAAAATACACTAACACTAGCCAACCGGCCAAATGTGGGTAGATTTCCATTTTAGCTGGTAACACACTGACTTCCACTTGCCACTCTGGCTGGTTAGATTTTATCTGCACGACATATTTAGGCCTGAATTTCTGTGGTTAGGGTTATATGTTTACATAATTGAATGTATAGTAATTCATCATGATTAGGGAAAAAGCAGCCTTAAGTGACTTATACAAAATGGATTAAGATATTTTTCACTACATGCAAAAAGATAATATTTATTATAAGTATTTTTAAGTTAACTAGTTGACTGTAAAAGATTGTAAAACTAAACTTTACAGTTCTTTTTGCTTATCATAAATCCTAGTATACAATAAACACATCTACATTTTAGCTAATTGAACTGTGGCCACTGAAAACCTTGACTGGAGAGTAACTTTTGAAAAAAAAAAACTGGTCACAGCGGCCAGTGGGTGACTGAGATAATGTCAAAGTAGCATATGAACAGCATCTTTCTGACCAAACGGGTAGCATTTTTTGGAAAGTACATGTTGCACAATGTTTTATTGGATATTGTCCACCTATAAAGACCAAGACTAATTACAAATGCTCTGAGGCATATGCACAGCAATTACAGATGGCCTCGGCATTGAGGGTTTGAGTCCAGACTCTGACACTTTGTTGAATCTCTCTCCCTTGTGATTTCCTGTCTCTACTCCACTGTATACTGTCTAATAAAGCCTAAAAATGGCCCCAAAAAAATTATGACCTGCATGATGCTGTTATTTCCTTTTAGCTTCTTTCTTTTGGCGTCACCACAGCAAATCTTCTGCCCCTTAGCATGCGTCCTCTCCTTTCATCCAGGCCTGGAGTCTCCTGACCTGTGACCCTCTTGTGGATAAATGATACTGTATTTACAAAAATAAATCTCATGTCGCCAAAACATTATTTGAGTGTTTATTAGCATTCAACCATGAGAAAGTAAGAAAATGGTATGTCAATATTTGACTTTGTCAGGAGCGCAGAGAATTTAAAATCTGGTAAGTAGCCTAAATCACCCACCCCTGAACTCAAGCTCTGAGGGGAGCATAAAAGCAACTGAAAACACTCAAATGCACTGTGGCTTTATCTGTTTTATGTCTATATCAGCCATTTATAAATACATAACATTGTCCCCTGTGTGTGTCCTCCTTGTTACAGGTAAACTCTCTCTAGAGGAGTTCATCAAAGGGGCTAAGAGCGACCCGTCCATCGTTCGTCTGTTGCAGTGTGACCCCAGCAGCGCGGGACAGTTTTAGACCAGAGGCATCAACAAACACTGTAAGTCTCTCTCTCAGCTGCCACTAACTCACACAAACTCACACACAGCACCACCAGAGGGGTAAACAGAACTGAAAAACAACAGTAGTCCAGTGAAAGTTTGGGTAAACAGGTGCTTCTCGTGCCAAATAGACTGTGAAAAAACAAACAAACAACGAAATCTGTTACCTATAGTGTTTGTAATCCCACCACACTCACCAACAACAGTATAGCTGCCTTTCTGCTTTTATTTTATTAACAACCGCCTCATTAAACGCCACGTCTTGCATGTCACTTGTCAATTTTTATCAGCATTTTACTTTTCTTCCCTTTGTTCCGATATATATCCTTTTCTTTTACCACTCTTTCTCTGTATAATAAGTATGTATTTAGCGTTCAAATAGACACTTTCTGAGCCTTTTTTTTAATATACATTTTCTTTACTGCCATTTTTTATATTATAAAAGTGACAAATGCAAAAGAACATACACAAGCAAACACATACCCTGCCAGAACAAGAGATTAAGAGAAAAACAGATGTATGTATATTTAGCCATTCGTACAGATTGTCAGTTCAGTCTGTTGAAGTTTCAGGTCAAATCTTTGTTTTTTTTATGTTCATGTAAAGGCCCCAAGACCTCTAGTTGCTCAGGTGCCCAAGAGCATAGCAAAGTTTGATTTGAATAAGCAATTATCACCAATAAGGCATCAGGAATTATTGTTTTCTTATATACAGTACTGAACAAATGAAAAATCTCAAGCCAAAAGTTTTGAAGCACAGGGCAGGAGAGGGAAAGAGTCTATTCAGCTTAGTTTTAGAGTAATGCAAGCGGTGAATAACTTTAAACAGTATAAGCTGCAGGCTGGCATTAATTGAACATAATTTAATTCCACCTATAGCCTTCTCCCATAAATCATCTGAAATCTCAACATTAATGTCATTTATCCAGGCTACTTTGATATGGACAGAAGGAGTACTCCTGGAAAAAAATATTTTTACATGTCAAAAATCTTATAGCTTGTCCCATTTTAGCTGAATGTGTTAAGTGACAAATTATGAAATCAAATGCCTGGATGCAGGAGGTTTTCTCAAAAACTCATAGAAATCATGTTGTACAGGTAATTTATCAAATTGGGCGAGAGATTGCCTGACAAAGTGTTTTAACTGCAGATACCGGAAAAAATTACCAGGTGGGAGAAACTTTATTTGCAGTTGAGTGAATGATGCAAAGTCATTATTGATACAAAGATTCTTAATAGAAAATAGACCTTTTTTGGTGGTGCTGGTATAAATTCTGGGTTTTTACATATAGGGGAGTATACAGATAAATCGGGTAAAACCAGAACTCTTTTAATTTGTTTGAGGATTATGTACGAGTTGTACAAAACAAAATCATTCTTGAATTTTTTTTGTTGGGATTTTTACTTAGCAGCCAATGAGAGCATCTCTTATTGGAGCATCCCAGCAGATTAAAATCCTTAATAATAACACAGCTTATATTTCATTTGAAGTCACAGATGTTATAGTACACTTTTAGATGATTACACATATCCTCTAATCTAAGGGAAAAATCTGTTATTACACGTGTACTCGTTGGGTTTTACAGTGCAGCGTAAACAGTGTGATCGGTGTGGGATGGGTCGACCTCGGTGGCGCCGCACTGGGACTATTTTTTGGTTCATGGACTGACATTAGAGATGATGTAGGTGGCGTGGCTGCCCTGTTTTTTTTGTTTTTTGGAGAAGGTGTATGTGCGTCTTACATATAAAGCCTCCATGTGTGGGATTTGACAACTATTGTCTTTGGCTGCTCCTGTGGTGGCTTATGTAAAGGCTTTTTGATAAAATGAGCTTAACTTTTGTTGAATTTTGTTAGATGATTGATGTGGGTGAAATACTGAATATGAAACTTATTGGCAATGGATCATACATTTGAAATACTTAATTTAATAAACATATACTTAAAATTGCAACATTAATATGCCAAGTGAGGTAACATCTAGAGAGTTTATTCATTCTAGGGCAAATAGGACCCAGGAAACGAAATCTACAACTTTATTTAAGGTGTAAACTTCTCCTGCTGTGAGAAAAACTCTTATCACTTTGCTCGTGTGTTTTGCATATTACATAATACAAACACAGTGCAATAACATTACCAACACATGGCCTCATACACAAAGGAATGGGAGACCTTTCACACCAGATTATTGCAGCTCATCATCCTGCTGTGAAGGCTAACTCCTCTCTCCACATTCAAAGATCCAGCTTTGGTCATGGGTCTAAGCAAACACCCACATCCTCTGTTTTGGGGCACATCATATTTACCTCTAACTCCTTGTATTAAAAACGAAGGTCATGCATCCTAACTTTTCATGAGTATTAACTTTTGCAGTATTGTAAATGACATGGAGATTAATAATGATGTGTTGAGTAAGTTAGGTCTATCCTTCTTGGAAAATGTACAAATATGCATTGAAATGAGCAGCACTTCATTAAAACAGGACATGAAAAGATATCTAGTATCACTACTGCACAACAAAGGCCCTTGCAGGAATGATGTATTCAGATAAGAGTAGTCTCCTTCCCATTCAGTTTTTCTATTTTGCAGCTAATGCTAAATTCTCCATAGAAAATGTAGTTATGTCTGTTGAGCTTATGGACATTAATATCACCTATTCAAATTATTAATAACTACAAATACTAGTTATAGACATGGCCAGACGCACCATAGCGGTCACAGAGGTCCGGATCTTGGTCTTTCTCTATTGCAAAACTAAACCAGATCCAAACCAGGCAAAAAAGGACTAAACCAGGTCTAAATCAACACTAAACCAGGAGTAAACCAGAAAAAACGCCCTAAATCAGGACTTATTTAGGAAAAAAGACAGGACTAAACCTAGACTAAACCAGGACCAAACCTGAACCAAACCAGCACTAAACCAGGACCAAACCAGGATTTAACCTGGATTAAATGAGGACTTAACCAGTACTAAACAAGGATCAAACTAGGACTAAATGAGGACTAAACCAGGGCTAAGCAAGGACCAAACCAGGACTAAACAAGGACCAAACCAGGACTAAACAAGGACCAAACCAGGACTAAACCAGGACCAAACCAGGACTAAACAAGGACCAAACCAGGATTAAACCTGGATTAAACGAGGACTTAACCAGTACTAAACAAGGACCAAACTAGGACTAAATGAGGACTAAACAAGGACTAAACCAGGGCTAAACAAGGACTAAACCAGGACCAAACCTGGATTAAATAAGGGCCAAACTGAGACTGAATGAGAACTAAACCAGGACTAGAATGGTCTTCAACATGATGGACCTCCAGTGTTTCTAAAATCCTGTGTATGGCCTGGTTATAGAAATACGTAGTAGGTAAAGGTATTTTAAAATGGCGGATAATCTTCCTTTTATTTACAAACAACATAGATACTGGGGAACAAATGCATGACCCTGCGCAAATTTTACTTTCTCAAAATTCAGATGTCTGGCCACTATTTTGTCTCATCATCATGTGGTTGTCTGCCAGAGCCTAAAACCTCTCCTTTCATTTCTTTCCAGTTGCTTCTTTTGGGTGTCTCTTGTTGACCCTTGACCCTCCTTCGCCGGAGCAGATGATGATGATGATGATGATGATAATGCTGATGAAGAATGACACTGTAGTGAATGAAGACGACAAGCCTGCGTTATGCACTGAGGACTTCTACCATCGGCCCATTGGCCACTTTCCCCCTAAAAACCTATTCCCTCCTTTTTTGTCCCCCATTAACTGTTAACATAGACCCCTCCAACCTCGTACAGAGGCTGGACACGAACAATTTCTTCCTTTTATGTATTTTAACTTCTCCCCGAGTCCTCCTTTAGGCAACGAGACGGTGGACAGTAAGTTGTAAATAGTATAAACTGGAGTGTCTGTGTCAGTGTCTTTGCTAGGTTCTCTGTCCCCCTTGAGGCTGTAAAAAGGGGGGCTACAATGGTCCCCTATGACTCTTACCATGTCCCGTAGATGGTGTGCATGTGACAGAGGCTGAACCATGAGTAAAAGACAAAAAAAGAGGTTTTCATTTGGCAAAAATGAACTTGTGAGGTTATTCCTACACTCAGTATTGCTTATCCTTCTTTTCTACTGTGAGAATGTGTTTTGTGTATTTTTTGCAAACTTGATGGACTTACTTTGTGCTGGGACAAAAGATATGTGTATGTACTTTTATGCTACTATGCATATGCTCCCATCAGTATCAGTAGGTTTTTGTTTTTTTAAACTTGAGACCCATTTTATTTTTAGTGGTAACCCATCTGAGCGCTCTAAGGGATAGAAAACTATTAATTACAAAATGCTGTGGCGCAGTGATCCTCAAACATTTTAGCACAAAGTACCAGCTCAGAAAATATTTGGCTTTCAAAATATCGTTTTGAACAACTCAACTAAAATGAGCTTTACTAAATAACAAAACAGGGCTAATAAAGGATTTAAACCTAGACTAAAACAGGACTAAACCGGGTCTAAGGCAGGACTAAACTAGGACTGATGAAGGACTAAACCAGGTCTAATCCAGCACATAACCAGGACTATTGTAGGACTCAACAAGGTCTAAGATAAGACTAAACCAGGTCTAGGCCAGGATAAAACCAGGGCTTACCCAGGACTAAACCAGGACTTATCTAGGACTAAGACTAAGAAAGGACTAAACCAGTCTAAACCAGCACATAACCAGGACAAAGCTGGGGCTCCACAAGGTCTAAGCCAGGACTACACCAGGACTGATCGAGGACTAAACCTTGTCTAAGCCAGGATAAAACCAGGGCTTACCAAGGACTAAACCAGGACTAATGTAGGATCCAACAAGACCTAAGACAGAACTAAACCAGGACTAAACCAGGACTGATTGAGGACTAACCCAGGTCTAAACCAGCACATCATCAGGACTAATCTAGGACCCAACAAGGTCTAAGACCAAAGACTAAGACTAAACCAGGACCAAGCAGTGGTCTACACTTCAAATTCAATTCCCAGTCAGAGCAGGACTAAAACAGGAATAAAACTGTCTCTAAATTAAACTAAATCAGAGCTGAAATAGACTTTTAACAGAAGAAGTGCGCGTGCCACCAGTGGTACCCCTACCACAGTTTGAGACCCACTGCTGTAGATAAATGCTGTTCACTGCATACAGTTCTACATTAATTAATTATTATATGGTAGAAAAGTGAATTTCTTTCAGTAGTTCCATTCAAAAAGTGAGTGTATCAATATCATACACACAGAGTGAAATATTTCAAGCATTTATTTATTTTAATTGTGATGATTATGTGATATTATTCAGTATCTTCTTTAGGGGTCGCCACAGTAAATCTTCTGCCTCCTAGTGCGCAGTGATCCCCATAATAATTTGGCACAATGTTTTTACACCGGATGCCCTTCCTGACGCAACCCTCTCCCATTTTATGAGATTTGGTTTTTATTAAGGGTGAGCCGTAATCATCACATTTAAAGTACAAAAAAAGCTTGATATTAATAATTTTTTGACTCTGTGTGTACTAAATTTATATATGTGGCTCAGTTTAAATTTAACTACTGAAACTACTGAAAATATATTTTACCCTGATACGATATCATTTTTTGATGCAGAACTCAAAAAACAAATGCTGTAAAAACTGTTGCAACTGCAGGACATCGAGCATGCAAAGCACACATTTTAACAATTTTTTTTTCTAAGCTGCATGTCAAAAAAATTAGTCGCTAAAATCTCGGGTACAGAGCTGCATAGACTTATTACACTTGGTATGCATGTGACTATAGGCATGTTTACAAAAGGCCGGTCTCCCATCCCGCTTTGTGCTCGCTTGTGTATGTGCAGTGAGTATTGTGCTCCCAGTCGTCAATGTTATGGACTCTGCCAAAGTTGACAAATTTAATGGTTTTAGGAGGAAAGTGGAAGGAAGCAAAAATCCCATTCACCACAGTTCAGTGATTCTCAGCTGGTGTCATCCTGGGACCCAAAGTTTCTCCTTTATCATTTTGTTGGGGCCTACTTTTAAAATATTTTACATATTGTCTTTAACTTTGACTCCTAATCTAAGCAGGTCACACACAGGCGCACATCGCTGATTTCGTACACAGATAATAATCATAATCATCTGTCTTCTAGTGTGCAGTGATTCGGATACTGATGAGGCATAGGTTTTAGAGTACACTGGCTTGTGACCGGAATCAAATTCAGTAGCTCATAACAACAAAACATAATCATCAAAATCGAAATAATTAAATGCTTGATATACAGTATTTCACTCTGTATTGAATCTATACAGTATACTGTATGTGTTCTAAAGGTTCCCTATTATGCTAAATTTACTTTTTTAAGCATTTAACCATGTTTTAATGTTGTTTGTACCTCAAAAACATACCTGGAGTAGTGTTTTGTTTCATCCATGCATGTTTGAGTAATCCTGCATGCTGAGCCCGTCCCTTCTCAAGACCTGAAAACGCTCGGTCGCACAGCTCTACATAAAAACGTGAAATCAGGAAGTTCTCCTGTGCGTTTCTAAAGCCCATACATCATTATCAGACTCATTCTGATCATTTCAGAGCTTAAATTGCCGTCACTATGAAGCAGTCAGCTCATTTATCTATCTGTTAGCATCATGTTGCTAATAATGTCCCCAGCGATGCCAGCAGGGGGCGACAGACACCTAATCCAAGCGTTCTCTGCAAAGTTAAAGTAACTGCTCCCCAGAAGAAGACATTTTCCATACATATACATTATTTTAATTTATAAAATCATGCAATACTAATGCAAAGCTGTCCAAAATTATTTCAGAAAGCCTGAAAAAAGCATAATATAGGACCTTTAACTACTGAATAAGATTATCTTTTACACCATGACTTATTGATGTGCGTAAACTTTTCTTTTAATTTTGTCAGGACCCACTTTCTTTTACTTAACCTCATCATCACCTAATCCATGTCTCTCATATTATATCAAAACACTGACAATATATTTTCCCCACAAATTTCTTTGCTCCACAGTCTGAACATGCCCACACGACACACTTTTGGGCCCTGACCCACCAGTTGAGAATACACACAGTCATAGCCACAGTCTGTACATAAGTATTTCCAAGTATTTTCAGGCCAAACAGCATCCAAAAACAATAGTAATGGTGTACTCAAGCTTTTTATTTATATATTACCTTTATTTGTCACAGTTTCCAAAGAGTAAAAAAACCTCTAGCTTAACAAGTCCAACCCTGAATGTACCGAGTATTGTTTTCCAATTAGAAACGCTTTGAATGTTTTAAGTAACTACTGTCTAGTTTTGTAAAGAAAGAAAACAAATGCAGACAAACAGAGAATCACAACTACTGCGATGATACTGTCACAAAATGCGTTGCTTTTATTGTATTTTTATGCTTTTTTTTTTTTTTTAACGTCAGGTGTAACATTTCTGTCAAACACAAAATAGCATCTTGTGGTAAAGTGCCAAATGAATACAAGAGCAGTATTGTATAAATTTATACTGTACAATTGTTAAATGTTGAACAAAATGTTTGTAATTGTTGCATTTTGTAGGTTTTGTATGGTATCCTGTATTTAGTGACTGCCGTTTTTTGGAAACACAGGACTCTGTCTTTTGGTCCAAATGTAAAAAGGCAAGAAATAAATCTACAATTTATTGTGTGCAAGCTAAAAATGTGGTGTGTTCTTAATTACATCCCTGAAACTTTCTGAATTGGAGATGCAAAATAGAAATGCAGAAGTCCAGCACTGTAGGGGGCGAAAAGTTAGGATCGTAGGCGTAGCTAGACCAATTCTAGGGGGACTATAGCGCAAATGTCATGGAAAACCTGGAAAAGTCATGGAATTTTAAATTGTAATTTCCAGGTCCTTGAAAAGTTTTGGAATTTTATATTTTGGTGTAAAGTTTTGGAAAAGTTTTGGAAATTTAAACTCTGAGTAACATTCAACCAGAAAAATTACTTATTAATAATTAATAAGTAAATAAGTAATTAATAATTTAAATTACATATTAATAATTAATAAGTAAATACGCAATTAATAATTTAAATTACTTATTAATAATTTATTATTAAGATTTTAAGATTACTATTACTCATTCATTTATTCATCTTCTTCTGCTTATTCTCGTTAGAGGTGTGCGGGTGACTGGAGCTTATCCCAGTAACTTTGGGCCTTAGGACAGGGGCCAGTTACTCAAAATATGTCCTGAACCAATTTACCTAGCATAATTATCTTTTAATTAGAGATGTGTAGGCTATAAGTCAGTAAAATTACTGGATTAATAAATTAATGGGAGAAGAACCCAACTGTTTTGTTTATTTTTGTTTGTTTGTTTGTTTTTTTCAGGTGACTAATTTCCAATTTTTACAAAAGAAATTGCAACAGAAGTATGTTTCTAATGTACAATGTAGGCCATTTAGAATATTATTTATTAATGTGTAAGTTATTTTAGGGTCTTGGAAATTTAGTCAAAAGTTTTTATGGTAGTCATGGAAAATTCCTGGCAAAAAAAGTGTATGAACCCTAAAGGTGACTCTAGTACACAGTATAACCATATACAGCACCAATATTGAAAATAGACATAACTCACAAAGATACATTTTTATAAACCTTCACATAACATTTCTAATGTTTCTGTCTGCTGCCCATAATCCACAAGTACGCTATAGACAATTCTATAAAAGGTAGCATAATAAAGGAAATCACATTTTTCCTCCGTTACAGCAAGTGTTAAATGCTTCTTTTGGTGACCTTTCTTGGCCGATAAGGACTTTAAATCTCTAATCCAAATATTGCCCTTGGTTAGGACGACTCTAATCTTACAATAATAATACAAAGTAAGCTTAATTTGCGATGACAGGGGCCATGTTATATCTTTTCAAAGGGGCCCAGAAAACCTGGCACTGGCAGCGCCCCTGCAGAAGCCAGAGCACTAGAGTTTTAAAATGCTTACTGTAATTTCTTAGTGGCTCACCTGGTGGGACACATTCTCTATAGAGCAGAGTGACCTGTGTTCAAGTCCCAGCCTGAACCATGTTGCTTCATATCATTCCTTTACTCTTAGTCTCTTCACATTTATTCCCTGTCTACCTGCTGTCTCTACCAAGGCTCATAAATACATCTGAGAGTATTTTGTACAGTACAGTGACTTGGTCCATGTTATAAGTTGCATGTGGCCCAAACCAAGCCTGATGGACTGGACCACTTTTTATCAACTACAACCCAGAAACAGTCCACAAAAGCCGCTGTTTCTGAACATGACATGTCTTTTTCAATTTGCATACAGAAGTACCTCATGGCCCATTGAGACTGATACTTTACTGTTTAGTACTTCAATCCACACTGCTAATTACTCTCGATTGCAGTTTGTGTTCTGTCTGAAGTCCCAGTGGTCCCATAAGCCGTAATTGTTTATCGAGGGTACTTTGGCTTGTCTGTTAAACTCAGCTACAGCAACAACACAATATCAGATCATTATCTACTTCTATAATTGTTTTAGAAATGGCCACAAGGTTGCATCCTGACTATTTAGGTAATAATAACAACAACAAAAAACATGGACAAAACATTTTTTCCAGGGCAATCACAAGTTTGAAAAGTTGACCAGCTTGATACTTTTATACTCATCATATCTTAAATTTCTTTGCCCTATACTAGTTTCTACTACTAATCTATACACTGGTTATTTTAGCAAGCATTATTTGTGGGAGAGTGAATGGTTGTTGGTCTGTGTGTGTCTCTGTCAAAGGTCATAATTTTCTTACTAGAACAGATGATAAAAAATCTTTGCAATCTTTTTATATTGAACTATTGAAATTCATGACTGATGAGGTAAAAAAAAATATCTGATTATATTTTAAGATAATACATACATACATAATAGTCATAATGGACTTTTTGAAATTATTGAAATGTATTTTTTCTTTGTTGTGAATTTAATATTAGTTTAATTTTATTTTTTTAATTCTCAAGTTTTTTTTATATAAAATACACACAATACACAGTAAAATGTAAAATGAGTAAGTGTAATCAGAGTTTATATTGTTAGATTTTTATTTTATATTTTCATTTTAAATAGTATTTATTTATATTGTTTTATTTTAGTTTTTCAAAAATGCAGGAGAATTAGTATTTACAATAAAGTAAGTTTAAAATGTTTTCTTTTTTTTTTTCTTTTTTTTTATGCATCTTGAAGAATTGAATGAGGAGATACTCATAGTATAACAAAAAGCCCAGGGGGTACTCATGATAAAAAAGGTTGGGAACCTGTGATGTAGGCCATTGTTATTTAAATAGTCAGAGAGGGAAATAAATGCATTAGTGCATACTTTTTGCACTCAAACTCTCTTTGGACAAAATACCAAAAAAATAAAATAAAATGAATACCTCATAAAATCTCGATTAATACTTTTTAAGGGCCTTCATTTTCCCAAAATTGATTTATCAACTTTTAATACTTTTTAAGACCCCCGGGGACACTCTGTATTAACTGGCCATTGTCCAGGGCGCCGCCATTTTTAGACACCCATGACGAATAAATAAATGTCTAATACCAGAGTGACAACTGTAAAAAAACAAAACATATTCCTTGCTAAATATTTGACCAATCAAGAGCCAAAGAGAAGACAAGTGACACAATATAAAACTAGATTTATTTACTCATTAAAAATCTGTACATCACAACACAATACAACAAGGCTGAAACCAAACAATAAACCTGTACTAATTTGACATTTCACATCCCTGTCCTCAAATGACACTGACGACTATTGCCGGACCGGTAACGAATCCCCGAATAACGACATCATAAATACTAATGACTCCAGTTCTGTCCTGAGTGGATGAAACCCAATAAACACAAGCAGAGGAAGCCAAACACAGTTTAACCACATCCTGGAGGCTCCGTAATGACGTCCCATATAATTATAAATGCTTCGACCGCAGCTTGTAATCACTGCCGAGATAACCATTACTTCACAGCCACCCAAGCGTTCAGCTCACAGTGCAATATGAGCAACAGCAGTAAAACCTGGGGATAATTTCAAGGCAACATTTTTACATGGACAATGGTACAAGACATACTCCATGAGGTATGCCCAGAAAGTAAGGAGAGTGGTGTTTTAAAAAGCTACTGAAAGAATTACAATTGAGCATTATCTAATCCAGACACACAGGGTCACAGGTGAGTGTGTACTGGGAGAAATAGAGTCAAAAGAAGCCAAAAGGAAGGAAGACATTAGAGCATTATCTCCTCAAAAGTATGCATTTTGGGAGTAGTGCACAACGCCCACAGAGATTTTGCAATCCTTCACTGGATAGCTGAAGTCTTTAAGTGGGATGGCATTTAGAGCCTGGATTTTGGTTCTTTAGACGTTATCCACACATCCAAAATGTCATCCTTACAACTAGTTTTTTGTCTTTGGGAACCTAGAAGGTCTTGGTCTCTTAAGACAAGAGGTTTTTGAGAGCATCCTGTGATCAACTCAACTTGGATCATTCATCACAATGTCTAGGGTGAGTTTTTGGAATGAAAAACACGTCACCATGCTTCCCTATCCACTCTACAGCCCTGAATTGGCTCCTTGTGACTTTTTCATATCCCTGTAAATGAAGAATTTTAAAATACCATAATATAATTTGTATTACTTCTTGTAACAGTTATTAAAGCTACATGGGTGATGAAAATAAGCTTGGATTACAGCACAGTATGGGTTAAGGGCAGCAGTAGTCAGTACAGTCCTTCTGACTTTTTTAATATTCCCAAAGATGAAGAATAATTTGAAAAGGAGGCCGTTTTGAGATTTTACAAAAAATGAATTATTGAAATAGCATTCTCATTACTTCCTGGGGACACCTTGTATGTCATTTGAATACATTCACAAACACCTGGGCTGTGTTGAGAAATAGGATTAAAGAAACCTTTATCTTGAAACCACTTTTCGCTGCAACATGCAATAAATAAAACCATGTAGTCACAGCTAAATGTTTTTGTGATCAAGTCCAGTGCTACAGAGGCTTGTAATAACTGGAGATAGTTGAAGGCAGTGCTGCACTAAATGACTGTTCATATTTCTGAGAGAGTAACACGAAGTGAGTCTGCAGTCGTCTCGATGGCCAAGATGAAGGTGTCCTCGTTGGAGTAATGCTGGATAATGTTGTCGTCCATGTTCACTAGGACCCTGTGGAGAAAATACAGAGGAATGTCTTTAGACCAAATGTTCTGGAAAAATTCTGAAAGGCCCAGTAGCCGAGTTTTGGACATTGCGAAAAAAAAAAAAAGTTTAAGTTTTTAAAATCTCTTCTCCTCCTTACTTATATATACTGTATGTGTGTTTAATTTTGTTTCATGTTAATGTTAGGATTAGCGCTTGGACTCAACTGATGAAAATGCTTTATAATATATCCCAGATGAGGTCGTCTCATATTTTAGGGATCTCCTTTATTATGCCGTGTGCTGTGAATAATTATTTTTCCTCAAAAACAAGAGAAAATATTGGTAATGTATCTTTAACCAAAAATATTTTACTTTCATATATATACAGCATTATTAACAATGACAAGTGTCCACTGATGATCACTTATAATTTTTCAGTATTTATTAAGCCCAGTTACAAACAGGTTTTCAATACTGTGGCCTGATTTACCTGCATGACAACTGGCAGAGACAATTATTTAAGATTATTTAAGATTATCATAAAAAAATCAATACATATTTTGTAGGAATGCAACAATTTCATCATAATATACTGTCATTAATAGCTGATTTTACCTTATATTAATACATCTACAGCAGCTTAAAAAGTCTTCATGACTAAAGAATCAGTGCTTTATTTTGTTGCTGGTACTTTTTGGTGCAGTATTGCTTCCATTTCTGCATTCATTGGTAAATTATGAATCTTCAAAATCAGCAGCTACTGTTGTGAATCTATGGGTGGAGCTATAAAACTGTGAAATAAAATTGACTCACCCTTTCTTGCTCTTCTGATAAACCTTGGCCATTTTGTTAACAGGCACTGCATATTTCTCTGAGATCTGTGAGAAATAAGATTAACATCTTTATTTACGTACAGTAACGTAAGTTCGATGATTAAATAATATATATTATAAAAAACAAACAAAAAATTACTTCTTTTTGTGGATTTTTTTATTTGTATTAATTTTCTTATAATCATGTTTATTGTTATGTGTTGTTTTTTATATTGTTTATTAGTGGGCTTAATACGTTGACCTAAAGATGCAAAAAAATCAATAAAACACAAATTACGAAAAGAGGCACTACCCCAGTGTTGCTATATATTGTATGTATGTCTATTATATTTTCTTAGCAATTAAAACTCTTTCTTACAGCCTCCATTAATGCTTTGAGAGTTGGGGTCCGCAGCATCAAGGCGTCGAACACTTCATCACTCTCCTTCCTCACGTACAACAGGACTGAGGATGAAGCAAATGAGACGAACAAAAGAGAAAAAATACAAATAAGTTTCATCAAGAAAGTAATGACTGAGACCAGAAAAATTACAATAAAATGAACCATCCAACCTCTTTTTTCTGGTTCCAGTCTGGGCTTCTTCATCTGAGGTGAACACAGTTCTTCCTCAGAAACACATGAGATCCTCTTCACTGTCACACTCCTGTACGAAGAAGAAACAAAGCTTTAGAAGACTCTAATCTGTTAAAATAAGCCCAACGCAGAAATAACAAACTCACCCAT
This sequence comes from Bostrychus sinensis, assembly GCA_020698575.1. Classification (NCBI taxonomy): domain Eukaryota; kingdom Metazoa; phylum Chordata; class Actinopteri; order Gobiiformes; family Eleotridae; genus Bostrychus; species Bostrychus sinensis. The sequence goes on from CM036247.1 coordinate 12,339,011, forward strand.
CACTGTCAACTTCCTCTGTCTTAAAGGCAAACACCTGTGACATTAAATCAAAATGCATTAAGGTAAATATCACTGTTAGTAAATGAAACAGCACAGTTATATACTTGTCTATGGGACTGACCTGGCCAGACCGCTGCAGGTTCCCAAAGTGGATATCCGGGATGAAGAGGACCGGCTGAGAGTCCAGGTCTTGCTCAGATTTGAACAAAGTGGTGTCCGACCTCTTCACAAGCATCAGGGACACACAGCTTTTACCTGAAGCAAACACAAGACACAACGACTATTTTAATGCTAAACCTGTATGTGATAAAGTTATTCACACTATCTGCATCTCATAATATACTCAAGTTTATTTCTGAACATTATTATTATTATTATACATTATTATTAACAACCTTTTACAGAATACAAATCAGAACAGAATAACATTTATGGCATTATTTTAAAGGGGATATAGAAAGTCAGCTCCACCTCTACGGGAGTTAGTTATGGGTCCCAACCAGAGCTGGGTAGTGTAGCCAAAAATTATTATCTCACTTTTTCACAATATAAAGCTTTTAAAACCAATAGGCAACATATAGACGTGGGTAGAGTAGCCGAAAAATGTACTGAACAAGAGGAATGTTACTTAAAAATAATATTACTCAAGTACAAATAAAAATGTTGCCATAAAACAGAAATCTTAAAAGTACAATTTACTTAAAACGTTAATACTAAGTACTGTAAATGGTCCTAACCCACCATCTGGGAACCACTGCTTTACACCCATCACGATACACCCATGCCTTTTACACAAACGTCTTCTTTTCTTCTAAGAATAGCCATAGATTATCTTTACACTTTAGCAGACATGAAGAAGACATGACCAAAAAACTCTTTACCTTTAGTTTTTCTTCTAAGCTGCTTCTTCTCCTCGTCACGTAGCTTTCTCTCTGCGCCCTGCCAAAATCACACAAAAACATTTACACAAGACCATGATATAAGAGTGTTGCATTTATGTTTCTTAATAGTCAGCCACCATTAACACAAATTGCAAGGTTTATTGATCACCTCATTAGGGATCACTGTCTTTCTTTAGTTTCTGATTAATTTGTACTAAGAAAAGTAGGTAAGATATAATGTTTTGTTGTGACACAATATTTAAAGGTTTGCTTTAACCCTGACCTTGTCACAGAAGACCTTGATTTGGCTGTAGGCTCTGTGGATGGGTTTCCTGTTGGAGCCGTTGTAGCTGTAGGTGTCGATCTGGATTTTAAGAGGCGTCCCTTTGACCCCTTTTTGTGATGAGAAGTCAGTGCTCAGGCAGTTCACTGAAATAAAAACCTGACAAAAAATAAAACAGAAATTTGGATTAAGAGAAAGTTAGATGTCTGCTATGTATAATGTGTAATAGAATAATAGCCATGAATTGAGCACCAGGGGTTTCAGTCAAATAGTCAAGAGAATGCTTGGATTAGGTGTCTGTTGCCCCCTGCTGGCAATGGTGGGAAATGGATAGAGCATAAAATGGATATTTAGCACAGCTATTAGCAACATGGCACTAACAGGTAAATGATGATGTGATGGCAATTTAAGCCGAAATGATCAGAATGAGTCTGGTGACCGTGTATGGGCTTCAGAAACACACAGGAGCACTTCCTGGTTTTATGTGTCTACATAAATCATTTTGCACTTCAACTTAAGTAATGATTTGTAGTAACAATATGTGTTACTTGAGTACATGCATGTATTTTAAGTACTTCTTGCCCCTCTGAGGTTGACGTTACAGTATAGGCCAGGGCTATTCAAAGCCAGTCCAAGTTGACTGAGGGGCCGGTTCTGGCCCCAGGCAGGGTTGGATAAATCAATCATTTAATAGCCACTAAACTGTACATACAGCAATTTCCGACACTTTGTGGCCCTAAAATCAGCAGTACAGGAATATGATCGGGCCACAGGCCAATAACTTTTTATTGATTTATTTGACCTTTATTTCACCAGGTTAAAACTCACTGAGATTAACAATCTCTTTTGCAAGAGCGACCTGGCCAAGAGGCAGCAGCACAACAGGGAAACCTTCCAACAATTTGGCCCATAGGAAAATAGAGTTAAATAGCCCTGGGATAGGCCTAATCATTAAGCAGTCACATTGCAGAGTCTGTGAATGTGGAAAAAACATTAACTTTGAAGACGGTTCGTTTTAAACCTCCTTAATCATTCCTTAAAGAGGCTTGAGGAGGCTTGAGATCTGCGGGGAGTTTTAAAAGTATCATTGTTACAACTATAAACAATAATACAAGTGTTTATATTCACTCATGGATTTATGACCCAACACATTCCCACGATGGATCATGACTTCACTGCCAAACCATTAAACTCAGTGTAAACTACTGATGCTGGTTCAGGTTGAACAGGATTAACAGCCCGAGCAGGAGGTCGACGTATAACGGTAGACTTTCCTCATCAACAACTAACAGCTATTTTCCCACTGCACCAAGTCGTGTCTAAACCCGTAAAAAAAAAAGAGAAGCAATTTGTTTGAAAGGCCTGGAGCACAAATCAGCCTCCTACACTATACCTCCACAGACCACTAGCCTCTGTGAGCGAGTGGGAAGTTTGTTGTGTTTTCAGCTAATGTAGTAAAAACCTTCAAAATGCATTTCTGAAAAGCAAATAAGTTCATGGGGTCACGGTGAAGTGTTGTTTTCTACCTGGGATAAACAAACAGAAAGGCAGGCTCCAGGAAGCAGCGAATTTGAAATGCAATCACTGAACAATGTGAGGGGGTGATGATCTCTGCCTAGCAACAGCAGGGCCAAATAAAACAACAAAAATGAATACGGCCCACAAAAACAACAATTTATATGTTGAAATGAAACAGGCCGTAACGAGATGGAAACTTGTAATGCATTGAGTGTAAATGTCTGTCTAAACATAACGGCAAATAACAAAACCTAAACTAGATTAACAACTCTTTACTTCTGGTTAATTCAGTATCACTATTTTATCACTTTCATCTGTTTTTCACAAATAGGGGCTTAACCCAGCAGGACCAACACTAAGAGACATACAATCATTGACATTCATTCACTCTCACATTGATTTACGAAGGGCAATTTACATTCACCAGTTCACCTATACATGCGTGCATCTCCAACAACCACCTAGTAATCAGAAAAGCTCTAACCTGGGGACATCTGCCTAAACAGACCATGCACCACATAAACAAGTAAGCTAGGGTTTTCAATACATTCAGTAGGTCTGTTTAGTCTACTCTGGTCTACCTATACTGTTTATTAAAGATGACAAACAAACTAATCCAACCCATATCTGTATCTGGTGCCAATATGTTAAACAGAGTCTTTGCTTAAAGATGTTTCAATGAATGTCATTTGTTTGTTGCACATAACAACCATAAGACCTTTCTTTCTTTCTTTCCTTCTTTCTTTCTTTCATTCCCGAGTTTCTCCCAGTATCTGTAAAGGTTTCTCTGGTTCCCTCCACCCCAAAATATGCCCAACAGCCCCCTACCTCCTGGGTCTAAAATCTAGGGCTGGGTACCGTTTTTTTTCTACTAGTATTTAAACGATACCTGGTTTTCGATAGAGGTACCTGAGCAATACTTTTTCTAATACCTATGGTGTTCTAATTCATCTTCTACAATCATAAAACACTAAACATATTGAATAAAAAAAAACAAATTTTGAGCAACATTCTTAGCTGTTAAAACCAGTAGTTTGTTTGTGATTTATTCTGTGTTATTTATTTGATTCATTCATGCAAAGGAACATTAAAGGTCCCACTAGGTACTAAAACTTGGTATTGAATAAAACTTTTTCGGTACCAGTAGTATTGTAACTTTTCTTTTGATCCCACAGATATCATTTAACGGTACCCAGCCGTACTGGACCCCCTTAGAAAAATTATTTCTAACCTCAGTAACACAATCCTAATCCAAAAAGTAGCTAAACTATAACTCCTACTTTTTAAGGTTGCTTTAATCCAACTTTTGCCAACTGTTAACTTGACTTGTTCATTTTCTTTATACCACCAAATATTACTCTAAAGAAGCAATCGTTTCTGTGTTTTCTGCGTGTTTCTCTCATTTGGTCTGTCATGTTATGTGTACTTGGTATACAATCTACAGCATTATTACACAAACATGTTCCCAAGATTAAATGTGACATATTTCTTATACAAGTGTGCTCCTATGAATGCTCGATGACACTTGAATAATCAGCGTTGTCTCACAACAACTTAAATGCACTTAACAATCACAGTCCAGTCGAGGTGTAGACAGTAAATATTAATAATGAGCAAACATCCATAGCAGGAGCATCTATTCAATTTAAATGGAAAGTGAAACCTAAGCCGTGCCTTTATACCAAATGTTATTTTGTTTGTGGTATGTCTGTTATTGTAACCCAAAACAAAGTAGCTGCCCTCAGTCCCTCGGTCAGGCAGGACAAAAGGACTAGGGGGTGGATAAAATGTCCCAAGGCTTCTCCATGTATTTATTTGATGACCTTAAGGAGAAGAAAACTGACTGTTCGAATTTACCTTGGCTTCCTCAGTGACGTCCCACGTGAAGGAGACCGCGTTGTAGGCGATTTCTTCCACATTAGAAATTGTGCTGAAGCTTTCCTTGTAGTCAGCTGCAAGACAAATAGAAAAAAAATATTTCTATAGAGTGATAATTGGACATCAAGTCATATACTGTCATGTAGATAGACCTGTAATGTTTCTAAATGTAATTATGTATTGAACAACTCAATGCATTTAGAGAGGAAGACATGTTCAAGACAAACCAGCTGAAGTTCAAACTAAGCATTGAAATAGAAAGGAAAGGAGATTAAGGATTTAAGATTATGGGCCCACTGGTTTCAGGGATGGTCTACTTTAATTGTCCAAAAAATGGAAAATATCCATAAAGTGGTAGTTCTGTGGCTCTGTTGTTCATTCTATTTCAAAGCATGAGAACAGGTGTACCTAATATTGTGGCTTGTGAGTGTATTTTATGTATTCTCACGGTCACAGACACAGTCACACAGCTCCATGCATTGTGCTTCCTTGTACTGTGTAAACAAACTGCCTGTGTGTGTAATCGCCTGTGTCATAGCCCTCAGACGGTGACGCAGAGTCACCGCCACTACAGTGAAGTAGTGTGAATGGACCTGTTTGTGCCACCTCTCCCATTATCTGTCCCGAGCACTCAGTTTATCCCACAACCCACCACCGCCTCCTAGCGACTTACCGCGGATCGGCGTCGTCATTGTCGTCATCAAGTTTCAAAAGGTTTTCTAGGATTTTAGAATTTAGAATTTAAGGACGGTGTGTTCTTATGCTAGCATAAATGTACAGTGACAAGCCCTAGTTTTAAATTGACAGAGGATGTTGTTATTTGAAGTATAATGAGTTTATTTTGAAGCCTTAATTTCTCTCTTTACTGACATTGCAAACTTTCTTTGCCAAATGACTAAACAATCTCCCTTGCCCAGAATAAAGTAAAGTCGAAATACCAATAATTTTCATTTTTGGGCTAGTTTCAACACCATCCTGTCATACAAAAAAGAAAGCTACACACAATATAATGCATTAAAATATCATGTGGGGAAATAGTTGAGGTCCTTCTGATCGTAACAGGTCTTAATATTCATTTATTACTTATTAAAGGGACAATAAAAGTTGTACGTTGCCGTTTTTCTAAGGTTATCATCATACTAAGACCAATTATAATCAGAAAATGTTGAGTATATTTTTTACATACAAAAGTGAAATTTGCCATGTGACTGACTAGTCATTGTCCAGATCGTACCCTGCTAAAGGCCCATAGTTGCCAGGATGAGCATCAGGCACCCATGACCAATAAGAGGAATAATTAGAAGAAAAAAGGAGACTAAACTTTGCCAGCGCACTGTTGCACTTAAAGCTAACAAAGTGGTCATACATTACATTTTATCATGTAAATAGCTAATGTACTTTTAGAGTATTAATATCATAATCATGAAATTCACCTTTATCGAGTTTGCACAAGACTTCATTACTTCCCAAACCTTGCGCACAGTCAGATTCCTTCGCACCAAGTAAATCTCCCTATGTTAGAAAGCCTGAACTCTGACAGCTCATCTCGGCTCATTCCTCTGCTCCTAACGCTGCAGGTCTGGGCCTGTCTCCAAGGATTGTTCAGGATGTGGCCCCGGTCCAGGCCCCACCTATTTCTCTTGTTAACGTCTATGCAAATGCCAACTCAGTGCTGCGTCTCTCAGGGATCCTGTGGGAATCGTGGACTGACAGTTATTCAAATTGCATTGGGTTTCACATTAAGTTAGGTGAACCGGTGCCTTTGAAGGTTTGCCCATTGTTTACACTTCTACACACTTTGTTGAACTTTGATATTTAGTAGTGCATGTTGGCGCTTTGGTCACTATATGATGTTATTAGTGATGGGCTAATCTTACCTATGTCCAGGACTCTCTGTTTGGCCGTGTGTTGGCGTGAGTGCCAGTATTTCCAGTTCTTCAGCTGCTCATCTCTGCCCTTATCCTCCCCAAAGACAACCATGATAACGCTCTGAAAACAAAACACAGAGCAAGAAGTCAGAAGATTAACAGAAAAGTGAAAGGGTGAGCACATTTAGAGCATGACAAACTGCTTTACATTAACTGTCATACTATAAATACAGTCATGTGTAAAAGTTTGGGCAGTCCTTGCATAATAATTGACTGAATAATTGTCTTCACGAAAAAGATCACAGAGGTATGTCATTTGTTTTCTAATGACATCTGAGTTCTAGGGTGTTTTCCTGACATTATTTAGGTGTATAAAATTAAATTAAATATATAAAAAATGTCCATGCAAATATTTGGGGACCCTTATCATTTTGCTGATTTGAATGCATGCAACTTTATTAAAATGGATTACTTGGTACACAGAACTTCTTAGATTAGTTAAGCCTTGAACTTCATAGACAGATGCATTCAATAATGAGAAAATGTATTTAAGGCGGTAATCAGGAAATAGAAGGACACAGGCAAAGTTGATGTTAAGGCCAGATGTGGCAGGCCAAGAAAAATACCAGAGAGACATAGGCGAGGAATGGTGAGAATGGTTAAAGACAATCCACAGATTACCTCCAAACACCTACAAGATCATCCTGCTGCAGATGTTTCTGTACATGGGTCAAAAATTCAGTGCACTTTGTACAAAGGACAGCTGTATGGGAGGGTGATGTCACGCCATAATTAGTTTGCAGCTAAAGTAATCTGTAAAAGTTTTACAAGGCAACCTCAAGTGAGACGGAAAATAAATTCAGAAAGGAAGAATTACTTGAAACAAAAGAGACAGCACAAAGAAATATCAGTAGTACTGCACCTGTACTACACCGTCCCGCTGCACCTCTGCCCCTCTCGAGGAGCACTGGTTTGTCCTGGACGGTGATGCCCCTCTGCTGTGCTGGCGTTTGCCTCTGGGTTGAGTTTGGGACAAGGTCAATGCGTAGAACTGGCCCCGGTTCAGATAAGCCATCGGTCCGTTGCCCTGCCGCGGCCGCAGAGACATGCTGGCCTCAAGACAGTACTGGAAACTTTCACTGCAAAAGCAACAACAATCTATATTTAGGATTTATTGAACTTATTTTTTCATGCATGAGATATAGTTTTGTTAGTAAAATATTCTTATAACTTGAACTTACCCAGATGGATTACAGTGCAACTGGTCAGCTCCACCAGAGGAACTGTTATGGTACATCTAAATAAATTGATATAGACATGTTACAGCCATTCTATTGACAATAGCACACAAACTTAATGTTAGAAAACTATTCAAATGCTGATATAATTCATGAACACTGCAATGACAATATAAATAAATATATAACTTGTGATTCAATTTTCCATGAGGTGAATATGTTATTGTGTTTTAAATCTTTCAGTTCAGTTCAGTTGGATTCTACCCGTCTAGCCTGACTTTGACATGCAAAGCTTAAATTCCACACATGTATAAAGATATTAGTGTCACCACAGCGGCCACTGCTTTATTTTTATACCATTTAATAACATTGTAAAGATTCAAATGCTTGATATTTTCTCAAGAATCCAAAAAAGGAAGTTGTTTTAAATACATGTGCTGCTGATCTAGTAAGTTACTTATAAAAATGACTAAAATGAATGATTTCTTTTATGTGTTTTCTCACTTCATCCTCATAGGTGCTGTCTGGTGTGCTTCTCTGTTCCTCTTTCAGATACCCAGACAAAAAAGCATCGTATCGATTTTGTTCATAAACCATTCTTATTGCGTCTCTGGGCTCCTCTGTGTAGACATTTGCAGGCAGGCCAGACATCTGGGATTCAGTTTTGACCAATACTGTCCCACCTCCACTTTTGCCACTGTGTCCTTTGTTGTCTGCTGGTCCATACTTGGTGCTGGGATGCTCTGCGGTCACTGTGTTGTGTAGTGAGAGGTTCACAGGCATCGAGCTGAGAGCCTGGTCTACAGTTTCGTAATTATTAAGAACAACAGCTGAAGTGTCAGGTGGTTTGGCGTTGGCTGAGACACACTTCTTTTCTCTGGAAACCTGGCAAGACCAACATAAAATAAGATATTCAAATATTCATCCTGCAAATACAATGTTTGCAAAAGGTGCAAATATGTGTTTTATCATTCGCAAATTGGCATGGAACCAGAAATACTTATAATGCAAAACCAGAAGGGCAGATCTCCGCCTAGACATTGAAAATAACCTGCAATGGTAAAGATATAGAGCCCAGGACTGGACTCGAACTAGGATCTTCTAGTTCAGTCATAAATACTATCAATTTAATTATAAAGCTTTTTTATTTCACAATGGTAAAAAAAATCCACTAAAATTAACTTGTTTCTTTACTCCCCCTGGTCCTATCTTACAATGGTACTAAATCTATTTCTAAAAACCCCAATATATTTGATATACATAATCCAGGACTGTTTTTGCAAGTACTGCAAAGGTTTCCAACTATGTAATGGGTGTGTTTCATTGTAACATCTTTAAAGGTCTTCAAGGCAATGCTGTTAATGGGAATAGGGTTATGACTGTACACAGCATTTGAGAAATAACCATTACTAATAGATGATGTGGAAACTTAAGCGAGTGTTTCATAACCAAGAACAAGAAGATTGGTGAGTACAGATAAAGCGATAGAGTCTAAAGAAAATGGAAACCTGTGAAAAGGGAGAAATTTATCATAAAAGTTGTGAGATAAAATAAGTAGTTTTGAGATCTCCTTGTACCTTGTAGTAGTCGTAGAGCATGCCCAGAGCTGCAGCGCTGTCCTCGTCCCCATTGATGCTCATCATGGCTTTGGTGGCGGCGGTCAGTGGGTTTTCCAAGTAACTCCTCCAGGCCTCCTCATCGCTGCTGCCGAACACTTGACGCTGCGACACTTCGTTTGGTACCACCACCACAAGTCGTTTGCTGCAAAACCGCAACAAAAAGCCACAAGACACAATGAGCAGTGTTGTTAGTGCAAATCTAATCAGTCATTAACAAAAGCGACGTCTGCCAAGCCAGAAAATCTGCCCCAGGCTGTTTCTCACCAAACCTGCCTTTGTACCATGTGACAATGTTTACGTTAGACCTTAAGATTATCTTCAATGGGCCACTGGTGGGAGGGTGCACTGCTTTTTCTCAAATTAAAATGGTTTGTACAAAAACAAATTAACAAAATATTCAATAAAATATTTAGCAATACAATTAAGACTTCCATTATATTAGTATTGCCCATTTATTCCCACCAATTTGTATAAAATAAAATAAAAACTCCTATATTTTAAGACTGGAATATGTTTCTAGTAAACGTGTCTGAGAATAGACAGCAAGTATGCCAGAACAATAAAACTTGTTGCCTCTATTTTAAGACTAATTTGTAGACACCAAGCAAAATAACATTTATAATAACGCTGTGTGTGCAGGCATGAAGTAAACCTGTTAAATTTGTCCTATTCAACAAATGTCTGATATTAACTTTGCCGTTAGCTATTAAACATTGCATTACCATAATATTGACTAAAAAATGTACACAAAAAAATACTATTGTGTAAAGGCTGTGGCTGTGGATAACGACTTAAAATAAAAATGCATTTAACCCTGTGCATTAAAGCAATACCGCCTTATCCCTACACCTAACTGTAAATCACTAACATGTTAAAAGTTATAATAGCTACTACTGTAATATTAAAATAGTTGGTGACAATATGAACTTTTTACTGGTACCAAAGTTGCAGAGCACACCTTTAATTGTTTACTTACCTGTCCAGGTCCATGCTGCTTGCTGTGAGGACTCCCTGCCGCTTTGTAGGGGACTCGCTCGAGCAACAGGACTTTCTAGTTTTGTGCGGGCCACGCTCACTTTTACTCTACTATAAATCTTACATAGACTTTACATGCGGACTGGAGAAACTGCTCTTTATCAAACAGCTACAATGGCATCCGAAATGGGGTTAAAAACGAGGAAACGTGAGCGATACGCTGATTGGGTTAAAGGTTTTGCTCAGCCCCTAATTGGTTAAAGAAATTGGAGGGTGTGTCTAACAAATAAAGCAAAGGTAAACTAATAAATGCAAGTTTATTTCCCAAATGCTACAATATAGTTTTTGAACATGTTTTGATATGGGAAATATCCAGTAATGTTAATCTTTGTAAATTAACTGCTGTTCTATGGATCTACAATGTGGATCTATGTGAGAAAGGAAAAAGATCAGTCTGGCTGGCAACCTATGTTTCCTCATTGTTGTATATATTGTGACACCTTGTGGTAGATAGTTATCTCTACACTAAATTGTTAAATGTTTTGCTATAACAGGCTTCCGTACTATGGCCTTTTTTTGTTTTGTTTTGTTTTTAAATAAAGCTGTGTCTATATTAAATAGAAGTGACTCCACAATTGCATACCATGATATATTTAGTTCCTTTTAACTTAATTTAAATACAGAATAAATAAATTAATAAATAAATAAATTCATAAATAAATAAACATTGACATTTCACATTTATTTTATTTTATTTTATTTTTGTCGACTGCGTTGGAAAAACCTAAATTACCTATTGCACATGCGCGATGTACATGCGCAGTTGGGCGGTCGGAACAAACTACTTGGAAGCGGCAGAAGGCGCAAGCTCCAAAATTAAAACAGTTTTCTACTTTGGAGGTTATCCTTAAAACAATTTTCTACTGGTAAGATGTTTATCATTTGATTTACGTGAGCTTTATACGTCCTTTGAGAGACATAGCGGTCTTGTGATTATAATGCGGTTGTGATTGTTCTTCTTTTCTTGGCACCGTTAGCTGCTGAAGCCGCACCGCTAGCAAAGGATGCTCATAATTGCTCCGTACCAGGTTTAGACTAAAATAGTGACCACACGTGTTGTAGTTTGGCGTTATATATCTCTTATAAGCTCCTTGTTATCTAACTAGCGACTATACTTAGTTTCAGTCACAGTTTCGGTTTGTTGCTCTCGACTGTGTTGTTTTAAATAGCCTTTGCAAACACCGCTAGCCTTGTTTTAGCTGGGATGTACAGGGTAGCCCTTAGTGTTACTTACTTAAAAGTATTAAAATGGTGTTCAGTTTAATGTTGTAAAAATCAAGGCTTTTAAAGCATTAAATCTAATGACTATATATTGAATTGTGGTAATATAAATTAACGTTAGGTCTTAAATTTGGCAAATATTTAGCTATATTAATATTACAAAAATTATTGATGCCACAAGTAGTATCAGAAACAGTATCTATAATTACAACTACTTGTTGACGAAACTTTATTTTTTAAAATGCATGATTCAGTTTCATTTTCATTTTTTAATGCCGCCCTGGAGTTATTTGATCTGTATTGGGCTTTTAAAATCAAACGCTTCAGATTAGTAAATTAGAAAATTCCTTATTGCAGATGTAACTAATATAAATTATTGTTCTGTTGTTGATGACGCTGGCATTGAATTTCAATCTAAATGGCATTACAGAGTCTTCAAAAGGTCTTAAATATAACTTGGCAAAACCTGGAGCTACCCTGATGTAATAGTAGTTGACCTGCTCCACACAAAGTGTACAATGTACAGATAGATGCATCTGATCAGTCATTTTTGCTTAAATCTTTATATGGCCTTAATATCTACATATTGTAACATTTAAACGTAACTTACTAATACAAAAAGGGCACACCAATGTCGGTACAATAAAGTCAAGCTTCAAACAAAGCACAGACAATTACAACACTGTAAAAGCACTTTAAGTAGGAGGTTATAGCTACATATCCAAAGCCCCACTATGTTTGCTCAGTACGTTATGTCATCAGACACTATTTCAAAAGTAGTATTACACAGTGCATTACCAACTTTTGTTCCACTTTCTTTCCAGTCTTGCTTCTTTTAGCCTTAAGCTGTAGGTCATGTCCCATTATAATATTTCGCTGCCCTATATCCACAATGTAACTGTGAGTTAGTGGCTCAAGTTTAAGCTCTTGTTACAGACTTGTTATTATTTTGTGTGAAGTGAAGAAGAGTAGAAGATTATTCGTTCAAAAATGACAATATGGCAAGTGTGATGTCTGTAGACAACATTAATTATCATAAAATTTAGTACAGACTGCAGACATCACATTATATAACTGTAGTGCAGTAACCTACTTGTTTGCCATCCATTTGCCAGTCAATGGCTCTGTTTGTGCTTCCTTATAAACATACATTGACTGTCTGTTACTGGAAAAGCCTCATCACTCCCCTCATGGTCTTGTGCTTATTGGCCGCTCCCAAGGTCTAACCCCAGATATGGCCCGTGGGCACCAGAAGTTCCAGTCACAACAGAAGAATGCCAAAAAACAGGCAGAGATCAAGAAGAGCAAAGGGCATGACCAAAAGGCGGCGGCTAAGGCTGCACTAGTTTACACCTGTAGTGTGTGTCGGGTAAGTTTATGCACAGCTACAACATTATAGTACTACCCACTGTTTATTTATTCTACTGTTTATAATGATTACCATGCATTTCTTAGTAACGTTTAGACGGTTATGTATGCATACTATATACTAGGCCTGTAAACATATAATCTGCTGAGAATAGGTTTTATTACAAGACACAGCAGTAAGACTGCAAAAAACAGTAAAAGAAAATGGCAATTTGTTCTTGATGATGAAAAAATCTTCACAGGTAACATATTGTTTGTAGCTTCATCTTGTTAAACATGTATAAAACTCGAGCTTGACCAGCAGGTCATCATGCATTTACCCACATTTCACTATCTGATTATTAATCGGAAAAATAGTCAACTGATTAATCGATTATCAGAATACTTGTTAGTTGCAGCCCTACTATATACAAGGCTGTTATGAAACTGTATTTTTTACATTTGAATTTACCTCAACATTTCTGTCATTAATGCAAATTGTAAGGCTGTTTTGTGTTGAAAAAACACATTTTCCTTTCTGTTTTTGTAAACCTTGGATAATGCTAATCATTTTTATGGTCTTGTTCTTCTTGCCTGTCTTCTCCAGACACAAATGCCAGATCCAAAGACTTTCAAGCAGCATTTTGAAAGCAAACATCCGAAGGCGCCGATGCCTCCAGAGCTGGTCGGAGTTGAAGCATAAGAAATTGATTTTTAATCCGTAAGACAGTTGGGGCTTCCTCAAGATGGGTTTTTAACAAATTGCAGTGTTTCAGATATAATATCCTCACTTAAACTTCAGTTATTCCTTGTGCAGTTAATGAGTTTAAATACAGGGATAGTTTTGCTGCTTGGTATTTTTCTCAACATTGAATCTGTGCACAACTACCCTCTCCTGTGAGATATCAGTCAGTACTGGGGGGCAGTTGCACTGCAGTCAACAACCCTCTCTTGGCTTGTGCCAGTTTTCATTGACTGTATGCAATATTTACTTTCCTGATATATGCCTAACTGTATGGACACTACCATCATCTCTTCACCCTCTCAGGCTTACTGCTGCTTAAGGTCACGCCCCAAACCTGTATTCACACTGGCTCAAATGAACTAATACAGAAGTGAGAGTCCTCCACTTAACAGTCTTAACTCTACTGTGAAATTCACCAGAGATTGTCAGCTAAAACTAGTTTATAGTGAACCATTCTTTCTCATGCATCCACATAACAATGTCTAACTCAAAACAATGTTCTGCACTGATTTTTATTTGCTATGATAATTGCATAAGGAAGTTTGTTGTTTTTCCGCAAATGAAGAATATATTGAATACATTATGTTACACGGGTATTAAAACCATATATTTCACTGTTTTTTCTGTTTTGTTTTTATACACTTTAGTTTACTATACCTTTCTGGTGTGCTACCATTGTTAAAGTTGAGCACACACTCCATAACACAAGCAAATGTCCTCAGGCATATCTTTTATTTTTGTTGAAAGTATTGAAAATACGATAAGACTTGCACTCACCGCATCCCCGAATTTGTACTGATGCGTCAGTGTGCAGCACCTCTCCAGTCTATGATAATTGTGTTGCTTACCACTGTGGTATTTTAGTTAGTGGTCTGATAAAACATTTCACATGTCATCTTTGAGGTAATTGTGAAAGTGTTGGCCCTGTTGCAATGGCACAAGGATGATGATGATATTTCAAATCTGAACCTACATTAAAATCTGATCCACTGTTATTTCATTAGCATGTTTTCTTAGGAGACCACTTAATTTATAGAAAGCTAACTATTTTGAATACATTCAGACCTTCTACTACTGGTCATTAACCACTAACATGTCGTCACTGTGCTAAAGTTGGGACTTACAACCAGCCATGTTTTTACTTTTGTACAAATCATATCTTTGTCCATGCAATGTAATGTATTTTAATAAAAGTTGTTTTATATTAACCATCAAGTCGTTTCCATAATCTGCTACTCATTTACAGAAGTGTGTGGAGATGTCCCATAAAAGAACATGTTAGTAAAACTACATCTAAAAATACATTTAATAGAGGGAATGAGATAAGTAATAAGCTATTTTTATTTATTAGTAAGACAAATGTAGAATAGGGCTTCTAAATATTCATATCAGAGGTAAAGTCTCTGCAAGACTGGCTTTGAATTATCCTAATACTGTTTTATTTCTCCATTGAAGTTACAAAGGTTATGAACTGCCCCACAATATCTTATCTCTTGCTTCTCTAAAAAGCAAATGACTTACCTAACCAGTTTCATTTTGTAAGGGTGTACAGCAGTAATTGTAGGTCTAATGGCACATTGTGTTTTTTTTTTTACCAGTGCAATTTTTAAAACTTTATGCATCTAAGGCTAACAGCACAGCAATTGATCAACTTATCCTTGTTGTTAGCTTGTCCTGTTGCCTAAGAATGCCTAAATACGGGTGGTACCTATTATTTGGTGTGAGTTAGTTGAGTGAGACACACTGTGGCAGTCGTCTGCAGGTTGCATGTGTGTTCCTGTTTCTCAGATTACAGCGGGATAACCTTGGTGAAAACCCACTGAACAGGTTAGGCACCCTTTAGTTATACCTTATCTATGCATGCATTGTCCGTTTATGTAAATCTCTTAGGGTGGCTCTCCTCCTGAATGGCACCTTTTTACAAGGAGAGTAACTTACACTAAAACCTTTTTAATTGTGTAGTAGCCTATGACATAATTATTTAGGATTAAAAAAATGTAAAACTGACACACCCATATTAAATTAACAATCATTAAATAATTTATTGCTTAGCGGTGCAATAAGCAGCATCTAAATTTAGGATTTTATATTGTCACTAAGCCAGTATTTCCCAACAGCAGGTTAATTAAGTTTATTTTTTATTATAAATATTGTATGTACAAGTATAGCAACATGTAAACGTGTAAATACAATGTCTTCTACTGAGAAGGCAAGAGTATATTCAATAGTCAAGGAGTCAAAGAGTGTAAAACAAAAACAAAACACTAAATAAATAAATATTAAACATGGCTTAAATAAATTAATCTAAGGGGAAGATTTACAATGTATGTTAATGTATGGTCGTGGGAAAACCAGTATAACCAATATTTTGTATAAATCTTGGCTTTTGTTTGTTTAATACATCTAAGAGATTTTAAATACATGTCAAATTAATTTAAGAAAAAATCTAAATTAATAATTAATATTATTTGTGTATAAAGAATTGGGCTAAACATAAGATTCAATTACAACAGAGTTCCTCTTTTTTTGTTTTTTTAATAATATTCAAAATGTGTGTCACTGTTTGTTTGTTTTTGTCCTTAAAAAATTATGTGACCAAAATATATTTTTTGTTTTATTCCAGTCAAGTGAGATAGTCCATTCAAAAAATATATGGTCTGTGGTTTCTATGTCATCCTCACAAAAGGTACATGCATTATCATCAATATCAAAGTGATTTCTTAATAAATCTTTAGAGGGGTAAATAGCATTGGTTATTTTAAAGTGTGTTTCTATGGCTTTTGGTTGTTTCACATGCAGTTTTGGAAGATAGCTGGTGAAATGGTCAGCACTAAAAAGTCATTAGCGTATGAAAAAGGACAAAAAGACATGAACAGCATCATTGTCTTTGCCTTTAGCTTTGTTTAGGAACATAATGCCGCTCTTAACATTTTGAACTGTGGGTCTAAAGAAAAAGTAAAAAAGGGCTCTGCTATTCATTGTAGGCCTTTAGGAAATTAAACTACAATTCCCAGCAGCCTCTTGCGCTCGGTTGTCACGGTAACCTTTGACGTCAGCTACCGCCAGCTCAGGCTGTACAATAGATGTGTATGGGCCGTGCCTCGGACCGGTGTGATTAGAGGGAAACCCCGTGGACTGCACTCAAACGAGCCCAGAGTCAGCTGTAGGTTGGGACACCGACATCCTCGCTAACTGCTAAGTATCCAGGTATGTGGGAAAAAATATTTTACTACCTTATCTTTGACACTACTTTGAGAGGCGTAATGTCGAGTGGCAGCGGTTAATGCATGAAAGGAACAACAGGATAAGTGTCAGAGTCCGTTTGGCGACGGCCAGTGTAAATGGAAGGCGTGTCAGCATAAAAGTAGATGCTAAAATAGCAGCTAAAACCTTCCGGAACTGAGGTAACTTGTTCAGTTTAGATAGTGTTGAAAATTGAGTTATCGGGTCTTGGAAGTTTTCTCTTTTAATAGACAGTGAAAAAAACAATCGTGCATTTATAGAAAGTGGCTATGTACTACTAGCCATTACCCTTTTATTACAACTGCTTCTAGGAAATAGTCATCGGGTGAAAGAGTTACAAGGTTTGAATGCACTCTTCACTTTTACCGAACATTTTTTTTTGCATTTTACGTCGATATTAACCTTTTTATACTAGCAGTCGGAATCATTATATAAAGGCCTTTACGGAAGCTTTTTGGCATCGCTACAGGTAGAGGCATGGGTGTGGTGTTTGTGAAAATGCGGGCCATAGCTACCTCCACTGTGCAGGCTTTTGCACTGTCCTGCCTGCCAGCGCCATGGTGCAAAGCGAGCTTTCCTCGTTTCACGTTTATTGTGAAATTATGTTTACTATTTAGCATTGCCAGGTAGAATATGTCAAGTGTAGTATTAGTAACAAAGAGTCAGTCAAATAAATGCGGAAGTAACTGGGTGGTGTAATGCCACGTGCTGCCCATAGGTGGTCAATATAGAAGTGAAATGGTACTATAGGTTTGTTTACTGTTGAAAGTCAGCAAACTGCGTTTTTTTTTTTTTTTTTTTTGCCATTTTAAAAGTTTTTGGCCTATAAGGAAGTGCACTTTAGTGTCGCATAAGCAGACTACATGCAAACTTGCCCGATTATGCAATTAACAATCATATACACAAGTGGGTTCTCACAGTAGTGGTATTTTTAAGTGACCGAAATAAACTTACTTAACTAACTAAACATGCGAATTAATGATTAATATAATTGGCCAGTTTAGACCCAACAGGCTTGTCTATATTTTCTGCAAAAATGTTTTTTTTTTTCTTATCCTAAACTATTGCTAGCATCGAAAAAGCTGTACTAGTAGTAGTACATGCCACTTTGTTGATTATATACTTGTATTTAGCCTGTGAATGTGCATGGGGTGCTAATTTTTTTAGGTTGTTGTTTTTTTGTTTTTTTTTCTCTAGAGAGAAACCATGTGTGAGACTGCTTCTGACCTGATTGAGATGGCCAAGCTGGCTGAGCAGGCCGAGCGCTATGATGACATGGCCGAAACCATGAAGAAGTTGACAAAGATGCAAAAGAAGCTGGATGTGGAGGAGCGAAACTTGTTCTCGGTAGCTTACAAAAACGTTGTGGGAGCCCGTCGCTCCTCGTGGCGCGTGATATCCAACGTGGAGAGCAAAGAGGGCCACTGCGTCAACAAACTGGAGACAATTAAAGCCTACAAGGAAGAAATTGAGAAGGAATTGAAGACCATTTGCCATGAAGTTTTGGTGAGACATATTCGCTCATACTAACCTACATAACAGCCATCTATATAAAAAACAAAGTTATGACATACACTTGGAGGTGATTTTTCTGGTTCCCCTGGTTGCACGCATTACACAGTTTATCTAAGAGGGCGCTAACTTTCTGAGTATTTTAATTGCAAAACATAATTCATGATTTTGCCAAAAATATATTACTTTGTAAATAGATATGTGGAATGTGATATTTTTACTCTGTATTCATTATGTTTATTGTGCTCTGTTACAGGCCCTCTTGGATGACCCTTTGATTCCTAACGCTGAATTGGCAGAGAGCAAAGTGTTTTATTATAAAATGAAAGGAGACTACCACCGGTACCTGGCTGAATTCGCTCCAGAAGATGATAATGAAAGTAAGCTTTTAAGTATGACTTTTTTAAATACACAATGTATTTATTTTCACTGAATTAAACAGTCTTTTCAGCTATTAAATAATTGAATAATTGAAGTAAAGTTCTATTGCCTGTCAACTAAAGTGAGATATAATGCACAAAAAGTGGAAACTAGACTGAAATTCCTCATCTTCACAAACGTTTATTTAGCCAAGAAAACATATGTCCTAAAAGTTGTTTTTGGTGCTCCACACCCACCTGAAACCTAGATGAGAAGCTTAAAATCAAAAATGGAGGTGTGGCCTGTAAAGAGCATCAGTCATTCATCAGTATTTTGGTGGAGGAAGGCAAACCAGTGACATTGTTACAAAATGGATGTAGGTAAAAGGTTGGACTAACAAAAGTCTCTTACTTAAATGTATTTGACCCCCTCAATACTGCCCATAAGTACTTCTTCCTGCAGTGTGAATTTCTTTTCCCCTTTATATTGAAATATCTGGAGATATACAAAATGACCAAAAATAGTGTCAACATTCAGTGTTTGACGCTTATCTCCGTTATTATTCATCCTATTAACTATGGTCCTTAGATGGGGTACTTTCTGTATAGTGGCCAGTTAGTTGCAGGGCTGACACGCAGACATACAAAGACAACCATTCACTCTCACATTCATTCACTATGGGCAATTTATAGCCACCAATTCACCTAACACATGCATGTGATAGGGAGGCCAGAGCACTAACCACTCTGCCACCATGAACCCATCCCCCCTCATATGTGCACTGAATGTAACAAAAACTGGATTGGGACATGCCTAATAATTGCTAAACAATTAATTTCTTTATGATGTCTGTGTATTTGTCCTTGTTGTGCTGTGTGTTCTTTGTATATTGCCGATTTATTTCTCTCTATAACATCACCCTGCCAGAGGACTGCAGATGGAAATTAGCCCAAGGCTATAATCTGACATATTTACATTTGTTCTGTTTTTTAATGTGCATTGTCCACTTTCTTAAATAAATAAATTTAGAATGACACATTTGCATTGTTATTCATATTTGCAGCGTGCTGCTCTTGCATTTATGATGAACTGACCTAAACTGTTTGCATTTTGATCTGCAGGCAAAAAGTGCTCAGAGGATGCCTACAGCGCTGCCTGTAACCATTCTGAAGACATGCCTCCCACAAACCCCATTCGTCTCGGTCTGGCCCTCAATTATTCTGTTTACCACTATGAGATCTGTAACAACCCAGGAAAAGCTTGTAGTTTGGCTAAAAAGGTAAGTAACAATTTCTGTTTAATTATTATTAAAAATATATATTTATATATAAAAAAAATATTTTATATATACATACATACACACATACCTACGTACACACATACACTATGTACACACATACACACGTACACACTGGGGCAAAAAAGTATTTAGTGAGCCACCAATTGTGCAAGTTCTCCCACTTAAAAAGATGAGAGAAGCCTGTAATTTTCATCATAGGTATACCTCAACTATGAGAGACAAAATGAGAAAAAAAATCCAGAAAATCACATTGTCTGATTTTTAAAGAATTTATTTGCAAATTATGGTGGAAAATAAGTATTTGGTCACCTACAAACAAGCAAGATTTCTGGCTCTCACAGACCTGTAACTTCTTCTGTAAGAGGCTCCTCTGTCCTCCACTCGTTACCTGTATTAATGGCACCTGTTTGAACTGGTTATCTATATAAAAGACACCTGTCCACAACCTCAAACAGTCACACTCCAAACTCCACTATGGCCAAGACCAAAGAGCTGTCAAAGGACACCAGAAACAAAATTGTAGACCTGCAAAAATCCCAGAACCACACGGGGGAACCTAGTGAATGACCTGCAGAGAGCTGAGACCAAAGTAACCAAGGCTAACATCAGTAACACACTACGCCGACAGGGACTCAAATCCTGCAGTGCCAGACGTGTCCCCCTGCTAAAGCCAGTACATGTGCAGGCGTCTGAAGTTTGCTACAGAACATTTGGATGATCCAAAAGAGGATTGGGAGAATGTCATATAGTCAGATGAAACCAAAAGAGAACTTTTTGGTAAAAACTCTACTTGTCGTGTTTGGAGGAGAAAGAATGCTGAGTTGCATCCAAAGAACACCATACCTACTGTAAAGCATGGGGGTGGGAACATCATGCTTTGGGGCAGTTTTTCAGCAAAGGGACCAGGACGACTGATCCATGTAAAGGAAAGAATGAATGGGGCCATGTATCGTCAGATTTTGAGTGAAAACCTCCTTCCATCAGCAAGGTCATTGAAGATGAAATGTGGCTGGGTCTTTCAGCATGACAATGATCCCAAACACACTGCCCGGGTAACGAAGGAGTGGCTTCGTAAGAAGCATTTCAAGGTCCTGGAGTGGCCTAGCCAGTCTCCAGATCTCAACCCCATAGAAAATCTTTGGAGGGAGTTGAAAGTCCGTGTTGCCCAGCGACAGCCCCAAAACATCACTGCTCTAGAGGAGATCTGCATGGAGGAATGAGCCAAAATACCAGCAACAGTTTGTGAAAACCTTGTGAAGACTTACAGAAAACGTTTGACCTCTGTCATTGCCAACAAAGGGTATATAACAAAGTATTGAGATGAACTTTTGTTATTGACCAAATACTTATTTTCCACCATAATTTGCAAATAAATTCTTTAAAAATCAGACAGTGATTTTCTGTTTTTTTTTTTTTTGTTTTTTTTTTCTCATTTTGTCTCTCATAGTTGAGGTATACCTATGATGAAAATTACAGGCCTCTCATCTTTTTAAGTGGGAGAACTTGCACAATTGGTGGCTGACTAAATACTTTTTTGCCCCACTGTGTATATACATATACATATGTATATGTGTTTAGAGACTCAGAGATGCAGCAAATGACGTCTTGGTTTCTTGTTTTATGATGATGGTCTAAAAAAAAAACTTGTCTTTGTACTTTACAGGCCTTTGACGATGCCATTGCAGAACTCGACACACTCAAAGAAGATTCCTACAAAGACAGCACCCTTATCATGCAGCTCTTGAGAGACAACTTGACAGTAAGTGTTAGACTAGACTGTGTAATACCCACACTATGGCATGTTTAATATAGGCTTTGTTGCACAACACTATACTAAAAGCACTAGTTTAAACAAGATTAAATATTCTGACAGCAAGGTGCAGCATGGTTTACACTCATCTGGCTTTTTCTTGTTATATTAAGCATGTTAAAGTATGTCCAGCTTCTTTCATAACTGTTTCTTTAAAAAAAACAAAAAAAACAAAGATCAGCAAGGCACAAAAATACACTATACTTTTTTTTTTTTTTTTTTTTTTTTTTTTTTTTTGGAATAATTATTGTCAGTATGAGTCTAACTCCTAATCCAACTCTGGAAAGGCTACTCAGAAAATAAGTGGATGTCACCAGAAGCGTACTGTGTGCTGGTCCCAAGCCTGGATAAATGGAGCAGACATGTGGTGTATAACCTTTGGCAACTTAATATGTGAATCCCCTCACACTAGGAGGCCATTGATTAGTTGTGGTGACTTATAACAGACCATTTTAAAATTGTACTTGAATGACTTTTCAATTTTAAACATAGCAACAGTGGGTTAGAGAGTGAAATATTTATAAGGAAAAGCTAACAAATTGTCTAGATCGTGTTACTAATTTAAAATCTTCTTATCTTTCAGCTGTGGACCTCCGATAATCAGGGCGAGGAGGTAGATGATTAGAGCCTCAGACCTTAGTAGTCGTCCCTGTCTGCCTTTCAATGTCCCAGCTCATTTTCACATGACCCACTGAGACCACTTGATCATCACCGTCCTCCCAACTGTTTTTACTGTTGCCTTTTGTCCTTTTGAAGTAACTATAGGGAAAGGCAGCGGCATGCAGAAATCCATATTGAGTGCTAGGAGCTGGTCGCTGTCATAACTTTATCTTGGACATTTTAGCCACTGTACAAGCCTTAAGTGTGGTTGGCCCTTTGTTAGCGGACTATTTTGTCACCATTTAGGATGTTAAGTATATGAGGACATATTCTCAACCGTTGTAATGTTAGATACATATTTATATTACTTTCACAACATTCCTTTACTTTTGGCAATACATCTGATCTGTTTTACGCACAGATTTTTCTTTTAACCAGAGAAATGGGTAAAGGTGACAGAGGAGTAGCTTTTGGGGACAAATGGCGGCGCACAAGGATTTAGTCCGACCAGGTTACATTCCAGTTCATTTATTATCCAAATGTTGATTTCTTTTTGTATTGTATCTTTGTGTGAGACCTGCATTTGTATTTCTGTGCCTAAATTACCAGTTAGATTTTGAAGAACAAAAAACACACCGACAGTAGTAGCCCCCCTTGGGTTTTCTTGTTTTTGTTTCAGCACATCAGTAAGTACATCCCAATTCCTTATTTTGTTCTCCTCGGTTTCTTTTATTGCATTATTATTTTCCTCTTTCTTTCAGTTCTTGCCTTAAATGTATGTTGGTGAAAAGTAATAAAAAAAAAAAAGCATAAGGAATTGTTGTGTCCACCTGGTTAGCTTCTTTAATGTCTTTGGGATTTTAATACAGTTAAAACAGGACACTGAAGCATAAATGTTCTTTGGGGAAAGTGTTTCATTTAAATGAAATAAAAAAATAATTTGGAAAATGGTCAAGTCTGGTCTACTTTGTGCTTGGTGTCATTGTTAAAAATAGAAATCTCTAGGTCTCCAAAAATCTTTATGATCTAATATACACTGACACATTGGTACGGTTCAATCTTCAAATCCAGTCACAGTATGTGCTGGACTGGTCCTATACCTAGATAATGAGCCCATGCAAATGATTAACTGTAGCAACCTCTGAAAGAAAGGGAGCCTCAGGCTGGGACAGTTTTCTATGAAAGCCTGTCATAAAGTAATTTATTTCATAGTAAATAATTAACAGCACACTCCTAGTTTGGAGACGCTGACAAGCCACAGAGAAGGAAAAAACTATATGCCACTGTTAATAGGGCCAGTAAGTAAAAACTGCACTATTGAATGTCCTTTTATATGATATTTCCAAATAGGCTGCTTGTTTCTAAGAGATTGTCCAAAAAGTGGCTCTCATGGCTCGCTTGTTTGATGAACGCATGTAAATATCTTATATGTAGGGTATGTAAAGTACAGGTAAAGTACTGAAAGTTTTGGAGATTACAGGAGCCTTGGTAGTTGTTACGCAAGATTGTATTCTCGCGAGACGTGACGCGAACTTAGCGTTGAACGCGCCGAGACTTGGACTGGAATCGGGAAGCAACCTCCGCCGACCTTCCTTTCGCTCCCGTAATCCGTCTGCGTAGGGTGTGCTCCGGAGCTAGTCTCGGCACACATTTTATTATTATGAAACAAACCAAAAGCTAGGGAACACACGCAGACATATTTTTATAAGAAAAAAAAAATCGGTGAAGCAGGATTTCATTTGCCAACTCAAGCAACGCGAAGAAGACGCCGCCTTCGAAATCGAACGGGATCGAGTGTTAGCTGCTAAAGAGTTAGCCTCATTGTTGGAAGCGTGGGTGATTAGTTTAGCTCAAGAAATTGTTAAATATTGATTTAAGCATTTAAGATTTTTGCCATTCCAAGTATATTTTGGACATTCCAGTTGTGAAATACCAACAATTTTCTTTTTACTGTCAACTACTTAATTTGTTCGTCGTTTAGGCGTACCGAATAGGCCTAACGTCGACATCTGAAGCTAACTAGCCGTACGTTGCTAACTCTAACGCTAGTTGTGTGGAGACACACGAGAAATTACCGCACTGTTCCAAGTGTTGACGAATAATATTCATATTATTCAGTATATTTTGTGGTATTGTTTGAAAACCAACGTCCTGAGCCATGAATCCCAGCGCGCCCAGCTACCCCATGGCCTCCCTTTACGTGGGGGACCTGCATCCCGACGTGACTGAGGCCATGCTGTATGAGAAATTCAGCCCGGCTGGCCCTATCCTCTCCATCAGAGTCTGCAGGGACATGATCACTCGCCGCTCCCTAGGATATGCCTATGTGAACTTTCAGCAACCTGCGGATGGTAGGTTTACTGCGGTTAAATGTCGCTAGATTTGATGAGACTGTGCCCCAGACTCCATTTTGAAAAGGTGTGGATGCCGTACTGTGGCTCATGTCAGAGCGTGACCAAAATTTAAATGCCATTTTTAAGCTCAGAGTAATTAAAATGAAATAAAAAGTTGCTATTTAATCATTTGTGTAAAATCTATGTTTATGTAATTTATTATACATTGGATGCTATGTACGTCTTTTTTGACAATTGCAAATCTTTATAGACTCATTGCCTTTACAAGCAGGGTATTCTATCATATCAAATTGTATTCCTAATGCAAAAGAAAAGTAAAATAAACATTTTTGTCTAAAGAATGATGATATAAGTAATCTGTCCTCTTGCCCTGAGGCCAGTGTCCCTGTAGTGAAATCCACACACTGCATTGCCTGCAGACATCCTGAAACTTCTGTTCTTTTTGAGTCTTTGCATGTAGTACGTTGTAATGCAGCATTTTTAAGCCAGTAATCAGTAAAATCTAAGTTTATCATGTGTCTTTCAGCTGAGCGAGCCCTGGACACAATGAACTTCGATGTCATCAAAGGAAGGCCTCTCCGTATAATGTGGTCTCAGCGTGACCCTTCACTGAGGAAGAGTGGAGTGGGCAACATCTTCATCAAGAATCTGGACAAGTCTATTGATAACAAAGCCCTTTACGATACTTTCTCTGCTTTTGGGAACATCTTGTCCTGCAAGGTAGGAGTTTGGTATTTGTTTGAGTGCTTTTACATCTAGATTTAAACTCTGCATGTTCTGCATCGAGGTGAAAAGGACTTTGAATTTTGGTGTTTCTGGTTTGCGTGATGCGTGATTGTTTTTGACATGCCTGAATCTTTCCTTTCAAGGTGGTTTGTGACGAAAATGGCTCAAAAGGCTACGGCTTTGTTCACTTTGAGACCCACGAGGCCGCTGAGCGCGCCATTGAGAAAATGAATGGCATGTTGCTCAATGACAGAAAAGTGTAAGTTTTATTGCCTTGATACATGATTATGGCTTGTGTTACAAAATGTCTAATCAAGTGTGGTTTAACTGCATTTTGTTGATGATTGCCCTAGCTATTCAACTTAATTAACAAGTTTGATTAAATAATTTCTACGTCTGTCCATGATACTTTTGTGCTTTTAAAAATAATTTAATCAAGACTAATTGCCCACAGCAAGCTATTCTCCGTACCTAAGAATTGATTCAACTATCATTGGAAAGGAAATAGTTTTGAACCCAAGTGGGAGTTGATCTTACTACTTCTGTTTTTGACATTTGCCTCTCTAATATACCAATAGGTTTGTTGGGCGCTTTAAATCACGAAAGGAGAGGGAGGCTGAACTAGGTGCCCGTGCCAGAGAGTTCACCAATGTTTACATCAAGAATTTTGGAGAAGATATGACTGACGACAAGCTGAAGGAGCTCTTTAGCAAATATGGTAAGTAAAGGAATCAAGTGTAGTTGTTAATATTGTGTAATAACTTGGAACTTTCTAAATGTACTTTCTTGTTTTGTAGGTCCTGCACTAAGTATCCGTGTCATGACTGATGACAGTGGAAAATCCAAAGGATTCGGCTTTGTCAGCTTTGAAAGGCACGAAGATGCTCAGAAGGTAAAGAGTACTCAGTATTACAGCACAACTTTAATTTGACCCTGTTTGTCTTAAAGTTTTCTGATCCGTGTCTTAATTTCTTCACAGGCTGTGGATGACATGAACGGTACAGAGCTGAATGGAAGGCAGGTCTATGTGGGGCGTGCACAGAAGAAAGGGGAGCGTCAGAATGAACTGAAACGCAAATTTGAGCAGATGAAACAAGATCGCATGACCAGATACCAGGTTGGTCTTTCCATTTCTCAACAATGGGAAATAGTCGATGCTTATCTCCACACAGAAAGTACATACAGCCAGAAACCAGTTTACATGCATAACAATGGCACTTTGTCTTTTGTCCAAATTTCAGGGTGTTAATTTGTATGTGAAAAACCTGGATGACGGTCTTGATGATGAGCGTCTGCGCAAAGAATTTTCTCCTTTTGGAACTATTACAAGTGCAAAGGTAAATGCTACTGTGCTGTGTCTGGTGATAATCTTTGATGTATAGCTATTGAAATATGGTTCTAATATGGTTATCTTGTAGGTCATGATGGAGGGTGGAAGGAGCAAAGGCTTCGGCTTTGTGTGCTTTTCTTCGCCAGAGGAGGCCACCAAAGCTGTCACTGAGATGAATGGGCGCATTGTAGCCACAAAGCCACTGTATGTGGCTCTGGCTCAGAGAAAGGAGGAGCGTCAAGCACATCTTACCAACCAGTACATGCAGAGGATGGCTACTGTCCGCGCTGTGCCCAACCCTGTCCTCAACCCCTACCAGCCTGCTCCCCCTTCAGGCTACTTCATGGCTGCTATACCTCAGGTGGGCGGCACTTAAAGCATTATTTCAGTACTGTAGAATAAACACGGCACTCTTAATTCCCTTATAATATAGTGCTTCTGTGGCCCTGACAAGTTTTAATGTTCTCGTCTTTAGGCGCAAAATCGTGCTGCATATTATTCTGCCAACCAGTTGGCTCAGCTTCGCCCAAGCCCCCGCTGGGCCACACAAGGAGTGCGTCCTCAGCGTAAGTAGCACCTGTAGTTATCAGTATCAGTAAACCCAGTAAAAATGGAGTTGTATTCACATTATGACTAATATCATTATTTTTTTATCAAGATTTCCAGAACATGCCCAGTGCAATGCGCCCGTCTGCTCCCAGACCCCAGACGTTCAACACCATCCGTCCAACCACAACCACCAACACCCAGGTCCCGCGCATGATGACCTCCCAGCGCATGCGTACGTTTTACAGCTGACAATTACTCATGCATTAAGTAATAAATAAGATATCTTCCAGAAAATTAAATATTTGTCCACCTTCCTTAGCCACTCAGCCCATGAGCCAGCGTCCAGCCAGTGCTTCAGCCACTGCTGCTCCAGTGCGTGCCATCCCCCAGTACAAGTATGCTGCAGGAGTCCGCAACCCACAGCAGCACATCCCCTCCCAGCCACAGGTCACCATGCAGCAGGTGAGACATGCTTCACACTTAACAAAACCAAAATTTGAGCTGAACTCATTTGACCTGAAATCCATTTTCTGTTTCTCAGCCTGCTGTGCACGTCCAAGGACAGGAGCCGCTGACCGCCTCTATGCTGGCCGCTGCCCCTCCTCAGGAGCAGAAGCAGATGCTGGGTAAGTATTGCCTCAAATGAATACATATATCCAGTGTTCCCACCTTTGGTTAAATTGAGTTGTGCCAGATCTGTATTTTCAGTATAATCAAATATACTCATTTTCCCTGTTTTTCTCTCTCAGGTGAGCGTCTGTTCCCCCTGATTCAGAACATGCACCCAAGCCTGGCCGGCAAGATCACCGGTATGCTGCTGGAGATCGACAACTCTGAGCTGCTCCACATGCTTGAGTCTCCAGAGTCACTGCGCTCAAAGGTCAGTTTACGACTTTTAAAATAGTTTTTCAGTTTATGTTAAAGCTCTATATTTTTCACATTGCATTGTTAACATAGTTTACTGATATAAACTGTCTTGTTTTCAGGTGGACGAGGCAGTTGCTGTGCTTCAGGCCCACCAGGCTAAAGAAGCTGCTCAGAAGTCCACCACTCCGGCTGGAGTTCCCAGTGTCTAAGGTATGTATCTGGACAGTCAATGTTTAA
Organism: Bostrychus sinensis; assembly: GCA_020698575.1. Lineage (NCBI taxonomy): Eukaryota > Metazoa > Chordata > Actinopteri > Gobiiformes > Eleotridae > Bostrychus > Bostrychus sinensis. Next base: position 12,367,532 of record CM036247.1, read on the forward strand.
GTGTTGTACACTGAGGATGCTTGTTTATAAAATACAATATTTTTTTCCTCTTCACAGACAGCATTTTGAAACCTGCTTCACCGATGGAAAAAGAGAAAAAAAAATTAAACATTGAAAAACCTAAAACTCTGAAAACATCGCAAAATGATAAATTATTTCTTAAAAAAAGAAAAAACAATTGACATTGCCAGGTCTAGGGATGGTTTGACTAGGCCTTGATCATAAATAAAAATTTGTTGACAAAAAAATAGCAAAATAGAGAAAATTGAGATTATAAATTTGAATGCATTCCTCTGTTTTATGTCGTTTTACTATGTCAGTGCTCAGATTATCAGCCATGTGCGAGAATGTGGTAGCTGAGCATTTTGAAAGGTGATTTGTATTGTACTGGCTGTAATAAATTCTCATTCAAAATATCTGTTTCCTTTTATTGAACTGTTCAAGCTGCTGTTCAAACTGCTCAACCTTAACACTTTTTTTTTACTGCTTTATAAATTCTCTTGGATTTGGAAAATTGCTACAACTGAAGCTTTCCATTTGGAATTTTTTTTAGGCAGGCTTTGTGTCCTAGTTTCCTGCTACCAAATCTGCTTGAAGTCTAAACTGCATGGCATTACTTTCAGGCATTGCAGCTAGAGTGTGTGAAGCAAACCTTTTGATTCCTGGATTAAGGGTTGGTAACATAAAAATGCTCTTAATTTTGATTGTCTACAATGTTCTGTCTCTAAAATTCACCTGACCAAAGCAGAACAATAACTACACATCTTCACCTGTTTATTCACACTAACATTTAAATAAGTATAAAATGACCTAACACTGTTATCCACAAGGTGTCATTGTAACTCTTGTGTAGCTGAGCAAGTCTCCAGTGGTCCTTGGTGTTCATTTATTTTATACTCAAGAATGTTGCAAAAAACTAAATATTCAACAAACATAATCTGCGCGATTAACCTTGTATCTTTGTAGTCTGTTTTTTAACACGTGTAGAGAGTTTTTGTCAAATCGCAGACATTTTAGATTACACCTACTTTGTTTCAGCCCATAGGTCATGGGTCACAAATAGGCGGACCGCGATCCGAATCCGGACCCAAACCCATGTACCGCACCTCACTCACCAAAGCGCGTCAACACACAGCATGTCCTGGCACTTTAAAGAGTAACTCACCCCTGGCCCAGGCCTGACTCCGCCCACTGCTAGAGATTGAAAACTGCTCAAAAAGTGGGCAGAGACACAGGAGGAGAACTGAGGGAGGAGGCCTGGTCCTGTGACTGACAGCTGTCATGGACGTCTTCCACAGCAGGGTTGCCAAGTGCCAGAAAGAAAAAAAATAAAGAAAAAATACAGGAAGTCAGGACTAATGTTTCATGTTACTTTTATATTAACACAGCTGAAATATTGTGAGAAAGGGGTCGCACGCCACCGCAGTAATGTGTGCTTCAGATTGCGTCTTTATTACTGAAGGTATTATTTCATGAGCTGTTTATGATCGTATCGTCGCGAGTAAGAAATCAATTGTCCATCCATCCATCCATCCATCCATCTTCTTCCGCTTTATCCGGGGCCGGGTCGCGGAGGCAGCAGTCTAAGCAGGGACACCCAGACATCCCTCTCCCCGGACACTTCCTCCAGCTCCTCTGGAGGAACCCCAAGGCGTTCCCAGGCCAGCCGAGAGACATAGTCCCTCCAGCGTGTCCTAGGTCTTCCCCGGGGCCTCCTCCCCAATTGTCATCAAACAAAAAGTGACTTAAAGCTTGGAAAGACTAAAACATATCTATAGACTCAAAACTCTCGCACAGGTGTGGTAAAATGGTCAAATACTACATCACACTTGCCTATCTGGAACTATTGAGCAGAAATCCCACTGTTTGACCCTAGGAGGGCAGCACTCTGACGGTTTCACTACAAAATGTAAATTTAAACCTTTTTTTACAAAACGGTCAAACATAAGACTTTAATAAATAGTGAGATGTATCCCTAAAGCCCTGTTTGTACAGCTGATCAGCTAAAAAAATGGTTTAGGGGTGAATTGCTCTTTAAAGCTCTAACATGAAGCGCAGTGTTTAAATCAGGTATGTTTTTGGTTATTGTCCAACAAAATGACAGAACTAGGTTCAGACTGTGTGCACAGGGATCAATGAGACAAACTGGAGACGGCATACGCTGTGGCTGTGAGCGGTTCTGTCCCATAGCTCACCCCTCCTACCAGAGTTTGTCTTCTGTCCCACAGAGGAGAAGACTGATTCATATTTACCGGAGAACTGGGAGGCTACACGTGTGTTAAAGCGCGGTACAGAGCACTTCAGTTTTAATGGGTGAAACATCTCCTGCGTTAAACTAGACAGCATCTTCGCATGTGACTCCATCAGCCAATCAGATCTGCGGATTTGGAAACACGGAGCAGTGACTGTGAGTGAGACAGACGGTGGAGAAATAAGAGCTAGATAGAGGTCAACTCAAAACCCCTGTGTCTCCTGTGTTCTGAGTCAGGGACCATTATTAAGAGCATTTTTATTTTTAATTTAATTTTTTATTTTTTCATTTTTAACTGTAGCTATTTATTTGATATAAGAGAAAAATATGTCTACCCTCATATTTTATTATTTCATACCCTCAAGTTTGTTTTAAAACTGATGTTAATGTTAGGAAAATGTTATTGCCATAATAATTCTATTGTATTTGCACTATAGACTCAGATGTTGATGTAACTGCAATGCTTTTTCAAGGCACTAAATAACATTTTGATGTTCCGGACCTTCACTCGAGAAAATTTTCACAAATTGGATCTCAGTGAATTTTAATTGATGACCCTTGCCATAGGTGGGCCCACTGTATCATTATCAACACTATATTGGTAGCTAAGACTTACTATAAGCGATGTAAAGCAATAGCAAATATTATCTTAACTTGTGTGAGCCTAGAGAGTCTTGTGGATTGGTTTATCCTCGAATATATTAACTCCTTATTTGTCCTATCAGCCACCTCTTAATAAAACAGCCAGTCTTTATTCCCTTTTGGTCTCTGTCAGGGTTTAAGTCAGGGATTGGGTCTTTCACATATTTGAGAACATGATCCACTCCTCTACATAACCTTAATACATTTCTACAGGGATTTTATGTGATAATCCTGCTTTCACTATTTATCTAGGTTATGGCTGTTTATGGGTCACTTCTACCGTGTAATCATCATGGTTTGCTGGTCGCTGTCTGCAGGTTAGCCCTAGTTTATAGGGAATATGAATGCATTTGGGTGCCATGCTGCTAAATGCTGTACTCTGACCTCCAGTACAGAGCTCTGAACTTAGCCTGGATTGTACTCTATCACATGAGGTACGAAGTCTGGCTCAAGCTCTTTATTTGTTTTAGTTGGCTTTCCTTCTACACAAGGCTTTGGCTCTTAGTAATCCATGCTTGAAGTAAACACTGTTTCTGATATCAGTTCACACAGAGAGGAGCCGGCCGTGAGATCCTCCCTGGTCATTTATCACATTAAACCTCTCTCTCTCTCTGTGTGTGTGTCTTTAGCCACACACAGAGCTGTAAGTCAGACAGAGCTGTAATCCAGAGCTGGACTATTTATCTCAGTGATTTTCATGTCATACCAAAATCACCTAAAATATTTTCAGATGTAACTTTTTTTTGTCATTCATACTTTAATAGTTTTTTTTCTGTATACAACACGCACAAAATATGACATAACGGTAACATAAAGAAAAATACAGAGTGAGGGAAAGACAAAACAAACAGAAAAGACTTACTTTTTATACAAAGTCTGGCCTAACATTTGGTATATAAGTCATATAAGTCAACCATTTTGACCAGTATTCCTCAAAATAAACCATCTGTGACCTTAGTTTAAATATTATTCTTTCCATTGCAAATACTGTGCACCAAATCAATTCATTCACTGATAGTAGGGGTTTCCTTCTTTGACCAACTTTGAGTTATGGCCTTTTTAGATGCCATTAACAGTATTCTCAACAAATATTTATCCGATTCTGAGAGATTGAGATCCTCTAAATTCCCCAGATACATTATGTTGAACTGAAAATGTATTCTCCTCTTAAAGATTGCCTCCAGGACCAAAATGGAGCCACAGAGGGACAGCACCAAAAGATGTGAAAGGGGTTTGCTAATGTTTGACCACACAATCTCCAGCAGTTAGTCTGATGAGAATATTTCAGATTAACATTTTAATCTTCATCCTCTTTTGGCTGTTCCCTTCAGGGGTGTCCACTGTGAATCTTCTGTTTCCATCTAACCCTATCCTCTCAATTTTTTTCTTTGACACAAAGAAACTCCATACATGTCTTCTTTCACTACATCCATAAATCTCCTCTAAAGTCTTTCTCTAGGCCTGGCAGCTCTAAATTCCTCCAAACTGTGACCCTACCAATAAATGTAACTTATACACCCCACTTACAACTCCTACATGCCACAGAAAGTTAATCCATCATAAACACTGCATCACAAAAGCATTAAAAATGGGTTTTGGGGTAATAAACTAAATGCATATATTACTTTATATAGCCGAATACTGAATTGCAGTCAAGCTGGTAGGTGGTTATAGCCAAGGTTACCATTTTAACTATCAAGTGCTGAATTTAAAATCTCTGGTTTGATTTTTATAACTGTATACATTATTCTAAATAGCTATCAAGACTTCAATTCACAAACTTACAATGGCCTCATATGATAAAATGAAGCAATAATAAATATATATTCTAATATAAAGCAGAAATATTAATTGGCAAAATAGCAAAAGCACATACAGGGTTACAGGATTACAATAAAATAATACTGTAATAAAAATTGAATTAAATATATATATAATGGTAAAATAATATAAATATAATAAACTATTTAAAAAACAAAATAAATAAAATTTGTATTCACAATAAATTACATGTTCTTTTAAAGTGAACTACAAAATAGCAGTTATAGATATTGATAAAGGGACATTGTGTATCTTACATGTAAATGTTTTGATATCATATTTAGACTACCCTTTTATTCTAAAGTTCCTTTATTTAAAACAAAAGTGAACACAGAAGGCAGAAAAGCTCAGCGCCACATCTGGCCTCGTGTTATCGTAGCGCGGCCAAATCTCGCGATACAATTTGAATTTGTGAGCTAGAACGAGATCGGCGAACAACGGAGCAGCAGCAGCAGAGCAGCGCTGTTGTCGTTCGGAGCGGATAGGTGGGACCGAAGATTCGGGAAAAGAAGTGCTACCTGTGGGAAGTTTATACGAGGGACGGCTCCGGGACGACACCAAAATCCCCTGGAAAAACGGCGTTTGAAAGGCGGACGTTTTCATTTCTAACCCATTTGCTGTCTCTGGAAGAAGTGTCACTAGCAACAGACGGTATGTTCTCATCATTTTGTGCTAACCTTGCTGCTAGCGGCTAACCCTCGCTGTGTTTAGTAATGGGAGCTGCCTGCTGCTCTGGTTACTAAAAACCCAGACTGACCTCTTGAAACATTTACTGATTGATCACGGCTATTATTTAGTATGTTTACTTGTATGTACTGCCGTTTAATCTACACGACAACCAAGTCAATCTTTGTGGGACTAATTATCTGTCGCTTAGAGTGCAACTAGTCTTGCGTTAATAAGAAGCAAAATACAAAACACATGCAATACTGTAACATTTTAACAATATTCTGCTTAATCATGACGGTGTGCTTGATACTATCTCAACACTGGCACACTATGTACCACTATAGATCGTTATAGTATTTAAACAGCTTCGAGAAACTGGGTTGATCCACTGAATAAATACGAAATGCAACACGTAAATGAGATTTTACATGCTTTTGGGCAGCATCTGATAATCTGATTGCTGTATGTAGGACATTGGTAACGCTGACAGGTTTATGCTCTTATTTTTTGATCTCTTTCCCAATTTATAATCCTGTTTTTTTGGCCAGTAGTAGGGGATACAAACGTCTAACCTTATTTTGAAAAACATCCTAACCATAAAATAGACAGTGTCTTGCTAAAAACAATTGGTCTACAGCATTTTGATAAATCTGTTGCCACTAAAGCTAAATATATAGCTAAAGCTAAATATATAGCCACTTGAACCTAGTCAGCATTTCCTACCAATAGGACTTAATATGGGAAAAATCAGACTCTAATAAAGCTGCAATTTACTGGGCAATAATAACTCAATGGGCTGTGGATTAGAGGTGCCCTTAGTCAGTCTGTGTGTGGTCTGCAAATATGCTTCAGCTACATTTGCATAATCTTTTCCAAATTGACTTTTTAAACACGAAGCCTGGTTACTCAAGTACAAGGTTCAGTGTAACATTTATTTTTTTCATTGTCTTTCGCTCAGTTACATAGATTTAAGTAAAAAAATGAATATAGTTTTATAGTAAAGTGTTGTGAAATGTTAAAACTAACTTATCCAAGTGGTGCAGTTGTTAAGATGCTTAAGTTAATATATAAAGTATCCAGTCTGGCATAATCTCTGTGTGATGTGGGAAGACGGTCTTGTAGTTGATGTTGAGCAATGTCTGAAATAATTTGTGGCTATTATTTTGACACATGCTGCTTCCAAATATAATGTGCAGCTACTGTTGATCAACTTAACTTTCAAGTCTGCATTTTATGTTGTTGACGTTATGTGTATAATAATACTTCTAAAAGTCCTTGAAACCACTGATGCACAAAAAAGCACAGTGCTGTATTCAGTTTTCTGTTCAACAAACTTCACCAGTAATTTTTCATATAGGACTTGACAGTTTGTTGAATTTTGCAACCTTGATTTGGGGTGAAATAAAAACAAAAGAGCATGCTGCAGTGTTCCTTGAACCAGCTTACTTCAAGTAACTTTGCAGAAAAAGACCATAGCTATTCAGTACACTCCTGTGCATTTGTGGACAGGGTGCTTTTTAACTATTAAGTTTAAGAGTAAAATATCACATTAGTAATCACTAACAATGAACTATGAAACAAGATTTGATTCAAAATATGTTGCAAACTAAGCTCATAAATGTCATATTTTACATTATTTTACATCAAAAACAGGTAATGACCAAGTACAATGGATAGAGTAGGAGATTGGATTATTTCAGAGCTATAGTGTGTCTTAATTAATGCAGAGCTGAGTAGCTTTTTTTTTTTTTTTTTACATTAAATATACAGTTTTTTCTTTTGAGTCCATGTGATGCAGTCTCTGGGCAAGGAAAAGAAAAACCACACTTGCAAGTACGAGTGTTGCCGGCACAGCAGCATCAAGTCTCAGGTCTCACGAGAAAGCAGCACATCACAGTTTGAAAAACAACAAGCTAGCGATGGCTTTGTTTCTGGATTTTTGTCATGGCAAAGTGGCCAAATGGCAGAAAAATCTTTGAACAGTTACAAGGAGGGGAAAACAAAAATAAAGCTGAGCGATGGATCACACAGGAGTTAACTGGACCTGTGAATATTTATGATAGTGCTTTACTCAGAAATGTAGGGGGAGCGCCACAGAGGAAAATGAGCCAAAAACAGTGAAGAACAAGACTTCCGCATTTGATTGCAATTGGCCACTCTCTTGTAGCAATTCTGGGTCTGAGGTCATTGGCCTTTGCAACTTTTTGTCCAGATTGCTGTGTTCCTCCAGAGAAAAGTCATTGTCCAGTCACCCCAACCTGTTCAGTTCGCTCTGTTTGTATTTTATCAAGACCCTTGTGACCCTTGTCTCTGAGTAAACACAGCTGCTGCAGTAGGTGCTGGGGCCTGGCACTCACCTCAGGGGGCTGTCAACAAGGACTATGATGCCATTGTCAGCAGGCAGTCATCATTTAGCCTCTGTAAAGACTTTGTGTTAAACCAGGTTTACCTTGGGTGGCTCTGGATTGTCTATGCCTGACTAAAATGCAGTTCAGAATACAAAACTATTGATCCAACTGGACTCACAAGTAAGGGTGCTTTGATCAGCCTTAGCTGTGGTTGGCAAATATTGATCACTCTTTAATGTAGTAATGTGAGGTATGCAGGCTATTAATGTTTCTACTAGAAAAATTCTAATACTAGTCTTTGTAAATGTAAAGGTACAACAAAATTCTACCTATTTTTGTTTTAGATAAGGTTTTGTTGCATTATTGGCCTATAATGCGTGCCCACAAGTGTCTGTGTGGCTTTGTTTGAATGTTTCACTCATGTACAAATCTGCTTTTCTCAATTGGTGCCTTTAATGTGGGTCCACGGGTGCAGCGGCTGCGCCCTCTTAACAAGCAGCCAAACCAGGTTGAAACACAGTGGACTTAGGAGCCTATGGCTCCTGCAACTAGTTTTGACAACGTCTGAACAAAGAAAATGTGCACAAGAGAGCAGCGAAGACTACGATGAAAGGTGCTCTTCTCAAACACACGGGCACATGGGCTCCCTTTTTACGTTCTCTTTACGTTAGCAGCCATTTGGTGCGGTTTAAGCCACAAAATGCACAGTTTTCTTTGCATAATGAGGCACAGGCAGGCTCTGAACTTTCTTAATACTTTTAACATAAATGTTAGCGGGTTAGCTGTAGCTCCATTTGCGTTAGCGTTTGTGAATAAACACACTGCTGTGCCTCTGTTCTGTCCCATGTGCTCTAGGAGCAGGCGGGGGCACAGATGCTGGACAAATAGCAGGAGGCCATCATTTGCAAGTAAACAGATCTTAAAAATAGTACTGTTTATATCGGCGGATATCGGCCACATTTTGGCCTATTTTCTAATAGGCTATATCGGCTGGCCAAGATATCAGTTGGGCTCTACTCCATACACCACATTGTGTTGACTGTAACAATGGCTATTGATAGAGCATGACCCCCACTAGTTTTTAAAAAGTGGCAGTTGATGATGCTAATGTGTCGCTAAGTTATCAAGCAAAAAATGTCGTGCAAGAGCAGTTCTCTATTCTGCATTTATAAATACAATAGAGCTGATACTGTGCAACCCCTGTGCATATATTTTGGGGCATTTTAATTTGTTTTTATCTTTAGTCTTTGCCCTTTCTTATTTCAGAGTCGCCACAGCAAATTAGTTGCTTGGAATGTGGGTGAAGTGACTTGCACAGGGACACGACGACAGTATGTGCTTTGGGCTGACGCTTTTAACCCACTGTGCCACTATCCAACATCAGTAGCCCAGTTAAACACCTTAATAGAGCTATACTTGTAACTAAACTGGCCACTTAAACTTTGCAGTAATGGATGACTTGCCTATGGGTTGTCACAGGAATTAACAAAAATAGTGTTTTTCGTGGTGAAGTGTCCTCAACCTGAGAGAAAAGAAGTTAATTTGGGCTTTGAAAATAGCTTCTCCTTTTGTGACAGGCAAAATTTTATATTATTATCTTTAGTCTATACTTGTATACATTTACACATCATTTAGTTATTTGGCTATGATAAAGAGTGTCTTAATAGTTTCTTAATATTTTGAAAGGCTTGTTAACTGTACACTTAGTAAGGCATTATTTTTAACCCATGTTTCAGGAGTTTACAGTCTTTGGACAACTCAAGATTTCACACATTCAGACATGGAAAAAGACTTTGGGCGCAGGCTTTGATTTGGAAAACAAACCTTGTGTAAACTTCCCACAGTCCAAGCAGGGGTCTGGCTGAGCTGTGAATGTTTTGATAAACTGATACAGTCAAACTCCAGACATACTGCTCCTTTTCCTTCACTGCAACTTAATTTGTTTTAAGAAACCAATAACTACAGGACCACAGTTTCATGTTCAACTTCAACTTTGGCGTCTTTCACAATGACAATGTCTGCCACTGTTTGCTAATTTAGGGTTTCACACATACGAACTAAAGGAGAACTTTGAGTGTTGCTATTACTTTTTGCACAAGTATTAAGTTGCAAAAAGAAGAACTGGCCATAAACAACTAAGTAGGTAAGAAAGCTGTTTGCTGTTGCCTTTTAATTTAGGGGTTCGCACAAGATAATTAATGCATTGCTCATTCATTTTAAACCACTTAAATGTGAGAAACGGCCTATAAAATGGTTCACATTACTTTAAGAACGAACTGTTAGATAATAGCCCCTTTTGTGCTTGCTTTTCAGTGCAATGTGGTCTTGTCTGTCCTAAGCCTCAGTTTTGACATCCCGAAAGGTGCTTTGCTAGCATGGGATGTCTCCAAAGTGGTGTTCAACCTGCAAAAACTATAACAGCAGAATTTTTACATGTTGAAATGACAGGAAATTGACGTATTAGATGTTCATGTAAAGACAAGAATAGCGTGTGTTCAGTGTGTGGTGGCTGGTTTCATTTGCTCTTCACACCTTTTCTCTATCAGTTGTTGCTTTTCCTCCTGTTGTATAAATGGTTTTTGTGGGGCATACTTCATGTAATATTACACATAACTCGGCATTTCCACTAACCGTTAAGATGCAGAATAAAAAGAGTACATACATTTTTTTGCTGTCACTCTTTGAGCATAAATGGGCCACATGGCTAACTGCGTGTTGCTGGAGAAAAGCCCTAATATGACAGAAAGTAGCACAGAACAGTATTTTAGTAGTTCAATTCAGAAAGCAAGTATTGTATTTCTTGCCCATTGCGAGACAGGGCTAATTGTTGGAAATCTGTGCTCTCAAAGTGTTTCTAGTTAAAGCTTACGTTTGACAGCTTTACTGACAGCTCTCCCACATTTGTTACCCATTTCGTGCTGTCCCTGGAAGCAGATATCTCCTCCCGACTTCAACAACTTTTCATTTTCAGAGCCGAGCCCTTTTGCTCCTAGTCCTCAGCTGAGCACAGATGCCAGGATGCTGACCTCATATCCTCCGGCCCGGTCCGAGGAGGGGGCTGCCACTGCTGCTGCCCCTGCTGCACACTGTACTCACTTTGTTGGCTTTGGAAACGTTTCCTTTTCTTCTCCGTGGCTCTGCCTTGCCTCTTTTTGTACATTCAACAATGGGCTCCCTGTTTCAGCGCTGGGGCTTTAATCCATCTGCTGGTACAGCCACATTTGAAGATGTTGAGGACCTTGATCTTGTATAAAAGTGCTTTATCTTCTCCCGGAGAATTGCAAACTTTGAAATGTAATTCTCTGACCTTTACAAAAGTTCAGTCAGGGCCGAGTTTCTCAAAGTGACTGGGATAAAAAAGAAAGTCCATCTACAAACACTGGGATAAGGGTGCTCCGATCGATCGGCCGCCGATCATGATCGGCCGATCATGGCTAAAAATAGAGTGATCGGTGATCGGTAAAATGGGCCGATCAGAAGGGCCGATCAAATTACAATAAACACGCGAGGCTCTCACATTTACTGTCCTGCAACTCCGGTTTGATTAAACAGCAGTAGCGTTATTTTAGCAGTGTTTTTAAGTTAAGCCCTGGTTATAACTAACACAAACCTGCCCTGGAGGCGCTGCTTTGTGTCCCCGCTGTGTCCCCGCCTGCTTTAGGAGCGCACGGGACAGAACCGAGGCGCAGCAGTGCGTGTATTTGCAAACACCAACGTAAATAGAGCTACAGCTAACCCGCTAACAGTTAGGTTAAAAGGATTAAGAAAGTTCAGAGTCTGCCTGTGTCTTGTTGCGCGGAGAAAACTGTGCGTTTTGTGGCTTAAACTGCACCAAATGGCTGCTAATGGAAAGAGAAAGTAAAAAGGCAGCCCATGTGTCCGTGTGTCTGAGAGGAGCACCTTTCATCGTTGTCTTCTCTGCTCTCTTTGCACGTTTTCTTCATTCAGACGTTGTCAAAACTGGCAGCAGGAGCTGTCTGCTCTTTAGTCCACTGTGTTTCAACCTGGTTTGGTTGCGCGTTACGCGGACACAGGCGCTGCACCCGCGGACTCGCATTAAAGGAACCAATTAAGAACAGCTGATTTTTACATCAGCAGAGCATTCAAACAAAGCCACAGACACTGGGCACACATTAAAGACCAATAATGCAACAAAACCTCCTCTAAAACAAAAATAAGTAGAATTTTGTTGTTCTTTTATATTTACAAAGGCTACAGTATTTTTCAAATGGAACTAATAATAGCCTGCATACAATACATTACTACATTGAAGACCACGTGATCGGTATCGGCCATGATCGGTATCGGCCGATCACAGCAGAGGCTGATCGGTGATCGGTGATCGGCCTCAAAAACCCTGATCGGAGCACCCTTACACTGGGATTAAACTAGAGTAAGCTGACAGCATTTTTTGTTTTTCTTCTGTTATAAAAAATAGTCTAATAGAGCAAGCCCTATCTCGCAATAGGGAAAAGTATGTCAATGATTACAAAGATACATACAGTGAGACATAAGAAATAAGCTATCTTGAACATTTAGATTCATATATTGGATGCTAGACTAACTACTTTGAGGGGAACAGCTGAGGTGGCTCGGGAATCTGTTCTGGACGCCTCCCTGGGGAAGTGTTTTGGGCATGTTCCACCGGGAGGAGGCCTCGGGGAAGACCTAGGACACACTTGAGAGAATGCGTCTTTGGCTGGCCTGGAAACGCCTCAGGATTCCTCCTGGGGAACTGGAGGAAGTGTCCTGGGAGAGGAAAGTCTGAGCATCACTGCTTAAACTGCGGATAAACAGTAGAAGAGGGATGATTATTGTATACAAATTGGCTCTATCTCGCAATGGTTAAAAAATGCTGTAAAAAGTGATTTGTAGAATAAAAAAAAAAACAAACATAATATATCCAAAAACAAGCAGCAGACGAGAGAGAGTCCAGTGCAAAACGTTTTTTGCATGACACAACAAACGTAACTCATGTCTAGTCCCCACAAAAGCCCCCAAGCTCATCCAAACATGATCTTTTATAATTTCTGTTAACACTCATTTTCATATGTCCTTGAAAATAAGTTATTATTCGTAATAATAAGTTATTTGTCTAGACAGTTGCTACTCAAATTTAATTTGTAAAAATACATATTGGACCATCCCAATTGAACTGGAGATGGGATATGTTGTTCTCCGCAGAGGACAGCATTTCATCTAAAACATTGTAGTCTTTGCGATTTGCTAATTGTAACAATTCAAATTGCGATGTCAATTCGATTACGATTGTTCAGCCTTACATACGTCCATGTTACATTGAACTTCAAGCTTAGATCTTGATGTTCATTCACTTTCTACTTCTTGTCTTTGTGCACAAATACACAAAAGCACAGTTCGTCTGTCCCGAAGGCATTTGGTTAATAATAGTGATGTAGAAACAGACGTGCAGACAGGTAGAGGGCTGATGACAGGACAGAGATGTTTGGAAATGCCCTCAGTGTTGCATACAGCAGCTGAGCCAGTGCCTCTGCTGCATTCCTGGGCTGCCTGTCTCCTGTGTAATGCTGTCTCTGAACACATTCCTGGGCCTCCCTGTTTTGGGATGGTGGCTGGTCACTGCCCTGTTGGATGAGATCTCTGTGATCTGTGATGATCCCATTGACCCAGCGGTGAATGAACCAGGACACTGTGTTGTATTTGCTGATGGAGGAGAAAGTCAAACAGAGCCCCTCCCGTCATTCTTTAAGTGGAAAGTAAGTGTGAAGTTGATTCTGTCAGTGCTATAGGGACAGTTAATATTAATAATATCTGTAATGTTAGACTGAGTTAAATATTTGTATTCAGTAGGGATGCACATCTGGTTAATTTTCTTTATTTAGGTAATTGGTAATCTTAAACAATTAATGATTAACTGTTAATCACCGGCTTGACATCAATTATCATTATGGTTGATGAAAAAACTGCTCTTTATTAAATTCAAAGTCACGAACCATAATAAAAAAAAGAGTATTTTTTAAAACTAAAAACAAGTTATAGGCTTTTATATTTTATGAAACTGTTACTTAATGTTATGTTTAATTTGCCCTAACTCGCCAGTGGTACTGTACTTTCACTCTACCGTATAGCTTCTGATAATTAAATTGTGATCCATTTTTTACAGATTTTTACAGAACTGGTGGGCCAGGACCCAAATTGTATCACTGCCATGTTCAGGTTGTGGGAAGATTTTGGGAAAACTGTGGAAAAATTTGGTTTGGGTGTTAGATATTATGGGAGACTTTTGCTGAGGCTAAGGATAGGTTGTATGTTACTAATATTTTTCACCTGTTTGGCCCTATCAACTTTTTACCTGTTTTTTTTTCCTATATCCTTGGACTGAATAGTAATTACCCAGTCCACTCGTATCCATTTAGTATTTTCCCCGCACTCTGCATGTCTTGTTTGTGGCTAGTGCTCTTTGGTCTCATTAACAAACCCTGACAATAATAGTAACACATTCACAGCTTGACTGTGTTTAGACCCAGCCCAATCTCAGTCTAATTGTCATCTGACTGGAATGGGAGGCATTTATGTGTACTACTGTCTGAATCACTCCTTTTTTCTTTACTTAGGTTTACGATAAATGCTAGTCTGGATCTTGATGCGAGCAGGAGAAGCTTTAGCTTTAGTTAAGTTAATTCAGTCCAGCTGATGTTTAACCTCTGTGTCAACGCAGCAGGACAACTTTACATAATGGGAAGGGTAATATTTGTTTTAGTGGGTTGTTTGATGTGTGCGACTCAGAAGGCTTTATCTAAAATGTCATATAAGGGACTTTTCTGGTAGATAGTGATTTTTCTACCAAATTTTGTGCATATTATAAGGAGTTTCTCAAGTAGTTCATGAGGTCTGTTAGCATAAATGCCTTGTCTCTCTACCATAGTTATTAATTTGTCACTGTGCTCAAAAACATTGTGCAGGTTCAAAGTATTCAAGGATTGCTAACAAAGAAATAAACTGCTGCAAAAAAAATTTTCTTAGCTTGGCACTATTTAGTATGCATAGTATGTGCTTAATTACAAGTTAACCGTTTTATTTTCAGAGCTCATATAAAGGATCTTTTCTTGTAGTTACTAAAAACATTAGAAGTAGATTCTTTGTTTGCTTCTCCACTTTGACCTTTTCTGGAGTGCCTTTTGTTTGTTTGTGAACTGGTGGATAGAGTTCTCAGTATCTCACATTCAAAAGTTTCCTTCTTGTGACTTCCTGTACAGCAGCAATGTTTTGTAAATGCGTGCCATATAAATGTAGTTAAAAATGCGGGTATATGCAGTTCCAAATATGTTTCTGTTTGAGACTTGAACTGTTCCATGTGCCAGGGGTCACATGAGGTCATTCCTGGGTCTCTTCCTGAAAAAGGTCTGTCCTGAAGAAGAAAGGTCTCATCTTTTTATTTACTTTTTTATGACCACGTCATTGTTGTGCACATGCTTACGCACACCGTCTCACTCTTATCTACAAACTACAGAACAATACACTCTGTCTTAAACCAAAGCCCTTGGTGTCCAGGACTGTAAACAATGTTGAGGACTGAAGCTATATTCTTTAAATAATGGTCAAAACCAACATTAAGGCAATATTAAGGCAGTAATTCTGTCTCCATCGTGTATAAAGTAAATTTAAAAGGGCCATATTTAGCTTTTTTCAGGCTTTTTGAAACCATTTTGGACACCTTTGTATTAGTATTTCACGTTTTATAACTTAAGATTATGTGTATAGAAACATCTTTTGGGTAGCTGTTACTTTGACTTTGCAGAGAATGCTGCAAATGCCCCCGGCTGGCAATGGTGGGGAATGAAAAGAGCATGAAATGGCTAATTAGCTCAACTGCTACTAATAGATAGATAAATGACTTCTTCATAGTGGTGGCAGTTTAAGTGCACATGATCAGAATGAGTCCGGTGATGGTGTATGCACTTTAGGAACGCGCAGGAGCACTACTTGGTTTCACGTGTCGACGTAGAGCTGTAAGCCCAAGAGTTCCAGTTCTTCGGAAGGATAGCACCTCAAGCACATAGAATTACTCAAACATGCATGGAAAAAAACAAAATACCACTGCAGGTATGTTTCTGAGGTATAAACAACATTATACTATGGTTAAATGCTCAAAAAAGTCTTTTTAGCAGATTAGGGTACCCTTAAGCCAATTTTAAAAATCATATTTACAGTGGGTACAGTTGTGTAAATGCTAAAAAATCTGAGAAATTACAACTTCTTTATGCTAGCGCTATTATAGGCAGATTCAAAAATGCATAAAATTAAAATTGTGATCTATTGATGAATTCAGTAAATGCATCCCAAAGTCAAACTATATCTAACACTCTCTCAGAAATTATTTCACAATTACTTTGAAACACTACATTAAATTGTGAGATATGTCGGGAATTTCTTTTGACAGTTACTAAGCTCTTATTACCCGTACTTTCTTTTGAGCTGCTGCTGGTTTCGGCTTCTTTACAGTCACTGAAACTAAAAGTAAAAATGTAGATAATGTTATGAAACCTAAGGCAGTTTCAGCTCTGTTTCCTGGTGTTTCCCTTTCACACTCTTCTTTCATCCTCGCCTCAGCACTTCCTCCCCTTACCTGTAGTGTCTGCTTATCTCCCCTCCTCCTCGTCTTTGGCCCCAGTCCCGCTCCATTTCCACATTGCACCATGGGCCCATATGGATTGGGCTAATGTCCTTTTTTTAAATCAGTGAATCGAATGAGTTAAGCCTCCAGTGCTGACCACAGCCCGGTGCACTGAGCTGACCAAGGTCTTTCATTTTGAGATTTGGACTTCAGCAGCAGGGTCTTCAGATAAAAGACAGCTGCACTGGTTTAGCTGCATCATCAGTCCTCTCATCCCACAAACAGATATCTCTCACTCAGTGTAATGAGCTCATATGGACACTGTTGTGAAAGATTCAGAATAAGCTTGGCGACCTGAATCTCGAAGGTTTAGCATTTAGCACCTGCCTCAAAATCATCTTTTTGTAAACTTATAAAATAAACTCAATACTTTTGCGAATTAAAAATATTTTGTAAGTGTTTCAGAGGGCTATGGCGGCCCACCATTTTCTAATTGTCGACAGCATAGTCCAAAAACAAGCTGGACAAAAAGTTGGATTGTATGTCTTTGTCCAGATATATCAGATATTTAAATTACCTGGTGTCTAGACTGAATTAGTAACAATAAATTTCGTGAAAGCAGTTGGAATCATGCAAGTGGAAGTGTAGCTATGTTAGGGCTGTGCAATTAATTGGATTTTAATTGTGATTTCTATTTTGGCTCTTAACAATTACAATATCTGTATAATCAAGAAGAAAATATTAATTTAATTGGACTCTGAGTGATGCGCATGCTCTTTATGTCCATATGTAGAGACTTTACAGTGCTATCAAAGCTAGATGCACTCTTGTCTTTGTCAAGAACGTTGTCCAAAGTCTTGTGCTAGGCTCTGTGAATCAATTAACACAAATGATAAAACTACTCTTCCTCTACAGGTTATTTTTTTGGCAGCACATGAATAACCGTTTTAAATAATTGTGATTTCAATTATGACTTAAATTATTGTGATTTTGAAGTTTTCCATAATCAAGCAGCCCTAAGCCATGTATTTTCTTATAATTCATTTGAACTTTTACTGTGACAAAAGCAGCAAAATGCAAAGTTAAGTGTAAAAAACTGACCAATTGTTAGACAAAAAATTCACTTCCCCTGAAGTGAAGGGAATTTCCTGCCCATTTCTTTAATCATGTGAAAGAGTTCTTCCAACATTGTTGATAAGGGCTATGCAGTCTTACCGCATTCTTCTTACAGTAAAGTATGTTTCTGTTATGTAACCACAAAGACACTTCCCTCTGTGTTGTTACTGTTTGAATTATTCAGCCAATGCCATATGTATAAAACAAATGTTCTTCTACTTTGCTATTTAGTCTAGCAGTACATTTGTGGTGTGCAGTGTGACTCTTTACCCCCTGAAGTGACTTGAGGTGACACAACACAACACAAGCTCATCTCTGAGACAGGAGCCTAACCTTCCTCTCCCTAGAGCTGGGCGATATGGCCTAAAAAAAATCTGATTTTTTTCACAAAAAATTCGATTTATGATTTAAAAAATATTTTTTTCCCCCATTTACTTAAAATCAAACTGAAGACAACAGAGAAATTGTCAAATTTTTTTTTTTTTTACAAATGCTTTGATTTCCTCTTGAGGTTAAAGTACAATCAGACCAGTCAAGTAGAAGAGATTTTGCGGGGGATTTTCTTAAAAGTTGCGCTAAAAGTTGTGCTGCTTTGTCTGTGGCTCAAGGCTGATTTATACTTCCGCGTCTTCTTGACGCCAAACTACTGCGTTGGCTTGACGGCATTGAAAACCCTTCTTACTTCTGCGTTGCTCCTCTGCGTCGTTCCATGCAGTGCCAATTCATCGACCAATCACAGCGCTTGCGGGCCGCGTTGCCTTGACGCATAGTTACATTTTTGACCAGGTGCACGTCAGGGCTACAGCGTAGATTTTGAGAGGGCTCCCGGCGACGTAAAGGGGTCCGCGGGGCTACGCCATCAATTTGATGTGGAAGTATAAATCAGCCTTCAGCCCGACCTCCGGCGCGCACTACCGCAGCGCTGCTGCTCCTCTCAGAACAGGGACTGACTTTGCAGCGGGGCGCTGTTTGTGCTCCGTCTGACACTGCAAACCCGAACCAATTCCACACGACGACACTGTGCCTTTCTTAGGAAGGAGTTCTTCCCTGCTCGCTGCCATGTTGTTTGTGTACCGATATTTGTGTCGATATTAAGTTGCCATAAAAGTGAAAATATTGGCGTCAAAATTTTGAATAATACAAACTCCAACACTTAACTTTGTTTAAATGCCTTTAATCATATGTTTATTAAACAGCTTTGCCAGATTTGCCACGTTAAAGTTTTTTTCTTAGACAATAGACATAATTGTTTTAAAATTAGCTACCAGGCTCAGCAGCATCTCTAATAAAGCTAACTGAAAATTTAAATAGATGATAACTAGTTCCCTGAAGTTTTATAAAGTAAATAAAACAGTTTTAACACAGTTTTTAATTGATCTCTTATTGGCTGTCAGATTAAAAAATATAGGCTGGCGCCGATATGCGTCAAAATGCCTTATATTGTCGCCGATAATTGGCCAGGCCGATATCGGTCTATCCCTACCCCTGACTAACGTGTTCACATGTGTATCACATGGATGTATTAATTTATTGTAGATTCAGAGCTCCTGTAGTGCTGCAGTAGACTGCTGCAAAACCAGAACTGGATTACTATGAACCTGGCACTTGCTCGTGAGTAAGCGCCTGGTACAAGTGAAAACGTGGACTGTATTTATATGAATATGGTAGGTTTATCAATGAGTAGTGGAACAGATTTCCCCATGACACTCTATCGGCACTGTGTAATTGTAATTTGGTGGACTCTCTAGGAGGGCCCCCCCCCCCAATATAATGGTATGGGAAACTGCTGTAATAGTATCTCGTACATGTATCTTGCTGTAGCTCGTGACCTCTCAGTGCTCTGTTGTCGCTAACACAGCCTCCCTCTGTCTTCTTCTCAGTGCCTTTTTGTTTTTCTCTCCTCAAATGTGTGAAATGTTTCAAGTGGAGAGATGTAATCAGATGAGCTCAGTCACCATCTGTGCTGCTGATATTATTTCCACCACACACTTTAACCAAGTACTTGGGCTCACAGATTACAGTAAAATAATTAGTTTTTTACAAAATAGTGGAAAGAGAGCAAACTTACAAAAGGCTAAGCTTTTTAACTGTAATAAATGAATGTATGAATGTCTACTATTTTGTTTGTATGATGCATAGAAATGGCTTATATATGGCCACTTTTAGGGCTCCAAAATGTGAAACTAGAGGCATAAGAGTGCAGGCCTCTTGAAACAGGAGTCTTTTAGTTTGGAGGTAAATACTCTTTCTATTGAGCCAAAAAGCCCTTGTATTTCAATAATGGTGAAGAATCATCCAAAACGAATATGCTCCTTTACTGACTCCTTGTAATACTTTCTTTGCCCATTACTGACCTCACCTTTCGGGACCTTTTTATTAAAATCTGATGCCTTATGGTACATTCACACGCGAATCAGGCGTTCACACTGGACGCGAATCAGGCACCCCTGTGTCCTCTTTTTTAGAGCACTGTGACTGACGTGGGGCTCGTCAGTGAGTGAAGTGTGCCAGCTATTACAACTAGGGCTTTCACAGGTAAAAATGAAGTGCCGGTTTCTTGTAACCTGTAGTGCACGATATAGCCCAGATTATCTCACAATGTCCGTATTAGAAGGAAATGGCAAAACTTTATGGTCTTCTTCCATGTGACAGACATTTACTCATTGCCTTTGAGAATAATAAAACTTAAAACAGAAAATAAAAAGTCCTAGTTTAGACCTGGTTTATTCCAGTACTCTTTTCCTAGTTTAGCTCTATGTAGTTAATGGCTTACTTTAAAATTTAATCTTTGTTTAATCCTAAATAGGGATGCATGATAATGCATTTTTGGAACCGATAACCAATAATTTGAAGCTTCTTGCAGCCGACACCGGTAATGATCCCGATAATTCTTATAAGATTTTGTATCTAATTTTTATCTTATTCAACCCAATTTTGAGAGAAGTACAAAGTAATTTAACACTATCGCTCTTACCAAACTTCATTAACCTTGATCTTACTTATAAAAACTGAAATAAAAATGATGAATATGAATATAGAGTAAATTATATTATTTGGCTCAGTATGGGGTTTCTAACCTACTCATAAGCACAATAACATGGTAATGAGTCAGAAGTCACACATTACTTATCTCTCTGCCCACTGCCTTTTTTTACAATTTTATTATTGTTGTAAACAGATAAGGACATTTTCTATCAACTTAGTTGCAGGTCAGTCATTTTTTACCCCATGTGCTCCTGAATCTCACGGGGGGAAAGAGGCAGATCTTAGATAGGTAGATTATTCAATCAAATGAGTTTGCCCACAGCCTGCTCTGCTCTGTATACACTTGAGATGCAGGTTGTGAACGAGGCGATCAAATCTGTGGATTAATAAAAAGTTTGTACAGGAAAGAGACGCTCAGCTCTGTCCGTGTGTTCGACTGAAGACCGTGGGGCGGGCTGCTCTGTATTCTTCACATCTTTGTCATGATAAAGTTTTAGGAGACTTCTAATATTTGATGTGAAAAGCTAGTAGCCCCCTTCCCTTTTCATGGAACTGCTACAGAACATGCAGAAACTGTCTTTTTTTTTTTTTTGACGGACACTGTACAGAAAGCCTACTCTGGGGGACAGCAGTCTGCAGTAGGGGCGGGGCTGAGGGACACTCACAGACTGAGAGCGATCAATGAGAAAACCACAGGGCAAACAGGGCAAAATTAAAGAAGTTTGGGCTTATAATTATTGGTTTTATTATCGGTTGAATTTTTATTTTTGGAATTATCTGTATGACATCATAATTGCTAATTATCGGCCCGATAACTATCAGGTCCGATAATATTGTGCATCCCTAGTCCTAAATCAAGACCAAGTTTAGACCTACTTGCTCGTGGTTTAGCGCCTGCTTCAGTCCCAGTTTAGACCTGGATTCACCTAGGCCCAGTCTTTGTATAATGTTGGTTTACCTCTAGCTTTGTTGGATCAAAGTCCAGGGCCTTGTTTGTCTTTTCTTTGGTTACGCATGCACTCATAATAAATCCAGGTGTACTTCTCTGATACATGGGGTGGTATTAAATGTCGTGTAACCAGGCCTTGGCATCACCACAGGCCACCTGTGATCCAATCTTTCAGGACACATTTTAATGCCTGATACAGACGGGGCCTGAGGGAAATGTCCTGTACAAACGCTGGAGCTCAGCCAGTGAGTGATGCTATAAGGCGGACAAATATGGGCAACGTGTCCGTCAAGAATACAATGATATAATTAGTTAACAATACGAGTGATGCTGATGTGTGTGAAGTGAAGACTTGTTTACTCTGCCATTGATGTTTTGTAGGGCTTCACACAATATATCACAAATTTACTCACTGTCGTCAAAAGTCACAATTAACGGCACTGCCACGCTTACGTCTCAGCTTTTTGTGCACTTTGGGCTTATGAAATAGGCCTTAATTTTCTTCAACAAAGGTCTTAAAAAGGTCTAAAAAAAAGGCCAAATTCAACTTGAGTCATGTAGAAACCCTTTAAATAAATCCCTATAACTTTAATGCCTTCTATCTGAGATTTACAGTCCTAGTTTTCTGGACTAAACCAACTTTTTACAATTTCACTTTTTACATAGTTATTGCATATCACTTATTTTTCTAATATCTCGCAGCTCTAATATTTTGTGAAAAAATGTTAATATAATGCTATTGTTTTAACAAAGATTAAAATTGTGTGTAATACAAAGCTAAACATCTGCTCACTTCTGCAGACTGCTTTATATTAACGTTATAAGGACTTATATAAATAAAAGTGTCAGGACTTGAACCCATGATGCTGAAGCAGGCTTCAGTTGCCTTGCATGTGCTAACTGAGCTATTTGTGTGGACTTCTCTGATAGAACTTGTAAACAGCAATGGTAGCCCTGAAACAATTTAGCTTAAATTGAATGAGTTTGTGTTCCCTCTAGCAGTACTCAGTTTGTCCTCTCTGTGCAGCTTTAGGAACAAGAGGCAGTGGCTCCTTTGACACTGTTTACGCACAGTTCTTATTTTTCCACCATAGATATAATTAAGAGTAACTGTATGTTCGTCTAAGATTCCTGACCTGTGTCTTTCTCCTCTTTTCTTTTAGGATCTGTTGCCCCACTTTCGCCCCTGCTGATCCCCTCCCCTCCGCCAAAATCAGGCTCTTGGATGTGACCACGAGGTTGATCAGGAGAAGCCACCATGTCTTAAATGCAGATGGGCCGCCGGGAGCCCCGTCTCCCCATGCCGGCCCAACACCCTCCTCCCCCATCCACCACCTCACCCCCTCTTCCCCGAGTCCGATCCCGCTGCCGGACCTGTCCGCACATGCCCGGGACAGGCTCCCCAGCCAGGGCTCCCCTCTTGCGCACCCCTCCCCTCTGTCCTCCAGGGAGATGAGCCTCCAGAAGCATCAGCCTCTGGGAGGGGGCATGGGCTCTGACCGGGACATCCAGTCGGCGGCGTCCTCCATCTCCCTGCCGTCTGTCAAGAAGGGCCCCAAGAAGAGACGTCTCTCGCTGGCCTCTCTTTTCAGACGGAGAGGGAGAGAGTCCAAGTCGGGACGGCAGAGGTCTAGAGACCTCCAGCACGGGACAGGAGGTCTAGGAGCAGGGGACGGTATCGCCAGCATCGAGAGCATTCACTCCGAAATGTGTAACGATAAAAACTCTGCCTTCTTCACTGTGGCTGGCCCTACTTTAGCTGCCTCCACTTCCACCGCTTCAGGGCCCTCCTCTACCTCCTCCTCTTCGTCCAAAGCTGGAGGTGGGACAGGGTCAGAGCTGCTGGAGTGCCCCCTGTGCCTCCTGCGCCACTCCCGGGACTGCTTCCCTGAAATCATGACCTGTCATCATCGCTCATGCATTGATTGTCTCCGTCAGTACCTCCGCATTGAGATCTCAGAGTCCCGGGTGAACATCAGCTGTCCCGAGTGCTCAGAGAGGTTTAACCCGCATGACATCCGAATGATCCTGGGGGACCGCGCCCTCATGGAGAAGTACGAGGAGTTCATGCTCCGGCGGTGGCTGGTGGCCGATCCCGACTGCAGATGGTGTCCTGCCCCAGACTGCGGGTAAGAACTTAGATCTACAGAGTCTCAGGCATAGACACAGCATTATTATAGTAGGTACTGTAATGGTACTGTAATTCATAATTCTGTACCTCATTTTGTGTCTATGAAAGAATTTACTTTTTGGATTAAGATATTTTACATTATGGATCGGGTTCACTGTTATTTTTTTATTACTTACATTACACAAAAGTTTCATAGAATAAAACAAGAAACCACCTAACCTGGCGAGGCAGCCTCTCCTACTTTCTTTTCAAAGCAGGACAGTCTGGTTTCTCACTCACAATTAACTGATTGACGGCATTTAGTGCTTTCCTTCATCACTGTTGATTTTGCTGAAGTCTTTGTTGTTGTTCAGTCCTCTGTGGCATGTTTTTCCCTTTATTCTCTTTCCATTTTAACAACAGTAAAGTCCCATTGATGCCCGACGTAATGACCACATTCAAACAAACCAACTTTCTCTGCAAGTCTTTTGTACAGCTGGCTTCTGCTGGTGTCCCCATTCAGAAATAAGTACAGAGCTGCTCATAATACTCCATTCTGCAGTTTTATGGTAAAACCGGAAAATCGCCATGTGTGTTTGGGTCAGCAGTGCACTGCTTATGTCCTACACTTTGTTCTCTGATTGGTTACTCCGTCTGTGATTGTTCTGCCCAGAGAAACAACGTTTAAGCGAAGGTGTACCAGACTAACTTCTTAGTATAGAACAGGAGATAGTGGAGCTCAATCCACCAGCCTTCCAGTTAGTGGGCAAATGGCTCTACCTTCTACCTAATGCTGCCCCTATAAGGTCTACACAGAATTTATTAATGTGACGTCCTTCATTTTGAAGTGCAAGTTACCCAGCGTGTAAATCTTTCCTTGCGTAGTGTGTGGTTATTGTCATTTCTGTAAAGTCATGTAAGTCATCAGTCTTATTCTACCTTACCCCTATGATGTATTTCTAACTGCTCCTTAATAAAATCCAGTCTCTGTGCTGTTTGTTTGCTCTCAGTGACGGCTCATTGACTCACCCAGCCTCTGTGTCACTGCAGGGTTCAGTGGTGGTGACTGTGGCTCACTGACAAGTCACATCAGCAGCTCATTTATTTAAAGTTTAGTGGACGTCAGTCTTTAGCAAAGCAAATATTTTTGTCCCTGAGGGCACATTAGTCCAGGGCAAAGTGATTAGTCCTTTTCAGAAAAGAAGTATACACACTGAAAAGATAAGAACTGTGAGTTTGTTAATGGTTTGGGATTTGTAGTCTTTGGTCAGGTGTTCTTCAAAGATCCAGGTATCTGACATCGGACATCTAGACGAAGAAAGGAAGAGATCCGAGACGCTCTGACTTAAGTTTAAAAGTCCTTTATTTATTTAAGTCAGGAACATGTCAACCCGTTTTGACATTTGGGTGGTCTTTATCCTAAGGTCAAAACACACTGGCATGTCTCTCGCTTCCCTAAAGGACTTTTTATTGGAGTAGGCAATGTGCGTTAAGACACGACTGTGCCACTGTCTCCCCCCAAAAATAAGTATAAGACTTAATATACATAATATATGGAGCTGTAACCATACAGTAACTATATCAATGTATTGATTTTGTTTTCTTACGATACAACTATATTAATATCACTACACATTACTTGTATCGAATTGTATTGTTTTCTAGCAAGTTTATATTGATATACATGAGGGGAAAAAAAACTATAATATCGGAAATATCAAAAATTAGAAATTTGCATGGTAAAATAGAACCAGATACAGCTTTTTGGATCTAATTTTTGTGTTTTAATTAAATAAAATGTTATATTCAACCTTTCTTAACTCTCTGTCAGACATAATCAATCTCAGAATCGTAATGAATCGTATCATTACAAATTGGCTAATATCATTCTTCAATCGTATCAAAACAATTCTAATCAATATGTATCATATCGTTATAAGAACATATTGTTGTTTTAGGTCACAATTAATTTACCATTTTTGCCTTTATCTTTCTTTTTCTTCTTCTTGCCCTTTTGCTTTTTTCTCTCTGGATTTGCCACAGCAAACCATCTGCATAGTCTGCATTGATTTTCATGTTAATTTGGCATAGGTTTTACACCTGATTCTCTTCCTAACACAACCCTCTCCATTTATCCAGGCTTTGGACTGGCACAAAAAGCACACTGGCTTGTGACCGGCTGTGGCTGTCTTAAAATTTTAAATCTGGGAAACTTTCCTTACAGTTAGCTTAGCTCTGTGTGTAGCTAACATGCACACACTAGTGAGGTTTTTTGTGAATATACTGAAAAAATTTAAGTTGGCTATAGGACGTTTATATCACTGTTATGTTTAAAATTAGCTGCATTCCCATTAATACCACAATATCAGTACAATATCAGGAAAGGTTGGTGTTTAATTGCAACTCAAGAAATAGTAAATGTTTTATTGCTGTTAATGGTAGACAGTCAGTCTCTGTTTCTAAATATTTTCAGCACGCACGTTAATGTCCTATAATAATAGCTTGACTAAATGTAAAAATGTCCCAACTCCTCTCTCTCTCTCCCCACTCAGCCATTTCCTTTTCTTCCAGGAATTGTTTGAGGTGAGGTGGCTGTAAACGCTCCTCCACCCACCTGAATTCTGGAAGGGGCCGCTCGTGCGTCTTTCTCCGGCCATAGTAACCTTGGAACAGTTCAGCTGCATGTTGTGTGTTTTTGTAGGACGTCCTGTCCCGTAACCTTGACCGTAATAGTCGCAAATACACTGTGTCAAATAGTGTCACTGAAACGCCATCCTTTGTTTCATTTTGAATTTAGGAAAGTGCGTTTTGGCAACTTTCTCTCTCGGGAGGATATTTCTGTGGTTGAGTTTGTCGTCAGAGGTTGATTTTAACGTCTTTAAGATTACCTCGGGGCGATAACAAGTTTCAGGACGTCATTGTGATAAAGGTAGTGGAAGCCTAATGCAGTGACTGAGTGTGGTTCTTGTGCTATAAGCTGATAAGCCCACAGCTACAGTTGTACAAAATGGCTTCTTTTTTCAGTGGTTCTCAAACAGTGGGCCAGTATCCCAAAGTTGGGTGCAGGCTGGTGGAAAATATTTTCAATGTACAGCCTAATTAAGGACAGCAATCGTTTTAATTACATGAAATGGCAAAATATATATATTTTTAATATTCTGTACATGTCCCATTTTGTTCATTGTAAAATAATTTTAAAAAATAACTGGTTTTGTAAAAAGTGGGTCACAATTAAATGAACAGTGATAGAACTGGGGCTCACAAACAGACTAAGAATCACTTCCCTTGTAACCACAACAACAATTTGACCATTTGTGCTGTAAAAATTATTAAAAATGCATTTTGGCTTTTAAAATAAGTTTGATGATGTTTGGGAAAAATGTAATGGAACAGTCCGGATGGAGACTCCAAAACAAACTTGTTCAAGGTCATTTCTCTCACTTCTCAATGTTGCCAAATGAAAATGCCAGCTGTAGCACCAATTCAACCATTACAACATAGTTTAAGGCTGCCCCTTACAGGACTGTACAGCCTCAAATTCATTTGTTTTCTTGACATGAAATGGAAGGAATAATTGATCTATTGTAGTGGCTATTTATCCAGAACTTTATCAAAACAAGTCCAAAAAAACTAAAAATCAAATGGCCACTGAGGCACCATCCAGAGCTAGTCTTTACTAGTCTTTTCTGAAAAAGAAAGGAATGTCCATATCAAAAGATGCATTTTGTGTTGGTTTAATTATCATTTGCAGCAAAACTTACAGACGTAGAGCACGAGCCTGCAGCCTCTCTGTCTTCTGGTAAAAAACCTCAGTATATGCACCGGGGCCCGGGGATTCATGCAAATGCACACCTGGTGGCCCAAAACAAACTAAATAATAAACTAAACAAAGTAACAAAGAAATATAAGCAATACATACAGTCATGTGGTGAATTTTTGACCCATGTACAGAAACCTCTGCAGCAGGATGATCTTGTGGGTGTTTGGAGGTGATCTGTGGGTTTTCTTTAACCATTCTCACCCTCACCATTACTTGTCTATGTCTCTCTGATATTTTTCTTGGCTTGCCACAGCTGGCCTTAACATCAACTTTGCCTGTGTCCTTCCATTTCCTGATTACCACCTTAAATACATTTTCTCATTATTGAATGCACCTGTCTATGAAGTTCAATGCTTAACTAATCTAAC
The DNA here is from genome assembly GCA_020698575.1 of Bostrychus sinensis. Classification (NCBI taxonomy): domain Eukaryota; kingdom Metazoa; phylum Chordata; class Actinopteri; order Gobiiformes; family Eleotridae; genus Bostrychus; species Bostrychus sinensis. Next base: position 12,395,204 of record CM036247.1, read on the forward strand.
ACATTTTGTGTTGCATGCAATCTATTTTGAGAAGTTACATGCATTCAAATCAGCAAACTTATAAGGGTGCCCAAGTATTTGCATGGACATTTTTTTTTTCATATTTCATTTAATTTTATGCACCTAAATACTTCTACACGAAAAACTGTTGTTCGGAAAACACCCTAGAACTCAGATGTCACTAGAAGATGAATGGCATACCTCTGTGATCTTTATCGTGAAGGCACAGTAAATTATTATGCAACCTCAGAGGTGCCCACACTTTTGCATATGACTGTAATAAATGCAAATGCAAAATAAACACAGATTACCCAAATTAACATTAGCAGTAAAAAAAGCTATAATCTAAAACAAAATTATTAAATTACAAATAGCTCCAGCGTTCATCTTCAGTTTAATTTGATAGGTATTGTGAGTGTCTGGGGCCTATCGCATCAACTATGGGCCTTGAGCGGGGTACATCCGGGACAGTGCAGTTAGTCCCAGGCACATGCACATACTGAAAGACAACCACTCACTCTCACATTTACTCACCAGGAGCAGCTTAGTTTCACCAGTTCCCATGTGCATATCTTTGGGGACATGGGGAACCCATAATGTCCTTGCTGAGAGGCAGGAGGGATAGCTACTTTTTTGAAGATTTGTTTTTCAAATCACAAAGTACTGTATAGTTTGCTCGACTGCACAAATTATGCTTGGCAGACCCTGCTTGCTGCCATCTTGGAGGCACATCACAACAGAGAGATGTTTATTGAGAGGTGACATTTGTTTCCTTAATTTTATTACTGGGTACAGAAGTTAAATACCATTGGATTAAACAGCATTTAACAGCCTAAGCAGTAAAAGCTGCCCAGCCTGACATTCCCAGACACCATGTTCTCTTTAGTTTATTTATTTACACGACACAAAACAGCTCTGGAGCATGACATTAAACCAGAGTTGACAACCGAGACATTGGCTAAAGGCAGATAAGTGCATTTACAAAGACACAATGTTCACAAAGTAAAAAACGCTGAGACAAAATGGGGACAGCAGCTGTGGAGTGGCAGTGACCTGTCTTCCTGAGGGAAACCCTGAGGCGCGTGACGTCGCTGTATGTGACAGAAACTGGAGCCCCGATGGTCCCTCTGTTACAAACCCGAGTTTTAAATTTCAATCACCGACTGCAGAGAGCCTGGGAGACTTCCTCTGCACTGGATCGGTTTACTCTGAAGGGGACGGTGTCTAGAACAGCAGACAGTGAACGAGGAGAGGCGCGTCAGGCTGGTTTAAAATCACAGAGCTGACATCCATACAGAAAGACAAGCGTGGTGACTACAGTTTAGGATTGTTTCAACATTAACCAGAGACGTAATGGAGAACAGTAACTCATTTATCTCAATCTAGGTTAGGATTATGGCTATTTTAAGGTAAAGTAGGAGGATTTTAGAACTACAAGTTCACAAATGTAATTCCTAAAATGTAGAGACAAAATGTAAAATATAAATAAAAGTTGCCTTGTCTTGCCTTTTTCTGAGTAGTGTTGCTACCATAAAATTAAAAATGAGGTATTCAGTTGTAAAATCAAAAAAATATGCCAACACCTGATTTGCTGTGAATAAAATATAGTTTTAATAACTAACTTTTCAAATTGAGTTTGTAAATGTTGCAGTATTAACTGTTTCCCTGCCAGCATATACTCAAAAAGTTGCCAGCCAGGGCCAGCGTTTTTGGTCATTGTTAACAATCTTTGCTGTCCCACAGAAAATGTTGTGCTATAGTTATATTTTAAGTTTAAATACCAAAAGAAAGAAGAGTAATTTTATTCTAAGTTTTTTTTTTGTCAATAGTTGAAAGATGTTTTTTTTCCCCAAAAAAATTACATTTTCAGACAAAAAGCTGAGAAAATGTGAATAATCTTCTTTAGACCCTTTTTAATAACACTCAGCAACAGAGAAAATGGGCAGAAATCCACCAGAACATACATTACTTGCATAATTAACCCTAACCCTATTGATGCTGGAGTCATACATCCCAACATTTTGCTACAATATTGAAGACTAAACAAAATTTAGAAAAATGTTAACAGCAAACACAGAAACTAGTCTCTACAAATTTGTTACCAACCCAAAATGTGCTTGCCAGTTGGATTAAAAACGTGCCAAGAAGTGCAGGATTTGCCTCTTTTGAGCTTGACGTATTTGATACCGAGCCCTCTGACTTCACCGGGGCAGACAGTAAAGTTTGTTATTTCATCCACCAACAGCCAGGGCCACACAAACAACAGCTCTAACATCATAGCCTTCAGAGTGATGTTAGGACTCACCGAGGACGCAGAGGCAGAGAGAGAATAGATAGACCAGTGTTATTGTCCGTGAATGCCTCTGTGACATGTTTCTCGGTGTAGTGTGGCCCATAACCAGAGCTGTAAAGTGCAGCAGCTGTCCCTCCCCATCGCAGTCCTGGTTTAACTCATGTCAGACTCTGGATCACAGTGCTCTGTCTGTCACCAGAAACAATCACTGGGTATTTATAGTTACAGCAACCAACAGTAGCATCTGAGGAGAAAATAGAGCAGGTTGTAGCATTTAGATGTGTCAGTCTGTATTAGATTCTGTTGTTTCAAATTGAGGAATAAATGGCGCCCATAGCTAACATTGTATTATTGATAGCCATGTGTCCTGGAAATTGTAAAAAATTACATTTTAGAGATGTGTTTTGTAGTTAAAACTGACTTAGAAATCAAGACATTTTAATGCATTTGATTTATATAGCACCTTTCTAGATACTCAAAGCACTTTACATTGCATTATTATAACCCTGTAGCCACAGCTGCCCTTATGTGGCTGCCCTTTTGTGCCTACGGCTTTTCCAATCACACTAACATTCATAGGCAAGATGGGTAAGGTGTCTTGCCCAAGGACACAACGTCTCTACCGACTAAGTCACTGCCTCCCATGTATTGATGTACATCAAAGCATCTTCAGCTATCTTAAAGTAGCAATATCAAATTGATGCACCCTTATTTAGGAATTATAATATTCAGTTTTGACCCTTTGAGGCTACGGTACTGTTTCCAGAGTGGATATTAAACAAAGTCAAGAGGATAACTCAGAGAAAGTGCAATTTATAATGCCTACATATGAATCCTAACTAATAAAAGATTAGGAATATATCAGGTGTATTGTAAAGTAAAATACCTTTAATTAAAAATAGATGTTACCAATTGGCAAGAAAAAGTCTTGGCAATGAGAAAATTCTTCTGTTATGCTAACAGCTTTACCTATATTCATTGTCTTGTGTATTTTTGTGTTAACCAGGTATGCAGTGATTGCCTTCGGCTGTGCCAGTTGCCCAAAGATCACGTGCGGCAGAGAGGGGTGCGGCACAGAGTTTTGTTACCACTGCAAACAGCTGTGGCATCCCAACCAGACGTGTGACGCGGCCCGACAACAGAGAGCCCAGAGCCTCAGGCTGAGGACGGTTCGATCATCGTCACTCAGCTACAGCCAGGAGAGTGGAGCCGCAGGTGGGTGTGGTCTGTTCTGTACATTATGTCTTATGCTGCTACAACTGAGGTCAGTTCATGGTGCAAGTATCAACAATAATGAACGAACAGGTGTACAGGACAGTGGTGAGACTGGTAAAGCTGTTTAGAGACAGAGGCACTAAGGAAAAGACTGGAGGTAGCTAGCCTGGCGAGCAAAAGCAGGACAGTTTGGTTCTCGAAGCGTTTCTCTCTGGTGGAACTGGCCTATCACAGCCATTTATCCGCTGCACGTATGCAAGTACGGAAGCTAATAGGGGTGTAACGATGCAGTAACTGTATCGATGTATCGTTGTTTTTTCCTACGATACAACTACATCGATACACATGACCTTGTATCAAATCGTATTGTTTTCTAGGAAGTGAATATTGAGACACATGAAGTATCGATTGATAATATTGGAAATATCGAAATTAGAGATTTGTATGTTAAAATAAAACCAGATATGGCTTTTTTAATTAAATAAAATGCTATATTCAATTTTTCTTCATTCTCTGTCTGCTGGACATAATCAACCCCGGCCGCGGTGCCACATTTGAAAGTAAACTTTTATGATTTTGGCTAAAAGTTGCTGTATCAATTATCGATATGAATCGTATCCTTCCACATTAGCCAATATCATTCTTGAATCGTATCCAAACACTTCTAATCGATACATATCATATCGTTGCAAAAATGTATCGTTACACCCCTAGAAGCTAACCAAGGTAGCGCTGGCTAACGAGCTAATTTTATAATTTCTCTGACCTGATTAACGGCGTTTGGTGCTTTCCTTCGTCACCTGTTGATTCTCTTGAAGTCTGTGTTGTTGTTCAGTCCTCTCTGTGTCTTGTTTCCATTTTAACAACAGTAAAGTCCTGTTAACGTCCGATGTAACGACCACATTCAAACAAACTCACCTTTTTCCACAAGTCTTTGTACAACTGGCTTCTGCTGCTGTCCCTGTTCAGAAATAAGTACAGAGCTGCTCATAATACGCCATATTTAGATGTTTTATGACAAAAACGTCACAAAAAATGTTGCAGATAAATTCAGAGAGGCCAGATTCAGATGATTTGAACAAGTACAGAGGAGGGACAGTAAACATATGGGCAGAAAGATGCTGAGGTTAGAGCTGTCAGACCAAAGAGGAGATTCATGGAAAGAAGACATGAAGTTACTGAAGTTACAATGCAGATAGTGGGGTTAGATGTTTTACTGAAAGCTGCTTAAAGGAATGTGTTGTATCTTAAATTGTTTAATTTCCTACCCCTCATAGCTGACGACATAAAGCCATGCCCACGCTGTGCTGCTTACATCATCAAAATGAACGACGGGAGCTGTAATCACATGACCTGTGCCGTCTGCGGCTGTGAGTTCTGCTGGCTCTGTATGAAGGAGATCTCAGACCTGCACTACCTGAGGTATGGCTTCAGACAAATCTATTCAGCATCTGCTTATGGCAAGAAAATAAATACATTTAGTTTTAATTTTTAAAGCAACAGAAAATCATAGGTGATAGTCTAATTATATGTTCTTATTTTATTATTTGTGTTGTTCTCATAGTGCTCATCTAAACACATTTACTTTTGGTTTTGTGTCCTTGTTTGTTCGTTCACATCTCCTAGCGGCATTAGTTGAACCTATTTGCGAGCAGGGATAGTACGAGCCAGCTCTCGTGTAATATTTTCCTCTCCTCCAGTCCTTCAGGCTGTACTTTTTGGGGGAAGAAGCCTTGGAGTCGTAAAAAGAAGATTTTGTGGCAGCTGGGAACATTAGTGGGCGCTCCGGTCGGCATCGCTCTCATCGCTGGCATCGCTATCCCCGCCATGATCATCGGTATCCCTGTGTATGTGGGCAGAAAGGTGAGGCGACTACCACAGACACAATGTCTGCTCTGTAGGATTTTAATGTTGTGCTCAGCAGGACAGATCAGGGCTACGAACTGGTGACATTGCTGAAAATATATTATGATGGAGGTGCAATTTATCTATCAATCAACATATGTCCTGTTTGACATTTCAATTGGCAGTATACATATGATCAGATAAGATATAGTTGAAATCCCTCAGACTTCTCGGCATGTGGTTCAGCATTTCCCACAAATTTATGAGTCTTTGGGGGGCAATATACTAATACCTTCAGATTTGCAAGATGTTTTAGGAGATTTTTCCACTGTGTCTTGTAGACTTGTGAAATGTGAAAACTTGTCAGTCTTCACATTTCTCACAGTCACAAATTTTGGGTGTACTGTACTATTGAAAGGATGTGTGTTTTAGAGTAGATGGGAACCATAAAAAGGACTTTAAGGCTGTATAATTCTGACTACAATATATATTTTATATGTTTTAATATTTTAAGGGTTATAGAGTGTTTAGGTTAAGTTTTAGACTTAAATTAGATAAAGGTGGGCTGCTATAGTCTGAAGTCTGAATAGGTCACTGGTGGTTCATAGGATTAGATTTTTTACCACAAAAAGACAGCAAGATCATCTACTATTTTTAACTCAATAATTCCTTTAAATTTAAAATATAATTAAAGTGTAAAAAAAATTAAAGCATTATTTTATAACACTGTCTATAATATAATACTACATATGTTTTCTTACTATTAGGGAGGCTTTTTAAAATTAAACAAGAAATTATGAAAAAAAAATACAGAAAAATATTGGCGATAGTCCAAGAGCCTCTAAATAAAATCGGCAGTGGACAGTCACAGTTAATAGGAAGGAATCGAAAGGACTCCAATAAAAATTACACTAAGATGGATATGTCCAAGATGTATTGAAAAAAGAAATAGATTGCACTGGAAAAAAAATAGGCAAAGATGAGCCTGACAAAAATATTAAATGAGCACAAGAACTTTAGACAGACAAAAAGTATTTCAAATTGGGTATTTCGAAAAATGGGTTGCCTTAACAGAGGAAAAACTGGTCTAGACCTTGTGCAAGTCCTTTTCACCCCGCTTCTATCTTTCAGTAAAGCTTTCTTTCATTGCATTTGCTGTAAACTGAGCCACGGAGTCTTACATAACTGTCCACTTCACACTAATTTATCAAAGGCAACATGCTGCACAAACAGGAATACACTGTCTGCTTTCACTTTTATTTCTAATGAGTAATGTAAAACCCTCTCGTCATGAGTTTGTCCTGAAACCTAAATATTAGTTCGGGTTAACTTGGCCCATACACTGATAACACTTTTTCTTTCATTTCTCAGTATCAGTCTTCACTTATCAGCAGTATGGATCTGTTTAATAAGATGCATGAGAATGAACAAGAGAGAAGTCTAAACTGAAAGTACTGCAGCTTTGCAGAAATCCCCAAATGATCGAGCCAAAAATGTCAGAGCCAGCTCCGCCTTTTCGTCTCTGGGAAAAACTCGAGTACACTGTGGTGTGATCTTATGTCACTCCTGAAGCATCTCAGAGTGAATCACCAGCAGCGTTACTGACTTACACAGAGGGAACAGAGCAGCAGTCTTCATGTAAAGCCAGATTTATTTGAATAAAGACAAGGCGTTTTATTTTTTATTAATTTACCATTTTAATCAAAGTGAAGGCTAGAGTTTCCTTTGCTCCTTTTTCACTATTTTTGTGTCATCTTTTTAGTTGTAGTGCTTTTTAAGTATTAAAATGTTCAAATGCCTGTTTTGATAACACTTTATTACAACTACACACACAATATAGCACTAGTGAAGAATAAAAAGCTCATGTAACTCAAGGCAAAAGGATAAACAGCAGTGGTAATTCAGTATCTGCTTTATTTACTAAAATATTAAATATTTATTCATGTTTTGTAACTACTTAATAGTGAGCACTTAGTTAATTAAATTATATATATTGCATGCTTTAGCAATAGGTTTACAACGTCCTTTACAAGTAACAACTCAATGAGCCACAAATAGAGATGTAACAGTATCCAAATATCACAGTAAAGTATTCATTGAGAAATGTGGGGAGGCTCATGGTGTTGTAGAAATGCTCACGATAACCAAACATATTCTTTGACAATGCCCTGACGATTCTTTAATGCATTAATTGCTGTGATATTTCCAAAGATTAAGACTAAATAAGTGTGTAATAATAATTTTGTCATGTTGGCTGCACTGAAATGTAGCGAAGGATCATGGTCTATGTTATTTTTTTTATTTTAAAGCAATATAACAATACAAAATAAAATAGTACAGTGGATCTAACATCAGATTCACAGACTGTAAAGTTTTAGTGAAGGCTAGAGTGTAATGGATAGAATTTGGTGAAATGTTTTTTTGTGAAGGTGTCTTGAGAAAAATAATTTAAAGGGCACTGCAGGATTGGCAAGCTAGTTCTGCTTTACTTTGCTCATACACTTATCAGCTAATGCTTGGTTCACACGGCAAGATCTTAAAATTGTCGGAAGATTTTCAAAACCTGAGAGACCCCACACAAGGCGATAAAAAAATCAAAGCTATCACAGGTTTGGTCCTACAGTGTGTGGTGTGCAGTCACACGGCAAAGACAACACACCACACACAAACAGATTTCACTCACCAACATTCCCAGGTCAGAAAACCTCACAAGGTTAAACGTGACTTTGGCGTACGCAAACATAACGTACACAAACATGGCAATTGCTATAGTTTGTGGACTATTTCTAACAGAAAAAAACAATACAAAAAGAAAAGTCGTAGGTTAAAGGAGTGGAGACAGCACGAACATGCGCCATGACAGCTGTTTTGATTTTGGATTCCCCTCCATGCTTCCGTCCCCTCGCTTTCTGATTGGCTACACGTCACAGTCAACAGGGTGCATGCTCGTTTGTCCTTGGGACACACCACACGCTGCGATATCGGGCCAAGACAATCCAACAATCCAATGTTGAATATCCCCGATTTGAGATCGGAGCGTCCTTCCAAGCAGACCAGAGCACTCTTAACACACCACACACAGCAGGAATATTTGATAAGATTACCTTTAGTGCCATTACGATAATCGGGGCATCCTTAAGATTGTCGGAAGGGAAGAATCGGGTCAAAAATCGGCATAATTATCTTGCCGTGTGAACCAGGCATAAGACATCCTTATAGCAGTTCTTTGTACATCATAGGGAATTTTTCTTGTGACTTCTGTGACTTGTATCTTGATTTTATGTTTTTTTGTTTTTTTAGATCCATAACCGCTACGAAGGTAAAGACATCTCCAACCACAAGAGAAACCTAGTCATCGCTGGAGGTGTAACTCTCTCTGTCATCGTGTCTCCAGTCGTAGCTGCAGTCACTGTTGGTCAGTCTGCCCTCCTCCTCTTTCTCTGCATGTTTTTGCTTTGGCTTTACTCGACTTTCCATGATTTTTCTTACACGTCGTTGAGCCTCATGTTATGTAAAAAGTAATTCAATTCGGTGCGTGGTTACTTAAAGATGGGAAAGTTTATAGAGATTTTACATGTTTGGTTTAGTAAGCCTGAGCAGATTGGCCTTTTGCTGCTCTGTTTAAGTCTTGGTTTTGCTCACTTCCTGTCTCGTAACCCCCTCAGGGATTGGCGTTCCCATAATGCTGGCTTACGTGTACGGCGTGGTGCCTATCTCTCTGTGCCGGAGCGGAGGATGTGGAGTGTCAGCTGGAAACGGGAAAGGAGTTCGGATTGAGTTTGACGATGAGAACGATATGAACATTGGCAGTGGGGCTGCTGTGACAGGTGAGTTTCAGAGACTGTACCTCTACCTTTATGAGGGAGAAGAGTAATAGTACATGTTGTGCTCAGTTTTTCATTGTCAGAAAGTACTGTGCGTCTCACAAAAGCACAGAGAATAGACACAAATCCAACCCAACACTAAACATTACTAAACAGCCTTTAAACCACATTCATTAATGACTTTAAATATGCTTTAATGGTATTAACCTGCTATAAAAGTGTTACATTTAATTTAACACATGACCCCAGCACTCATATCACTACTACTACTACTACAACAACTCCCTAGTACGAGCACCTCACATCAGCCATTTAAGTTGACATTGAAGTAGTTTAAGTGTGTCTAAACTGGAACTAAAACAGTTTTAAACTAGGTCTAAACCAGGACTAAACTAGCCTGTACTGCCAGACAAACTCTGTTCCAATTCTATACAAGTTCGTCTGGTATCCCTTCGGTAAGATTTCGTTTCTGTGGTGGAACAATGACAAGGAGAGTAACCAGTCAGAGAAACGAAGGGCAGGGATGGAAGCAGTGCACAGCAGAACCAAACAAACATGGATTCTTGCTGTTTTTTTTTTCATAAAACACCAGATTACGCCATATTATGAGCAGGTCTGTGCTTACTTCTGAACGGGAACAGCAGCAGAAGCCAGCTAAACAAAGACTTTTTTTTTATTGTGTTTGTTACGTCGGACGTCAACGGGACTTTATTGTTTTTAAAATGTCAACAAGACAAAGCAAAAAAGAACAGAGGACTAAACAATAATGCAGACTTCAGCAGAACCAACGGGTGACAAAGAAAAGCACTAAACGCTGTTAATCAGGTCAGAGAAGTTTAGAAGTTATAAAATTATTTCCTAAGTTAGCTCTTCTGCTTTCATAAGACTTGCTGGAGATAAACAGCTGTGATAGTTCCAAATTGAAGCGGAGAAACACTTCACTCGCCAGGCCGGGAGTAAACCAGTCTGTCATTGTCAAAAAGTACTTTGCATCTCAAAAAAGCACACCACAGATTACTATTTTGGCCGTCACCTCTTGTTTTTTTTGGGTCGAGTCACTAAAAGTTAGACCCAAATACAACCAAAACATTACTAAACAGCTTTTAAATTACATTCATTCTGTTTTTAAATATCCCTTCAATGTCCTGTAATACACTCCTGTCTTGCCTGTAGACACGACGTCAGTGGCGGACACCAGGAACAACCCCAGTATCAGCGAGGGCAGCGTAGGTGGGCTCACAGGAAGCCTCAGTGCCAGCGGGAGCCACATGGACCGCCTCGGGGCCATTCGGGACAACCTGAGTGAGACCGCCTCCACCATGGCCTTGGCTGGAGCCAGTATCACCGGCAGTCTGTCCGGCAGCGCCATGGTCAACTACATCAACAGGTGCTCCTCAGTCCCGAGATGTTAAAGCTGAATTCACATTTGGTTGCATTGTTAACACTCTCTGTGTTGCCAGGTTGGAGGTGCAGGCCGACGTGCAGAAGGAGCGCTGTAGTTTGAGTGGCGAGTCCGGGACAGTCAGTCTGGGTACAATCAGTGACAACGCTAGCACCAAAGCAATGGCTGGATCCATTCTTAACGCCTACTTGCCCCTCGATAGGTCAGCAGCAAATACATCTTACAGGGTTTCTGTGGGGTCTTAAAAAGTCTACAGAAGTCTTAAATTTGACAGGATGTGGAGTATTAGCTCTTAAATACATTCAAGCAGGTCTTAAAAACTACCTGTGTTCACGGCTTATTCTAAAATGCTCACTTAAAGGCTCAAAGCTGTATCAGTGTCACAAATACAAGACCGCACATTTTCTGAAAAAAAATCAAAATGTTTTGTGTCACTCACTGTGGTTGCAAATACACAGCACAGCTGCATTTATGGCTCAGCTTTTTGTAGACTGCAAGCTTATGAAATAGGTCTTAATTTTCTTGAACAATGGTCTTAAACACGTCTAAAAAAGTCTTAAATTCAACTTGCAGAAGCTCTGATTTCAGTGAAAAAGCTTTGACAGAAAAGTCTTAAATGTTGTCGAAGACAGACTTATAAGGCAATTACTCTTCTTTCTGCTCCTTTTCATTCTTTTTTTGATTTGGTGACATCTAAAATCAGATGAATTTTCTTTTCCTTTTTCTTTTAAATTATCAATAAAATAAATTAATAAAAAATATGTTGTCTTTAACTAGAAAATGTGTTTTGTAACAACTTTTCTGAAACTGAATACTGCCTGCAGCCTCATGCGCCTCCTCTCTCCTCTCGCAGGGATGGAAACAGTATGGAGGTGCAGGTGGACATCGAGTCTAAACCCGGGAAACTGCGCCACCACAGCGGCAGCAGCAGCGTCGACGACAGCGGAGGCCACGTGGGTCGCTGCGGCTGGACCTGTCCCGCTAAAGGCTGCTCCTCTGAGGGCAAGGGCTCCTCCGCCAAATGGGCCAAAGAGGCTTCCTGCTCCAATTCTGCCGGCAAGAAGAGCAAAGGCAAGCTGCGCAAGAAAGGAGGCGGCACCAAGATTAACGAGACTCGCGAGGATATGGACGCACAGCTTTTGGAGCAGCGCAGCACCAACTCCTCAGAGTTCGACTCGCCGTCTCTTAGCGGTAGCCTCCCGTCCGTGGCCGACTCCCATTCAAGCCATTTTTCGGAGTTTAGCGGCTCAGATTTGGAGAGTATGAAGACGTCTTGTAGCCATGGCTCTGGGGGAGGAGACTACCACACGAGATTCGCCACCGTCAGCCCTTTACCCGAAGTGGAGAACGACCGTCTGGAGACCTGCCCCGCCTCTGCCTCTTCCTCCTCCTCCTCCTCTTCCTCCTCCTCCTCCTCTGGCCCGGGACAAGTGGGCTTCGTGGCGCCTCACTCCCCCGCCTCCACCTCGTCCTCGCTGGGACATGGGGCAGAGATCCCCCCCTTGTGCTTCATCACGGAGGAGAATGTAAACCTGGTGTGTCCCGCCGATCTGGACTCTCAAAGTAACAGCGGGGAGAGAGAAGCCAACAACAACGACAACCACCACGAACCGCCTCAAACCCAGACGCAGCCTAAAAATTCCTGCATACAGACAGATATCTAGCATCTCGATACCTTAAGTGCTGCACACACTCTTTCTAATGCGTTCAGTCCTTTTCGCCACTAATCCCTAAGAGTCATTGCTTACAGTTATCTTGGATTTTCTGTTGTCATTGTATTACGATAAAAATGGTATTCGTTTTCAGCCTGGCCACCAACTGAAGTAGGTCTTGCACCCGTCCCATTTAAACCTACAGAGCTCAACAGCGACAGCCCACCTCTAGTTCCCTTTCTTTTCCTTTTTTGACTTGAAATCCTTATATTAAGACTTTTTTTTTTTTAGCTTTTCACCATGTTATGTTTTTTCCACCTCTAAAACATAACTATAGTAGTATTTTCTTTCATTCATGCTTGTTTGAGTTATGGGGGCGACATATATTATTTAAGTTATAAAACGTGAAATACTAATGCACAAGTGTTCAAAACTATTTCAAAAAACCTGAAAAAAGTATAATATAGAACTTTTTAAGACCATGACATTTCATTTCAGTAAAAATAAAAAAAAAGGTACAAATTTCTTTTACCTTTTTTCAAGTTTCAGATTTTTTTTATTTTTATGAAATGGTCATGAGTTTACTAATAGCTTCGAACCATTAGCCTCGATCAAACATTTAAACTTTAATATACTGGTACCGATTTTTTGAGAATGTCTGGCCGCAGCTGATGTGTAGTGGAGCTCCACTACAAGCTCACATTTCTAATCCTACCCCGAACCATACCCAATTTTTTTATGTTGATAATATCATAAATTAATATTTGGTTTGTAGTATTTAAAAGAGTAAACATTGCATTTAGCACAGGAGGTGATGTGTTAGACGCAACTAATAGCAATGCTTTCCTCATCAGCTGTGTCTAGACTTTATCGGATTTTTTGTAAAAGTCAAAGGAGAAAGTGAAAGGGACATTTGCTTCCTGAACTGCATGTGGGCGGCCCATGTTGAGCTAAATCAATCTGACCAATCATAACTGAAATCGAAAACGGGCGTGCTTTATGCACTGCCTCGTCTCTCTTACTAGTTGGATGTTTTTCAAATTGCATTGGTTCAAAGTTGGGCTGATCCCTGAATTCTGATTGGTTTTATGTCTATCCAACTGCAGTCAGATGTAGTTTAATCTGAGCCCCAAACTCAAATCAACAAGTACCAGACCAGTTCTTTGGGTAGAAAAACAGAATTAGTATAGCTGGCCAGGCTCGAGACTTGAGTGTTAAAGAAAAGTACAGAATAATTCAGCCTGGTAATAACAGCTGAAGGTCATGATGCCTGTCTGCAGCTTTTTGCCACTCAGTGACAAACAGCAGCCCACTTTTTCCTCGCTGTCTCGTTGATTTATGTAGGTGATTTGAAACCACTGTGCCACTTTTGCTAGAACGATATGGGCTCTTAACGCGGATGCAACGCCACGCGGGAATCTCAGTGTGTGTTTTTTTTCCAATGGAGAACTCAAACAGGGACCAGGCAATGTGACTTTTCACTAATTCAGATTTTTTTGCTGTTGGAGATTATTAACAGAGGAGCGTTTGTGTCTTGTCTATTTATTCTCATTTTGTTTTACCTTAAATGTTGCGTCTAAATCAGACTCTCGGTCATGTATAGTTTTAAAAGGGCCTGGGCTCAGCATCTGCACAAGATTGGTTCTTTTGAAGAGAGGTTGTTACCTGCAGTAGACTACACTGATCAACCATAACATTATGACCACCAATAATGCAGATGGGCATAATGATTGGTGTTTTATTTGAACAATGTTCACACATTTTGAGCAAGCAAGTGTATTTTGAAAAGTCTGACAGCTATATTAAGAAATAGACAACTTTTATTTTTGTTCTTTTAAACTTTATAAAGTGATATTTGGGTATTTTTAGTTGGGGATTATATGTAGCACTTGTATGAAGCTTTTTTGGACAACTGGCCAGACTCTGAGAAGCTTTATACAGAAACCCATTGTGCCAATGAAAAAAACAAATGAATATCTGTTTATAAGTAAGTATTATTCGCCCAAGTGCGGTACGACACTTGTTTAGCTGATTGGTTTAACGCATTGTGGTACTTAAAAATAAAGCGTCCTTCCAATAAAATAATACACTGTAAATAGGTCCTTCTTGATATAAAAAATGTAAATTTGATTAATCAACAATGCTTCACTGAGACTGACCAGTTCTCTAATCGACCACAGGTGGGGGGTGTAACGTTACGTTTTTGCTACGCTACTTATCGATTGAAATGTTTCGATCCGATTCAAGAACAATATCGGCTAATTTAGAACGATTCGATACGATTCAACAAATGAATATTAATACAGCAACTTTTTGCCAAAAATCAGAACATCCACGGCCTGTTGTCATGTCCAGTTGACAGAGAGTGAAAAAAAAAAAGTTGAATATAACATTTTATTTGATTAAACACACAAAAGTTACATTCAAAAAGATGTATCTGGTTTTATTATAACATGCAAATTTCTAATATCAATATTTGCGACATTGATTTTTTTCCATGAATATAAATATACACTACCTATAAAATGATACAATACAAGGTAATGTGTATATAGTTGTATCATGGGAATAAAAAATCTATACATCAATACAGTAAATATCGTTACACTAAACCAGGTCTAAATGGGATTAAACTAGGTCTAAACCAGAACTAAATCGGGACTAAACCCGACCTAATCCAAGTCAAAACCAGAACTAAACCAGATGTAATCCAAATCTAAATCATACAGTGTACCACATACCCAACCCTAACTCAAGAAACATATATCCTCATTATCAGTCAAGTGTTTTGGTTCCTCTTTGTGACATGAGGAGTAATTTTAAGTTAACGTGTGAACAGGTTAAGACATTTTTGGTTAGACACAAGTAGCTCAAACCAATATAATCTTCTCAACTTTGAGATTGAGAAGACCATGTGTGCAAAACACTTTTACTAATAATTAATTTAGTGGAGCAACATGTTTATTAATGCCACCTCGGCCTTAGTTTGACATCTGTTGCAGGTAATAAACCTCATCTTCACGTTCAAAGTCCAGTCTGTTTTTTAACACATTGGTGCGTAACAGTGGATGCATGAATACAGTAGCTCTAGCCCCATTTTGGGAGATGGTGCTTCAACAACAACAACAAAAAAACAACAGCTCTTTGTTTAGCACTGAATTTCAACTTGTAGCTCGACGATGCCTATATGACGTCCGCTGTTCGCCGTTACATTAAACTGATGCTGAGTCGAGTCCTGTTATTAATTTTGTTTTGTTGAAGGCTCATATATTTACAAGTGGAGGGGCGTGGTCTCTGGGAGGCCACGTTTTGAACTAAATAAGGTTGGTCCTAGGTCACCGAGTAACACATGAGAGCTTTGATATCTTCGTCCACTCATGGTGCCTTCTACGAAAATATATTTTTTCTTTAATTTCCCATTGTTTCTTTGCAGCTGCCTGTCTTAGTTTGATGGTAAAATGAAGACTTTACTTTTAACAATGGCCTACCAAAGACACCTCTCAGGCTTAAAAAAAACAACAAAAAAAACTTGTGTACTATCTGTCCACCATCGACGCAGTATATTGTTTTTTTTTTCCCTTCACATCACAGAGACAAAAGATGCAAAAGTAGCCCAAAGGCGCCTGCACTGTTATCTGTATTTCTCGATGTATTCTGCCATACTGAAGGTTTTGTTATGGTTTTACTCTGTTGGGTGCCAAATGTCGGAGTAGACTTGAACGTTTTAAAGGGATAGAAAAGTATTTAGTAAAATGTGGCGGTCTGTGAAATACTTGAAGATAAGTGGCTTATTCCCTGTAGTAGGTCATTTTATCAGAATAGTCTCAGTTTTGGAGAAGCAGACAGGAACAACACGAGTCCCACTAGAAAGACTTCAAAAAACTATTAAAAGTGTGACTTACATAGGTCTTACTTGCATTTATTTTAACATATGACTACTACTACTACAACTACTACTACTCCCTAGTACAAGCACCTCATTGAGGCTATGTGAACTAAAATATCTGCCATTGAAGTTGACATTGAAGTAGTTTAAGTGTGTCTAAACTTGAACTAAACCAGTGTTAAACTAGGTCTAAACCAGGACTAAACCAGATCTAATCCAAGACTAAACCAGCTCTAAACAGGACTAAACTAGTGTTATGTGAGGCTGGTCAAGGGGTTAGTCTAAGAAGGATTAAACTAAGACTAAAGCAGGACTAAACCAGACCTAATTCAAGACTAAACAGGACTAAATCAAGTCTAAACGGGATTAAACTAGGTTTAAACCTGGGACTAAACAAACCAGAACTAAATCAGGAGTAAACCAGTCCTAATCCAAGTCAAAACCAGAACTAGACCAGAAATAATCTAGGACTAAACCAGAAATAATCCAGGACTAAACCAGAAATAATTCAGGACTAAACCAGGCCTAAACGGGATTAAACTAGGTCTAAACCAGAACTAAACAAACCAGAACTAAATCAGGACTAAACCAGACCTAATCCAAGTCAAAACCAGAAATAAACCAGATGTAATCCAACACTTAATCAGGCCGGAACAGGATTAAACTAGAGCTAAAGCAGGACTAAAACAGGAATAAAACAAAATGTGGACTTTAAATGACGTCCCACTAGAAGAGACCCGCGTACCACCAGTGATACCCGCACCACAGTTTGAGAACCACCGACTGAACTAAAGATCAAATGTGTCACAAATCACCACTGAGCCTCTGTTGTGTGATTGCTCCTTTCTGCTTCTCCAAACTCAAATTGTGCTGCAACTCTCGGGGACAGTAGTATTCGCCAGTATCCAAAAGTATTTTAAAGAAAGCACATGAACCAAATACTTACACTATCACCTCTTAATTTCGAAGCGCTTGCCTGTCCCGAGTGCCCGCCTTATACCGGTCACTGCGCTGGTGCTTGGGTAAAAAACCTCTACAATGTTTCTAAAGCATCCTGAATGGCATTTTTTTGACCGAAGTCTGTTACTGAGATACAATGAGTACAGTAGTTTTGGTTTAGGTTCAGCAGTAAAACAAAAAAAAAGGCTACATGCTCACACACCTCTGATATGTTATGTTGTTTTTTTTCCTTCCTGGTTATGTTTCTTCATATTCACAGTAAGCCCTAATTTGAAAACACTAGTGCCAGATATAATTTGTAATCTGTGCAGAATGGCATAAGGTATTTGTATATTTGTTTGGTATTTTTGCTTTACTATATGCGTGTAAATGCATATCAATTAAAAAAACTAAAAATCTAAAGTGTTGTTTTTATTATTCCTCCTGAATAATTTGAACTATGTCTAATGTATGTTTATGTTTGTAACATTTGGCTTTACAAGTACCAGCTTTAATGGACTAAAAAGTCTATAAATCTAAACTTAAACCTAGGTCTAAACCAAGGGATAAAACAGGACTAATATGTCTAAACTGGAACTAAACCAGGACTAAAGCAGATGTACTGTAATCTAGGACTTATCTAAAAGTAATCCAAGACTAAACCAGGACTAATCCAAGTCTAAACCAGATGTATTCCAGGAAAAACTATAAGTAATCCAGTACTAAACCAGGTATAAACAGGATTAAACTAGGTCTAAACTTGGATCAGTTCCAACTAAAGCAAAACTAAAACAAGAATAAAATAAAAGACATTTTCCACATTCACATTGTTTTAAATTATAAAAGGTGAAATACTAATGCAAATGTGTCCAAAACTATTTCAAAAAGCCTGAAAAAGTAATATATGGCTTTTAAATGAATTGAACAGGTTTAATCCTAGTTCTTTGCTAAATTTAGCCCTGGTTCAGTCCTGCTTTAGTCTTGGTTTAGTTCTTGTGTTAAACGGGTTTAGTCTTGGTTTAGCCCTGCTTTAGATCTGGTTTTGGTCTTCAGTAAGTTTTGACCAGTGAGTCCAGAGCCTCGTATTTCTTCATAAAGTCAAGTTTAATTGAACTTTTACATCTTTTTGTCTGTCTACGGTTAATAAAGCCTCAAACTGTTGTCGCACATCACATGTATTTTCTTTATCATGCAGCTTAATATATTTTAGGTATAATTAATTCATATTTGAACTATGTAGAAGTAAAGTTAAAATGTAGATGAGGGGATTATCTGCAGTAGGAAATGCCTCTCCAAAGCCTATAATCTGCAAGTGATGACCACAAAAACCCACACTCACCAGTTTGTTAAATAGCTCATCAGTTTGTCAGTGTTTAGGCAACGGTTGCAGCCAAAATAAAACTCAAATCCTTTATTTCAGAGAAGTGTGTTGAGGAGGAAACAAGCCGTAACTTGCTCCTCAGTTAAAATTCAAAGACAAAACACAGAAGACAAAGTTGAAGTTATTCATTATTTTTAATCCAACTTAGCCCTCAGTGAACATATTTACATCTCTAGTGAATTACAATGTGAAGACAAAGAGCCATAAAGTAAGCTTTTATTAATTACTGTTACATGTAATTATTGCCTCTTGCCCCAAAACCTCAAGCAAACACAGTACATTCATCATGAGGATCTTAGACACGGACAACTGCTTTTAAACACACGCAGATGTGACAAATATCAAATCAAAGTTACATTTTTAAATACTTGCATGGATAAAAACTATGGTACAACATAAATATTCCTCTGCTCAAAGGTCAAAAAGTCTAACCCAAGGCACACATCTCTCACACACAATGCTGCCGCTTTAGAAAAATGGACATGCACGAACAATGGCTGAAGAAGAAGAGAAGGACAATTTAATAATAATCTTGCCATGGTTTTTTTTTGTTTTTGTTTTGCGAGTCTTGGTATGGATCTTACGAAATACTGGACTTGACTGAGGCTTGGTTGTTAGCTAGTCTGGTCTAGGTCTAAGACAGGAACAAACAGTAGAGTCCAAAGACCAGGTTTTAGCTTTGCAATAATAAACTAATATGGCTCTGGTCGGACTAATGACTGCTCCAGAACTAGTGGCTCTTCTTATATTTTTTATTATAAAGGGCCCATGTGAAGCCTTCTTGCCCCTGTGCCCCAGCAAACCTGTCAGCGAGCCGGCTTGTTTGGATAAACTTAGAAAATCCAAGCCACAAAGGGGGTCACAAGCCAGTATACTGTATGTTTTTTTTTTTTTGTTTTTTTTTTGTGAGTGTGTGCTGGTCCCAAGCCCAGATAAATGCATCAGGAAACTTTAAACATGCAAATCTCACTGCCTGCAAGGAAGCAAAGAAGATGGGAGAGGCTCATATGTCTTGAATTTGAATCAATAAAATAGTCCGAGAACATTTTGCCGCAAAGTTTTTCATATTTCTGTCCATGCTATTAACGTGAAACTAAAACTTAGACTCTAATTTTTGGTCTCTAATCCCTTTATAAAACCACCTGTCCCGTAGCAGCTGTGTCTGTCCTGTGCTGATCTCGTGGCCTTATGTAACGCTGTACATTGGACCCACTTTTATCAATGCGCTGAAGTGAAAAGTCCATATTGTGTATTGCTCTGCTTGCCTGTCACGAAACCCTCTACATCTCTATCCAATGGTGGTAGAAAAGTAAATCTGCGTAGCAAAAAATAGATATAGTCCTAGTCTTTGATTCAAGCACAGAGTGAAGTACACAGGTTACAGTCTTGTGTTGCACAGTGGAGTCCTTGTGTGCACAAGTTTTTGCATAGATCCAGAAGAAGACGTTGTTAGGAAGCTCGCACTGGCGGGTCAGATGTACTTGTTGGCCAGATTTTGGACGTCGTTTTTGGTGAACTCCGAGCTCTCCGTGGCCGAGAGGCGGTCGAAAAGCTGAGTCATGGCGCCGCGCTCGTCCTTCTCCAGCAGCATCAGCGTAACCTGTCGACACGGCAAATTTAACATTACTCTGTGAAGGCTCTCACTCATCCAGGCTAAAAGAAGCACAGCAAAAGGTTAAAAAGAAGGAAGGAAGGAGGAGTTCTGAGACTAAATTCTATTGGTTCAGAAGACTTAGGAAGAGGCTCAGTGGTTTGAGGATGTTAGGAGTCCTTTGTCCTCAGCTGGAGTGAGGGGGACAGTCGTTAACCCTCCCCAGCCTGGTCAGCTCCTTCAAATGTTGATGATCTGAGTGAAACTGGTTTGTTTTTTTGTTTTTGTTTTAAAAGACTGATGTAAACAGAGGAAGGTTTACATTTCTGCTTTCTACGAGCATATAAACCAGCTCTCTTATGAGTTCAATGTCAGAAATTAGAAAGCATCTTGGTTAACAGGAGAAACGTCTTCAACTTTGAAAACCCAAGTCCAGATGCTTTCTTTTGTGGCAGAGTGGTTAGCAGCCTATTCTCACAACAGGAAGGTCATGGCTCGAGACGTCACGTACAGTTGGCCCCGTCATGCTACAGTGGGTCCTGAATGGTTCTCACGGTAAATCAAGTGTGCCAATCCTTCACACAGTAATCTGTCAGAGTGTGCGTCAGTGTGAGACCTCAGATTAACTCGTAATTATCCAGGGTGTATCCCGCCTTTTCCCGAAGCATCTGGGACACGCTCCAGCCCTTTATGACACATAGCCATGGGCAGAAGAAAATGAGTGACTAAGAAAAATTCTGTTGACAGCGGCATGTTCCAACAAGGCTATCCAAAAAAACATCCAGGAGCTTTTCTGTACCACATACGGTCTCCTTTCTCCTTCACTACATCCAGAAATCTCTTCAGTCCTCCTCTAGGCCTCCACCTCTAACCTCAGCATCCTTCTACACATATATTCACTATCCCTCCTCTGCACTTGTCCAAACTATCTCGGTCAAACATGAGCTACCCCCACTGATGTAGTGATTACTAATCTTTTATTCACTCATGTTACTCCTAGGGCTGGGTACCGTAAACAATACCTTTGTGTTACAAATACAGCTGGCTAATAAAATAATGTTTATTCAATACCAAGTTTCAAAATCTAGTGGGACTTTTAATGTTCCTTTTCATG
Organism: Bostrychus sinensis; assembly: GCA_020698575.1. NCBI lineage: Eukaryota > Metazoa > Chordata > Actinopteri > Gobiiformes > Eleotridae > Bostrychus > Bostrychus sinensis. The sequence goes on from CM036247.1 coordinate 12,416,346, forward strand.
ACTCAAATAAATGACAATAAATCATACAAACTACTGGCTTGGACTTGCAACTAAGAATTTTGCTCCAAAAATTTATCTTTTATTAAATATTACTGTGTTTATGATTGTAGAAGATGAAATAGCTAATCATAGGTATCAGAGAAAGTATTGCTCAGGTACTGGTATTGAAAACCAGGTATGGTTTAAGAACTGGTATCAAAAAAATCTGAATGGTACCCAGCCCTTGTCACTCCCAAAGAGGACCTCAACATCTTCAGCTCTGCCTCCTTCTGATATTTCCACTGCACAGGTAATGACACACAGTATTAAACCACAATGTATGGGTAACCTCTGCCCCAGGTAACCCAATTATGCTAAAAAAAGATGAAGATGAATTTTAAACAGGTGATGGAGCATTGACATTGACACATTTAAATATTCACTGCTCAACTAAAACAAGGAATCACAGGTCTTTCAGGTCTTGTCTGTGGAGGCCTAAACTACAGCTGTAGCACCATTGTTACAGATCAGGAGCCTGCAGAGACAGGATATTTTGTTCTCTGCAGTGGACATTAAATCACATAAATAATTGCAGCCTTTGCAATTTGCTAATTGTAACAATTAAAATTGTGATTTTGATTAACTGTGCAATAGTTTCACATTAATTTTTCCCACAGACTTTTAGAAAATTGCTTATATTAAGAGTATTAAAGCTCAACTGAGGCTAACCAGCTTTGGGGTAACCCATGACCATTGTGTTATTCATTTTCATCAAAAACATTATCTTAAACTTGAATAATAGGCAAAATATATTTGTAGCTTTGCCTTTTCACAAGTTTCAGATATTTATTTTTTACTAAATTAACTTATCGTCATGAGTTACCACCAGTGTTAGACATTAACTTTTTCACCCATTGGCCACTCAGACCAGTGTTTTTGTAAAGCCAGTTAAGGTTTTCAGGTTTATTGAGATGAAATGTTGGTGTCTGGTTGTATATGATAAGCTAAAAGAAATGTGAAACTACTACTAGTACTGGTTTACTTTATTAAACATAATAAATAGCATATTTTTGGTATGTCAGGAAACAAATCTTAATACATTTTTCACTTAAGTCACTTAAGGCTGATTTTTCTATAATCATAATTAATTATTATACATTGAATTATGGGAATATAACAGGGTAGCTCCAGATTCTGTCTTGAGAAATGTAAGACTTTTTTGAAACTTTTTAATGCAAACTGAGAATAAAATATAATGCCAAGATTGCTGGCAAAAGAACAATAATCTGTATAAATGTTACACTAATAAAATATCAGTATTACTCTCTGAAACTCACTGGTTTTATTTTAAAAGTCTAATACAGGTGAAATAACTCCAGTTCTGCATTAAAAATCTCAAAATAGAATAATTTTCAGTAGTAACAGCATTTACTGTATTGTGGGAATGTTTTTTGCAACAAATGCCTGCAACATTATGCAGTCCATTACACAAGACTTAGCTTTCTATAACTTACTGAATAAAGGGACTTTCGAGTGAGTGACTTTAAGATATTTATAAAATCACTATTGATTTTGTTGATGTGAATAATAAATACATCCAACTCACAAAAAAGACAGACTTCTCTGTTGTTACTTACAAAGTATTGATCTAAAATATATTTCTGACAAGTACAACACTGAACAACTTGACTTAGATGTCCCAGTTTAAGACCTAGATTAACAAAATGTAATACCTGCTCATACAGTTTAATACTTTTAAGACTTTGGGGCTACCCTGACTAACTGACCCTAACTAAAGAAATTCAGGCCTAAATTTGTCGTAAAAAATATAGATAAAATCTAACAAGCCAAAGTGTTTTGTGAAAGTCAATGTGTCTCCAGCCAAAATTAAAATGTACCCACATTCGGCAGGTGGGCCAGTGTTAATGTCCTGGTTACCACAGCTGATCAGCCTCTGTCCAGCTTTTAAACTCTTAATATACACATTTTTCAAAAAAGTCTATGAGAAAAATGAACATAAAATTTACTTCTAGCACCAGAGGGGGCACTGTTGAGCTCCATTTTGCTGATCTGGGACCTGAGTCTTACCTTGAACCTGTCTGCGGTGTGCAGGTGACTCAGGTGTTGGTAGACCAGTCCCGGGTCTCTCTGTAGGAGGTGTGAGTCCATGGCTCTCAGGATGAAGCTGATGGTCTGTGCGTCCAGCTGCGTGCTCAGAAACCGGGGCAGGCTCTGAGGAGGCGTGGAGGCCAGCAGCTCGGCGCAGGCCCGCGTGTCCCCACTGCAGCGGGACGCGTTCAGAGCCTGTCCAAACTCGTAGGCGTTGGATGGGTTAAGGTTAATACTGACGTCCCCTCCTCTGCAGCTGGACTCTGAGTTAGGAGCTGAAGCCTCCTCGTCACCGTCCACCTGAGGGACGATAAGGGAGTTAAAAAGGTCAATGTTTGTTATTTTGTCGTACGCAGAAGAGAAAAACTTCTGCTCAAAACCATGTTCTTAATGAGTGTCACTGGGTTTGTTTATAATGGAAAAACGAAGGTCCTGCTCACAGGGCCGTATGCAGGATTTTAGAAATACTGAGGTCTATCATGTTGACAGCCAGGTTAGTCCTGGTTTAGACCTCGTTTAGTCCTGGTTTAGTCCTGGTTTAGACCTGGTTTAGTCCTGGTTTAGACCTCGTTTAGTCTTTGTTTAGTCCTAGTTTAGACCTGTTTTAGTCCTTGTTAAGACCTGGTTTAGTCCTTGCTTAGATGTCGTTTAGTCCGTTGTAGTCCTTTTTTAGACCTCGTTTAGTCCTTGTTTAGTCCTGGTTTAGATCTCGTTTAGTCCTGGTTTAGTCCTGGTTTAGACCTCATTTAGTCTTTGTTTAGTCCTGGTTTAGACCTGTTTTAGTCCTTGTTAAGACCTGGTTTAGTCCTTGTTTAGATGTCGTTTCGTCCTTGTTCAGACCTTGGTCAGTCCTGGTTTGGTCTTGGTTTAGTCCCTGTTTAGACCTCGTTTAGTCCTAATTTAGTCCTGGTTTAGTCCTGTTTTTTGCCTGGTTTAGATCTGGTTTAGCCTAGTAACTCTGGACTCTGTGGCCTTGATGGTGCCTGCTTAGTGAGAGGAGAGCACTGCTTCTGGAGAAATGCATTCATCTTTCATTTCTGAACACACATCTTTCAGAATTTTTAAAGTAAATAGATCTTGTGGCCGAATTTCTAACATGAGCTTATCATTTGACCTGTCATTTACAATCAGATGTCTCTGTTGGGCGACCATACTTGCTCACAGGCTGTAGCAGGGAGCGAGCAGATTTAAAAAGTTGATTGAAAGATTTATGCAAAAAAAGCAGAAAAAAATATGAATGCATACATTTTTTATGATGTTTTGTGACAGGCACACTTTTGTCACTGAAGTAATGTCACTTTATTTTAAATTGGAGTATAAGGGTTAAAGCAACAATATGTAGTATTGTATGTAGCATTTTGCAACTAATTAGACTAAATGGCAATATCAGGAAGATGTCTGTCTATCACTACACTAGGACTACTAGCTCCAGGTTTTGTCTTGTGAAATTTAAGACCTTTTTAGGAGTTTTTACTGCCGCTTAAAGTGAAATTTAATGCCAGCTTTGTTAATAATCTGTATGAATTGGACCCCAGGAATTATCTGTACTACTCTCTGAAACTCAAGGGTTTTATTTTAAAAGTCTAAGACAGATGAAAAAACTCCAGTGCTGCATTAAAAAATCATGAATAAATGAATCATGCATTTGAATGATAACATGTCTTCAATTAATATACTTTGTTATTGTGGTGACTCTACTTTTAAGACCTAGAATAGCAAAATTCAATACCTACTCAGAATATTTAATACTTTGAAGGCCTTGACAGAACATTAAAAACACTGGAGTGGACCTCTGCTGTACCTCTGTGATGGGGACTTTCTTCCTGGGTTTGGCCGGCGAGGCATTAGCGTTGGTGTTAGCGTTAGCCAGGCTCTGTCGGAGCAGCACTGTGACCTCCTCCAGCTCCTTCTCTGCCTCCTGGACATTCGGGTCCTGGTGCAGCACTTCCTGGAGGTCCGAGCTGCACGCCAAGTAGTCCTACGGGACGCACACACAGAGACAGGGCTCAGAGTTGAATGTATCGGACAGTTTATCCATTTTAATTAAAGCTTAAAACTGGCCACGTTCCCAAGTCTATAGTCTATCTTCTGTTACCTTAAGACCTTTGTTGGCCATGGCTCGTCTGTAGAAGGCTTTCTTATTGGTTGGCTCTAGCTTCAGGGCTGCATCGCAGTCCTGTTTGGCCTCTGCAAACCTCTCCATCTTCAGGTAGCACAGGGCTCTGGAAGAATAAGCAGCTCATTTTACAATCAGAACTGAAAACATTGACATGATGTGGATTAGAGAGCAATAACTAATCAGAAAATAAATTAAATCACCACTGGACTGAATATTTTGCACCAAGTAGCACCTCAAAAAGTCTGAAATTATCGTTATCACAATGTAGCCTTGTTTTATCCCTGGTTCAGTCTGTGTTAAGTTTGGACTTGTGAATACAGGGTCTTACATTTTTGTTTTAAGTGAATCTGTTTCTTGGTGTTTCTGAGAGGGGTCTCTAGTGATGGGAGCCTATTCCAGCAACAATGGGCCTTTTTTCAGGGCTGACACAAACAAACACTGACAGACAAGATTCATTCTGACCTTAGTGACAGGAATTTCGACTCATTTCAGTGAGCTGGATCATTTAGCTCGGCTCACCCAAAAGAGAAGATTCTTCATTTTACCACCTATGCCTTTTATATTTCAGCCAAACTTAGTGCAGTTTTGACAAATGAGTTGTGTTGTGTACTCATATATAACACAAATACATGGACTGTGATGAAGTATTTAAAAGTTTTTTTTATTTATTCATACATACACAGCTGACCTTAAAACTTAAAACCTTATCATAAATACTGTACATAATAAAACTAAATAACAGAAATATATTGCAATGTGCATTGTGCAAAACAGCACCAATAGTTTCAGTTGTCCCTGGACAAACCACCATTGACTATCTAACTGTAGCTGTAACTTTTACTTTTCAGGACAGAGTGAGGAAGACCAAGTGCCTCAGCTCAGAGGCTGATCTGGTTTCTTCTCTCTGTTAGCTGCACTGAAAAGATCCTGTCAGAAAAAAATGTCTCTCAATGTTCATTTTGAAGAGCCACCTCTGACTATCTCACATTCATTCAGTTGGAAAGTTTGGATGAATCAAATCATGATACATGTAGGTCTTTGTAGAGAACCAACAGTAACACAGGAAGGATATGGGGACTCCCCTAAGCAAGACTGAGCTTGCATATAAAATGTGCTTCCTGGACAATTGTAACAGCATGAATATTATTTTTGGTTTCCTGGTTGTACATGTGTTTGTTTTTCCACACGCACAAACACACAATGAGAAATTAATCTATTCATCATGAGCGTTTTTCTGTTTACGATTGATAATCTGTTCTCTTTTGTGAAAAGAGAATCAAGTCTGACCTGTCCGCTGCTGCAGGCCTGTCAGATATTTGATAACATAATGTTGGTTTATGACATGTGTAATCATAAATCAACCAGCTGCCTCCTCAGCCTCCTGATCCTGAACAATAGACTAATTTATAAAAAGCTGAGATAAAACAGCTAAGATAAAGAAGCAACAATCATTCTGCCCTACAATTCTGAAACATGTTGTAAAAACAATATTAAAATGGTTATATCCTTTGCTTTAACTTATCTCCTGTGTCTCAAAATGTCACAAGATTTTAGTGAAGGTAAAAATCTGATTCTGATCAGGTTCAAGGAAAAAACAGTCACTTGAGTTTGTAGTAAAATATTTAGCATCATCTGTTCTTTTACTGCATATAATTTCATTACAAGTTGATGTTCAAATGCAGGTCTAAATGGTTTTGATTTTTGGTTTAATAAAATACTTGTCCCTGTCATAAAACATCATAAAAAAAAGTTTTTCAAATTTTTTTGCATAAATCTTTTAATGAACTTCTGCCTTGACCATAGATGCCCAATATTTCATTACTGTCAGAATTTTTATCCTTTTTATGCCTGTGTATGTACTGGCATCTCAATTTGTTAATAAAATAACACACAAAAAATGAAATATTTTTAATATTGTCAAAGCAAAGTGTATTTTTCTAGGGGGGATTATTACAGCCTTGGGTATCTCAAAGATCACCAACATTTATTTTTAGGGATCATTTTTTCCTGTGCTATGTAGAATCTAAAAACAAACTCCCATTAAAACCCATTCAAACTGGTTGTAACCTTTTTTTTTAACTACAAAAAATTGTAATCCATCTACATCAATGTTGTTGATAATCTTTGACATACTCCAGGCTGTCAATTTCATAGAAAAGGTCAGAACAAAGTTATGAAAAAAATAACATTTGAAAAGGACACGTTTGTCCTCATTGGGGCATCAGGGCTAAGGAATTATTAAAGTAGTGTAAAAATCTCGTCTTGCCTTGTTCTTGTGAATCCAGTCTCATGTCTCGTCTCGTCCTGTGGGATTTGTGTCTGGTCACACCCCTCGTAACAAACTCAACAAATACCTAACAGTGTGCTACTAGTTTTTTTCTTTTTAAAATGTGTATGTGTAAAAATGAATGAGGTACAATATATTTGTATACAGGCTCTTGGGTTGAATGTGCTTCCTAAAGTTATTATTATTATTATTAATCCTTTATTTATACAGGTTGGTCTCTTGAGATGCAAGGTCTCATTTACAAGAGAGACCTGTCACAACATATTACAACATTACAACAGTAGTAGTGTAAACGATAAGATAAAAGAGTGTTTAAGTATTAAAATGATCCTGGTCTGAATGCAGTGCAGTAACTTCTTAATTAACAGGAAGGGAAAGTGAAAAAATCCACAGTAGTGTTGTTGTTGTACGGTGAATGATTTCTGACCTGTTTGTGTAGATTGCACACTCCTCTGGCTTCAGTTTAAGGCATTCAGTGTACTTCCCTGCCGCGTCTTTGTACTGGGCCTTTTTCACTAAGTCATTCCCTTCCTGCTTCAGAGCCGAGAACCGGACTTCTGCTCTCCTCTCTGAAAGACAAAGCAAAGCAAGTCATCACCAACACGTAAAACAAAAAAGAAAATCTACAACAAGAGCAGCAGCGTCTTTAACCTATCACATATACACAGATCACGCACAACATTATGACCACCTGACCACTTTTCATAGATCCTGACCTCTGCAGACCGGGACATCCCACACGAGCTGCAGTTTTGGAGATGCCCTGACTCAGATTTTTAGCCATCACAGTTTGGGCCCTTGTCAAATTTTCTCAAATCCTTAGGCTTGCCCATTTTTTCTGCTTCTAACCAGGGTCGTACACAGGATTTTAGAAATACTGAGGTCCTGTTTAGTCCTGGTTTAGAACTTGCTCAGTTCTGGTTTAGATCTTGTTTAGTCCTGGTTTGGTCCTGGTTTAGTCCTTGTTTAGACCTGGTTTGGTCCTGGTTTAGTTCTTGTTTAGACTTGGTTTAATCCTGGTTTGGTCCTTGTTTAGATCTTGTTTAGTCCTGATTAAGTTCTTGTTTAGAACTACCTCAGTCCTGGTTTAATCCTGGTTTAGACCTGGTTTAGTCCAGACATTTTTTCTATATAAGTTCTGGTTTAAACTGGTTTAGTCCTTGTTTAGCCCTGGTTTAGTCTTGGGTTAGACCTAGTTTTGTCCTTGTTTAGACATGGTTAAGTCCTGTCTTTTTCCTAAATAAGTCCTGGTTTAGACTGCTTTTGTCCTGATTTAGCCCTGGTGTGTAGTCTTAGTTTAGACCTGATTTAGTTTTGGGTTAATCCTGTCTTTTTCCTAAATATGTCCTGGTTTAGGCCTGGTTTAGATTTGGTGTTCACTTCACCTGTCAGTGGTCATAATGTTAAGCCTGTTCTGTGTAATTTGTAATGAAACTCTAAAACAAAACAAAATGCCATTTTGCCTTTAAAAACAGTGAGTTTTCAAACCCTCGGACCTTGGACTGAACGAGTGAGATGTGAGCTGCATGAAAGTCAAGTCAGCATCAGTCACAGTGCAGACTCAGGGCTAATCAATTTGCTGCAGAGGGTCTTCAGGGAGGAGGACTGTGCCAGCGGGGCTATTCTTTCATTATAGTGCTTAAAAATACCAGCTTTATCCTGAGCCGGGGGAAACTGCACGCTCAGTGAAGAGGCGACACAAACTCCTGCTCAGCAGAAGTGACAGGGAAGATGGAGCTGGGACTGTGCTCAGACATGGACAGGGTTTAATTTGGTTTTACACATTTCTGGGAAGTCTATAAGTGAAACCAAAATGTGCAAATATACTTCTGCAAAATATATGTTCCTTTTTGTAATTAAACAGTGATTCACAAACTGTTCACTTCAGATGTGTAATATTTGTCTAAAGCAAGCTTAAATCAGAACTAAATCAGGAATCGTGAGCATAAATCAGGACCAACCTGTGTCAAAACCATAGGATAAAGTAGGCATTTACTGCAACACTAAATAAGGACTAAACTGCACCTAAACCAGGCCTCAACCTGGACCGAACAAGGTCTAAGCTAAGGCAGGACTAAACCGGGTCTAAACCAGGACTAAACCAGGTCTAAATCAGGTCTAAGTCAGGTCTAAGCCGAGTCTAAAACGAGACTAAACCAGGACTAAATAAAGACTAGCAAGGTCTTAACTAGGACTACATCAGGACTAAACAATGACTAAACCAGGACTAAACCAGAACTAAACCGGGACTAAAATGAGATTAAACCATGTCTAAATCAGGTCTAAGCTAAGCCAGGACTAAACTGGGTCTAAACCAGGTCTAAACCAGAACTTAACCAACTTTAAACTAGGCTAAACCAGGACTAAGCAGTGGTCTACACGTCACTACTGCATCAAACTCTGAATTAACCTAAATCAGGACTTAAAATGCAAAAGACTACTCAGTACCACTAAAGTGCTATTAACTATGGCTTACAAATGTCACTGTCAGAAATGTAAACATAATTGTCTTGTGATTCAAATGTGTTGCGGATGGATTTACGTGGCTTGCACATACATCTGTTGCAGACCTGAGAGCAGTCAAGGCCTCTGGGAGTCAAGCTTTTTGTTAAGAACATGGTCCATTTAACAGTTTAATGTTAGATGAAGTACACAGGTGATGCTATAGGGGAAAGGGGAAAAAGACAATTCTACATTTTCTATATTTAGGAAGGTTAAAGATATTAGGGAGGATCTTTATAAATTCATTTTTGCAATATTTATTAAAACTAGCTTCATTGCCCTGTATAAGGCTTATAAATTGGTGTATTAGAAAATATAATAATAATATTAATAAACTGTGGGCTCTGTGGGACTTAAAAAACCTCAACCAATCGTTTTCGTCATGAGTACGGTAACCGTTGTTCCACGGACTTGCCAATCATTCTGACTTCCTGGTTTCGGCAATACGTGCACGTTCTTGTGCCTGTGCATGAGTACGCAGTATGTTTATGTAGTCCGGCGTTAGCCGAGCCTCATCATAGCGCGGACAGCCTGATTTCGAAGAGCACAATGGCTCAGGAAAACCATGAACTGGGTGGTCGCAAAAGGAAAACTGTTTTTGAAGTGTACCAGAGGAGGAGAATAACCATAGAAGAGCAGAATAAAATCCATGTGGTTCTTGGCGATTCTTTCAAACGATGGCGTGCGCTGGAGGAACAGAAAGGGCTTCAGACTGATGCACTGGTCGTCAAGTTTCTGCTGGACAGGTACGTTTATTTTATCTTGAAAAAAATGCCTTTTTTCTTTATCTGTTGAACCATTTCAACTGTACAGCAACCGTCAGTTTGCTAATGCTACCAACAGCAGGAGGACAGATATTTCTGCTCTGCGTGTGATTGGGTCTGTGTGGGGAACTAGGTTAAAGGTTGTGCAGACAAACAATGCTGGTCTAGGTTGAGGCGAATCTCTGCTGATGCCGGCTGTAAACAAACACTCGTGTTCCAACGCTTGTGCACGTCGCTGTGGAGGAGTTCCTTGGAAAGGAACAGTGAAGGGCGGGGGAGGGCCTGACGCATACGCGTTATTCAAAAAAGGAGAAACAGTCGCTGGTTTCTCAGCAGTCAAAAAAAATCCGCCCTAATATCTTTAATGTTGAAATGTAGCAGGAGCACTCCTGTCTTAAACTATATCCACCACCTCTTACTGTTATAGAGCAACAAAGGACAGCCAGTAAATGTCTAATCTTTTTACACTGCAGCACAGAGTTGACACTGAATAAAAATTTTCAGACACTATGACACTCTCATAAGGGAAGTGGTCAGTCCACTCCAGCCACACTTTGTGTCACTCCGAAGCCCTGGTGTAAAAACCAATACCAAATTAAATATGTGAATCAGATGATTTGCTGTTGTGAGCCCAGAAGGGGAGCAGCTCAAGGGGGCTTTCTTACCCAGATATTATGACAGATTGTAGATCACTTTGTTGAAATTATGACATTTCTAGAGTTGGATTATTGTGATCAGTGACAAGAATGCTCCCTTACCCCATGTTTTTTGGTCTGTAGGGTCCCAGGATTATTATTATTTTACATTTTATTATCACGTATAATATGGACACAGATATTCATGATAAATTATAGTGTTTCATCCGCCCCACTGCCACCTCCCTACAGACTTTTTCCAATTGTCTCTGTAATGTGTTGTGCATTATGCTCACATGTTGCTGACACTCCCACCCACAGCGTCCCATGCAGCAGACACACACACCTGCGTCCCTGGCGGCCTTCTCCGCTCGAGCCTGTAGCACCTCCTCGCTGGGCTGCTCCTGCCTGCGGTGCTGCCGAGCCGACAGAGGCACCAGGGGGATCTCTGGGAGCTTCTCTCTCCAGTCAGGGCCATCCTGCTCAATTAGCATCCGTGTGATCCTGGAGGAGGAAAATAAAACATAAGACATTCAACACCACAGGGTTTCTGCAGACTTCAGTAAGTTTAATTTAAACCCTTTTTTGACTTTTTTAAGGCCATTGTTCAAGAAAAATAAGACCTGCTTCGTAAGCATGCAGCGTACAAAAAGCTGAGGCCATTTGTGGCAGTGAGTGCATTTTGGTCTTGGTAAGTAAAGGTCTAAGGTTTCATTTTGGCGCATTTAGGTAGTAGCATGTAATGTATGTGACATATTTGAGACCTGTTTAAATGTATTTAAGATTTAACAGTCCGCATCTCAGAAAATTCGAGACTTTTGAAGGCCATAAATTCAAACTGTACAACTTTTTAAGACCATCTTCAAAACTACAGCCTTGATTCATTGATACCTTGAGCACAAAACCTTAGGTGAGTTGCTGTATTACGTAACAAAGAGGGAGCATTGATCTGAGAGCCATAATTAGCTTCCAGAGGCTAAATCTGTTAGCCTTTAATTAGATAATGTAGTTGCAGATAACATTTAAAAGGCACATTTTTAAAAAACAAACCGATTCTGTATCATCTATGGCGGTGATTCACAACTGGTGTCATCTCGGGACCCAAAAACTTTCCTTTATAATTTTGTTTGGGACTCATTTTTTATATACCTCATCACAGTGTTATATAAACAGAAGATCTATGGCTGCTCTGCATTGACTGGTGCATGGTGAGGGCTGGTACCTGTTGACGCTGTCATGTGCCGCCTGGATGCTCGTGTCTATTTGCAGGACGGTCTTATAATCCACGTAGGCCTTTCGGTAGCGCTCCAGAGACTCGTAAGCCATGGCTCGTCGCAGCAGGGGCTTGAGCGAGAACGGCTGCAGCTCCAGAGCTCTGAGAAGTATAAATAGACCAGGTGGGACATGAGCGAAGGAGAAGTCTGCAGCCTCTGCACTGTGGGTGCTAGTGTCTGAGAGCTGTGTGAACTGGAGAGTGATGTACATGTGTCATTTGTGAACTTTTTAAGTAGTTTTTAGTGGGAATAATCAAACATTTCTTACAGCTTCAGCTCCCATAGATTTAATGAGTCAGGATATAAGAGGAAGTTTAAAAAGGCTTTTCATGCTTACCACTTCTATTGTTTGAGTGGGTTATAGAAAGATGTAGCAATAAGCTGTCAATTGTTCCTGTTTTAAACACTTACTGTATGTGCAAAATTAAAGGCATACACCAACACTATTTTATACTCATACATTTTATTTTTATGTGAGTATGAAAGGAGTACCTTATCTCAAAAAGTAGTTAAGGAGTTAAAATTGACATCCTGGTAAGAACCATTACTCTTGTTTCTGCTGCTGTTTCTTTGTCTACGTCTGTTGCTAATGTGTCTGTCTTTTGTTTGTTGTATTCTGTCAAACAAGTGCAGTGTTGTGGAAAAGAATTTCCCCTTTGGGGACAATAAAATCTAAGTCTAAGTTTCACTTTTAACACAGCAGCAATAACACCCCCAACCTACAGACTCTTGTGGTAAGTTTCAAGCCGGTTAGGGTTTCCACTAGACACAATTTAGTTTTTAAATGTTTACATATTATATTTTATGTATTAGTATATGATAAGCGACAGAAACATGCCAAAATGTGTTTTCGCAATTATTTTAACTGGACTTGAATAGATCAAATATTTAGAAAATTGGTTTACTAAGAAAAAACAGCATTTTTTTAATTAATCTTTTTACATGTTTCAACTCAGGCTCTGTAAATGGATAATCATATTTGTCCTTCAATGACAGAGAGAAACTATAAGTTAGGGAGACATTTCTAAGTATAGAGACAGAAATTCAGGTCTTAAAAATCCCACTGGCCAAAGTGGGCCGTGGGAGTAAACTTGTTACTCGCCAAAATGAAAATCCACCCACATTTGACCGGGTGGTTTGTGTTAATATTAGGGATGCACCGATACCACTTTTTTTCAAACCGATACGAGTACGAGTACTTCCATTTGAGTATTCGCCGATACCGAGTACCAATACGAGTACTTATATAGGGGTAACTTTATAGTTTATACAGTCACACTACTGTATCTCATTCATCCCATACCGTGTCGTCTTTTTGCCTGTCTATCCCCGCTCTGCCATGCTAAGTTATTTTTACAACAGAGTAGTTTAAACACAGCTAACCATGGCTAAAATTTGCTCAACATGGACATGTTATACCTCATTTTAAAGCTTAGATTCGCCTCTATTTAGTCGCTAAAATTTTTAAAGATTATAATTATTATATTATATTATAATTTTAAAGACAGATTGAGCATCTGCGCATAACTAGCGGAGATTCGCCAAGACATACAGCAGCTAACACAGCAGCTAACACAATTAGCAACGGTACTTCTTATGTTTTATCAGACAACTGCTTCACACTCCGCGCTTATATCATTTTCGGGACAACTAGGACAACAAAAGTACAACTGCTTAAGTTTTAGGACTCAGGTATGATTTGGGATAATTCTGGTTGAGCAGAATGTAGAGTCAGCTGTGCTTTTATCTCCATACAGTTCACTTTGAAATCCTTCCACTCGGTTATCACTGCTCAGCTGAGAGGGGAATGTCACGTGACAGCGCTGTAAAGTGGTATCGGTTGTTGGTATCGGCCCACTTTTATGAATACGAGTACGAGTACTTGGACATGGTATTGGTACCGATACCCGATACTGGTATCGGTATCGGTATCGGTGCATCCCTAGTTAATATCAAACCCCGGTCTAAAGTATAAATACTCATTTTTGGTTTGGCACACTAACTTTGTGCAGTCCTGTATGCAGTCCTGACAGTTGCCATCTTTCAAGTAGCAGGCAGCTCTGTTTGAGTAGAGTACACACAGATCCTCTGGACTGTGGATCCCTGTAGAAGACACAGAAAACACAAGATACAAAAAAACAGCCATTTACAACTCAACTGGGGCTTCATGAAGTAGAGAAATTAAATATTAATAATTGGGCAATTTAAAGGTGTTTTTATGCACTTCAACTATATTCTCGCAATAATCTTTTATAGCTTGGAGGTTGAAGTGTAATGAATCATTTATGAGGTTTATCTGTTATCTATACACTGTAAGTATTTTTGTCCTCTGGAGCTAAAATGTTTGGCTTGTAATAAGAAGGTCCCGGGTTTGAGCCAGGTTTGGGTATGTAATAGTAGCAATAGAACTAGTAGCAGTAGATTTGATTGTACAACAAACAAATAATATAATTTGTACTTACATAAAATTAACTTGTACTTAAGTACAAATATGTTGACTTGAAGTAATTTTGTGTACTTCTTCCACCCCTGTATATGTAGACATGTACTGTATGTGTTGCAATGCTGGGTTTTCGCACATTGCTGTCACATATAACTGAAGCCACTAGGTCACTATGAGGCACTGCCACTAAATACTGTGCATTAAGATTATGCATGTCATCAGATTAGACTAGATTATATCATATAATGTAATGATACAGTGCAGGAGCCAGATCATTATCTGACAGCAGTTACTCCCATTACTTCACTTACAACAACAGTAAACCAATATTCTCAATGAACCTCCAAAAAAAAAAGCCATCTAAGACTAAAGATGTAAGCTGAGCTGAAAGCCAGTCTTCACATATCTGCTTTGTTTACATCTGCCTCCTGCACATTCAGCAGTGCAGTGCCTGCGTTATGAATGACCTCATGAAAACAGAGAGTAAGCACGTGATGAGCAGCCTGACAAACCGCCGTTTCTCTTCCTCCATCAATGGCCCACTCTCCTGCCCGATAAGAGTTATAGCTGCGTCCCAGAGATTAAATTTCACAGTGAGTGGCTGCTGGTCATGTGACCCGGACAGACCTGAGCTGAGAGGCTTAGCGCCAGGCTGAGGCTAAAACAGAAACACAGTCCCTATGCACCACATCACTGTGACGCAACACACTTAGCCCCAAGCAAACTCAATCTTGGAGTTAAATGTTAGATTTTTAATACAGGTAAAACTTAATCAAACCATTGTTCCTCTTGACTCGCTATAAATGCTTTACAGATCACTTATGCTGTTTAGTAGCTATAGAAAATATCCATATAATTTTAGTAATATACTGAAATGAAGATGAAAAAATTAAACAGTGATGCTGCTGGTGGAACTGCAAGGTCATAACCTTAGATTTGTAGCAACATTAGCCTAATAAATTATGCTAATAACTCCCAAGAGAGTATTTGAAAGACAGAAAGTGATATTGACTTCATCTTGCCAAAACAAGCTTTCAGTATGGGATCCCCCACATCTGATCCTATGCTCACCTGAGTCTGTGTATCCCTGAATGGCTTGTGAATATTTATCCAGTGCCTCAGCGAATTGTCCATTCTTAAACAGCAGGTTTCCCTCGTTCTTGAGCCGGGACAGGGGTGGGGGCAGGGCTCCACACGGGGCATCCAGGTTGACAGTTTCCTTTGCATGTCCCTCAGCTGGACTCTTGCCGCTCTGATCAGAAGTGCTGGAGCCTCTCTTCCCCGTCCCATTGGCCACCTTCTCCTTGGACTCCTGGTTGACTTTGTACTTGTCGGCACTGCTTGCCTTGCCCCGCCAGGGTCCATGGTGGTGGTGGTGTGAGTTCCCCGCGTCACTGTGTGGGCTGCCATCCCCTCTGCCATGGGGCTTTTTCTGAGCGTTACCCATGTCTGGGCTTTGGGCAGGAGCGGCTGAACTCTCCTCCCCTCCCTGAGGCAGCTGGCTAGGTTCAACCGGACAAGCTGCAAGAGAGAGGGAGGGGCGAGAGAGTCAGAGACACGTGCTCATGACACTCCCACAGGAAGTAGTCAGCTGTTTTACACAACACAGGACAAAACATTTTAGAGATTATAACAAGAAATCAAGCACTTGAGGAAGCAAGCTTATGGAAAAATCTTAAAAAGTCAAAGTCCTTTCCAATTCTAATAATGGTAAATTATATGACCAACAATTACTCTTTGCTTGTCAAAATAATCAAACAATCAATGCCTTAAATCAATGTGATGCCAAACCTAACAGTGGATGGCACAAAAATGACCAGTAGGAACTCTCTAGACTTGTATATCTTTATACAATAACATTAAATTCAGTTATTACTAAAGGGGCATTCATAATAAAGGACATTTCAGCTATTGTTTGATTTCTTAATACTGTCTAAATCTACTGTGTACTGTGCATTTCATCAGTGTGCATACATTCATATTTATTTTATGTTATTATACTTTTGTTCACAGCCAAATAAGTGTATGAGTGGAGACACTGGTAATTCCTGATCATTTTCTCAAATAAAGGCTCTCTTTCTTCAGCTTTTAGTGACAAGTTGTTTATTATTTTTTTTATTTTTTTTCTAGAACATGTCTATGGATTTTCTCAGTACAACGTTTCTTTCTTCTTTATTATTTATATTATTACTTTTTATCTTATAATGGAAAGAGACTATTCTGTGTCACACCGGAAGCAGTCACTATTACATCACGGGAGAAGGGCTGTCCATGCCTGACTCAACCCACTTAGAAGAGGGACTTCCAGGAAGCAGCTCCACTCGCACAGCTTTCTATTCCAACGCACTGAGTGGGGGCTGGGCTCATTACTCGTACATGCTCGCACACTTAGTCACTAAAGTCACGTTACCAAAATCCAATGAGGGGTGTCTCCTCTATCTATAGCTACACAATTTGCTGAGAAAATGACTGCCTGCTCTGCTATTCACGGCTTACTCTGATGTTTGACAAGACCATGAGTGGATTAGAGGCAAATCCTGGCCTGGGCAGCTATAGTCGGGACTAAATTAAGCTCCAGTTTACCAGCACACAATGGTTAGAGTGAAATGACCAATAGATAGGCCAAATTGAAAGGCTTTTTTTTTTGACTAAACTGATCTGCCTGCCTCACATTCCCTCAGTCAGATGGCTGTTAGCAACACAGTACAGATCAGCGCTGAATGACAATGTATAAAATATAGATTAAGCTATATAAAGCATTATATTATATTGCTTTATTGCTTTTATTCTTCTTTGTGGCGGTGGGGAGTCACTGGCTTGTCTATCACAGCTTGTGAGCATGTAAATCATGGATATTAATATTGATTTTTGTGAGTAGGATCAAACAGTCTCACCAGTCTGTCCTGCTTTAAACTCATTATTGTGGCTGCTGGTGTCATCCTCGTCCACCTCCTGGATCAGGATTTTCTTCCCTTGGCGTTTCTTTTCTGTCTGACCTTCCTCATGCATCTTCTTCTCAGTTTCAGAGAGAAGTTGCTGAAACATATTGCAGACCATTTAAATGTTTAAAGGTTTTAAAAGGCATTAGGTACTTTTACATTTAAAAATACATGAACAGTTATTCTCAATACAAGTTTAAACTCTAAATAATGAACCTTTCTCAAGTTTAAAAACACACTTTCTCCATTAAATGAGGTGACTGATATTGTAAAACTGTCACAAAAAATGAAGGCAAAACCAATTTCTGTAATTAATTATGGCTTTATGTTTTATGAGATATATACATGCTCATCTTGGTATAACAATGTCCCCAAAATGGAACTATAGTAAATGTTTAGCCTCTTTTATGTATTGCAAAATCATCAAATCTTTGCAGAAATACAGGACAGCACGCAGGTAAAACAAAAACACAAGCACCGTGTAAGGAGTGCATCCATAAGTTGCTTCTATTACTTACTTTTAAAGAATACAGTATATCTAGCAGGTTTAACACGAGCAATGTTTTAATTTCTCTCTCAGAAATGCAGTGACACCTAGTGGATGTACAAGGCTATTGATGTGCGCAGTGATCATAAGCACTTACCAGAGCTGCAGGATTCTGTGGCTCCTCCTCCAGCACCATCTGCAAATCTTCAGCTGCCAGTTCAAAGTTACCTATGTTCTTATAGACTGTGGCTCGACGTAGCAGAGCTGTGGAGAAGACACAAATTTATTACATAATAAGAACTGCATGGACACTACCAATGCTAAATATTGACATATTTTGATTTTGACGAAACATGAGCTCATGTTGTGCTGTTATTTTAAGAGTTGGGCACTTTTTACAGCTGAGATAAGAAATCAAGTGGACGGTTTAAATGGCCAATAACAATGAAAAACAGAACAGCTTTTGCCAAAACAATGATTTTACTTACCAGCCTTAAAGAGAATGATTAAAAGGTTCAAATCCTGGCTTGACTTTTACACATTTACTACCACTATAATTAGGTTATAAGTGTGAGAGGGCAGTCTGAGTGCTAGTTAGACTTGATGGTGAATTGGTATCCTCAATAAAAAACAAATATTGAACCTTTGACGTTGCCCGGCTCTAGCTCCAAGACTCTTTGGCAGTCTGTCATGGCGTTGTTCCATTGCTTGAGTTTGATCTCTGCCTGGGCCCTGTTATTGTGAGCTGTCGCAGTAGGTATTATGGAAATGCTCCTGTATTGAATAAAGAAAAAGAAGATTTTTTTTTACTCTGTTGTTAATGAATACTGATCTGACATAGCAACAGGAATAATTTGCTTGAATTCTGCATTTAAGCCACTACCTCAAATTTTGAATCAATGTATGCAGTAGTTATGTTTATATGTTGAGTAGAGCAGCAGCAAGGCAGTCAAAACTCTTGAAAAGTATATTTTTTATGCCTATTGGACTATGCTTTTTCGCTGTGCTGTGTGGGTATTCATGGTGTGCGGGCTGGGTTCTCCTCTCCTTTTCTGCTATGGCTTACAGTATACAGAGACTAGATAAAAATACATGCCAGACCTTGAATAGTACGCAATGGCCTCCTCATAATCTTTGGCTCTGAATGCTTCATTGCCTTTGTCCTTCTCACGTGTCGCCAGGATGAAGCTGCTCTTGTTCTGTCAGCACTGTATTAGAAAGATATAGAAAAACGTAAGATATGCTTTCCCTTCGATGTAAAGGGAAAGACTTAAATGACCATAAATTAGTGTGAAATACATACATGAGGCATCCACGTTAGTCCTGAGTTTGGAGAAGCCTGTGTTAACAACAGCAGGTGGAGCACTTGTATTGTTATTGTTACTGTCAATGTGTTCACATTCTTTCTCCACATCAAACCTAAGTAAAATATATTTTTGATAAAAAAAATAAGGTCAACATACAGAGATTTAAATACACTGCAAAATGCTCTTTTAAGATAATGAGCAAAATAAAGCTAATTACTTACTTGTCCCATTCATGATAGTCACGTGGGAGAGGACATTTGGAGGGATTTTTGTTTTGCTTTTGTTGGACTTTCTGGGAAAAAAAAAAGTTTAAATTACTATTTCTATTTTTTATTACTATTATGTAAAAAAACAATATTATGCAGTATTACGATAAGTATTATTGTACCTTACTGAGGGGTACTGAGTGATTAGAGCCTCTCACTGGAGGCATATTTTCTTTTGTTAAATCTTTAAGAGGAGACTGGTGTTTTAATGAGTCTTCTGCCTGTTTTGATTCTTGCTGCCACATCTGAAAATAATAATACGGGACAAGGTTTCTGGCAAAACATAGTAATCAGAAAAAAATATATCTATATATAATTAAATGTACCTTTAGTTCATCAACAATTTGGCACCACTCATCTTTGGACAGACTGGCAGCTGTGGCTACAGGCTTTTCTATTCTGAGAAGTCTGTTCTTTGGGTCCAGTCTCTCAAGATGGTTCTCACAAAAACTAATGAGGTGTGGAAAAATACCCTCTTCTCCGGACCTTAACACAAAATTTAACAATGGCATTTGGATATAGAAACGTGTCATTTTGTCCAAACACACCAAAAAGTGTGGTACTTACCTGAGAACTTTTAAAATCTTCTCTAAATACTTCACGTCTTTGCATTTTTCTATGTAACTGTAGTCCAGGTGCTCCACGGGAACCTTCCCACTGTAGTCAATGACTGTGCCTTGGTCTTGAAGAGACAACAGTTGTTCTGCACTCATGTCTGGTAAAAGAAGTTTATCTGTGTTTATTTATATAGGGAAATAGACAGTACTAAACATATGCTAGATTATCAAAAATTTCTATCTGACCACCAAACACCTGTTGTGAAATAACAGCACAATAAAAGATGTAGGGATTGGTTGAATAAAATTGAAGCTCTGTCCTTTGTTTCAGACAAATGAAGTTTAGATTAGGGTGACCAGACTGGACAGTCCCAGGTTTAGGCTCCTTGTCCCATGTCCCGACACTCATATGTCCCAGTTTTCAACAACCCATGTCCTAGTTGTCCCCATTTTAAGCAACAGAAAAGAACAGGAAACTTAAAACAGACTTTTGTCTCTAAGATTAATTAGCATATCATTATTTCTATTTGCCATTAAAACTAAAAACTTAAGCCCCGACATCATGTAACATTAATTACATGACAGAAAACTGTATGGATTTCAGATGCTTTTTTGTCACTTGGTGAGTTCAAATGCGCCATGATTAGTAAAAAAACAAACAAACATATGTGTCCCAGATTTTTTAGTCTAAACATCTGATCACCCTAGTCTAGATTCACTGAGAGACACTGAAGAACAAAAAAGTGGGATTTAAGACTTTTTTTTTTAGACCTTTTTAAAGACCATTGTTCAAGAAAAATTAAGACCAATTTCATAAGCACGGCATTTGCTTGTTTTTTTTAGGTTATCTTTTTATTGGCAAATGGACTACTGATGAAAAAGAGCTTAAATCAGCTAACTCCGGTGCATTTACATTGTTTAATGTTGATTACATGATGTTTAATGTACACTGTCCCTTTTCAAATTAATAAATTAATGAATAAATGAATAAATAAATAAATAAATATGCGACTATGAGTGCTGCAAAGCATTTTGGTGTCAGCAACGTAATTATGCCTTTGAGCATTTTAGTGGGCAGGTGGTAGTTGCATCACATTTATGTGGCATATTTAAGTTCTAATACTCCACATCTCTGCAAATTTCAAGGCCTTAAATTTAGATTTTTAAATTTAAGACTTTTTTTAGACATTTTAAGACCCTGCAGAAACCCCGAACACAGTATTTAACGTTACAGTCAGTAGTTAGATGTTCATACAAAGTTAATTAGCACGTGGAAAATGTCTCAGTTAACTAACTTAACTAGCGTCTGTAAATTGCCTGATTAAAATAACACGCCTCGGGGAAATTAAATGTAATCCATATAAAAAGTTCAAAGCATAAGAAGTGCTAAATATTAATGTCAACAAGTTATTTAAGACAGAAATTTAAAGAAGTTACCTGACGCTGTCTCACCGCTAACGCTTTTTATGGTTACTATGGAAACGTACACGGAAGTCCAACGGGGCTCAAAGCGGAAATACGTCATACGTACAGTAGTGGGCTCCAAATTTGAAAACGTGGCTTGTCTGTCTCTCGGTCACGCAGCAGGATGGACGGATGAACATGTATGGCTCAGCTACGGTAAAGGAGAGACTTTATGGCCTAGTACGGTTCTGATAAAGGAGCTGCATCTGCTGACAGCTTGACAGTTTTCATATTATTCTACCAGGTGAGTGAAACATTTGAGCTTCATATAGCCAAATTTAAACACCACGTTACTTTTATATTCTCTGAATGAAGGCGTTAATTGACTGACCACAGCCTCTAAGATACACTACTTGTAGCTTACGAGCTAACTAGCGCATTGGCTAACGACAAGTCCCAAACTTTATTGGGGCTTATGATTTTTTTTTTTTTTTTTTTAATTGTTAATAGTTAATAATAGTTAAATTTCTTACAAACAAAACGATACAATAATACGACATTTCTTACATATTTCAATTTGTTTAATTACTGAAATAAAACAATTTAACTACTGATGTAACTTGACATCAACCATACTTCGGAGACAGGTGTTATTATCATCGTATTATGTTGAAGGTGATCTGTGACAAAGTCGTGCTAGTTTTGATTGTAAGTTAACTGTAATATAAATAGGAGATTAAAAAAAAGACTAGACTGGGCTTGTATAGCTACTGTGAGTCCACATCACGTAGCTCTGTGACTTTTTGGCGGCCACTGAGGCGTTTATAGCGGCAGTGCAGGGTTTGGAGAGCGGGGGATTTAAAACTGTCTCCCGGCAACGCTAATGAAACAGCTGAGACTGTTTTAGTGCTACCAGCTGAGCTAATTGTCCGCGCTGCTTTGACCATGTGCGCTAATAAACAGGAAATGTACACAGTAAAGTATAAAGTAAGTAAATATTCAGGCTGGACTGGTCACCGCTCATGCTTATAATTTTGTTTAGCCGCCAAAACCATAAACGGTAAATCAGAATTGCTGACTATTGTGAACAAAACTATTGACAACAAAGCATAATTAACTTTATGTTACTTTTTAACTTTTCTAGCATATTTTCACAGTCCTAAAAGCATTAAAAATATATTAAACTTGATTGTGTTCAAAACAAGGCCTTAAATCTATTAAATATTATGAGTAGGTATTACATTTTGTTCATCTAGGTTTTAAAATTTGTCAAAACTTTGTTAATATTTCAAAAAGTACAGTCACTACAATAACAAGATATATTACCGAAATATAAGAAATGTTATCATTGAAATGCATGATTCATTTAATGCAGCACTGGAGTTCTTTCATCTGTATTAGACTTTTAAAATAAGAGGAGAGTTTCTGCCTCAAGTAGGGAAGGATGGAACGTGAGATTGACAGGCGGATCGGTGCAGCGTCTGCAGTAATGTGGTCATTGTATCGGTCTGTTGTGGTGAAGAAGGAGCTGAGCTGAAAGGTGAAGCTCTCGATTTACCGGTCAATCTACGTTCCTATTCTCACATATGGTCATGAGCTTTGGGTTATGACCGAAAGGACAAGATCCCAGATAAAAGCAGCCGAAATGAGTTTCCTCTGCAGGGTGGCTGGGTGCACCCTTAGAGATGGGGTGAGGAGCTCGGAGTAGTGCTGCTTGTCCTCCACATCGAGAGGAGCCAGCTGAGGTGGCTTGGGCATCTGTTTCAGATGCCTCCGGGACGCCTCCCTGGGGGCCTCCCCTGGCATGTCCCGCCAGGAGGAGGCCCCGGGCAAGACCTAGGACATGCTGGAGGGATGTCTCTTGGCTGGCCTGGGAACGCCTTGGGGTTCCTCCAGAGGAGCTGGAGAAAGTGTCCAGCGAGAGGGATGTCTGGGTGTTCCTGATTAGACTGCTGCCCCTGTGACCCGGCCCTGGATAAAGTGGAAGAAGATGGATGGATGGAAATAAAACCCTTGAGTTTCAGAGAGTAATACAGATCATTTCTTAGTGTAAAATTCATACAGATTATTGTTCTGTTGTTGATAATGCTGACATTAAATTTCACTCTAAGTGGTAAAAAGTCTTAAAAAGGTCTTAAATTTCACAAGACAAAACCTGGAACTGCCCTGTTTCAAAATGATCATTTGATTGTTGTCAAGCAAAAGTTATACCAAGTAACTAAACTGCCATTTAAATGTAAAATTTATCTGTGTTGGTTTTGTGTTTTAAAAGTAAATATAATTTTTTTTTGTTGCAGGTCGACTGAGTCATACTAGAGTCGGTACTGTGTTTTTGTCAAGGTTCACACACTAGAGGAGATGCAGTGCACTCCTGAATCTAATGTCTTCTTTAAGAATGACAAAGATCATGCCTGCTATGATGACTGCTTTGACAGTGGATACTCTGGTTTATTCGACACCCCACAGAGTATCACTAGAGATGGCTCTTTATCTTTGGCGGAGTCGGATGAAACCCCCAAAGAGAATCTGCGGCTTTCTGCCACACCAAAGGACAAAGTGGGATTTTTGTGCAAAGACACCAGGGCTGCACGCTGGCCTACAACAGTTAGTTGGTGTGAAACTCCTAAACTGTACAAAAGGGATGCCTCAGTACGTCACAGACTCGCTGTATGCAAATCCATTTTAGATGTAAACGCTAATGGCACAAGATCACCAAACAAAAACTCCTCCCTGAGCTTGTTGTCAGGACAGTGGCTTAGTACTTCACTTGACTCTTTAGACACTGTGATGGGCACTTTAGCATCAAGCACTTTACCTTTGGACCCAGACCTACCATTATCTGGCAGGAAACGTCGCCTCCTTTATTCACAGGTTAGGACCTCGACTCTTGAAAATGGTAAACTCAACCTTGAACAGCTTTCCAGTTTTGGCAGAAGAGTTTCACTCTCAGATGAAGATTTTAAAGAGAGCTGTTCTCCCTCTGATAAACTGTCCTCGGAAACCCCACGGATGAACAAATTCCTCCCGGGTTCATTAAAGAAAGATCTTCAATCCCCAATCTGCGGAAATGGTCTTTGTGACAGCAGCGTGTTGTGCACACCATCATGCCTACAGACCCCTAAATACACAGGGTATGTTTTTATGTGCTTCTTGTAACATTTATGTGGTTTATTTAAACCTGTCTTAATTCAATTTCCTTCAGGTCAGTGTGTGAGGACAGTGGCTTCATTTCCCTGACCCTCGATAAATCCCAGGACTCCTCTGTTGACCACGATGGTTCGTTCCAGGAGCTGCTGCTCTCTGCCTCCAGAGGAAACGGTGGAACACCAAATGTGCTGGACACAAAGCGACGCCCTCGTTTACAGCGCCAGAACAGGCTTTCAACACTTAAAGAAGGGGGCTCTCAGTCTGAGGATGATCTGGTGGACAGAAATAATTATAAGGGCCAAAACCATCTGAAGGAGGATGATGTTTTTAGTGTTTCTGCTACTCCACGCAGAGCCCTTTCTCTTAAAACGGGAAACTCTGTGAGCTCTGATGGTGTGACCTCTACAAAACAAGACTATGCCACTCCACTAAGAAGGACCTCAGCCAAGACCGAAACCAAAACACCTTTTAGCTCAGGTTCTATTAATTCCGATGCAACTCCTTTGAGAAACACTCCTGTGAATATGTCCATGACGCCAGCATTGCAACTGGTTCATGCCATGTGCCAGCAGAACGCCCAGAAATGGAACGGCCAAAGCCCGAGTCTAAAGGAGGAGCTGAAGTCCACAGCATCCCTGGTCCAGACCCCAGTCACAATTAAGACCACAATGCCCCTGGCAGGACTGATCGGCAGGAAGATGGGGCTTGGCACAGTCGATATTCTCACAGAGCTAAATAAGAGGAACCTCAGACACATCTTGTCCGTCATACTGGGACACCTGACGCCTGAGTGCATCTACAGGTGGGGACCAATGGCTTTAACTAAAATCATGTTGTAAACTTAAATAATCAACTGTCAAATAGTGTTGTATCAAAATCTTTGTGTGCATATATTTGTTCAGCTGTGGACGAGTGTGCAAGAGCTGGAATGTGATCATTCAGCAGGACAGACGCGCAAGCTTTAGGCGTAGAAGTCATCTGAGTGAGCTCAATGCCTCTCTTGAGGTAAGGGTCCTGTATCTTTCAAGTGCTGACTGAGGCCAATGCCTGTTTATGACCATGTCTAAGCAGAACATGCATGGTCAGTCCAGGTCCAATGCTTAACAGTATACCAGGGCTGAACATTACATTGTCAATTTATGGTAATTCCAAAATACTGTATCTGATTCAATTTAGGCTGAAATATCCTAATAAAACATACCTTCTGAATATACACCACCTACACCAGATCTGTGGTATTTTTTTAATGTTTAATCATAAGTCTTAACAAATCACCAGCAATAATACCACATGCTAGGAATATAGGTCGTATGGACAGTAGTTTTACATAGATTATGCCAGAGTTATTCATTATACAGCCTGAAATGTTTCAACGGTGCATCATACAATATTAGAAGCATAAGAGGCGAGCGCTCTGTACGTTGGATGTCCATTCCAGTTTGTAACCTTTGCCCTATGTCTTACAGCAGGGTGTTGTTTCCCATGTTCCTGAGGCAGACACTCGAATGGCTCTTCTCAAAAGGTCGGCTCTGAAGACGGTCCAGTCCCAGTCCAGGAGCTTGAGTTTCTGCACCCCCCAGTCTGGAAGCAGAAGTTTAACCCCGTTACAAAACAGCACTTTAATCTCAGGAAGCGGCAGTAAACGGGACAAGTTTCTAGAAGTGAGTTTTATTTGATCAAATAAACCAGACTTCCCTTAAACATGAAATACATTCTGACTAAACTTTTTTTCTCCTTTTAGGTTGCCAAAACTCTTTTCAATGATGAATGCTTGAAGGCCTGTCCCAGATGTGAGCATCCTGCTCGATGCCACTCGGTAAAGCGTGAAGGCGTGTGCAGCAGAGCAGACTGTGGCTTCCAATTTTGCATGTCCTGCCTCTGCGCTTTCCACGGCTCCAGACAGTGTGGCAGTCAGTCCGGCAACCGCCGCAAAAGTGACATCCTCATCCCGGGAAGCGCTCAGAGCAAACGCAACATCAGGAGGCTATGACCAAATCTGCACTTTGAAATGAAATGGCATTAATGAGGCTTGACTAGAGATTACATTTGTATTGACCAGTCTGTTATTATCTATGGATTTTATGTTACCTCTTTTTCTCTCTCTCTTTTTTTTTAAACACATTACCTTGTGTGTTTTTAATTATGAATGTGAAGGATGTTTACCAGCACATGCACTGAATTTTGATGTATTTTTGATCAATGTACAGAGTTTTTGAATTCTTGAATGAGCTTTGACTTTTACTTGTGTTTTTTCAGAAGCTTTTAAAATAAAATTTTTTGTTTTTTACAAAATGTAATGTTTTGAGTTTGCTGTCATTTTAATTTTTAATGCTTTTATTTCAAAATTAAAAATGGAAAAATGTGAATATCGCGGTTCAGTTCAAAGTAGAAAGCATATAGTGTATTATATAGATTTAGTAGACAAAGTGAAATATTTCAAATGTTTATTTAAATTGTGGTTTAATGGCTCACAATTAACAAAAATCCCAAATTCAGTATCTCGTAAAATAAAAATAGCCATGAAATATTTTACCGTGCACTGAATCTACGTATTAATACGCATTTTACTTTTTGACTTGAACTACTGTAACAATTTTCTTTGATATTTCCAATATACTTTGAGACGCCTTTACATTTTCAATATGTTAGTATTTGGTGCCATCTGGTGGTACAGTCACTTCATAACAGCAGTTTTTATTTTTCCTGGGTGTGTTTTTCAGATTCATGCAGTTGTTTAATTTTCATGTCTGTTTTTAAATTTAGCATATGAAGCTGTCTACTTTTAAATAAAACTCAGAAAAGCTGACATGTGAACTCAAACACTGTTTCTGTGTAGTTTCCTAGTTAAACTTTTACTGCCCCCCTGTGTTTTGAAAAGGAGTCCACTTCCATAGCAACCTACAGTGTGTCTGTAATTACACTCAGAGCTCACTCACTTTAAGTGTGTCTGCTTACCTTGACGTGCCGGACAGCCGGTCTAATTTACTTTAACGTGGCATTTATTTCTGCTGTGAGTCATGTGTGGTGTCCTTTCCACAGGTAAGGGCAGCTCTTTGAACTATATAGACATTTATAGATGATATTTTTAATTGTTTAACTACTGTTTCATTTTGTGTGTCTTTCTAGAGTGCCCTCATGTGACTGCGGCAAGTTTTGTGAGTACGCAATTAGTTTTTTACTCTTTACTTTAAGCAGCACAGCAACCAGGCCTCAAAAACCTTAACATTGTAGTCTTAAATTAATATTAATGGTTAATTCTCACAAAACAAAGCTGTTACTGAGTATTTAAAATGAAGTGTGTCTGGTACTGGGAGATGCAACACACTACCACCACACAAGCGCACACTTCTAGCCAAAACCTACATAACTAATGAAACTATGCAAGTTATTTAGTGCAGTGATTTTCAACTGGTGGGTCGGGACACAAAACTAGGTCATGTGGAGGTTTAACATACAGGTGCACATCCATAGTTAAAAGTATAGAGGGAAATTATTTCAATAGCTAAATTCAAAATATACACACAGACTAAAATATTTAAAGTTATTTTAATTGTGATTATAATGTAATAATATTTGTGAGCCACTGATATTGTTTTATATTAACTGTTTGCTATAATCACAATATAAAGCTTGAAATATTTCCATACTAGATCTATTGAATATATAAGTTTCACTTTGAACCGAACCACTGAAACAAACTTTGGCATACTATTATAGTTATAGGGACTATATTATGCTAAATAAACTTTTCTGAGCTTTCTACCATGTTATAATGTTTTCTCATCAAAAACCCTGAATCAAAAACATACCTGGAGTTGTGTTTTACTTCATTCGTGCATGTTTAAGTAATCCTCTATTCTTTGGCACGGCTGTTCTGAGTTCTCAAAATGCTCGATTGCACAAACCCCCACCTCTCCCAGAAACCTCCGCCAACTCCAGGAATCAACAAACCCTCTACATCCAGTCTGCTCTCATTCATTTATCTAAAAAACAATGTACAAATCTGTTTCCACTAATTCCTCACAGCTATTTTTCATTTTGTAGTAAAATAAAAACTTTCAAAAGTGTTCAAAAGACTGTTGCAGCTCTGCACTCTGCTGCTCTCTGTTGGTCTCTTTGCTTGTTTCTTTATAAAAGTATAATATAGCCCCTTTAAGTGTGCTGTACAGTAGTTTCAATGCTCAGCTTAATTAATACCAAAATATTGTTTTAATGACAAAATAGTGATACAGATTTTAAGACGCCATTAACGCTTTAGTAAAATTATTTTGAAAAGTACAATAAAATTACTTGATCTAAACTTTTCTCACAATGCAATGTTCTATACCAGCCATTCCCATAGTCAAGACTGTCGCGGTCCCCTTAAATTTCCGAAAATCCCATGTGGACCCCCAACTATACAGCTTACAAAAAAGACTATGTCATGTTTTTCACCATATATTTCTATAAAAACATTACAAAAGACACTGACTGCTGGCTAAAAAGTGTTTTAAAGTAATATTTTTAAACAATTACACCGTGCTGCGAAAATGCTGCGAAAACTCAGAAACTCCCTCAAGATTTTTGACTTTTGGATCCAACTCAAAATCTCAAGTTTTCCACAATGAATAGTTTTTGTGCACTTAATTTGACGTTCATGTCTAAAAACTGTCAAATTTAAGTTTTACTCACAATCATTTTTTTAACTCATCTTACAGCCAACTTACTATCCATTGTTTTTTAAAAAAAAGTATTATTCTTTTGTAGAATTTAGTATTTTCAGTCTTTAATCATTTAGACCTGTTGCCTTGAATTTATGATTTTTTAATTTATTTTATTTTTTTACAGTGTATATAACTGTGGTTCATTTC
Source organism: Bostrychus sinensis (assembly GCA_020698575.1). Lineage (NCBI taxonomy): Eukaryota > Metazoa > Chordata > Actinopteri > Gobiiformes > Eleotridae > Bostrychus > Bostrychus sinensis. The sequence continues at coordinate 12,445,415 of CM036247.1, forward strand.
AAACTCAATTTCTTTTTATGATAGCCTCTGGGGGCCCCCTGCAGTACCATTGCAGACCACCAGGTGGCCCCGAACCCCACTTTGGGAACCACTGTTCTATACTTTGATGCACCAAATATCTGTTCTCTTACAGGAAAACACGCTGGCCTCTGATGATGTCTTTGTCGGATTCTTCAATGAGTTTCTAAGTCTGCCGGTAACGCAAACCTCAGAAGTTTACCAGCGCCACGCTCACTGCAGCTGGACAAGAAACTTTACTACATTCCTCTGGTCTGTATACAAAAAAACTATTTCTCCCTTTGTCTTCTCCAGTGTTTCCCAGAGTCACTGCAGTTTAACCAGGACACAGGGCTGTTCGAGGCGGTGAGTGCAGAGGCCGAGTCTGTGTCCCGGAGCATTCGATTAGGTCTACTCCAACTTCTCAGCAGCAGTGACCCCACAGAGCTGGCCCAGACTCCTCTCATAGACAATGGCTACACAGTCTGTGTGAGTTAGAAGTCATTGGTTTTGTAATAGGTGACTGTTTTGTGTTAAAAAAGGGAGTTTATTTGAGATTTTTCCTTTTGCAGTGTTTGGACCAAGATCAAGGCATCCAGTGGGTCATTAAACAGAGGCTGCCATTCTTCCTTAAAAGTGATTTTTACTTTGAATACAGGTAACTTTTTCTTTTGTTACTTATTGTTGTTTGCTATTATTTGCATTAGTTTCTTTTGTTTGAAACATAAGATATTCTGTTTAGTTTTTTAGGCTTTATTTGTTAGACAGTATAGTAGGAAATCAGGGGGAGAGACATTTGATAAACTGTTGGAGTCTGGACTCGAACCCACGATGCCCATGCAGGCAATAAGTGTATTTAATCTATTCTCAAGAGTTAAAAATATACTGTAAATTATATTTGTAAGTAATTTTATTATTTACACTGATGGAATAAAAGTATTTTTTATGCTTCATGTTTATATATTTATGTTTATATGTATGTACACAGCAGCCAAGACAGTATAGGCAAGTTAGCACACACTACTTCCCATATAAACTATACTATTAAATCTTAATCTAATGAAGTCTGTAACCAGCAAGTTTTTTATGCCACTGTCTAGCCGTTAATGTGTTAATTAGGCTTATCTTGTTTTAATCGGCCTTATTTGTCATGCACCATAAACACAGCAGCTGCACCTCCTCAGATCAGGTATCTGACCCAGAACCTGGCAACTTGCACAAGACGGCCATTAACCTGACAGGTTTACTACATAACAGTACAAATGTTGTATCTGTGTATTTCCTGTTTGACACTTGACTCTGTGACTGCTGTAGTTTGAGTTTAGACCCTTTAAGGCAGCTGTAGTTTGTGAATTTTGAACCAAAGCAAAAAAAAAAAAAAAAAAAAGAATAGTTAATAAATAGTTCCAGGTGATGGCTATACATGTTACCTGAGCCTCTCCTAAATTATATAATGTTCAATGAGATGAATCTGCTCTGTCCTTGTTAAGAAAAAGTGGAAAATGTTTTGGAAAATTATTATTTATACCCTGATTTATTATTATTATTATTATTATTTTTTTTTTTTTACAATTTTGCAGGTTTGCAAAATTGTTACTTCAATGGGAGCCAAAGCTTGGTGTTCAAAAGAGGACTATTAGCTCAGCTCAATCTGAAAGGAGAAATGGTATGTGGTATAGGACTACAATATCACAATATGAAAAAAAAAAAAATTGAGTGGTGTATCATAATGAAAAGTTTATGACTTTCTATGCTGCAGACATTTGACCAATCAGAGCTTTAAATCACATTATAAATGCATAAAGAAAAACATTTAGTGCAACTGGACACTAGTGAAGACCATTGTATTTCTTAATATAGGCTAATCAAATGCTCGATAAAGGAAAAGACCAATTCAAACATTATGCTGCAATATTCACAATAGTTGCATGCTCCCATTATTTTGTTTAGCCTTGTATATTGAACTATATTGACATTTCTCCTTAATCCACAGGTCTGTCTGCAAGCCAGACAAAATCCAAAGTTTCATTCAGGCGCTGTTTCAGCTGCGTCGAGCTGGAGTATCCTCGTACCCTCTCCTCTTCTCACCAAGAGTCCCACCCCAACATTACAGTGCCCTTAGCTAACACTTCTGAAGACTCTTGCGTCAAAGTATCCACTAAATCTTATGAAGTACAGCTCGAGTACCTGGCTGCCAAAGTGGTTAAACAGGTGCTTAATGAGGCCGTGAGAGTGATGGGTGGACAGAGCCAGGCAAACACTTCTCCGTGTTTTAGTAAGTCAGAGGTGCAGCAGATAAATGACCGTCCCGCCGTAGATCGTCCCGCTGAGTGTAAAGTTCAAGAGGGTTCACCTGCCACGGACCTAGAGCTGCAGGAGAGGGATGAGCAAAGTACAAAGGACAGTAATGAGATGGGAGGCAGGAGGACACAGTGGAGAAATGCACTGGATCTGGGTAGCGATGGTAACTGTAGTTGTGGTAACAGATGGAGTTTGGACGTGTTTAAGGAGTTTCTGAGAGGGACGCCCGGAGAGGGACTTCTGCACCTCTGGATGGACATAGAGAGGACGAGAGCTACTGAGTCCAGGGAACGCAAAAACAGGTGAGGCTCCCAGCAAGGAGGAGGTCGATCCTCGGGACAGCCGTCGCTCTGGGTGGAGTCTGCATGTTTCTGTTTCTGTGTCAGCCCTGCAACTAAGGCTGGGTACTGTTCAGATTTTTTTGATAACAGTACTTAAACCTTACCTGGTTTTTGATACCAGTACCTGAGCGAGACTTTTTCTGATATCTATGGTGAGCTAATTCATCTTCTACAATCATAAATCACAACAATATTTAGTAAAAGACCAATCAATAGTTTATATGATTTATTCTGTGTTATTTAGTTGTTTCATCTATGCAAAGGAACATTAAAGGTCCCACTAGGTATTGAAACTTGGTATTGTTTTTTTTTTTTTTTTTTGTATTATCGTATTATAACTTTTCTTTCGAAAACAAAAAGTTATCATTTAACAGTACCCAGCCCTACCTGTGACTAAGTGGCCACTGTTCAGGGTGTACCCCGCCTAAGGCCAATAGTTGCTGGGATAGGTGCCAGTCACACTTAACAGGAATAAGTGGAAATGAATAAATAAAGGAAAATGCTAAAAGCTTTCATGTAGATTGAGTAGGCGCACTGGTTTCCTGTATTTGAGTACATCTCTTAAAGGGACGCTCAGTATTTTGTGAATATTTTTCTATTAAAACAGGCGTGCCAAACTTTTATCATGTATCAAATAAATAAATTCCTTATTATGTGTTAAAATCTTAGCTGTGTTGTTTCCTTCAGGTGTTTAGCTTTGATGAGGAGCAGGTACCTCATGAGCAGCAGCCAGACCTGTTTAAATGTGGAGCTGCTCTCCAGATTAGGCCTCAGTACCTCCATCTGCTGGACAGAGGAGAAACTACAGTCAGTCCTGCCCCAAGTCACACACTCTCTCCTCCTCTACTGGTGAGATACACAATTCATTTACCATTCATTTCATTTTTCTTGTGGTAATAATAAAAAAATATAAGTGGAAATTAGTGATTTTTTTACTTTCTTCTTCTCCTACAGGGCTCCACGTTTCTGGACGTCCCGCAGAGTTAATGAAGACCAAGAAGATTTTTCAAATGCAGCTGTGTGGACAGACCGATGTGCGAGCTCTACATCCACCACACAGACACAGCAGTACTACAATGACTATAATCCTACATTTTATCCTAATCTACACCTGTGCACTTCCCCCTACACTTCAGACCCTGAGGTAGGTAATGTTTTATAAAGCCATTTGTTAGCTTGGGTTGAAAAGCACATCAACTCTGCTTGTTGTAAGCTGCTTAGATGCTATATGAATTTTTTTTTTTTAAAGAACCACTTATATCTTACATATATTTGTCCGTCATCTTCCTATTTTCCCTTCAAGTCAATACTAGTACATAGTAAAAAACTACACAAGTTGCCCTCCCATCATCGATAGTAAGTTTATTAACTATTGTTTATTATTAAGTGGACGGATTCATCAAGGCCAGGTCAAGATACTTTCTTGGACTAGAGACCGGTCTTGAGACCATAGTTGTATGGTTTTGATCTTGGCTGCACTTTTATATCACTGCACTTTTCAAATCCAGTTTTATGTTGTCTTGTCTCAGTCTCGGATGTGGTCTCAGAGATTTTATTTACCAAACATTATAAGAAAATGCTATTCTTTATACTTTTGGTGTAATTACAGTAGGTTTCCGCATCAGAAGAACCAGGAAAATAATTGGTCTGTGTTTGTTTGTGGAGTCTATTGTATGAAAATCATTAATATAATTATTTATGTATTTGAACCACTTTTTTCCCACTTTCCCCCTTGATTTACAGTTAGTTCACAGGGTCTGGTCTCGACCTGTTCTCAGTTTGCCTTTGTCTCAGCCTTGTCTTGGTCTTGGTTCACTATGGACTCAGACAGTCTTGACTACAACACTACTGATTACTAATATAATTTAATGCCATCTATATCATAAAATCCTCCTGTCATTCAGTAATTCATGTCAGTGCTACAAATGATAAAAACTGGGAAAATCACATTATTAGGAGACAGCAAGAGCAAGAGAATAACTGCAAATTAAATGCCTGTACAATGTAAATACATATTGGTTAATTGTTGTAGCCTAATGCTTTGTTTTGAGTGAAACCACATGCTGTAATTACTTGGTCCTACTCTGTGTTTTATCAGTTGTGTCCCAGCAGAGGACCCTTACTGGCCAATGGACAAATGGAGAGGATGATACAAGCGCTGTGTGTCGGAAACATGTGCTGGTTTATACTTCACACACTTCTGCGAACAATCAGGGAATCAGGTAACAAGACTGAACATCACACAGCAACCTTTTAATTGTCATAAAATAGAGCTTGCTTCTATGTTACTATTGATTTAATAGAGTTAAGTCATTTATCTGAAGGCATAGTTCACGTGGTATTGTAATTCTTTTATCCAGTTATGGGAAAATGCCATTTACTTTTGGAGAGACCTACAAAACTACCATGAACTGTTTTACCAGGATGGACTGGACCCATACAGAGTTCAAAGAGAGGCACAGGTCAGTGAAAAAAGCAATTATAATAGACAATTCACAATGCAATGGTAACGTGTCCAAACCTGCATTCAATCTACTAGTTCCAGGGTAAACATAGCCCCTAAATGTCACAATAGTAAAGAATCTGCTAAAACTAATGTTGTTGCTTTACTGACCCCTTGTGGCTGGAGTTAGTATCTGTGCCCAGATCTCACAATGGAAGAAAAACAAACCTTGGCTGTTCTGGATCACACCAAAAACTAACCATTTCTTTCTTGGTCCATTATGACTTTTATTTTTTGGATTTCAGTCTTGGCTACATTACATAGGCACAGACTGCAGGAAACAGAGTAAGTGACAGTCAAAGAAGGAAGTAGATAAAGTACAATAAAAATAATAAAAACTTGTTATAATAGTACTAATGTTACAGGGTCTGAAAGGGAGGAAAGCTGCATAATAATTATTTTAGTTGAGTAGACTGTCCCTCCTTTATGTGATCCCAGGACCTGTCCCATGGAAACTCCTGCTTCCCCTTCAACCCAGGGGTCATTTAATCTGCCTTTACCTGTGGGACATTTGATGACTTCCAATGTCTTAAAATAATTTGCGTTCACAGAGAAATCACATTTGTCCCCATTATGACCTGTCTTGAAAATTTCATAAAAACTGACCTTTATTATATTTTGAATTATCTTACTGGCAAACTAACAAACCGATGCCTGCTAAATCCTAATCAAACATATTGTGAAGAAGAATTGAACTGGTCCTTACGATACAACTTAAATGAAAGCAGTGCAGGACTGTGTTCCAAAAAAAAAAAAAAAAAAAAAAAAAGCTGAAGTCTTGTTCTTGTCTCAAAACACTCAGTTCCCTGTATTTTCCCTGCAGTTGATCTGATTTAATTCATGTTAAGGCAATAAAACAGAGATTGGCTCTGACGTTTTTGTTCTGTTACTCTTATACACACACCTGCTCTTGTTTGCTTTTTGACCATAGCCTGCCAATCGCGGCCTCACCCAGCCTGCCCCAACTAAATGGAGAGATTTAAATAACCATAAAAACAAGTGACTCAGACCCCCCTTTCCCCCTGCTCCGCGCCAGTCCATTCACCCCGAACCACCTCTGTCTTTGGATACAGCTGGACAAGAGCTAGGCTAGGTCCAGAGAAGTCCACAGTCAAATCAATTTTCTTCCAGTTAACTTTTAGATCCCAGGGGAAATGACATTTAGATAGTCTTTCCAAATCCGAGAGGTTAAAATGAGTGGCCGCAAAATTAGATGATTAGGCTTCTCACAGGTGCTTGTAATCCTTCAGTTGTTAGGGATTTTGAAGAATAGCTCGTAGATGTCAGAGGAACATACAATAACAAATCATTCATTAAATATTTGAAAGGAAAGGGAAAATTATACTTCTCCTTAGAAACCCCTGCATGTTACAGCTACAGTAGGTATGGCAGACTCTCAGATCAGCACGGGACCGGCTGTGACCTGAGAGAAGACCACACACACACATTTTTGGGACTTTTTTCATTTGAGTAAATTTTGGATGATTATACTTTTACTTGAGTAAAACTTTAAATTGTCTAGGGAAGTAAAAGTAGTTTTGTCTTCTGTGGTGTAGTGGGTAACACATCTGACTTGCAATCAGAAGGTACTGGGTTTGAAACTTAGAGGAGGAGGAGGAGAAAAAGAAGAAGAGGAGTAGAAGAAGGAGAAGGAAGAGAAGCAGAAGATTTTGCAAAAACATTCAAGTAAATTTTATACTCAATTCTTTTTTACTTTTTCTGGAGTACAATATTAGTTTGGTACTTTTTCTTCTACTTGAGTAATATTATTTTTGAAGTAACAGTACTTTTACTTGAGTACAGTTTTTGAGTACTTTGTCCTCCACTGACTGTGAAACCTACAAAGTGAAATTGGTGAATAAAAACTACCAGAGGTACACTGAAGGGCACTCATACATGCCACATTTACTGAGACTGATGAATGTTTGGGTATGATCCTGTGTCATACCCAAACATACTAATTTTTTTTTTTACAGATAATTTACAAATCTTTATTATTCTCTTCACCTCTGACCTCTTCCAGCTGCTTTATGCCACCTTCCTGTGCAGCTCAGCCTGGAGGAGCCTGGGCGTTGATGAGGAGGTCAGGAGGAAGGTCTACAGGGGACTGGTGCCTGCCTTTGAGGAGCTATTTGACGACACTGAGGAACACGCCCTGAACCTACTCCTGGAGCCATGGACCCTGCTGGTCACCAGAGATGAAGAGTCCTATCAACAGGTAACATTAGGACAAGGCACTGGTGGTATTTTTAAATATACTTTGTCCTTATGATGTTATTTTTTTACAATGATTAAATGAGGTTTGTCCAAAAACTGGAAAACTGTCAGGCTGATCCTTCCAGGTAAAGCACAGGAGAAGGCTGCTGTATAAATGCACAATTATTAACAATTATTACAAAAGTGTAGGCTCAGAAAGTGCCATTAAGGGTATGCTATACCTCTTTCCACCCCCAGGTGGAGCTCTGAGATTACTGAACTAAGAAAATGTAGTCTGCTGCCCAAAATAAAACAGAAACTCAAATGTTTTTCATGATATAGACTTCAGGTTCCCCCAAACATTATGTATCTTTGGGAACATGGAATTGGCAGTTATTTAAAATGGTATTATAAATAATAATGGTCATAATAATAAAAAAAAATCATATCAGCAAACACCCATGAAGTGTGCAGAAATATCCCAGGCAGGTCTGTAATCTTATTGTTGAGTAAAACGCCTCAGTGAAATTGGTAAATTGTGCAGCTATTTCATGCCCAGAGAATGTATGATATCATTTAATAGAAGGGTATTGGCCGGGCCTGAGCTGAGTAAATTTAATTTGACTTGACTGTAGTGCAGTGGATGGAGTGTTTACAAGCAGTTAGCTTGTTAAAGCAAACATGAGCTGGTCAGTGAGTCCCTACCAGGCCCAGCCACTGTCTGACCCCAGCCACACCTTCAGGTCCACGCTGAGTTCCCATGAGTCCGGAAAACATGGAAAACGGTTCTCAACTAGTCCGACTGTGGGAGCCAAATCCTTCCCTGGTCATTTTATCCAGACCTCTTTTTGACAGAACTAAAGTTATAGTTCTTTCCATATCTGTAAAATTGCACAACTATCTTCATGGCATATGTACTTTAAAATCTGTTTTAACATTTAGTGTAATTAAAGCCATATTTAATTCTCAAATATGATGAATATTGACATTTTATTCAGCCTCCCATGACCCACATTTGGGTCCCAACCCACCGTTAGAGATCTCAGTTTTTATCTTCAACCTTTCATAGCTGTATTTTCTGGGGTGCGTCCTGAGGCTTTATCCTTCTGGCAAATGTTACTTTGAAATTGGGTGGACATGAAGTTAGTTGGTGTGAGAGAAGATGCAGAGGATAGAGTTGAAGTTGAAGTTGAGATGAAGGCAGGTGATTTGCTCTTGGGCCTCTGAAAGGGAACAGCTGAAGGAAAAGAACTTGCTTTAGATACAAGATGCAGCCGGCCTTTTATAAATCCATTAGATATTTTAGCTTTGAGTTTTGAGCTTCTGAGGCTCCACATGGGTCCCTGCTGAATAATGAATACAATGTAATGAGTAAATGATACAGTATATTGTTGCCATCTAGAAAAGTCTTGGAAATTACTTTTTAAAATGTGGGTTACCCTTACCCTATTGTTTGACAGCAATGATAAAATGTCTTTGCATCCAGGTGCCAATGCAAGAGGAGACCCGACGAATGGACACTCAGGAGTACAGAGAGCTGCAGAGCCTGTACGAGGAATCAGGAAGCAGACTCAAACAGGTCACACAATAAAAAAGTGTCAATTTATTATACAGAAAACACACATTGTAAGTGTACCATAGCTTACTCAAATAAAACTGTGAAAATATGCTCTTTTCAATATTTATGTCTCACTTAGTAACATAGCTGGCTCTCACTTCAGCCAGGACTAAATTACTTGGCATGAGAAGCATAGGAACTTTAACAGTGAAGCAAAATACCCGACGTTTTTGTTTCTCTGCTAACTTGTGATTTTTTTCTTGTCGACAGGAGCAGTGTGAATCAGAGTCATCTCCTGCTGCGTTTCCGTCTTCACTGTTCTCAACCCTCCCCCAGCTCTCCAAATCCTGGTCAAAAGTGTCCACGCATTACAAAGGCTACCGTTTAGGCTCGTTACTACGACACAGACACGAGATCGCACACTTCATGAAGTTCCTCCAAAACCAGGAAGCAAGGTGAGATTGTTAAAAAGGTGAAGTCTGTAGGGTTTAGGGGCATTTAAGATTGTAGTTTCAACCTCAAGCACCCCTCCTTTCTACAGTCTGAGAGCACTTATAGTGGCCTTGTGAAAAAAAAAAAAATCACTTTGGTCTGGTAATTGTCAAGACTTCATTGAAGACTGTGCAAAAAATGGATGTGTTTCTTCTCCAGCAGTGCTCAGTTTGTCTGCTTAGGAACATGAAGATGAAGTAATTGGTCATTTGTCTGCTTTTCTTCACAAAATAAACAAATGGATGCAGCACTATCTATGTAAAGAGCTTTTAGTGCTTATGTAAAAAGCAATGCAGGTATGATTGTTGGATCCAGTTTCATTATTTTATTTTGACCCACTTTTACCGGAACAATGTTGATTTTCTTTTTTTAACTACTACCTTTAAAGCACATGTATTTCTATTTTTCTGTTTTAATCAGTCAGTCAATTAACTTTTATATTTTGTATTTTTGTATTATTTCATTTGTTTTGAGCATGCGAATAGTTTATTGTGTGCAATTTAACAACAGAATAAAAGACAGGAGGAAAACTTATAAAAATAATGAATTAGCATGTACCCAGCAACCTAGAACATTTCATTCATTTCACCAAAACAAATAAGCCCTCATAACAAACCATACAGAAACTATCTGCTTGAAAAGGAGTGGGATGAAGTAAAACTTATTTGATCCCACCCCCGTCTGTCATCCAAAAAACATAACACAAAATGTAGCTTAGACACCACCTTAACTATGGACACCAAACCCAAGATTTAGCATATAATACATAAATAAAAAGGATATACTGTGTAGCTATAAGCTATAAGAAATAATATTTAGTGTTTGCATCAAAAATAATTTAGGGTAATTTGTTAGAATATAATCCAAAAAACTTTTATTAATATAGCCCAACTCGAGCTGACCAAAGTGCTTTTCAATGTTAAAAACAATAAATAGTTCATGAATGCAATACAGAACAGTTAATAATACATTATTAATACAGAAAAAAATTTCCCAATACCACATGTCGAAGACCAGTCTGTATAAATAGGTTTTAAGTTTGACTTTGAACAGGGGCAGGTCTGTGATGGTGCACAACTCAATGGGAACATGGGACTTCAGGCAAATGTTGTCCCGCAGAGTGCAGGGCTGGGTTGATAGAAGCTTAAAATCTCACATAAAGAAGCAGGGGCAAGGCCGTTAATTGCACTAAAAACAAACAACAGAAGCTTAAACTAAATTCTGAACTGAACCGATGCACCATCTCATGCAATTAAAACAATATTTAGGCTTCTAATAAGCTAAAAGTTAAAACTACATTCAACCTCCCTTACAACCCACTGTTTGATCCTGACCCACTTCTTGACACAGTACATCCACAGATAATGCCTTCTGTGTTTATTTGTATTCCTGTATGCGTCTGTGTAGCATCCATCTGTCGTGCTGGCTGGATCTGGAGCAGTACCGTAGGACTCCTCAGACGGACACAGCTGTCAGACTTGAGAGATCAGCTCACCTCGTAAACAAATACCTGAACAGGAACTACTTCTTTGGGCCGGACAGCCCCGCAACCATTGACCAGCAACACGAGGTACGGCCTCTTGATTAAAGAGTAATGGGACAGTTCAGATTAGGGCTGCACTGCAAAGAACTACTGGTATCACAGTAATGTTATGGTCTTGCTTCACTTATTTACCAGTCAAAATCACACAAATAAACCACTGAGCCGATCTTGCCACGGTTAAAATATTGTGCCCATATCCCAACTTCAACTGGACCTCTTCTAGTTCAGGGGTAAATGCTTCATTCACCGAGCCATGTCATCAAAATTACCTTCTATTGCTAAGAGTTATCTTGCCAACAGAATAACCACCAAAAACCTGCAAAAACATAGCCTTGTTGGATGAGATAAAAGTGCTGGTTTAGTGAAGTAAAGTTTATTTCTAAAGCACATTTAAAGCAACCTTAGTTGACCAAAGTGCGGCACAAGTCAGACATATTTCACAGTCATTAATACACACACTCATAGAAACAATAAAAGCAGCAGAAGGCAGTGAAAACAAGAAGTAAAAACAGCATACAATTGTATAAATACATGACAATTTTAACTAAAAAAAGGGTTTTAAAATATTAAGTAAAAAAAGGTTTAGTCTTATCTCTAACAGAGGAAATTGGTCCATAGGCTATTTCTATTATGAGCAGAAAAGTAAAGATAATGTCCATTTCTGGTAACAGACCTGGACATATGTTGTTCATGACAGGACAATCCCAAATTCGGATGTGAGCTCCAGCTGAGCCCCACCATCTCAGTTTGATAAAGTGTTTCTCAGACAGTTTTCCCAGATTTCACTTTGGCACAGGATGGACCTCACGCTGACAGCTCTGACAGTGGGGTGTCACTGGGGGGTGGCGGCGGGACGGGGGGGAGCATGCTTAAAATAAGAATAAAAAAAGACTGTGAAGAGTTGAAGAGTGTGGTTTGGATCGAGGAGCAGCGATGATGAGCTCGGGTGACACTGACAGCGCATGATATTTCTCCACACGGTCACAGACTCAGATTAGGTTTCTGTTTCTTAGATTACTGTGAAAGAGCGACAAAGTGTAGAGCATAGATGACTCGACAGAGGATGAGTTTCAGTGATGTTGTAGTGATCGGAGTCAGTTTGATCAACCTGTAGCAGTGGTCTTTGGCAACATCTTGTTCTGGTTGTTGACATTGAAATTTGTACTTCTTCTTCTTCTTCTTCTTAGACCAAGACCATATTGTTGTCTATAAGCAAACACAGCTGAAACAAATTGGATGATCACTTTAAAGAAGCTATATTATGCAAAATCAACTTTTCTGAGCTTTCTACCAGGTTATAATGTTGTTCACTCATCAAAAACATACCTGGAGTTGAGTTCTGCCTCATTCTCGCCTGTTTAAGTAATCCTGTATTCTCTTCTGAGCCCTCAAAATGCTCGATTGCACAAACCTCCGCCTGCTCAAGGAAGCACTAACCAATCAACAAGCCCTCTACATCCAGTCTGCAGCTCTGTTTCCATTGACTCCTCACAGCTTTTTCTCATTTTATAGTAAAATGTAAAATGTAGAAGTGCTCTTTTTCTCTGTTAATGTTCAAAAGACCGTAGTACTCAGCCCTCTGCTGCCCTTTGCTGCCCTTTGCTCGTGTCTTCTTCTGTTTCTTTACAGCACCTGTAGCGTACTTATTAAAAACCTTTTCTTTTAGTCAGATAATGGTTTTAAGGGTTTTAAAAAATTATCAAGATTGGTTAAAATATGAACAAAAGCAAACATAGCCCCTTTAAACATAGCATAACATGAATAATTTTAGTTCACAAATGTTATTAAGACTGTATTCAGTAAGATTTGTCCTCTCTGTGGAGAAAATATATGGAGCTATTACTGCATTTTCCCATTACACACTCATTCAAATACTAATTTAACTTGAGACTTATAAGCTCATGAGAGACAAAGACAAGATTTCTGTTGCATCATGTCACCACTGAGTCAACTTTGCTGATTTAAACCTTAATTTTGGCTTCGGCCTTACCAAAATTGAAATGACATCAAAGTTTTTTGTAGTTGGTCTAATCAGGCAGGAAACTGGGAGGACAGAGAGATAGATGATGATACCAGCACAAACCTGTATTTAAACTTAGGCAAGGTCTTATAAATGAAAAGACTTAATCTTAAGATAAAACATAGGATTTTATTATAACAAAACATTATTCATAACAAAAAACTAAATTACACAAATTAAACATAGACAGAGTTAAACATTAAAAGCAGTTTTGAGGAGGTTTTTGAAGGTGGGGAGGTCGGTGCAGTCTCTGACCTGTTTGGGGAGTGAAGTCCAGAGGTGTGGGGGCTGCAATGCAGAAGGCTGCGTCCCCCCAGGCTCAGAGCTTGGTCCTGCAGGGGAGGGACAGGACGGTGGCGTCAGAGGAACAGAGGGGATGAGATGGGGTGTGATGATGGGGCAGCATTTTCAGCTCTTGAGAAGGGGAAGGCCTCAGCATACAAAATACTGCTCCAGGTAAGTTTTTGAGGTGGAAACAACATTATAACATGGTTAAAAGCTAAACTGGAGCACAATCAAAGAACATTTTTAGCCAAAAAGTAGAAATAATCATTATGTTGCCTGCTTCTTTAACAGTGAAATTACATGTTGAGTTTTTTCCTCTGTAGCTCTCATTCAAAGCAACTGTAAACTCAAACTTTAAAGCCAGTATTTAAAGAAATTCATGACTTGTGACTTCTGCAGTGGGTTCACTTTTTACCATTTTTCATCACTAATAGCATTGTTATTACTCCAACCCAATCGTTTTTTAACTTTTGGATGCCATTTCTTAGTTCTTTGTAACTGTGTCCTGGGCGCTGGCAGCTGCTCCTCCATCCCGCCGTTGGTTCTCGTCTTCGTGAGCCATGTAAAGAGGTTGACAGCTTTACTGCTTTGGCCCGGGACGCCTTCACTCAGTCAATCGTCCCGTCACAGATTGGACCCCTTTCATCTGCTCTGCTGTTCCCCTCCGCAGTGCCACGAATGGTTTTCATTTCGGCGTGCCCCAGAGTGTGAGAGAGCATGCATGCAAAAGGAGATATAAAGGAGATATTTAAATAGTTGGACATGGCCCGATTGGAGTTTGAAGACAAAAAGCAGATAGGACGGGGATGTGGGAAGCAGAGGGGCTGTGGGAATGAAGAAGTTTTTAGGCAGGTTTTTCAAGTTTAAGAGCAGGGGTCCCACTGTGGTCACTTTAATGTCCACTTCTGAGATCCCTCATGTGGTTTCTATTGAAGTCAATACAAGCTTCCCATGCATTTTGGAGAACCTGGAACCATAACCATTTTAGATTCTGTCAAGTTCTTCTTAGCTTATTCCCATTTGGGATCGTGGGTGGTTGGAGCCTTTCCCTGCCTCTGTGGGACTTACGTGAGGTACACCCTGGACAGCGGCCAGTTCATTGTGAGCTGACACAGAGATAATTTTTGATAACATGTCGGTCATAAATACAAGACATTTATAATAACAAGAATTCAGAAGAACGTGATAATGTCCTCAATCATTTAGGCAGCTATAGTGGTAGAAATTAAACCCCAAATGTCTTTATTTTCAGATTTTTTTCCCCTTCCAATTAAAATGACTTTAATATAAATGCACATCTTGAAACCACAGCAAGAGCAGTAGAAATTGTTTGTCTGTTACCACTGAAAATTATACTCAATACTTGACTCTAAGTCCAAAGAAGCTGTTTTTCTTAATTATTTTAAAAGGTTTTTTGTGTATTGGTCCCAGATTTTGCGTCTGACCGGAGGACTGGAGCGTATGAAGCTGGACTGTCTGTCAAACGTGGTCATCACTGAGATCCAGGACATCGTCAGGACTCACTTAGAGACAACATGGCTGCCAGACTTCCTGTCCTCAGCTGAGTTCATGGAGAGGCAGAAAGACAAGCCAAAGGTAGATGTTACTTTCAATTTCTTATTTTTTAGCTCTCAGTCTTGGTTAAATATGAAAATACTGATACTGAAGGCATCTTAAAGGTTTTCATTAAGGGTTTATAGTAGGTAGCAGCATCCAATGAATAGAAATGAAGCCAACACATGTCTTTTCTTCATCTTGTGGTGAGATATCTGAAGAGTTACCACCAGCATTGTATTTATAGACATGGATTAAGACACAAGTAGGGCTGTGCAATTAATCAGATTTTAATTGTGATTACAATTTCGGTCCCAACAATTACAAAATGTATATAATCAAGAAAAAAATGATTAATTAAATTGGTCTCTGAACAACATGCATGCTCTTTACGTCCAATAAAGTGCTGTCGCAGCCACATGCACTCCTGTCTTTGTCCAGAACGTTGTCCAAAGTCTTGTACTGGGCTCTCTGAATCAATTAATACAAATAAATGATAAAACTACTCTTTCTCTACAGGTTATTATTTTAAAAGCACATGAATAATTGTTTTAAATAATCGTAAATCCAGTTATGGCCTGAATAATCGTGATTATGAATTTTTCTGGGGTGCACGGTGGCAGAGTGGTTAGTGTTCTCGCCTCCCAGCAAGGAGATCGTGGGTTTGAGCCGTGGGCTGACCCACATCACACGAACTCTCTGGGTGGAGTCTGCATGTCCTCCCTGTGTTACTGTGGGTCCTCGCCGGCTTCCTCCCACCGTCCAAAGACATGCATGTGTTAGGTGAATTGGTGACTCTAAATTGCCCCTAGTGAATGAATGTGAGAGTGAATGGTTGTCTGTCTGTGTTCGTCTCTGTGTCAGCCCTGCGACAAGCTGGCCCCTGTCCAGGCTGTACCCCGCCTACGGCCCAAAGTTACTGGGATAAGCTTCAGGCACCTGCGACCCCTAACAGTAATAAACGTAAGAAAATGAATGAATGATTTTTTCCAAATTCGAGTAGCCCTAGGTCAGAGTAAATAGCCAGGAGGAAAGTGTTGAGTACTTTGCAGCTTGCAATAAGAAGGTTCTGGGTTTGATACTACCTCTAGAAGAAAAATCATTTAAGTGTACTTTCTACTTAAGTACATTTTAAGCTCAGTACTTTTTTACTCAAAAAACTAAAACTTTTAAACTCATAAAACTTCTTCAACTGCTGGATAAGATACAAGGACATAAAACAACAACGTTTCAGACTGCCTGAAGAAAAATACAAACTACCACTGTATTTAACACAACATAACTAATAACTAATTTGTAGTGGTGGACGGTAACCAGATACTTTTACTCAAGTAATCAAGAACTCAAGTACCTTTTTTTTTTTTTTTTTCTAAGAAATCTCTGTGGTGTAGTGGGAAGTGCAGCTGACTTGCCAAAGTTTCTGGGTTCGAAACTTGAAAGAAGTTTGCAAAAAACATTCAAATGTATTTTTACTTCTACTTGAGTAAAATTATTTTTGAAGTAACAGTACTTTACAGATTTTGAGTACTTCGTCCACCACTGGTAATTTGTCATTACAGCAGAACAAAAGTGTGATTAAACATTTTTATTGGTCTATCTGCACAGGAATATAAAATATTTGCACAAACCTGACACAACAACCGTGTCTAACACCACTAACTGCTCAACTAAAAGGATAATAACCGATTTTTACAGTGTTTTTAAAGAGTAATTGCAGCACTACGTGAGAAACCACTAAACACACTTCCAGTCCGGTGTCTCTCAGGTTGCTCCATCAGGACGTAACGCCAAAACCACAGATTCCTCTTCAGCATCTCATTATGTGATCGAGTTTACCGCGTTTGGTCACACAGATCCGCTCATTAAGACAGTAATGAGCTGTGGACGTGGGTTAAAGTTACAGGAGTGGAAAAGACAGTTAAGAGGTGAAGAAGACCGGGACCTGAGAGGAGAGAGCTGCTGCTGTAGAGGAGGATTTAGATCTAGATAGCAGGTCATAGGTATAAAGCTATAGGTTACAATAGTAGATAGCTTCATGAGGTGTTCAGTGTCTCCATAGTAATCCTGGTTTTCTCAGTTTGCAACTTTTGACCTGAATCTCGGTGTTGTCTTCGTGTGTTGCAGCCTCACGCAATAAGCCGCTTCTCGGAGCATCGCAAAGGCCGCCATCGCCGCAAAGCAAGGAGAGAAGCCTGGCAGGTAAGACGAACCCTTTCAAGAACAGAGCAGTGGTTCTCAAACTGTGGTATGGGCACCAACACTGGTACGCAGGCTTCTTCTCGTGGTGCTCGGGAGTCCTTTGCATTTGAAGCCCAATTCTGAGGATGTTTTATTCCTTTAGTATTACTCTGGTTGGGGATTAAATTTGAAGTGTAGAGACCACTGCTTAGTACTGATTTAGGTATAGTTAAGTCCTGGTTTAGTCTTGGTTTGGTCCTTCTTTAGACACAGTGAAGTCCTGGTTTGGTTCTGGTTTAGTCCTGGTTTAGACCCGGTTTAGTTCTGGGGTAAATCCTATTTTATGCACCTATTTTAATCCTGGTTTAGTCTTGATTTAGACCTGGATTAGTCCTGGTTAAGTTCTGGTTAAGACCTGGTTTCAAAATTTTGTCCTTATTTAGTGCTGCAATTTTCTTGGTTAATCCCTATTTTAATCATTGGTTGAGACCTGGTTTAGTCCTGGTTTAGTCTTGATTTAGATCTGAATTAGAAAAAGCTTAGTCCTTATTTAGTGATGCATTTTTATTCTTTGTTTTAGACCTGGTTTAATCCTGCTTTAGTCTAATTTAGACCTGGATTAGTCCTGGTTAAGTTCAGATCTAGATCTGGTTCAGGCCCAGGTTAGTTCCTATTTAGTGCTGCATTTTTCTTGGTTAAAGCCTATTTTTATTCCCTGTTTTAGTCCATGGGCTACTCCTGATTTAGGCTCATTTTAATTATTTAAAATGTTTCTTCAAGAGCCGTTTTTCCTGAGGTGGTACTCGTGTGAACAGTTTGAGAATGACTGGCTCAACAGTGCATTACAGACATAAAGCAAAAAGGCATTTCCTGGCTGAATTTCAAGTGTGATTGTAGTTCATGACTTGGCTCTGTACACTGGATTTGTCAAACACCATTGTGGCCTTGTGGTTTCCATATTGAATCCAGGATAAACAAGATTAAAGCATTACTAACCTGCCTGTGATAGTCTGAGGGGTGTAGCTCTGTTCCCCTTCCTCTCTCAAAAATATGAAACATGGATATTTCCCATTTAGATGATTACAGGAAGAGCTTTTAGACAATTGCGACTATCATCTGGAGGATCGTTATCTCAGCTTTGGCAAAGAACGTCTTTTTCAGACTAACTACGATGATTATCTCGAGGCGGTGTAGCTTTCACTAATGTGCTGTTTTGCGTGTGCGTTTTTAGGCTGAAGGCTTGTGGATGAGCTCGTCCAAGGAGATCCTGATGTTTCGGCGAGTCCTCCTCGATCCCGCCGCCTGTCTGCAGTTCCAGCACTTTGTTTCTCTGAAGGGAGACTTCCTGGAGAATGACGTCCTCTTCTGGCTCGAGGTGCAGAGATACAAGGTACGAGAGGAAGGAGACACTTACTACAGCTTTAACATGCTACCTGAATGAGTAATTTTGACTTAACCTAACTTTCTGTCGGCTTCTGGGTTAGTATTACATTTCAAACCATTCACTAATCCTTTAATTGGGGGTAGTTAGTTTACAATCAGCTCAACAACTGTCTTCTTGAATTGGACATTAGAAAATCCCCACTCTCTTTGACACATGTACCTCTTTCAGCTATACTTTTTAAATAAGTTATCACTGAGATCACTGCACATGTTCAACTGTGTGCATTACTTAAACCACTAAGAACTAAAAGAACAATTATTAGTAGAGTATTGGTCGATTAGTTGCATGAACTCTTTGCGTCAGTAAAGTTTGTCTAATTTATTACTTGGTAACTTTTATTTTTCATTTTATTTAAGAGAGCATAGATGATTTTAGATAATATATTTTACTACCATTGTTTATAAATGTTTTATCACCTAATTAATGTAAAGTCACTTGGTTGTGTATGACTCTGATAAGTCCCTGCCAACATATCCTTTGGTCGATTTCGCTTGATTTTGGTCAACTACAGCCCTAATTATTAGTGTATCTGTTGTTAGTAAGTTTAAGCTGTAGTAAGTCGGGCTTTCCTAAATATTTTTCTTTTACTATTTGCCAGGATTATTTAACTTCTAGGAACAGAGAAGGTGGCAGTGTGCTACTATCTTTTATTACCTCCACCAACGAGGGTATTTTTGCCAGCACTGGTTTGTTAGACTCTCAGTAACATGGCTCAAACATTGTAGGATTTTGATGACATTTTCAGGAAATGAATGATGAAGAATGGACCAAGAAACAAATTATGAGTTCTGAGCTGGATTTGGATCACTATCTGCATCCAGGGTGTATCTGTAATGTCTTAGTC
Source organism: Bostrychus sinensis (assembly GCA_020698575.1). NCBI lineage: Eukaryota > Metazoa > Chordata > Actinopteri > Gobiiformes > Eleotridae > Bostrychus > Bostrychus sinensis. The sequence continues at coordinate 12,464,671 of CM036247.1, forward strand.
TATTTCATTTAATTTCATTTATTATTTGCTTCAATCATGTTTACAATTGTTTGTTGGCTATGTTTCAAGATAAAATACTTTCCCAATTTGGGTTTTTATCTGACGTTTATCTGTATGTAATTATTATTTAAATTTTTTGTTTTTGTTTTACTATTTCCATGTTAAAACTTGTCCTGGTTTGATGTAGTGTTTTGACTTTTTCTCTCACTCAGTCGAAGAAAGTCTTTTTATACTTTTTGTCTAACTTTCTGCTTCTGTCCAGGACCTGTGTCACTCTCACAGCGACGAGGCCACCATCCAGAAGAAGATCTCCACCATCATCAGCGTCTTCATCAACTCCTCTCTGCCTCCAGCTCTGCAGATCGACATCCCCCACGACCAGGCCCGCCACATTCTGGAAAACCGCCACAAACTGGGCCCCTACATCTTCAGAGAGGCACAGGTAAAAGTTTAGATCCACTCAATAAATAAAGTTTGATTTGATTAAAAAAAATAACAGCTCGCTACGCGTCTTTCTGCAGATGTCAGTCTTCAGTGAATTGTTGAGGTTTTGGCCTGAGTTTGAAGCTCTCCGCAGCAGCGTTCGCGAGGAGCAGCTGCTTCCTCTGTTGGAGCAGAAACGGCTGAAGCACAGAGCCAGAGTCAGGCGACAGAGGAGGAGAGAGGAGGAGGAGGAGGAGGAAGAGCGAAGGGCACAGGTGAGCAAAAATCACTCAAACATCAGGATCAGGTACGGAGGAGAGCAGTAGGGCTACTTCTGTTTTAGAGGTGTCCAGCCAAACAGACACACAGCCGTCTGGTTTCTTAAGAGGATGCCACAGCAAATCATCTCTACATTAGTTTTCCTCTCAATATATGCATAGGACTGGAACAAATAGTACACTGGCTTTGGTTTGTGACTTCTTGTAGCTGCACCAAATTGTTTAATATACTATAAATAAAATAAAACACTATAATATCAATACACATAATATCACACAATAAAAATATCACACTTTTCCTCCTAAAGCCCTTTTAGGACCCACTGGGTCACATTTAAAAACATAAAAACATAAAACATTTTTTTCTTTTTTGATTATTGTCCTCATCACAGAGAGCAAAACAAGAGTTACGTATGTATATGTATGTATATGTATGTATTGTGTATGTATTGTGTATGTATTGTGTATGTATGTTATGTATATATGTATGAATGTTTTAGGACCCGAGGGCACTCTGTAAACTCCAGTGTCTTGGTCGTCTCTGAGCGGCAGGAGACGACCAACACATGTGGATCGAACTGGTTTTAAACTAAATTAACTTTAACTACAGCACTTTAAAATTACTGTCTGCACTTTAACCACATATGCACTTTATAAATAGGCACTTTAGACCCTGTGGAATGTGAAATTTTTATGACTTGTTGAATTTTGTTTAATTGTTGTTTGTCTTGTCCTGTCTTAAATGTCAAGGGACTACAAATGAAAATTAGCTGTACGCTAACCTCGGCGCATTTACACATGTATTTTTTTTTACTGGTGTTCATTAATGTGCATTGTCCCTTTTAAACAAATAAATAAATAAATAAATAAATAAAAATAAAAATGTAACTAAGGTTCTATGAATTCCAGATGACCACAGGAGGGTGGTTCTTTGCACCTGGATATGCCACTTTTTCATATTTTTAAAGCCAATTTGTTTACATAATTCCACATGTTTATGAACAAAATATGAATTATTTACTATTTAAAGATGAAGAGTGTTTTTTGTTTGAGCAGGGAATATCAGTCCAGTCCCAGACCTGATCAGCTCTAACACTGATTTTAATACATTTCTACTTTTTGTGCCATTTAAAAAAAAGGGCAGAAACTCAAGTTTCTTCCTCTCAAAGCCTTAAAAGCCACTGTTAACAAATGAGAACTATTCTCTACAATGCAATGAGGTTGCATTGTGGTGTTTATTATTATTATTTTTTTGGTTTCTGTATTTTTTTTTATAATGAGAGCAAAACATTTTTAAAAAGCCCTAAAAGGGAGCCAGGGGGGCTGAGTGTTAATGTCCCAAGCTCTGTTGTGCAATTTTTTTTTTTGACTTTGTTTTACTTCAAATCTAAATAGGTTTTTAAAAAAGTAAATAATACCATACAACATCACATTCGTCTTCAAGTTTGTTTGTGGGAGTGCTTCAGTGGGCCAGAGAAGGTAGAGGACCACAGAAAAAACAATACAACATTACATCCTGAAAAGATGAAACATAGAAACACTCACTTAATAGATCTGAAGCACAGACAGAGAGGTTTGATCATGGACATTTCAGCCCATATTACTTTCTACAGTGAAAACCAGTTGTTTGTTTAAAATGGACTTCTGTTATACATATTCATTAGCCTCATCAAAGTTTTATTTAATCAAGACAGATCACGTTATCTGACTCTGTGATGTAACTTTGTTGTGATTGCTCATGTCTCACACTTGACTCGCTCATGTTTGGAGGAACGGCTTCTTGAACTGACTACAGCTGCTGTCACATTGAAATTTAATAGATAAGCCACACTGTTAAAAATTTTTTTTAGTAAAGGCAGAAATAGAAACTCCCCAGCGTTCTACATAAGACATAAATAAGAATTAAGCCTGCAGCTCTGCATCTGAAAGTTCTTTAGTTCATTCAGTGACTTCATTGCCGTTTCAGTGAAGGGACACCTTGATACAACTGTAAATTAAAACACACTGGAAAACCTGATTCTCTTATCACAGAGTCTTGTATTTCCTATTTAAAAGTCAAATTTGTAACCACAAGCTGGACCCACTCTGTTTTTTTAACCACTGCAATTGGTCGTTAGCTATTGTATCGCCTGAAACCGATCTATCACAGTCGTTTATCTGCAGTGTGGCATACAACAGCAGAAGATACTCTATCTCCTTTAAAAACAACCAAGATGGTGGCAGCTAAAACAGCTTGAACTTCACTTACTTCTGTGCGATGGCTTTCCTTCATCACCTGTTGATTCTGCTGAAGCCCGAGTTGTTGTTCAGTCCACGCTGCGATTTTTTTTTTTCTTTCTCTGAACTAGTCCTAGGTTAATCCTAGTTCAGTCCTGGTTATGCCCCGGTTTAGTCCTAGTTCAGTCCTGGATATAACCTGGTTTAGTCCTAGTTTAGTCCAAAATATGTCCTGGTTTAGTCCTAGTTCAGTCCTGGATATATCCTGGTTTAGTCCTAGTTCAGTCCTGGATATAACCTGGTTTAGTCCTAGTTTAGTCCTGAATATATCCTGGTTTAGTCCTAGTTTAGTCCTGGATATAACCTGGTTTAGTCCTAGTTTAGTCCTGAATATATCCTGATTTAGTCCTAGTTTAGTCCTGAATATATCCTGATTTAGTCCTAGTTTAGTCCTGAATAGATCCTGATTTAGTCCTAGTTTAGTCCTGAATATATCCTGGTTTAGTCCTAGTTTAGTCCTGAATATATCCTGATTTAGTCCTAGTTTAGTCCTGAATATATCCTGGTTTAGTCCTAGTTTAGTCCTGAATATATCCTGGTTTAGTCCTAGCTTAGTCCTGGATATATCCTTGGTTTAGTCCTAGTTTAGTCCTGGATATAACCTGGTTTAGTCCTAGTTCAGTCCTGAATATATCCTGAATATATCCTGATTTAGTCCTAGTTTAGTCCTGAATATATCCTGGTTTAGTCCTAGTTTAGTCCTGAATATATCCTGGTTTAGTCCTAGTTTAGTCCTGAATATATCCTGGTTTAGTCCTGAATATATCCTGGTTTAGTCCTAGCTTAGTCCTGGATATATCCTTGGTTTAGTCCTAGTTTAGTCCTGGATATAACCTGGTTTAGTCCTAGTTTAGTCCTGAATATATCCTGATTTAGTCCTAGTTTAGTCCTGAATATATCCTGATTTAGTCCTAGTTTAGTCCTGAATATATCCTGGTTTAGTCCTAGTTTAGTCCTGAATATATCCTGGTTTAGTCCTAGTTTAGTCCTGAATATATCCTGGTTTAGTCCTAGTTTAGTCCTGCCTTTAGGTATTTTGACATGGCTAAATCTGTCTTTATGAGAAAAGAGTTTGACACTAGGGCTGCACATGTCCAGGACGTTTTCTTGTTTTCTTGCTCTATAAAAAGTAGAGTGGGCTAATTGTTTTTACATTTTGCCAGGAAGAGCTGCAGAAGAAAGAGTCGCGCTTCAGAGACAACGAGGAGGAGGAAGATGAGGAAGATGATGATTCAGAGGAAGAGAGAAGTGATCGGAGGCCGTCGCAGAGCAGACTCCAGTTCACTCCAGCTCAAGCCGTAAGTCCTTTAACCTCGTGTTCCTACAGGGGCCCAACATTATAGACATGTTTGTGTAATGCATATATCTCACAGAGAAGCCAAAGCAAATTAAACGATTTCCTCTGATAACTATCTGAAAGCTCAGCGGATTAACTCGAAGAGGGCAGTGATGAGGGAGAAACTCGATCCTCTAATTGGAGCCATTTTATAATCAAGTTGCAATTGACTTACAGCACTGTGCAAAGCTCTTAGACAGGCTTTTAAGAAACGCTATGAAAAACAGAGAAAGGTGTATAAATGTACAAAAATACAGAAAATTACAAAAAAGCAAACCAAAAAACAGAAGATAAAAATTAAATAAAAAACGAGGAAGCACTTGGAGAGCATAAACCTCTACCAGGGTTCTTATCTTGTAATAGGACCAGTGCCAGTGCCAGACTTTGACTCAAACTCAGTTCAGGGTTAAATGCTCTTTCCACTGAGCCACAAATGGTTATATCTCACAAAGGTAAAGAATCTACTAAAATTATTTGTACTTATAGTAAATGAAGTTAGTATCCTGTAAACTGTGGTGTGGGTACCTCTGGTGGTACTCTCTTGTGGTCTTTTTCAGTTCAAGTCCCTATTTTATTCCTGTTTTAGTCTACTTTAGTTTGGCCTGGCCCACCAGACCCTCCTCCTTTATTTTTGAAAGCAGGACAGTCTGGTTCCTCATTCGCAGTAAACCACTTCTCCCTGATCGATTTGGGACTGGCCTATCACAGACGTTTATCTGCAGCGCGTCTTACAAATGCAGAAGCTAATCTCCAATCAACAATAACCAAGATGGCGCTAGAGTGAATTTAGTAACTTTTCTCACCTGATTAACGGCTTTTAATGCTTTCCTTCATCACCTGTTGATTCTGCTGAAGTCCACGTTGTTTTTCAGTCCTCTGTAGGATTTTTCTTCTTCTTGTTCCCATTTTAACAACAGTAAAGTCTTGTTGATGTCCGACGTAACGTCCACAGGCTTCTGCTGCTGTCCTTATTCAGAAATAAGCACAGAGCTGCTCATTGTACTGCGTATTCTGGTGTTTTATAAAAAAGCAAAAAAAAAAAAAAACTAAAACAGCAAGGATCTGCCATGTTTGTTTTGCTTACAGGACAGTGGTGCACAGCTTATGTCCTGCCCTTTGTTTCTCTGATTGGTTTCTCTGCCAGTGATTGTTCCGCCCATAGAAACAAAATTTAAGGGAAAGGTTGCCAGACTAACTTCTTTGTATAGAACAGAAAAAGAGTTTGTCTATCCGGCCAGGTTGATTTTAGTTGGGGTTAGTCCTGGTTTAGACCTGGAGATATGTCCTGGTTTACTCCTAGTTTATTTCCCGTTTTCCCCTGTTTTGTAAAGGCAACATCCTGGCTTGGTCCTAATTTATTCTGACCTGGTTTTGTCCTGGTTTTGGCTCATTTTACCCCATTTAAAGACGGTACTTTTAAACCCAAATATATTCTGATGTGGTACTTGGTGCAGAAAGGTTTGAGAATCACTGCTCTAGACTTATTTTTGGAAATGTCTCCTTTAGTTGACATGGTCCTACTCCACGTACATGGCAGCTCTGAAGAGGGAGGAGGTCCTGTTGAGGAGGCAGAATCAGCTGGATGCCTCCTTCTCCAGTATTTCAGGTGAGTAAAATGTCCCACTTTTGAGCCAAAACATTAAACTTGCATGAAGCATTTCCCACAGTTAGGTCCAAGGTAAATTTACTACCTGCCAGCTTAAGCTAAGGCACTGTCAAACCACTGCACTCACTGTCTCATTAACTCCAACGCAAGCCAAAATATCCCCTTCAGCCTGTCCGTTAAGTGTCTGAGGACCGGGCAGGAGTCAGAGCGAGCCCCTAAATGAAGCGTGTAACACAGATCTTTAGGCCCAAGCCACAAGAGGAGGACGGAGGAAGGACCTGTGGAAATGAAGTGCAGTGAAAATGGTGTTTTAATGGGATCTGACAGAGAGAAACACATGGACATCATCACCGGGTCTTTGTGGAGAAAAGCAGATTTTTGTGTGTGGACAATTCACAGGAAGCAGCCAGACAAGGCACTTTTTTTAACAACCATCAAATCTTTTTTTACCTTTTAGTTACAGTTTTAAATGATGACCAGACTGTTGTACTGTACATCACACTGACAACTGCAAAATCTGTATCACAAGGAGCTCCTTATTTTGAAATGTTTTTGTCTTTGTAAAGTAAAAAAACAAAAGTAAAAAAATATGATTTAGACCTTTTTGGTCTTTCTTTAAGATGCGTAAAATGTGTGGATGTTTTTGATGTAATTTATCACTGTATAGATCTGATTAAGAGATACAGAAAACTGTAATATGCTATTTAAGTAATATATTTCCAATAAATTGAAGAAGGGATGGGTTTGTTGTTTTGAGTAAATCACACAGTATTTTTTGTATACAATTGGACAAACTAGAGCAGTGATTGTCAACTTGTGGGTGGCAGAACCATTTTCAGTGGGTCAAAGCCTTTGCAAAAAAGGAAGAAAAAAAAAAAAGATAATAAAAAAGTTATGTTAGTGTTACATCTAAGGTTGAAGTGAGCACTGCTTAATTGTCCTCAAAGCACAATGTCTTTCAGTATTTACCACTGAAAAGGTCATCAGAAGAAAAGTATATTTGTAGACTTGAATCCTTTTGAATTGCATTTTTTTATTTCATGTATTTTGGTTTTATATTAAACTGCATCTGATAGATATTTCCCTTTCTAGCATCGCCATTTGTTGTTAAATGTGTTCTTTTTGTGTTGTGTACTGTGTTATTCTGACATTGTTCTGTCTCAGGTTCAATACATTTGATCAGTTGAAACATCTCTTTTATTTGGGTCCTGGCTTGTCATTTTAGGGTGATGGTGGGTCCTGAAGCCAGAAAGGTTGAGAACCACTTAACTAGAGGACATTCATGATCATTCCTATTCCAGCCCAAAGCGGATAAACTCAACACACATTTTCTATATTTTTAAAGCTCGCTTATTCTTTGACCTAAATCCAGTAATTTTGTTCATAGACGAGAGCGTGCCCCTGCTCGCCTACTGTAGCTGCTCACAATTTGTAGAAAAGAGGAGTGTGTCACCAAACACATACATTGCACCTCTAAGCTCACATAATTCTTGCAAGTGCTGCAAAATTTGTGCCACAGAAGCTGAAAAGACTTATTATTGACAACATACTGTACTGGTCTGGTAAATTGCCTTATAGTCAATAGTAGTAATGGTTTTTCCGTTTCTGTGCCCTCTCCAGGCTCTTCTTCCTGTAGCGTAAAGTCAGTGGGGACTGTCCCGAGTCAGAGGCGGCCCTCGCTGTGGTCCAGGACGAGCAGCCAAAGATACAACAGTGAGTTAACTACTACCACTGTTAGACGTTTACAGTTTTGCTCTCATATACAGCGTTTCATACACCGTTTTTGTTTATTGCAGAGGGAGTGAAACCATTTAACACGAAGTTAAACCAACCCACGAAAGACAAGGAGTGAGAGGAAAGTGAGAGAAAAACTTCACATGACTTCTTTTTAGAGATAACTGTGTAGATTTGCACATCATTTATGGATATTTTGAATGGGTGCATCTCAGTTCTTGGGACTTGGGACCACCCCACAGAACATGGGCGAACAAGTCTTCTTCTATAGTACTCATGAGAGGGTAAAAGTAAAAATCCTTTTTGGCTCCTCCCTTTACCTCAGAGGTTGTCCTTACTGACCCAAAACCTCCCTATTTATCTGGGCCTGTGACTGGCACAATGTGAAGGAGAATTGTAGCAGTATTTAGGTGTATGAAATTAAATGAAATATGAAAAAATGTCCATGCAAATATTTAGGCACCCCTATAAGGTTGCTGATTTGAATGCATGTAACTTCTCAAAATGGATTACTTGATGCATTCCGCAATGAGAAAAGGACATTTTTTCCCCATATTTCATTTAATTTCATGCACCTAAATACTGCTGCACTAAAAACTGTTGTTAACACCCGAGAACTCAGATGTCACTAGAAAATGAATGACATACCTCTGTGACCTTTTTTCATGAAGAAAGAGTAAATTATTATGCAACTTCAGAGGGCTGGCCAAACTTTTACATATGACTGTATTTTCTTATTTTGTTGTATTTTCTGGTGCCTGGGTAAATATCTTAGATTGATAGGAATAAGACAGCTTCTTTCTACAGAGCAGGAAACAATCAGGATGTTTAGTCAAGCTACTTTAAAGTGGCCCTCCCATGAAAATAATGAAGTAAAAAAGGCAGCAGAGAAAGTTTATAGATACTTTGGAGGGCCCATATCTGGATTTTCTCTGTAAATATGATTCTGTGTGTGTGGCAGTATTGAGTGTATTTGCCAAATCATAAAACAATCAATCAATTAGACAAGTCAGTCTTTTTTTTATTAAAACATTTCTCTGCTAATATATTATCCATTTACAAAGGCATTAGTCCTCGTTCAGAGTTCACACAATAAAAAGGCATCGATAGCACATTTGCATCGTCAGGGATTGGCAGCAACAACAACAGCGTTATGTTACAAAGACTTTCAGTGTTATTGTGAAACTTAAACTTACATCATCTCTAAAAACATTTTGGTTGACAGCTGGTACACAGAGCGTCCGTCAACATGTTGATAATATTGCACTTTACATTGGCATGAGACGCACTCAGAGGAGGAGGAGACAGTGTAAACAACAGAGAGAGCTCAGAGTGAAGAGTGAAGCAGTGCAGAAGTTTGACTCACTCAGCTCCGTTTAACACAAAGCGAACACACTTGGTCCATTAAGGTTCAAAGGATAAAAAGACAGAAATGGTGTTGGGTAAAGTCATTCATTGTACATGTTCATTTTGTATCGTAGGGCTGCACAATATACTGAAAAAAATGTTAAATGCAATACTTGTACTGCAAAGAACTCCTTGTATCCCAATAAAAGTGTGATCTTCTATATTTTTCATCAGGAGTGTGACAAGACACAAATCTCATGAAACTGGATTAACAAGAACGAGACGAGACAAGGTTTTTACACGATTGAAACCTGAAAATCACAAAATGCAAATCTATTTAGGGGCATTTTTGAAATCGACCTTTAATGAATGGTATTTACTTCTGTTATTTGAATTATATGCAGTAGCAGAACATATATACTGCCAAAAGTTTTGCCACAAACTCTACTGACTCATTTCTCCGCTGTAAAAAGTCCAAAAAGAACCTGATCCTGGGACCACAAGACAACAATTTTGTGAGAATGCGAGATCTTGTCACACCCCTATTTTTCACCTTTTTACCTGAATAAAAACTTGTAAAAGAGAAAAGCAAAAGGTTGGTTTAGACCTCTCAAGTCCTGTTTTAGTTCTTGGTTTAGCCCTGATTCTGTCCTACATTTTATCTTGGTTTAGTCTTAAATTTAGTCCTAGGACCTTTTTGTTTAGTCCAGGTTATAATGATTTGGTCAAGTTGGGACCTTAGTGAGTCGCAGATTGCATTTTTTCTGTTACTGCGCAGCCCTATTGTGTAGCATAAGAAAGAAAGCTGAGCTCAAATCACTCATCTTGTAATTTCTATTGATCTATGAAAGTGGGAAAAATGTAAATTATTCTGTTCTTCACGTTTTATTACTGTTTGTATGGCACATAACCATATCATAGCACAAAATGTAACATCTTCTAACAGCTCTTAGTGTTCGCCTTTGTGTCTCGCTCACACAAATATTCAAGTAAAATAAATAGAAATGAACTTAGAAATAGTGTGCTTTGCAATCCCTCATCTTTTCTGATACAACAAGCCTTTGTTCCAATTCTAACAAATTATTCAAAAGTCTGACATTAAGAAATGTCACACCATGAGTCATGAATAATTTGGTGATAAAAGCTTTTTTTCTCTACAATGCATTTTTCCCATAAAATCCTTTTTTGATAAATACAAAATGTTTAAGGCCGCTATGTTCACTTGGGGATCTCATATATCGTATAAAAGTAGATTTTTAACGGAAGTCTTGGTAACACTTGGTAACACACAGAATAACTCACCACTATTCAGCAGTAATAAAGCATTAGTAATAGAGGTGTAATGATACAGTTACTACATCAATGTATACAACTATATCGATACACATTACCTTGTATCGAATCGTTTTCTAGGAAGTGTATATTCATGGGGAAAAAAGTATAATAGTGTAATCATTGATATTAGAAATTTGCATGTTCAAATAAACCAGATACCAGTCTTTTTGGATGTCATTTTTGTGTTTTTAATTAAATAAAATGTTATATTCATCTTTTCTTTGCTCTCTTTCTGACATAATCAAACCAGGCGGCAATGCAACAACTAGGACAAAATTTTTATGATTTTTGGCTAAACGTTGCTGTATCAATCGTATTGAATCTTATTGTTTTAATTTAGGAAACATCATTTTTGAATCGGATCAAAACCATTCTAGTTGATATGTATCGTACACTGTAAAAAAAAAAGTGTGCCAACTCAAAAACTCAAGGCAACAGGATCCCTCAAGATTTTAACGACATTAAAAAAAAAAAAAAAAAAAACACCTAATTTGATGTCTACAAATTTTTAATTTTAAATTTTACTCTCTATCATTATTTTTTAACTCATATTACAGCCAACTTACTACCCAATGTTCAGAAAAGGTATTACTACTTATAATAATAAAAATTAAATATACTAAATTTAACAAAAGAATAATACTTCTGAACAATGGATAGTAAGTTGGCTGTAAGATGAGTTAAAAAATAATGATACTGAGTAAAACCTAAAATTTAAAGTTTTTAGACATATGAACGTTAAATTAAGTGAACAAAAAATATTAGTTGTTGAAAACTTGAGATTTTGAGTTGGCCCCAAAACTCAAAAATCTTGAGGGATCCTGTTGCCTTGAGATTTTGCAGCATTTTTTTTTTTTTTTTTTACAGTGTATTGCTGCAACAACATGTAGTTACACCTCTAATTAATAATTATGTTATTAACAATTTAGTCAATAAACATTTAATAGCTACTGAAGTACCACTGATGTTTATTTATATTTGCATTAATTTACATGAGCGTATTACTTAAGAATTAAAGTTGAAGCAGTGAATGTGAGTTAACCTAAAATGTTACTGAAGCCTTATGACCAATTTGTTTGTGTAATAAAATCAGCTAAATGTGCCCCAGGAGTCAGTGAAAGCCAATGCGTAAGGCTTTGTTCTTGACCGTACTGAACTTACTGACGAACACTGTGGCGAAGGCGGGGTCCACCAGGTATCTGTAGGATTTGGTGACGGAGGGAGGGGGCTCGGCGAGGGTCACCGAGGGCTGCAGTTGGAGCGAGGCGGCCGAGGGCGAGAGGAACTGAGAGGCACGGGTCACGTAATCCACCAGACGCTTGTACTGCTGCTCCGACAGACGCTCACGGACACCATCGCCCTGGGACACACGAGGGACATGTGCAATGAAAGTCTGAATATGAAAATACCAACTACTTTCTTCTGACACAGTGTAGCAGGATAAAAGTGCAATAATTGTATACATAACAAGATGAAAACCACACAGCTTTTCTCGTTAGCAACTCAGGCCTCTGTGTGATGATTTTAAAAACTGAGGCTACTGTTAGTAGATGACTAGTTGCCAATATTAAAAAAAAAGGAATCACAACAAGTCACTGAAAATTACGGCTAACTCAAATTATTGTTGTGGAGTATTTGGCTAAATTGTGTGCTATTCATAAATAGGTAATAATACGTGGTTTTAGAGGTCATTATTTGTTATCATGAATAAAAAATAGCATGGGGGCAGAGTGGTTAGTGCTCTTGCCTCCCAGGAAGGAGGTTGTGGGTTCGATCCTCAGGCTGGCCGACACATAGCATCTCTGGGTGGAGTCTGTGTGTCCTCCCTGTCATTGCTGGTCAGTATTTTTTGAATATGCCGTTGCTGTTTATGTAAGGAAAAAGCTGAACTAAACCAGGATTATACCCTGTCTAAACCGGGATTTAATTAGGACTAAACCAGGACTAAACCATGACTAAACCAAACCAATGACTAAGGGATTAACCCCAAAGATGTATCACTAAATAAGGACTAAATGTGCTCAAATGTGAGACTAAACCAAGACTAATCTAGGTGTAAACCAGGTCTAAAACAATTTGAAACCAGGACCAAACCAGAAAAAAAACAGAACTAAACCTGTAAAAAAAAAAAAAAAAAAAACTAAACCAGGTCAAAATTAGATCAATTCTAAGTCAATTCTAAGCTAGGACTAAACTAGATCTACACCAGGAAAAAAACAGTAAAAAACAGAACTAAACCAGGCATCAACACAATGGACCTTGATATTCCTAAAATTCTATATACGGCCCTGCTCCCTGTGTTCTCTCCTCCCACCGTCCACAGACATCCATGTGTTAGGGTGAATTGCCCCTAGTGAATGAATGTGAGAGTGAATGGTTGTCTGCGTACGTCTCTGTGTCAGCCCTGGGACTAGCTGGCTACTGTCCAGGGTGACATGGTAACTCCAAACCAAAAATCATCGCCCTAAAGTCTTGACTTCATATGTTTTTGGTGTCCAGTGTCAGGGTCATACCTCAGCGTCATTGGTCACCGTCTGCTGCTGTAAGGTAAGAGTCAGTTCACCCTTTTGTCTCGGATCCTGCTCACACTCCACCTACGGGACACACACACATATTTTGGGGTTAGTGTTAGCCTGGGACAGGAGCAGCTCTGTTTTTCGTCGGTTTGTTGAGTGAGAGTCAGTACCTCTGTGATGGGGAAGGCCTGCTGCTGGGTGTCCTCACTCAGGCTGACCACGAACAGGACCTCGGAGGTGAGGAGCAGACAGCCCGCGTGCTCCTGTCCTGACCCGCTCACGATGGTCACCTCCAAGGCCATGTGCAGCTCGGGACGTCCCAGAGACTGCAGCATTTTCCTGTAGACAGAAATCATATTAGACATAGATGTACTGAAATGAGTTGATGCTATTACAAATAAATTATTGTATCTATGAGACGTAAGATGAAAATGAAATAAAGCAGCAGTAATACTCGATACTCACTTATTTTAGTACAATGCAACTACAATATGTAAATGTTTTAGGTTAATACAGTGGAAAGAACCATTAGACTGCTGACTTTGTACAGCTGCAAACTGAACACTGCTGGAGGAGAAGCACACTGATGTTTCTTTATGAGCACAAAGTGTTGCATGAAGACTTAAAGCATCTACCAAATAAACCGATTTTGTTTCCTGAGTAAAGTAATTACATACTCATATTCATATTGTGTCCCTGCAAGGCTACTGTAAAGGTTCAAAATATGAAGAAAGCACAGCAAAAAATTGTATCTGCTACTGGGGATGTTACTGGCAGCGAGGAGGAAAGCCATCACAAGAAAATGGCTAATGGCAGAAGCCCCTACCCTCGAAGAAATTTACGTCATGGAAAAACTGTCCTTCTCCCTCAGGATACAAAAGGACAAATTTTACAAAATCTTGACCAAATGGACTGAGTTTGTGAAACCTATAATGTCAGACTTAATGTAGGTTTACTATGTATGGACATTTGCTTTTCCATGTTTAAGAATGGTACATTTCTCACGTATGTTCTGTTCATACTATTGGAAATGTTTAAAAAAAAAAAAAGTAATTATATATATATAAGAAAAAAATGATCTGCACCATCAGTAAGCATTTGTTTTTTTACAACACTGTTGAGACTGTTGTTAATACTGTTCATAGCTAGAAAGGTAAGGAAGAAGTAAGGTCAGAAGAGCAGATAAATATATTGATAAATATGTTTTTTCCAAATGTGCCAAAAATGAAAACTACAGAGTAATGGTCAGTACATGTAAATATTAGGAGAAAATAGTATTGTTTTTTAAATGAATCTGGCAAAAAGGTAACAGTAATTGTCTTTGAGTCAGGTCGAGACCAAGTTGGCCGTGTGGAGGTCGAATGTGGTTTCAAGTTTAGCTTAGATTAGTTTACTTTATTAGACATCTAAATATTCTTTTAATTACATCAGAAACTGGAGAAACTGCTTATAATAATGATGCATTAGTCTTATACAGCACTTTTCTAAATACTCAAAGTGGTTTTCCAATTTGGTGCATTATTCCTTCCTTCCCCAGTCACACTCAGTGGTGGTGAGCTACTTCTGTAGACACAGCTGCCCTGGGCAGACTGACGGAAACATGGCTGCCAACATGCGCCTATGGCCTCTCTGACCACCACCAAACACACTCACACAGGGAAGGTGGGTGAAGTGTCTCCCCCAAGAACACGATGACAGTATGCACTGCCAATAGCGGGGATCGAACCTCCAACCTTCAGGTTAGAGGGCGAACGTCTCCACCAACTCAGCGGCAGAGGCTTAGTCGATAGAGACACGTGCTCTAAAGCTTGTAGTAGAATATTTTAGAAAAAAAACTCTGTGAACTCTGTGGAAAGTGGGTCACAATATAATGATCGGATAAAATTGGTCCCACAATCAGCTTCAGACGCAGACAGCTTTAGTTCATACTGCTTATACAGTACTTTAAACTACACAAAACAGTCGCTGTGGGAATCTTTTACATTTTCTCAACTCCACAAAGTTTTCCTTGTGGTTTAGGTCTGAAAAGTCTCTCGTGTGCGGTGAGTGACAGCCGACAACTGCTTAAATTGTTTTTGTTCTTGGCTCATGAATCACTGCCTCACTTCCTCTGCTGTAATGTTTTTACTTCTTTTTTTTTTGTAATACTATATTTAAAAGACTTGAATGGTGCTACTTACTTTCCATATGTGCATGAATTACCGGCTTCATTTACATGCACATAATTTCAAACTTCCTAATTATAAACGAGACACTTTTTCCCCAAGTTTGGACCACACAAGCGTCCAATTACACTCTTGTATAGGCTACATATGCCGGGCCGTACATCCTGTAATTTAGATGTGAGTGGTTCCTGTTATGTTCAATGGGGACGGGAAGTGTTGTAATATGTAATGTCGAATGCACAACCTGAATGAAAGTCCCTTCGCCTGTAAATGTGACAATAATTAGTGGACATAAGGAGAGCACTTGCTTGTCTTTAGGCTGAGTCTAAATATTTTGTGTGCAGGAGTCATGTAGTGTAGGGACAGTCTTCGGGAGGTATTGTTTGTGCATTGGGACCCAAAAGTGTGTCACTGAGAGGTTGATTATTCAGGCATAACATTATAACCACTATGTTATGTGCTATTATGACCACCTTCTTAATATGCAGCCCTTGTGTTCTGCATATTCTGTATTTTGTAAATAAATAAATAAAAATATGCAGCCCCACATGCAACTAACTTTCTATCAGATTCAGAACCAGCATTAACTTTGTCTACGAATTATGCTGTAGCTCATCTGTTGTGTCAGACCACACAGGCCTCAGGCTTCACTCCTCACAAGCATCTCCTGTCACTCGCTTCTGACAGATACTGACCACTGCAGACCTCTAAATCTCACAAGACCTGCTGTTTTGGAGATGCTCTGACCCAATTGTCTTGACTTCACAATTTGTCCCTTGTCCAACTCGCTCAAATCCTTACACTTGCCTATTTTTCCTGTTTCTAACACATCAACTTTGAGGACAAAATGTTCACTTACTGACAATAATATCCTACCCTGGTGAGCCAGCCATCTCCTACTTTCTTTTCGACAGCAGAACAGTCTGGTTCCTCACTCGCAGCAAAGCGTTTCTCGCTGGTCGATGTGGACCTGGCCTATCACAGCTGTTTATCTGCAGCATGTCTTACAAATACGGAAGCTAACCAAGGTCATACCGTTAATACCAAGCTTTGTAACCTTAATACCAGGTTTGTAACCTCTCTGACCTAATAAACAGCGTGTAGTGCTTTCCTTCATCACCTGTGGATTCGGCTCAAGTCCGCCTTTCTGTTCAGTTCTCTGTGGGATTTGTTTAAATTTTTAACCAAAGTAAAGTCCCGCTGACATCTGACGTAAAGACCACATTAAAACTTTTATTCCACAACTCTTTGTACAACTGGCTTCTGTCGCTGTCCTTGTTCAGAAATAAGCACAGAGATGCTCATAATACGGCATAATCTGGTGTTTTATGACAAAAACGGCAAACCGCCATGTTTGTTTGGGTGCCCTGTTTACATCACATCCTTCATTTCTCTGATTGGTTACTCAGCCTGTGTATGTTCCACCCACAGAAATGAAATTTAAGCAAAGGGGTACCAGACTAACTTTGTGTAGAACAGGAAAAGAGTTTGTCTGGCCGGCCAGGTTAATAGTATCCCTCCCACTCACAGGTGATCTATATTTTTCACTTCACCTCTCAGTGGGCATAATGTTCTGTCATTATCTGTGTGTGTCTCTGTGTTAGACATGTCCCCAACTAACCATTGTCCAGGGTGTACCCCACCTAAAACTCATACTTGCTGGGAAAGGCTTTGTTTTTCAAAATACATGTACCATACAGGTTGTAGTAAAATAATCATGGGATAAAATTGGGTCCCATAATCCAGTGGTTTTTAACTGACTCTCGACTTCGGGACCCACCATCGCTCTATAATGACAAGCTGCGACCCAAATAAAAAAGACACTCAAGAAAATGAAGAGATATTGCAGGAAAATTAAGCAGTACTGACGTTAACCTTAGGCATAACAGCAAAGTTACAGAACTGGATTTTTTGCTCTGGTTGAGTTTCTTTTATATTATTCTATTCTATATGTCCCACACTGCCACCTACTGTTGAGGAGTGTAAACTGATGATTTATTTTTAAAAATGAAACTTTCTTTTTTTGCCCTGGCAGAGGCCTGCAACCCACTGAAAACAGTTCTGCGACCCACTTTTGCGTCCCTACTCACTAGTTGAGAACCACTGCTTTAATCAGCCCAGTTGAGAACCGCTGCGTCTGAGCACATGACCGCCCACATTTACAATGAAAAGGACACAAGTGGCTACATATGTCGGGCCGTACATCCTGTAATTTAGATCACTCCGAGTGGTTCCTATTATGTCCGGCGAGGAAGTGAAGTGTTGGGTCTCTCCGCTCTGACAGTTTGTTTACGTTGGAGGCAGCAGGTGTGTGAACTGCAGACGTGGGAGTGAGAAAAGGCTGCAGGGACAACTTTTGGTTCTGCTCAGTGTTAACCTTTCGAAACGTCGGCGCTACCTGTAGTAGTAAAAATAATTGATGGATGCCTGATGGAAACCAGTTTGACTTCAACGCACCGTGAATAAAGCCACTGGGGAGCATTATCTCAGCATACATATATTTCTATGCTTTTTTTTCTCCTTTCGTCTTTTCCTTTCTTACATTAGCACACGATACTCACTAACCTCTGCAGTGATGACAACTAAAGTGGGAACGTCCACGAAGAAAAATGGACTTTGAAATTTGTGCGTATTTATCACGGGGTTTCGACAGAGGACGCTGACTGCTATTAGAGGTAAATGTTTTATAGTCATGGAAACCAAACGCGATGATGGAAAATTAATTGATAACCTCTTGGAGACACTGTGCATAAATTTGGACGTATTTATAAAGAAGTGTCCCGGCGAGAGAAAGAGTACACCGAGATCCTTGGACTGAGTGTGGCGGGCTTTTGTGCTAATGTTTTATGAAGGTTGTCAATAGTTGTGGGTTGTTTCCAAGTTAAGGAAGGCAGTCAAATCCAACATTTACATACAGTACCGTCGCAATACTCTTCTTTCGTTCATAGTTAACTGCATTATGCCACTTAGAGAGATCACAAAGGAGTCCTCTAGGCACTAATGTATTACTCTGACTTTTTATTGTACTGTTTTTTGTATTTTAATTTTGAGGATGCTTTTTTTTGGCAAAGGAAACAAAGATTAAGAAAGAGATGGTGACAAGAAGCAAATGAAAAGGTTGCTCATCATACGTGGTACATGACTCATATACAGTATATGTAGATCAGGCGTGCCACTAACACCTCCCATACTGTGTCTACTTAGCAACACAAAATAAAAAAGCACCACAAAATATGACATAACCAACATAACACAGTTTTAGTATCCAGCAACATGTGGCTTGTAGCCTTGAGCTAGGGCCTAAATGCTTGTGTTTATATACAGTAGAGCAGTGTTTACCCCCAGGGGAACGCGTCACTTTACAGGGGGTACTTCCAAGATGATAAGAAAATATTTGTATTTTTATATTTTTATATTGAACTATTAACAATTATGAAGGACAAGCTCATTCATCTAGTGACAGATGAAAAGGAGGTGAAACTGCTTAAGATTATTTGTTATTATGATTTTTTTTTATCACAGATGTTAGGTTTAATAACCGGTTTCAAAGAGGAGTTATTAAAATTATTTCAATGTTTCTTTGAAGTAAATGTATTACTTTATGAGTTTAAATATTATTATTCCTTTTATTTTTGTTATGTTTATTTTCAAGATTAAATATACAGTAAAATAGCAAATTTAAAAGGAGTTTATTTTAAAGGCAGATTATTATTTATTTTATTTATTATTTATTTGGCTTTTTCTTTGTCCTTTTGAGGTCATTAGTACAATAAACTAAAAATGAAAGGACTTTTTTTTTGAGTGAGGGGGTACTTGTGGTATGACAAAAAGCCCAGGGGGTACACAAGACAAAAAGTTTGGGATCCACCGCTGTAGAGTATCTGTATATTGAGCCACTCATTAACATGTACTCAGTCAGATGCTATTAGTCATTAGTAGGTTACAGTACAGTGAATGTGCTGGATGCTTGTATGGGACTAACTGGTCATTGTCCAGGCTGTGCCCCGCCCCAGGCCCATAGTCGTTGGGATACACTGTAGCCATCCTTGACCCCTAAGAAGACTTATCAGAAGAATGAATGGTGTAGTATATAACATAGTTCAGCATAGTAATGTTATAGTAACGATTACTGGCCATTACTATTACCATACAAGATACTACGCTGTGCTACACCACTCATTTATTCTTATGCCTACTTTTGGTAGGGGTTGAAGGATGGCTGAAGCCTATCCCAATAACTATGGGCAAGAGGCGGGGCACAACCTGGACAATGACCCGTTGTTACTAGACAAACAACCATTCACACTCAAATCCACAACGCTAATATAATCTAATATTCTATAACTCTAATCAGTTCATTGTCCCTCTTTCCTGCTCCGCTCTGGGATGACTGGACCTCACCTGACCCCATCTGTGCTACTGTCCCGACCTGTGGGACCTCAACCTCACCTCCTATGGACTTCCCAGACCCCGACCCCATCCCCTCTTGTTTACATTTTATTGTTTGATACTGGGCTGTATAAATAAAACTGAATGGAACTACGCTATGCTAATATAGTAAGCTAGAATAAGAGAGCGTCATTGTGCAGAACGTAATCTCTGTTTGCCACAACATTTTCTAAAAAGGTTTCCAGCTCCTACATAAGGGAAGGTGTTTCTCCTCATCCTCCATATCTGGACAAACTCATATTTAAACAACAAGAACAACTCCTCGCTGGCGCCTTTGGCAGAGCGCTTACAAAAACCTTTTAACAACGCTCTTAAAGAACAGGAGAGGGCAGCCTGGCTACCATCTGTGAACCAGGGTCAAACAGCGCTCCAGATTTTTTATGCTTTTTTTTTTTTGTTTCGTAGAAAGTAATGATCCCTCCAAGGCTTTCTTAAACAAGACAGCAAAAATGATGAGCGGTGGACAGCTGAGAAAGACCAGCAGATCCTGGAGAGGGCCCAAGCAAAGCAGAGGGAAAAAAAAAAAAACACGTGTCTCACTTCAGAGGGATGGAGAAAAGGCTGGAGTGGTGAAGGAAATACTTTCTTTTATCAAGTAAAAGTACAGAGAAAAGAGGCAAAAATGTACTCAAATAAAACTAAAAGTATCACATGAAAATATCTACCCAAGTACCCATTTTTTTCCTTTGGAATATCAAAGACCCATGAAATCATCTTATTATATTGTAATAGTGCATAAAATGAGACTTTGTGATGTCTTATAAACTGTAAGGATTATAATCTGATGGCACACTCCAATAAGGGATGCTCAGATTGGTTGTTTAGTAATTGCTGTCAGGGGATGTTAGAGAAAGTCCCTATTTTAGCGCTAGATATGTCTTGTTACACAGAGAAACAGTGCTAAAAAGAAAAAAATATAATGGAAAATAGGGAAGCAAAGTAAAGTGCAGAGAAAAATTGACAATGCAAGATGTGTAGTTTTGAGCAGCAGAGATACAGTACTTGCTTTTTTTGCCTCAGTCTAATGCTAAACTCGGGACTAGAAGTTTAAGGTAAGCTCCAAATAATAGTTTAATGTCATATATTTGTATTTTGAGATGGCAAAATGGCTGAGTTTTCCATTTGTTAATGAAATAAAAGTAGAAAAGTATCTATACTGTTGTTAGGGGTTAGAAATACTTTAGGTAACAGATTTTCTTGTTACAACACTTGAGACGGATGTAACAAAATTATTGCATATTTACAACGAGGCCACTGTAAAAACAGACAAAACAAAACAGATACTAGCTCTAAAATGTACTGAAAAAGTACTAAAAGTAAAAAGTATCCCTTAAGAAAAGTTTACTTAAGTACAATAACAAACTACAACATACCAGACATATTTAAGGTGGCTGTTGGGGGCCTGGGCCGACTTCTCCTCTGTGGGCAGGTACAGCTGTTTGGGGAGCTGCCACAGTCCCGCTCCGTGCAGAATACCTTAAAAAAAAAACAAAAAGGAGGAAACGTTTATTTGGGGAAAAACAAAACAAAACATAATTTAAAGTGTTGTGTGTGTCAGATTTAGTCCATAAACCGTGTGGTCATTTTGATGTCACTCAAGAACAACAGCAGCAGCAGAAGTAATGCAAAGTGAAGTCAGAACTGACAGGAGAGAGGCCTAAAGCAGTGTTTCCTAACCAGGGGTACTGGGACCCCTAGGGGTACATGAGAACTTTGCAGGGAGTACTTTGAATATTTTTTTTAAATGTATTTTCAACATCAAAACAAAATATCTGCAACCTTTTTCCTGTGGACAAATTAAAACCTATGAAAGTGTCTCGTTGATGAAAAAGGAGGCGAAACTTCTACAAAAGATTATTCGGATATATTTTGCTACATATTTTCTAGATTTTATAGGTGGTTTCAGGAGTTAGTTCATATGTGGTTTTTTGGAAGTAAAAAAATGATGAGTTTAGGTTTATTTTTTATTTTTATATTTTATTGTGAACATAAAATAACATGAAAATAAGCAAATGTAACAGTTTATATTACAGGTAGGAGGCAGATTATTCAGTGCTCACCTAATTGGTTATTAATACATTTTTGCCCCAAACCTGTGAGTGCATCCTTGGATGTTCCTCAGTCTAAAACTAACTGCACTGGGCTCTGAGTTTGAGTTGTTATTGTTCATGTTAAAGTAAGGCTAGGGGCTTCTGGCAGCTTTCACTGGCCTTCAGTCCGCAACTTAAAAAAAACCCCAAAACACTGGATTGAAACGTAATCCTGCAGAGATCGCCCAGATTTATGACCGTCACTCACTGTAACTCCTGTTGTGTTTATCGTAATGTTTTTGCCTTAGGCTCTGTGGTATAGGACTTAATGAGGTCTCATTGTTTAATAAATGAGTGAAACCTTTATAGCTTTTAAATTGTCCATAACCGAAAATCATTCTCTAGGTGCTTGCATTACAATACATACGTAATTTTGGCTGATTTTAACCTGTAAAACTAATCTAATGTGATATCTCATAGGGATAATTTATGAACTTGTAAAACAGGCTTCAAACATTATTTCATTCGTTATGTTACTGGAGTGATGCAGTGAAAATAGTCATATGTGTAACGGCTGATGATTGAAGTGTCCTGGACTGACCGTATCCAGTCTGGGACACCAGCTCGGCCGCTCCTCCGATGGGTTTGGTGAAAACTCCCACAATGCCTTTCCCCACTCCAGAGATGACCCCTTTGGCCGTGCTCCCGGTCGAACTCTGCAGCTCCCAGTTCCTCTGGAAGTTCTGCATGGGCTGGTCCACGATGCCTGCGATGGCTCCTGCAGCAACACGGGACACGTGTGTTAGATTTTCTCCAACAATTTTTATTCAGCAGAATGAAATCATAAACTCTTTGGAAAACAGAGATGCTTATTTTACTTTTGTATGTATGCTTTTGCAAATTTAAGGATCGTAGAAGCTTTAACACATATTGATTTGACTAGACAGAAATATTTTTTTTATCTCTACACAAAATAAGAGGTTGCCAGATTTTGTTAAAGTTTGGCAATTTCACCTTCAATATATACCTTTTCTCTCAAGGATTTTAGATAAGATATGATATTATGCATTTTGCATTAAGAAGGAAATAGGAGAGAACAGCTTTTAGTGTCTCCGCTGCAGTTACCTGAAATATCTTAAAGCATTAATTTAAGATTAGTGCAATGCCTACCCTGGGCCAGTTTAAAACTGTGATTAATAACCTCTCTGCCTTTCATTGTAGCTCTTTTAAATGACTTTGTTTTGTCTGTGTTGTTTGTCATTTTGAACTCTTGACATCAATGAATTGCATTTTCAAAAAAAAGGCTGAATGAATGAATGTTGCTCAGCTAGCAAAGGACAATTAAAAAGTAGTATTGTAGCATTTAGATCTGTGATACTGTAAAAAAATGAAAATAAAAAATACAACTGACTTTGCAACTTTAGGACATGAGACTAAGTATTTCATTGTAAGACTGACAATTATCACAAGTGGGATGAACACCCTTAAAAACATGGATTTACTTTGAATAATTTGTAGGGTTTTAAACTAAAACTCTCTGTAACATTTGAACACATTAATATCCCATGTGTACACTTCTGAAAAACAGACTGTATTTTAGCTGTAGTCTGAAATAATGTGTCCATGATGCTAACCTGGGCAACCAGACTCATTCACTTTCCAGGGACATGTGAAGTTGGCCTGGTATCTCTCCCACTGAACTCAGTCCTACCTGACCAATCATAATCTTTTATCTAAAATGGGGCGGGGCTTATTTCTCCTAATGTGTTGTATGTTTTTTTTTTAAATTGCTTTGGTCCAGAGGCAATTTCTGCTGTTAATGCTGGTTCTCTCTAAAGTCTGATGCTGTCTCTGTGTATGTCCAACTGCATTCAGAGGTAAGCAGGCTACACAAAACCAACCCTACCCCATGGAAATCATATTCAAACCGATGACAAGAAACAGACCTATTCTTTGTAAACAACAGAAAACAGAATTAGGATGGCCAGACTACCAAAAGGCCATTAATCTTACGCCCCTCAGACATGCAAACATCTGACTATTGGCTTGTTTATGAGCCAGATGCGATAGACAGGGAGCATCTCGGGAGTCGTATCTGCTGTAACGGAGACTAAGCAGCTGTTTAGTGTCACTGACAGTGTCTTTGTGTGCGATGAACTGGGTTTTACTGGTCTGTGCGTGTTTATAGGCTCCCTGCTGAGCTGTCGCCACCGTCTCTTTGTCTCTCTGAGCGCAGTGGGCGGTTGTCTGAGTGTGGCCCACAGTTCACGCATACAACGTTTCATGCATATCAGATGACCTAATGTGAACTATTAAAAAGGAAAAGCTTAAATGTTACTTGAAAACGTATTGGTCACTTCATTAACAGGAGGGATATAGAGCTTTCTACAAAAACAGGGTAGCTCCAGTTTTTTTCTTGTGAAATTGAAGACATTTTTAAGACTTTTTAAGACTTAGAATAAAATCTAATGCCAATATTGCCGGCAAAAGAACAATAATCTGTATAAATTCGATACCAATAAAATATCAGCATTACTTCCTGAAACTCATTGATTTTATTCTAAAAGTCTAGTACAGGTGAAATAACTCCAGCTCTGCATTAAAAACCTCAACGAAATCATACATTTCAGTGGTAACAGCATTTACTGTATTGTGGGGATGTTTTTTGAAACGAATATACCTGCAACATTACACAGTCCATAAACACTAGACTTAGCTTTCTAAAACTTTAAATGTACTTTACAATATTTGAAAAACCACTATTGATAAAATCTGTTGCAAAGTTCACATCCAACTCACAAAAAGACTTTTCTGTTGCTTTTTACAAAGTATTGATCTAAAATATATTTTTGACAAGTACAACACTGAAAAACTTGACTTTGATGTCCCAATTTGACAATATAGAACCTATATGAACAAAATTTAATACCTGCCCATAAGATTTAATACTTTTATGGTCTTGATTTTGGCAACATCAAATTTAATACTTTTTTAATACTATTAAGACCTTGGGGCTACCCTGAAGAAAAGTAATCCAACAATTCATGTATGTCCTCTGTACAAACATAGTCAAGTCACAAGTCTTTTACATTTACCTTGATGAGGGAGACTTAATGATGAGGGAGAAATAACCAGCAAACAGATGGTTTGATCGATAAACTCTGAGAATACATGGACAAACTACTGTGGTCTGAAATGGTTCTGCACTTGTCCAGCATAAGATAAGGTTTCAATGTACTTTTTGGCTTATGTAGGACTAATTGTGCCCATAAAGACGACTATATAGAGCCTACTATGCTGTCTAACCAGATAGATGCAGGTGGTTAGCAGCAGCACCGACATACAAAAAGGCAAAAACAAAAACACAGACACAGACCTAACAGGCTGATGCCCAGACGGGACAGGCCCTGTCTGAGCCCATCTCCCAGGCTCTCGGGCAGCTGCCTCCTCCACTCCTCCTGCCGGGTGTAGTGCTCCTCGTCCAGGGACAGGCGGTCCATGTTGCGGGCCAGGCTGGTTGCCAGGTTGGTGATGGAGGTCAGCGTGCCTAGACACAGATCAGGTGTCACCCATTTAAATTCAAGCTCAAACCGGCGTTTCAAGTTACAGTTTTACCTCGAAACAAAGACAGGGTTATTTTACCTTGACAAAAGCCAAGCTCCCAGAGGCAAGATGGTCAAACAAATGAGTGCTAATGAGGTTTAATGATGGATTTAAATGGTTTGTACCACAGCAAACTGTCTGCCTCTCAGGGTGCAGTGATTGACATGTTGATTTGGGACAAAGGATGCCCTTCCTAATGCAACCCTCTGCATTTATCCAGGCTTGGGACCAGCATAAAAACCATTATGACCACCCTATGGCTAAGACAGGGTAGCTCCAGGTCTTATTCTATAAAATTTAAGACCTTTTTAAGACTTTTTAATGCCACTTATAGTGAAATTTAATGCCAGCATCGTCAACAACAGAACAATAATCTGTATGAATTTTACACTAAGCCTCAAAGAATTATCCATAATCCATACTTCTCTCTGTAACTCAAGGATTTCATTTTAGAAGTCTAATACAGATGAGAACTCCAATACTGCATAAAAAAATCATGAAAAATGAATCCTGAATTTCAGTGATAACATTTCTTTAATAAATGTATTTTGTTATTGCGGTGACACTACTTTTTATATTAACATAATGTTTTGACAAATTTTAAAACCTAGATGAACAAAAAATAATTCCTACTCATAATATATAATTCCTTTAAGGCCTTGATTTTGACACAATAAAATTACACAATAATTACACAATAAAAATTTAATACCTTTTTATTGCTTTCAAGGCCTTGGGGATACCGTGCTAAGAGTGCTAACCTTTGGAGATGTGTTTGACGAAGGAGGTGGTGCCTCTGGAGACTCCGCTGACAAATGCTCCTGGTCCACGGGTCAGACCCTCGTACGGCAGCCGGAAGAAGTCAGACACCCCGTTCCCAATGCTCCGGACCAGACTGGCAGGACTTCCCAGGATCTCCAGAGAGCCCACCACCCAACCTGCTCCAGAGAACAACACAAATGTAAAAATGAACAATAAAAACATAACAATGCCAAGGTGAATACCTACATTTATGGTTCAACACAGGTTTAGCACTGACACAACCCTCTCCATTTATCCAAGCTTGGGACTGACACAAAGAGTAGTCCTAGTCTTGGTTTAGTCATGAAGTCTAGTCCAATTCTGGTTCAACACAAACTTAGTCCTGAATTTGAGTTGATCCCCTGTGAAAATCCTGAGTCAGACCTGGTTTAGTCATCATTTAGCGCTAAATATAATCCAGGTTTTGACTCGTTTTTAGCCCTGGTTTAGTCTACCTAAACTACTCCAATATGCTTTTTATGTTCAGCTGAAATAAAGCCCGTCCAACACACCTGCTGCACCGAGAAACATTCCACATTTAGTACGAGCCCCGTGGGTCCAATCACACCCTGTACCTTTACTCTGCCAACTGCAGTTAATGCTGGGAGGCTGCCCCAATAAAAACATTCACAGAACAACACGCACAGCTATTTACATCATCAATAATATTCTGCTAATTCTATTTATTTGCTTTCTTAATGACACAGAGGTTTCAAAAAGGGCTTGCGTATAAAACCCCTTTTGCGCACATTTGCTTATGAAATCATCCGTGTGCAGATTTACCGCCTTTCGATCATCTCACCTCCGTGCAGTCCCCGCTTTTTCTCAGATGGCACGGCTCATTGATATTTATGCCCTGACAATTGCATCACCAAAAAATCAAATGGCCATTTTTCAAAAGAAGGCCAAGGTCCGGTTCCGCTCCAATCTGCGTCTATTTGCACTTGAGCGATGGACTCCTAATGGGAAGAAAACCAACTCCTGTGGGGCCTTAGCAGTTGATCCGGCTTTGCATGGTCTTTGAGTTGTGGTTTTTGGTAAAGCATTAGGGCCTGACATTAGCTGATGTTTACAGGGCTGAGTCATGCTTTTAAAAGGTTTTGTGTTGTAGATAGCCCTTTGTGAATCTTTTACACATGTACTGTCCTACATATTTCAGTACTTTAATTCTATATTGATATAGTACCCAGAGTGAAATGTGTCAGGCATTTATGTATTTATTTATTTATTTACTTGTAATTATGATAATTATGTAATAATGCTGTGTACTCAGAAGTGTTTTGAAGTTCGGATTTAGATTTATTAAGAGCCAGGTTTCTTCTTTTAGTCCTGCTCTGGTTGGGGCTTAAATTTGAACTTTAGGCTACCGCTGCTTAGTCCTGGCCCTAGATTACTCCTGATTATGTGCCGGTTTATTTATTTATTTACTCTTGGTTATGTGCAAGTTTAGTCCTGGTTTAGTCCACTTTCAGTCTTGGTTCAGTTCTAGCTGAGTACCGTCTTAATCCTGGTTTAGTCTACTTTCAGTCCTGGTTCTGTTCTGGTTTAGTTTTGGTTTAGACCTGGTTTAGCCCTAGATTACTCCTGATTATGTGCTGGTTTAGTTTTGGTTTATTATTGGTTATGTGCAAGTTTAGTCCTGGTTTAGTCTACTTTCAGTCATGGTTCAGTCCTGGTTGAGTACTGTTTAAATCCTGGTTTAGTCTGCTTTCAGTCCTGGTTCTGTTCTGATTTAGTCCTGATTTAGTTCTGGTTTAGACCTGGTTTAGCCTTAGATTAGTCCTGATTATGTGCTGGTTTATTCCTCTTTCAGTCCTGGTTTTGTCCGCTTTCTAGTCCTGGTTAAGCCCTACATTAGTCCTGGTTATGTGTTAGTTTAGTCCTGGTTTAGTCCTGGTTCAGTTCAGCTTCGGTCCTGGTTTGGGTGCATCGGTGCATTTCACTTAAACTGAACTACTAAACTTTTCCACGATATTCACTTTTTTTTTTTTTTTTATGTAGGCCTGTCCTGGTCTTCATACCTGCAAATGTAATCCTAAAAGATCCCAAATCTAATTGTTCCCAGCATGCAAAGCTTCCAGGAGCCCCCTGCTCTCTGTGATGGCTCAGGAAAGAGGAGAGTGACGTGTTGAAATACGAGCAGATTTGGGCGCTCTAACGAGAGGCAGCAGGAGGAACGTGTCCGGCCAGAACGGTGATTTTTGATGTGGAGATGACTGTGTTAAATCAGAACATGTGTGGGGGATTCGGAGGAGACGGGACGACCGACCAGAGGAGTACGGTAAGTCACACGTGGATGACTGTAATGGACTCGCAGCTTGAAGCATGAGTCACTGGTTAGAGCTGGTGATAAAACAATAAATTGTGAAATATCAATCTCCTCTAGGTCTCCAGTGAGTGAGGCTTATTTCCTGGAGATTAACTGTTTTAAAGCACTTACGGTCACAAAGCAACAGGAGCCCAGGTCAGACACTTATAATGGACTAACAAATAGGCTTATTTACTTACTTTAATGGCAGCACACATATGTTTGACCTTGTAAAAGGAATGAATTAGGTTATTCAAATGACACAATTTTAGTAACGCTTTTTCAAGTTCAATATGGTCTTCTGGAAAGTACAAAACAGTTTATTATAAGCTATTGTTTCCCAGTTGGTGGTTTGGGGCCCAAAAGTGAGTCACAGTCAGATAAAATTTCAATTTACAGCTTATCTGAAGGCTAAATATTGTTTTGAATACATTACATTTTAAAACATGTTATTACGTGGAACTTTAGGTTTTGTGAAATTTAAGACCTTCTTAAGACTTTTTAATGCCACTTAGATTGAAATTAAATGCCAAGATTACTTGCAAGTTTACACTAATGAAAAAGTATTTTAAAAGCCTTATATATATGAAATTACTCTGGTGCTGCATAAAAAAAACAAAAAAAATAACAGATTCAATATTATCAGAAATAAAGGTTCTTCAATAAGTGTATAAAGATTATGTTTTTTTGCAACATAATGCAGCCAATAAACAATAGACCTGTCACAAAAGTACTTCTAGGTATGACTGAACTGTCTAATTAGACTTACATTACACAGTAACAAAAAAAAACAAAAAAAACAATAACACAATGATTTGAATAATTCATTTTTAAAATGTCTGTTTGCTAACATGTATTTACTAATTGATACATTACCTGCAACACTGGAAAGACTTGACGTCATAATTGTCATAATTTGACTATTTAAGACCAAGAAACACACAATTGAATGCCTGCCCATGTAATTTAATAATTTTAAGGCCTTGAATTTGATCATCAAATTTAATACCTTTTTAATACTTTTAAGACCTTGGGGCTACCCTGTATTAAAAATACTTGTGTCATAAGGGTAATGGGAAAGAAATTTGGTTAAAAATGTAAATTGTGTCACAATAAAGGGTTTGACCAGTTAAGAAACATTCATATACTGTAAATGTTACTGAGACATTAACAAAGAAATCTGAAAGTCCTGTCCAAGGCGGCCTGTTATTTCACATTGTGCCACTAGATGGAGTCCTACGCTGCTGCAACACTTAGCCTGGGCTCAAATGTTTATGATTTATTTGCACCACAAATAAATCTCTGTATCACAAATACATGTCTGTCTTTGCACTGCAACCTTTTGGTATAGTAACAAGGAAACTTGAAAAGCTTGGAGGCAAACACTTTCCCCACAGTATGTTGAAAAGGAAGATGTCAGATGTGTTGTGACTAAAGGAGCAGTGCATTTTTCTAACATACTTTATGAGGATAACACTTAATATTTATTCTAAGATGAATAAAATGAAAAAAAAAAAAAAGATAAAATGTGAAACAAGGGGTCCATTAAAATCACTGCTAAAACAGGGCCACTGCCTTTTTAAATGCCTTTTTTGATGTCATATTAAACTATATTGTTATTACAGACTGGACCCACCTGCTCTGAAGAGGGCTCCCGCTGCGTAGTGCATGGCCAGAGCGTGCACCAGCTGTCGGGCCGTGGTGAACAGTGGCCCCCTCTCAAACAGAGAGAAGGACAGAGGCGTGTGGTCCGAGGCGATGTAGAGCTTCAGGGAGGCGTGGATGCTGACCAGGAGGTTCACCGGCTGGATGTTGAGTCTCTGTAAGCGGACCGGGTGGACCAGGGCCTGCACTGACTGGACCACCTGCATAATAGTAGAAAGAAGGAGAGAGGAGATATAAGAGGGAAATAATTTGACTTAGCATCTTAACAACTACAATATATTTACTGTATGTCTTTGCAAGGTTATTAAGGTTTTCCATATGACACGCATTTACTGTTTGTCTTTCAAAATATATATATTTTTAAACTGAGTCTTGAATCAAAGAAAAAGTTAAAAAAGTTTCAGTTCATTTTGGACTAAACTGTGGTTCAAGTCCCTGGTTTAGATCTGAATTTTGCGGTTTAAACCAGGACTAAACCAGTATTAAACCAGGACTAAACCAGGATTAAACCAGGACTGAACCAGGACTGAAAGTGGATTAAACCAGTATTAAACCAGGACTAAACCAGGATTAAACCAAGACTAAACCAGCACATAACCAGGACTGTTCTAGGGCTTAACCAGGATAAAACCAGTGGACTAAACCAAGACTAAACCAGGACTGAACCAGGACTGAACCAGGACTGAACCAGGACTGAAAAGGACTGAAAGTGGATTAAACCAGGATTAAACCAGCACTAAACCAAGAGTAAAACTAGGATTAAACCAGGACTAATGCCAGGACAAAACCAGTGGACTAAACCAAGAGTAAACCAAGACATTACGCATTCAAATTTCACAAGTCATATATTATTGCAATATTCAACATATTTTTTCCAGTCTGCTGTGCAGACTTATGAGCCACGTAAAAGAAACTAATGAAATGTCTCTTAGCAAATCATTTTCACCAAGAATAAATCAGACTAGAAATAACTGCAGGTCACACTGTCACCTCTGTGCAAAAACATACCCCTACATGCTTATACTTAATGCACATGGTTTTCATCCACTGTATTTTAACCAATACAGTCAGATCTCAAAAACTTATTTAGTCTCGCAAAATATTTCTGTATTTACCACAGAGTACCCAAGCAATCTGTAACCAATTGGATGCCCACACCGAGGCACTGTGCGGTCGTCTGGTATGTCTGGCCTGAGCTGAATGTGCAGCTGCAGTAATGATGCAGTAACTACCTCATCAGGAACCTAAATTAGACCATGATCTCACGACACGCACCTGTTCAGGGACTACGGGCGCCAGTCCAGGCCTCCTGCTCCTCCTCTCTGCCGCGTCGGGGATGTACGTGTGGAACAAAGTCTTGATGTAGTAAACAAAGGTGTCTTCGAGGTAGACTCTGGCCGGCTGCAGATGGAAAATGACCTGAGGAGAAGAAGCACAGAGTGGTGTTATTAGTGTTTTTATTCGGGGTTTAGGTAATGCTCTTTAAAAGATCTTAGCAGGGGAGTGCAGGAGCAAGAAGAAGTGGTATCTTTAAACAAATACAGGTATACGAATGAGGACTTCTGTGTTTGTCTGGCTTTGTTTACTTGTTTAATGTCAAATTCCTTGGCTGCTATAGTGATGTGAGCAGGTGTTTAAGATGTTTAAACAGCAAAGACCAACATTAAAAAAGCATATTTGATTGAGATTTATATTTGTATGCTCCTTACAACCAGCATTTAATTTGAGTGCAATCTGGTAACTGTTTGCTTGGATCCAGTAACTTGGGCACAACTCAGAACAAAAGTTGACTACATTTGACACTTTTGAGCTCCTAAACCTGTGTTGAAGTTTGGATGTGTAAACAGTTACACAAAAAAATCATATTTTTATAAATACGAGTCACGCTACTCACGTCTCTGTCACAATAAGTTAAGAGCTTATTTTCCTCTTGAACCCCTCACAATAAAAGCTTCTCACCCTCCACAGCCGCTAAACTCTTGGCAAGCAATTAATAAACACTAAAATATAAGAAAAATAGAACAACTAAACCAGTAGTACAATTATTGAAGCTGGGTCTTTAATGTAAATTGGATTATCATTATTTATTGACATTGTGATAAATAGAGAAATGCTTGACGGGTAATTTACGTAAGTCACATACACAGATCAAAGCGTTGATTCACCAAAAAGTAACTGCAGTGCTCAAAATGTCAAAAAAGACAGTCACAATTCTGAGATGAAGCTGATTTGCAGCCGAGGTCATGGGTGGCCAAAAAACACAGGACTGCCCCTGACACAGAGAAAAGGGTAATGCCGGGAGGAGGAGGAGTCTGATTGGGCATAACTGCAGCGTGGGATGAATTAAACAACTGGATACGGTAAAGGATTTCCTGGCTATAATGTATAATACTGTTAATATATATGTTAAAATATAACTTAAAATTAAGTATAAATGAGCAATTGCTTGGTATTGGCATGTGTGTGCGTCTATGCAGTGTGTTGTGTGTACGTTCCGATATCAGTTTTGGCCTTAGGGACTCCAGCGTCAAAGCACAATTTTCGTTCTGGCATCGTTTGATTTACAAATTAAGCACTGATTACAACCCAGACCCATTGCTCTGTTCATACCTCTTCCACTGTGCATCTGTCTGCAGCCAGGATGACTTGCAGCTGAAGGAAGCAGGAGCGTTTGAACTCCTCCAAGGCTTCAGGACACTCAAAGGGGTTTGTGTCGCTGCTCCAGACCCCCCCGGACTCCACTGCGCCCCTCTGGTCCTGGCACAGCAGCACGGGGAAGTGGAAGCTGGCCCGGTTGTACAGCTGGTTGTCCACTTGCAGACTGCAGCAGTAGATTTCCACCACAGAGCCGTCAGATATTAGGAGAGAGACCGGAGGGGTGTCCACGTTCGGGTCGTCAGTTTGTAGATCTGAGGGCAGCGGGACGGGGGCTGGGGATAAACTGAGGAGCAGTTTGGTTAAAGTGAGTCTGAGCAGCTCCACTGAACCAGAGGGCTTTGTGATATCATCGTTGAGGACCACACTGGCCTCGCTCAGGAGCACTCTGAAGGAGAGCTTCAAACTCCTGCAAGAACAAGAAGAGAAATCCTTATTAAAAAAGGAAAAAAAAAAACAAGCTGTAAATAAAAAATGTAATATACTTGAAGCTAAACTGTAGATTGGAAATTCTGCATCAACAAAAAAACTCAACTGTGCTGCGACAAACTCTTATAGCAGATCACTATAGGGGCATAACATAAAATAAATATCCTTCCTATGTTCTGTGATAGAAAAATCATAAAAGCTTTGTCATGAGTTCAACGTTACATATTACTTTAATCTGATATAACACCATACACATATATAAATGCCTAATAATGCATTTTAATTTAAGCTAATGTGTTATTTTCAAAAAGACAGCTGCTAGTGCTTTTGAAGTTACAATATAATAATAAAGCAAGGTTTTAAAATTTTATTTAAAAAATGCATGAAAGGTGCATGAATTTGTGAGTACATGTACTGTAGAGCAGTGTTTCCCAACCAGTGGTACAGGGCCCTCAGAGGTACGCAAGCACTTTACATGGGGTACTTGGAATTAAACTGTTAAAGCATAGTTGAATGTTATATTTTGTTACATAATTTTAGGTTTAATAGCTTATTTCAAAGGGTAGTTATTATTTAAACTATTTTTTGTAGTACTATGTAGTATTATTGTTAGTTTAATAGTACTATTTATTCAATTTTTAAAATTCTGAACAAACAATATATAGTAAAATAAGTAAATATAATAGGAGTATATTTTTATTTTACAGTTTTATAATAAAGGCAAGCAAATTATTATTATTATTTTATTTTAAATTGAATATAGACGAAAACACAGATGAGTGTGGGGATACACGAGACAAAAAAGGGTGAGAACTACTGCTGAAGACAATAAATTTATATTCCTAGTCATTTCAGACCAACTCTCTATAACATTTAGTATTTATATTTGAAAAATGAGTGTCTAATCCATCATAACATTAATTAATGCTACTTAACTAACAAACTTAACCGCACATACTGTATTAGATTCTATACATTTTAATCTTAATCAACTAAAATTAATAATAATGTTTTCACACTTGCAGCTTCATACATGACAAGTTGAACTTGTAAATAATAAATTAAACGTTTACTGATGCTTAAATCGTAACCAGACTTTTATCACACATTAAACCTGTTTGCAATGCTGTCAACAAACAAGTATTTTTACATGCCGAGTGTGAGATTTTCGGATTGTGTCTGCCTAAGTGTATTCTGATTCATCTGTTTGCCGTTAGTCTGATGTTGTTACTAATAGAGTCTAAAGATCACTGTCTGATGTAATTTGTTTACATTTAGCCAATATGTGATTATTTTAATTTCCTGTTCTGCCAAATGACAAAGCAGCAAAGTGTTGATGTAATGGAATAAAGCTGTAACGTTGCGATCTACTGTATTACTAATTTCATTTATGACAACACCAGCGCTTTTATTGCCCTCCTGTGGTGAAAATTATGTCTGTTTCTTCAATGTTTGGAGAGTTTAGTAACAACTGCCGCATGTAAAAAATAATCATAAAGCAATTTCGGCGCAGCACATAAAAAGACACATGCGTAGATAGCTGTAGGTTAGGCATACCACACGTTTTATTGGTAAAATATGTCAGAAGCATAACAAGCAGTAAAAAAAAAAAAAAAAGCAGCCTGTGGAAGAGTGGTACCTGCTGTGTGGGTTGATTACAGGGTCCATGCTGCCCTCTGGTGCCAAAGACAGCACCAGAGTCCCTCTCTCATAAGACACGTCGATGTAGAGGCAGCCAAAGCCCGGCAGGAACACCACCTGCAACAAAAACACACGAGGTGAGATCAGACATAATGAGGAGGCTTTATGGATCAGGAGTTAAGTTAACGACAGCCAAAACTGATCAACCAAAACATTCTGAGCAGCAAGTGGTCATAATCTGAGTATGGTCCAAATTAGTTCAGAGAGGTCAAGGTCTGGAGTTCACAAGGCCAGTGGGTGGGCGAGGGATCCCATAAGTGGTTAACAATTACATGAAATGGTGGAACTGATTTTAAAATGCACGTAAAAGGGAGTGTGTAGAAAAATAACAGTGGCTGTGTGAAAAAGTGGGTCACAATAATAATAATAATAACTTTATTTATATCGCACTTTTCAAAACAGAGTCACAAAGTGCCTTACACAGTCCCCTAAGAAAAGAGGACACACAAACACATCCTCAATAAATACCGTATTTTATGCACTATAAGGCGCACCTAAAAGCCTTTAATTTTCTCAAAAACCGGCAGTGCGCCTTATAATCTGATGCGCCTTATATATGGATCAGTGTTGGTTAATTATGGCTACCGTATTCAGGGGGCGTCGCCGAGGTGACAGCGGTAAAAACGGTAAAGGGGAATTCCAGTCCCAGCTGTTCATGTGTGCCATAGGCGTGTTTATGGATCCTGACGCAAAAGAACAAGGAGGCGCGGCCTTTGCTCCATCTCAGTAGAAGAGTTGTGACATTGAGGGGACAGAAAACTGAGCGCTCGAACGCTGTTCATGTAGCTTTGAACTGTGACAAATGGAGTTGGAAATACATTGTTTTCAACGAGGGTGGCGCGAATAAGAGCTACCTGTATGTACGGTACCGTATTGTGAATGCACCAACTTGTTTTGGGAGTGAACGGAGTTGTAAGAACGCTGGTTTGTATTCTATTAATAAAGTTTGACTGACTGAGTTATCTGACTGTTTTATTGACAATCCCTTTAGCGCAGCTCCATCTAGTGAACCCTATGTATAAAAACTTTTAAAATAGGCCATTCATTGAAGGTGCGCCTTATAATCCGATGCGCCTTATAGTGCGGAAAATACGGTACAAAGAGAGGTAAAATAAAATCACACAAGATGATAAAACAAACTTAAAGTCAGCCTCAAGTGCAGCATAGTTGAGGGCTAGATAAAACTTAAAAAGTACAATAAATAAATAAATTAATAAATGCAACAAAAACAGGATTATAAAAAAGCTTTTCTATAAAAAATAAGTCTTTAAAAGGGATTTAAACGATGCTACTTAGCCAGCCTGATTTCCTCTGGCAGGTCGTTCCACAGCCGGGAAGCCAGAAAAGACAACGCCCAGTCTCCCCTGGTCCTAAGTCTAGAGCTGGGAACAGTCAGGAGGTTTCTGCCTGAGGCCCTCAGGCTGCGCACTGGTTCATAGAGGGACAGTAGTTCTGCTGTGTACCCAGGGGTCAGACCATGAAGGGCTTTAAAGGTAAAGTAAAGTAAAATCTTAAAATCAATCCTAAAACCGATGGGCAGCCAGTCTAAGTCCAAAAAAACTGGGGTGATATGCTCCTCTTCTAAAAAAAAGTTATGGGTAAAATTTGGCTGTGAATCAGTACACTAGAATATCACATATGTTTCTGTAGGCAGTCTTCTTTTCCTTTCAGCTGTTCCCTTTCAGGGGTTGCCACAGCAAATCATCTGCCTCCATCTAACTCTATCCTCTGCATTCTCTCCTCACACAAACCAACTTCATGCCCTCTTCCACTACATCCATGAATCTTCTCTTTGTACGTTCAATGGGCTTCCTGTCTGGCAGCTCGTTTTACTGTTTATTTGTTTATTTTGATCCTTACAACAAACACAATGTGTACAGAAAACATGCACACAAAACACAAAACATGGGGCACTGTTCAAATTACAAAATTAACAAACCTCATGAAAAATGTGTTTATGCTTCCCTTTGTTTAAAACCAAACCATTTTGTCCAGTGCTCTGAGAAAAGATGTCCTTTAATTTGTAGAAAATAATTCAGTTTTTCAGAGTAAATTTTCTGCCACTGGTCCGACTGAGGAGGGTCACATTAAAGCCAACTCCTTGTCTTTTTACAGGCGATTATTAGTACTTTAAAGAGATACCGATCCTCTATTTCAATCACAACCTCAGCATCCTCTTACCAATATATTCACTGTCCCTCCTCTGTACATGTCCAAACCATCTCAGTCTGGCCTCTCTGACTTTGTCGTACCAATATTCAAAGTCCTACACTCTTGCTTTTCCTCTTCTCTCTTTGCCTATGAGTACACCGTCCCCTTCTCCTTCTTTGACCAGCAGTAGTCCAGTTACCACCAGCACTGATGCCGGTCGTTGTTAACTTATAGAGTCATGTTTGTGATCGCACGTTTAATTAGACACAACCCTCTGCACTCATCTAGACTTGGGACTGGCACCAGAAGTCACTGGCTTGTGACCCCTGATTGAAAAATGCTGTAGGTAGTTTAATAATAATAATTTTAAAACACATTTTTGAGCTTGTTGTACTACATTTGGTACCGACTACAGCAGACCAGTACCGTCCCACAAGAGCTGCAGTGATGGATATATGCTCCCCCTGCAGTCTAGCCATCAAATATGTGGTCTGTATCAAATTCATTTTGTTTCCTGCTTCAAAGACATGAACTTCTTATCTACAACATTCAATCAACTTGACACAATTTTAATAATAACTTTTTAATATGGACTTGCTAGAATACCACTTAAAAAAAAGAAAAAGACCTTTATTTAACCAGGAAAGTCCCACTGAGATTACCAATCTCTTTTGCAGGGGAGTCCTGGCCCCATGGGGGACCTATTGTACAAGTTTTTGGTGGTGGGGGAAACCGGAGAACCTGGAGGAAACCCTACAAAGGCACAGGGAGAACATGCAAACTCCACACAGAAAGGCCCCACACTGTCCGGGAATTGAACCTGGGACCCTCTTGCTGTGAGGCAGGGGTGCTAACCACTATGCCACCATGTCACACAGAAAACTTACTAATATTACTTCTTCACCTGCCAGGAAAAAGAAAAAGAAAACCCACACTGCAGCGAGTAAAGACTGTAGTGTTTGGTAAGGTTACGTGCAAAAGATTAAGCTAGTAATAAGTACTAGTATTGGTATCTGGACAACCCTATTTTAGTATACGCTGAGTCATAATATTATTGTTTAAGAGCATTATACAGATTAAAGGCAAAGACAAATAGTTCACAAATTATTAAAACTTTTACACCAGTTGGTTCAAAGATACAACAAAATGCTCCCTCTTATTTAACATTAAACTAAGGCTTTTAAAAGAAAACAGGTCTTAAGTGTCTCCTCAATTAAATATCTACTTTGGCGTGTCAACATATACTCGTGTCGACTTTAACCTGCTTCACTCCAGCTCCAGAAACTAGCCTCTTTATGTGTAGCAAAAAGAAGCTGATCTTTGCCGAACGCTTCACTGAGCAGCCATAACAAGTCTGACCTTTGACCCTTCACCTCGCCCACAGAGGTCAGAGACAGACCTCGCGGTAACCAGAGACAAACAGCCCCGGCCCTGACTTTAACCTGCAGCTGCATAGACGCAACAGTAAACATTAGCCAAACTGGTCTCACCAACACGCTCGCTGACCCAACACTGCTGCGAAACAGGAACGACGTGGCTGCTCACAGTGGGTGGTGCACACGGTTAAGGGACAGAGGAGCCAAAATTCTTTTAATAAACCCTTATGGATAATTGTGGGAAAATGGGGAGGAGATTTGTTCCAGTTTTAAGCATGTAGTAATTCATTAATAGTTGTTATTTAAAACAGAACTGACTGTGAGGCACTAAATAAAAAGCTATCAAAAGCATTGTCTTTGTCGCCTCAGAAAATGGTTTTGTCATTGATGTGAAACCAAAGCTGTGGTTTGGCATGAAAGATTTTAAAAACTCTTTTGACTTTGTCCCACGAACATTACTAAAAGACTATAAATTCACACTTGCCCCGAACTATGCCAGGGACCGCTGCATCAGATTTTAATAAGATTTTAACATCTTTTACTCTGCTTCATTTTTTTAAAGAAAATCAGTACTATTTTCTTGTATACACTACTCAGACTTTTTAGTATTGGGCAGAATGCTGTTGCGGTCTCTGTTTGATCCCATATCACAGACTGCAAAAAGTCCCTTGACAACATTAAACCCTAGTAGACTGTGCAATGCTGTTTTTGAGTTGTTTTTTTTATTGGTTTCCTACATCTGCACCTCAGACGAGATGTTTTTTTGGTGTGCGTTACCTCTCTACTCTCCAACAATAAACTGAAACAATATAAGAACACCAAAGACACAAATGTGAGAAGTTGTTGCAATTTTCACCCTAACATCTGTTAACCTATTGTTTATTTAACGTTTTTTAACTATGTGTAATTATGGAAAATTGACTTGTTAATGTTGTTATAATGTTGTTAACCTGATCAAAACATACCTGCAGTCTCTGGCAGAGTCTTTCTGAGACCTCAAAATGCTTGTACAAACCCTAGCCTCTCCCACAAAATCAACAACCCCTCTACAGCCAGTCTGCTCTCCATCATTCATCCAAAATGTACAGCTTTGTTTCCACTGATTCCTCTGAGCTTTTTGTCATTTTGCAGTAAATTGGCATCATACAAAAAGTTCAAGGAAGTGAAAAGATTTTTTCTCTCTGATTTGATTTAAAAGAGGGTAACACTCTGCTGCCCTCTGCCGGTCCCTTCATCTGTTTCTTTATGGCAGTAGTAAAGTAATTATTAGAAACACTTCCTTTTGGTCACATAATGTTTTTTAAAGTTGTAAAACATGAAATGCTGTTCCAGAATTGACCAAGACGTGTTTAAAAGGATAAATAAAAGCATAATATAGTGCCTTTAAAATGGCTGGTGGTGAAGGTATATGGCCATAAAAGCAAAAAACAAGTTCAAATGTGATCGATTTAATTTGACAAAAGACAACTTCTTTAACTTTTTGCAGACCACATTAACTACTTAGACATTATTCTCCAAATAACTCTCTTGGATGAGGGCCCGAATGTTTTCTACGTTAAAAGCTATGTCTCAGTCCTTCTTCCATTATTACATGATGATGTAGATGATGACAGCTTGCAAGTTTGTAGTCTTAACATTTGCCTGTGTTTAATAATTCTTGATCTTCTAATTCATTTTCTCAACCTGTACAGATATTGTTGTATTTTACCTGAGTACCAGGGCAGTTGATGTCTATGGGGTCGGTCCAGTCGGGTGTACTGTGGTCTGAGGTAGTCTTTAGCTGCATCGTTGGCAGGACATCTTTCTGTCTACATTCAGGGAAACTGGAAAAGTGGTGGTACAGCTCATGGTGCAGGGAGCTATTGGGAGGCAGAGGGCAGCAGTAGATTTCAGCCCTGGGAGTCTCTAAAATAGGAAGAAATGCATAGAAATTAAGTTTAAGAACATGGTGACTTCTTGATGTCCAAATTCAAGCCATTCCTACCTTTACAATTTTCCTTAAACAGCAGCGGGATGGGACACTTGTTATGGATGAGCATGCGTGGACTGGGATCCTCATTCAGAGTAATGTATGTCACCCCAAGGTGCTCCTGATATGTCAGCACCAAAGCTCTGCAACACACGCCAAATATAAACAAACAAAGCCATAAATATAGAGCACAGAGACAGGATACACCCTGACCCAATGTAACCACACTGAGATAAGACCCCCACACCCACCACACCAAACTACCACAATGGCCAAAACCAAATCCTGAGAGGACTATGTGAGACCAGGCCAATCTTGATAAATAACTTATTGTGGGTTATCAAATTTGTGTCCAGATGGTTTGTATATGCCAAATTCCTGCTAAACTAATTGGTCTGTGGAAGGATTTTTTTGAACTTTTTTAACTTTCTACGGTAGAGGTGGAGGGGAAAGTACTAAGAATATGTACATAGTAATAGCTCTTGCCTAATATTTTGTTATTGGTGCTTATAGCAATAAGTTTGTATTGCTGCCTCATGCTCTGCTTAGAGAGGTCACAGAGGTCCGGTCCTTGGTATTTTTCTATTACTGGACTAAACCAGGCAAAAAAACAGGACTAAACCATGTCTAAACCAGGTCTAAATCAGGACTAAACCAGGATTAAACCAGAAAAAAACTCTAAACCAGGACTTATCCAGGAAAAAGACAGGACTAAATCAAGCCTAAACCAGGTCTAAACGAGGACTAAACAAGGTTTAAACAAGGTCTAAACAAGGTCTAAACTAGGACCAAACCAGAACTAAACCAAGTCTAAACAACGACCAAACCAAGTCTAAACCAGTAGTAAACCAGGTCTAAACAAGAACCAAACCAGGTCTAAACCAGGACTAAACAAGGACCAAACCAGGACTAAACCAAGACTAAACCAAGTCTAAACAAGGACTAAAATGGCCTTCAACACAATGGACCTCAGTATTTCTAAAATCCTGTGTACGGCCCTGGCTCCAACCCCAAGCAAACAATAAGAGATAAACATAAAAAGATTAATTAATTGAAAGAGTGGTGAAATTTTGGGGGACTTTTGCATTTAGTATTAGTTATTCCATTTTAAAAGATAGCAATATCAAATGCTGCAGGTGGAGGTAAGCAGTCTTAAATTAACTATGTAACTTATTATGACTTATCCTCATTATAACCTTACTTCTTAGGTAATTCGCAAGAATTGAATTTTAAGTAAAAACACAGTTGAAGTGTACAGTGCACAATCTCTATCAGTCAACATGGCTAATACTATAGCATATTATAAAAATAAACTTTGTGTGACTTTGTTTATGCTCATTCAAACCAAAATTGCACATCTATGTCGTCTAAAACAACTCTGTAACAATATTGGTTTTAGCAAGTTTGTTCTTTTATGTTTTTATTGCCTACACATAAAAGACAGACTTTATTTAATTTGTAGATGCAACTGTTCACAGTCAGGATAATGCTTTTCTTATGTCATGATTTTTTACATTCAGTGTGAAGGCATGACCCACAGCTTGTGTTTCATGTGTTTCAGTCATTGTGTTTCAATGTCGTTTTTATTCATTGTGTCGCAAATTGTTCAAAATATGTGTACCTGACACTGATCAGCGCCTGCTCTGTATCGGTGGGAAGGCCTGAATTTAAAATAACAGTACAAATGAACATAAATCCAGAAATAAGATAAGTACAGAGAGGCTAAGCAAGATCAAGCGCTCTGGACCAGTATTGAGGCTGACAGTGGAAAGACTGAGGGCATTTCTCTTTGTGCTTCATCGCCAGAGTTTAACAAGCTGTGACCGGTTACAGTGCCTCCTCTCCTCACTTCTCGTGCCAGCTCAGGGTTCGGCAACCTGCTCTAAATCGACTGTCCCCGCCAGCAAAAAAGCCACACATGTTCCACTTCACCCACCTGCTGCTTGGGCCACCCCAGGAGTCCACTTCCCCGGGCACGGACACACTCTGCCGGGGTAGGTCGGGGCGGACTGGGGCGGGCAGGCTCCACTCTGAGGGTCCGGGCTTTGGGAGTATGCTGAAGAGCATGTGTTTGAGCGGCAGAGGGAACTGCACCTTCCCCTGGTCGTTGGTTTGGAGGAGGTCCCAGCATGGCACCGAGCACGGTCTGGCTCGGGACGGCTGGTCAGAGGGAGGCAGGGTGACAACTGTAGTCTCTGGGAACTGGCAGGCCTGGGGCAAGGTGACAAATAAGAACAAGTAAAGGCAGTGCTAGTAGATAACATTTCTCATTTAATTAAGATTTTGAACAATGCAAGAAATCGCTACCATTTGAATTGACGATATTACAAAATGAATGGAAATGTTTCCTCTACAGCGTGTGAAAGGATTGCAGGTAGGGCTGGGTACTGTTCAAATTTTTTGATACCGGTACTTAAAAGATACCTGTTTGTTGATACCGGTACCTGAGAGATTATTTTTCTGATACCTATGGTGTGCTAATTCATCTTCTACAAACATAAAACACAATAAAAATGAATAAAAGACCTTTTTTATCAGCTAAATTCTTAGCTGTAAGATAAAACCAGTAGTTCGTATGATTTATTCTGGGTTATTTATTTGATTCATATATGAAAAGGAACATTAAAGGTCCCACTAGGTACTGAATAAAAATTGTTAACCATTTTACATCATTTATATATATCGCAGCTTAAGAGTTATTTTTCTAAATCACCGTATTTTCCGGACTATAAGTGGCACTTTTTTTCATAGTCTGGGGTGCGGGGTGGGTAGGGGTGCGACGTATACTCAGGTGCAACTTGTATATTAAAATATTTCACGTTTGTTAGAATGCACTCTAAGCTTGTGTACCAGCATCTGCTGCACCTGTACCACTGACAATTTAAAATGAAACATTACCGCTAACAACTTAGGCTAAAAAGACAACTGAGAAAGAGCGGAATAATTGAAAATGGAACTGATGCTGAGTCTGACGACAGCCACGCAGAGGAGGAAGCGACGCTTCGCCTACCTCCGGAGTTGTTCAGAAGCGACACCGAGGATGAAGAATTTAAAAGGATTTAGCGATTAGGAGTGAGATGGTGAGTTTGGTGAACTTGTTATATTATGTTCTTTATGCTATAGTTATGTGAATAACTGTTAATATTTTACGTTAACATACGAGACACCTATTCAGTTCGTCGTTTATGCTTCATGTAGCTGAATAACCATCAATGTGTTACGTTAGCAAACCACACACCTATTCAGCCTGTTGTTCTCTATTCTATTATTACTATAACTTGATGTTCAAGATGAAATGTCTGTTCTTGGTGTCGGATTTTGTAAAATAAATTTCTCCCCAAAAATGCGACTTATAGTCCAGTGTGACTTAAGTCCAGAAAATATGGTATTTTACTATGACCTTTATGCCACATTTAGGCTTAAAAAATGATAGCAATGGTGACTATGCTAATATCTATATAATACTATTCTTAATAACAGTGGAGAAACATGGCCTAATTAGACCTGTAATGCCTTGGTTTGGCAAATTGACAGTTTAAATTGCTCTGTTGGGTAAGATAGCAAATTGTTTTACTATATCACCCAGGCCTTAGGTTAAATAAGGATATTTAAAGTCTATGGGAGACAAATGACAATAAAAGCATGACATTAAAGTATAAGTCATAGACCATAGTGACATAGTGGAGGATATGAGAAAAGAGAAAGACAGAACAAAAAGATGTAAGTGATTACAACAAAAGATACATCGAAAAACCACATTATTATTGTACTCTCTTCTTTCTCCCTTTGAGCTTAGCGCTAAATTGGTAGCAGAGAAGTCCCGCTGTGCCGGTTTAGCATCCAGTGAGCAGGGATTAGGCACTAAGCATGATGAATAGAGCAAGTAGAAAGGCATTCCTGTCCTTGTTTGTGGTCTATGTTATTGTTAAGCCCAGTGCCTGTTATTTAGAGCTTCTTTTTTTTAAGGTTTTTCAGTCAATTAGCGGCAACTGGCAAGCCTTATATACCATCTATTTTTTAAGGGGATCTGAA
The DNA here is from genome assembly GCA_020698575.1 of Bostrychus sinensis. Lineage (NCBI taxonomy): Eukaryota > Metazoa > Chordata > Actinopteri > Gobiiformes > Eleotridae > Bostrychus > Bostrychus sinensis. The sequence goes on from CM036247.1 coordinate 12,508,857, forward strand.
AGCTAGTTAAATGACATCACCACATTGTTGCTCTCTTTGGGGACAAGCAGCAGATGAAAGCAAGAAGAAAAACCTGCATCCAATTCTGGGTGTTTGTCTAATGTCCCTATGAAGTGCCATTGCCACATGGTTAGAAAAAGAGAGCGAGGGTGAGGGGGGCAATGTGATCTTATGGAAAACGGCTTTTGCTAGGTCTCTGCAGCGAGTTAGGCTTCAAAACTCCACTGGGAATAGAGAGACAAAATGCAGGCCTATACAAATAAATGGAAACACGGACGGACAGAGCACTGGCCGTATGGTTAGAGAGGTAGCACGACGGTATTTTCAACTAGAGACATTGGATTCTTTTTTTGTGTGCGTGTGTGTTTGGGAGAAGTGGTGCGAACAGATAAGCCAGTGGGAATAAAATACTGGCCTTGTCGAGGAGGAAAACTCGCATGTTTTCATTGTGCACGGTGCCAACTCAAATAGTTGTTTTACATCTTTAAATAAATGGAGTAACATTTAGAAAAATAACTGAGTTTGACAGCACTGCCATCAATTCATTAGTCAAAGAAGACACCCGTGTACTCTTGCAAAACTTTCCCTTTGAAAACTTATTGCATTTTTGCTCTCGCGGGAGGCAGAAACAGAGATGATTCAGTGGATTTGAGAGGAGAGGGGAGCGTGTTTGTGAGCATTACCTGGTCATCACTTCCCAGAGAGTGGTTTGTCAGCAGAGGTCTGTACTGCACAGTGTAAGAAGTGTTGTTGACCAAAACTGTCCTGTCCTCGATTTGAAGGATTTGGATGCCGTGTCTCACAACAGACGACACGCAGAACTGGCAGAGCTGGGAAAGAAAGGCAAAAGACAAAATGACACAAACACAAAGTAATAAAAATACTTTGACATCAGCCTCATCAATGGGGAAAGTCTTAAGGAGTGCATAAAAATTTGTCCCTTAATAAGCTACACATGTTGAAAAGCAAACAATGCAAATGCTATTGTCTCAAAACTTAAGCTTTAAAGGGATTACATAAAGTTTTGACATTTAACAATCACTGATTTTATTAACAACAGATGGCAGTATTGTGCAAGAAATACATATCTCCAAAACAAACAAATTAGATTACATTAAAACTGACAGCTTGATTTACATTTCCTTGCAGGGGACGTCTGTTGTTTTACTCTAAAGACGAGACATCCTCATAGACCCTGGTACTAAGCTACACTGAACAATTGTGACACAGAAGCTCACCACTCCATCTAATGGCGTAATATGGTCTACCAAAAAAGTACTGAGTCTTTATAGACATGACAGTAGGTGTAAATAGGTATATATTACCTGTGTTACACACTATGCCACATTTAATCAGTTTAAAGGTGAAGTTTGTTGTTTTAGCAGCATCTAGCAGTGAGACTGCACACTGCATTTGCACCCCTTACAGCTCTACTTTCTATAGAATGTGAGAATATACAGAAGCCCTGCAGGAACATGCTGAGCTAACACAACAAAATAGGCAAGATGGTGAGTTTTTCATATATCATAGACTACTGAGATTGTTCGCTGAGACATGAATGTGCTTCTTCTCCTGCAGTGCTCATTTTGTCAGGTCTGGGTAGATGGCAGTAACAATGCTAGTTAGGGCTGGGTACTGTTAAGATTTTTTTTAAACAATACCTGGTTTTCGATACCGGTATCTGAGCGATACTTTTTCTGATACCTATGGTGAGCTAATTCATCTTCTATATAAAACACAATAATACTGAAGAAAAAAAAACAAAAACAAATTTTGCAGCAAAATTCTTAGCTGTAAGTTAAAACCAGTAGTTTGTATGATGTATTATGTGTTATTTATTTGATTCATACATGCAAAGGAACCAGCGTCTTCAGATTCATCCTGAAGTTTTTTAATTTATAAAATGTCGCTGTTTTTCTGGATTTTTAAATATACATTTAAAAATTATAAATATTTTGGGACAATTTTGTGAAACTATATTGAATTTTTATTACAATTTGTGTATTTATCTAATTTATTTATTTATTGTGTTCTTTTTAGTATGAGTTCACAAATTTAACAGGATTTAAAATTGAATTTATGTTAAAAACTCTGCAACAGAGTTATGTGCTGCTCCTAATTATTATGAATATTTTTAACACAGACTTGAGATGAACATAGACCCACTCTGATGGGCCCCTAAAACCCCTGGGCACCAGTGCAGTTGCACTGGCTGCACTCCCTGATGTTACGCCCCTGAGAGGAACATTAAAGTTCCCAGTAGGTATTAAAACTTACCAGTAGTAGTGTAACTTTTCTTTCGATACCACAAATGTACCCCGGCCTAGAGCTAACTGCTGTTTTCAAAAGTTTTATGGAGCTTTAATTATGCAACAATGCAAAAATGCAAAAGATTTTACTGTGAGTTACTACAACAAACACCTAATTTAACATAATTTATCACAATACTAAATCAATCTTTTCAGAATATCAGTACATTACCAGCTCAAGTACAAAGTATGTTACTCTAGCACTTTGTTTTTGAAAGGATCTGGAATTGGATTAAATTACTTTATATAAAACAACTCAATGTGATCTTTCATATTTGTAAACTGATATGTTAAAAGTATGGCACAGTGCCATGAAGAATTCAATCAAGTGCTTTATGCTCCTTACAGTCCGAGCGCTGTTTCTTTACCTTCTGTTTGCCTGGGAAGGCCCCCAGTGTGATGTCGGCCTCCACAAAGCCCTCCTCGTCCAGCGTGACCACCTCAGAGCTTGACCCCTCTTTCCATCGAGGAGAAGTCAAGTCGTGGACCAGTTTCAGAGCTGTCGACTTGTGGACAGTGTTGGTGTGGGCCCAGTAGATGCCGATCTGAAAGGCCTCCTGGACGCAGCGAAAGAGAGGCAAGGACATGAAAAAGGCATAAATATCAAAAGAAAAACAATGGAAAGGCAATCAGAGCGAAACTTTAGATGGTGAATTAACAAGAGGGCAGAGCAATGTCAGTCACGCCAGGATAATTTTACTTCAGGGTTGTACATTGTTTGCAATGACCTCCTACACTGTAAAAAATGTCAAATTTATGGCAAAAAAGTGGCATCTGTGGTTGCCAATTTTTAATCATAAAATACGGAGAGATTAAGGAAATGAAAAAGTTTTTTTTTTAATAAATGTACTAAACATATGAAGTTTAATACACATTGTACCTGTAAAAAATATTGGCTACAAAGTTAATTAACCCTCAGAACCTCCTTTTAAAAAAATCAAGTTCTTCCTCTTAAAGCCTTTTAGTCATTAGGTCACATTTAAAAAAAAAAGTTTTTGGGTCATTAATCCCCGTCCTCATCACAGAGAGCAAAAGTGAATTCATTTTCATATTTTTAACCCTCTAAATGCCAATTTCTTCACATAATTGAAACATATTTGTAAATAAAACATAAATTATTTACTATTTAAAGTATTTTTTTTTGTTTGTGCAGGGATTACCAGTCTTGGATAGTAGAGTTGAATACATTTTTACTTGTGCCATTACAAAAAAAGGGTTGAAACTTTTTCCTCTTAAAGCCCTAAAAAGGCTGATCTACAGTCACTGTTATCTAATGGGAATTTTTTTGTTTGTGTAGTTTTCAACCTCTGACCTCTGACAGAGTTACAGAGGTATTAACATGATTGAACATTTCTGAATTGCAATGGCAGTAGATTTAATTTAATGAAAATCAGTGGGACCAAAAAGATATGATAGCATATGAAATGCCAAAATTAGAGCATAAAATACATTTGGAAAAACCTAAAAGGGTGCCAGGAGGCCCTGAGAGTTAAGCATGACCATGATTATAAACTATTCTGGTTTTTACAGGTAAACCTTTGCTGTTTGACAGTAGTTTGTCATATAGATTACAGACATTTTTAACAGTGTATGGTGATAAATAATAATAATGCATCAGTCCTATGTAAGTTTAGAGGCTTTACATTTAGGTGATTTATGCATTCACTCAATTTACTGCCATTCTGTGCCCACTGCCTCTCCAATCAACAACAAACACACAATCACACAATCATACAGACAAGGTGGGTTAAGTGTCATGCCCAAGGACACAGTGGCATTATGAACTGGGGAGAGGGGGATAAGTACCGCCAGCTTACCAGTTATTAGACGACTCGATTTACTGCCTGAGTGACTGTTGCCCCAATATTTTTACTTTATAGCAATACTGTTATAATGTCTTCTGATACAAATACAGTACTGGGTTTACAGTTTTTGCAGTAACAAGCCTGTTTTACTATTGGACCTGACTGGATTAGCTTTTTTTTGGATCACAGACCACATTTAAGAGTCCAGTATTCCTGACAGTATTGTGGATACATGACATTTCAAATAGTCCTGGCGAACACTTATGTTGGCAGTGTTAGGAGGACACAGTGTAGGTGCCCTAAATATGCTCGAATGGACATCACTGCTCATGTGGCCAATGCGGTGAAGTTTGCCAGTCGAACACCAGTGCTGCCCCATAAACCCATCACACTCAGGCCCTCTCCTGACATGCCATGATAAACAGCAGGGCACTATGGAAACAATGCTTTATTTGTTTCTATTTCACAAGCTATTGCACGTTTACAGTGCTTGTTATGCCATTGCTTTGTTGCTGGACCATATCTGCACTTGCTCTTTGATATGTTGCCTCTCCTAGTTTAGTGGAAGAAGAAAAAAAAATGTGTGTGTTATGTTCCACAGAGGGAAAAGCATCTGGAGACCTCTTCTTTCTGATCTCACAAGCGAACGAGAAGACATGCCTACAATATTCAGTGACAGAGTTTGGCTGCAGATGAAGACCGAGACTGGGAATAGACTTGTAACGCAGATCTGGTGAATGAGCTAAGAGTTTGTGCTTATTAGATGAGACTGAAAATAGCAAAGTGGTTTTAGATTAATGTTCGCATCACATCAAAGGGCTTCCATGTCTTGATTGAAACAAAATATATTTTTAAGTGCAAATGTAATTTACAATTAGTGTAGAGGAAGAATCAGTATAAATGAGGCTACTATTATGGCCACTGGTTTAACAAAGAATGTAAGCAAATTTCTAACCACTGCAGTTGAAAAACATGTCCTGTTGGGCAAATAGTTAGAGGCTTTTTAAAAACAGCAGCTCTATTTTTGACTTTTAAAAGATACAGCAGCCAAATCAGCAACAATGTAAAGCCAGAAACTGATGCTGAATTGCTCTGCTGTAAGTACTAATTTCTTAAAGGTACTGGAAGAAGGATTTGCGTTCATACTGGTTTGAAAACAGTACTGCAGTCTAAATCAAAACAATGGTCTCTGGGTTGCCAGGCTTTTTGCTGATTGGACAATCAGCAATGCAGGGTTTTAAAACCAAAAAAATAAAAAAATAAACATAAACAAGTTGAACATTATGTTAAATTTTTTAAAAATTGTAAATAAATCAGCTGTACCATTGTTATCAGTAAAACTAATATTTGATTTAAACATGTTTACCTCATATCTTGGGACACATGGGTAATTTTTATGAAATCTAAGAAATATATACTGCTCATAGCACCTTCATTACGTATAACCAGTTTTCTACAAGATGCTGATTATGAAAAACATTGCTTTGTCTTCTCTATTAGGTTTGTACAACCCAAAGGGGGTACAAAGTAATCTGAAAATGGTCCATACTGTCTATACCATGCTTTAGTAACCCTTTAAAGGTGGTGCTAAACTTTGGAGCCTTATAACTTATTGATGTCCTTACTACATGTACAAGTTGTTGTTGTCTGTACCTTAAAGTTGGGTGGGACTATAAATTTGCCCGCTGGTATCTGCAGCACAATGGTCTCTCCTTCAAACAGCCACAGGTCCCACTGGGAGTGGTTGGCCAGCAGAGCCCAGGGCAACAGCTCCACCAGGAGAGTGTTCAGACCGGGCTTCCAGCAGGACAGCTTCACCTGCATGGGACTGTCCCACTGAGCAAGGGGCTCCGACACAGCCCTGGGGGGTAAGAAAAACATGTTAGAGACTGAAGTTGAACTGAGAAAGTGATTTTGGACAGAACTGGATTTCTAACTGGTGGAAATGACTGTAAAAAAATACTCAAACCATTTCACATAGACATGAACATTTTGGATAAGTAAACTGGCATTGCTGATCAGGCTATTATTAAGTCTGAAGAAATGAAAGGGATTTTATTTATCAAGGAAAGAACAGTCTATCAATACAAATTCCTGGAAAGAAAAAGTTTGCAAACATCTTCTGCAGCTCAAAGACCGGTTGACAGGGCATCTGGTAACACACATGGGCGCACTGAGACAGAGCAGCAGACAGACAGAGACACACACCGCCGCACCATTTTTCCACCAATTCCCTTACACAGCATTCATTTCACGGTAATCACGCGTTTGTGAACCCTAAACAGGACTCAGAGCCAGGACCGAGCCAAACAAACAGAGCTTCTCAGACAAACTGTGGACTTCAAACACTTCAGATGTGGGCCCGGTCTGTGCTGTTCCTCCAGGGCTGCCTCCACCACTCTGCTCACCTCAACAACATCTACTCACTACATTATATTTTACAGATATACAGTTATTTGTTATGTTCAGTTTGTTACTTTACTTTTCATCCAAAACATCATCTGTTTCATGGTCTGACAATCTAAAAAAGTGACTGCATTGGCGGCAAAATATGGAAACATGTAGACTTTAGTGTTTTACTGTTGTTTTAGTTATGTTTTTATTACTTATAATGTTGTGAATGATGCATTTCAGGTTTCACATTGTATGTTGTCTCCTGCCATGTCAATCTTTAATAAATCTAAATCTAAATCTAGCTATAGAAGTTTATAATTAATATTTTACATACTTTAAAGAAACCAGCCTCAAAGAGTCACAAGCCAGGGCACTCTTTGTGCTAGTCCCATGCCCTGATAAATGAAGAGGGATGCGTCATCAAGGACAGCCAGCAAAAAAAAAAAAAAAAAAAAAAAAAAAAAAAAAAAAACTGAGCCAAATTAATATTCAAGACAGTATGCTTAGAGGCAGAGGATTTACTGTGGCGATCCCAGAAGGGAAAACTACATTTTTAAGAATCTGTGCATTAGAAGTACATATCATCCTTACTGTTTTCATCCAAAGACATAATTTTGCTGACCATCTTAAAAAATTATCAAGGATATGCAGACACAACCTTTCCTCAAACTTTTTCCACTACTTGAAATTGACTACTCAGAGATAAAGACTGAAGTAGAGATACACAGAGAGAAGGGGAATTGAAACCTCAAAAGGTATAAGGTATACTAAATTTGTTCTCTACCTTTGACAAATCCTTCAGTGCTGCTGGGGCAACCTGTCAGGAGCAGTGGGATTAGATTATTGAACATGTTTTAGGTTAATGGGGAAAGCCAGAGCACCCACCCAGACATACAATGACCACCTGTTCCACTTTTGGTTGTACTGCACAGCCACACTCGTCCCACTTATAAGGATAATGTCCCACTTTTTCATTGGTGCTCAGTGAGTCTACAAAAAAGTGAAGTTAAGAACAACAAGGGCAGGTCAGTGTTTCGTGTGTAAAACGTAGAATAATACTAAATATGTGTGTGGAAAAATATGGCTGGTGTGTTGCTGCCCCTGTGTTTCTGGAAAGGCCTGTCCAAGGAGCTGAGAGCTGGTGTTGGTGCTGTTGGAGTGTGTTAAGAAAATGCACACTGAGAGAATTCATTTTTGTATGTTTTTTCTGTTCCATCTTTTTATTCCAATGTGCAAAGTCTTACTAAAGACATTTGTGTGCAAAATGTGTTTTTGGAAATGAACGCATCAAATGTGGAACCTTTTTCTAAATGAGGTTTAGACTCAAGTTTGAAAGTTAGATAATAACAAAGCTTTTATTTCTCTTTGTTCCAGCAAACTGCACTACTTGTCCCACTTTCAGTACATTTTGAGGTGGTCATCCTACCCAGACAAGGGGAGAACATGAAAACTCCACACAGAAAAGCCCGGGAATCAAACCCGGGGCTAATTACTTTGCCACCGTGCCGATAATTGCTTCTATGGCAGTATCTGAGGAGGCCTAAAGAAAATGTCGTAAATGCACAAAGTAGCACAAGAGGACACCTAGTACTGTTCCTGCTATATGGACAAAAAGTCATTATTATTTAATAGTAGCAGGAATAATGGAGGTAAAGATTTTGGCAACCCTTCCCACCTCTGAAAGCTTGCCACATACCCAAAGACGCACTGCTCAAAAATGGGACCAAAAATTGTGCTAACAGTCATTCTTTACAGCGTATTTTGTTTGTATATGTAGTTAGTTAAATTGGGCTTTGACATTAACAGTGCGGGTAGCAAAGTGAGAGCTCATAAATCACATCACACAGCTCACAAAAAGGTAATTGAAAGAAATAGGCTTCTGTCAGAACTGCCAACTCTGAGGCCGAGGGCAAAAGGGGTGTGAATTTTGAGTTTTTACACACACAAACTTAAAAAAAAACAACTGCAGCTATGGCTTACTCAACCACTACAAGATGTTTGTGTAATGATCCTGGAGGTGCCTCGCCGCCATTAAAAAAATCCAACAGCGAAAGAAAAATAACATTTACCACTTTCAACTTCCTCTGACCTTTTTAAGACACAATATTTACACGCTCCCCGCCAAGAAGTTCATTTGGTTTGGGATCTACACCGCAGCATAGTGACCAAATCCTCTTCACAAACTCCATCTGCGTTATCAACATTAGGAAAAATATACAACTTTTAAGCATGGTTTGCAGTTTGGGTCCAAGTTCTGAGTGTGTTTAGGAATAGAAATCACAGCAATTAATCCTCAAATAACTTTCTCACCATTGGTTCTAAAAGTGTTTAGGCTTTCAGACAATTGACCTTCTTCCATTATGTTGTTCAAACTAGTAATCAAGCAATTGTGTCTAAATTAGGCTAGTGTAAATAAAGTGTTTGGTTTGGATAAAAAGTGGGTCTGAAATAAAACATTACTACACAGGAAAGTTATGTGTGTTTTACCAAATGTGTGACACAATTCTTCCCTTTTTATTTGTGCATTAAGGACAAATCAGTAATGCTTCATGATATTACTGAGTATTGCTTTACTGGGCTACAGTATCTCAGTTGGTATAGATGTTCACCCACTGACCCAAAGGCTGGCGGTCCTTGGGCAATGCACCTCACTCACCTATGAATGAATGAGTGTGTGAGTGTGTTTGGTGGTGGGCGCAGAATGGCAGCCACAATTCCATCAGTTTGCCCCAGGGCAGCTGTGGCTACAGAGTTACCTTACCACCACTGAGTGTGGGGAGTAAATGCATATTGCAACTATATGTATAGCGCCTTTAAGTGTCCAAAAAAAAAGAAAGAACTATATCATGACCAATTATTATAAAAGCACCAAGTTCTACATACAATGCCATACATTGTATGTAGAACAAGGTTCTTTTTTACCTTAAATAAACTCTTTCAGAGTCCATGTGATGGTTAAATGAATTGTTGTGGTGTAAATGAAGAGCCTGGCATCTCCCCCTAGTGTCTCTGAGTGAAAAATTACACGTACAAGTCTCGCAGTTAGCAAAACAACAAGCAAGCTAGTGACGGCTTTATTTCAATTTTCGTCATGACAGCAGTCAAATGGCAGAAAAAAAACTTTGCACGGTTATGCAGAGGGGAAAACAAAAGTAAAGCCAAAGGATCAAAACAAGAGGCTCAAATGGACTTGTGAGTATTTATGATAGCGCTTTAGTCCGAAAAGTAGGGGGAACTCTGTGGAGGAAAATGTGAAAAACAGCAAAGAAATGAGCAGAGTTACTGAGTTCCGCTTTAAAAGGAGATACACTTGTTGCATATGTGGCCCATGTAATGTAGTGCATACCCACTGTGCTTGGACAATTTGAGTTCAGTTATGTTTAAGAAGGTTATATTTAACATAGAACCAAACACATAGAGTTAATAAGCTAATTACACACTACAATGCTGTTTATAATGGTGTCTGTCAGTCTCTATTTTGTTCCTAAATATATAGAGGCAGCACTTGCATCTTATCACGAGCCAATGGAAAAGCAACAAAAAGAGTAAGCCTTCAATTAACACCCCCAATGTGATGACACAAGCGGAAACAGCTGACTGGTTAGTTATTAGTTATACGTAGCTTGTTTTAGATGATAAATGTCAATGTATTAACCACTACAGACCACTATAAACCAGTATAATGGCAGCAAGATCAGAATTATAATGGTAATAGGTGTTAAATTTAGAATAAGACAGAGGCATTTTGGAACTTTTTTCACTAACAATAACACTGCATCTTTGACAAGTGCTATTAGAAGAAAAGAAAAGCAAATACTGTATGCATGCTAGCAAATGAAGACTGACGTTACCAGACATAAGTCACTCTACTGAGAGGCTTTACTGTACATTGTATGTGACACTAAAAGGTAGGTGATGTGTCTGTAGCTACTCTCTGTAGCTGAGCTGAACAGTGAGCCTCATGCACATGTGCTGGAGCTGCTGTGTGTGATGTAGTGAGCAGAGAAACCCAGCCAACCACAGTCAGACAGATGGGCCACATGTCCAGCAGATCCTCTCTGTAACTCTGAGCCTGTGCAAGAGAGAGAGAAAGGCTACGTGCTCCACCAATATCTTCAAGATGTGATTGTGATGGCTGTGTGACAAGACATGGCTCGCAGAGTGACGTGTGTAGACAGCCTCTCATCTGAGCACTAGAGTAGGATAAAGTATGCTTACATGCGCCTGTGTTTCTCGGGTTCATCCATATTTTGTCTTTGTGCATGTAAACAAAGATATAAATGATATACTAAATTATTAAGAAAAGAAATCTGAGAAATCTGATTATGGTACCAAGAGAACTCTGCAAGACACCAGGATACTTGTCTTCCGCCAGCAGTTAGCTTGGTTTTGCAGCCTAAGAAACTTGTATTAGCATAAAAGGAAAGACCCATTCTGCTGCTTGCTTTTTCTACATCTGCTTGGGTAATTTGGCATAGTTTTTTTTATGCCAGATGCTTCTCCTGACACAACCCTCTCCATCTATCTGGGCTTGGGACCAGAACAAACTGTGGGAAAAGTACAATAGGAAGAGCCAGTAACCACTTCTTCAACTGAAAACTAAAGCACCTTGCATTAGCACTTGTCTCAGACTTTTTAACATTAACTACACTATAGCTGCAGAAAGTGCCATATCCTTCATTATTTTGTTCTCCACCCATTGCTTTTTATCTTTATTTGGCTATTATTTGCAAATCTGATGCTGGAAAAGTTGTAATTAAGCTGCATATGTAAGAAACTTTGACATTTAACAGAGCTAAGAAGAATCCAGGGTTTAGGAATAACCATCACTCATATCTCAAACACTGACACACTGCCATAATCATCATATGTAAAGATGGGCCCTGAATACAGAATAAAAAAGTACATAACTCGCTGTAAACTGCTGCCAAGTTTTAAATGGATGCAAGGCCTTGAGAGTTGTGTGAGAAAGTGGGACCGCGACAGAGTGACAGACTAAATCTCCGGTCTGTGGGGACAGCGGCGGTCGCGGCTAACGTCTGAAGCACGGCTCTGCATTGTCTTTGCAGTTAACTGTTTTATGATGTGAACAAAGGCTGAACAAAGACGAGGAGCCTCTGTCATTAAAGGCCGATTGCACAACTGTGTGTGAGTCTTCTTTCAGTGAAAAAGAAAACACAGTGGCATTTGTGTTGGGACGTCTCAAAGCAATGTCCTAAGGCTTGCCGCAAAAGTATATGAACATAAAAGGATTACATGACTTGAATTATTAAATAAGATTCAAATTTTCTGCTTAAACTTTGCATTATGATGAATATTTTGTCCAAATACAGATTTATGTTGCTTTCATTTCATTGTTTTCATTGTCCTCATTCAACACATTTCAGAAAGAGTCGACTTCATTGCCTTTTGAGGTAAAAATGGATTTCTCACTGTGAGTAATGTAAGCTGTACTTGTGATGCTGTAATTGTCTGCAGGACGACTATCTCCATTCCCAAATTGTTGTGACTAACGTTCTCCAAAATAAATACTTTCAGTGGTGATGACAAGATGTTGTGTTCACACCACTGACAGTCAGTGACCATCAGTGTTACATCATTTTAATGGAAAAAGGGCATATTCAAAAGACCAAACGGCTCAAGATGAGACACAAACCATGATGCATACCACCAAGTCCCCTAATAATGAAGGCTCCGGATAAATTTTTTAGAAATTATGGCTTACCGCTATAGATGAAGAGAAGATTAGGATTAATAGTCCTCACCTGTCAGTGTCTTTGGAGACGTAAGGCCACTGCAGCTCAGTGGACGTCTTGACACCATAGAAGTCATCCAGTATGAGGTCCAGGTTGGCCTGACTTCCTGTCTTGTTCATGATCTGTTTGATCAGGCTTGTGGAGATGGGCACAGCGCAGTCGGATGCATCTTCATCCTCCCTACGACAGAAAGCAAAGTAGAAAACATGACTTCCAACCACACTTCTTTGTATATCTTCAATCAGTTTTAGAGTAACGTGTTTATGACATCTATGCTAACCAGTCACATTTGTAAAAGATACTTCTTGTTAATCAGGGATTTATCGAACATGTTTTATCCTAAATCCAAATAGTGCAAAAACCACCCTGCCATCAGCTAATATCATTTATTTTCACCATCTCCTTTCAGTATGATATGAAGTTATAACTTCAGCTGCATATCTATGTATTGTGTATCTTCTTCAGTAGACCCGTGTTTACAATCTCTGCGAGAAGCAATTCAGTTTTTTGTCTTATTTTCCAATAGCAGAAGACGTCTGACTCTTTATTCCTATTCTTCTCAATTGTGACCTCTGGCTAAACCTTACTTTTACCCTGAAATGTCTGTGCAAAACCAGATCTTTTTGTTTTCTGTGCTTTTTAACATGCCGTGTAGCCTTACAAACTCACAGATATCCCAGAATAGGCTAAGTAGCAGTACAGTAAATGATCCTACTGGATACTCCAGACCCAGACACTGGTCAATTATGGCTTTGCAGCAGGAAGACAAAAATAACAAAATCTAAACAATAGTAATGGCTTCTTTCATTTCTTTGGGCAGTATCCCGTTCCACTTGGATAAAATGAAGCGACCACTCTACCCCATTGCAAGTGTGTATTAATAAATCTATTGAGCTGTAAAAAGGCACAAAAAAAGTGATTATTTATGGCGTTTGAGGGGAAGACAGAGTGTTGGGACAAGGTGTTGACAGGAAGCTTTTCATCCCAATACGTCCCAAGGGAGGAAACTAGAAGAGGTTATGATTGTAAACCTCTAGTTTTTCTATTGTGGTGACCAGTATAAGTCAAGCAGGACATTGGTTAGTACTCGTCTGTGTCTCTTGTGTCGCAAAACCGCAGCTATGCTCTCTACCTCGTCCATTAGGGGCCACAAGTATGCGTAATTACAGGAAGGGAGGATGAGCTGTTGACCAACAAACAGTCAAGATTGAAGTTTTTTGGGGGGGATTTGTCTGCTGTACAAATGTCTCAAGGTGCATTTTTACAATTGTGGCTTTTCAGTTGTAAGGGACGAGGGATGGATTGAGTTGAGTTCGGGGGGACATGCGAGTTTATGTGGTGAGTGGCGGTTTAGACGAGGGGGGGATGCATTGTAAACACTAGAAGCATTGTGGTCGCACAAGAGAAAGACAAGACACGTTGGGTTTGCTTTTTGAGCTCATGAGAAGGATTTATCTGCAAAAACATTGACTAAAAATATTCCCAGTAACTGTACGGCCACTGTGGTTCCTTTATGGCAGATAAAATGAAAACAAACTTTGTGACCAGATATCTAAACACAGAAATGTAAAAAAAAAAAAAAAAAAAACTATCATGGGGAGTCAGTTACACTCAGCGTTTATTCAGATCACCACTAGGCTGCTACCAAAGGGGTGATTTTTCTTCCACAGATTATGCATAAAACAACAAAGATTACAATTGTAGTGATAACAAGAAAACCATCCAACATGTTTTTCCATTGATGCCACCCAGGCTGAAAATACCCATCGCCACTTCAAGGCTGCCACGCTGGGGATCCTGGCATTCAAACAATTTAGTTACACTAAACAAGAGTAAGCTTTGAACAAGGAAAACACTAAACACTGGTTGTTATTGGTTGTCTCTTGTTAGCCCATTAAAAAAAGCAAGAGACAGACAAAAAAAAAAAAGGGGGGGGGGGGCTTATTTTATTATTGTTAATAGCAATATTTTTTTTGTTATTTCTTTTCTTCTCATACTTTTCTCTTTCTTTTATTAAATTTTCTATTAACTCAAATATATGCATACATAATTCAGTCAGTCCAGAGCTGTTTGCGCTGTCTTATGCTCCCTGTATGTATCATTATGTGTATCTTAGGTGTATCTTTATGTGTATGTCCTCGCCTGTAAAAACTGACACCTACATCAATCTCACTAATATTGTCATTCTGTCCTGTTCATTACTTATATGTTACTTCTTTATCCCCCTTCCTTCAACACCGCTGGGGCAATCTGTCAGAACCCGTCTCCAAATCGTGAGCAAGGAGAAGTCAGGAGAACCTTGTTGGAAGATTTGCCTTTCTGCCTGTTTTTGGTTGATGTGTATAAATTAATTCAACAACAAGGTGTCATGAGCCAGTGTATTTTTTGCGCTGGTCCCAAGACTATATAAATGGACAGGAGTCAAGGGAGAAGGAATCTGGGAAGGGAATCTGGCATAAAACCTAAACCCAAATCAATATGCTAATTACTACACACTAGAAGATGGATGAATGACTGTGGTGACACCAGAAGAAAAGCCAAAAGGAAAGAGGAAATGTGTAAAGGAAGACAGTTTTGAAGGCTTTCTCATAGAAGTTGTGGCCTTAAATGCCCTATCTTTTCCCTGAAAAAATGGACCCTAAATGAGGTAAGTGTATATTAAGTGTATATTGTATTATTGAGCAATGGAAAGCATATTTTAAAACCTCTTTTCTCTTCAATGAGTAAAACATCACCATTACAGAGAAATCATTCAGGCCAAGGTCATGTAAGGTGTTTGACTTCATTGTAAAATTAGGTGCTAGCCTGCCTTAGAAGGAGAAAACTGTGGGATCAATCCCTTGGTCTGGCAAGTTGTGTCAGTCAGCATGTCCAGCTCATGCTAGCATTAAATCTTTTGGGGTTCCTCCAGCTGTCTATAGACATGTAGGTAGGTGAAATTAAAATCAAAACTGCCCATAGGAATGAATATGACTGTGAATAGTTACCTGTTTATCTTGTCATTAAGGATTGGAGTGGTATCCCCCGTGACCAGCAAAGCATACTGCCATTGTGTCTTTGGTTTATACTGTACTTTCCTATCTCATATCTGCAGTATAAAAAAATATTTGCGTTTGTTCCTAAGAAATATCAAAGTTAAAAATTAAAAAAAAAGTTAAAAAAGGCTACCCCAAGCTTTTGGATTGAAAGTCATACAAACTCTTTAAGTCCTACTATCTATCTCCAATGTGCCTCCCGCAGGACGTTAACATCATGGAGCAAGTGTGAACTGGCAAAAGCAGTGATGTATGTGACAGACTCTGCCAATGATGAAGTGGTGACTGTCACACTTCCACTGGCAAACCCTGACAGCCCGGGACGATTGCAGCGGCAGACCACACACACAGATAGGATGACACATGGTACACGTGGCATTACTCATCAAGCTGCCCCTGCAAACATGTACGCCATCACAGAAAAATACTCTTCCAATAGGGGCCAAAACCTGCTTTCTGTTAAAGCTGGTATCTAAATGAGCGCAATTATGGTCCTGACCTGACATGATGGAAATGGAGCAGCTGCCAAAAACTGACTTCCTGTTGCCTAAATATCTATCCTTCTTGTCGTCATATTGAGTCAGAGAAACCAGAAAGTGTGGTCTGAGAGAGTCTTAAGTAAGTGTCTTTTACCATCTGGCTAAATGGATACATAAAGAAGTCATTGCAGGAGACAAGTGTCAGAGTTTTACAGCAAAATGAGCTGTCTGACAATGAGATAATGTAGTACCACTAAATGAGCAGTCAGTATATCTTAATCAGATGTGTCGTTGTTATGAGGAAATGTCAAGGGTACAAGAGAAGAGTTGGCAAAGTGATTTTAATTGATTATGTACTGGTTCTCTTTGGGAGTGACGAGGATGGATAGGATTAGGAAAGCACATGAGAGAGACAACTTGTGTTACATGCTTTGGAAATAAAGTCATGCCAGATTGAGATGTTTTAGACACAGAGGAATAATACAAAATATTAAGAAGTGAAGAAATCTGGTCTGAAAATATTTCTGTTTACCTGGCTTGGAAAGTAAGGTGGTGTGTTAAATCAGCCTCAGTGTTGAACAGTGGCTCCTGGTGGCCCTGTCCCAGAATCAGCTGGCTCTCTCTCAGTCCCAGGCTCCTCTTTTCAACGTGGACGATCACAGGGTCCGGGAGGTGGCTCCTCATCACAAACAAGGGGCTGAAGATCACCTGAAAGAAGTCATTTAGATGTGATTACAAAGATTATCTTATTATGCACAGGATAATGTTTTTCTCTTTCTTACTCACCACTCTCTGTTGCATGTGAGTGTCAGGCTCAAGAGTGATGAGAGTGCACCAGACGTACAGCAGAGAGCCACTGGAACATGGCACCTGCAAATGCACAATGTTTATTTAGATTTATTTAAAAAGGCAAACTTATCTGAAGAAAATAATTTAGAACATAATTAATATAAAAAAAATTATAAATCTACAATTGTATGGGTATGGAGAGGTTATGTGGGCATAGTTTGAAGCATAATCCCTATGACTTCCTCTTAACCTTGATTGAATCATGGCAGAAATTTTACTTTATAAAAAGCTATTTGCTAATTTTACTTTGTTACTTTACTTTGTTGAGTTTGTTTTAATTTGATAAAGGCCATTTAAGTTCAATCCCCCATGTTTGTTTGTGGCTACAATATAAAATACAAGTTTCATGTCTTTGCAGCTTCTCTCACTGACAGCATGTTTATAGCCTCCATCAGTAACGCATTATCATGCTTTGTCCTACAAAACACTGTTTCTTGGCTTCTTCCAGTAGTAAAAACTTAAGCCCTGACTCATAATCTCACAACTGAGAGGACTGACAAGTGCTAAAGCCAGATCAAAGGCCATTAGAGGCAGTAAAATCTTTGTGAGATTTAATGGCTGAGAATGTACCCATCGAAGTCTGAGATCTTTTATTGTGTCACTGGTGTTTTCTCCTCGCTCCTCGTTTAGGGCCTTCAGATGCCAAAGCACATTACAAAGTGGTCTCTTTTATGGCGGACTGGGGATTTCAGTGTTGGGGACAACAAAACAGAGAAGAGTGGCCCAAGTGCAAAGCAGCCTTGTTAGCCGTGGTAGGGTCTAACTTTGGCAGAACAAATTGTTGAGATATATCATGTGTCCGGGATGTGTTTTTACCCAAAAATAGCACTTCTGATCATAACTATGTCTATGGTGTATAAAAGAGGAACTGCATTTTAAACCCACAGTGTCAACTTGACGAAGGGCCACACAAGTAAATCAAAATAAAATCAAGCGCCCTGGAAAAACACAAGATAAGTCTAATCCATAATAAAGTGACTGTTATGTACCTTTTGTAAGCTGCATTAGATCCTGTAAGGTGCACATTAAGCTTACATTTAACAAGACATCAGCCCCATGAGGTCACAAGCCAGTGATGACTGTGCCAGTTCCTACCCCAGATAAGTTGAGGTCTACAGACAGAAAATGGCCTGGAAATGAACGCAAATGAACACAAAGCCTACAAGCTGACTAGGCAAACGTGATCATTTCACAAGCCCAAATCACTTTGACTTTGTTCTGCAATAAACTACTTTTACCTTTTAAGTTTTTCTAATTTTTCTGCAACAAATGCTAAATTATTACCAGAAAAAAATGTAAATATGGAGCACAGATAAAGCATTGCAATGGTTAAATCTCTCCAGAAGCTATGACATGTAAGCTGTTTAAGTTATTGTAATTCTGGCAGACAGCGGTCTAATAAGTATTTAAGGTACGTAAGTTGGACTCTGGACATGTCTGCTCTGTACAGGCCTGAAAACAAGGTCAAGTCAACCTCCTGTGCTTTGTCAAACAAAAAAGGACAAGGCCGAACAGCATGTTGCGGAGGAGGAAGGTGAGATACAGGAGGTACTTCAGATGGATTATGGGACATTACAGACAGACTTGGACAGGGGAGTGAGTTAGTCCGTGTAACAGGTGGAAGAGCTGGATGCCAAAAGGATAAAGTAAATAGTGAAGAGGAGTTAACTACAGCAAGATAGATGAGGCATAAAAAGCAGGGGAGCGGGAGGAAACGGGAGAATGAAATAGCAGCGAAAGACAGAGATAGAGAGATCTAAGCACTCAGCTACTACAGCAGGCAGCTCTCTCATAATGAGCCAAAACTCCACATGTGAAATGTGAAGAGAACAGATAACAGTGGGAGCTGGAGGCGACTCAGCAATGCTCACACACATACACACACCCACACCCATATATACACACAATCACACACACACACACACACACACACACACACACACACACACACACACACACACACACACACACACACACACAGGTGCTGTTGTCCAGACCACATGAACAGCAAAACTTTCAGGAATTGAGATTCAAGACTAAGACCAGAGCATACTGATTAGAAGAAAGTTTAGGTTCAAACACAGTCTCACAGAAATGGCATGAGTTATAATACTCCTAAAATACAGCCCTTCAGACCTACTTCAACTACCAATAATACTAGTCCTAGCACTTTATCTTGACCCCGTTTAACATAATTTTATTTAATGTAATTACTAGTGATTGATAGGCATTGTCATGCATTGCCACCATAAAATAAAAGTCAAAGTAATGTATAGAATGGTTTAATACTGTATTTATTTAGGCCTACTTGGACAATGATGGAGAATTAGAGATAATTATATGCGCAAAACCCTGCCAAAGCAGGGGCCCCACCTCACAATGGTAAAGATTTCACGCCCAGACCTGGACCTAAATCAGGGACCATTTATATCATGAATAAATGACACAAAGACATGAAAGAATCTACAAAAGCTAATCTATTTTTGTTTACTAACACCTTGTGGTTAGAGTTAGTATCTCTTGTTCTATAGACCCTTCCACGAATCATGTTTTTATAAAAGTTGCACAGTCAGCCTGGTACCAAGATTAAAGTTGTATCCCATTCATTTCTATGAGGGAGCAAAATAAAAATAATAATTTACATGTTTTTGTCAGCAGGAACAAATAGTTGTTGTTTTTATATTTATTAAAAATTACTCTAAATTGATATAACCAAGATCTGAGTGTCAGTACAAGTTGCTACAGTTGCTACAACTTATAAAAGTAGTTGTGGTGACAGATATAAATAAATAAAGAATAAATAAAGAAATAAATCTGAGCATACAATGTCATACAAAAACTGTTGTTGCCTACAACATTTCTGTTACTATTTGTCCTGCGTAACATTGAAATTGAGAAATGGAAATTATGTAGCCGGTAGCTTTTATGCTAATTATAGGCGCTAAGTGTAACTTTACATTAAAGGGCTAAACGTTCCCACACTCGCTAATGTTATTAAACTAGGCTGTGATATTAACCACATTTGGTCGAGTGGTTGTCAGTTGCCAAACCTGTCTGGGTTATTCATAATTTGCGATGTTTGGTGGCTAGCGCTAATTGCTCCATTAGAAATGTATTACCGTCTTTTTTAACTTCCGGTACCAGTCTTTGGAACGCAGACATTATGTTTACAAACAAGACACGCTCAAGTTTAGGTCATTACTGATTCTGACTCAGAAGAAGACACATGCACAATAGAGTAGCAGAGACAAAACCAAACAACATGAAGTCTTGGGACGAATACACCCCTGAGGATGACGAACGCCTGTACGAGGAGGAGTTTCACCTCGAGGCAGAGCTGTACCCCTCTCCAGCAGACGGCGCTGTTTCACCGACACAATTTGAGGACACCTGGATGGTCCTGGAGCTGAAACAGCAGCTGGAACAAGCTAAATCTGTCGCCCATAAGGAAGACGCTGAACTGCAGAAGGAAGTCGAGAAGAACAAGCAACTGGAACAGAGAGTGTGGAGAACATGCTTGACCGGGACAGAGAGCTCAAAGCCCAGGTCAAAGAAAAGACGAGACTTCTTCAAGAGACACAGGATGAGCTCAAAGATCAGGTCCTGGTCAATAAGAAACTCCAGAAACAAGTGAAGGAAACTGGAAACATGTCTGAAGATAACATCATCCTTAATATACTGAGGTTCAAGCTTCAAAAATATCTCCAGCCTGAAGGAGCAGCTGAAAAAGGCGATCCAGACTGCTGGCAAAAAACACCTGGACAATGATGAAAAAGTCATTGAGAAACTGAAGAAGACCTTCAAGACCAGCTTGACACCAAAAATGGTATTGAGGAACAGTTGAAAAAGGAGAGAGAGGAGAAAGAGGCTGTTTGTAAGAGGGGAAAGGGAACGGTATTTATATAGCGCTTTAACTATGAAACAAGTCACCCAAAGCGCTTTACACACAGTAGGGAAGGGGTATTTCATTCACTCCATACTCGGTGGTGGTAAGCTACATTTTGTAGCCACAGTTTCCCCTGGGGTAGACTGACAGAAGCGCGGCTGCACACATCTGCGCCAACGGACCCTCCGACCACCACCAACCACTCACTCGCATTCACACCGGCTTCCTGGTGTTCCCCAGCAGTCTCCAATCCAGGCACTGACCAGGCCCTACCCTGCTTAGCTTCCGAGGTCTGACGGGATCGGGCATCCACACGGCGGTATGGCCAGAGGGACCTGGAGGAGGCAAGGCTCAAACTTGAGAAGGCTGAGGCTGAACTCCAAAACCAAATCAGCAAGAACAAGCAACTGCAGCAGAAGCTAAGTGTTGAGGAGAAGCTTGCCCAGCACAGAGGAGCCACTGCCAAACTAAATGAGACCAGAGTAGTTCTCCAGGAAACCCAGGTCACGCTCCAGCAGCAGATCCAGGTTAATGGGGAACTCAAGGACCAGGTGGAGAACAACAGAGAAAGGATGGCAGGTGCTAAAATGACCATCGAGAAGTTGAATGGCAATATTCAAACACAGCAACGAACCATTCAAGAACTTCAGGAGCAGCTGAAAATAGAACAAAAATCCCCAAAGGCCATGGAGGCGCGCAGCAAGAAACAGCTACAGGATGCACCCCTGTCCAGTGAGAAGCTGAAAGTTAAGCTGAAAGAACAACTCGAGGGAGAACAAAGAGTTCACTCAAAAAATTGCATCAGATGAATGAGATGTCGCGATGGAAAGAGCAGGCAGAGGAGGTGACAGTGGTCTTAAGGGCCACAGAGGAAGAGAAGACCTGTGTCCTGATGGAGAGAGAACATCTGAGGAGAGCACTGCAGGACAGTGAGGACCAGAGACAGCAGACAGCAGACGCCCTGAACTCCAGAAAAAGCGGATAAAGAAGTGGTGCCGCATATAAACCACCTCGAGAAACTACCATGACCCTTACCTTTTCATTCTGCAAAAATAAAATAAAAAATATCAAAAACTTTAATTGTTTTATGTGTCTGCATAAACTTAAATATGGTACAACCAGGTTTCATTGATTTACATAGAAACAATAAATCATACTGCATCGTAACAGGGTTTAAATTATCAATTACACAAGAAATGTCTTGTTCTAAATTTGCTTCATAGCAGATCACTATGGTAAAAGGTTCATTCATTCATTCTTCTTCTACTTATTCCCTTTAGCGGCCACGGCTGACAGGAGCCTATCCCTGCAATGGGATAGACCAGAGGTTTTCAAACTTTTTAGGCTTGGGGCACCACGATACATACACTATTTTATCTGTGGCACACCTAAATTGCATTTTTATCTTTCATTAATAATTTGGGCCATCTTTTCTCACATGATATTAGGTGTAACACTATTATAGGCCCTATCAGAACAGTTTTTATTATTATATTATTATATTATCATTATTATTACTTCAAGAAGGTGATGGTGACTACAATATTCAAAATCATTCCTTTTATTTAATAAACCAGTTTTTCAACATGAATTGTATATTAAAAACAACAAAATACCCAAGGCAGTCTTTCATAAAGTTAAAAAGGCTTTATTATTTAGGGCATGTCACAATAGACACAAAAGCCCCAACGCGTTTTGGTGTTACAGCCTTCATCAGGGGGACATCTTGTTGTCTACAAACGCATCCAGATGAGAAAGGACAGATAATGAATTCACTTATAAGAAAAAATGACATATCTTTTGCATTCAACTTTCTCTACAGAAAATTACTCTGACATTGGCAACACAATTTTCATCAGATCTGGGACTCCTTCATTAACTATGTAATAGGAACAGATTTGGAAAGTATGATGGAGGAGAACGGAATGTATTAATAGAGGCCTCTGAAGTGGTAAATGCCACAAAAATGCTTTAAAAAAAGTAGTGTCTATATGTTATTGACTAAGATGGAGTGTAACCCATTCACCTAACCCCCATCTAAGAACTGAAGTCAAATATAGGGTAGGGGGCCTTGGTTTGTTCAACATGTTTGTTCAGTAAATGTAATTGTGTTTACTTTGTTATATGAAAATCAATAGAATATAATGTTGGAAAATAAAAAAAAGTTGCATTCAAGCATAATTTTAAGTTTGAAAAGATACATAAATGTGTGGTAATGATTTTTGTCCTTTCTGAACAACACAAAAATAAGAAATAGAATTAATGGTATATTTTAATAGGCATCTGTATGGGTATAAAGGCATAGTTTTACCAGATTTACAAATGTAATACATTTTTGAGTACAGAAAATAACAGCTTTGACCACATTGGTTAACTTTGTTTAACATGCACAGAGCAATTTTCTTAGTTACATTTTTAAAAGGTTTTCCATCCAGTCAGTCAATAACTTTTGTTGGTGTTGAGTATTCAAAAATGTGTTAATCTTGAGACTCCTCGGTGACAATAAAAACAGTGAATAAAGACTGGTTTTGAATCCATGATGAAAATAAGACCTCAAAGAAGTCATATTAAAACCTGTCAGAGGCTGGATCTGAAGTTCTCCAGTATTACTAAACACAGAAGCTGGGGAAGTGGATCGGCTTGTGTTAACAGCATGGGGCTCATATCTGAATAAAAAACAGAAATACTTATCCTGAGTAGAATAATATGCAGAGGGCCAGTAACAGCAGGAGCGGGAGATGGAGTGACTGCCTGGCCCTAATCCAGCGGTGTGAAAGTGGCTTCAAAGGCTCTCCCTGTGCCCACATATCAGCTAGAGTTTCCTGTCCATGGTCAGTGTTGTTATGAGAGACCATAAACTGTATTTTCTGCCTCTCAACATCGTTCTGGTTATACGGGTTAGAAAGTGGAGGGCCTTTGTGAGCCGTATCGGAGGGAAAGATCTTAAAAAAAGGAGAGTAGCAGTAAGGAGGAGGATCTGCCACTGCGGCCACCCAGGAGGAGCCCAGGCGTCCGATCCCAGTTGGTGGTCCGGTCCCCGAGCTTCAAACGTGCGAGTACAGAGCTGGTGGACACGGCGGTGTTTGCAGAGTGTCTATTTATGTTTCTCTGTTTGAGTTTGGATATTGATAAATTCTAACCAAGGTCCATTTTCCCAAAACATAGCATAAAAATACATCAGGGAGTAGCATATGGAAACATTACAGGCTTTTTTCTCATTTGTAAAAAAATTATGAGCCTTTTTCTAAGAGGGTAGGTTAGGGTGATTATTTTGAATTAATATGGGATCTACTAACACATCTAGTACTGCCAAAGCCTGTTAAGATGGGACCTCGTAACTCACCTGGTAGTATTAAATTCCCAGTTTTGGCTTATTTGCACTACTGCGGGGCAAAAAAGTATTTAGTTAGCCACCAATTGTGCAAGTTCTCCCACTTAAAAAGATGAGAGAGGCCTGTAATTTTCATCATAGGTATACCTCAACTATGAGAAATGACAAAATGAGAAAAAAAAAATCCAGAAAATCACATTGTCTGATTTTTAAAGAATTTATTTGCAAATTATGGTAGAAAATAAGTATTTGGTCACCTACAAACAAGCAAGATTTCTGCCACTCACAGAGCTGTAACTTCTTCTGTAAGAAGCTCCTCTGTCCTCCACTCGTTACCTGTATTAATGGCACCTGTTTGAACTGGTTATCTATCTAAAAGACACCTGTCCACAACCTCAAACAGTCCCACTCCAAACTCCACTATGGCCAAGACCAAAGAGCTGTCAAAGGACACCAGACACAAAATTGTAGACCTGCACCAGGCTGGGAAGACTGAATCTGCAATAGGTAAGGTAATAGGTAAGCAGCTTGGTGTGAAGAAATAAACCGTGGGAGCAAAACCGTGGGTTGCAAAATACCAGCAACAGTTTGTGAAAACCTTGTGAAGACTTACAGAAAACGTTTGACCTCTGTCATTGCCAACAAAGGGTATATAACAAAGTACTGAGATGAACTTTTGTTATTGACCAAATACTTATTTTCCACCATAATTTGCAAATAAATTCTTTAAAAATCAGACAATGTGATTTTCTGGATTTTTTTTCTCCTTTTGTCTCTCATAGTTGAGGTATACCTATGATGAAAATTACAGGCCTCTCTCATCTTTTTAAGTGGGAGAACTTGCACAATTGGTGGCTCACTAAAAACTTTTTTGCCCCACTGTATCTCTGTCCCCATATCTCCTGTCTGTATACTCTCTATCCTATACAGACAAAAAGGTATAAAATAAAAATCTAAAAAATAAATTTGGAGGCATTAAAAAATGTGCTTTTAAACTTTTTTTTTTTTTTTTTTTTGAGTAAAATCTACCCATTTAAAGCAGAACTCAGTAAATCTGCTGATTTCTTTGCTGTTTTTGCCTCATTTTCTTGTTGGCGCCCCACTACATTTCAGAGTTAAGCACTATCATAAACACTCACAAGCACAGTCAACGCTTCGTCTGATCCCTCGCTCGGCTTTACTTTTGTTTTTTCCACCATTCGGCCGCTCTGCCATAACAAAATTGAGAAAAAAAAAAGCCATCACAAGCTTGTTGTTTGGCTAACCACAATTTGCCATTTTCTCGCGAGACTCAAGACTTCCTTGAGATTTTGCCATTTTTGCCCAGAGACACCAGGGGGAGATGCCGGACACTTCGTTAATTTCATGATAACTACATCTACTGTTTATTGATAGTTTATTTAAGTGAAATAGTTTCAGAGTTTCTCTTTAATAGCATGGCTGGCGCTTTCAGCTTCTCCCTTTTTATACAGTAGTCCCCACAGTGAATCATTTGCATGGGTAGTTTGGAAGCTTTTTACGGTAGATGCCCTTCCTGCTGAAACTAGACACGTACTGACTGGAGATTTTGGTGCATCATGGTAGATTTAAATCCACAACCTTCTGGACCAAAGGAAAGGGAACAAACCACTATGCCAGAGTGACCCAACCTAGCTACTTAAATGTTGGCTGATGAGATAAAAAATGTTTATATTTTGAAAAATAGCTGCATTTTGTCTGTATAAGTGGGCAAACTCTAGAGCCCTGTTACCTGTACGACAGAGCTGCTGGTGCTCTTGTCCCGCCTCTCCAGCTGGACGTCCTGGGACCAGTCTTCGTCCCCTCTGGCCCGTAGACACAGTTCGGTCATCTCTGCGTCCTCCAGCACATAGGATGGCAGCTTACCCCCGGCCTCCAGACAATCACAGTGCTCCTTCACCACCGTCTGACTGTCCGAGCCCACGTAGTGTTGCACCACTCGCAGCTCAATGTCCTGGGTCAGGTAGCTGCACATCACCTGCCTTCCACAAATTATAACCTGCACAAAAAAAAGACAAAAAACAGTAGAAAAATGTGTAACAGCGCAATGAAAACTGAACAAAGAGTTGTGCCAAAACCTAAAATCCACTTCTTGTTCCCCTGAATTAAGAAACCACATGTGAACCACAAATAATGACCTATGTTTTCCTCTGTTTTGTAAGTTTGTGCCACTGGTTGGACAGAGTTAGCTGCTAGGTTTAGACTGTTTTCATAAAGATGGATAAAGCTTCATGTTTTGAGAAATAAAACCACATCCAAATATTTTTTTTTCCAATATGAAACAAGATCATAATAAACACTAAAATTATGTCTCAAATACTTCTTTGTGTGGTTTGTAAGGCTAAAGTAAAGGTAGCGTTGACATGTTGTGGAAGGACTTGTGATGGTAATATGGCAGTGGCAAAGCTGACTAAATGCAAACCATAACTTGATTAAGACCCATATTTAGAAATAACCAATGCTCCAGCAGCTAAACAAAAATATTTCCATTTAAACATATTATGAAAACTATATTTCAGTGGCGGTACACCAGTTTGGCATTTGCAGGAAAAAAAAAAAAAAAATCATGTTTATTTTTTACTTTTTTGGATATAGTCACTTTATGAGTGTCTTTTATTAACGGATTCTTAATATTTTCCTTTGACTAATCCTGCCACAAGAGATCGCAAGCCAGCATACTTTTTGTGTTGTGCCTACGTCCAAACAAATGTAAAGAGCTGCTGGGCAATCCCAGAGCATCTAGTGTAAAACCTAGGACTGTAGTTGACCAAAAAATTGTTAGTCGACCAAAATCAGTGCAGCAATTGATCAACCTAAATTGACCAAAGGATATGTAGGGACTTTGCAGTCTAATACAAACAAGTGACTTTACATTAATTGGAAGATAAAACATTTAGACAAAATGGCTGTAACATAAATTGCTATCTAAACATCATCTCTTCAATAAAATGAAAAATAAAATTATCAACTAATAAACTCAACCAACTTTGGTGATGCATAGAGTGGATGCAACTGATCGACCAATACAATTTTAGTCAACCAAGCCCTCACTGACCGATTAATCGACTAAGCGACCAAAGACCGTCAGGCCTTTGCCAAATTAGTATGCAATTTATAAACATGACCTCCATACTGGCTGGAGGCAGGTGATTTGCTGTTGGACCCCTGAGGAAGAGGACAGCAGCGGGAAGGACAGAATTTGATTGACTACAAACTTGTCATGTTACTTGTTACATTCTTGTCTTCTACATTTTTCTGGAAAGGGTTTTTGTTTCAATGCTTTCATTATGCCCATTTTCTTATGATTCATAGTAATTGTCTTTTTTTAATAGCCATATCTAGTCAGTCTGAAATATAACTTTTTTTTGTCCAATGTAAAAGGGAAAAGCATTTCCAAATAGTTCTTAGAAGATGCTCTTGCATGCAAAAACCTGTTTACTACGTGCAACAAATGAATGTGGCATTGTACATCTTTGTGCCCCAATATTAAAACAATATTAAAAGTTCAGTTGACCATAGCCTTGTCCTTATCAAACTTCAAGATGTTTTGCAGAATACTTTGTTTATGGGCTATAAAATGATTGCAGAGAAGGCATATCACGAAAATACAACTTATCAAAAGCATTTCTTAGTGTCCCAAACTAGGACTGACCAAAGTTAAAGTCTTTTTCTTAATAAAATCTGTCTGATGATGGTATAAAGCCCCAGAGCTGGTTCATATCAAAGCCTTTCTGTGTGACATCTGAGTGCTCCCTTTTCATTTCCAAAGGTCACACTCCATCCCTTTACTTTCTGACATTTCTCTGTTGATATAAACCACATATAAACTTTATCCATAATTGCTGTTATATAGCATTTTCTGATGCATGCAAAGCCATGCTCAGCCAGGCCACAGCTTCGGGAGACCGGCACTTTAAAAGCACTCGAGATGCCTTTGTTTCCCTGGTAAATGTATGTATTGTTATGTGTTGCAGGGCTGCGTGTGCTCTGTAGTTGGACTGTGGTTGTGATAATAATCTTGAAAAGAAGTGTTTGCACAGAAAGACATGCATGCCTAATCTCTCCATCCGTCAGTGCTCTGTACCATCTGCACACAACACACGGCAGCGGCTTCAGTAGCGGTAACAGGCAAAACAAACACATTTTCTGGTCCGTCTAACTCCTACATGTATCACGAGACAAGAGAAAATGTATTTACAAGTTGAACAAAGAAGGTACAGCTGAAGTATTTAACATTGGCAAGACTAGTCATAGCTTTTCACTTGACAAAGTAATAAAAAATGGGCATAAAATTAATTCAATAGACAACTTTTATTTAGTAAAAATCTGTTGGCCTAGCCATTTATTGGAAATGGTTAAAGTTTTAGACCAGAGGCAGTATGCTGTCCAATGTTTTCTGATTGGCTTTATGTCTAGCTATTAAAATCTGTGTTATGGGCAGAGGTAGAGGAAGTACTCAAAATTGGTACTTAGTAAATGTACTTTTACTTCTAAATAATATTAGCCAAGTAGTACTAAAAGTACCCAACAAAATCATCACTAAAGTTAATAATAGTAGTGTATCTAACCTGCAGTAATGTGGTCAATGTACTTGTCTGTTTAGGTGAAGAAGGAGCAGGCTGGGCTGGGAAATCCTTGGGGTACCTCTGGGGGAGCTAGGGGAAGTGACTGGGGAGAGGAAAGTCTGGGCGTCCCTGCTTAGACTTCTGCCCCCGCGACCCAGCCCCGGGTAAGCAAAAGAAGATGGATGACTGGATTAAGATGGCTGTGTAATATGACAGACTGTGGCCTAGGTTCAATTGTTTTCCTAAGTTGTTCTTATGGCAAATACTTGTTTTATGCTCAATTGAGAAAATAAAAAAAATTGAGTTGTCATAATACATATAGATCATACATAATAAGTCTACGTTACTTGCTGTTTTTGGAGCCTGCTGTACTATTCTACCTCCTCAGATCCTGCCTTATGAGAAAGGTCCAAAAAGGATCAATAAAATATCAAGTGAGCTGCAGTAGTGGAAATGCCTTGGTAATCCCAGACGTCAGAGGAGAACGGCCAAACTGGATCGAAATGATAGAAAGGAAACAATAATTCAAATAACCTATCATTGCAACCAAGGCATGAAGACTTCTGGCCTATGCTGTTTGTGTGGGTGTAGCAGAGGCAGAGGGAGGCTATAGAAAAAAACTAAAAAGGTGTAAAAAATAACAGGGTAGACAGAGTATTATAGTTTTCTTTTCTTTTTAGTGCAATCCTCAAACATGAACCTAAGCTCAACTCGAGTGCACTGTCGTCCTCTGTAGTGGCAGCCGCTGTCTCTCTCTGAGGCTTGTGCTGTCACTTAAACGTGTCACTCAGAGCCTATCACTGCATCACGATGGGACCAACATGTAAGCAAAGTCTGGGACAGAGGAGGGAAGGAATGTGAGCGGCCCAGTCTGTTTTGTCTGAGGGACAGCAAGACAACGACAAGCGCCACACAAGACACTGTTTACATAACAACATGTCACCGCTGCAATCTTATGGTAACTTTAAAAAAAATACTGTGGAAAATGACAAACGTGACTAAGAGCTATATCATTGGTGTTAGAAAAATGGTTTGGCCATAAAACAGATAAAGAAGCATAACAACATCATAAAAAGGAGATTTAGAGGCGCTGATCCCAAAATGGATGGTGGAAAAAGGTCAGGCTTAGAAGTGACACATAACAGTGGCACCAAAGACAAAATGCTGCAAATCAGCTTCTGCTTTTGGTAAAATCTCGGCCACTTTAAAGATTTGTTACAGGTTTAGCGTAAGTGGTACCAGACTAACACGTTATAATGTGTGTATGTATCACACGCACACAGACTTTCAATGGGAGATTAGTTATACAGCTTTCACTCCCATTTTACATCAAGACAAACGTAAACAGAAGCAGGCTCGGCCTTTCAAATGGACACCAGATACAGCATTTTCAACAGAAGTTCTAGGTTTTGGGTGAAATATCAAGTGTGAAAGATATTTTAAATCTATTTTTGATCTGACAGGGAGCCTAGTTAAAAACACACACATTCAAAAGTTTATTTACTACAGCTTTTGGTAGTTTTTTGTGCTCTATATCAAACCTTACATTCAGTCCTGTGTTAAAACTAATGTTTCGAAAATACAAAATGAGAGTTTACAGTGTGTCTACTCCAACTAAAATTTATAATTAACATGTGAAGTTGGTGACTTGTTGCTAGTGAGGACTGGAGACAGAAATATCAACAACTTTCAGGACATGAGACTGAGCAAGGAAAACTTAGCCTAGCCAGCCCACTCACCAAAGTGATGTGGGTCTAGTACCCTTCCTATCCAACCCTTTTCCCACCAAAATCAATCGGATCTGACCATATCAGAACCATTTATTTAAACTTGGGCAGGCTTTTTTGTTTGTGTGTTATTTTGTTTGGTTGTATGTTTTTGTTGTATGGCATTGTTTCTTAAGCATTCCTGTTGGTTGGTCGGTACTGTCCCCTAGCCTGGCCAGCCCCTCCCGCTGGATTTGGAACTGGCCTATCACAGCCGTTTATCTGCAGTGCATCTTACAAATATGAAAGCTAATCTCTTATTGGACATAACCACAGTAGTGCTGGCTAATACCAAGCTAAATTAATAACTTCTCTCACCTCATTAACCGCATTTAGTGCTGTCACCTGTTGATTCTGCTGAAGTACGCATTGTTTTTCAGTCCTCTGTGGAATTTTTTTATGTCTTGTTGCCATTTTAACAACAGTAAAGTCCTGTTGACGTCCAATGTAACAACCTCAATCAAACAAACTGACTTTTTCCCACAAGTCTTTGTACAACTGGCTCAGAACTGGTTCAGAAATAAGTACAAAGCTGCTCATAATACAGCATATTCTGGTCTTTTATGGCAGAAATGACAAGAATCTACCATGTTTGTTTGGGTCAGCGGTGCAGTGCTTACCATTGCCCTTCTTTTGTCTGATTGTTTCTGTGCCTGTGATTGTCCCTTCCATAGAAATGAAACTCATGCGTAGGAATACCAGACTAACTTCTTTGTATAGAATAGGAAAAGAGTTTGTCTGCTAGCCAGGCTAACTGTCCCGTTTTCTGATTTGTTGTGCATCTATCCAAATTTGTACAAAGAATGCTTTTATTAAAAGTAATGAATCTGTGACCCTCAAGTTTATGACACACAGCAGAAAACCATTGCAGTTTGTGTGGTTTCTTCATAATGATTCCAATTTGATTGCTTGCAAAGTGCTGCCAACTGCATGTAATTACTCTATACACTTTTATTAATTATGTAAAGTTATGTAGACCAGACAGACCTGCTTCTGGACCCCAGTGAGCTGCAGCACCTTTATGATGAGTGAGGCGGTGCGTCCCTTGTACTGGATGGTCCTGAGCAGAGTCCCCACGTTGTCGATGCTGAAGGCCTCGGACCAGCGCCAGTTCCCCCAGCCCTCGATACAGATGTGCAGCAGCTGTGGACAGAGCGGGACAGAGGGAGAGAGAGAGGAGACATCAGAGGTTAGTCGCTTTGGCCTTTATTTATCCTAACGCAAAAGGAAACTAAACAACTAGACTGTGTTTGGAAGAGGCTGGTAGTGGAGAGACATGGTTCCTGTTTATTGGTGGACTGGCTGCTTGTTGGATGGAGAAATAGTGGTTCGTATACAATAAACCAGTGGAAAAGACCTGATGTGGAAGCCCTTTATAACTGTGTGGCTGAATTTAGGAGGCTCTGTTCTCCACACGTCTAAATAAGAGGGGGAAAAGTTTGGATGTAGGACTTGGTCACATCACTGTATTGTGGAGCATCAGAGAGTGTTTGGCTGTAAACACGCTGGCCAACAAAGACAGCACACCCACAGTCAAGGCACAATGTGGGAAAGTGGGTTAAAATTATTTAACAAACCATTGGTTATGTTGTAGTGGCTATACAGTCATAACTTTTACCTAGAGGTAATGTAAATAAAAATGCTGTTGTTTGTGCTTAGGCATGAGATTTTTTTCCCCCCACAACATTTAAATAAAAAGCAGAGTTCTATTAAATGTTTTGTGGCCATGCAGACTCCTGTTATTATTATGATTGCTAAGCAGCTATCTTACAAAACAGATGGGAAAAGCATTTTTATTGTCTTTTATTTACTTACTTTATTTTGTTGGACACTGCAAAATAATGACAAGAATGCATGAGTGAACTGAAGTTTATTTACAGCAGAAACTAACTTATTTTATGATAAAAACTAATAACGTCACCTCAACTGATTTCATTACAAAAGCATGCCTTTTACATTTCTTAAAAATACACTTGTCTGTCCACAAAGGCGTAGGAGTCAGAGCAGAAGCTTTGAGACATCCATGAGCCCCGACCCTCAGCAATAAAGATGGAAGCAGACAAGACAAAGTAGAATATATAATAGTAAAATGCATGCCTCAAGTACTGCAGAAATACAAGGAGAGCAGCTTTGATGAACCCTACAACTATTTTTAAGGTAATTTCAGCAGGTGAAAAGGCTATGTCAAAATAAATTGTTAATTGGTTAATAGTTCAGTTTTTCTCCAGGATATTTGCCAAAACATCACATAAAGTATTGGAGATTAGTGTAATTGGAGTGGTCAGGGGTCCGCCGAGCACATGTGGGCTACAGTGAGGTCATCTGTCCGGTTCTCTGTACGGGGCGCCTCGCTTTACATGACAAGGAAACTCATTTGTCAAACAATGAATGTGTAGTCATGAGATTATGGTCACAATACAGGAGCTGAATCATAAATACGAGCAGAGATCTGAGGGTTTGTTCCCCTCCCGAGGCGGCCGGGATGACCTTTAAACCTGACTGAACTCTCCGTGCTAGCTAACATAACCCAAACTCTGTAACGCTCGGACAAAGGAGGGAGCGAACATGAGAAAGACAAAGAATGCATGTGAGTGAGAGACGGAGGAGAAAGGACTGGGGGGAGCAAAGAGTTTGGGCCGGTCCCAGAGGAGGAGAGACCAAGATCGGACGCCTGCAAAGCATTTCTGAAGATTTACACTTTGGCTCGTCACAGAATGTGCTGAACGTTTAGCCAATCTGTTTAAAGAATAACAAATTACTGCCGGAGTCAAAGGGCGCGAGGGGACCCTGGTCTGGACCCTGGATGATGCTCGGCGCTGTACTCTCTCCTCACTGTTTGAAGGCAGATTTCTTTACAAAAACAATCTCAATCAGAGCCTGGATCTCTGGCTTTTAGGCGGGCCCTCCTGGCTGTCGAATGAGTAGAAGTGACATAATTTCTCAGATCTGATACTTAGTGGATTCACTGGAGAAAAGTGGCAAATCAGGGTAAACAGCCAGGTGCTTACGGGTAGGCCTGAGTCTGGAGGGCTGCTATATTTAACTAGCTCTAATTTTAAAATCAGGTTAAGATCATGATCATGGCAGTTTGAGAAAAGCTTTGTCATAGTTAGCTACTTAAACAAAAGACATGCATTTTAAGTTGGTTTGTAGGAGTTAAGTTTGCTACTAGGTTAGTCCTGGGGTGCATTCACACCTGCCCTGCTTCAGTTTATTTCCTTTAGAAAGTGGTTTGTTTGGGGAGGTGTCAATGTAAAGCTCATTTGGTGGACAGCAAATTCTGAACTCCCTAAAAACATAGGTCTCTGTTGTGACCACTGGTGTGGCTCATCTGAGGTGTAAATGAAAGGTGGACCAAACAATGGACTAAAGTGTAACAAAATGCTAATTGTTAATGATAAAAAAATATGTGAAAAAAAGGTGAATAGAACAAGTTGATGATGCTGGACCGTATGTGTGCACGGGTTAAGTGCAAAGTTTCATTGACTTTGGGTAAAATGCAGGTTTTGTTGTTTACTTTTATTTCTGGTTAACTTTATATTTATGCATGGTTTATGCACTGGTTTTGTTTTAGTCCTTGTTTAATCTATTCTCACTCCATGCTCTGTCCATGGGTTAGTCTTAGTCCCTGTTTTAGTCGTGGTATGATTAGCCTCATTTTGTAAATTAGGGTGATATTTTAAACCCAGTACTGTATTGATATTTTAAACACAGTATTGTTAAATTGAGTTAATGATGTTAAAATCAACTGGCCACAGTGGTGCTGCTGTCCCATGAGCGTGTATCAATTTGTTATTTCAACACTTGGTTCTTTTTTAACCCCGGTGCCCTCCAGCCCGCTGCTCTCTGCTCACTTTATCATGCCTGTGGCTCAACTTGACCTTTAAGGAGAAGTCATAATAATGTCTCTCCTCAAACTTCAAACAGCGACTGCCGCCTTTGTTTGAATTCATCATCACTGCTCTGAGTCAAGCAAAAGGAGAGAACAAACATTGTAGTGGAGACGCAGATGAACTGGACACGTAGGATGACAAGAATGAAAAATAACACGTCCTTTTGCCGTTTGGGGTACAATGAGTTGGCAATCAGTCACATACATGCATTTTCAGGAAGCTTATGACTCAACAGCTATAGCATTTTGCCATAAAATATAAATACAGCTTTCAGATTTAATTTTGTACTCACTTAATATTTAAGTGCTTCTAGCCTCAAGCACGCTACAAAACCATAATCCCATCTGTTTTCTAATTTGGAGATCTAACCTCAGGAACCAAAGTGACGAAATGCCCCCAGAGGACTTGCACAAGAGAGAAGCACGACATGTGGATATTACACTTTCATCACAGTAGTGGTGGTGATATATGTGGCCCACTGACTAAGGTGACAAACAAAACAAAAAGATGCTGGGGATGTGTCTAAAAAATCTCTATAGCTAAAGGGGGAGTGATGAAGCTAATGCTGACATTATTAGATAAATGTACAGGTTTATAATCAATGCAACACAAAACAGCATTGACATTTGAAGCCAAGTTGTTCTTGAATAAACCGAGTGAATAAACTGACTTTATGCTACTGTACATTAAGAAGATGACTTAATGTACACTATAATGTGCGTTTATTTATCCATCTAATGAAAAATTCACACAAGGAATTTCCTCAAAAATGGCTGTTGCTCATGTGCTTGGGACATAAACCTGTAACCTGAAGTGAGACAGTTGGGCTAGTGCCGTGATGCCTTCATCCATTTATCTTCTAGCTATCCTAAATAGCTTATTATGTATGTCATAAAGTGGGTTAACCCTAGACGGTGAATTGCAGACTTCAACTACAAACTCTATCCAAGTATATTGGATAGAGTTGTGTTTATTTATATTTTTAAACCAATTATTGTCACATCTAGAACAGCATTTCACGTTTTACAAACATTATCTAACTAAAAAATAAAGTTTTTAATAAGTACTCTACTGGTGCAATAAAGAAACAGGTGAAGAGACCAGCAGAGGGCAGCAGAGTTGTACACTGTTTTTTTGGATAAAAGAATGAGAGCTGGGAATTAGGGCTTGTTGATTGGTCAATGCGCCCTGGACTGGGCGGGGGTTTGTGGGAGAGGTGGAGGTTCATGCACCCGAGCGGTTTGGGACCTCAGAACAGCCATGCCAGAGAATATAGGATCACTTAAACATGCGTGAGTGAAACAAAACACAACTCCCAGTAAGTTTTTGATGAGGAAACAACATTTTAGAATGGAAAAAAGCTCAGAAATTTCAATTTTGCAGAATTAAGCCTCTTTAAATAAAATATCAATGACTTTACAAGAACTGTGTATAGTTATAATGGTCACATACCAGTAAAGAAAACTCTGAGCTGCAGAAGAAGACTGTGTATCTAAAAGAAAAAAAGGAATATGCTATTTGCTTGTCATAAACGGTTTAGATCTGATCTCCCAAATTTCCGAATGATACTTGCCATGGCGCTAAGTTAAAGCACTGGTCCAAAATCAGCCGAAAACCCATGTGTCAGAACAAACTTGGACCTTGACTGTAAGGCAACATAATATTGAAACTTTGATCTTGGCTCTTTTCTCCTAAATCCCGAGGGCGACAGTGTGATTAGGGCTGGCTGTCAGTGAGTGCTCTGCTTCCAGGACTGAAGTGGGCTCCAGCTCTGGTACCACAATGAGCTGCTGTGGGATCATTAAAGAGAGCCAGTGAAAAAACATATCAGAATAACAGTGTTTTGATCCTGCACGGAGCTGTTTATCGTCTGCTAAGTGTTCAACGATAACTTGACTAAGGGCCATCTCATACCACTGCGCTTCCAATGATAACATTATACTTCAGGTCCAGGGATGTCACCGCAGAAAGCACTGATTCCATTTGTTATTTTGCTTGATTAAATAATTTGAGTATTATTGCAAAATCGGATTCAATGCTTAACAGTGCAATGTTTTCCAAAACATATCATAAAAGCCAATTTAATTTAACTACAAGCACTCGGAAAGTCTATGTAATCATTCATTTCTTCACTGACCCCTTGTGACTGGGGTGAGTAGGGCTGGGCAATATATCGTTGCGTGTTTTTTTTTTTTTTTTTTTTTTTTTTTTAAGTGAAGAACGAAGGCACTCTTCATTTACCTGAAGTATAAAAAACCTTTATTCATGTGACTCTATAATTATAAAATCTTTAAAAACCTACCGTGCTGGGTTGTACTTAGACCCACGCGTAGCGTAGGTGAATGGTAAATGAAGGTTTTTCTTCACTTTATTTTGCGAGTTTTTTGTTCCCGAGCATTAAAGAGCATTTTCAATGCAGAATAATTAATTGACAAACACTTCCTGAGCATTTTAGACTTACTCCCACCATGTTTTTTTCCTGCTAAGATATGCATTTATATATACACGCTGAAGTAAAATAAGCTCTTTCCCCAAGACTTTATTTCTTTGTTTTGTTGCAGTACAACCCTCACCATTATACTGTATTTTATAGTGTATATTAGTTCTGTATTTGCAAAGACAACATAAATCCATAAACATTTAAATCTGAATAAATGTTACTGAATACACTGAAGATGACATACTGTCATAATTTTGCTAAGCCCTAGGAGTCAGTCATTAACTATACAAATACCCCAGGTACATTTGTTCCTTAGTCTATGACTAACCTTTAATCATAATATCATCCAATTCTGACCATAGCCTGCCATTATATTGTTAATATTAATAAAATAACAATAAAAATCAACAAACCAAGATGAAAACCAGCTCCAGCAACACAAAACATCCTTGGCAAACAGTCTATCATATGTAAGGCCATAATGTTATTGTGACACAATGGATGCTAGAGTTATTGATATAGCAATAACAATAACAGATGTGTGATGTATTTTGTTGGCCTAGCCTAGTCTTAGAGTGCCGGTCTGTGCTGTTGCTTATTTGCCTCCAGTGGCCTAAAATGGCACTTTAAAGCCTGAAGGTTTGATATGACTTATACATGAAACATGATACGGGCAGGTTTACAGTCTGTGCCACAATCCAATCTGCAGAAACAACTTCCAGGTATTCAGTGGGACTATTGACGTTTGTGTTTCCAGATGACAGGCTCTGGTGAATTTGTGACTAAACTGCATCTAACAAGGACCACCTGTCTCCTCCGGCACACATCAGAGCGGGCTTCAGTGATGACGTTAAATCATGTAGGGTCTTATCGAACGATCGCATGAAGTTTTTTAAAGTCACCATTTCCAGACCAGTTTCTATGGAGAGTAAATGCAAAACCCAAATAGTGAAACGGACATGGTCAAAAAATGATCTCGACTTCTGAGAGTGACCTTCTCCACCCGACTAAACTGTAATTTATATGTGGTGAGTCAATCAGCAAGACAAACAGCTTCAGTGGATACAGTGTGGGTGTCTGGGCTCGGCTGCTTAACCCCGGAGCACTGCAAAATAATTAAAACCATAATTTCCAGTCAAAGTGCTAAAACGTCAAGTAGTCATAACCCAAATAGTGACTGGTAACTTCCTGGTAAAACTCATACAGGGAGCAAATACAGAGCCACAGACAGAGGACACACAAGATGAACCCTTTTTTTTTTTGCTCACATCAAGTGTCATCTGAGCACCCTCGTCCCATTCAGAGTGAGTCACCCCTGCCACTGTAACCGCAGCCCATCCACTGTCCTGGGACAGGAATGTGCGGGCCCAAAGCACAGATGAGGTGTCTGTAGTCTGTCTGCAGAGGAAGGGGTTGTAATCAGTGATCCTAAATGCGACAGTGACTGACCGACAAAGCCACAGCCGATTTTGGTCATTTTTTTCATTGCAAGTTTTTACTGATTCAGCTTCTCAGAGTTTAGAGGGACAGCTGTGGAAACAGCCTTTAATGTGTACTGCGTGACTGAAAATTGAACTTCATCATTATATATAATGTGTAGTGCCTCTGCATTTGTGTTAATACTGTTTTACCAACAGTAGTGAACAGTAGCAAACAAACAGGAGTACTAGTGTCCAATAATCTCTCTGCATAATTATGATATTATTATAACAGTCACATTTATTCACATTAATTCAGAAGTCTAATTTTGTTCTCCATAGTCTAAAACTGAACTTTAATATAAATAACTAAACATCTAAGTTGTAGACACTAAAAAGTTATATATTATGGTATTTAGTAGAATATTTTAACACCCATATTAATATTATAAAACAAAAGGAATAAAGAAAGCAAAATGTTAATAAAATCCTTTAAAGTGGCTAAATATTGTATTAAAATTTTAAATATAAAATACATTAAAATTTAAATTGCCTTACTGGAACTGAAATGAAATTAAAAATTCATCCCACAGACTTAATATGAATACTAAACTCTGTTATAGTGGTGCATTAGGAATCAATTTTCATGATTAACAAAACATATTTTTTCTTTAATTTTCATTATTCAATAAATCCAACCACAAGATAGTGTCTAGAGCTCTACAGCCAACTCTTTTGCCGGTCCCAAACCCAGATATACGGAGAGGGTCGCAGTAGGAAGGGCATCTGGCTTAAAACCCTGAGTGAATCACTGCTTGCTTGGATGCAGATGATTTACTGTGGAAAAAGACAAAACATAAAAAAGAATTCTCATTGTGCACTTATTATTTCATGCATGTTCGTTGGCGAGGTTGGGCTATTAGAATGAAGCTATTAAAAGGTTTTTATTTAGTAGCGCTAGAATAAAATCTATCCCAGCTGCTTTGGGCTGAAGGCGGGATAGTCTCGGGACAATGGCCTGTCCCGATGGCTAGACCTGACAGACAAACTCACACTTACATGACAGTAAGATTATAAGTTCCTGTTATGTTCGAGTTTGTAAAAGACTCACTATAGTGCACTCCTATGATGTTTTCATGGTGCTTGTTTAACATATGTCCCAGGACTGCAGTTGAAAAATTGCCTTGTGATAAATAAATCAATAAAATAAAGTCTCCCATTGGAAAATTACATTAATCTCACATGTCCCACTGCTGCCTGTCTTTGGCACGAGGAACAGAGGGCAATCTGTTCTGGTGCATTGTCTGTGGGACCTGGGGGCTCACTATAGCCACCTACAAATGAGAACCAGACACGGAACAAAAGGAGAGAAGGGGCTTTGTCCTCCAGGAAATCGAGACAAAGTTGCAGTAAAAAAAAAATAAGAGCTTCGCGTAAATGAGTTAAGAGGGAACAGAAAGACACAACAGCCTCCTTTGCCAGGGCAGCGAGGGCAAAACTGTGTAACATGAGGGACTTATGACGGCTATAACAGCTGTCTGAACTGCCTCGCTCTCCCTGACACAAGAAGCAGGGCAACACGACATCAAAGTCCAGATTTGCAAGTCTAAGAAGCGGTTTTGCGAGCTGGAGGAAGGTACAGAGAGAGAAAGCATTGTGTGGGTCTGGTGGTTGACAGAAGAGACTTTCTGCTTGACTAACATTGTTCCATAGACCCAGTTCTGGTTTTGGACCGAGGCATCCCAGACATTCAGGGCCTCCAGGGGCGGGACGGAGCAGAGGCTTCAGACAAGTGCTTGCACCAGGAGAAGGAGCTGACAAAAGAGGTCCTGTTTGAGAGAAGAAGAACAAGGTCTGGAAACCACAGCTCGAGGGGAAAGAGGAGGCAGTGGTCGGGAAGTCTGAGTGTCTCTGAGTGTCTACATCAAAAAACACAAGGACGGAGCTTCTGTAGGTACATAGGTAAAGAGGTTATTGTATTGTTGTCTTTTTAAGTGGTGGGTCATGGGCATGTTCTTAGCAGGTTGTGGATTGACACATTTGTATCCTAAATATAAAATGAGTGAAAAGGCGCAACAGCTCATAATACGAACTAGCAACCATCACCTGCAACATAGAAGTTCTTGTTTTGACCAAGGCTATTTGGGGGTTAAATTTGTTTACATATATATTTTTTGATGAACCATTTCTAATATTCCTGATGTTATGAGATGTTTGTGTCCATAGGTCTTGATCCCTGGAGACAGGTTGCACCCATGTCCTATGCTCTTGATACATTTAACACAATCGCACTGTTTTGGCTTATTTATTTAGCCTTAGCTTTCAAAATCAAAATAAACATCCTTGGGTGCCCGCTCCTTGACTTAACACGAAAGCCACGCACGTGGTACATGTGCGGGCAAAGATCTTATCGGTCATCCTCAACAAAGACCTCCACACCTGTCGCTGCCACACACTTCATCTAATTTTGGTGGTCTACTCTGCGCTTGGACACGCCCACCTTCCACTATAAAGAAGACAAAGAATGTCATTAATTTATGTATATAACAATTAAAATAAAACCTTTAATATTACGCTTATTTTAAACAAATTGTATTTTTTTTATATTACATTAATGGCTCTAACACGCACTATGGTCTCGGTTTACCCTGCTTCTCTGTTTTCTTGATATCAATTTCAAAAGCTAAAAAAAACAAAAAACAAAACAGAGTGCAGGCCACTGTCAGCTCATAGCTTCATGTTATGGGCCTACTTTAAGCAACATGTTAAATTACAAAGACAGTAATTAAAAACTCCTTTGTGTGTATACAGTGGGCTAAATGTCTGCTACTACAAATGAGGTCAAAGTGCATTGTAGTACTGTCCATGGTGCTGAAGCAGGACATCACCATGCTCACAGCAAAATCCTCAAATAGCCTAAACCATAAACTGAAATGACTGAATATATTGGGCCTGGGTGAACTGCAATTCTGCTGAGCTATTTCAGTATTTTATGAAGTAGTTTATTAATACAAACTTTGAATAACCTGAATAACCTGACACTTTTGGATGTTAGGCACAAATCTGAATCAAAAATAGTTTCCAGAGGGCTCGAGCAACAGTGATGGTGTGAGTTGTATATCTGACATCACGTAAGAGCTGGTGATTTTGTTAAGACTAAGGCTCTCGATTAAATAAAGCTGCTGTCACAATGCCGCGCGGGGTCATTAGAGCATACCAACACTTGTGTCATGTGGCCAGCTACAAGGAACTGTTCTGCAGCAAAAACACCCTTCAGAACTGCGGTTTTTAGGGGACTCTGTTGTAGTTTCAAGGCCGAACGAGGAGGAAAACAGATTTTTCAAACTGCTAACACATTGGTATGTTTAAAAAGATTTACATACAAAAACAAATATGACATTCTAGCTGCTCGGATCTCATCAATGTGATAATTAAATTAATCTCCCCATGTCAGAGAGGGGCTTCCACTGGGACATAGTTGTAATACTCACATATTTATAGATAGAGAAAGCCATGGAAGATAAATGGCTTATCACAAATACACTATAACCATAATAAAAGTTTGAATTAGGACAGAAAAGTAAGAAAACAAACTGACTTGAACACAGGGAAGAGCAGATTAAACAAATGGAAATATTTAGAGGGCTGCAAAGGTGAAGAAAAGTGGATGCTAGGAGGCAGATGATTTGCTGTTGCGACCCCAGAAAGAAAAAAGCTAAAAGGATACAATTTTTTTTTTTTTAAGTTGGCCAAGCACCAAATGACAAATACCCAAAGCATGGTTTCCCAAAAAGTTTAGGATTTTAACATTACTGGCAGAATTATGTTATCAAACTGTTTGTATTGCAAGAATGAAGTTGTGTAAACGCCGAACATTAATCACTAATCAACCCTCACTACCGCGAACCTGCTTCTTCAGTGACAAATAATGAAAAATAAGGAGCTTGAAAACCTTTATTAATGAACTCACCATAAGCTGCACACTGGGAGTAAAATCACAGTCATAAATCGACCAGTTGTCAGAGAGAAACAAGAAAATCATTTTTACATAATTTTTCATATTTAGTGTCACAGTGTTTGTATATGTCTTATCAGCTGAGGTGTATTGGCTTATGGATATTGATAAATAAAACTGTATTTGTACGTTTCTGTAGCAACTAACACACAATATCCCAATAACCACATGAGCAACTTACTGTGAACCTTGCAGTGGGAATTTGATCACTGGATCACCAATGGACAAGTTTTCAAGTGAACTAATTTTGAAACATTGCAGTTTTATGTGTAATAATGAGAATATGTTTCTTATCAGTGGCCTGATAAGAACAATGCTGCAGCAAACTTGACTGAACTGTTCCCCTTCTAATGATAATAATGCATCAGTATTATAAAGTGCTTTTCTGGACACTTAAAGTCCCTTTACAATTGCATTATTCCTTCACTCCCCATACTCAGTGGTGCCAACCTACTCCTGTAGCCACAGCTGCCCTGGGGCAGACTGACAGAGTTGTGGCTGAGCCTACGGCCTCTCGGAGCACCACCAATCATACACACAGTCATACAGGCAAGGTGGGTGAAGTGCCTTGCCCAGTGACTTATAAATATCTATATAGATGTAAGATGTAGAAGATGTAACTTGGTGTTAAAGTGTCAGATTCTGGTGACATATATACTACAGGGATGGGACGATTCCTTAAAAAAAAAATCTAACTGTTCAGTTCTGGCCTCATGGTTCGACTCATGCGTAAACCGTACGATCCTCATGTGTCTCTTATCAAGTGCCGTGTTTTCATTTGGCTCAAAAGAGGAAAGTTTAAGCTGCTGTCCTTGTGAAGATCGATTAAAATAGTTCAAAGACATGCAACCAACTTTAAGCTTTATACCAGTTTTTTATAAATGCAAGAATCACAAAGTTACTAACCATTAAATGTCTGAAAACAATACAAAGATATTACATTTAATTAAATATGTGCGCGTCATAGCACTCGATTGCCGGGAACACAACCAAAAGAGAGAGACATTTACTTTCTATAACTTCGTTTTAATGGCCTGACACACAGGAATAGGGCAGGGGGACAGAGATCTGGGCATGAGAGGAAAAGGCAGTGGGGATGGGAGGGACTGCTGTGACAGAGCAAACAGAGCAGTCGCAATCAGACAGAGACAAGAGAGACAAGAGGTTCAGAGGAGGTTTAACTTTAGTCAAGTAAATAATCTAAAAGTATAAAGAACAGTGTGCAATACAGTAGACAGGTCTGAGGGTGGATATTTTCTATAATGACTTGGAAAAAGATTTGCGTAAATTACGCGATGCATACGCAGCTGTAGCTTCATTACAGGTGAGACATGATCTTTACCTGAGCACAGTGAGCTCTGAATGTTTCCTCTTTATTCATAAAAATGTCTTTTTATTTGGCCTTGTTAATTTCTATCTCCCTTTACATAAACAGTTTTCCTATGATGAAATAAAATTTGTTCTTTCTTTAATTATGTAGGCCTACAAAATGTGGAAAAAACAAATGCAAAACAAACAAAAAAAAACCTAACACAAATACAT
Organism: Bostrychus sinensis; assembly: GCA_020698575.1. NCBI lineage: Eukaryota > Metazoa > Chordata > Actinopteri > Gobiiformes > Eleotridae > Bostrychus > Bostrychus sinensis. The sequence continues at coordinate 12,552,358 of CM036247.1, forward strand.
AAAATCAAAATAAATAAAAAATCGTGATGGCAAAATCATGAATCGAACCAAATCTGAATTTTATGAACTGTCCCATCCCTAATATAGCCTACTAGCATCAACCCGCTAAGCAGAGTATCTGCAGAAGAAGCCACACTAGTTTCCATACTTTATGCAAGGAACCATCGCAACTAATTAGGAGTAGCTGTTTTAATGATTTTCAGGCTTCATATTTTGTTTCAAGAGACAAATGTGTCCTCAGGAAACTTTAGATAAAATGGACTACAGTGTTTCAAAGCCAAACATGATGCATTGCCCAATGTTGAGGAGTGGCTGAATGTTTTAGTTTAGGTTGACCTCAGATATTTGAAATAATGCAATGCAATATTCCCTTAAAAATGTGGATAATATTGTGGGGCAAAACATTAAGAGCAAGGTCACAAGATCAAAGACCATGGCTCAAAACCTAAACATAAAGATGGTGCAGTTATTTTCTAATGTATAAAGTTTGTATTCAGATAAACCATGCAATAACACTGAAAAGTTTGACCTATGATTTAACAGAAGCCTTTCTCTGATGCTGTTTATTTGTATTGGTGTAGTCTGTGCTCTGGAGCTGACGAGGGAGGCCAGCTTCTCCTCACCGCTCATTTACAAATCACGGCATACTTCAACCCCACTGTAACTCTGCCTAAAGATGACTTGTATTTTTTGGACCCCGGGAAGTTCACAATCAATGATGATAATCCCGAACTGACTTCTGACCGGTTGAGTCACACAACATTTGTATCTCACTGCCATAGAAACAAAACTTAAAAATCACTCTAATAATAATAATAATAACGGGTGATGTTTATAAAATATCTGTCAGTGAAAGACAAGCCTGGGCAAGTGTCGCTATTGAATAAATGACTTTCCTATCACGCGCTGATAAACTTTTAATAATGGCCCGGTGAGAGGAGAAATTCACAGGCCAGCGGTTCATGTTACTCCTCACTAAATTGGACATCACCATAATGTACGATCCAGTGAGTAGCCAATGTTTAACCTTTGGCTGCGTGTCGCTTCAAACTAAAAAATACATTACCTTCATAGACCAAGCCCTTTTCTGAGAATCTGAAACAGGAAAAAAAAGGGTCTCCAGGGATCACAGCCGTCTTCATCAGTGTCTCTCTCTGATCAGTCGGTGTGTGGGTTAACCTCGCTGCAGCTAAGGGTCAACCTCATCCACTACAGTTTAAAACACAGCGAGTATGAGAGAGCACAACTACAGACCGCTTCACTTGAGGGCAGTGTTTGTTAAACAATAGGGTCAGGGCCACACGGTGACGAGATGTTTTTGTGCATTTGAAGTTTGATACATAGCAAAGATATACTGAAAAATGAGGTGTAATGTGATCTTATGGACAGTATAGTATAGCCTGGAGGTTGCATAGTGTCTGTAGCGAGTAAACAGAGCACATACTAAAACATGGATGATAAAACTCCTGCCAAGCAACCGCTTACTCAAAATCTAATCTCAAATGCTCAAATACTGTCTCTCTGTCATGCCTGATTACAACAACAATTGTGCCAGTCTGACCTTAAACTCACTGAATGACTTGTTACATACTGTAAACAGCATTTCACCTGCTTGCCAAACCTACTTTATAAGAGGTCATTAGGTTCAATTGTAGATTGTAGTCTAGAGATTACAGATGTAAACTAGCAATCTCATTTTACTGACTTATTCAAACCTGTATAGTTAAATTGTTAAATGTCAAATGTGTTTATTGATGTGAACAGCCCTATTCAGGAAAATGAATGAAAAAATAGTGTTGATTTGACATTGCAAAGTGTCAAGTCAACAGAGCACTTATCAACAAGAATTAAAAACTTTTTTCCCCCAAATAAAATATATAAATGAACAGCAGAACACAGTTAAGTGAATCTTTTTTATTTAGTTTATTTAAGTTTATTTATATGCTTTAAAGCCTTGCATGGTCTTGTTCAGCAAACTTTAAAAAAGGCCACAAAGTTCAACTTTACTATATATCTATGTCCTTGTGTATTTTACCTGTCTAGAGACTACAGAAACATGCAGTCTTATTCTTACTGGTTTCATTTTGGTAAAAATGTTCAATAATATGTACAGTCCAAGTTCAGGTACGTTAAGGAAAAAACAGTAATCATTTGACACTGCAAACGTCTGTAGTGAGTAAATAGAGCACACATATTAGTTAATTTTAAAAATGTGTAACTATATTGCATGAAAAGTATAAAAAGTTTAAGTTAAAATATAGTAATTGTCTATATTCTATTTCAGCTGCCTTACCTGCCTATCGTGTAAAAAGATTTGCACAGTCCGTATTGAATAAATTTGTAAAGAATGTATTGATTAGACGTTGCCAAGTGTCTGTAGTGAGTAAGCGGAGCGCCTACAAACAGGAATGATTAAAATACGTTGTATTTCCAAATAACTGTGTCTGCATGGACGCATGACAAAAAACTGTAACATCTCATCTCAATGCTCACAGAGGGTCAATTCCTCTCTGTCCTTGCCTGCTTCAAACAACATTGAGGTGTATCTAACTGCGCACTAACTACATTATCTAATTATGTAATTTAGTTTAAATAAATCCATGTTTTATATATTAAGCCTTGCATGAACTTGACTCATTAAGTTCACGTGCACTAACTGCCTGTGTGCTATTTAATGTGACAAGCCTACAGACAGAAACAACTATTATCTTGTTAAAATGCCGCATACTTATTACTGTATTATTTTGTTACAGATGTTTATCAATGTACACAGTCCCTAAAAACACTATTGCTTCAACATTGCAAAGTGCACTCAAATATGGATAACAAAACTAATTCCGAATAATTTTATAAGCATGGACGCATGACAAAAAACTGTAAAATCTCTTCTCAAATGCTCACACAGGGTCAGTACCTCTCTGTCATGCCTGCTTCCAACAACATAGCCAATCTGACCGCACACTAATGGTCCCGGGCTGCTATCTCCAGCACATTACCCCTGGGAACCACACATCCAAACACAGCGAGAGCGAGTGCTTGCACTGAACAGGCCCACAGCAGGGCTAAATTACACTTTATACAAATTGTGAATATTTCTTTGTAGGCACTTAAAAAGTCTTCTCAAATCCAAGGGGGCTTTTTTGACGCCCCTCGGCCCGCTAACCGCACTAACCACAGGGATTTCCATCAGTTGAGCTGCATCCTGTGAGGGGCAGCCAGATATTTCAACCATTCACCCTTCACCACACGCCAGAAAAAACAGCAGGGCGGGGACAGAACGGGTGTTTGTGCCTAATTATTTAGTTATCATCCAAAAAATATATCTGTATTTTCTCATGAAGTATTTTTTTTGCATTTAAAATTCAAATAGGGGCATTTATTTGTGTTTATAGGCTGTTAATAGTTGGCTGGTAAATGCAGAGGTGTGAAGGCATGCTTAAGACATAAAACTTCTGATAAAGTCCAGGACTAAGGAAACATTTTATCAGTGTGTTTATACGACTAAAAATGTGGTTATGGATCCGATGGAGCTTATGTGACAGGACGTGACTGTCTGAATTGAGCCTTTTAATGCACCTTACGTCGTGATTGACAGCAGAAACAGAGGAGCTGGAGGGAGTGGTCCTGGGACAGAGAGGGAAACAGAGGGAGGGTGACCCGAGTTAAGGTTCGTGTTTCGCTGCAAAAACACCCGGACCGGGGCTGCTTGAGCAAAGAAGTGACAGATATTCAGAGGTATGTCAACAACACAGGAGTGTACACTGGATCACACACTTAAGAAGCACTCATTCCCACAAAAGGCGCTCACAGGAGATGGTAAGATTTTAAATATGTCTTCATGTTTAAGTTCAAGCTGAAATAACACACGGCCTGTTCATTTAGGAAGGTAATTCGTATATGTTGCAATGGAAATAATATACAGTAGTACAGAGACAGCTTAGTGTTAATGAGGTGTGGTTTGAAGAGATGTGTATGAATAGTTGCAGGAAACTGTCAGTATCATCTAACATAAGCAGACAGAAGCAACAGATGATAACTTAATGATGCATCAGTCTTATATAGCACTTTTCTGGACACTTGAAGTTTCTATACAATTCCACTCACCCCAAAATGAAATAAATGAAATCAATATCCATACAATTATGCACAATATTTAAGCTATTTAGAGTGGTAAGTGATAGGCAGCCCCTGTGTTAATAAGGAGGATCTGCAAGGCCAAGAATGAAAGATACAATAGATTCAATACAATGAAATATTATTTATTTTTATAAACTTTTTGAATATATTTTGAGCCTTCTTTTACAGGTTTCCCTATTGTCCAATCCTACACACTACTGCAGCAACAGACTTGGATTTGCTATATGTAAATATATGCTTGTGCTATTTAATAAGAATTACATGTCAATGAATGGCCATTTCTCCTGTCAGCATTACTACAAACAGTTTCTTTTATAGATGTTGGCCTATAGTTTTATATAGTGAGATTTTAAATTGCATTTCCAACAGAAGCTATACCCATATATATATATATATATATTTAAGGCTTTTTGAAATAGTTTTGGACACCTCTTACTATTTAACATTTTATCACATAAAATAATGTATAAGCATGGAATACATATTGTTTTGGGGAGCTGTTACTTTCAATTTGCAGATAACACTTAAATTAGGTGCGTGTCGCCTCCTGCTGGCAACAATGGGGACTGGACAGAGCATAAAATGGCTGAGTAGCACAACTAGCAACATGATGCTAACAGATAGATAAATGAGCTTTCTGCTTCATAGTGACGCCAATTTAAGTGTCGAAATGATCAGAACGAGTGTGGTGACGATGTACTGGCTTTACAAACGCGCAGGAGCGCTTCCTGGTTTCATGTGCTACGTAGAGCGGTGAGACCGAGCATTTTAAGCTCTTGAGAAGGGACAGGCTTAAGATACACGATTACTCAAATAAGCATGAATGAAACAAAATACTACTCCAGTTATTTTTTTGAGGTGGAAACATTATAACATAGTTAAATATAAGTCTACCTTTACTTACAATGTATAGGGTCATAGTACAAGTTTTACCTTATAGGATCTCATTAAAAACACAAAGTGCTGGGGAAGAATCTACTGTCTACTTTACAACTCACATGAGCTGTCAGTGAATGAGGAGTCTACATCGGTGGGAGGAACAGACACATTTTTGGCTGCGATGCCACTGTAGACTGCATGAGTGCTAAGTACATGGCTCATCTTTGCCCTGGCTTTCCTTTTTCCATGTCCTCCCGTTTTTCTCACATAGGCCTGTACTATATCCACTACAACAACTCCTTACAACCCAGCCTGTTCATTAGACTTTTTACTTCACTACCCTTAAGACCACATCCTCTGTTTTTGCCTTTCTATCCCATCATGCAGCAATTTTTCAAGATGAACTCATGTCCAGTGGGTTCTCAGGGGAGCCAGGGGAGAGAGAGGGGGACAGATTACTTTACAACAGCAAACGAGTGGCTCTGGGTTGTGTGTGTGTGCGTGTGGTGAGCGGACAGGTCACTCGGGACATCATACCAGAGCCATGAGGACAAGCCCATGGTTTGACAAAGTGAGATTGGCCATTAACAGCAAGGAGAGCCTGGAGAGTGAGCAACAGAGAGCTGGACAGAGCAGGGAACAGGGGCAGGACACTGAGAGGATTATTCATCGTGACAATATTCAGGGGAATGGGTAAAAGAGTACACTGCAGTAAAGCCAGGGAGCTGTATAACAAAACAAAACAATGGGTTTACATTATTCAGCAATATGTGAAGAAGTAAGAAGGCAAAATGGTAATAAGGTTAATAATTCAGTACAAGGCAAGTAAATAAATTCTCTATGCAACCATATCTGGTGACAGTTTATTACCTAGACTACCTATTAAACAGGTAATCTTTAGGTACATTTGTATAATAAGCTGTAGGTGTACAGAGATACTGTATGCTAGTTTAGAGTTGCCAACTCAAGGGAGGAAGATAGGATAGTTGCCCAATCATGTTAAGTAAGTATTTTTCAATGACAGGGTTTTTAAGAGCATCACAGAAAAAAAATATTTAAGCTAAGCACATTGTCAGCTCAGTTTGTGGATGGAGTATTGTTCCCAAAACACTGAGCAGAAACAAAAAGTCAAGTAATGTCTATTGCTATCTTGTCTGTTATTGTCCATTTGAAGACCTAGAATTGGCTATGTTTTAATACAGTTTTATTTAGTTATGTATTTTCTTGTTTAATTTGTCTTATGTATATTAGTGGTGGGACTCAATAAAACAAAATGTCTAATTAATTACAGGCTTTGTCATTAATTAATCACAATTAATCGCATTTTTATCAAATGGCAATATTTATATTATGAAATAAAATATAACAGCTTATTTGTATGTTCTAGCATATTTTAACTGGATTTCACACTGTGGCCAACCAGGGCAGTAGTCAGGGTTTGAGCGTTGACCTCCCGTGCACGTAGTAACACATGGTACTCTGTAATTAATTCATCGTGATTAACGCGTTATAGTCTATCTATCTATCTATCTATCTATCTATATATAAAAAAAAAAAATAAAATTGTCCTCTCGCCCTCCGCGGGCGGTTTCATCCATCCAAGCGCGGGTCCTCTACCAGAGGCCTGGGAGCTTGAGGGTTCTGCGCAGTATCTTTGCTGTTCCTAGGACTGCGCTCTTCTGGACTGAGATGTCTGATGTTTTTCCTGGGATCTGCTGTAGCCACTCTTCCAGTTTGGGGGTTACTGCCCCGAGTGCTCCGATGACCACGGGCACCACTGTTGCCTTCACTTTCCAGGCCTTCTCAAGTTCTTCTTTGAGGCCTTGGTACTTCTCCAGTTTCTCGTGTGTTCCTTTTTCCTGATGTTACAATCGCTTGGTATTGCGATGTCAACCACAACGGCTTTCCTCTGCTGTTTGTCCATCACCACAATGTCCGGTTGGTTTGCCACTACCATTTTGTCTGTCTGGATCTGGAAGTCCCACAGGATCTTAGCTCGGTCATTCTCTATCACCTTTGGAGGTGTTTCCCATCTTGACCTCGGGACTTCCAGACTGTACTCTGCACAGATGTTCCTGTACACTATACCAGCCACTTGGTTATGACGCTCCATGTATGCTTTCCCTGCCAGCATCTTACAGCCTGCAGTTATGTGTTGGATTGTCTCAGGGGCCTCTTTGCACAGTCTGCACCTGGGGTCTTGTCTTGTATGGTAGATCTTGGCCTCTATTGCTCTGGTGCTCAATGCCTGCTCCTGTGCAGCCATGATCAGTGCCTCTGTGCTGTCCTTCAGTCCAGCCCTTTCTAGCCATTGGTAGGATTTCTCGATGTCAGCCACTTCAGTTATCTGTCGATGGTACATCCCATGTAGGGGCTTTTCCTCCCATGATGGTTCCTCCAGCACCTCGTCCTCTGTTTTCCACTGCCTGAGACATTCACTGAGAACTTCATCTGTTGAGGCCATCTTCCTGATGTAGTCAAGGATCTTGGATGTTCCATCCTGGACAGTGGTTCTAGTCCTCTGCCTCCTTCCTTGCAGCTTATCTGATGACCGGCAGGGCATAGCTGTTGATTGCCCGGACTTTGTTCTTGCCATTGAGCTGACTCCTTAGGACTTGCCTTACTCGTTGGAGGTATTTGGCTGTGGCTGCTTTTCTTGTGGCCTGGTCCAGGTTGCCATTTGCTTGTTGGATTCCAAGGTACTTGTAGCTGTCCTCAATGTCTGCTATTCTGCCGTCTGGAAGTGGGACCCCTACTGTATGGACTACCTTCCCTCTCTTTGTCACCATCCGCCCACACTTCTCAAGTCCGAATGACATTCCGATGTCATTGCTGTAGATCCTGGTTGTGTGGATCAGTGAGTCAATGTCTCTCTCGCTCTTGGCGTACAGCTTGATATCATCCATGTAGAGGAGGTGACTGATGGTGGCCCCGTTCCTGAGTCGGTACCCATAGCCAGTCTTGGTGATTATCTGGCTGAGGGGGTTCAGACCTATGCAGAACAGCAGCGGGGATCTTATCTCTCAGGTCAGTTGCTGCCTCGCTCAGCTCGATGGTGCTTATTGGGGCTTCGTACCCAAATTCTGGATGGGGAGTTGGTGTTAACTCCCCTCTGACCTTGCGTCCTGGCTCCCCCTTGCCGTAGCATATGTGTTGTATCTCGTCAATCTCAAGTTGTGAAAGCAGGTGCCGCTTGTGGATGTTGGAACACTGAGCTACTAGTTGTTTAGCAGTGAGTGTTGATTGTGGGTTTCGAAGTTGCCATATTTCCCACATTCTCTTCATGTAACCCCTCTGACTAGGGTTACTGGAGTAGTAGCATTCCAACAGAGCCTTGTTCTCGCATCTCGTCCACTTCCGTCTTGTTCCAGTAGCCCACTTCTCATCAGGCTGCTCTGGTTCCCCAACACCTGACGCAGACCTTGTTTGACCGGGCGACGTCTGAGCCGGTATGTCGCGTAATTCATTGTCTCTCATCATCATTATATATGAGGTAGGCAATAGCGCAAAGGGTCTTGCCTAAGGACCCACACATTCGCCCTGGCCGGGATGTGAACCCGGGTCCCCTGTGTGAAAGTCGGTTGACCAGGACTAAACCTTACCCATATATATATATATATATATATATATATATATATATATATATATATATATATATATATATATGGGTAGGTATATATGGGTATATATACCTACCCATATATATATATATATATATATGGGTATATATACCTACCCATATATATATATATATATATATATATATATATATATATATATATATATATATATATATATATATATATATTCTGGTTCCAGTTTGGGGAGGTGGGGGAACATGTTATCTCTGCGTTATCTCAAATTAAGCCCAGGCTATAAGACTATGCTAATAAATCCCATTACTTGCAAGAATGAACGTATTTACACAGCATTGTGGAGTATACAGGACTTAGAGCAGTTATTTGAGAGTTAGTAGTCATGTAGAGGTAATGCTTGTGTTGGCCCAACCCGGGGTATAGCTGGGCCCATAGCTGCTGAAATAGGCTTATGGCAATAGGTGGGCAAAACTCCTTAAAGAAAAATATTCTACTAAACAGTATAGTGCAAAAATAATATGTTTTTAAAAATATGTATGTGTAGTTTGTGATCTGTAATCTTACAAGTTTTACATGGCAGCATAGCTTTACATAAAGAGTCCCAACAAAATGACTGAAGTCAAGTAGTCAGGGTTTACTGCAGTGTGACAGGGATTAAAACCACACTGTTGCCTCTGGTCCAGGACAGAACTGGATATCCCGCTGGAGGCAGGGGCAGGACAAGCCAGACAGGGCCTAATGATCTCAGCCACAGTGGTCCTAAACAGAGCTGCTTCAGGGGGGATTATGAGCAGGACAGAGACAGCACTGGGAAGCTGTTTGCTGTTGTTGGACAGTCTTGAGAGAAAGACACCAAAGTCCAAAAGTGTGACCCTGAAATGAGAGGGGCAGGTCTAACTGATCTCATCGAGCTGTTGGAGGCAAAAATCAGGAATAAAGAGAAATGGACTGAGCACATGTCATGGGAATATTGGACTGACATGTTTTCTAAACTACAATGAAGAGTGTGTGGCCTGATTTGGGCCTGTGTTCTGTTGGTCGCTATAGTAAAGGTCCGTAAAAGAGACACAAAATACTGTTAGTGATCAAGCAACCTCCAAGAGAGTTCCTATAAGGTGCAGCTCCACATGTTTTGTGTTTTGTCAAGCCTCCTGCATTACTGTATAAGAGCAGGATGAGGTGCTGCCCCCACTGCTCTGATGTTAATTCCAACAGTGGACACTCAAGGTACTGCAGGAAAAAAAACTAGAAGCACTCGGAGAGCACAGATCTCCACAAAGCCATAGCTCACTGACCTGAAAAAAAAAAACCCTAAAGGCCCGGCTCTAGTTCAATAAGTATTAAAAATACATCACATCTGTGAAAAAACTACTGAAAGAGAAAAACCTTACCTTTTAATTTGGTGTTATTTGCAAGAGTGCAGCTACATCTGTTGCTGTGCAACATCCAATGTCATATGTACCCACTATATTTAGAACCTTCTGGATCACCAGAACCAGAATATCAACATGATCCAGGTCAAACTATGTCAGATTATAACATCTACCATGATGTCATCTAGTAAATTTTTGCCAATGATTCTGGGCATTATTAGAGTTAGAAGCTATATTGGCAAAATTAGCCATATCTCTCAGTAGTAAAGAATCTTTAAAAAAATTCCTGGATCCAGATGGTGATCCAGATCACCCCCAAAGTGTAATCACTTTTTCCTTATTTAATTTCTGACATTTCCTGAAAATTTCATCTATATCTCTATAACTTTTTGAGTTATGTGGCTTGCTAACAAACAGACAGACAAACACCCCTAAAAATATTACATTACATTATAATATGCCATGCTATGCAACCCAGACCATGATCTACAAAGAAAGACGTGGTGTACAGCTGACAAGCCACCAAGAACAACAAAAATGGCTATATATTTTAATGCCCATTTTTGGACCGTTCAGAATTTTCAAATCAACTTAAAATAACGTTTATTTATTATGTCGTTTCACAATTCTGCCTTTGCTCTCATTGCAGGCTAACATTGCTAGGCTTGGTGGTCAAACAGTATTTAATAGTGATGGGGGAATTGATATCACGCAGTACTCATTTGGCTATCAATGACTTGAAAAAAGTATTGCTACTAATTACTACATGTGAAATACCCCCAGCAGCACACTGGACTGATCAATCCATGTCATGTGATAGAAAGTTATCTGTTTTGTTTGTCCTACTAGCAACAACTCACTATTGTGGCCTTTAAAGCTATTTATTTTATACTGTGCACATTAAAGTTGTTAAATGGCCAGTGTTATTCATGTGGAAACAATCAGTATCGGTTTGATACATTTTTCCCCATATCAGTATCGTACCAAATCTTAAAAGTGTGGTATCGCCCATTACTAGTATTTAAGTATTAAACCTATGAGAAACTAATGATCAACACACCTTTATATATAGCCTGAAAGGACAAATGTTCATATTCTTAGGGATATGTAACTCCACAAAACAAACCAATCATAGGAAATATGACACAACATAAAGTCTAGGTTTGCAACATTAGCAATGCCCAAGTGAACTAATTTTGGATCCCAAAGTGTTTGCTGCTTAGGCAAGGGATTACAAATGAAAGTGTGAAATGGGCTGGAACACAAGAAAAGGCAAGAGACAATATAAAAACGTCTCAAGGCTGTTGAATGCACTGCGTAAGGGGAAAAAGAGATGATGAGATGATGAAAACATAGATGTCATTACGGAGCTGGGGTCATCAGTCACACAACCAGAGCTGTTATTAGCACTGTCCGCTCCATTTGCTTTAAACAGCCGTTGAGCTCGGAGTTGTTCAACATAGTATTTGGTGTTAAATTATAGAGAAAATGTAAAATATATGGGCTGCAGTAGGAAGAAATGAGTGTGAGGAAAGACACAAAACAGTCCTGGTATCACTGGCTGTGCAGGATACAAAGCCGCATAAGGCAACGGGTTAGGGGTTAATTGGGCTGGGAGTAACTTCTGGTTGAATTGAAGAGCTAGGGTCATTAAAGTTGGCATTTAGTGAGAGAAGACCTACGACAGTCGAAGAAGTTTTAGACACTCAAAGGAATCAAGGGACTGAAACAAAACAGCACAACCACTTAAAACCCGATTAAGAAACTGATTTGAGAGCGCAACAACAACACATTCTCAAGAGCAAGTTACTATTACAGAAATACAACCCTCACGCCTTATCAGAGTGACTATTTTTATAACCCAAAAATGTAATTAGGTGAGGCTGAGGCGGACATATTGGCAGGCACTTTATCATCAAGCTCAATAAGTTATAACGAGTGTATTTGGCAAAGCGGAGATGATCCTTATTTGTCTAGTTTCACAAATCATATTCATCTCAGGAATGCATATTTCATATACCACAAATACAAGATGGAAGGAATAACACATGACAACACCATCCTGGAATCGCATACTTTTTCTATGATGACATTTGGCCCGTTCAAGTACTTTTTCTTCCAAAACATCCCTAAAAAACACAGAGGTCATTTTGACTTTGAGCTAAAATGAGAGGTGGTATTTACCCTGTTGATATGCCAGACTGCCACTCTCCAAGTACTGTACAGTGGAAAAGTTTTAGTGAGGCATAAAAAAAACGTTGTTAACTAAGAGTGTTTTAATAAATACAGAATTTCTGGAAAGGTCAACATGATAAGTTTTGGTGTGGTTTAGATCCAGGAGTCTATTAAGGGATTTGGTAGCATTTTAAGATATGGACTGAAAATGCTAACCAATGATTAGTTTCAGTGGATTCTTCAGCATTGAAAGATATAAGGGTTTTTAGCCTGGCCAGTCAGACGCTTTTCCTACTCTATACAACAATGTTGGTCTGGTGTCCCTTTTGACTGAATTTCATTTCAATGAGGGGAACAATCACAGACGGAGTAACCAATCAGAAAAATTAAGGACGGGACATAAGCAACGCGCCACTGACCAGACACGGTGCATTCTTGCCGGTTTTTCCATAAAACACCGGAATATGGCGTATTATGAGCAGCTCTGTACTTATTTCTGAATGGCGACAGCAACAGAAGCCAGTTGTACAAAGACTTGTGTTAAAAGTTGGTTTGTTTGAATGTGGGCGTTACATCGGACGCCAGCGGGATTTTACTGTTGTTCAAATGGAAAAAAGATGAAGAAAAAAGTCCCACAGAGGACTGAACAACAGCGCGGACTTGAGAAGAATCAACAGGTGACAAAGGAACTACCGTTAATTAGTTGAGGGAAGTTATTAAATTTGGTTTGGCGCCATCTTGCTTATTTTTGATAGGACATTAGTTTCCGCATTTATAAGACGCACAGCAGATAAATGACTGTGATAGGCCAATTCCAAATCGACTGAAGAGAAATGGTTCACTGTGACTGAGGGACCAGACTGTCCTGCTTTCAAAATGAAAGTAGGAGAGGCTGGCTGGCCAGGCCAAAGGGTTTTGTGGCTCAATGTAAAGAGCATTTTCCCCTGAACTAGAAGATCTTTGAGTATGAGTCGAGGCCTGAACTCTATATCTTTACCATTACGAGATAGGACCATTGTCTTGACAGAAGTCTACGCTCTCTGAATGCTTCAAGTTTCATTTTTTTTTTAAATTTGTATATTTTTGTACATAGATACACCTTTCTTTCTTCACAGTCGTTCTTAAAACCTGTCAAAGACTTCTGCTCTACTGTATGTGCGTGTGTTTTAATAAGAGTGAGGTAAGAGCAAAGATTAACCATGGTCGATGATTAATACAGCTTGACTTACTGACTTACTGCATGCAATTATGGCCATGTCTTTTCTCAAGGCTGACTTTCTCACACTCGCCAGCGTGCACCATATGGGGGTGAAACATGTGCATACCAAACACACGCAGATGCCACAGATCGCCAGCCCACCCTCCGCTCAACCTCAAAACCACGAAGGGTTAAATATAATCAATCTTCTTTAACAATGCTGTCAGAGAAGTGTCTGAGAACGCTGACAGACACAAACTGTTGTACGTGCGCTATTGTTAGGCCCAGTCCGCAGCGAGTGTCAGGGATATCTCTCCGCATTAAAATAAGCCTGTGGACAAAAGCAAGGTATGTGCAGCGAGGTACACACTTTTATTCTCCAGAGTAATTGTATTTGTGTAGTGTTTTAATGCTTTCCATGTACACCTGCCATACTATTGTAATAGTCATAATAATGGGGTAGATCTTATAGTGTACTCAAACCAGTCCTAAAACCTTTTAAGCTTCAAGGCAGGGACTTTAATGATCTTGTGAAGTGGACACCAAGATGTTTAAAAATAAATTTAAATCAGATCCAGCACATATTCTACAAGAAAAGCCCTACGACAGGTACACCATCGTCTGTGTGTCATAGGCACAATAAAACTATAAAGATATAATATTTGAAAGTTTTCTTTTTACAGTGTAATATAGCTTTGTAAATTTACTATAACTATGTTTACTTGTACTTTTATGTTTTTTTTAAGTTATTTGTCTTTGTCTTGCTCTTTGATGGGCTGGAAGCTACACACCTAAACACACACTTTCCATTTAAACAAAGGACTAAATTGCGTTGCCATATATGTAGCTAAGTGGTTGAGCTGCGGTGCATATATAGGGCAACTACAGCCTGCCTCTGTATCATGGGTTTGAATCTGGACTCCGGTGGTTTGCCGAATGTCTCTCCCCGCTCTTTCCGTGATTTCCTGCAATACTATCTAAGCAATAAAGCCTAAACAAACAAACAAAAAAAAATCTTTACAAAATAACACAAAAAACGGACTAAGTTGTTTTACACACACATTTACTTCTACATTGTTACATATAGACATATATGTATGGATTCTATTGTGTACGTATTCATTTACTTTATGGTAATCCTGTTATTACTTTAAAAGTGATCTTAATGAGAAAATAGCAGTATGCACTTGTTATGGTTGATGTTCTACGTGGATACACTGTATATATACCATATCAATATGACCATAGAGTACAAGTGTTCAATATTCAACTAAAACAAATAAGTTGTGTGTCAACAGATGTACTGCAGCCTCTCCTTGGATAACTTACTGTTTGCTCTCATACCTGTGGGGATTTGTGAGATCTCCAGCTGTACTGGTGACTGTGGAGGCTGGCCAGCAGCACGTTCTCATCTGTGTCCACCTGACCGAAGCGCAGAGTCTCATGAGTGTCGTTACAGATCACGTAGTGGCTGTAGACAAGCTCCTCTGCCTCTGAGTCACCGTTCTAGGAGAAAACATTAATACAGTGAGGAAAAGAAAAGAGCTTATGATTACATGACAAAAACAGAACTTGACAAGTAAGTTGTCTGCGCCACTTTTATACATGTTTATCTTTTTATTTAGAAAACGACATGCATTGTGAAGCTTAGTTTGATTATTTAGAACAGTGGCTATCAAGTGTCCTAATTGTAGGCGTCAAATTTATTGTGACCCACTTTTTACAGAACCAAAGTGATTTTAACCAAAAACTATTTTACTACTACATTTATGTATTTTATTTATGCATTCATTTTTTGTATGTGTTTGTTTATTTAACCATTTTATATAATTAATACAATATTAAGGCTTCAAATAAACCAAACACACTACAGTCATAAGTTTTGGGTCATGACCAAAAGGACCAAAGGACCAAAAGGTCCCAGATACAAGCGGCCAAAATGAGTTTCCTCCACAGGGCGGCTGGCCGCTCCCTTAGAGATAGGGTGAGGAGCTCGGAATAGAGCTGCTGCTCCTCCACATTGAGAGGAGCTACATGAGGTGGCTCAGGCATCTGTTCTGGATGCCTCTTGGACGCCTCCCTAATGAGGTGTTCCGGGCATGTCCCACCAGGACGAGGCCCCGGGGAAGACCAAGGACACGCTGGAGGGACTATGTCTCTCAGCTGGGCCTGGGAACGCTTTTCCCCTGGTAGAGTTGGAGGAAGTGTCTGTAGAGAGGAAAGTCTGGGCATCTCTGCTTAGACTGTTGCCTGGATGGATGGATGGATAAACTGAACATTTAAAATATATAAAGCCACCTCGAGGCCCACTTTGCAGTCCTCAGCCACTAATTGGGAACCACGGCTTACTTTATCATGTTTATTTTTATTTATGAAATGAAGGTTTGGGTTAGAGCTATACTATGTATAAAACCATTGTCTGTTGTAGCTTTTAGTTTGTTTTTTTTTCATTACTGCAGAATAATTAATTAAAGCCAAATAACTATATGGGACTTTGCTGGGGGTGCATGTTATTTGTGTGATACCATGAAAGCAGCTTGTCCTAGACTTGAAGGCCAAATCCATTCACTGTTAAACAGAAACCTCCTGGAGGCTTAATCCTTTGGCAAGCCACCGATTTCCTCACACCCTTCATAAAACAGCTAAATGTTAGTCTCCGCTCTGATAAACAACTTTGGAGATGTCAACCCATTTCAAACGGCAACTCGCTTTTTCCTAACATTTTTTTTTTTAACCATGAAATGAGCCACTCAGTACTTGGCATTCCTCTCAGTAAGAGTCATCAATATATTGCGGTTTGTTAGAAGAAAACAATATGGTGGAGTCTGGCCCACCTACAGCAATGGGTCAGTGGGCTGCACACAAAACTCCAGTCATGTGAAACGTACGGGGATGCTGTCCGCTCATACGTCAGCTCGCATGCAAGGGCAGAGCACTGGCCTGCCTCGAAAACATCATTAAAAAACGGTGAAGAGAAGAGTCTGGTGTAAATGTATTGTAAAACAGCACAACAACAGTGCATGGATAGATTTAAAGTAGTTAAGGCAAGTATATGTAAATACAAAGTGCATATCTAGGTCAAAAATGGACTTAAGAATTTATTATGATAGTGAGAGTACATTTTCTTAGAGGTTCAACAATGTTTTTCAAGGTGCATTGTGTTTAACAGGAATTCTCTGTTTTTTAATAACCATTTTGTTGGGCTCCACTTTAAATGTATGTTAAAATTGTGTTTACAACTTAACCATAACTTCATCCTAACCTAATCAAAGCTCACATAAAACTATCTTTTTCTCACAGTTTGTACTCAGTCCCCAACTCGAACATGCGTACAGCCCACCTTTGTGTCTGGAGAACCGGGTGAGAGTTTAAGTGAGAGTAAAATATTGTTGTACACAGGTAAATAAAATTAAATTAGAAGTGCATAATCCATAAAAGGTCCATAAAAGCCAATATATAGAGAGATTAGAGATTCCATTGATGACAATAAGCTGATAAAAAACATAGACCATCTATATTTCAGTCATGCCCAGTGCACAATTTGATTAGCTGCTATATTCTGCTTTTTTGTTCAAAACATCTGCTTGGTAGATGCTCTTGGAGGGATTTCAAACAAAAAGCCTTACTTCAGGGTCTGTCTGGTTGGCACTGTAGCATTGTGAAGAAACCTTTTACAGAACCAACCACAACAACATGAACAGTAGTTGACACTGAGCCAGTTTGTGAGAAGAAATGAAAAGTTCATCCACTAATTGGGTCATCTGTTCACTAAACTGTTGTTTTTCTTACTCAAGTAATAATTGAGATGACTAATTTTACATGGGCTGGGTTGGCACACCCATTTACAGACTCTTCACGCACATAACTTAAACTCAGACAGCTTCTCAGTAACCTCTCTCCTCTTTCCCAACACAGACATATACCCAAAGCAAGAGCCATACTTTTAAATGGCAGGAGGGGGGTGTTTGATGGTTGACGGTTAAAAGAGGCTGGCAGTAACAGCTCTGAGTTCGCCTGCCAAGCACGTTCAGGGTCCCGGGGTTGTTGATGCTATTGAAAACGGATGGGAAAGTTTACACCATTAAAAGAGCAGTTGATGATAGACGTGTGGGAGAGGTAGAGGAGTGCAAAAATACAGACGGGACAGCTGCGCAAGCGAGAGCCACTTCTAGTTTTATAGCCGAACACTATCTTTGCTTTCCCTATGAATGTGACACTGCGCTTTACAAACTTCCTGCTGCCATCTTAAGATGCCATCGCTAAGCCCAAAGTCTTTGATGGTATCGTCTTTCCACTTAAATTCACGAGGCAACTTGATACACATGTCAGAAAGCTTCCTTCAGTAATCATAATCACTCTCAGTCTATCTGGGGACTTAAAGAAGACAAATATTAAGACAAAGGCATTTAAACAGTCAACACATCTTCCTTGTTAAAAAGAAAGAGATGACAGTTTTTTCTTTAGACACAGCCCCATGCCAGGCATCAAAGTATCCATTCCCCTAATCCACCCAGATGATATTACTTTAGGTTTTTATAAAGTCTGGGCCAGATTAGGCAGAGTGGCACATATAGAAATGGTAAGGTACAGTAAAAAGTCCGGGATACAGATTGTAAATAATGGCACCCACAACATAAGAAACACTACACCGAAGAGGAAGCAAAGTGAAGGCTTGGTACAGGCAATGCTGAAATATAGGGACAACATAAAGACGCAATGATTAGCCATAATATCAACAGGATATCCCACTATACATAGACCTGGGCTTAACATCTGCCACAACCGGAAACATATTCAATTTATCACTTTCCAACACGAGAGAAAAGAGGAAAAATAATGAGGACATTCCTGTTGTCTCAATTGCACATGTAGCAGCCTGTGAGAAAGCTGAGCGTGTAAATACTACTGGTCTTTTGTGTGGTTTTTTCCAACAAAGCCACTTCCCTGGGGTTAAGGGCTCGAGGGAAAGACGATTCAGAGCTGGGGCTGGGGGGACCCGGGGCTTGGAGATGGAGGTATGGCTGAATGAGGTTACAGTGGTAAGGGGCTGAGGTTGGGGCCAGATGGGGCTCTCGCACTGGAAAAATGTCAAGCCAAAAGAAGAGAGATGGCTCGGAAAAAAATAAAGCCAATGGGGAAATGTGAATGTAATGTTAGGCAGTAATTTAGGTAACACTGTGAACTCAGTAACATTACTTCCAAACGTTATGTAATAATTCAGGTAGTGTGACAAATTGGTGAATTAGATCTGTAATTGACAGTATGTCCACAGTTAAAGCATGAAGCTGGAAGGTAAAAAACTCATGGTACAGGCACAAGCATAAACACATTGATATATGGGATATCTTTAAAGCTACACACAGTCGTGCCCAAATATTACCTTATTCACATTCAATAATGAAAAAATAAAAAGTTTATGTAACATATATTTAAAGTGCTCATCTTCCTAACTTGTGCATTGCTAGTTGCTGTTCCTCTGACTTTGGCCTGATTTAAGACCACATTTAGTCATATACAAGTAATTCACAAGTCACTCACCACCACTATTTAACATACACAGTTCAACAATTACCATCACCTTCCTCCATCAACATGGATATTGTCTGTGTGTTCTTTCTGTTATTTTTTTATATTTTTACCCTTGTTCTTGTAAATATTGCATCTTTAATTTTGAAGCATGCACACTTATTTCTTGCTTTGTGCACTTTATTCTGTATTAAGAGCTGCCTTAACAAGTTAATCTCTCTGCTTCTTATCCTATTTAAAATAAAGTACCTCACCTTAATAAAGGTAAATAATGGTACATAATGGAATAATTTACAGCTTATCATTTCTACAAAAGGAAAATTTTTTTTTAAAGATACTGGACTTGGCCCTGTTACCCTGAAGTCACACTGAAATGCATGTTCAGGCTACACTATTTTCAACATAAAAATCATCAGTCAAAATACAGAAACTATGACTTTAATGAGGACTTAGAAAGTAGTAACAGGTGAGAAGATACTGCTAAAACAAATACTGTATTAATAGGCCAGCCATAAATACAGGAAGCACATTGACGGCCGTATTACTGTGAACCATTAGAGCTGCACAATTTGTCTGATTTCCAGAGCAAGGTTGATTTTTTGCAGATACAGTGTCCGGCCCCAGTTACCATGACAACTACTGTATATTATAACATAACTATAACCCATCATTTGTGTGCAAATTACAACCATATACCAAACTGAGCATTTTATTTCTATTTCTGCATCTGGAAGCGCTCCAGCTGCTCTGCCTGCGGCGGGCGCGGCGGTGGTATGGCCATGGCCCGGTTGTGGGTTTTTTTTTTCGATTGTGTGGTAGACGAGGAATCTTCTCCACGGTTCAATGCTGACCGTGCAGGCCACATCACAACCGGGCCTGCCTGCCAGCCTTGACACCAGGAAACATGAAAATCACTCAAACAATTACACACATTCGGGATACATCCTTCTGTTGCGGAAGGACAGCGCCTGTTAACATTTCACAACTGCTTCTGATTATGTATTCAATTAGGATGCAGTTTCTTTGGTGAATATATGGAAAATGTGCATGTTAGGAATGTAAGACCGTGAAGATGAAAGATGAATTTGAGCTTAAATGAACACTTTCACGTCCATCTCTTCACCGAAAACCACCAGACAACATGTGCTCGGTCACACGCAGCACACATTTTCTCACCACACTCGAGATCTTTCCAATGAAGGATGGGGAAAAGTAAAATATCCACAGTTCCCTCCAAGCGCCAAATGGTACAACGAGAGCCTTTTCTATTGGATCATCCTTTTGTACTTGACCTCCAACTACCTCTTGTTCCAAAGAAACCGTAGCCACATGCAGCACATTTGCCTACTATAATTATAGTGATTTCTTCCTTGTTTTGACCAAAGTGGTGAAGGCTGGAAGTAGTTTAAAAGTTTTGTACGGGTTGCCAGGCTGCTTCTGTTTTAGCCTAATCAAGATAATAAATCAGGCTTAATTATTTTGCAGATATGACAGATGAACAATGAACACGTCGATGCAGCGATAGGGTACTGGATCACACTCTGTGCACGCATGACTTTAAAAGCACATTTTGTACAAATATGGGGGTATTTTTCACTATACCTCATGCCTGAAATATGCTTGAGTCTTAGGGAACTGGGCAGCAGTGGCATTTGAAAAGGCCAAACATATCACTCAATCAGTATAGGGGAGGCCTGTCTTAAGGCAATGACCAAGTAATAACCTTACTGTTCATGCTTGAGATATTGGGCAAAGCCAACCATGGATACCAACGTGTCCAAAAACAGTCCAGTTATGTTGCAATATAACCTTTCAATACAACAGCAGCGCTCTGAAGCCTTATTTATGGCTAAATTAACCAGCTGAAATAGGGAACATTCACTTGCTTTTTGTTAAATGTCGACGCCAAGGGTCAAATATGTCCCATCATCCAGCACGGTTGGTTAACGGCGCTTGATGAGTCAATGATGCCACTGAGTGAAAACAAAGGTATTAAATCTCAAGCTAAGATTTAATAGTAGTTTTTTAATACAGTTGGTTTAATTTTATTTTCCACAGGTAAAAGACTGCAGCTGTTCCTAGAAAAACACCAGCTATTATTTCTTTCACCTGGCAGTAGAGTGTGCATGCGTGTAAAAGTGCGGGAGAGCAGCTCACATCTCCCGAGGCCAGTATATGAGTCAGCAGCAACAGCAGCAGCAGCAGCAGAGCCACAGCTGAGAGAGCAGGGGCACTCAGAGCTAGCTTTTGAGAGAGAGAGAGAGGGAGGGAGAGACCGGTGTTACAGTCCACATATGTGCGCAATAGACACACACACAGGGGCGGGGGCCAGATGAAGTCTTGGCAGGTGTCAGCACTCAAGTTTTACCGTGTTTTCGTGGGCATCACTTCACACACAAATAAGCTGGCTACTAGAGGCAGTGCTGAGAGCCGGGAACTGCGAGCTGACGAGGACCATAGCATTAGGAGGCCACAAACAGACACGGCATATAGGCTCTTACTCAGGGTTTACATCACAACCCTGAAAAGGCAGGTCCGCTCGGCAGTGTTTTATTACTCTGGCACGACACCAACATTTTACTCATAAAACCCTCCATTTTGTTGTGAATTTGTTTAGCTGATACTCCATCTGGGAAAGAAAGGACTTTTAGCACAACCTATAACTATTTATATATTTTCTTATGATTTTGTGTAGATTTACAACCCCTTTGGTTATAATATGTTCTCTGTGTGCTATATGATCAACAGGAGGACGGTTAATTTTTTAAGAAGTCTTTTTTGTAACAGAGCTGCAACCACTATTCGATTATACAAGTCAATGTAATTTAGTGATGGACAAGTACTTACGACTGAATTTTAATTGGTGTGATTTTTAAAGCCATCTATCAATATGTTATATGAGGTCATGTTTTCATTTACCTGTTGCCAGCTTTTCAAGGCCGTGTCCACCGTGTGAATAGCGTATTGGCTGATATTGAGGAAGACTGGGTCCACAAACACATTTGCATCTAACATGGTGGACTGAGGACAGCACATAGCGGTGGCTTGGCCCTAAAACAAGAAAAAGTAGGACAAAAAAAGATATATATAGTTGCTTTTTGATGAACTGAAAGAAAAAAGTATGGCTGGGGCACTCATACCTGTAGCACACATGGTTGGAGGAGTTGTAGCTGTGTTAGATTTCGATACTCCAGGAGCTTGCATTCGACTTGAGTGGAAAAATTAAACTCCTGACAGTAGCGTGGTCCATTGCTCCACTGACGTAAAAAGACTCGCGGCTCTCGTGCACTGGTCACCATGAACTTCTGCTCCTGAGGCAACTTCCTGTCCGGCAGGAAGGGGTGGAGTCTACGAGGCGGAGCTGCAGGAGACAGACAAAAAATATATGTACCTAAAAATGAGGTATAGCTAGGGTCACTGAAATGCTTGCTGAGGCCTGGGGCAAGAAGGCTTTACATGGACCCATTATAATAGAATAGAATATGGACAAGAGGGAGAAGAGGGACAACATACCCCTTTGCCCCCCCTTATTGATGGGCCTGGGTATAACAATAACAAAAAGGCAGTCTTCTATAACCCTATATTAGCAACTCAATGCAGCTTTACATAATATCTAACCATTAAAGCACTAAAGAAGACAAAGACTTGCCAATTTGGGAATAGTACTTCTTATTAAATATTGTATTGTAAGGTGTTGTGTAAATATTTATGTTGAAGGGGTTTGGTAAGATTTTATGTCAAACTATGTGGACCTTGATGCCAAGACACATTACTTTAAGGTGAAAGGTTACATAATGACTTTGGGCATTGATTATGGGTTGGTGAAATGTAATCAGCAATGTTTCATTTCATTTTTATGTACTTCACAGTAAATTCTTGTTGGCCAGCACAGTGACACAGACTGTCTTCATCACTGTTGTTGATCTTGTTATAAGGGCCAAATACAATTTAATATTTTCAGATATTGTAGTAACATGATATAGTGTGCTTTCCAATACAAACAGCAAATAAGTTAAAATGCTTTGAAAATAGCTAAGAAACGTTATTGACATACAGGACAACCCAGGAACACTATTTACTGTACCTGTGCCCAGTTGCTCTAAGTGGTGGCAGAGGTGCACTTCCATTTGGGCAAGCTGCAGAGACACACCGAGCGATGGGACAAACCAGGGAGCAAAGCAAGAGTCCACACGTGCGCAGGCGGCCAGGGCCATGGGAGAGACCAGCTGATCACAGTGCAGCACAGAGCCGCAGTCACTGTCCGAGCTGCAAGAAAAGAAAGAAAAAACTGACCACGAGTTTCTAAATAATAAGCTAAAACATTAACAATTTGCAAAAAATATCAAAATAAATGATGATGAGATTATGTATTTGACAGTGTTAGGTAAAAAACTGGTGAAAAAAGCATTGATATGTATGTAATTATTTTGTGATGTCAAATGCTGTCAAAGATATAGCTGTGGAAAATAAATGCAACTTTCTAATTCAAATAGGCCTATCCTAAATGTAACCTTAAGTATTAAATTAACATGTAAATCCTCATAAATAATATAAGATAAAACACAAAAAGAAGAGGTTATTATGACACAATAATGCACTGAGGCCTCCCTGGTTGGTTATTGAGGTGCTCTATTTTATTCCCAGCATTCCCTGAGAACCTCTCTGTGGACATTAATTGCATGTCATGGTTGATGATGTTGAATGGGAGGTAATTGAAGTGAATGACCATTTGCTCTGTAATTTGCTGCTACCATGATCCACCATAAAAACTCCAGCAGGAAACGCTCAGGACCTGAAAAACGCTGGTGCAGCACAGCGCTCCTTAAAAAGATAAGCATCATATGTTGACAATTTTCATTACTTCCAGTTGGCAGGGCGGCCAAGTTATTTTTCTGGTGGAAACTCAAGTAAGGGAGATGAAACGAGTCAGTAAGGAAAAGCCAATCATTTCTGATCAAAAAAGACAAATAATTTAAACATAAAGGAAATGTAGTGTTTGTAGTATGATTGTAATGAAATGCAGATGTATATTTTGCTTCACACTGTATCTGGTACTGACAATTTTTCCTCCGACATGTTTTTCATATGCTTGCTCCTCTGGGGTGCTCTAAGCCACACAGACTGAGGGATTGGCAATATTCATCCACTAAATGTTCCCGAATGCCCAAGAACAAAGTAAAAATGGTGCAGAGAAAGGAATAATGAGAAAATTAAGAGGCAAAGACAAAGAAATGAAAAACAGCAGAAGGAAAAGGATGCTAGTTCAAACTGGATAAGAATTGAGGACTGATAGCACTGGTCATACTATGAGAGGGGAGTATGTGGGCTTTGAGAGGAGTAGCAGGGTTTGGCAGGCCCAGTCTAAACCCATCCCAGCCCAACCCAGTCCAGGCCAGGCCTAGGAACGTATGAGGCAACCCAAAGGGGGTTTTACTCTTCTAGCTTCCCCCCGATTAGATACACTCAAGGTAAGCAGGAAGGAATCCGGATGGGCCCTGACAGGCACTTGGTGTGCTGGGAAATCTCATTAGGCCGATCTGAACGCCTTCCAAGCCCGCTCCCAGCTCCTGCACACCAGATGTGGGGCGAGGGACACATCGCTTGCTCTTTGTGTTTGGCGGCCCGGGTGCACGCTCTGTTTTCCCTCACACTGGACGCCACTGTTACTGTTGGTCCACACACGTTTCCCAGAGCAGGCAAAAGTATTCAGTAACATACACATATGCACACTCAGAAACCTTAAACACAAAATACTAGAAATAACTGAAGATACAATAGAAGAAAATCTGCTGACCTCTGCTCGTCTCCTCCTTCTCCATTGTTATTGAGCACTATCCTCCACAGGTCTGAGGCCACCAGCTCCTTCTGCTGCTCCGTGAGGCTCAGACTGGGCAGCTGTAGTTGGCAGGCGCTGCTCTCTGAGAGGCTGAACTCCCGATAAGGCACAAAGGCCTGCTGCAGCTCATCCCAATACTCCAGGCTGCATGGCACCTGAAAGGAAACACAGTAAAAAATAGTCATTAGCTTTATATTGAGAGGCATTCACATTGGGCTCATTTTAAAGTGATAATAGTAATCAAATGTTTCTATAAAATATCTGCTGCCAGATGGCGAAAGCTAAGGGAACATTTTCAGAGCAAAATCACGTACCACATGTATTTTGCCTTTGCCGCTCCTCTTTTAGTTGCCTCACTTTGAACTCTGGGCAATTATTCATTAGATTTCCCACAAATGCCTCTCTTTGAGACAGA
This sequence comes from Bostrychus sinensis, assembly GCA_020698575.1. NCBI lineage: Eukaryota > Metazoa > Chordata > Actinopteri > Gobiiformes > Eleotridae > Bostrychus > Bostrychus sinensis. The sequence goes on from CM036247.1 coordinate 12,577,493, forward strand.
CACTACTGGATCTGCTACTATTGTGTCCCTTGTTGATCCATCACTTCAGCGAAGCACAATCAGAGTTTTGTAACACCAGTTACTCATTGTATTTTTATTGCACAACAGGTACTGTATTCTTTAGATGCTGGATCCCAAAGTTATGCATAAAATATTAGACAGCTGCAGCGGTCTGCTAGTCATCAGACAGTGTCATAATACTGACCCTTTTAAGATGAGGGGAATCCCTGCCTTTTAGAAGAAATGATGAGGTGATTTTTATAGTGTCTGCATTACAACCTTGACTTGTACTTATGTGAGACAAACTGATCTTTCTTGACTAGATGGAAAAAATGGCAACACTTTGACCACAGACCACCAAAGCAGTAACATGACAAGTCACTGTGACCACAGCAGAGCAGCTCACCAGGCCACTGTACACTGTAGACGGTCATTAGCGAGTAAGTCCTAGAGCCATTCCTCACACTGAATTATAATCATGTTGTTTGAGTGTTCTCACATTATGTGATGACTGGTAGGGGTCCAGTCGTTCGGTCACAATTGGCCAAAATCTGCATAAAAGTGTGTGTGCTGCGGTGTGAACTGGAGGAGTTTCTCGGTTCCTCGGCCACCTGGTTATAACTGGACCTCTGATGGATCGATAGTGGCAGAGCTCAGAGCTCCACACCTGGACCATGCCAGGGCTTAATGCACAGCCCGGGGCGTGTGCTTTTTATCTGGGAAAGTTTGTCCACACAGGCTGTATGGGACAGTCCAGCTCTTTAAAAGGTCCACACTCTGTAGACAATTACTGACCAGAGTAGAGCTGTCATCACATCGCTCTGTGTGAATTAGTAAGAGGGCCGGGTGCACTAAAAGTGTATGGATGTGTTTTTTCATTTGTTCTACTGTAACAGAGTACTGGGTGAGGTAAGCATAGCTTACATCATGTACTAAATGCCACACAGGTTTTCCTGGAATCAATTTCTTCTAATTGTACCTGACAGAGTTGTGCACCCGCAGCCCCAGCACTAAGCCACTGGAGCGGAAACTCACTGGTCTCCACTGAGAGTTCCCAGAGCAGAGCTGCTAACACAGAGGCCGTCTTTTTTCACCTGTGATACTCTATCCACATGACGGCATGCACAAATGAATATGTAAGGAACGTATATGTGCAGTGGAAGACATTTGCATGGCTGCATTTGCGTCATGCTCTCATCTCTTGGATAAGGCCTTGGCCTTGGAGAAGAGTGGAGATGAAATGATAAAATCAGGAGAAAAATGGAAAAGCTGTAGTTTAGTTTCTTGGAGCTGGCACTAGTTTATGTGCGGAAAAGACACCTGTGTATATGTCATATGGATAGTGTATGGCGTACAGGAGAAAGGCCATGTATAATTGCTCATATGAAAGAGAATATGCCTGTATAAATACTATACACAGGTGTACATATGCATGTGCATAACACAGACTGGGCCTGCAGTTTCCGCTGCCTGATTATGTATACCTTATCTGATAAACAACCTGTAACCCTGAATAGCTGACATTCCCTTGGCTGGATGGCTCCAATCTCTGCTCTCTACAGTAACTATTCAGAGCAGCCTGGCTCATAAACACCAGGACAAACCAGCAGCTGAGGGGTTATCTAAAATTCAGAGTAAGATTTCTATTTTGGAAATGATTCAAAAGCCTAAAAAAGGGTTTTGCAAAACTTTTGAAGAGAAGTGAAATGTTCAAATGCGTTTACAACTACATGTACATTTAGTGTTGGCCACATCAGAGCATACAGATGTGACTTACATTCATAAAACTGTATGAACGTCAGTGACCAGTCACGTTCATTCAAGGCATAAAATTAGACCTATAACATAAGGAAGTTATTTTTTCATTATCTATACAGAACGATGGTTACTCAGGTCCAAATATATCTATATATGTTCCTGCAACTGTAGACTCCCCGAGCTGCATGTGAAGATGTGGATATGACATCTAAAGCTTTGTCTGCCATTACTTTTATTAACAATATCAACATTGCTATTAGGTCTTGTGTTATTTCACCGATGCTTATGTCTCTACAGAGTCCACTGCTAGCTACCTCTTATCAGCCAGAAGACACATTTAATTGACATCAGCTTGAGTAAATGTTTACTCAAGAGATGTAATGAAAATTGCTCTTAAAATGACTCCTGCTGTGCTGTCTCAGGTGGGCTAATATACGTTAACATTAATCAATGTGGAAAAGCAGGAATAAACCCATGCAGAGTTCTTCACATTCTATGTTTTTGCTCTGTAATGCCAAACTTTTTAAGGGCGACTAGAGTTTTGGTGGATGAGGTGTGTAAAAAGTCCAGATCAAATTAACCACATGGACAGTATTTTATTTTTATAGTGCATTAGCTGTGACTAATGCAGGTCTGCTTGAGCACTGTCCCACTAAAATAATAGTTATCTTGGCCACAATATAATCCTGCTCTTTCTGGTTCAACGTGTGGCTCTCATGTGAAACAACCTACTGACTTACCTCAGCTTCCACCTCCCAAACAAAAGCCTGCATACTTTCACTAATTGGCCTACAGAAAATGTCAGGGAGCTTTTCCAATGGGAAGCTAATGCTAAACCTGTGTTTGCAATAATAGCAACAATGGCAAAACAACAGCTGCGGCAGTGGTTATGGCGAAAGGTCGAGCTGGTTCATCTCGGGCCACAGAGCTTTAACGATATCAGTCGCAGGCCGAGTGGGCGACTTGAAAGGGTGTCCCAAAAGTGGCACGCACATAAGGAGCAGCAGGGTAGCAGATGGTGTGATATGTGTCTAAAAATCTGGGAAAATGCTTTAGGCAAAAATGTGGATGATAAAAATAAAAAAACAAAAACATTAAACAAGAGCCCGTAACACCCCTAATAAACCGCTAAGGTCAGTTTGGGAATCTAGAAGTTATGAAGTAATAGTAAGTCACAATGTGATGCATCATGGTCACAAAGTTTGCCTTCTTTGCCATGTGATGCTAATAGATGCTAAGGGAATTTCATAAAGCATTTGGGTACTTGAATGTACAGGATATAGTCTGAAAAAAAAAAAAAAACATTGTAATTGCAGCTATAGTAAATAGGACTGTCTTCAGCAAACTTTGAAAGTACCCTCAACGTTAGCAGGAAATAAGAGAAAGGCTATTCACACCTGTCATTCAGGTAATAGCTTTTGAAGCCTGAAAAGCTTAGAAAATTATTAGAGTTCAGGCTGGTGGGTGAAATAGTATGGGTACAATGTTAACTATTGCAACTGATGCTAACAGTGGCCGAGCACAACCAAAAGCTTTAGTGAAACATGTTACTAAGGGTTTGACATGGAAAGAGGCTGGTCTCTAATATGTTGAACATGCAAGGCAGACCCTAATCATAACCTAACCCAGACATCTGCAACCCATAGTTCTGGAGCCGCATGTGGCTCTTTAGCTCCTTTCTTGTGGCTCCCTGCCATTTGACATCTGGTTATGTACGGTCAATTGATAAGTAAGCAGCCAAGTGCATGTCTTTGAAACAACCTGCATCTGCATCATCCTGTTAAAATAAAACTTTCTCTCTGTTGGCTTTGGACTTGTATAATTATAATAAAACACACCTTTTATCCTTAAATAACCAGACAAAACCCATGACAAAAATAAACAGCACCAAGATATAGTTACTGGATGTAATCCCAATCTTTAAATGTGTGGCTCCAGTATATTACACAGCTGTTTGGTGGCCTATTAAAGGGGTAGGTCATCCATAGGACTATCATATTTCAATTATAGGCTAAGCAACTTTTATACATTAAAACTGTATACGGCACTATGGATACAAGGTATTTTTTTGGGAACATTTTTTGGAAACATATTTTGGATCCAAAAGGTTGCAGACCTCTGACCTAACCAAAGTCTCCCATCATGTATCAAAACACAGATAACTAAATCTCACCACTTTTTTCCTCACTCCACAAACATGAACACGCCTACTTAAGTCCAGCAGCCAGCAGTTGAAAGTACAAACTCTACAAAAGTGTCAATAACAACTGCACTTCCTTCTTTTAATTACATGTAAAAGGCACATGACAGAGCACAAGATTTGACCTGGATTTGACTGAAATCACCTGCAAACCCTGCTTATTATGCCTTATGAAATATATTCTGGAAGCTGATGGCCCACAAGAGAGCTGTCAATCATGCATGTCCTTTTTACACCAACAGGGGTAACATAACAGATGATTCGTCTCGCTATTAATCTCAAAATCCAAAGCAATAAGTTACACATGGTTTGTTGGAAATATAAAATAGTGTTGAAAGAAAGACAATGAGAGCTGAATTGTAACTACAGCACTTCCCTGCAAGGCCAATCATGAAAGTATGCGCACCTATCTTGTTCCATTATAAACCAAGGCAGAATTAAAGTTGTTACTATGTATTTGAACGTTGCACATCTCATCTTTCTCCCCAGAGCTGAGGTCAAGTTAAACCATAGCTCCTGTGTTTACTCCTGGTTTCTCCGGCTGCAGAACCCCACTGAGGCAGAGCAGGGGAAGACAAATGAGAAAGATGGAAAAAGAGCCGTGAGGACACCTGCTTATGATTCAGAAACCTGGACCACACGGCACTGCCTGGGAAAGGTGGGAATGACTCACCTTCCTCCTCCTGTCTGTATCTGCTTTCATCACTCCGGCCCTCTACAGGTGGGAACCGGTGAACGCTTCATTAAAAAGCTCCACATTACTCTGTGTGACTGTATGCAAGAACAGCACGGGCCACAATTTGACTTTGAGTAATGAAGCGAGGGTTGAATTCCCCTTCAGAGATACTGGAACCAGTTGGGAAACCACAACTATTTAAATGCAGGAAATCTTGATTTTATAAAATGTTAATATGATCTGCCTCTGGGACAAGGAAAAGCAGCATGGCTCAGAGGGAGAGCCCCCCCACCCCTCTCTCTCTCTCTGACCCCACCTATTCATCTGTACAACTGGGTGGAGAAAGCAGTGTGACAAAATTAGACCGAAAATGAGATGGGGTGAAAGAGTGGAATAAATGGATCTGCTTGTTTTGGTAGCCCTGACATCAACCCAAAGAACGGGCCAAAATTTAAAGCAAAAGTACTGCAAGTAAAAAAAAAAAAAAAAAAAAAAAGTCAAGAGGAAGCAAAATTATGTCTTCTTTTACTTTCGTTAATTCCTGACAAAGGTCAAAGGGGGGGCCACTTGAGGCGGGGTGCACCCTGGACAGTGGCCAGTTGGTAGCACGGCTGACATTTAGGGACACACACTGACAAGAATGTACTATCTCATTCATTCACTTTGGAAAACCTGGAGTCACCAGTTCACCTATACATCTTTCTATGGTGGAATAAAGCCCAAAACTAGAAGATACTTGCACTCCTGCCTAATAGTAAAAACACTGTTGGCCCAATTTCCAGGCTCAATGATCACGGGCCTCACTGTGTGGACTCGACACATCTTCCCTATTGTGGGTTGTCTCAGAGTATTTCAGTTTTCATCCCACCATCTGATATTGGTGACCTGTGGATGAAGGCCGTTTTTAAGAAGTATTAAGTGCTTATGCTATGAATTAATGTTAACTCTTGTACTCTGAAATGTTTTATTGTTGTGCTCTCCTGCCCTGGGACTGCAGATGCAAAGTATGTCGTAGGTAAATCTGGTACAACGCATCTCTTTTCTTGTGATTTTAATCTATTTGTACATGGTCCCTGACAAATAAAGAATAAACTAAACTAACCAAATTGTCTGCCATTGTCTGTCTGTAAATGTTGAGATTGACTTGGTCAGGTCAGGACGTACCTCACCTCATGTCCAAATGAGCTGGGATAGCCCGACTGAATTATATAAAATTAAAACTTGTTGGCAAATGAGAATCAATCACGTATTCAAGTGAAAGTAAAATATACATAAATGTTACCCAAATAAATGTAACAAAGTATACTACCCCAGTTGTCCCTAATGGGTAAAATAAACACACTACTGCTCTAATGACAGAGGGCAGTGACAGGACGGAGGGGAGGCCCGCACTTTTGTCGTTATTTCTTTTTCTTTCCCTGCACCTCTCACTTCCCATTTCTCAAAATCTATCAGCCTCCATCTCCGCGTGGCCACATGGTAATTTTAGAGCCCTGAGAAATTATGACTGCTTTCTTTCTCTCTCTCTCTCGACATGTAAAGTAAATGAAATTCCTCTGGAACACAAGCGAAGCCATTACTTTAATTTGTAGGGCAGCATTTCCGATCTCTGTAGCTGGGATTTCTCTCTGGTCTGGGGAGAAATAAAAATGAATTAATGAAGACTTTTAAGTTTTGAATAGGAAGGAAAGTTTGGCTATTGTTTGCCAGGAACTGAAATCAATTATTTCTCAGACCAAACTAACACTGGCTCAGTACCAACCAGACTTAACTCCTCTGTGTACATACAACAGGCTTGGAGCTACTTTTTTACTCATTATAAGGTGACACTGTTTCGATATTAGCATCTCAAGGTTATTGGTTCTCTTGTTTGAATATCCATTCACTAATTTAATTTATTCCAACCTCGGAGTCGTGGTGCGTGGCTAAAGCCAATCTCAGCAACTATGGGCCTGAGAGTAGGTAGGTTACACCCAGTGACACAAGAAAGCCCCCTTGCTGTGAGGAAGGAGCACTAACTACTCTGCTACTCTGCAGATGTTGCCACCAGCAGAGCCCAGATTCATCAGGATGGCCTTGGTGGTGATCCCTGGATTCTTTTTTACCTCTCTCACTATCCTCCTGGCCAGCAAAGGTGTCAATTTTGGCTTCCGACCACATCCTCTGAGATTTGTCACAGTGCAGAACATCTTGTATTTTTAAATAATACTTTGCACTGTAGCCACTGGATCTTCAAAACATTTTGATATAGTCTTACAGCCCTTTCCTTTCCCTTTCCAGCCACAATGAGCAGCCGCAGGTCCTCAGAGAGCTCCTTTGTCTTAGCCATGACTGTCCACAAACCAACAGCAGAGCTATTGATTAAAACAGCTATTTCCAATGAATCAGGGTAATTAGGATGCTTTAGAAGAGCATGGACTATTTGGAATGGTATAAAAGTTTGGATTTTCCCATAGACTGTGACAGTTTGCAAAGGGTATGAATAATTTTGGACATGCCACTTTTTGCTCAAGTGTAAAAAAAAAAGCTGAGAAATATTTTTTTCCACAATGATACTTCTTGTACATCGTCTTATTATCTTTTGGGAAAAGCCTGTGTCATTTCTGGTCAAAAAAAAAAAAAATTGCTGGTTGAATAAAAGTTACTTTAAGTCAGAATTTGCCAGGGGTATGAATAATTTCGGGCTTCACTGTGTATATAGTATATAGTATATATATATATATATATATATATATATATATATATATATATATATATATATATATATATATATATATATATATATATATATATATATATATATATGAACTGACCAATTTAATACTTAAATGAACAACATTTAATACCTACTGGCTAGATTTAATACTTTTAAGGCCTTGATTTTGAAGCTATCAAATTTAATACCTTTTAAATAATTTTAAGACCTAGGGGCTACCCTGTTATAGATAGTGTAAAAACTGCTGTTAATTACTATACAAACAACATCAGGCTCGTTCAGGTACATAGTAAAACTTCAGAGGGATGCTGTTTCTTGTGCTACACGTCATACACTTTGGTTAGAGAAGATAGCCATACTTTTGTTTGTGGCTTCAAACTCAAGAAGTAATGAACATTTTTACATTCAACAATTTCATAAGTACTGTAAATAAGGCCAGTTTAAACCAGCCCAGCGCATAGACACACAGACTCATTTCCTGCACCTCATCTCGTCCTGATGTGGTCTGAGAGCAGCAGGAGTCTCGGGCCTCCTCTTTTCAGCGCTTCCCCTGAGGACAGCTCATCACCTGATCCCTTTTAACAGACTTGTCAGAGCAGATCCAGCCGGACCAGATGACAGTGGACTGAAGATGTGGAAACCACATGTTCATCAACCACAGGTCCCTCATCTCCTGCTGTTCAACACACTCTCACACAGACAGAGGTGGGCACATTCACTCTGTGTTTACTGAAGGAGCTTGATTAGCTACAGCATACAGTACTGGGATCTATCTTCTTCTGGCTCATTGTTTCTTTACAAAGATGCTAAAAGATGCTGGTATGTCCATGGTAAAGTGTTAGGAGACAATTTTTGCTTACTCTGGCTTCCTCCCACCATACAAAGATATGCATGTGTTAGATCAACTGGTGACTCTAAATTGTCCCTAGTGAATGAATGTGACAGTGAATGGTTGTCTGTCTGTGTGTGTCTCTGTGTTAGCCCTGAGACTAGCTGGCCAATGTCCAGGGTGTACTCTGCCTGTAGCCCAAAGTTACAGGAATAAGCTCCAGTACCCGCGACGCCTAACAGGAATAAGCAGAAGATGAATAAATTAATATGTTTATAGGACTTTGCATGTTCATTTCTATTTGTATTAGTTAGTTTTATTGTAGGTTTTTAAAGATAGCAAAAACTTCCACTAATGTAAGTTTCAACTTACTTTTAACTATTATTTCATTCATCCGATACCAAACAAGTAATATTTGCATTACTGCCTTTAGTAAAACTTACAAAAAACGTATCTTTAGTAAAGCATTTTTCCTTGACTACACTTTGGGCCACTATACACCCTTCGGCTCATATTCAAAATACACACTAACAATAAGTATAGATGCAGAACTCGCACTCCAATCCAAAGCAGCTACTATTTTCCAACTATTTTCACCGGGTTGTCATTAGCGTCGTATATCAGGGGCTGGAGTGTTGCTCACAGAATAACAAACTGGACGTACTCTTGCACTGACCGCTCATTTCATCAGCTGCTGCACACCCCTCCCTGTGTCCTGGGCTGGAGACGGGATATTTTCACACAGCGGCTGTAAGCATCGCTGAAGACACTGCCTCCCCGAGCGACTATCCATCTTCATCTCCGCAGGCCCTCCTCCCTCTTCCTGCTCTACTCTTCTGTCAATCGAACCCCATTAACTTCCCTCTCCCTACTACACCGAGTCTTCTTCCAGCATCAGCTCCTCACTATTTTCTAGTGTAACTCAATATGCAGCCAATCAGCCCAGGGCTCAGAAGTTTGGTCGTTACGGACTTTACAGCTGGGAGGCCGCACTGGGAAGCCGGACATCTGCGGCACCTTGTAATATCTTGGCCAGGCCTAAGATTCAGCGCACACACAAACGGCTGAGGAAAACATCTTTAATAGAAGAGAAATTATTATGAGAGTTTGAGGATGACATCTGACAAGAAAAAAGATGGAGGAGAACAGGCTGAAGGTGTGCAAAGACAGCTAATTATTCCTAAAAGTGGTTGTTGACTGACTGTAGACAGTGACATAAATTATAAGATTAAGAGATTTTATTTCCGATTTGTGTACAAACAAACAAGTCCATGAACATGGGAATTCTTGCGCAAGGCTCTCTAGGAGTCAAGTAAAAATTTAAGACAGAACCCCCCCCACCCCCCCCACCAGTCTAGGTCTGGTCATTGCTTCTCTGAGTACATCCATCACAGAGGAAAAAACAAAACAAAACAGGTTAACTAGCAGTCGCCTGCCCAGCCACATCCATTCTCTCATTATAAATTGGGTCTGTCATTTTATTCTACTTCAGATTAGTAGCATCAGCAGCACATGCAGATTTCACACAGAAAAGTCAATGCTGCTTGGTGAAGGAATCAGTCCCACAACTTTCTAACAGTAAGTGATTAAGTAATTCATTTAAAAAATTCTGTTTACCAATTTAAGCACCTAGGCCAGCTTGAGTCAACCATATATTTACATGCAGCAGTATCTCGTGTTTTTTTTTTTTTTTGCTTTAGTCTAATTTTAGTCACACACAAATTCTTAGAGTGTCCGAAAATGCACCCCAAAAGTATACTTTTGTGCATGCGAATTGTGTGGGAAGCCACTCTTGAAGCTGGAATGAGAAGCAGGCAGCAGAAAGACAAGAGGATAAGTGATAGATGGAAAAGTGGGATGTCTTGTCTCCCACAGAGGCCCTGTAGACTCAGTAGCTGCAGAAGCCTGCCAAAATATAACCTCATCTGGGCCTGGACACACCTGGCTATTCACACCAGAACAGAGATGACTTCCCCAGCTGTCCGAGCATGTATTACATGTTTGGAGGGACAGCAGGGGTCTGTGTCATTCAATAACATGGAGGGTATGGGAGTTCTCATGACTCACATCCCAGGACTCATGAAGGCATAAAGCCCTGCTCACAAACGGTTTATTTCTCTTTCGGTGCAGGTGATGTTAAGCAGGAACCAGTGCGTGTTATGTGAGGATTCTACTTTTATTATCTGCCTCTTCAAGTGTCCACCATGGGAACACACCCTGCATCAGACATCAGAGCTTTAATGTGGTAGCAAGTTACCTTTTACATTTTCAAAAAGAAATGTTGAGTTTTTATGGAAGGATATACTGGAAAGCATGTGTAATGTAGATGGGAAACCTCAGAGTAACTTGTGTTATGCTTACACTACACGCCTGGAGAACAGTCCGTGAATAAGATAACTAAAGCACATTGTTTTAAGTCCCAAATTTCTTGTAACAGAAATTGTGCGATGTGCTTAATGTTGTCTTGATTTAGGAAGGCATGTTTAATAATATATGGTCATGTTTCCCAATGCTAGGACTTACAGCCTGGTGGTCTTCCATTTAATGTCAGGACTGTATATACCAAAGATCTCAAACAAGTAGCTCTTAACCACTTTCCAATAAGCTCCCTAAAATATAATGAATCCTACATAAGTTTGATTAGTCACATCTGATGTAATACTTGGAAAATCAACTCTTTGTTTGTATGTGAAATTGGCAGAAAGCAGGCTAAAAACTACAATTTTTATGAATTATTATTTTCACAAAAATCGGTTACTGACTCAAGGCAGTGGAAGACACAACAAGTTTTAACAATAAGTGTGTGTGTGTGTGGCAGATCTGCAGAGCAAGTGTGCCAGTTTCTGCATACAGAAAGACAAAATGCACATGCAGGTGAACTAAATATTTTGTTGTTTTAATGCAAAGTGTGAGTTGTGGGCATCAATGTTTTGTATATGTTCAGGTAAAACAAAATACATTTTTTTTTGGTTGAAAGTAGGCTCCACTACCGCTAATTGTAATAAGTGGAAAAAGATAAATGCATGTTACAAAGCTTAGAGCTCTGCCATTTTAATTTTGTAAAAGTAGCTCTCAGGGATAAAAGGTTGGAGACCCCTGTTAAATACTTTTGCTTTTGACTGTTCACCACAACAAATCATTTTCTCCCATCTAACCCTGTCCTCCTGGCTGGCAGCTCTAACCTCAGCAACACATGACATAGTGTTGCTTTACAGTTTAAATGCCTTTCAAAGTGGCTTGAGAGACTTGGAGACAGGCAAATTGTCTGTGTTACTAAATGCTCATTGTTGTTATGTGCCAAAGAAACACCCATAAATATATATACTGTATGGTAACAACATGATAATGCAAACTCTAGTAATGTTTTCTGGATTTAAAAACACTCACTGAGTTGGTCTTTTTTTTACTAAACTAAAGCCCTATAAAGAGAGGAGAGTATTTTTTCACTGCCTTTTAGATATAATATGGTAGGATACAGCCCCACCTATGCAGTTTAAACTTTAGGCCAAACTTGTGTAATCTCTACCTGCAGGACATCTCCCAGGTCAGCCGTGCTGATCTCAGGGTCTTCAGTGGTGTTGAACGGGACAGGTGTTATCCTCACAAAGGTTAGGACGCGAGGCTCGGGATACCTCCACAGCATTACCCCGGGACAGTCTTCAGTTTCGCTGTAAAACACCACCTCATGGGGTCCGGGCTGCCGCTGAGACGCTGCAAGGACAGAGAGAAAGTCAGTGTTAGGAGAAAAGTGCTTTGATCCAACAGTGGTTATACTTATTTTATGTCAAGGCATAAAAACATTCGTACGGAAAATATATTACAGTGTAAAGGAGATATAAAGATGAAAAAACAAAAAAAAAAAAAAAAAAAACACTTAAGTGAACCAAAAATGAAGCTTGTGAAGAAACAAATATATTTTATTGCGTAGCAGTTTTACTTCTGCACTAAAATAGCAACGACTTTTATTTCAACAAGAAAAGCTGTAGAATAGATTATCACGCCTCTGGGAACAGTTTCAAAAATGTGGTGATGAAAAAAGAAACATTTAAGAGGTTAAAAAAGGGTGATGAGAAATGCGCTGTAATTGTTGAAGAATTGGAGTAATGTGTAATTACTGAATTCACCTTTTGCAGCAGTAAGTCCTACATTAAAGACCAGTGGTGTACTGCTAATATGCTTATTTGCACTGTGGTGTGTGAGCTGTGCTGGTGAAAGAATGCTGTAGATGTTTCCACGCTTTCAGTCTGTTTATATGTGTGTATAAACAAAGGGCCTGAGTAAACATTTTCAATATTGGATAAACAGTCATTGATTGAACCATGCCAAGCACCTGCAAGAAGTGGATCTCACTGGACCCAAACTTCTGAGTGGTGTTTGACTTAAGTCGTGGCTGCTGTTTGGGATTCAAGTCCTTTGGAAAAATGTTTATTTGAAAAAAACAGTGAAGCAGAGAACTGCTTGTTTGGCCCCTGGGGTACCTGGGCGCAAACACACGGCTCTCAATGCTGAAAACACATTTCAAGGGCCTGTAAAATCTGTCTGTGGTTAATTTGTCCTTTATGTCTGCCGCTAAACGGCTCGTTTCAAAGTGGACAGCGTATTGTTCTTTAGCAAGCCGTGTGGAAAAAACAAAATAAACACTTTCTGTTTTTACTGAACTCAAGACACAGAGATGTCTTCTGGCTGAATCCATCTTTCCTTTGTCCGTTTGTCCTTGAACCTTTGTGTTGGCTCCTAAGGGACACTGGCTGGTCTCTGAACTGCCAGGGCCCACTATTGTCTGCTGCTGACAACATGTTGCAGACAGACTGTCCCCTGGTTCTAGTTCACTACTGTATGCTCTCCTGCATTGGCCAGCATATTAAATGCATCAAAGACCAGTGGAACAGTGCAACAAACAAAGACTGAACCGCAGCTGACAGAGTGGACGGCTGGTCTGCAGCCAAAGCAGTTTGATCCTGATGTTTGTGTGTGCCCATAGACACACACTCAGAGCACTGAAAGGGAATAAACAGTGTTCCTCTGAGTGGAGCCAGGCAGACATTTCTGATGAAACCAGCTCCACAAAGACTTTGATCCACTGTGATTTAAAGAGATGTGTATTTTACAGTGACATCTCACTTGGCACCATGTCTCTTTTAAGGTAGTTTAAACTTGCTCATATAATTTTATGAATGGTTGACTATTTCTGTTCATCTAACAGATTTACAGTGTTCCCCACTGCTCCATCTGTGTAACAACCTTATCATGGAATAAGTTGAAAATACAGCCCAGGTAAATGCGCCAAGGTCTAGGATAATCTTTTTAAAGAATAAATTTCGACTGTTTGAAATTGGTGCGATGAACGCCAGGTTTAAGTGAAAAATGATGGTCAGTAAATCTCTGAGGGTCTAGGCTACTGCTGAACATCTACTGTACTCTTCTGAGGAAATGAAACGCTAAGCAAATATGTCACTTCAAATAGCAGCTCTGTAAGCAAAGCTTTACCAGCCAAGCAGTGTTTTTATCTGCACTAGTTCAACCTGTCCCGTATAGCTGTCACCTGAGTCCTGGATGTACTGAAAGTGTCCTGTGCGCAGATCATCAGAGCTGTGTTCAGTCCGAGGGGAGGGGGATCCTGGGGAGGCCGGGGGCTGTGTGTGACAGGCCTGTCCCATCACACAGGGCTCTGCTGAGTCCTCCTTTTTCAGCTGAAGGTACGACCGGAGGTGCTCCTCTATCAGATGCAGGCAGTTCAGATGCTCCTGGCCCCAAAACATCTGAAAAGACACAGGAAAGGCATCTAAGAAAGCTACAGTATCCAAACCTCAACTTCAGTATCCAAACCTCAACCTCCCAGCATAAAACAACATTACCATACTTAGTTTTCCAATTAAAAAGGTACAACATGACAAATTCACCATTGACAAATACAAATACTAACCAAAGTTTAGAGCTTACCTTAAACCTCTAGCTCTGAGTTTCACATCAAAGAAATTTGATACTTTTCTCCATCTTGGTAAACACTATGAATGCTTTGTCACTATTATTCAGCATTCACTTTCTTTTCTCTTTTTAATTTGTGTTTTTCTTCGCAGTCATTAATTCAATGTTGATAAGCAATGTAGACTAACAAGCCAATGAGGGCATCCTCAACTTAAGACCTCTCTGTTTACAAGCCTGGCCAAAGCTTCAGGTATACGCTGAACATTCATCTATTAAAATCCTTAAGGATGATATTGCACATATAATTGCACAAGTGATTAAAAAAACAAAGCAATATAAATTAAAGCACTTGTAACGCCTTGCTTTTTAAAAACAGGAAAAGAAGTAGTCAGCGTTAACCTGACCATCACCCCTCACATAACCCAACACAACCTTACATCCTGCACTTACCCGCGGCATTCCCCTTCCCCTGCCCCATCAAAGCGGCTCTGCCTGGGGTTTGGACTAAAGACCAGGAATCTCTGAGTCAAAAACTCTTCACACATGGAGCTGCCTGCTACTCAGGAGTTTTCAAGGCTTATGACTAAACGCTGAAAACAGGAAAATTTGGGGATTTTTTTTTAGCCTTTTGGAAAGGGAGCACGAGAGGAAGAAGTCGGAAGGAATTCCGGTGGTTTTTGTGCAGCACTTGATTAAAACACCACAAATGCCAATATTTGCAGAGGGAAATGTATGATTACGTATTAAGTGTTGAGTTGCGAGTGATGTTTCTTTTAATGGGCACGCAATAAAAGCATTAAATGGGCAGTTGAAGAGGGGGGAGGGAGAGGGGCTTCCCCCTAAAGAGAGGTAATGTGGAAGAAAGCATTAGTAATAATATCTCCAGTTAGTCACATTGAAGAGGGGACTTTTGTTCACATTATGTAACTTATGAGGAAAATCTCACACAAGATATAACCACCAAAAATAGGTGCATAATATTCCATAAATTCAGCAGATGAGATGTAATGAAGTGAAATAACACAATCCAGGTCAATCCATCGCAACACTTTAATTGCAGGGAGGCAGAGCCAGGGTTGATAATAAGGGAAATATCCATTTTGTAATAGGAGTTAAGTGTGTGAGGAGCTGGTTCTCTGTGTGTCAGCATAGTAATGTAGAGATGTAAGTTTACATGGGGAAACACTGGCTAATAATGTGATGCTGTTCTCATAGAAGACAGCGTGGAAGATTCATGCTCACGTTTTTGCTTCATACATCCTTGAACGCAACCAGGTGCAGAGGTGATGATCTGACCCAGTGCCTTTCTTTGGCAGTTCTCGGTCATAAATCTTATTGGACTAAAGTGAATGCATGTCATGGGTATTCAAACCTGCAGCAGGCCTCCCTTCAGGTCCAGCAGGATTTTGGGAGCTCTGGGCTCAGGTCCAGGGCTGCCACTGTGCCGACACCAGCGCGCCTCCAGGGACGTCCTGCAGGAAAAGGGTCCCAGCAGGAGACGGAGACGCTCCTTTAGTCCTGTCTTCACCAACAAGTCCTGCACCTCCAGCAGCACCGACGCAGCCTGGACTGGGTCTGCAATGACAAAAGTACAGTTTACACATCCATACACATTACCTATTACATTTATTCCCCTTTTTGGTATTCATGTATTTTGTTTGGGGCCCTATTAGAAAGAACAACCTCTCCTGCATATGCTGTATGGAAGCTCTATTCATTTTAAAAGGCCTATATTTTGCAAAATTGACTTTCCTGAGCTTTCTACCATGTTATAATGTTGTTCCCTCAACAAAAACATACCTTTTTGGTTCATTCATGCATGTTTGAGTAATCCTTTATTCTCTTATACTCAGTTTGTGAGAGACCAAAAAGGCTTGTTTCACTGGTGTCTGCCTTTTCCACCTGACTGCGCTTCTCCCCCCTCAGAGGCCTGCCCTATTCAGGAAGCACTGCAACAGCTCATATCTCCCTCGCAGTAACCAAACAAATCATGTGAACATGATCCACAGGCTTCAAAGGGACCTAATCTAAGCGTTTCTCATGATGAGTTTCTTCAAATAAGTTTTTTTTTCAATAATTATTCATTATTTTCTGACCAACAAAAGGTAAAATACTGATCTAGATGTGTCTAAATTAATTTAAAAGACACAAAAAAAGTATAATATATGCCTTTTAATGTTTACTGCTGACAAATAGGAGTGCACAGTGACAAGGAGAAATAGGTAAGAATCTGAGAGTGAATGTTTGCGTGTTATTGTAAGTTTCTAAGAGTCAGTCCTGCAATTTCCGGAGTCTACCCCACCTTAGGCCCAAAGTCACTGGGATTAGCTCCTGCACACCATGGATCATGGCAGGAACAAGTGGAAGAAGTTTTACGATTGAGAAAAAAAAAAAAAAAAGAAAAAGTCTATCTGTGATGTTGATGAGTCAAATGCTTATATTAGTGTGACATTCTTTCCAGTGGTACATTGTTTATGTTTAGAGTATGTTATCTATAAAAGGACTCTAAGGATTATGAGGAACAACAACTGAATATTTGTTCAATATTTGACAAGGCCCAATTGTGTTAGTATGCCAATGAGTTAAGGATTTTTACGTTCAATGCAGCCAATGTGTCTTAAATTCCATTTATTAGCCCTACAATCTTCATTACAATGGCTTTGAAAAGGACAAACCTCAGCATGCCTGAAGCCTTGAAAAACACCAGACTTGACATTTTGTTTTATTGTGTTTTTTGACCGACTGATGCACTCAGACCAAACACACAAAAAAATAATGTCCCCAAACTAACAAAAATAACTAGGTAAACAAAAAGGGTAAGTCCAAATCATGCATTGATGAGAACATAGCATTATAGTCGTCATTGATTTTAATTATACATTTGGTTTAGGATATGTAGAGAGGAATCTGGTTCCGGACAAACAGCCTAAAACGTATTTTAAGCCACAAGTTTACAAGACAGTGACAGATACACACAGACACAGAGCACATTTTTTGGGAGACACACAACCACTTGAACCTACTGACCTTTTCCAGAAGCTCATTGAAAAGAATAAAAGAGAAAGGCTACAATTGACCGAAGGTTTGAAAGATTTGAACCACTATATGTAAACTTTATTATTCATTTCATTAACCCTGATTGATAATAGACACACCAAACGCACCAAGAATAGATTGTGGAGTGGCAGAAAGTTTTCCATCTATTCCAAAAAAACAGGAGACATTATTTTAAAATCAAAACCTCCAAAAATAGATTACTGATTCCTGTAATTATCAGTAATAACTAACACAGTTAATTAATTCAGATCATTGGGAGCCAGATGAAACTGAAGCCTATAAACATTTTGACCACAAAATCCAGTTGCATGAAAACACGCCCTCTGGGTTTTGAACTAAATTCAACTTCAACAAACCGTCTAAGTAACGTCGAAGGAACAACACATACACTGCAATTAGTCCAACCACATTACTGGCCTCCAACCGTCGTGGTCCTCAGATGTTAATAGTATAAAAGTCTGACTTCCTGAATGAGAGAGCACTGTTTGTCCCGGAGTACAATTAAGCCCCCTTGTGACCTTTCTTTAAAGGCTAATAACTAATCACAACTAATTACAATATCTGCCATCTCAAATTATAGTCTAAAAAGAGTCTCAAACATGCAACTCTGTATTTATTTATTTATTAAAGCACTCTTAGTTAACAGCATTTTCATACCTCACACGTTTGTGCAGTATTGTACAAATACTGTGTCCATCCAAATCTGCATAAATTCAAGTGTGTGTAACTTGGTAAAATGAATGGTTGACCAGACATGCCAGAAGGAAGCGTCTGACATGATTCAGACGCTGAAGCCAAACACCCACTCATCTCAAGAACCCAAAAGTAGCAAGAAAACCAATGTAATCACGAAAACATTTTATGTCCATGTCATTTAGACTGAGATGTGTCACTGTGGTCCCGGGCTGTCCTGAAGTCGGCCATTTTGGTCCCATAAATCAATTCTGGAAATCCTGTCTGCTTGTTGTTGACACAGTAATGGCTGATGGTCAGTTTAAGATACAGCAGCAGAAGCTTGTTTTGAAACCTCAAGCTTGGATGACTAAGACCGGGTTGAAAATGTATTTCCAAAACCAACATTGAAGAGACGGTTAGCATTACAGAAGTATAGTATAACCGATTTGTACAGCTTATTCTGTGATAGGTCGCAGGGGACCTGGAGTCTAAAGCTGCTTAGGGCAGGAGTTCTCAAACTTTTTGGGGGCAGGAACCCCTTACAGGAAAGAAAAAATAATTTTAACCATTTTAACCATGATAACAATTTTGGCTCCCAGCAATTACAAAATGTATATAATCAAGAAAAAAAAATTATTAAATTGGACCCTGAATGACATGCATGGTCACTCTGGCCTCCCAAAACTTGCAGTAGAGCAACTTCTTGGTGAGAGTGTAATTATTTACTCAAACCCTTACGGAGCTGATGCTAGCTCGCTGTTTAAAGGTAAAAGTGAATCCGCTACATGCACTCTTGTCTTTGTCCAAAATGTCGTACATGAATCATTATTTAATTTCATTTATTTGATTTCAATTATGACCCAAATATTCATTATGAATTTTTCCACTATCGAGCAGCCCTACACAGAAGTGTCTTGCCCAAGGACATAATGTCAGTATGTAGCGATGGGAGCGAGGTTTGAATCCACTAACCATCTGGTTAGTGGACAAACAGCTCTACCATCTGATGTTACTGCTGTAAGAGTAATATGAGTCGTAAGCGTATTAGTCGTAGTATTATTAGCTATTATAGTATTAGTAGGAGTAGTATGAGAAGTAGTACTACTAGTAACAGTAGCAGTACTAGAGAAAGAAGCAGTAGCTACCATACCATCTTCTACAGCTTATCCGGGATTAAGCAGCAGTAGGTACAGTCAATTCACTCATTACATTTTTACTTAGTTAAGAGAGCTGTTGAGTACATTCACTTCAACTTGAGGCATAATATTTTGCAGGAGCAGTACGTACTTTTACATGTGTACACATTTGGAGTATTCATTCCACTTCTGCTGGATAGTGGTGCTGTGAGACAACACCAAAGTAGTAGGATTTTCATATTTATAATTTACACACTGAGATCCAGCATAATTTAGCATTTAACATGAGCTTTTCTCGCAGGCTTGTGTTTTGGTTCACTTGAGGTAAAGCCGCTGAAGATGGGGTTTTGGGACAAATGGAAAGACATAAGCCCAGAGTAGGGGAGGATTTGATGAATGAGGAGACAAATAGATACGGACAGAGTGGGGAGAGAGTGGAGAGTGAGGGATGCAAATATGACAGTCACTGACATCATCTGCAGGCTTAATAAACTAACTGAGCAGCATCTTATAGCGCATCAGAGCCCAATAACACAACAGGGGTTATCCAATGAAAGTGGGCTTCTTATTTTTCAGGTAATACTACACCAGGATGACTCATATCGCAGAGGAAAAACACTATTGATACAAATTGGCACTTCACTACTAATGTCTTCAGAGGGATCGTGCATTACCTACTGCGCTGTGGGGTTTATTTTCATGGTCACGATTTATTCGACAGCACTTGGGAACTCCCCACCTGGCTGAGTAAACGGAGGATCTTTCATTCACACAAACACATTATGAGACAGACGCTGTGGATGTACTGTATATCACGTAGAGACAGACGCACGCAGACTGGAAGTGGAAACAAATACAAGCTCCTTCACACAAATGGTGTTAGTTCAGGCCTTCTCTGGTGGTTCAGACGTCATTTACAGCCCTGATGACCGCAGTGTCTCCATGTTGTTGAAGCCAGCAGCAGAAGCCAGCACACTCAGCTCAATAATCACCCTGATTTGGAGCGGTCTGGATCAGGGGGAATCCCTTTCTTTCTTCATCCGCTCTTTCATCTGCTCTGAGTAATTGCCAGGGAGTATTTCAGAATGCCTCATCTCTGCGTTTGGACAAATGGTTCATTAATGTAAGCAGTCATAAAAGGGGATTTTGTTGTTATTAATGAAAGAGTTCCTAGTTACTGTTGGTAGCCTTTACAAGCACAGAAGCAATGGTCCTTTTTTTCTCTTTAAAGTGTTTATATAATTTTTATTTTTGAGAATATGCCTTGTTAACCTGCTCAAACAGACAGGTGGTCAGCGAATCACAGGCTAACTGCTGAAATCAGATACCAGCCATCTATAGCCCATCATTAAGGAATACAGAATACAACAAAGGTTAGCAGTATGATAATAGTGATTGGTCTGACTGACTTATCTTTTTGCCTAATTACTAGATTATTGTTTGACTGTCTGAGTAACCAAAGAGTAAACAAATAGATAGATGAATGTGTCTGTAACTTCCTGCAGTCTATATTTCACCAATGTACTGATTTGTTTACTAGGGAGGGCTGTCGTTAAAAGTGCCAATTACAGAAGAAATGAAATATAGCAAGCTACTTCTAGAAGCAATACGGTATATCCAAACTACATTAGCCAAAGACCATTGGAAACTGTTGAGAAAAGGTCTTCATCCATTGGTACAAAGCCAAACTTGATACTGTATTCAGAATAACACAGAATATGTCAGAAATATAATATAAGAGCTACCTGTATTTTTCGCACTATAAGGTGCATCGGATTATAAGGTGTACCTTCAATGAATGGCCTATTTTAAAACTGTTTTCATATATAGGTCGCACCGCAGTATAAGGCGCATAGAATAGACGCTACTGTAGTGGCTGGGGTTGCGTTATGCATCCACTAGATGGAGCTACGCTAAAGGGAATGTCAATAAAACAGTCAGATAAGTCAGTCAGTCAAACTTTATTAATGGAATACAAACCAGCGTTCTTACAACTCCGTTCACTCCCAAAACAAGTTCACAATATGGTACCGTACATACCGGTAGCTCTTATTTGCGCCGCCCTCGTTGAAAACAATGTATTTCCAACTCCATTTGTCACAGTTCAAAGCTACATGAACAGCATTCGAGCGCTCAGTTTTCTGTCCCCTCAATGTCGCAACTCTTCTACTGAGATGGAGCAAAGGCCGCGCATCCTTGTTCTTTTGCAGCAGGATCCATAAACACGCCTATGGCACACATGAACAGCTGGGACTGGAATTCCCCTTTACTGTTTTTACCACTGTCACTTCGGCGACGCCCCCTGAATACGGTAGCCATAATTAACCAACATTGATCCATATATAAGGCGCATCGGATTATAAGGCGCACTGTCGGTTTTTGAGAAAATTAAAGGCTTTTAGGTGCGCCTTATAGTGCGGAAAATATGGTAAATGGTATGTTCAGGCATATTTTAACTGAATCTCAAACTAACACTGTGGTCAAGCATGGCAATATTTGGTGTTCGTGCAACAACCTCTGTTTCTGAGTACATGTAGCATGGGAGCATGCCTGATCCCCGGACAGAACTGTCTCTTCTGTTTGTGCCTCGTGACTCGCACCTGAACCCAAAGCTGTGTCTGTCTTCTCTGAGTGTGAGTGCGTCAGTCAGCTGTGAAAACGGTCAGAGTCTCGACAATACAAAGAGTGGCAGCTTGAAGCCTGATTAAATGTTGTGAAGTGAAAGAAACCCTGCAGCTGTAGTGCATTCAGTATAGGCACATAGAGTATATACAACCAAAGCTGAAATCCACTCACATTTCGCGTTTGGCCGATGAGGATGACCAGCCCTGGTTAGAAATTAGGTCACTTAGAAAAGTTCTAGTGTTACAATAGACAGGTGCAATTAAATGTGTAAATATTTTTTAACATTAAATCCCCTGTCCTAGTGTTTAGATTTCAGAAATGAAGGTGGTAGCAGGGAAAGGCTTTACAAGAATCTACCATTTCTGATAAACATTGCTGATCCAGGATGGTTTCGAAAATCTATAATTTCTATTGTTAACTTTGACTTGTTTTATGGTTACTCTAAGATGAAATATAGTGCAGCCACAGCCAGTGCAGTCCTTGTGCTTGTCCCAACCCTGGATACATGAAGATTGTTCTGTCACAAAAAGTCAAACTCATGCTAAATGAAAATGATAAACACTGGACACTAGGAGGCAGATGATTTGCTGTTGCGACGCTGAAAGGAAAAATCAGAAGAACATGTTAAACTTCAGTACTTGAAGCTCAACACTATCCTTTTGCACTAAGCTAAAGACAGCCATGTCCAGACAATCACAAACACCTGCACCTCTTATGGTAAAGACAGACTTAACAGACCCTTTTGCACCCAAGCGCAGCCTCCGCAGGGCTAAAACACACAGAGCATGACACGGAGGAACAAAGTGGGTGGTGGGTGGAAATGCTCCTGCAGTGAAATACATCTCTGGCAGGCGATATGGTGAGATTAGATAGGATGGGAGATGTTGATTTACTGTGTCGGTTTATCCCTGGCAGCCGTTATCTGACCACTGCCTGGCTGATTTATACCTCGGGACGTCCTGGTATCAATTAGAAGAAACCTAAAGGAGTCATTACCTAACTAACTGAGGCCCCCAAAGACTGTCTGGGATGGTAGGAGTAATAGAAGTAATATACTGTCACTCACCGCAGAAATACACCACAAGACCACTATAGGACACTGGAGGAAACTGGGTTAAGGCGAGGGGACATTGGCGGCCAATATGGCGCAGAACTGGGATCCGTGCGTCATTGAACGGTAAGTGTTGATGAGTTACATATGACCCCGTTTGACAGTTGCACAATGTCAGCAAATGACATAAATGCAAGTGTTAATTGCCCCTTTAAATGTAACCTTGTTTATAGGATGAAGTGTTGCACATGATCTAATTTTCTTCAAGCTTGGTTTTCTTTGCACAAGTTGGGAAGGAGTCAACAAATCAACAGATACTAAGTGAGGTTCAAGCTTTCACACGCTTCATTTCAGCTCTTAGGGCCGATCCTGCGAGTATTAATAATCTGTGTGTGCTATTACTTGGGGATGTCATCACTTCTGGAGAGCGGCAATATTTCCTGACAGAAAGGCATAAAAGCTTTAACAAAGGCGTGAAGTCCAACTAATATGATCTCACATGTTCCCACTAAACCCAATACTCACTGCTTCTTTAATTACAAAACTGGCCAAGTTACTATGTATGTACTTTTAACTAAGGACCTACAGTGAGACAGGGATGAGGGGTCGTCTAATGTATGATTACTGAAGTGACTAAGGTCAAAAATAAACTGTGCTAGCCGTTTTAGCATGTAGAGGCAGGATCACGTCTATTCCAGTGTTAACTTGTCAATTGTCCAAGTGTCAATAGGGCAAAACAAATGGGCCAAGGAACAAATGCTTAAAAGGGCTATATTATGCAAAATTGACTTCTGTGATATTTCTACCATGTTATAATGCTGTTCCCTCCTCAAAAACGTACCTGGAGTTGTGTTTTGCTTCATTCACACAGTTTGAGTAATCCACTATTCTCTTGCACAGCTGTTCTAAGGCCCTAAAATACTCACACTGACCAATCAGCAATCTCATTCTTTTGTCAAAGGTGTACAGGTTTGTTGCACTGACTTCTTACAGCTATTTCTCATAAAAAGGCATCATACAAAAAGCTTAAGGAAGTGAAGTTCATTTCCTTTCTTTTAGTATGTAAAACAAGACCAAAAAAAAAAAAAAAAAACAGCAACAGCAACACTCTGCTGGTCTCTTCATCTGTTTCTTTATGGCACCAGTAAGAGTACTTATTAAAAACGTTTTCTTTTAGTCACAAAAGTTTTTTTAAAGGTTGTTAAAGTAAAATGCGGTTCTAGAAGTGAACAAAATTGGTTTAAAAATATAAATAAAAGCATAATATATCCCCTTTAATTTCAGGTAAGGATCTAGATCAGTGTCTAGTGCTTGGTAAAATCTTTACTAGTCAGTAAAGATTTTAAAGAAAGATTGACAGAGGGGGTCCGCTATTACCTATCTTGATAATGTGGCAATGGATCTCAAAATGCCATTATTCACAAAATCTAATGTGACAGTGTATAGACTTATCATTATTCAAGTCCACAATCCTTATAAATGCAGAATGTACCATACAACCGTACAAAAAGTGGATTTTACGGGATACATTAACTTCATATGGCAAAGTAGGCTGTGGCATAAACTACAGCAAAATCCTGTATGTAGCAGTGGTAACTAATACCTCGCTGGTGGTTTTTCCCCTGGACCCCTCCATGACATACAATATTGATGTTATTAATGTAATGAATAAAATGACATAATAGCTGGGTTGGTTTGCCAAATTATGGTGCGGTATTAGTCCAAAAAATAAATTAAAGATTGGCTTTGCTTGTACTCTGATTGTTGAAACGGGAATGAAATGATAAATGGAAAAGTGGCTTTGTTTCTGTCAGCGAGTAAACAAACTGACAATTTACAATTTGGCCTGAGAAACTAAAAAGACTAAGAAGACAAAATTATGTAAATAAATAGTAGCATTGCACACAGAAGTTTTCCTTTGCAAGTCCACTGGAGTAAATCAGCGTGGAGAAGCGGGGGTCCGAGTAGTTGTTGGATGCATATAAAAGTGCGCAGTGGTTTGTGTGTGTTCGTACGGGACGGGGGCACTCGATGGGCAGTCTGGGGGAGAGCTGAGAGATTAGGGAGGGTCTTGTTTCATGGACCTTAAGACATCTGTTCTCTCTCTCCCCAGCGCTGAACTATAAATGCTCCCCTGTACCTCGGCGGACGCAGGGAGGAATGCAGGCCTTCCACTTGCTTTTCATTAGCACTGGATCTGGTAACACACCTCACTGTCAACCTAATCCCCTCTCTCTCCATCTTGTCCCGTGGCAGAGGGGGGCTGCCCATGACCAGGTACACAGCCCCAGATGTTCTCTATGTGGGGCGGGGGCTCCGGGGGTGACAGGGGCTGCATGTTCGCTGATGAAGACGGGGTGTGGTGGGGCTGTGTGTAATGACATACTACTACTCTGGTTTTACTCTTGTCTCTACCGTCTGCTTTCTTTTCATCATTTTCATTTTTTCTCCTCTACATCTTTCTTCTTTCATTAGCGTTTTGCTTTGCTCGTCCTGCGGCTCGCATTTCACTGCATCATCCCAGGATCTCCTCTGTGCTCCATCAATCTCAGGAGGACCGGTAGTCTAACACACTGTAGCAGTAGTCCATTTCTCTGTCCTCCATCTCTCATGCACAGGGCTCCCACTGGGGTCATTCGCTCTGACGTGCTGCAGCAGCTCAAAGGCTCAACCTTACACAATGGGGATCCTCACCTCTATCTCTGTCAGATTCCAGAGTATTCTTTTTCCAAGTCTGGACTGGCCGAGGAAGCCACGGCGGTGAGTGATGGAGGCTGTGCGGCTCGGGCTAAAAGTCAGCATATATGTCTATTGTCACCAACCATCAGTCTCTGTAATGGGAGACACTTCGTCTCGTCCTGATGGCAACAAATCTGGAAACACTATGTGGAGATGTCCTGGGGGAAATAACTGTGTGCTGTGATGAAGATCTATGAGAGTGCTACGGGTATCAGTGGCACAAAACAACAACAACAATGCATTAAATAGCAGAAAACATGCATCTACCTTGCTTTGAACACCTAATACATAAAGCCCCAAAAAACAGATAAAAATAACCACCATCGACATATCAAAAACTTGAGCAACACAAAGCACAGATATGATATACAATTATGAAGGGCTAAATGAAGCCTGTGCTGCAGCAGATGACAGCATTAGGTTTATGGTAGTTATTACTTTGTCAAGAACAGACGAGACATACGTTATATACCGTATTTAGCAATATATGTTTTCACCAGTGTCTAACAATAATGAGCCAAACAATGGGACCAGCAATGTTTTGTGTAATCAATTCACAGAAAAAAGAGGAATCAGCATTAAGTCTCAACAGTCCCCTATTTCTCATGGCCCCTTTAAAGATTTATTAAAAAATGATTTACACATGTAATGATGATCAATAATCTTGTGCTGTCATGTTACAAAGAGAGAATAATGATTATAAAAAGCAGAACTCCTCAAAGCAAAATGAGTGGGAAAGGATTAACTTTCGCATTAGCACAATTGTCTCAATTGTATTTCTTTTTCCATTGCACTGCGTACGCAATTTCAAGTCTGTTTATCAAAGTCAACACATCAAAGATGGATGAAAGCTGAAAAGCTGGTGGAAATCAGTGTGGGGCAGTGGTGCAGTGCATTGTGTCATGGTGCAGTTATGCAGATTTGAGTAAACAAAGTGCAAATTGTTTGAGGTTTTAATTAACATTTTCGACAATCATTTTATCTGAAGTAACCCTATATAACAACATCTGTAGAGCAGATGCATGCACTTAGAGCCCACTTCCATCTCTGTCCTCATCCCACTACAGGCCCAGTGTTCACGGGACGTGTTGCTCCTCTGCGTCCTACGTGTTTCATGTTATGTACTGCACGCTACACATCAGCCCCTCTGTTTCCATCTGCTGTCCCGTTCAGAAGATGTGCCAGAAAAAAGCAAAAACTGAAAAACAAACCCAAGATCCCAGATCATCTGTTACAGTGGGTCGGCTCACACCCAGCGGCGGAGTGGGGCTGGAAGCTTTTGAATTTACATTAGCATTAGCAGCTCTGATTGTCATAATGGAAACACTGTGATGCCTCCTGGATAATGGTGAGTGTTGATGAAGACAGAGCTTGGACCCATCGTGAAAACAAACATCTCACACGAAAATGCACGAAATACTTCCCCAGTTAGTCTTGATCCTGCACACACATCTGAACAACTGAACACACGCGGCGCACAATAATGTCAGGTCCAACACTAACATCTCACTTCAGGGTTTACTGACACAGCGTGCTTCTTGGCTGATGAGCACTGTTAGCTTTGCATGTATTAAAGTAAAACGCAATATTAAGAAGCAAAAGCGTTATTAATCTTTCAATCACTGCAGTGGTCAGCTGAGGACAGTGAGATTTTAAAATGGTTCAATAGTCTTAATCAAATTTGGGTTGAAAGTGTGAGTTCATTTTCTTCAGCTTGAGGCTGCAGGTAGCTGGAGTCTATACCAGCAACTTTGGGCCTGAGGCGGATTACATCCTATGCAAAAAATAAACACAGCCAGACAATCATTCACTCCTTCA
Source organism: Bostrychus sinensis (assembly GCA_020698575.1). Lineage (NCBI taxonomy): Eukaryota > Metazoa > Chordata > Actinopteri > Gobiiformes > Eleotridae > Bostrychus > Bostrychus sinensis. The sequence goes on from CM036247.1 coordinate 12,604,698, forward strand.
CATTGAATCACCATGACCAATTTACCTTCACCTATTCACATAGATGAATTTGGATTAGTCACAGTTACCTTCATCTATTGGGGCCTATGAAGGTATGTTTTTGGACAATGGGAAGAAGCCGGACTTTCCAGAAACCCATAGATATGCAGGATATCCTGTGGTAGAAAAACTAGTATGCTGACCTATTACAAATATATCCTGTCACATCAATGAACAAAATACATTTAACATTTATTAAGTAATATGGTCTTAGACTCTGGCGATGGTGAACTGAGAACAATCCGTGCTGCAATGCTTATTTGTCATATATTTGAGCCTAATTATGAACAGACATTGATTAATTCCCTTTGGCTGACATGACTGGGCAGGGTACAAAACAAATGACACAAAAATGTGCTGTGCCGTTTGTCTCTCTGGTCTCAAAAATGTTGTTTATTTGAAAGAGCATAAATTCGACCAAATGGAGTGAAATCATTAGGGCTGTTGTTTCCATTATACTTGCACCTGCATGTCTTAAAACAGTCATTTTTGCAACGCAGTGAGATAAGGCGGATTTGAGTTGGTTTTATGTGTGGCAATTAACACTTAAAGACAATGACTCATTTGCTGCAAGTGTCTTTTTTTATGTCCATGCTATAAAAGAGAAAAAAAATCCCCCTGGCCTGGGAGCTTGGGACACTAAAAATACAGTACTCAAAAAGTCTTAGGTTTAAAAAAAGGCCATGAACAAAGAAAGGTGTATCAATGTACAACTCAAAATTCACCACTAGAAGCATAAAAGGTACAGTGGAAAAGTGGCAAGTACTCTCGCCTCACAGCAAGAAAGTCCCAGGTGCGAATCCTGGATCAAGTGGGGCCTTTCTGCATAGAGTTTGCGTGTTTTTCCCCGGGTCTGGAGTATTCTGGTTTACCCCATCAACCTAAAAACTGAACGCAATGATTTTCTAGTTGAGGGGTAAATTCTCTTTACATTGAGCTACAAATCCCTTCTAGCTTATAATGTTAAAGAATCTACTAAAACTAGAACTAATTTGTTCTTTGGTGTGTGAAGTTCATTCACTCAGTTTGGTCTGTTTCTTAAAATGGCACAAAATCCCTTAAAACACTCCTGGATCTAAATAGTGAGTAGGATTTACACCAAAATTGATCTTTAAATTTTGCCCTTGGTCCATTCCTTACCTTTCCTGACATATTCATAATAGATAGATAGATAAGTTTATTTATCACATGCACAAAAAAGTACCATATTTTCCGCACTATAAGGCGCATCGAATTATAAGGCGCACCTTCAATGAATGGCCTATTTTAATGGCCTGTTTTCATATATTGGGCGCACCGCATTATAAGGCGCATCCACTAGATGGCGCTGCGCTAAAGGGAATGTCAATAAAACAGTCAGATAAGTCAGTCAAACTTTATTAATAGAATACAAACCAGAGTTCTTACTACTCCCTCGTTGAAAACAATGTATTTCCAACTGTCGACCGCATTATTGTCATACATTATTGTCATTATTAATCCAACCGCATTGGGGCACAAGCGACCGCGGTAACTGCAGTTTATCATTTTAATGATTCACTAATGGGATGCACAGTTTAATTTTACTGTAAACCATGAAGCATTTAATGTTTACGCACGTATATGTGCTCAGAGACGCTGGGAGTGGAGAACGGAGGGTTAATGGTGAGAAAGGAAAAGGCTTCTGCAGGAGCTGCGCTCCTTCATTGAAGCTAAAGGCTGATTTATGCTTCCGCGTCTTCCTGACGCCAAACCACCGCAGTTCACTCGACGGGTTGAAAACCCTTTTTTCATGCAGTGCCATTTCATCGCGAGACCAAGCAACCAATCACAGCACTTGCGGTCCGCGGCGCCTTGACGCATAGTTACATTTTTGGCCCGGTGCAAGTCAGGGATGCGGCGTAGGTTTTGAGAGGGTTCGTGGAGCTTCGCCGTCGATTTGACGTGGAAGTATAAATCAAAGTTTAACCGCTTCCCAAGCAGATACAGGGCTTACGCGTTACTCAGAGGAGGAGCCGTAGACTTGACTGACGATCCACTCACCTGGTGACGCGATAACTACGTGAGGTTTTTCTCTGCCCTCTCACCTGCCGCAGGTGCGTGTGTGACACAGTCGCTCTGTAGAGTCTGTGCTGCGGGGAGCACTGCTAGCCTCCTTAGCTCATCTCTCAAATCACAAAAGGTGAATATGTGGGTTTTTCTAAAGCTACCACGTTACACGCGCTGCAAGGGCATTCACTCGTGCCTGACTCGTTTTTGTTAAAGCAGAGGCTTAACTATATAATTAGCTTATAATCAAAATTTGGACATGTCATTTTTTCAGGTGTTATTATTAGCTTATGCTATACCGCATACACTGCACACCGTGGTGTTGAGCCGCATATAATTACCGCAGGGGAAATTCTCTCACTGCGACAGCCCTAGTTCAAAGCTACATGAACAGCATTCAGCACTCAGTTTTCTGTCCCCTCAATGTCACAACTCTTCTACTAGATGGAGCAAAGGCCGCGCCTCCTTGTTCTTTTGCGGCAGGATCCATAAACACGCCTATGGCACACATGAACAGCTGGGACTGGAATTCCCTTTACCGTTTTTACCGCTGTTACTTCGGTGACGCCCCCTGAATACGGTAGCCATAATTAACCAACACTGATCCATATATAAGGCGCATCAGATTATAAGGCGCACTGTCGGTTTTTGAGAAAATTAAAGGCTGTGCGGAAAATACGGTACAGTGAAATTGCGTTTGGAGCAAGCCATAAAACCTGCCTAAAATGTTTGGACAGTACTGTAGGTGCTTGAAGATAATTATTCCCATTCTTTCTTAGTGTGACTTACCTTCTACCCTTTGTCCACATTTGATGTTTAGACTTCCTTTCATCGCAGACACAGATACAACAACACTAGGCTTCTTGGGATGGGCCTCTGTCTCCATCACTACAACGATCTGGGCTGTGTGGAGGGAAACCTTGTGGAAAGTTACTGCCAGCGCTCCAAAACTGCCAACTAAGGCCTGATGTTGAGGGTCCAGTCGTGGAGTTGCGGCCCGAGAAAGAGTCTTGGAGGGTGAAGAATGAGGGCTGGGGGAGCTGGACGGTGGTCTGCTGGAGGTGTCCCATTGGTGATTGGGAAAGACCTTCTTCAGGTAGGACTTGGCCTGCTCCAGCTTCGCCAGTGTGGGGTTGATTTTGAGTGGCCGTGATAGCTCTATGTTGAGCTCAGCTGTGGATAGTAAAAGGGAAAAAAAGTTAAAAGCATAGGAAAAAATCCAGATTAAATTAGGGCTGCAACTAAAGATTTTTTTGATAATCGATTGATATGTGAATTATTGTTTCTGTTATTGTTAAAGTGGTGAAAAACTGAGGCGTTAAAATCATGTCAAAATTCTACCATCACTTATTTTTTTTACAAAATTTGAACCAGACGAAGCTACAACTATGTCACTTGAGGACATTTGGATAAAGCATACAAGCACAAAGATATTTTTAATCAAAAACACAAAATGTACATTGTTTTTAACTGTTTTTGTTGCTTTACTGCTCTGTCCTGGTAATAAACCCTCCTCTCTCAGCACACGGCATGTTTCAGATTCTATGTATATCGCTGGTAAAGATTTAACAATTGCTAAATTAGATGACAGTTATTTCAATAATCAATTGAAACTGATTAATCAGATTAATTGTTGCAGCCTTATTTTAAATTAAACATTTAATTTTTTTTTAGATAATTAGATCAAGCTATTTATGTCTATTTCAGTGTTGTTCAAGTGAACATGTAGACAAAAGAACTACTGGGTCCACAGTGCTCCACTCAGGCCAGTGTTGCATTCATTTGGAGATGGGGAATTAGTAAAAATGGTTAGGCTGTAAGATAATATCAGTGGTATCGTATTAAGATAATTGTCTATTAATTTATGAATATTAATGCTAACACTCAGACCTTCAAAATTCAATTAAAAATTCAAATTACACACACCAAAATTGTTATACGTTTAAAAGTGCACACAGACACATCTTAAGCTATAGTGGATAAAGCTTCTTTCTTGCATACTTTTTAATGTCACGAGAGACCAAAAAAACAACAACAAAAAACAAAAAAACAAAATGACAAGTTACCCAGGTGCAGAGTAAGACTGTTAGCAAGTGAAATAATAGACCATGGTTTTTAAGCCACCAATTTCAACTTGTGCCTGACAAAGTCATTATGCAACAGTAGCTGACTATAAACCACAGTATTCAGGGGTGTCAGCTGGACAAAGATAAATTGGGATTACTACCATAACTGATTTGAATTCTTTACTTGCATATTCATGACCACACTAAAACAGATATGTCAGCAGAGCCACATGTGTTTTTGGCCAGTCCTCCACAACTGATGTAAAACTATGGGAGTAGTTGCTGTGCTCTTCCTCATATTTATGATCTACGCAGGAAAAACAAGGGAGAACAGGAAGTTAAGGAGCAAATGCTGCCGTGCATGTGATAAAACAGGCAATTATTTTTTGTAAACCTTACAGCAGGGCAGGTCGCTGTAAAAGCAAATAATACTTTTTTATGTTTGGCAATTTAAGCAAAAGCCTTTTCATCCTGCTCAATGCTAAATCCCTATAAAATATGTTAGACCCTGGATACATATATAATAAATTCACTTTTGGCTTTTGCTTCGTCTCATTTGGAAAGTCACCATAAACTGGACAAACGCCATTTAGGGTTTGAAAGGAAAGGAAGTTTTCATCAGGGCTCCACTGACAAAGATATGTTGCAGCCTATAGCCCATGGGATGCTGTACGGTGCGCTTCTTATAAATCAAAGTTTGGTTCTTGCATGCAAAGACCTGTTGAGGGACAGCTGGGTCCACTCTCAATGGTGATTTCTCCTTGCTCTAAATACAGACATATGCAGACTCGGAATGACGGTCAGACATCTTGCTGCATCATACAACAACGTACAGTCTGTATCTAATGCCAGCTGCTCTGCTCTCTCCTCCGCTACCTCTGTACTGCAGCCTTCAAACACTTGACTGGTATTTACAGAGACACATGAATTAACTCAATGCCGTTTTACACCACTTCCATTATCCCATTTTTCCACTTGGTCATGATGATCGGAGAGAGGAGTGCAGCTGGTTTTCATGGTCTCATCAAGGCAGCAGTGTTTAGGACCGTTTTAAGGGTTTTTAGGCCTCCCGTCTGTCTCCGTCCAGGTAGAAAGGACTGGATGACAGAGTTGGGAGCGCTGCCAAGAAAAGAAGAAGAAAAAAAAGTGTGCCCTCTGGATTTGCGCTTGTTTAATCTAGTGGAAGTGAGGCACATGGTCAGATGGAGGGACGGCTGGAAAGAGGAATTGGAGAACAGAGCGGAGGAATTTGCAGTGCAATGTAGCTTATCATTTCCACTTGACTTATCACCAGGAAACGTTCCAGCGGTGAAATAAATAGCCCGTGTGCAGCTGCTCATGCAGGTTGCTCTGCCTCTCTCCAAACTTTGACTTATTCCTACTCTTTTACAAAACATCCTTCCTCAACCCATTTTAATATTTTAGCTAATGAACTCTTCCACCTGTAATGCCCCTTAAGAGCCAGCGCCAGATTGTGGTCCTACCAGTCTAGTACTGGACATTGGGACGAGCTCCTCTGTTAGTCCTAGTTTTATAGGTCCCTTCTGACCCCAATCCACACAAGGTCCGTCTGTATCTGCGACTGTTTTGGCATAATGGTGATAGTTATAAAACTCAAAATGAAACTATATGGTAAAATTATTAAGCAAAATATTGAATTGTTGCAAAAATACAACAAATTAGGCATTTCTATAATCTATAATTTATTTTATGAAACCTGTAGAAAAAAATAGATATGATGTATGTAATATGTATGTGTAAGCTCTTTCCTGTTAGATTCCTGTGCAGTTCATTCTCACACTACTTGGTAATGTCAGTGTCAAAGTTCTACTCTGTCTCATATTCAGCAGTTTTATCTCATCATTGTCCTGCACAAACTTGCTTGTATTAGCAGCAATTGGTCTCTTAACCCAGATGACTAGAAGTTCAGCTGTGTGAGTTTTAATTTGCAAATAAATGTTACTTTATTTGGAATAAACACAAGCATTTTTTTTTTTCATTTTTTTTTTTTTTTTTTGTGAAACTTGGCCAGTGTTTGTGCATTTTTCAAATTCCAATACAACATTTGAAAATACAGATGCAGCCTTGATTTGTGGAAATGTGACTGTTGGGGTTTGAGTACAGTCCCTTATTTAAAAAGTTAGTTCTGGGGGAATAAAAGTGTCCCAAAGGTTTAGCAGTTACAATGTATTTATTATTGTTCCATTGATAAGCCAGGGACATTTGAGTTCCCTGAAGTGTGGCTGGAGATCAGGGTTACAATCAGTGCATGTCAACAACACACCAACAACACGGTTGTTAGCCACCTGCTGAGAGTAAGGATATTATCAGTCCATTAAAATGATTAATGCCTGCTTGTATAATGGTTTTTCAACGTACTGCAGACAACAACATCAGCGAGGTCGTGTGATAGTTCAGAAAATTAAAAAGCCTTCCCAGGACAACTCAATAACATTTTTATCTTTTAGAGAAGTAGAGAGCCTCTTACGGGACAGATAAGTCATGACGACACTTCTTTCACATTACTTTGCAGGGACCGAGGGATAAAGAGGATCTGGATTTTACGTTGTGTGAACTAAACACAGGGCTCTGTGGAGGACTGTCCATCTGTGCGGCTTCCCTCTGGCTTTATCCGGGAACCAGTGGAGCACATCAGTGTTTTTACTGCAGTGGAGCAATGTCAAACGATCAATGTTTTTCTCAGAAGCCTAATAAAATAACCGTGCAGTGTTGTATGACTTCATGTCCAGTACATCTCTAACATTTCCTTGAGTTTGGCTGGTCCTCTGCAATGTGGGAATGTGAGCAAGGCAGACATTGCAGTGGCGCACCATGTTTTAGTATTTAGGCAATGAGAAGGAAACTTAATACTTGCATTTGTACTTTAAAAAAAAAAGTGTATTCTCTTTGGTTAATGTTATAAAGAGTCACATTAGCTGAACCCTTTTAAAAGTTGAGGCAGGGTTTTCTTTTTGTGGCAGCCTTAACCTAAAACCCTCTTTTAATTTGAAGCTGTGTATTTGTATTTTTAGATGAACTTTATTTAAATAGCGGAAAGTCTTATTTTTTAAAATAGAATAATGTTTTTGATTGTGTGGCATGCGTTTTCAATTTGAGCAGCATTTTTATTTTTGGACAAGTTTATTTTATTTTGATGAGTGAGGTTTTTTGAAGCCAGCTTTTTAAAAATTGAGACATGCCTTTATTTTAATGGACTCTTTTAAATGTTTAGAGAGGAGTTTCTTTTTTGACAAATCTCTCTCTGCTTTTAATTTTTTAGTGGACACAAAAATTGGGAGATGCTCCTTTTTTAATATAGACATTGATTTTAATTATATAAACTTCTATTTAAAATTTGAAGGATGGGATTATTTTTAAGGCAAGATTTAAAAAAAATCTACCTCAGCTTTTATTTTTCTAGTGGACAAAAAAAATGTTGATGTTGCACCTCAGGGCCACCGTACAACAACACAGATGGTTTAATTATTTCACATTTTACATGTTTGAATGACAATTAATTAACCCAGAGGAACCGTTAATGCTATGAAGGCTGAGCACATAAGCTACAAAACATTTTTTCTCTCCTCCAATACACCCCACCAGTTGCTATTTTAAGCATCATAAGTGAGTGAAAGGTCAGAACATGGAGCGATCCCGGGGCCGCTGGGGTGAAGAGGTGGTGTATCTTTATAGAACAGGCCTAATGTGAACAGGCTGCTGGTGTTCGTGGGACCCGGCCCGTCTCAGGTGTCAGCATCTATTAGCACCAGAGCGAGCGGGAGATCAAGGTCTGACACTGGCACACACACTTATGGAAATATCTGCAAAGTGGTGGAGGAGATCAAATATGCTTATTATCCAGGTTACTATAGCTTTTAGGGGAGGTCATGCATGACGCCGTCCCCACTTTGAACCTGCAAACACCACCAACATTGTTTTCATTCGTGCCCCACCTTTGATTTTTTTTTTTTAGGCCTGACTCCGGCACGCTTGACTTTGTGCTTCAGACGCAGGTGGCAAGGAGTTCAATTATAAAGGGCTCTGTATATGAAAGCTACACCTTTTCAAACAAGATCTATGCATGTCCTGTGTTTGAGGGGCATCTGCTGAATCCCACTGTCACACAAAAAGCCCTTGTACCAGGTAAGGGCAGTGACACAAGGCTTTCATGCCATCTGACTCAAATTAGCGCCGTCCTGGACAGTTCGGAGGGGCACGGGCTTGTATACAGTAACTGACAACTTTTCTACGGAGCTATAGTTTGACGTGAAGCAGGGACACGGGAGAGTAATGGTTTCAATTTGTTCTAGCTAATCTATCACCTGCCGCTTCTCCAGAAAGGGGAAGGCTGATGTCTCATCTCCAAGTGGTAGCAGTTACATCCTGGACTCAGTCATTGACCCTCTCCAAAACCAGGACTGAGAGAGAGTAATGAGAGCGGACCAGAAGGAAAAACAGCATATGGTGTGTGTTTGATCATCAGTGTCTTTTTAACAGGATTATTTGCTGGTTGGGCTCAAAGAGGGTACAAATACTGTCGTTTCTATGAGGCATACCGTTCCTCATACAACTACATACATACAGCATATGAGTACATAAATAGGACAGATGAGTAGCAAATTTTCACAAACCACAAAAAATATGATATCTGTTGTATTTTCAGATGTTTTATCACTGACTATTTGTTACTGCCTCATAATTACCATACAGTTTACAGTTTCTTTTACTTTTATCAACTTTATTTACACTAATAAATGCCCAAAAAGCATTACAGCAGTCAGGTGTTGGGTTTGTGCCAGACAAAGACTCTTTCATTGATGGCTAATTTTAATCGTATCTAGCCAGAGGAACCTTCTCTGTGTTTGGGGAGTCTCCCATGTGCCTTTTGGCAAACACAAAACATGCTTTCTTATTATTTTCTCCAAGCCATGGCTTTTTTCTGGCCACTCCTCCACACAGCCCAGCTCTGTGGCGTGTATGGCTCAGAGTGTTCCTGTAGACAGATAACATCTCTGCTGTGGAGCTCTGCAACTCTTTCAGGGTCACCTTTGGTCTTATTGTTGTCTCTCTAATGAGTGCACTCCTTACCCAGTTGTGAGTTTTAGATGGTCCTCTTTGGGCAGGTTTGGTGTGGTTCCCTATTTTATACAATAAAGTAAATTGTGTTTTGTGGTGTTATGACAGTTGAATTGCAGACAGGCCAACCTTATCCAACTATTTCTGTGACTTCTTGGGATAAATACCACCAGGCCTTAATTAGAGGTCTTTTTAAAAAGGGGGTGAATATTTCCGCACACTCAAGTTTCCTGTTTTTTATTGTCATTTTTCTTGTTTGCTTCACAGTAAAACATATTTTTCATCTTAATAGGCACGAGATGTAAAATGACTGACATAAACCTCCAAATAATCAAATTCAATTCCTGTTTGTAAGCCAACAATAACGGAAAAATGTTAAGGGGGATGAAGACAAGGCATTGTACATGAACAGCTCCACATTATTCCACATGCTTTCTGTGGAGTAAACAGAAAGCATTTTGAGGATAAATCTGAGGCTCTTATAAACCCAAATTAGAATATGATAATAAAAATGGCAGCATGGGTGTGACATCCTCGGATACACTCTATTTACTCTATTTATCTTTTGTTTTTGTGTTTTTACCATCTTTACAACTATAACAATATCATAACTTACAGTCTACCATAATATTATCATCACCATTGAAAATATATTTTCTCCCAATTTTATGCTCTCCACAACCTGTTAAGAACATGCCAGCACTCCCAATATATATATACCATACCCAACATTTAGAGCCACTTTTTACTTTCTGTTTAACATATACGTAGTTTAACTGGGGTCTAGATGCTATTATTGCACATGTAAAACCACTATTGGGTTCTACAAGGGTTCTGTTTTACATTTGGTGTCCCTTATGCCAAAATCAAAGTTTGAGGGGTACTACAAGCATCAAGTAAAAAAAAACAACAACCTAGCACTTTGGTCCGGCCTTGAACTCCTCTTTCTGGCTTCCTATCTGCATCTCCATTAGCAGTGTTTATATGCATGTGTGTGTGTACGTGATGAGCAGCTGTTGAGTGAGGGTCAGCTCTGAAACACCATCCGGTCCACTGTACACATGTTACGACCGATTCCCACTCAGCATCCTTGGGAGGGCAGCTCTGATTGGCCCGGGAGAATAAATGCTGCTGAAATTGCGAGCATATTGTTGTAAACACATTGCAAGACGTGGCCTCGTGGCGCTCTGCTCTCCGTTTGTGCCTCGTTGAAATAAATCAAATGTGAAATGCTGTCGAATCAAAGCACAGGCGCCAGACATGATACATGAACATCAGAACGAGAGACAGCAAATGCAAACACAGCATCTGCAAAATAAATACAGGAGACACAAGGCTGGATGCACTTGTTCTTCATTATAACACTAAAAATCAAGTTTATTTTAAAGCTTCTTTGGCCAAAATGTGTTTAAGACCAAAGACAGGCTGTAAAATAGACCAATAAACTGTGTTGTCACTTGTTTAAACTGTCAAAGCATCTGTGAAGCCACTAAAGATGCCTGCTGCTTCAATCCTATAAGCCACAGATGCTAACAATAGTAACATGGCAATGAACTTCATATTTTTTTTATTTTTATTTTGGATCTTGATCAAACTGATTATGGCTCCTCACTGGAAAAAGAGTTCCTTCACCTACCATGTGGGAGACCGGGGTTAGATTCTCCGCAGGCCAAAACTCGAGCCACAAATTCACCTTTATACCAGTCCTAAGCCCAGATAAATAGAGTGGGCTGTCTCTTTTTTATGATTAAAGGGGCCATATTATGCTTTTTTTCATTTGTTTTTTTAAATAATTTTGGAAACCTTTGCATTAGTATTTCACATTTTAACAAATAGATAAATGAGATGACTGCTTTGTAGTGACAGCAATTTAAGCACTAAAATGATCAGAATGAGCCCAGCGACAGAGTATAAAGGAAAAGAAAATTTCAAACATAGCCACTGTGCATCTTATTGTTACAACCCTCTTTTTACATCCCATGAAATAAACAAATTTAACAGTAGCCATAATGAGATATTTCTTGCTCAACACATTACTAATTGGTCAGCAGTTGTTCTGGATGCCCAATAGTAAGAGCCAATTCCAAAATCACAGTTAAACCTTGATAAACCTCAAATCAATCAACATTATTTCTTACAATGGCAGACAGATATATGGTAAATGAAATAAAACTATAACTATAACTGCATTTTCCTTTTTGTTTGTACAGAGGCTCCTTATATGCAACAGAAAGTCCTCTAACCAAACACACTCACACAGCAGAGCCAGTTCTGTGTGAATCAAAGGGAACCAGTAGCATGTGTGGCCAATTCCAGTCGTTTCCAACAAAGTCAAACCTGAGGCTAAATTCTGTGCCTGGATCCTATCTGACTCATCTGGGGAGGCTGTAATTTGTATCTGTATATGTTTTTGCACACGCAGGTGAAGACAATGAATGTGAGTCATTAGGAGTAAAGTTGGCCTACTAAAACAAAAGAAGCAGATCTGGGCTTTACAACTGGCTGCAGCAGCATGCTAAACATCTATCACCATGTTGGTCAAAAGGAAAAAAATATTCATTTACAGTATTCTGCAAAAGTATTAAGCTGGTTTTAAAGAAAGGCTATGAACTAAGAAATAAGTATACAAAAACACAAAAAATTGCAAATAAGATAAATTAAAACTAAAGGTACTCAAATAGTGTAGGCCTCTGCCAAGGCACTGGTCCTATCTTGAAATTATAAAGATATAATGCCCTAACCCATATTTAACATCAAGACTAAGGCAAACCAAGACCATGCTGAGACCAAACCCTGTGAACCAACACTAAAATTAAGGAGAAACTTTTTTAAAAAGTGGTTTAAATACATTATTGACTTCTAATGCAACAAACTCTGCAAACAGAAAACAGATCATTTTCCAGGTTCCTCTTCTGATGAAACCTGATAACTTTTAAATTATTTTTAGAATTATTTTCTCTTGCTCGGTTTAAAAAAAAAAAAAAATCTCAGAGACCACCGCATCTGAGATTGAGACAAGATTGGATTGGATTTGCAAAACTGGATTCAAGACCAAGACTAAGACAGAGTATAAATGCAGCCAAGACGAGACAAAGACCGTAAAAAAAATAGTCTCAAGACCAAGACCGGTCTTGGATGCTACAACACTAGTGCTCAGACTGGACTCCAACGTAAAGATTTTCTAGTTCAGTAGTAAATGCTCTTTCCATTGAGGCACAAAATTCTTATATCCCACAATGGTAAAGAAATTACTAAAGCTGATCATTTATTGTTTTTTTCTTCGGTCTGTATCTCAACATGGTGCAGAATCTTATAAAACACTCCTGGATCTAAACAGTGATATGGATCCACACCAAAATTAATCATTTTGTCCGTGTACCATTACTGACCTTTTCTGGCACTTTTAAAAACAAAAACAAAAATCTGTATGTATTAAAGTAATCAGCACTGGTTGCACAGCACTGTATGACATAAGAACAAATGTATTTGGTAAATGTATTTATATAGCAACTTTCTTCCATGCCAGATTTTTTCCTTACAGTGATCCAATGGGAGCTTGTACAAACTTCACCACACACTAAAGCAACTTTCATCGTATGTACACAGTTAATCCCCATTTGAGATATTTAGCATAGGTTAAACCAACGGAAATGTTGATGTAGTTTTAGTCTTGGGAAAGGTCATGCTTGTTCTAACAGGACCACTTCCTTTATCGGGACTTTGCTCTGGGATAGACGGGCATTAGTAATGTGTGAGGACTGTGGACCGGGCTGCACAGAGAGCTGCATTGTGTAGTGCGTGGTTTCCCTCCAGGTGGACAAAGACGCATAGGACTTTTGCTGACAGCAGGAAGAAGAAGGGATGTATGTAGGCGAGTAACCGTATGTTTCCCTAAAACTTCAACACCTACACTCTTTCTATAGAACGCATGCACAGTATGGGTCCATCCATGCTGTTTGCATGTGGGTGAAATAGCGCATGTCCAAGTGTGTCTGTATGCATCTGCAAGCATCTGGCCAGCTGTGTTCAGGGAGCTCTGAGGGATGTCCTGCCTACGCACACTATTCATAAATCCCTCAAAGGAACAAGGCAGTAGTAGCATGCATTCGTGCACGCCAAAGCCCACTCATGCTTTTATTCACTGCAGTTCTTTATGGTTAAGATGTCAGCCACACCTTAAGGTCAACAATCTGAGCTTAAAATGACTCATATGGCCATCAGATCAATCTAAAAATAGCTATTCATTAGAGTACTGCATAAGTTTAACTTTATGGATTTAGCATGTGGCTGATTTTGAGCTTTTCCCATGTAATACAACCTAATTTGAAACATACAAAATAAACATAAATAAATTAAAAAGCATGCTAGCGTGACCATGGTGAACACTGTGTTTTGTTGTGTGGATGATTCCCACCTGGTCCATTGAGGAAGTCTTTGAGTTGGAGGCAGAGGAGCGGAGGAGGGATACCCGTTTTACTGTCCACCTCTCCAGCTACTGTCTGCAGCCAGGACACGTTGTAATCCAGAAACTCTGGCAGCGTCTTCCCCAGGTCTGCGCAGAGGAAGAGAATAGGAACATGAAGTAACAAACTAGAGACTAGGAGAGACACAAGGGGATTTTAAAATGCTACTCAAACAGGGAAAACAAAGAACTTTTAGGAGTTTAAGAAAATAATACAATTTAATTTATCTTTGGTTGAATGATGGCCTGCTCACAAACTTAACATCACTGTTAAATCAGAATAAGGATGTTATGGTTGCTGACTCACTTAAATAAGCTTGTGGGTATCCCATCAGAAAGCACAATGTACAATTTAAAAAACATGCCTGAAGTTCACTTATGTTCCCAATCAGAGCTCACGTCCAATTCGTGGAAGAAAGTAATGAGGTAGAGTTGTCTAAATGTGAATAGTTCAAGAAATGTATATAAAGTTTTCCATGGTTTAAACAAGATTTGTGATCATTAATAAGGTCTTGACCCGTTGCTGGCCATTTAGTGAGCCTTACACTTTCCGCTACCTGTCCTGCCTTATAACTTAAAATAGATGAAATTGTGCAGGTGGATTGACTATTTCGCAAGCAGCAGTTCGCCTTTGTTCTTTTTGTGATGTTTTGTAAGACCTTACTGATAATTTATAATTAGTTATATCGTAAAATAGTTAATAACTTAAGCTAATTACAAATCTGTGTAAGAGGACACTAAAACAGTATAGCACAGCACACTTGAAGATTATTTTTTCGAGCAAGTCAGGCTAAAATTGTTCTACACCAATGTTACTGTCCTTTTCAGATGCAGCTTACCCAGGCACTTGTAGTCTGAGGCCACTCCTCTTAAGGCCACATCGAACACAGACAGCTCTATCCTCTGCTTCCTGTGATGGCAGCTGAGCAGGACGGAGGGCTGCATCACCTGGAGGTACAGCAGCGGTTCCAGGAGCTGGTCCATGGGGCCCCGACGTCCCGGTTGCCTCACGATGGTCACACCCAGGGCCTGACGGGCTGAGGAGCGGCTGGGGGTGGGCAGACCCTCCAGGGAGAGCAGGCTGCCCCTCATCAGTGGTGAGGCGGGCTGGGAGGTGTTACTGTTCAGGATGTCCTCTGCTGTAAGCCCTGCAAGAGATCCCTGGGCGGCCAAGTGGGGCTCTGGGGTTGGGGAGAGAGAAGTCGGAGGGGAGTCTGACTGCACCTCGGGCTGATTCAGGGCACTCTTCCCCAACTGGAAAACAGGAGCGTTAACATGGTTAGTGAAGGGATAGGGATTTTGCAACACATTTCTTCCAACACACATTTGCTTAAGGTGATATTGATAATATGCTGCGTTTTACTTTTTAGTTTTTCTGGTAACACTTTATTTTAAGGTCCACTTTATAACCACCAACTAGGTGCTAAATAGCATGGTAGTTAGTGGTTAATTAGCTCTTGATTATAAAGCCCCTACACTGCAAAAACTCAAGGCAACAGGATCCCTCAAGATTTTTGAGTTTTGGAGCCAAATCAAAATCTCAAGTTTTCAACAATTAATATTTTTTGTTCACTTAAATTGACATTCATATGTCTAAAAACTTTCAATTTAAATTTTTTACAAATTTTTTTAAACTCATCTTACAGCCAACTTACTATACATTGTTCAAAAAAAGTATTATCCTTTTGTTAAATTTACTATATTTGTCTTTTATTATTATCAATAATATTACCTTTTCTTAACAAAGGATAGTAAGTTGGCAGTAAGATTTAGTTAAGAGTTAAAAAAATAATAATAGTGAGTAAAACTTAAAATTTAAAGTTTTTAGACATATGAACGTCAAATTAGGTGAACACAAAAATATTCATTGTTAAAAAATGTTTGATTTTGAGTTGGCCCCAAAAACTAAAAAATCTTGAGGGATCCTGTTGCCTAGAGATTTTTTTTTTTTTTTTTTTTTTTTTTTTACAGCGTACTAATCCCTTGTTCTGCATGACCATATTCTAATAATCTAATTCTAATAAGCATTTTGTAGTATGAGCATTATTAGGGAATTGTACCACAAAAAGCTTATAAAAATCATAATTTATGTCCAAAAACTTCCTTACGTCCTACTAATGAGCAGACAATGTGAGTTTATTAAGGGGAAAACATTAGTTAATAGTGAATTACTTGTGGAATATGATCACACAGAATAAGGGATTAGTAGGTCCTTATATAAATAAAACCAAATTGAACCTACTGAATCCCATTGGACTATGTCACTCAAAGTACTTTGAGTACCTTTTCGGCCGGCTCCTTCTTCTCCGGTGTGCTGGGGGTGTCGGACGATGAGGGGAGGTCTTTGGGAGGACTGGAGCAGGCGTAGGTCATGACAGACAGTCGGCTGGCAGTGAGGAAGATATCAAAAGGGATAAAGTTGAGGTTTTTGGTGATAGTGGACTTTTGGGAGGGCCTGGCAATGCAGTGGTGACTGGCTCCGCTCTGTTGCTCTATTTGGACGATACGGATGGGGGCACTGTCACTGCCGAAACCACTGTCCTGTCCGGTGCCGCTGTGACGGGCCGGGGCTTCGACGCCTGCTGAGGGGTTCCGACTGCGAAGCTTTTTCTCATGTCGACGCACCTGCAAAAGAAACAGACAGTTAGGTTAGGGTTTCTAGAGTTAGGATGAGCAGAAACACTATTTGCTATTTAAAAATATGGCCACATTATTAGAGACTTATCAGTCGATCATACAGCAGCGACTCCATGGATTTAGTCATGTTCAAGACAAACCTACTGTAGTTCAAACCAAGCGTCAGAAAACGGAAGAAAGGGGATTTAACTGACTTTGAACATGGCCTGGTTTTTGGTGCTAGACGGATTTGTGTGAGCATTTCAGAAACTGTTGATCAGCTGCGATATTCATACAACTGTCTTTAGGGTTTACAGAGAATGGTCCAAAAAAAGAGAGAGAAAATAGCCAGTGAGCTTGTTGATGCCTTAGGTGAGCGGAGAATGGTTACAGTACTTCAAATAACCACTTGTTACAAAGCTCGGTATGCAGAAGTTGGTCCTCTGAAGAGCTAGCAACAGCAGCAGAGGACCAGGTGTATTTAATAATGTGACCATGACTGTAAACTGCACTTTTTTATTTACTGTTGTTGTCTAGAACCTGACTTTATGAGAAACAAAGGCACAAACCAAATAGCTCGCCTGATTGAAACCAAAAAAAACAGACCTTAAAAGCAGAGCACCCAATGGCCACAGAGACATCGAAGGCATGCTGTGGGACTTTTCCTGCGGTCACACAATCATTTTGCACTTCTTGCAATATTGGTATGCTTTATGAAAAAGTCCCGTACTCCAGCAAATTGAATAGTTTTGAGCCACAACTGCGGCATTGTGTAAAAGGCAGCAGAGATTTTATGCTTGGTTCCAACTAAAGGATGTCAGAAGACTTCCAGCCTCTGTGGCAATAAAAAGCTCTCAGTGACAGATGATATAAATCAAAGTGGAGTAGGTTGCTGTGTTTCAAGCAACAATGAAAACAGGCATCTTTATTCAGCTACCAAAGCATGCCATCCCAGAGACTATAAAGAAGCCACGACTGGCTCCCACAGGGAACAAATGATACAAACATATAAAACTAAATGGTACCTAGAGAATGATGGATGACTGGTACAAGTGAATGTTTAAAATGAAGAAAAGCTGGGAACAATATGGACTAAACAAAAAAAACTTCCAATAAAAATCCAGAAAAAAATCTGATTGCATGGAAATGTTTTATAGTCATACAATAAATTCAATATTAAAAAACTACAAGCTCTGTGAGAGTTTAGACCTCCACCAAGGTATTGGCTCTATCTCACAATGATAAATATAATAATAATGGCTTGGATTATATAGCATCTTTCTAGACACTTAAAGTGCTTAGCATTAGTTCATTCTTCTGGAGGCAAGGTGGGTAAAGTGTCTTGTCTAATGATACAGCGGCAGTATAACCGTGGAAGGGCTGGGGCTTGAACAGCCAACCCTCAGTTAGTATAGCTTTATTCGTCCCCTTAGGGAAATTGGTTTGCAGCGTATTTGAAATGGCTGGCTCCACAACATTCACACAAAGAAAACAAAGGAAAAACAATAATCAGAACAATACAGGAGCGAAGAAGATGTACCAGCCCAGCTGGGCAGAATGAAGTACAGCTTGTGGAATAAATGAAAGCTTTGATCTGTTTTTCTAAAATAATGGGGGACGGAAGTGGCGACTGGAGGGGCAGAAGGACAAAAAAACACAAAAGAGGATGTCTTTGGTCAAAGAGAATTATTTTGGCCTCATGTAGGGTTCTCTCTGAAAAGATCTTCTCCATAGTGGGCTCTACCTCCTGTGTGTTGAACCATAGTGCTCAGACCTAGACTGAAACTTCTTCTTCTACTTCTAAACTGCTCTATCAATTGAAACACAGAGTTATATTACACACTGATAAAGAATTCAAAATGTAATCATTTGTTCCTGAAGTTGTTCCTTTGGCTGCAATGAGTATCTTTAGCCCTATCTTGCAATTGTACAGAATCATTAAAAAAATGTCTGGATCCAGATTCACATCTAAAACAAAAACAAAATCTTTCTTGGCCCATTACTGCTCTTAGCTCAAAGTATCATCAAAACCCTGTTATTTTCACTAATAACTGACAAACCAACAAAAAACATGTCATGTACTTAAAATAATACAGCATAGATTAGGTAAATGCAAAGAAACAACAAGGAAAAAATATAATTATTCATCAATGCCACCAATAACAGGTTTAACAGGTCTGGCCCATTACTGAGGCCATTCCCAATGTTCCCCATCCACCTTAATTGGTACAACATCAGTTTCAATTAGCTACTGCTGCATTTGTAACATGATGATGATAAATAGTAAAACAGGAGAAACGTACAGAAAGAATTTTCAGTACTCAAGGTGTGTCCTGTCCTGTCCGGCCACCCCACACACACACCCCATCCCGCACATGGTTGCTATTACACCATGTTCATTCAGCTGCCCCCCGTTCCTCTCTTTACACAGCTCCCACTCGCTCGAATTTTAAATGTATATTATTGCTGTGGTGCCGATAGTGTTTCAGGACCTCCAGGCGGATACTAAAGCCACTGGCAGCACATTACACAGAATACTTGACTTATTAGATATTTCCTATTCTAAACAGTGTCATCAAAGGCTAAGAACAAGAGCCGTATAAAACGCAGCGGCGTGCCTGTCCTGTTGGGCCGGGCTTGTGCGCAGAGAGAGCTTCCATAGGACCGGCCTTTGCCAGATCCCTCTCTCTTTTCCCTGGTCTAATGAGGACAGGATGTGTGTGCACTTCTTTTTTGCAGAAATGTAAGATTTTCCAAGCACCGGGGAGGGGAGAGAATACAGAACGCAGAACTGGACCTGCGTCTCCATGTGTGTTGTGTTAAGCAGCTCTTGTGTTGGGCTATTTCAAAAAGGTACTCTGTGCAAAAAAAAGAAAAAAAAAGAAAAAAAGAAAAAAAAAAAGGATGTCCCATATGAGGAGCACCCCACACTGAAGGGACAAATACGGCAGCTGGGAAAGCATGAGAGCCAAGGGAGGAAAAACTGCCAGATCCTCTTTACGCTTCTTTGTGTCTCTTCCCAAAGTTTTGACCGTACACATGCATTTACAATTACAGCAAATACCCCGTCTTCTCTGTAACCACCACTACTAAGAGATCGCCCCCTAAGCGAATTCTTGCTCTATATTTAGATGTGCTTACAAGTGGAATAAGGCATAATGGGGAACACAATCAGGGGCATGAGAGGAGAAAAGAGACAGTGTTGTTCATAAAGTTTGAATCAGCAAATGCAATCAGTGCCTTCACAAACATATAAGCCACACAGAAAGAGTACTTTCCCAGGACTGAGCTTAACCAAGTTTTAAAGAAACCTGGCTTTCTTATTGTTATTCTGGTCTTGTTATATCTACAATTTACTCCCTTACAGTACTGTGCAAAAGTTTTAGTGAGGTGTGAAAAATGCTGTTAAATAAGAGTGTTTTATTTTTATGTTTTATTGTTGTTATGAACATTTCTAGTTGTAGTAATGGGCCCAGGACAAAATTATTAATTTTGCTGTGGATGTAATTAATAGAGACAACCTCTGTGGGCCCCCCTGCCGTACCTTCGCAGCCCCTGGACCCAACTTTGGGAACCACAGTTTTAAGGAATTCTATACCATATTGAGATACAGACCAAAGTTACTGACTTTACTCACTAAAAAAAATAATAATAATAATAGTCTTCACCACTGTGGCTCAATGAAAAGAGCATTTACCCCTTAACTAGCAGATCTTTGAGTTTGACTCCAGGTCTGAGCTCTATATCTTTCCTTATGTGAGGTAGGACGTTTGCCTTGGTAGATGTTCATGTTCTCTGAAAACTTCTAATTTGGCTTTCTCTTCTTTTTTGTGTATTTTTGTACATTAATACACCCCTCCTTGTTCATAGCCTTTCTTAAAAAAAAGCAGAGGGCACGTATACACCAAAAACATAACCCTATGGCTCTGAACTCTATATGCTTCAACCTTTCAGCAATTTACTCATTGACAGAGGGCAATAAATTCAGCACAGACACGTAGAGCAGCTAAAAGGCCTGCTCCCAGCTGAACCCCCTCGTTCCAACCATTACTTCGGATTCTTATTATATAATGGCCGTGCTGAAGCGCCGGTTCCAGATCCCAGTGCAATCTTGCGTTGGACTTCGCTGATCATGATCTCGATTGTGTGCGATTATACACCCCGCACACCCCTGTCCTGCCAATCATGAGGTCATCCCCTCAGAGGCGTCCCGAGGCAGAACATTGTTGGAAAATGAGTGATAATCCCCAGAGTGTGAAAGCACGAGTCTCCTGTGTGCCAATCACATTTGAGCGCATCCGTATGACCTCTGACCCCTCTTTCTGTCAGTGCAAGTCAGAAACAAAAGATCTGGGGACCATGCAGACCTCCGTCAAGGCATTGGCCCTATCTTGCAATGGTAAATATATAGTGCCTGTGCTTAGACAATCTTCAAGTTTGGGTTGAAATGCTCTAAACTAAATTATTCATCATTGCTACATATAACAAGTTTGACAAGTTCAGCCCATTACTTAAGCCATTCCCAATGTTTCTTATCCACCTCACTTAGTATGACCTTTGACCCCTATTTCTGTCAGTGCAAGTCAGAAACAGCTCGGCCAAACCAAGGCTAATACGCGGAAGCAAATGTCACTTCACCAAAATGCCACCCATTTTACAGCACTGGCTGGCTGGCTGGTCCAGTATGACAACATCCTTTTTACATCTGAATACCACATATGCTGCCGATTGCTTCCAGATGAATGAAAAGTAGGTTGCAATTCGGGTTCAGAGATCAGGGAACATGAAAATGTGGATGTTTTAAGATGGCGAGGAGGCCCTTGGTAGTTGACAGGAAGGAATATAATAAATACGCTGCGAGTAACAAAGGTGACTAGTATTACTTTAAAAGGCTTCATTTAACAAGCAGGTTTACTCAATGAAGTCTGCATCCAGTCATTTTATAAAATACAGGCCCGAGGGAGAACTTACGGAGTCTAGGGAAGTTTTACACACATGAAAGGAAAAATGACAGTAAAAAATGGCTTAAATCTTGGCGACTAGGCCTGACGTGGGACATGTAAAAGAGAAACCACGCAGTATCGAAGAGGTAATTTTGGAGCAGAATATTTGAGAGTGAAAAGTTTGTAAATGTTACAATGGGCAGTATAAACAGAGAGAGGTGGCTGAGTGACAGAACAGGAAATGGCATCATTGCTAATTGTAACAGAAGGGAGTGGTGTGAGCGGGTGACAGGCCTGTGGGGACAGTGCTTAGTTCAGCTTAAAGTTAACAAGAAAACTTGTCCAATAAAAATAAGTGAGGGTTTTGTTTTGACTTTAATGATCATGATGATCGATTGACTTGTTTATTCTCATTAAAATGTGTTGCAACAGTGTTAGCTCAGGTCAGCGTCAGAACTGATCGACAAAATTTTATGGTCTAGTATGTTTCATGTTTATCACAGTTTTCCCATGATTTTTCTCGTAAACCCAGTAGAATTCCCATTGAATAACATAGGAAGTCATAATCCTAAATCTTTGTGACAGAGCATTCACTTGGCTACTTGCTTGCAGGATGCCTGCATGGAAATTAACTTCTGTATCTTGACTCCATCAGAGTTTACAGGTTAGGTCCCTGCTGTGCTACCCACTATTGTTTACCAGAACCATAAACTTGATAGCAGGCCTCTGTGCTTTTGTGCACATGTAAGAAACTTCAATGCGGTAATTCCTCATCTTAATCCCAAATAATAACACCAATACTTAACCAAATGCCATAAAAGGCTCTTATTTTCTTGTGGCAAACAGAGGGGGGAAGACATTTATAATATGAAGTCACCCCTCTTTGTAAGCTGTAACAGCAGTCACAAAGCAAAAAAAGGGCATCAAAGGCAGTCATTTAATACATTGAACTTTGTTTCAATAACAAAGGCAACCTGCTATGCACTTTAACTGAACCACAACAAAGAAGCACTGGAAGGTCGCGACCTGGATCTCGGCAAATGGAGGCAGAGTGCTTCGGAGAGACTGTCAACTGTACTTTAAACACAGAGGGCTCTGAGTGGGGCCAGTTTAACAACCTCTCTGCAGCCTCAGAGCTGCCGGGAGGGTGCACTCCTCCAGGGCTTCACAGTGTGTTCTGTGGGACAGAGTAACACTGCATACTCACTGGTTCTCAACCCATCAGACTGTGGGACCCAATTGTATCTCTAATCCTTTTATTGTGTTTTATGAATTTTATATGACTTGCAAATGTTTCTGTTCCTGCTGTCTTGTGTTTTAGCGTTTTTATTTTTAGGGGTCTGGCTTTATTATTGTAATTTCTAACCTATACAGCACTTTGGGAAGCTCTGGTTGGTGTAAATGTGCTATATAAATTAACTTTTGAACTTTTGGCAGCACCAAAATTATTTTTCTAAATTCATTTACTATGAAGTTTTTGGTAGGCTGAGCATTGAAACTATATTCAACCTTCCTATGACTAACTTTCGCCTCCTAATTCAGTGGTAACCACCGCTCTACACTACACACTTTTCTCTCATCTCTCAAGCTCAAAGTCAGATTTTCTCCCCTCTTTCAATTTGAACAGGATTAACAATAAATCATTCATTTTTCCTGGCCCGTCAGTAAGTACTGGGTTTTCCTAATTCCATGTAAACGAGGGAAAAGCAAACATCCAGGTGATGGCTCTGATTTCTAAGTGGTGACATTCCTGAAGCTGTGGGTCAGTGGGAAGATGTCTGATCCAAAATCTACATTTAATAAAACAAAGGAAATCAGGGACAGAGGATTTAGAAACACCTAAATTTGTGGAGGAAGATAAAAACAGACAAATGAAACACATGGACTGACTGAAAATCAAGAGGACGATGCTCATCACTTTTCAGCTGGTTTATGGTTTGGAAAAGCCCTGGCCCACAAACAAAAGATGCAAATGATAATGGCTGAGAATGAAAAGAAAAATTGTGAAAAGAGTCTGTTAATGTTGTCCATGTGGGGGACTACGGTCTTCTGCTGCCTCTGGGACCTAGTGGTCAAAAAGATCTGCTTTAAAATGGCTTCTCTCGACGCCTGCACACGACATCAGTTTGCTTACAAATACTTGCTGCAAATTGAACACAGATACGCCCTGCTGCTTGAAACAAAGCTTAAAGAAATACTAAGAAGATTTTCAGCATTTGCTCCCTCTGAAGAACTACACAAACAAAACCGTTCACTGATTCTGTGAAATATAATAATAATAATAATAATAATAATAAATTGCTCGTATATAGCGGTTTTCTTGACACTTTAAGTTGCTTTACAATTAGGGGCATTATTCTTTCACTCCTGTCACACTCGGTGAGCTACAGTAGCCACAGCTGCCCTGGGGTAGACTGATGAAGATGTGGCTGCTATTCTATGCCTATGGCCTTTCCGACCATTAGCAATCATACAATTACACTAATACATTCATCCACCAGACATTTCACAAATGCAATGACAGTGGAAACAGATTATTGTAAATGGCAAATTTTGTGCAAGTACGAGCTTAGCATGTTTCTGCAAAGATGTTTTTCAATGTGCAGTGTACAATGTTAGTCCCATTCGCTCTTATGTGCTTATTTAGTTTGATGCAAACAAAAACATACATTATATCTGCACCAATTTGTGCCACTATCATTTACAACAACAGATTCAACCTTACATTCAACCTTGGACCACAAAGTCAGCAGGTCCACTGCCCACAGTAAACAAATATGACAATGAAGTGTGTTAGTCAGTGCATACATACATTGCTACATGGCTGCATCCTACAATTACCTCATCTTAATGTATGCCGCAGGTACAAAGGAACAGGGACAGGGTCCAGCAAGACATGAAGGGAAGCAGTGGCAAAATAAAATAGCATAAATAGCATATGTGCTGTGTGTGCATGCTTTGCTTTTCTCCGTGATTCTGTGTGAAAATATGATCATCATTTCCTGGGCAGCAGTGTTGCCACTATATGACAACCACTTTTATTACATAAGAAAAAGCCTTTTGTGAATTGATAGTTGTGTGTAACCTTGACCTGCTCAAATATCTAAACTGAAAACTATTTGCACTGGGAAATACTGGTTGCTCTTACTTTATATTTTAAGGTTTAAGAGTTGCTTTCCTATGCAGTGTGACTCCATGCTGTCAGACAACCTCGCCAAACCCACCTGTGCCCTGAGCCCAATCTGTGGCAATCAAGATCCATTTGAAAAGCCTCAGACCGCGCCCTAAACCTCGACAGGAGACATATTTCTTCCACGGATCCACCACTCTCAAACCAAAAGTCTGATTCAGATGCTCCTACAAAACGCGACTGGTGGGGTTAGGGGTGATCGTGAGGACACACGGATTAGCCCATATCGCTACAATAACATCAAGTGTTTGTATAACCAAAGTGATGCAGTTGTGTTACTAGCACAGGAAATGTTCAAAACACGCCAAAAGACAATTTCTAGATTAACACCACGACTGTGTTAGCGAAAACAAACAGACAAGAGTGGCTTTGGAGTCATGACGCAAGTATTCAAAAATGATACACAGACTTTCTTGTCCAACATAATCTTTTGGCTGCTGCCGAATGGACTTTTATCACTAAATACTTCCATCAATAATGATAAACAAAATATCAGCTATAAACTAAACAACATATGGTGAAGTGAAAAAGCTAGATGCATGACTTGCCAGAATAAATGTTGCTTATTAATGGATGATTGGCTTTTGTACATACACTGCAAACCTTTGATATGCTGTCGACTACTTTCCTGCTATGGTGGACATACAAGCAGCTAATATTTCACTTGTTGACTCTGAAGAAAAGGAAGATGAAGGCCAGATGTGGAAAAGGTGTAATTATAAGACACGGACGACATTTAGTGAATGAAAGACAGAAGCACCCTGGGGTCTGTGCTAATTGCGCTGACTCTGGCCAGTATAATCCTAGTGCTATCATCAGGCCTGCGTTTCTTTGTCCTTCTCTTCCCTGCATCTCCCATTTCTTTATTTTCCATGAGAATGAAGTTATAAACAACTGGCTCTCATTAGCTGTCACTGTCCCGATACAGTTAAGGGAATTTGCGTGGGGGTAATTGTCTAATCTAATTTGTAGTGTTTAGACATGCCAGGAGTCTCTGAATGAGATGGGCTGGTGGTAACAGTGAGGCCTGAAAATGAATGTTTGTCTCTGGAGCTACTGTCCCTGTCTGGGGTTGGAACAATGACTAATGTGGTACAGTTCGTACTAAAGCAGGTACTATGTTCAGTTTCTGGCTCAATGGCTAATGACAGTGGGAAATTGCACTTACATGGCCTCTGAATTTATAGCCTAATGGAAAAGAGTTTATTAGTGCCAGAAGTGATAATCAGAATCTACACGAGTACATGAATAAAAGTGCTAGTGCTCCAAAATATGATTATTCTGCTTAACACAATTATTACCAAAACAGAAGTGGAAAAGTAATAGATGTAAGAAAACAAATTACTTTAATCTAACAGCTACTTCAACAACTACTACTTCCACTACTACATCTGATACTACTACTTTACTACTTCTACTGCTACTAGGCTGAATACATAATACACATATTAAACATACACAAAGTACTGAGGCCTTTATGCACAGAGAAAGTAAATATTCTTCTTAAAATGTATTAAATTTTCCAGATACTCCTCACCTCTGATTAGTGGAAACACTATGTGGCTTAAAGTTTAATTTCCAAACTTAGGAGTCCAGTAAGGATGCTACATTTGGCCTTTGCATATGAAGTCTGTCCATTGGAGCATGATCCCTGTTGGATCAATGGAAATTTATGAGTTCAAAGAATGCATAAACAGGAGCTTTGTGCAAATACTTTGCTTGGCGAGCCAGACTCTCCTACTTGCTTTATGCAAGCAGGACAGTCTGGTGCCCCTCTCAGAGCAGAGCATTTCTTCGGTTCAATTTGTAAAGTACCAATCACAGCCATTTATCAGCAGCGCGTCTTACAAAAGTGGAAGACCTAACCAAGGTAGCGCTAGCTACCGACCTGATTAACGGCATTTGTAGCTTTTCTTTGTCACCTGATGGTTCTGTTGAAGTCCTTGTTGTCATCCAGTCCTCCGTAATTTTATTCTTCGTCTTATTGTCATTTTAACAACAGTTAAGTCCATTTTACATCTAATGATTAACAAACGCATTAAAAAAAAACTTTTTCTACAAGTCTACTTTGTACAGCTGGTTCCTGCTGCTCTCCCCGTTCAAAAATAAGAACAGAGCTGCTCATAATACGCCTGTACTCTGGTGTTTTATGAAAAAAAAAAAAAAAAACAACAACGCAAGAATCCATGTTTTTTTGGGTCAGAGGTGCGCAGCTTATGTCCCACCCTTTGTTTCTCTGATTGGTTACTTCGCCTGTCATTGTTCCGCCTCAGAAATGAAACTCATGGGAAGAGGTTCCAGACTATTTTCTTTGTATAGAATAGGAAAAGAGTTTGTCTGGCAGGCCAGGCTAGCAAATAGTAGAACCTTGTTTTTGTACTTGTTTGAGCTTCTTGCTGAAGTTTGTGATGGCTGGACATAAGATGAAAGTAAAGTGAATGTAAATATTGTAGTCAATGCCAAGAGGCTTTGGAACTTGTTACTTCAAAACAAGTCACTGAAAAAGTATGCAAAATATTACCATGAAACTAAACTGGTAAAAACTACAGTTTAGTAAAAGCAATTGGGGTAATTTTCCATTTTTCTATCATGAATTTTTATAACAAGCGTGAAGGTTAAAAATCATCAATCCTTTTCTTAACCACTGTATATATTTAGTGGCTAAAACAAACCAAAAACTATTCACCACAACTGCACATAGTATGGCACACACTCCTTATGTTCGAGTGCTAAGTCAGGTTTCAGTTGGGTCCTTTAAAAGATCACTCAACCAAACTCTCAACTTAACATAATTATACTTGGCATAATGTTTTTGACAAACAAACAACAAAAGGGACTTCAAACTGCATTGTCTTCAGCGGGGGCTCGCGGTTCCCAAAACAACTTCAGAGACTTCAAAAAACAGCAGAGATGCCTTTCATTAGATCATGGGACAGTGCCTCTCAAACAACTGCCTGCTGCTGGAGGACTTGTCTACATTTGGTGCTTAAGTTACAAAAGACTATAAAGGAACAGTGTAGTGGCTGAAGTGAGAATTAACCAAGCCTATGACAAATGTTTTTCCCCAGTATGCAAAAAGAGCCACTGAGCAGTTTTTGGTTCAAATGTATTTATTGTTTCAAGTTAGTTATTTTATGTTTTTTTTTCTCCCAGGTTCTCATAAGTTTTCCTGTGTATTTGACCATTTTCTAAATTTTTGGATTCTGCCTTTTGCCTAGCCCTTTGGATACCGTTGCCTTGTGTTTTTTGGCTTCTTTGTACTTTGTTACTTTGTTTAAAGAAGTTTCATTAAAGACTTTTCTGAGCCAAGCATTTCAGTCTTCTGTGCTAAGTCTGATAGCTTCAAGTTTTTTTTATTCATTCTGGCGGTGAACTTTCAGATTGGAGTACAAATTGTCCTCTATGCATCTACAGCACTTTACACGGCCACGCCATATAAACAAGTCCAACCATGTGTTCAAATTTAAAAGCAAAGTAAAAAATAATATCATAGCTTATAAGTTATTTATAAATTATTGTGAAGGCTTGAACACATCAGATCAATTTCTTGGTAATCCATTACAAAATCATATGTAGCTTATTAATACACTTACAAACTCAAACTCTAAATGGCTTATTAACATGGTTTTGTTAATATCTTATTAATACTTATAAGGTATTTGTAAGTTATCTACAAATGTTAATAAATATCTTTCACACACACACGGCTTTATTGGATACTGCAGGGAGGGGAGCGGGGAGAGACATTCGGCAAAGTGTCGGAGTCCAGACTCAAACCCACGATGCCGAGGAAGGCTGTAGTTTACTGTGTATATGTGCTGCAGCTCTACCAACTGAGCTATACCATGGTGCAATAAATATCTTATAAAGGCTTACAAACACAAAACTGATTGTTAATGTCTTTTATATAGTTTAAGACATCGTCTTAGAAAATGTTATCTTTATATGTTGTATACCTTTAGGATAAATGATATGTTCAAAAAAATATGAATGTGCTTTTCCTCCAGTAGTGCTCAGTTTGTCCACTCAGGAACATAACTAATGGCTATTGGGTTTTCTGTGGTTTGAAATGTTTGAAAGATACACTGTATAACTGCAAGCGAACTACTTTAAGGAGATTTTACACTATTGGAAATGGCGTTTTGACCTATGTATTGACCAACTTTGTTCAACTCTATGTTATAAACCTTTAAACTTCATTATATTTATTCTTATGTTGTATTTATTGAGGGATAAAAGAAAGATAATTGCATTAAATCCGAGAGAACGGCTTGTGGGACAGTTAAGTTTGAGGTGGTCTGTGAACTGGACTGTGAGTGATGTGGCTCTGATCAGCCCAGACTCTAGAGACAGACCACTCACATTTACTGTTGATACGGGGCAAGTACAGTTCAGGAGTGAAGAGAAACACACATTTGCATCCACGTGTAAAAAAAAAAAGACAACAGATTTAAAAAGCATTGTGACACTGAGAACAATCCTGGCTCAACATGTATTTACAGAGCTGAAATTAGAAGAAGAGGATTGGAGTAATCTTCCTTTAATTTCTATCTGGACGTGCTCCCAGGCCTGAGTGCTGTGTGTTCGGTCCTCAAAGGAGAGTGATGCAAGACCCCCTGTCCCCTCATCTGGCTTGTTTCGGGGGCTTGGTAAGGGGGGACTAAATGGATAAAGCTACACAATGCATTAGTGGGACCAAGATTAGATAGATACAAAAGAAATCCAGACCTGATCTTTAGGTATGAGCTGTACTCTTGCCAAACAAGGATATAGAGGCCATTAAAATTGAAAAACCATGTCAGGTGTCAAGAACATGATTGCTTGGCTGCAGTGGGAGGATTCAGAAGCAGCTTAACAAAGGAGGAACACCTGTACCGCTCTTAACTCCAAAACTCACTCATCATCGCACACATTTTTTAGGTTTGGTTCTGGCCGAGGTAGCGGGATTATCAGAAATTGATTTTAGCTGAAGATGCGTCCAAGTGTTGGAGCATGAGAAGTGTTTTAACATGATTCATCGGTGAATATCTAAAACCACTGGATCACCTCCAGGCTGAAAAACTGAAACAGGTGACGTATAAATTCAAGTCCACCCTCTTGATTATCCAAAACATCTGAGCTATGTTAGTGCACTAGGCCTCAAGTGGATTCATGGCACCTCTTTGTGAACATCTATCACTGGCTGGGCTTCACCTGGGCCAAATGCCTTAGTCAGGTTTCAGAGACAGTTCTTAGCCCAAAGCAAAAATCTTTTTCATACACACAAAACATATAATGTGGTATACATACTGTAATACTTAAAGCACTTTCTTGCACAGAGTATACCCACTAAAGCAGTGATCTCAGTGTTTTCAGATTGGGACATAAAGGTTGGGTGTGGTAGGTTTAATGTACAGTAGTCTCAATGTTAATTTGAAGCCTAAACCATGAAATACAGTGGAGGATTTTAAATAGATGTGCCATAAAGGTTGTGGTAAAATAAGTTCAGTTAAAGCTCACAAGTTACATTAAGTTATAATCTGCAACCAGATCAGTCATGCCACTGAAAACAGGCAGGTGTAGACAGGAAAAGAAATCAGTCTTCCTGGTTGAATTTACACATACAGCATAATAATGTAACTAAGTGGAGTAAATGTCTGAGCAAGTTAATAAAAAATGTTGTTTGTCTTGTTTTATATCTCAGACCCTATTTTGTGAGGTAAAAATAAATACACAGTGTTGCTTTAAATATTTTCAAATATTATAAGACATCAGCAATCAGAGTCCAGTGAGGTAATGTCAGTTTTAATTGCAAACTCTAGTTAAAACATTTGGATATTCAATTCTGAATACTGTATGCTACATCTACAAGAACTAAACCCTTACATACTTGCATATGGTAAAGTTTGGGAATATTGGGAATATCCTAATTTCAATTTAAGTGAAAGTGGTGTTTTTTCAGTCCAAGTCAAAGGAAACCAGCCCTCACCTCTGCTTGAGAATTCCCTTTAGCCCCTGGGTACAATATTTGGACTGTCTGTGATCCAGAACCCCACATACTGCCCTGTCCAAGTTACAAAGAGTAAACCTAATACTGCCGCTCACCTGTTTTTGTAGGTGGAAACTTGCTTATTCAGGTGTAGGGCAAAGTCTGTTTCCTCTTTTCACGTTTTCAGACGGGTTTTCTCTCTCAACAAAGTCTATGTAGTAGTTGGCCTGGCGTGCCCTGCTTTTACTAGTCCCGTGGGTGTGTGACCCTCTGGTCCTCTCAGGGCACTCCGGAGTCCTCCTTACCTGAATCTGACACTCAATCTCTGGGTTCAAGGCGGGGGCCCGAGGACTGCCTCTGGTCAAAGGCACCATTTGTTTCTCAGCTCTAATAGAATTCCTATGCATGTGATTTTATCTCGAGTTTTCACGCCAATTTTGCCAAAACCGATTGAGGAGGGAGCAAATTCAGCTGCTACTGATCTGGAGTGGATCAGGTTTCCAAGGGGCCAATTTAAAGAATGTGCCATGCTTATGCTTTCGGAGAGGGGTGTGTTATAGGGCAGGACAGGGAAGGTGAGTTGTTATGACTGGCTGTCAATTAGCAGTTGATTCACACAGGAGGGTCAGCGAGACCTAGACTAAAAAAAGAAAAAAGATATGGTTTCATAACAAGAGAAGGGCAGTGAGATGAACACCGGGTATAAAAATATGTATGTTTTAGATAAGCTGAGACAACGACGCTTACTTAACAGATGTAATGTAGCCAGAATGGGAAAAGGAGATGTCTGTGCAGGGAGCCTTATTTATTATTACTCACAGCAGCAATAGGGTGAATAAAAATAGTGCTATGTTGGATAAGGAAGGGTCGAGGTGAAAGGGATCCAGCCCACAGAGAGGGTTAATAGCCAGGTTGAGTGGTTAAGCGCTGACCCCGTCGAAACGTCAGTTCCCACATTTACAGCCTAATACTTTGGACCGATCCCAGAACCAAAGCAAACACAGGATCCAGACTGGACTTTTCTCACTGTCACATCTCATCTACGTGGATCCCTGCCTCACTGCTCTCCCGTGAATTCCCTGTCACTGGGCCATCTTTTCTCTGTGCTGTCTCCACTCGCGTACATCTACTCTGGACAATCTCTCATTTGATGTCTCCTTATTTCTGTTGGCTGGGGGAAAACAGAAAAGCTCTTCTGACACCTCACTGTCCTGAAAAGAGCGGAGGTCGAGACAGAGACATTGGGTTCTCAGAGACTCAACAGCTATGAGACAATATGAAACACTCAACGCGGAGAGGAGCGCCTTGGAAATAGTTTATTTTAAATATATACAGACACAGATCCAAGGAGCAGGTTCCTCAGTGGGCCACACTTGTCAACAACACCACGCTTTAGATTAAGCTGTCCTCTGATTTTGACATTCAGCCAGTACTCCTACTTCAACTAGAGTAAAACTAGTGTACAAAGAAGCACCATGGGTCATAGAGATTCTATTCTCCCACACAGTCTAGGATTATGTCGACACTAATGGGTTATCATTTCAAAACTCTGTTGTGAATAGACATAAACTTACACCCTAATCTCTGGCCATTTTAGAGCTTTACAAATGTCCTTTAGATGAGCAACAAATTGTATTTTACATTATGGACCATGCCTGGATGACTTCTTCTAAGTCTTTATGTGGTTTATCTTTGCCTGTGACCTGGATGACAGAGAACCTCCACAGACATGTTTTAAAAATGACAAAAGGTTACTCAGGCTAAGATTTGTTTTACATGGTATGGAAGAAATTGAAGCAAAAAAATTGTCTTACTTTTTATTAGTCAGTCTTGGATGTGGCGGTCTCAGAGATTTTTTTTTTTTGTAACCAAACATTAAAGAAAATGCTATTCTTCATAATTTTGGAGTAATTCGTTTCCAGCATCAGAAGAACCAGGAAAATGATCTGTCTCCGTTTGTTTGTGGAGTCTGTTCATCGAATCATGAATGTATTTGAACCACTTTTTTTTTTTTTTTTTTTTTTTACTTTTTCCCTTTATTTAGTGTTAGTTCACAGGGTTTGTTCTAGACCTGTCTCAGTTTTCCTTGGTCTTGCTCTCAACTCAATCTCGGTCCATAAAAGTCTTGGTCTTGACTCGGTCTTAAACCCTAAGTCTTGGTTCACGCTGGACTGGGACTGGTCTTGGTCTCGATTAGTACGCTCTTTGACTACAACACTACTTTTTATACACTTTTAAAATTCTGTAGATCAAAGTATGATGTATGTGTTTTAGCATGGTTAAAGTGAATTCACTGTGTCTGTGCCTTTAACATAACTTTGTGGTGTTGTTTGTTTAGATATTTATGTAAAAATCTTGAGGGTTTTTCTGATCGCAAGTCATGAATTACTGGTAGTCAAGGGAACCATATTATTTTCCTTCAACGTAATTATTCAGAGTCATCTGCAATGTTAAAAATATCTTAGTTCGGTTTCTTAGTGGTTCAACTGGAGTATTTGGTTCACCAACATGGGCCAGTATACTACATGTTCTCTCTCTCTTCTGTTTCTTGTCCCTATACTTTCTCAATATCAAACAAAGGTTAACTCAACATTTATGAAAAGTGTTGTTTTCTCTCGTGCCTTTCCAACATCCCATCTCTAACATCCAAAACACTGAAAAACAACGCTGACTGTCCAAACACATTTAAGTGTATTTGAGTGTGGTTGAGGGGATGATGTGCACCGAAAACACGCATCAGTAAAACACAAGAGTCCTCCCCACTAATAACTCCACACTGCTGTCCAAACCCACTGACAAACCAAAACAGCTACCGACCCGTGTTTTCGTGCCTACTGTAAATTCACTTCTCACAGCGGTTCGTCTTGGCTGGCAATGTGCAATGCTTTTTCCAAGTCCTACATTAGGCCAACTTTGCATGAGAGAGCGAGAGAGAGCAAACACTGGAGCCCGGGAGCGTCCTCTATTCGGGGCGCTGAAGACTACACAGATGTAATAGTGTTGTAATATCATAATCTACACTCTGTCAAAGTCTATCTGTGTCAAAATAAGGAGCCCTGTCCGTTCTCTGCCAACAAACTATGGGACTATCCAGCGCTGGAAGAGCTAAGAATTTTCCATTAAGGCGTTATGCCAGTCCCAAAGGAAAATAAGGAGTCATCAAAAGCATGGAAAAGACAAGGAACTGATAAAATGGGAACAAATTGTGGTAGGAATACAAAAAGATTATGTGAACAAAATCATTTTAGTAAGTGGTTTATTGAAAAGTGTTGATCATTTGGACCTTGAACATGTTACTGGCAAAGTTTGCGTTGGCGCTGGTGTGCATATGCTAATTTCTCTTGAGTGCGGGGAGGAAGTCTAAAGCCCAGTTTCCCAAGCGTGTAATCGTACCAGGATGAGGTGGAGGATGGAGCGGACCGGGACTTCCCTTACACCAGAGGGTATTTTCCTCTGTGCTGTGGTAAATGCACATGGGTGACCCGGGCTGCCTTCATGTGTGGGCGGCAGGCAAAGGCAGAGATAGGGATGCATACCAACATGTGGCATGGGAGGCTATTTTCAACTAGACTATTCCTGTTCTTTACCAGTTTAGAGATACATTACTAAAATACTTTGGGAGCAACTGTACATGGATGCCACCAATGAGAGGTTGCATTGGGACAGTAAAACAAGGACATTTATTATAGGACACATTATGGTACATTAATACTTGCCAACTTTTTCAAAATTTGCATTAGATCTTTATCAAATATAACAATGAAGAAGTGATAGGAAATCATATGAAGAGTAGGAAGAGACTTTTGGTAGACAGTTGGACTGGTCCGGTCTGGACTTGAACCTATGATGCAGAGGCGAGCTGTTTTTATCTTATAGTGCTACCTACTGAGCTATACCACGCAGCATAATTACATTTCTTCTAAACAACTCAATGTTGTCCATCAAGACAGTTTTTTTAAATATGTTTTGTGGCCATTTTTAGGCTTTATTATAGAACAGAGTACAGTCAGAAATCAGGGAGAGAGCAGGGAGAGACACTCAGCAAACTGCCGGTGTTTGAACCTACGACGCTGTGGCAGGCTATAGTTGCCCTGTATATGCCTCAGAGCTACCACTGAGCCATACAGCGGCGCATCAAGACAGAGTTTTGAACTAACTTTTCCATGGGTTTCAACGATTCTGGATTTGCTTGGGCAAATCAAAACTGCCTAAGAAACTTAATGGTACATCAAGTGAACAAGCCAACACCTTGAGAGATTTAGGCCTGTTCTCTCTCTTTAGCTCTTATAAAAAAAATAAAATAAAATAAAAAAAAAAACTTTAGGTTTTAAGACTGGTTTGAAGAGATTTTGAGGACACTTAAATGGCTGTTATTAGACCTTATACTAGCAAATTCTTAAATTGTCAGTGAATATTTCATGTTTAGACAGAGCATTTTTTCCAAAACACAAAATGTTTTTAACTGTTTTTGTTGCTTTACTGATCTGTCTTGGTAATAGAGATTGGGAACCTATGTCATTAGACAACCGTAGAGCGATGAATCTGCCTCGTGAGTGGTCAGAGACAGCAAAATACCACAGAGTAGCATTAGGAACAGCAGCATAAAAAAGGTAAACAAACAAGACTTGAAACAACTCCTTTAACTGCTTTGTTACTTTTGGTGAATATTTATCTGACACTAAAGTATCAGAATACTTTTGTTTGAACGCTAAGTCCAGTAATTAACAGATATCCCGTCCTGATGTGATATCACGATCCTGATCTTTATAAATCCTCCTCTCTCAGCACATGGCAGGAGTCTGTGAATACCCCACTTAATGATTATTAAATTAGTTGACAATTATTTCAATAATTGATTATGATCTATTAATCCGATTAGTTGTTGTAGCCCTAGTGGCATACACTCACTCACTGCATTAATAGAAACAGCTGTTATTGCTTATAAATGCAACCATAATCTAAAGTAAGTCAAATGATGGCAAATCATTGTATATGGGCATCATTTTATGTTGTTAGCGTGATAGTAATAGTAACAATAGTAGCAGTGGTAGAAACAGCAAGTACTTTCTACTTAAGTAAAGTATAGAAGTTATTTACTTTTATTCTATTAAGTGTTTTAACTTAAATAACATAATTTTGAGTAATAGTACTTTTACTTGAGCACAGATTTTGAGTACTTCTCCCACCTCTGTTTGAATTTATGAAGTGGGGCTGGCATGTGTATAATTAAATCGTTTTTTAGGGTGATGAGTGGGCTGCAGTTGAAAGCTGGTACTTCGATTGGCAATATACAGAGAGGAAAAAGGTCAAATGAGTCAAAAATCTGGATAGGAAACATATGAAACAACAATATAATAAAAACTAACACACCTCTTTATGGAACAGTCCTAACGTCATAACCAAATTGACACACTGAAATCAACACACAATGGCGGGTCAGCTGTCGAGCCATAAAGCAGCATTACAGCCCGAGCTTGTGTATAAAAGGCCACAGGCAGTTATCGTCCCGGGACTGTGTGGCTTAGTGTGTGTGCGTGAGGGCATTCAAACGTGAGTATGGTGCGTGTGGCTGGCCGGGTGACACTGCTGATGACAGAGCGGTGAGATAAGTCCCAGAAGCTGCTCTATCATCTATTCATAGCTGCCTGCCTGGGACGTCCCGCCGTTGAAAGCTGCCCTGATCTGCAGCCCTGCGCCACTTTATCATCATTAACATCGAGCAAAAAAAAGAAAAAAAAAAAAAAAGTGCAGCTCCGTGAAGTCCAACTGTGACGGGCCATGGCTAATGCTGTGATAAACATTGTAATATAGCTGTGATTTGTAGAGCAACAAATCTCTGTGTTTGACTATGTACAAGTGATTCACAATGGCATTGCAGATTAATCATGATTTGACTGGAAATAACATTAAGTACACTGTTCCAGGGAAGAACTGAGAAAACCCCTGAATGTACGTAGGTTCTCAGTCATCCAGGTCTTTTGTCAAACCTTTTTACTGTAAAAATGAATGGTATGCAGAGAGGAATAGTAAATCTTTTTAGTGACTTACTTTTCCAAACTGTTTTTCATTGAGGGCCAAAATTATTATTTTTATGTAGCAATTTACAATGTATACATTTTACTTTTGCTATTTATGAATATCCATATACATTCACATTCACTCTGCCAGACCATATACTGTACATAGTTATAGTGTATTTAATTTGCTCAAAGTCTATTTTAGTTTAATTAGCTCAACTTGGTGGTTTAGTTTAGTTTTTTATTTAAGTCTCTTTGGCCAGACTGGTCTCTGATACACTTTTGTGCTCTTGTTTGATACCACTTGTGTGCTACTGCTTACTGTACAATGCAATTTCCCCACTAAGGAATAAAGGTTTTCTTATTCTTATTCTTACTCTTATTCTTAAATATTGTAAAATGCATGTGGAGGAGAGCCTCTTTTCACTGCACAGGTCAGATGAAACAGGTTTTTAGAAGAAAAAGAAGACAAAGCTTTTTACCATGTGGTTAAAAGTACAACCAGTTGCAATTTGGGACAATTGAAACGGAAGCCCGAGAGCCAATAAAAAATGGTCTGCGGTCCATATTTGTTTGGACACTGCTGCTATAAAGGAAAAACATACTTATGTAGGTCAGTTTAAATTGTCTGGATTTTAACTTTTTTGTTTGACAGACTGATTTGTGCTTTTGTCCCAATTTTCAGCAAGTATTTTTACACAGACAATATACTCAACTTGTGGGTCTGGAACCAAACGTGGATCATGGGAATGTTTATAGCAGGTTGTGGAGTGAAGTGCAGAGTGGTAAAATGAGACTTTGCTATAATGAGGTTAAGTTGTAGACAAGATTATAAAACATAAATATGTAAAAAGTAGGTTCCAACAAAATGAAAAAGGAACACTTTGGGTCCCAAGATGCCACCAATTACAAAGTAAAGTAATACAAATACTTGTAGGACAGGAGGACAAAAGAGGCCAATAATTTGTTACACCTAGGCAAAAATAAGGATGAGATTTTTAAAAGTAGCATTAGGCAACTATTACAAGGGTATATAGACCATCTCCTCTGCTATGAATGTATGGACAGTGCTTGTCTCAAATGCCTACAAAGGGAGAAGCAAGGACTGGAATAACATGAGAATGGTGCAGATTGCCCACGCGCCTGGCTCGCCTCCCCACTGCCAGGGAACCCAAAAGCCCCAACAAAACAAATTCATTAACCCAGACAATAAAACACAGCTGGGACAGGCAATGGGAACTGTTTAACATCAGTACTGAAAATCTGTTTAAGGCAAACAGAAGAGAGAGAATAGGGGAAAACAGCAAAGAAATTGGATCTAGGACAAAGCGAATGAGGAGCAGTGTTTAAATTAAAGTCTTGCAGGGGACACAAATCCCTTATTGAACAGAAACAATCCCACTTGCACCAGATGCTCCAAAGCCAAGCCTTGTTTTTGAGCAAACGCTTTGAACAGGTTGTATAAAGAAAGAACAAAACTGTCAAAGACTATACATTTCATAAAAGAAGTTGGGTAACAAAGAAGCCAACGTCCCTTTTTTCCAAAAATCATTGTAGCTGTTATAATGATTACGAGTAACTTGTTAGCAGGGGGTGGACTGACATGTGTTTTATTCTAGCCTACCCCAAACGGCATTTAAAGTCTCCACCTGATCCAGTCTCATAATCCAAACACTGTCAGTGCAAATACTGCTGATAGCATTTGATTGCGCTGTGTCTAATGTGATAGCAGGGGGTCGACAGGCTGCTGGCACAGTGCACCACCAAGTGAGGAGAAGCAGCTCCACTCTCTCTCTCCCAGGGCATGTCATCTCACAGTGCAGTAGTCAAGGCCACCACTAGAGGGCCCTCCAGCTTGTTAAATAGGCTTACAGAGACTGGCCTTACATTTCTCTGCCTACTGGAGGTCTAGGACAAGCAGCTGGACAGACAGAGACGCCAAGAGAGTTACGACATTGAGATAGATGGCAGTACAAATACTTTTACAGACAAAATGGTAAATCCAGACTGCACTTATTCAAAGGAGTAGGTGAAGACACACACACAGAGACTGACCCCAGTGTTAATGATATGTTATGCTCTCTAATGGCACCACTAAAAAGGCCAATAAAGAACGGGATATATTGCAATAGATATTAATACCGTACAATAAAACGAAAGGGTTCCTAACAACTGTGACCAGGAACTTATATTAAAAAGAAGCACACGGCAGTATTTTCCCAAGCATCTATCCCTCATTTCTCAATAGTCTTCACATTACATCACCCTGGACCTGTGGGTAATTTCAATTTCACTTAATTCGGCAGGAGGCAGCAATAACACAACATGTGCATTCCAGGAGAGAGAGACGATGTTTCCAAGCCGTGGATAAAATGGCAAAGATGGATAAGGGAAAAAGAGCATGCACTACACCGCAGCTACTGTCAAGGTGCCCATGAGAAATTCCCATTCGGAGGTTTCTCCAACTTAATAAAAAAACGAGGTTCGGACATGAAATATAGTAAAGTAAACAGCAATTCGAATATTCTTTTTTAATGGTGTAAAGCATAACATATCTGCGGGATGTTTTATTATTTTGAGGCTAATGCTAATAGACCTCCCAGAATAGCTGCTTTGAACCTGAATGAACCCACCGCAGCCTCTTTCTGCCCTTTAACAGAATCAAGCCATGAATCATTACAAGTCAGGGGTGACCGCTCAGAGATCACCCAAATCAAGACCATATGCACCGCGAGCACCTCTCTTTCTCTCTCTCTTTCTGTCGGACTCAGTGACGGACTGACTGGATAAATAACAAAATAAATGGGTAAATAAAGGAGCGGGCCGAACCTGACACCACGTCTTTCCTCTCATGTGTTTCTATGGAGTTACATAAACACGCCTCACAAAACATGCACTGTATAGAGTTAAAATGTGTTACCTGTGTGTCCATCGAAATAAAGGGTCTTCAGATTAAAGTGCAAAAGGCCCACAATGTTAGTTCTCCTCTCCAGCTGGGGCAACAATTTGAAACAATCCCACTGAACATTACAGGCATGACATTATACACTGGATAAGAAACATGTTTCAAACCACTAATTATTCATTTTTTGCTTGTAATTAGGTGTGCTACAGACAAACCCGCTACATCCCTGGTAACTCTGGTGGGGAATTTGCTGTTGCAGAGCAATTTATTTTGCACAAACTGGATCCAACTGTACTTGTCACATCAATACAACTGAACAGGCATCCTTGTATACTGAGATGCAACAGTCAGTTTGCAGGAGTGCAGTCACAAATCATGAAGTTTCATTGCTCACAGACCTTCTTCAAAAAAACAAAAAACAAAAAACAGAAGTAGTTATGCGTCGTTTTACTACATTTCTGGTTGGTGCTTGTCTAAGGCAAAAAGGAGTGTTTTAAGCAAGCTTACTAAATTTCATGTTTGCAGACGTACTGACAAACTACATACTACTGCCGGACAAAAACTACAAATCCCTTCATTAAAAAATGTATTCACAATTATCGAGAAAAGTAAAGAAGAGGTCTTACATGCTATCAACAATTACCATTAGCCAACTACCAATGACAGCAGATAAACAGAGTAGTATCCAAGTCTATTAGGCACAGCACAGACCTGTAGTTTATATATGTACTGCCGATTTAGACTCACAGATCGATAGTGAGTATGAAATGTAGTTGAGGGGCCGGTAGTAGTTAAGTAAAAACTTTTATTTTTGGGCACAGCTATTTTACGCCACTTGGAACTGCTACCAGAAGTATCACAACAGGACTTTGGGTAAAAAAAATGCTGAAGTGTGAAAAGGTCTATTAGCAACCTTGAAACTGTCAAGATTACTGGTATTTTGAATAATAAAATAGTCCATTAAACAGCTAACTTGCATCAGTATAGAAGAAGAAGTATGTGGGTTGGTACTGCTGTTTACAATTTAATCCATGACCGTCAATTTGCATTTAGAGTTTACATAGAGAGTTAAATTTACTATATGTCCGTTAATTTGGCTCCTTGGACATCTAACTCAAACAGACAGGGGCTGGACTAAGTCTTTCTAAAGAACAGAAAAAGAGGTAGGATGGATGGTTGTGGTCAGGGATAAAACGAAGCAATAACGTGAGAATAATGTGAGTTTCATGACACAGTGAACAAATATGTCTCTGATGAAGTAAAAGGGCATTGTGGTCCAGACTGAGAACTCTTGTAGTCCAGATTTGGAGGTGATTTCAGCAGTCCAGGACCCCTGATCCACCTTGTCTAAAGTGTTATTACTGAGAAGCCTGGACGTCCCGTTACAGAAGCCTGTACAGGATGTGACTCATGTGAAGCAGTCGCCCCACGTCGGAGCACACGTCCCACTGTTGAACGGCCTAAGTGGAGATAACAGTAAAATCACTCTGTCAGCTCACATAATTGTATCCAATTCCACTCCGCTGGTCCCCTCTGTCCCTCCTGCCTGCACTACGGCCCCCATCCTCACCACAGCTGGTAAATATTTTTATATTGTGTTCCATTAGAAAGCTTTATTAAGCGGTCAGACGGGGTAAATGGCGCCTGGGAGCTCCCTGTCCTGTAAACAATAGGAAGGTTTCTGAAAGCTGCAGCTGAATACAGAGCCGTAAACTAGGGCCACATTAGAGGACTGCCTCACTCCGAGTGAGTAAATATTTAAATGTGTTAGATTCACCCAAAAAAAATGAGGGGCGAGGGTAAGGGGCAAAGCAGGAAAACGTCCCAAATGGATTTTTGAACAAAGTTGGCACGGCAATCTGAAGTGATTTGAAAATGGATGCATGTCAAGAGTTTGGAAGTGTGTCAACTTGTACGAAAGATTAATCACATTGGCGTGAAAATATCCAAGGGTCAGGCTTTATGGCTGTAATATAATGTAATTTTGAACGCAATTACAAAGTCGTATGTTGAAATTGGAAAAGCATGTTTGTGAACCTCTGAACTTGTAGTGTATGTGAACACAGTGTTACATGTCAAGTACCTCGGCACCCAATGGGTGCAATGTGCAGAGACGATTGTGCATAGTTCTGCTGTTAGATTAAATTCTCTGTCTTAATTAAAGAAATGTACAGGGCCATATTACTAATACTAATTTTGAATATTACCATAGATTTATACCATGTGATAGACAGAAGAAGAAGTCTAGCCAGAGGGGATCATAAGCTAGTGTAGCCTTTGTGCTAAGCCAGGATAAATGGAAAGAATTGTGTCAGGAAGGGCATCTGGTGTAAAACCGATGCCAAGTCAATATAGCCAAAAGGAAATAAGACGATAGATCGTGTGACATACATTTGCTTTGCATTACATTACAACCTAAATCTAGTCCTAGTTTTCGCCCTGTTTTCTTTTTCAGTCCAAAGTCCTGAATCCTTAGTCTTGGTTCACAGCCAATTAAGTCCTACCTTTAGTTCTGGCTTAATACTTGGTTTAATTCTGGTTCTATCTTTGTTTTAGTCATAGTTTCATCCAAAATCAGGTATTTCTCAACTAAAAATGCAGTCTGTCAAAGGGTTAATTCAAATATCGCATCTCATACTATTACATATCCAAGATAGTTATTGCAAAGCGCATGTTTTTCTGATCTCATGCTTGTAATGTGTGTGTGAACTCTGTGTTAGTTGTACCTCGGTGCTGCTCTCAGCCGTCTCCGCTCCCACCATGTTGTTGTCTTGGAGGAGCTGCTGAAGGAGCTGCACCTGGGCCACGCTGAGGTAGAAGTCCAGGCTGCTGGTCAGGTTCACCTCCAGAGAGTGACCACACACCACCACCTCCTACAGAGACAGAGGAGAGCACAGCTGGGTCAAGTACATGAGGAAGAGAGGGGGGAGGGCAGGAAGCACATTCAAAACACACATTAAAGTCTGAGTCAGTCATTTTGCTTCTATTAACTCAGTGTTCCCTTGTCCCACTGTCCTCTCCAGGGCACCACCCACAGATCGAGTTCAAACTTTGGTCTTAACTCTTCTCTCAAACAGGACACTATAGCTACTTTTTAGTCTTATAGTTTTGGAGGAATTTATTTTAGTAGACAGCTAGCAAAAACTTTACATGCTCGCTTGCACATGTTGATAATGAGTTGTGATTTTATTTAAAAGGAAAAAATGGGAATATGTTGCAATGATGTCTTTTAAACTAAGTTTCCATGAAATTTAGTTTTATATTTGCGTATTTGCGTATATGTTTTATAATAATTAAAGTGAGCTACAATACAAACCATGAAGTCCTATGACATTTCTTAACTCTCACCCTGCCTTAGTTTCAGTCTTATTCTGTAGACCACTTTTGCTTTTATTGCAAATTTTGGCCTCAACTCTCCTCAAGACACGAGTTTAGACATTTTGATCTTGTAGTTAGTTATTGTAGGTAAAAGACGTGTTAAGTACACCATCAAGGGTAAACAAAAACATTACGTGCATATATTTGATTTTTGAGACTTACAAATTAAAAGTGCTCTTAAATTTGAGTGAATTTAATAATAATAATAATAATAATAATAATAATAATGATAATAACAATAATAATAAGTCAGTCTTATATCGTGCTTTTTTGTAGAAACTAAAAGTCACTGGGCAGAGTGAAACACTGACACATTCATACAAGCAAGGTGGGTGAAGTGTCTTGCCCAAGGACACTGGGACAGTATGCAATGTCGGTAGCGGGGATCGAAACATAGTGGGCAAATGTTTTATGCATATGCAAAGGACAATCAAAGAATCAAGTTTTTGGTTATATTTTTTAAGATGTAATTGAAGTATTTTTGTTACACTACCCTCTGCTTCACCTTTACTTGGTCTTTTTGCTGTCTTGCTTGTATTAACTCACTTGTTCCCTCTTCCCTCTGTCCTCTCCAGAGTCCCACCCACAGATCAAGTTCAAACTTTGGCCTCAGAAACTCCACAGCTCAAAGGCACACATGGGTCAGACCAACAGCTACTTCTCACAAAAACGACTGACCACTACTGAAAGGAGCCCTGTCTCAGAGAAAATTACTTTCTGAAAACATGGAAATAATAACACTAAAATGTGTTTTAGATTTGAGTTATGTCTCAAGTGGCCTCATTTGATGTAAAACCTTTAACAATAGGTGAGAGGTAGATTTTAGTGGTAGACAGGACAGAGATTTATTAGTTGAGAGAATTATGTTTGAGTATAATTGTGGTTGAGTTTAGACATTAAGGAGGTT
Organism: Bostrychus sinensis; assembly: GCA_020698575.1. Classification (NCBI taxonomy): domain Eukaryota; kingdom Metazoa; phylum Chordata; class Actinopteri; order Gobiiformes; family Eleotridae; genus Bostrychus; species Bostrychus sinensis. Next base: position 12,648,293 of record CM036247.1, read on the forward strand.
CATAGTGAAGTTTAAAAGAAGGAACAGACTGTGAAATGTCTCTTTGTCTCATAAGTAGACTTTACAAGCATACATTTAATTTATAGAATAAGTTTATTTAAGTTTATTTATTTAGAGCTTTGGATATGTGGTCGATTATTAATTTCTTTGTTTAAATTTACATCATAAACATATTGTTAAGTTAGCTTAGTTTTAGTTTAGTTAGTTAAAGGGGCTATATTATGCAAAATTGACTTTTTTGAGCTTCCTAGAGGTGACCAAGAATTGTTTAAAAATATAAATAAAAACATAATATATCCCTTTTATGGTAGTTTTCGCTAGTTTAAATATCAAGTAACATTAATCAGATTGGCTAATTAAGGCCTAGAATTGGAAGTACTCATTCTTACAAGATTCTCTGCCATCTTTTGCTAGATGTGTGGTTCCCAAATGGTGGGACGGGACCAAAAAGTGGGTTATGCAGAGGTTTATTATGCAAGTAGTTTCAATGTTCAGCATATTGGAAATGTAAGTATTGTTTAATTAAAATGCGGATCATAATAAAACAATCAAAGATAAAACAGGGTCCCACAACCAGACCAGTTTAGATTTAAAACCATTGCCTACAAGCTTATACTTCCATGTTCTGGTGGTTTCTGGGAATGAAACACTTGATTGCAGAGACAAGAATTGCAAAAAAAGCAGTAATATATTAGAAACTATATAGACCGCCACTACTATTTGTCAAAGAGCAGCTGTAATATAAATACTTTTAAGTCACAAGGTCATGATATCATAAGGCTACAATAACAGTTACAGACTATGTGACAGGGTCAATAAAACTTTACAACAGTCTGTAGCTCATTGGAATAAACAACTTAAGACAGCTGTTACGCTACATCTGCACAATAAGCATACATTGGACAATTTGGAGTGCTTATAAATCAAATTAATAAGGAAAATAGACCTCCAAAGTCATCTACAGTAAGTCATTAAAGGTTTTGTTTGTTTTGTGACCGGCTCTGAACGTCTTTAGGGGAGTCATACAAGTCAATGTGTGTGTGTGAACTATGGATTAGCTGTTACGCATTGTCAAGGGGCACGTTAGCGAGGACAGAGGCGGCATCAAAGAAGCAGGAAGTTTCAGAGCGCTGGGCCAGAAAACATCAGCTGTATAAGCAGAAAGGCTTGAACTCGGCAGGTCAAAAGCCTCCATTACACCGTGCGCCCACTGTAGGTTTCCTATAATGAGTAAGTTACTGTATGTTAAGACAAAGATTTAAATAGATCCGACATCTCACATAATCAGTTACATATTTCTACATGGACAGTAAATGACTGCAATCGAGACAGCAACCGGTCATGGTCAGAGGGCATGAAATGGTGAAAAAGGTATAGTGAAATAGTATGCAACCTCTGTGTGACTTTCTTGGGAACTTCTCTCTTCGTACTTGTACTTAATGCTACAAAACTTAATTGATATTAAAAGACGTAAGAATATGTGGCAGCAACAGATCAAGTTCAAAGTGCATGAGATGTCAGTATACATTAGGGTTGACAGAAAATAATTTGCTCTTGCTCTCATCTATGTCAGTGGTTTATCAAACTATGATATGGGTACCAATGGTGCTACATAGGTTTCTTTGAATTTTTTACATTTAAATCCTGATCCAGTCCAGTAATTTAAAGCCAGTTTTATTCCTCTTTTAGTGCTGTTGTAGTTAGGGCTAGTTCTGGTTTACACCTGAATTAGTTCTGGTTTAGTCCTGTTTTTGGACCTGGTTTAGTCTTGGTTTCAACCAGTTTTAGTCCTGACTTGGTTTCTTCCAGGGTAAGACCTAATTTCCTGGTTTAGTCCTGTTTTATCCTGTTTTTGTACTGGTTAAGTCATTTTAGTCCTGGTTTAGTTCTGCTTTAATCTGGGTTTAATTATAATTTCATCAAGATTTAGGCTCATATTACTTTGAAGGCTAAATATTTGCTGATGTGGCACTTGGTGTAAAAAGTTTGAGAACCACTCTGGAGGTTGTCTCTCTGAACTAATTGCCCTAATAGTGAACTGATATTAAAAAGTTTAAGCATATGTTATTATTGTACATTAAATATGTCGGTGTAGTAATTGAAATAACTCCCTCGTGTCAGAAAGTGAAATTATTTTAGTGAAAACAACTACATTGGATTTATAACAGGTGGGGCTGCGTCATCACTGACCTCTGCTTGTGCGCTGTCAGGGGAGAGATTCTTGCTGAAGATAATGGCCGGGGCAGCGGTCACTCGAACCGAAAAGTCAGTCAGGATGGGTGTCAGGATGGCCCGTCGCTCCTGGTGCCTCCTAATGCTAAAAGAGAGAAACAACAAGATAAAAAGCTTGCAAAATCCTCTTACTTACAAAAGTCCCATAATTCCCATGGAGTTAACAATAGAAAAACATGTCCTGCTGAAATTCATAACCAGTCTGAGATTTACACTTTTAATTAAGTTTATGTAACTGAAGCCATACCTCAAGTGTGGAAAACAAATTGAAAAGATAAAACATTCAGTAAAAATCAAGTATCAAGGGGACATTTACTGACTAAAACTTTCCGAGTGTTATTTATTATTTAAAGAAGCAAAGCATTTTTATTATTACAAGTTGTCATGGTTACAAGCTGTAAAACTTTTGCACGACTGTCCCATCTGCCCGAGACTGACAAGTCAACACAACAAAGTCAAAACCACAAAATGCTCTCAGCTGAGCTATTGTTATGCCCGAACTCTGACAGACCGAAACACTTTTCAGACTTGCCTTGGCTTTTCGAATTTAAACTAATACGATGAACTTCAAAATACAAGGACTTCAAAACTGATGCAAACCGAGTATACATTTCCAAAAAACCATGCTAACAAGTTTGAGGTGGGAGCTTGGAATACTTGGTTACATCGAGGGAGAGTGAGACGTTATTTGACAAGCTTCAATTGGGAACACCCCTAATTGTATACACAAGATCAAACCCAAAACCTCTCGCACCAAGTGTCTCCATTTCACTAATGCTCATTCCCACAATCAAGTCATATTTGTGGGAACATTTGTTAGCGGTAAAACAAATATACAAGTGAGCTTTATAAGGTGGTGTTAATTGCTACATCTGCTGCTATTAAAACAATCAAGAGCTGCAGCTTCCAATATTTATAGTTGGCAAGGATTAGACATGGGCCTGATTCTAGGTGGCCCCGAGTACAGTGCTTAAGTAGATCCAATATCATATTCACTTCTGTTACACAAATGTGCATTACCAGCACCCTGGAGGGATTATTTTTGACACATTTCTCAAAGTGGAGACGTCGAGGGAGGCCTGATTCGCAGGAGAAGTGATCTGGGGAGGGCAATTGGTGTTGGCCTAATCTCTCCTCAGACAGGGGATTGAAACAACCAGTGTCTCGTTGCATGGGACAGGTGCTATCATTCACCAGCAGGGCATGTAGGCGTAAAGCTCCTTTTACCAGTAATACAGGGGCCTCTAACTCGGCTGAAGAAAAAAAAAAGCTTTATGTACAGCTACAGTCGAGACCACACTAATTGAAAGAAGTCATGGGAGTAGGCTGGGATCTTGACTTCTTGAGACCCGGGGCTGATTTAGGACCAAGACAAGTGCATATAACATGGAAAAAAATACCGGGATGTCTGAAGTGGGAAGTCTGATTTAACTAGAAATTATGAACTTGTGGTAAGTTTGCAAAGTTTTGGTGAAAGAAACTATAAACATTAGTTAATTTACTTCAGTAACATATCATGACAAAAAGTACCCTTTATCAAGCATTAGTTAAGTATCAATATGATTCTGTGGTGTGGTGTCATCTTGAGACCCAAGCTTTCCCTTATGATTTTGTTTGGACCCATTTTTTATTTTTATTTTTATTTTTTACCTATTACAGTCTTGTCTACAACTACCATAACCTAAACAAAGTCTCACATAAACGTATGAAATTGTATTTCTGTCACTCCACAACCTGCCACACACCTTTGAGTCCTGATGCCCCAATTGAGAATTTGGGTTTAACAAATGATTACTTCCATGCTAAAAATGAAGTTATAAACATTGTTGTTGTGCTTTGCTGGTCCAAACCCAGGGTAAATAGAGAGGGTTGTGTCAGGAAGAGCATCTGACGTAAAACCTAAGCCAAATCAGATCAATCAATCAATCAAAATGTATTTGTATGGCACCTTACCACAGCCTAATGGTGCTCAAAGTGCTAAAATTACAGCATGAAAAAGAGATGCACAAACAGAAAATGTACAGTCACCTTGGCAAAACATCAAAGTGATAATTATGTATCAATTGCCAGTCTGAATAATTGTGTTTTTAGCAGCGATTTAAAAAAAAAACACTAATGATTTGTTGTGGGGACCCCTGCTGAAAATACAGAGGAAGATTGTTTTAATTCTGTAATTTTGATAAGCTTGTGTAAAATTATATAAATGTGGAGTGTCTATGTTCAAGATTTCAAATTGAGACAAGGAATTCCTATCATCACACACATTATGGCACCTTTAAATGGGTGTGATGTAAAAAAACAAAGCTCAGAGCCTATGACTTCAGTGTTGTACATGGTCCTGGTGTGAGGATATCAGTGGCAGCTGCGGGGCCCGGCCTGGGGCTGATGGGGAGGGGAGGCAGAGGGAGTTCACAGCTCCCTGACACGGGGTCTTTCCGAGCCGACAACTACACACTGTGATGAGGACAGATCCTGTCAGTGGATCCGTGGAGCAGGAATTTCCTTGCAAAACCTCAGGAAGCCAACTGAGGCCACTGTAGATCCACAACTACTGGAATTAAACCCTTAAAAATTGCAGAGTGAACATGCCACAAGTCCAGTGTAGGAACGGTGGGGTATATTGCAAGGAGCATAGGAAAGGTGTGAACTTTAGAAGTGGTGTGTGTCAGAGCTCGTTATGACCAAAGAAGTGTGTTTCTGTGGGTGATTGCAGCAGACAAGTAAAGCTGTGAACTTGACTCCCTTCCTCTCAGAGTTGGAACGTTGGAAATCACATGTTCAGATTGGACTGGGGTCGCAGTGGTGAAGGCTCTGTGTATACTGCACCACACAGAGCTACAGCAAAGCTCATTTTCCAAAAGAGTGTCCAATGGTGTTTCTGCCATTGCTCGGAAAGAAAGGAGAGGAGGATGAGGCAATGAGAGCTGAGAGGTCATTGGGGGAGGGGGGGTGTTTATTTATTTTTTGATGATTAAACACCCTCAACTAACAAACTTGAAGCTTTGTCTTGTTAAAATATAGTAAAAATTCAGCTAAGCCAACAGGTCATCATGCATTTATTCATGATTCACTATCCAATTAATTTGATGAATTTATTATTTTAAAAAAATAATCTTTTGCTGCAGCCCTAATATTCCTGCTAGCTATTTTTTTTATTTTATTTTGTGTGTGTGTGTGTTTTATTTTGCTGACAGGTGTCCCAAAAATGTTGTGAATTAGTCTGGCTAAGACTAATGGACTTAGATTTTAAATTGTATAACTTTTGTATCTGCATACTCTAAACATACACAACAGGCTAATTCTGCAGGTCCACTAAGTACTCCTGACCAAGATCCTGGCTCACCATCTGGAGAAGGGTCCCCCAGGCGCTGCTCAGGTCGCTCACTGCTCCTGGCCTTGACCCAGCAGCATTGAAGCAAAGGTCAAATGCACAGTACGAATTTCCCTACGAGGACAATAAAGTCTACCTTCCTTTACCCTAACAGCTTCCAACCTACTCTTGTATTTTAGGAACAGGAAATATTACATTTAAAATGCACACCCCAATGTAATTTGGAAATGAATGCAACTGTGAAATCCAACAATGTTCATTTGTAAAACATTTGTTCTTCAATAGTAGAGTGTGATGGCTTTTCGTGTCCAAATCACCTCATTGATTAACCCATATATGAAAAATTATATGAGAAAGGGAAGTATGAAGAAATAGTTCCTGCATTTTTCAAAGGGCAGTGTGTGGTGAAGATGGTGACACTGAACAGAGCTTGACATTGTTAGCTCCACATGTGGCAATCCTGGCATTCACAAAATCTTGAGCATGTAAGAGATATTTTTACAGCTAAACTGTGGGTGTCAATCCTTTGAGTACAATAATAACTGCTAAGCTGCATGTTAGGTCATCTTGTAATGAAGTTCTGAGTCAAAATCCAGACCTGCCGCCGTAGCATGTCTAAGGAAAGTTGAGTCGATTCAAAAGGCATTCAAACACTCTTGTGGAGCCCAAAGTGAGAGCCCAAAATCTCACCTCATTGCCCTTTCAGACAATCTGGCCTTGGCACTAGGCCCGCTCAGGCGCGTTCCCATCAATAGAGACACATTGAAATGAAGAAATATGGGAGTAGACGAAGCCCCAGTAGCCCTATACTCAGAGAACTAGTGAGACGTAGCTGTGAGATTGCCAGGCAAAGTGTAAGACTTCAGTGCAGGTCCAAGTCCGCTACCTAAATGGGCTCTTGTACAGCGGCCCTGGCTGCCACGGTGTGAGAAGGTCAGGACGAGGGAGGACTTTGTATTAAAACTACTGAGACCATTAAGTGGAAAACAATCAGGGTGGTCTAATGCTAAGGGACTGATCTGGAAGGCCTGTTTAGTTTTAACAGGTGTCATGGACTCTGAAAAGGAAAAGTTGCATTGAAAGAACAAGGCGTAGCTAAATCTCATGAATATGGTCATTAATTATAGTAGTATGATATAATAACCAAATAGCTAAAAGGCTAAAGAGGTGAGATTTCTATTGGAGGATCCTGGGGGCATCTCCAAATGTAAGCGAGTACATTGGGCAGTGACACTGATTGGACAGTTAGCCACTTAGCATACTTTCCTATATTGAAGCAAATAAAGCACCAAGAGAATAACCACATCCCAAAAAAGGGCCGTGTCCTCCTAACCAGCCATCTTTACAGTGTTATTGTTTCCCAAGGCTACCAGGACCTCTTCTTCTACTCCATTAGGCTTGTCCCTTCATCATTGGCCTTCTTCTTACTCTTCTCCATCTGCATCCTCTTCTCTCACACATTCTTATGTTCTCTTCACTACATTCATAAATCTTCTCTTTGGTCCTCCTCTAGGCTTCCTGCCTGGGAGCTCTAACCTCAACATCCTTCTTACAAATATATTCACCATCCCCCCTTTGTATATGTCCAAACCTTCTCAGTCTGGGCTCTCTGACTTTAACTCTAAAACACCTAACATGAGCTATCCTTCCTAGCTATCCATCTTTGTCACTCCCAAAGAGAACTTCAACGTCTTCAGCTCTGTTACCTCCAGCTCTGCCTCCTGTCTTTTCCTCGGTGTCACTGTCTCTAAAACACACATCATCACTGGTCTCACCTATGTCCTGTAGACCTTTCTTTTCATAAATCTCTACCCATTCTAACCTGCTTGCCCACATCTCTTTGCACACTCCAATCTCTAATTAACACAAATAAAAAAATTTAAATAATCCCTAACATATGATGGGTTTATTTATATGTGAGACTTGCTGCCTCAGTGTCAACATCAGGAGTTTGTGTTTTCCTGGATGTGATCCAACAGCTAGCATAACATGAGCCTGTCTGTGTAAGATACAGAAAAAAGATTATAAATGAATGTCTTGGGTTTTACGCATGTTTGTGTAGAGAGCAATACAGTGAACATGTGACACTGGGAGACGTATGCATCTCAGCCAGCCTCGGTCCGAGCCCCAATGACCCCAAAGTGCTCCATCTCAATCAAGATGATGTTGATTTTTCACTGCATTCTTCCACAAGGCTTATTTTTAGTTGACGGGGAACAAATCTGGAGACTTTGCCTGCGATTCTTGTGATTTTTGGGCCTGTTCCCTTTCAAAACACGACTAGAGAAAAAAAAAAAAGGATGTGGGGCCAAACAGGCTGTTACACTTGTGCTTGTTTTAGCTCCCGAGTCTATAAAAAATGACAGGGTTTGTAATTATGACTGTGCATGGACAGGCTGCATGATAGAGAGCTAACTCTGCAAGTACAAGCTGCTCCCACATCAAGACGGGGACAGTCACAGTGGCTCACACACACAGCACCTGGAGAGTGATGAAAACATTCACGGCCAATGTAAATCACCAATGTAGTTATAATTAAGTTGTTTTTACGGACATGTACTTAAGGACCATAATTGCTACTAACTTGGGAAAGAAATACTCCACTCGCTAAAATGAACTAGCTTTCTGAATGGTCATGTTTAGTGAGTGTAACAAAACAAAGATGACTAGTGTCATAAACGTGTTGATTTTTCTACAACTTATCCCATGCTGTGACAACAACCACTCAATGCCTAAGTCATGTTCAAACTGCAGCAAAAAAAAAGAAAAAGAAAAAAAACTTTATTGAGCCCTGCCGAAAACCTGTGTTAGGCCAAAACATGTTGGGTTTTTTTTTTCGGCATTAAAATAAAGTCCTTTTAAAGCAAGTTTCCTCGTGCTGTCACTTTTTTGAGAGTGGCTAGGTCTCCAGTACCTGTCCCACATTCCCAAAAGCACCCGCAAATGTCTCTGTTTGCTTGAACGCCAAGAGCAACCAGTTACTTTTCTATTTTTACATGTTCAAAATTTTAGTTCCCCTCCTGCGTACATACAGTTTGTGCATCATTATGTGTTTTGTGACATTATAACGTGTATATGATCCAGATTTTTTTTAAAGTCTGTCCATGTGTGTGCCTCTGACCTGCTGGCCATGTTCCACTCCAGCGCTGGGTTTTGGGAGCTCCTCTCGGTCTCTGCAGACATGCCTCCTTTGACTCCCTCTTTGTCCGGTTTAAGCTGCTCCCATTGGGCCGTCCCAATATTGATGGACTGGAGATCCACCTGGTACTGACGGTCCTCCACTTCTGAACCGGGGTCCCGCAGGATGCCAAGGTTTAATGCTCGCCTTAACAAAGAACAAACACAAGAAAGCATTACATTTTGTCAGTTTACAAATAACAAAATTTACAGTAAAGTCCCTCTATTGTTTGAAAGAGATACTGTGCATTACAACAGTGAGATATTGCATTGACTAAAACGGCAAAACAACGGCTTATAGTGCATTTACCCGTGAACTAGAAGATCTCTTGTCTTAAGTCAGTGATCATCTGTTTAATCTGCCAGTAAAGAATGAATGAGTGTATGTCTTTTAATGTTGGCCATGTAACTATCTGATCATAGTCCAGGGTGCACCCCACCTCAGGCCCAATGTCGCTGGAATAGGCTGCACCCACACATTATACCTAACAGGACTGAGTGGAAGAAAATAAAGAATGGAAACAGGGCACATATTTCAAAATTAAAGCTCAATGTAAGAGTAAGGTTTACTTTATTAGGCTATGTCAATTAAAGCGGAACTCAGTAACTTTTGTTGTTTCTTCGCCAATTTACCTCATTTTCCTCTGTGGAGCTCCCCCTACATTTCGGAGTAAAGCGCTATCGTAAATACTCACAAGTCCAGTTGACTCCTGTGTGACCCCTTTACTTTCGTTTTCCCCTCCAGGTATCCATACAAAGTTTTTTCTGTCATTTGGCTGCTCTGCCATGACGAAAATCAATAAATAAAGCCATGGCTAGCTTGTTGTTTTGCTAACTGCAATGTGCCGCTTTCTCACGAGACTTGAGACGTCCAGGACACTTGATCGGTGGTCCTCATTCTTGCTAGTGTTATTTCGATCCAGAGACACCAGGGTGGACGCTTCATTTAACCCACAGCAACTTATTTAAACACCACACAGACTCTGAAACTGTGTATTTAAGGTTAAAAAAAAAGTTACTGAGTTCCCCTTCAACTACAGTTATATTTGTTGGAGAATATTTTCAGGAGGTAGTGGTAAAGCTATTAAACAGAGGATTTTATTGTTAAGACTTCATATTGTGCCATGGCAACTTGTTATTGTTACTTCAAACAAATAACTTTGCCCAGATGGTGGGCTTAGATGTTTTGGGCACTGGGCCCTAACCAGCACCAAATTCTGTAAAGTCAGTGATTCTTGTATGAGCACAGGTGAAATCATTTACTTTTTCAGTTTTATTTTATGCCTTCTTATCGTTGGCAGTAAACATTAATTAAATCCTGGCCGGACAGCACAGTAGTCTGCAGGCTCTTTCTATTTGGGTTTGTAGAAACACAGGACGTCTACAGTGTACACAAACCGTAATACGGGGGAGAGATGTAGAGATATGTCAGGCCTGGGCAGCTCTCGGTCCTTGAGCTGCTATAGTCAACCGAGCAAACACCGTCCCATCAGCGCCAAGAAAAAATGATGTCATGTATTTTGCCTTTGAGAGACAAGATCCCGACGAACTGACTAGGAATAATCAAAATTCAACATCTGCATATGACATCAGGCCTTTCGTTTCATTATGATATGTTTATTTGTGCTGGTGAATTCAAATGAGAGCTTAAATGGTATAAATAAGGGCTTAAAATGGCTGCAGATGTAGCGGCTGCATGAGTAGTTTTATTTGTTTCAGCAATGTCAATGGTAATTTTCATACTGCTGCTCCTTCCCCTTAGCCGCACTGGAGAGGTCTCAACCAGAGCGTGATGTTATGACAATAGGCACCAAATACAAAAACAATGGCAATGAGAGATCAGAGGTGCATAACTGGATTTAGCTGGATTTGTTGACATACAAACAAGTGAAACAGATCCTTAATCAACATTTGGAACCACATTTATCAACAGAGTATGATAGAAATCAAGCCGAGAGCCCAGCAAGATTTGGGTGGGATGTGTCAGTCTAGATTCATTAGTGCTTTTGTAACAGTACCTCCATCACACTCCCAAACTCACATTCAAAAACCACAGTTACCTCATGTGCTTTCCAAATTATCTCGTAACGTAGCTTATTTAGGAACACTCTTACTCACAATCAACACAGCGGCGGGTGTGCAGCCAAGTCGGTGCGTTGCCGAGCTGCAGGGTCATCTCCAATGACATAAATAAATATGATAAACATTTGTCTTGGTCATACAGCCAGTAGAAATGGTGTGATTTAATATCAAAAGACATATTTCAGCCAATCGCAGGAAACGAGAGAGCTTCATTTCTGACAAATGAGGAGGGGAGGAATTCTGGAAGTTCCCCTTGGGGTGCAATAATAATTGAAGCCAGATTTTCTTGTTGTACATGAGGGGGGAACACATTGGCGGCTTGACATATTTGATTGGTCATGTGAAGACCACACTGCCTGGCCGAGAGGACTCAGAGAAAGCCTTGGGAAAGCACTCACTCTGCCCACCACCAAGCACAACTCAAAACACTGAAAGTGAAGCAGGTGGAACACACCAGTCCATCCACTCACACATGCCATTATCGGACATCTGCCTGCCACCGGCATGTGGAAAATATGGAGCCAAATCAAAATAACAAGTCATAAATGACATGCTTTCACAGATGAGGAACACAGGGAGGGAGCAGGGTGGGAGAGAAATATTTCTCAAACACAAGTACATCGTTTTGCCCTTGTTCATGAGCCAGCCGTATTTTAATTGCAGAACAGGACCACAGAAACATTAGCCTTTTACGACAAAATTCTGCTATTTATAAAAATGGATCAAACACATTGCACCAAGAACATTCAGTCTCATGGCATTTGTGGCTATTATTTAAAAAATATTTCTCCCTCTTCTGACACAATTTAAACCCATTTTGATTTTAAAAGCCACTGGGCAGATCTCACATCTGAAATATGAAGGCTTGGGTCCAAAATGATTATAGCTCCATCAGATTTAGGCCTATGGGGAACACAAGACCAAGCAGTGAGGACATTGCATAGTCAGAATAAGAACAAAACAGAATAATGTGGTTTCTAATTTTTCTGACTAGGATATGCAAGCAAATTGTGAAATTAACTTGTTAATTTAACATTCCTTGGCCCTATGCACATAGAGCTGGACAGGGCATCAATCATAATTTATTAGGCTGAACAATGGGAGGGCAGGTCCTTAAAATGTTGCAGATATGAGGACATAAGCTGCAGCTGTACTGTTCAGAAATAGCATCTTAATTTGCCACACAGTCATTAGATGTACTAAAAGCCAAATATCTTTTAAAACTAAAATTACAATCATTCTTTTATATAAAGCTTATTTAGCCAACAAAGTCTCTTTCTCAAGCAGACCAGATGACCAACTATGGCGCACCTATTAGTTCCCTTTGTAGTCCTGTGCCTTGACAATCCACGTGGTTATGGCAAATTGACAGAATAAAAAAACAAAAAAGAAAAGTCATGTAAATACAATAATAAAGCAGTGAACAAAGAGCTGATTGTGAATGTGTATGAATGTGTAAATAAGTGCCTTGTTTAAAAACAGTGAAAGTGGAGTCTAGGAGACCCTGATTACCACACTGATGTTTTTAAGGCTAACCCTGGTTCAAGGTTGTAAAACTAACCACAGCGGGCTCTGTTTGTGGCTGGTAGCGCAGGAGCTGTGCTGGGGTGATCCTTCGGGGCAAGGCGGACTGTGGGCCTTGGCTTTTCCCTGGCCTCCCACCTTTCCCACTCTCACTTTCACCCACACCCACCCCCTCCTGTCGCCCCTGCCCCAGGCCAGCGGGGCAGGAAGCACCGGGGTAAAACCAAGTGCCGCTGGCTTCTGGATCTCGTCACTCCGAAACCCGCAAACTGAACCCGCAACCCCGGACCTGTTTTTCACTCCATTTCCCCCCAAAAATCACATGCAATACTTGTCTGCTTACACTTCAGGCCACAGCAGGGCATAAATGAGAGTGTGTTTGAGAGTGATGGGGGCCTGGTTCTGCTCTCTGCTACAACATTCACAGTGACCAGAAATTTCATTCACATCTCAGCCTTAATTCCACCTCGTCAAGCTAAATTAGTTTTGTACATAGAGGTGCTACACTTCAGGACCGCTCCAGGTTTCTTTGTTTTGAACCAAACCCAACTACTGTATATTTAAACTGTGAGACCATATGCCATGTGAAATGCTAACACTGGACGTCATTGGAGACCACTTTTTTATGATCTGGACTAACAAAATTTATTTAACCACAACAAGAAGAACACTTTTGATAAGTCTATGTTTGGGTACTTTTGGTACTCTAGCTTCCTCTCACCAGACACGCATGTATTGGTGAATCTGAAAATCTAAATGAATGCAAGACTATATGACAGCCCTGGACTTAACTGTACAGTGCACTTTATTGTCCCAGTAGGGAAATTTGTCCCCTGCATTTGACCCATCCTTCAATGCTGCTGGGGCGACGTGTCAGGAGCAGTGGGCGACAGCTGAGCAGCGTCCCAGGACCCTTGTCCAGATTGAGCCAGGATCCTGGTGAGGAGTACCTGGCTGGAGGATTAGCCTATTGAGGATGTTTTAGGTTGATGGGGAAAACTGGAGCACCCAGAAGTAAAGGAAACCCACTCAGACACAGGAAGAACATGCACACTCCACATAGAGAGGCCCTGCACATTCTGGGAATCGAAACAAGGGACCTTGCTGTAAAGGGAGAGTGCTAACCACTTTGCCACCGTGTTGCTATTGCCCAGGATGTATTCTGCCACAAGCCTGGATTAAGCCTGGGACAGGCTCCAGCCTCTTGAATGGGATAGGTATTGACAAAGGAATTGATGAATATTTTGGCCCATAGAAAACCAACCTGAATTCAAAGGAACCATATTGTTAATATTGCTAATAAATCCAGCCACACAAGCCATCGCACTCTTTGTGCCAGTCCCAAGCCTGGATAAGAGGAGTGTGACAAGACACCAATCCCACAAGACAAGACAAGACATGGGACTGGTTTAACAACACAAATGGTTTGCTGTGGTGACCCTGGAAGAGAAAAGTCAAAAGGAAAGAAGATGGAAAAAATCAAAACTAAGCAACAATTACTGTATATACATTTTCTGTATACTAGGACATACCACATCATTTCTTTTACAGTGGTAGTGTTTGGCTAATAACATTTGAAGCCACAGAGTTAACCTCAAATGTCCACTGTCCTAAAATTTGGTTTCGCAATTTTATGCACATGCAAATTTTAGGACAGTGGTCATTTGAGGTTAACTCTGTGGCTTCAAATGTTATTAGACAAACACTATTAGCACCCAGTCTCTCCTCTGCTGGTTTCTGCTGTGGAGGGGCTAAGTGGCTGCACAGTGGCTTCTCAATCACTCTGCTATGACTCCCAGTGGCCTAATGCTAGACCCACTTGGGCCTGAGTGTGTGCGCCGAGGGGGAATTTCAGAAGCATTATGATTCATGAAACTTGCAATTACTTAGAAAGTTAAGCACCCCTTGCCCACGGTGGTCCGCTGCAGACTGCCAGAAAGTTGCTAACTTCTGAGCACTGGATTTATGACCCCAGTCAAGTCCAATTGCCGTTAATTTGCATCTACCAATTATAGTAATTAAGGCTGTGAATTAGGACGTGGAGAAGAGCTTGAAAAGAGTGGTGGTGGGGGGGTTATGGCGTGGAACATGAAGAGTCAGCAGAATACAAGACTAAGCCACTCCGCAAGCTTTATGCAACTGCGGGTGTAATGATTTTTAGATGGAAATAGCAGGAGTCAAAAAGCTAAATATCCAAGACAACAAAACAGCGACAATGCTCCAAAATTTGTCACACTTGGCAGCAGCAAAGTCCTTGTGGTTTTTACGCCAACTGCAACAAATTCAATTTAGTTTACTCGCATAGACCACAATAAACATAAATAGCAGCTTTCTTGCATTGACACAATGTACCAACAAGTTCCCATGACAAAAAAGACAATGTTCTTTTTTAGCTCGAACTGTATTACTCATCTGTAAGGCTGCTCCTGACAGAAGTTATTCATTACGATGATTGCACTTTAAAGACCAAGCGACCAATTATATCATATTTACACAAGATTTTAGGAGGAAACTATTACTTCTATACACACATTTATACCACCCTTGAGTACAAGATCACAGTCAGGTATAGGGGGAAGAGCATTTTGTAATTACAGACGTCATTTATCTCCCACGTCAGATAACATAAACTGTTATAAACACACTGAAGACACTGGCTCACATGTCCACCATGACGGCCTGTTAAAGCTGTCAGTCGGGACGATGTAATTTACAATCCCATCATGCACCGCTCATTCGAAATCTGCTTCTTGCATCAGATCTCCGTGTAGCAACAAAGCCATGTGTGAAGGCTGAACAGATATTTCATTTGGCTTAGGCACATGTGAATTCAGCAGAGTTCGCACATGCCAGTGACTATCCAAATTAGACGGCTCCTCTTTCATCATTCTCCTTGATTCATTGTACAGGGAAGGCCTATAGTACGCCACAGTCACGATGTGGATACTGGCTCATTTATTAACACATTATGAAGTTAAAGTGTTTCTGAAGGGCCAATATCACATTATGCTTGGCCGCACATCAATCACTAAATTGACACGACTCCAAACTTACATTCTGAAGTTTCTTCCTGCAAGAGCCATTTATTTAAGCGCACACATGTCGCCCTCATCTTCAGAGCTTCTGTTCTGCTTTAACTTCACACCAGCAGCAGGCCTATTGCACACTTTTTTTTTTTTTACACCAAACCTAGATCTGATTTGTTAATAGCAGTTTGAAGAGGTACAGGGGTATTTCTAGGCTTTTTCTTACTTTTATTCAGGCACACAAAGTTGTGTGGATACAGAGTGAAGGAAGACAACACAAAGTAACTCAACCAGGGCTGAGCATTAAATCCAAATTGATACACATAATGTGATGAATCACTAAGACGCTTACTGAGAGTTAACCACTATGTTTACATGCAGACCTTGATTAAGCCATGCTCTTATAAGATAAAGGAGCTACGCTAACTTACTGGTGGTAATGATAAATGCTAATATAGTACTCAAATGTAAGTGGAGTGGAATAGAACTTAAAGCACTTAATCCAACCTTAACCTGAATAAGCTGTAATAGTCCAGGGGTGAAGTATTATCTAACTGTGTACCTCTTAATAAGAGAAATTGGAGGTACAGCTCTGCCCAGTCAAACTACGTTTTTTAAAATGAAGGCCCGATGAACAAGGCACTAGCTCTATAATTTTCACCACAGTACAAATAGAGAGAGTGAGACCCACACATGAGTACAAGACATGCTGCCATTTCAGTTGTTTTGCATTACAATGTAAAAAGTCAACAGAAACTGTGTAGTTACCTTTTTCAGACAAAAAAAGCATTGAAGTGACAAGAATGGCTTCCTATTTGCCTAAAGTCACTCTAGCCATAGCACAAGCATAGATTGACTAAGCTTAGTATTTAGTGTGGCCATGCATTAAAGCTTACAGTCTGTAGCCTCGCGGGCATGAACAACATCACGACTGGCTTGGTCTGTTTAGTTTTACCTGTGATCTGCCTCTGGCTCAGAGCATTCCTGGATAACACTAACAGTAATTCAGCAGCATTTAAAGCCAATGAACACTGACTGGATTACTTCATACACCTCTGAATGCACAGCTTGGATCCTACTTTTTAAACAATCCATTACAGCTCCTGAATATCAATGGCAGGTTCTCAGTGTCTGTGGATCTGCTACATATGTTCTTGATGTCGCTAAAAATCAAAATAGTAAGTGAAGTGTGTGTTTTGTGTGGTTCTGACAAAGCTGTACAAAGCTACCATTTTTCTTATAAAAGTGAGTGAGCCAGTGCTTGTGAGTGAACTTCCTCTGTTAGTAGCAGCAGATTGGAAATGCTTCCTCCCAGTGTTGGATGTGGACATAATGCTCTTTTATAAAACATGTCAGGCAGAGTTTGAGCAGAGGTGTGAAGGGAATGCCTCGTTGACTTCCTCAGATCTGGGATTGAAACCAGATTTTGGTCCCCACAAAGTGATTTCAGCATGATGTAACCCCACTGCCATTCTCATTCGAAGGCCCTTATCTTTAATTAATCGCCGAGCACAAATGCATGGAAGAGATTATTCAGAACTGGCTGCAGCAGAAGTAGTTTGTGCATGCAGTCATCCTCATCAAGTCCTACAGATGAAGACCTCTGTACTACTTTTACACAAGTTAAAGAAAAATAATCCTTTTTGCAGGAGAAAGAGCTCTCTTTAGGTCTATTCTTGTTTTTGGCAGAAATACTTAGAGCAGAAAGCTAAAGTTGAAGCAATGGATTCACACAGGAATAAAACTATTAGTTTCAACTGATGTAACTCTAAAGTGATTGCTAAAAAGTTGGTGATCTGAGCTATACTTGCACAGCTGCATTTCAGATGTTTTATTGGATAACCTTTAATAGTAGCAGAATATAAACTTTTACACTGAGCATATGATTCTTGGATTTAAATTCACAAGCAGAAGCTGTTATGGCTTATTGCCAAATTAAGACTAGTAAAGACAATTATGTGCTGCAGTACCTTTCTAGCAAGAAAAAAACATGTTAGAAGATAAACGATTAGTAATAGTTTAAACCAGTTGTTCTCAACCTGTGGTATGGGTACTAGTGGTACATGGGCTTCTTCTGGTGGCACTCAGGAGTCTTTTGCTGTTCTGATTTGGTTTTATTCAGAGCCAGTTTTGTTCACGTTTTAGTAGGGTTGCAAAGGTGCGGAAAATGTCAGGTAAATTTCCGGAAATTTTCTGGAAACTTTCCACGGGAAGTTAAGCTTGGAAATTTTGGGAATTTTCAAATTTGGAAATCATATATATATAAATAAATAAAAAAACATTATAATGACTGATGAAGCATAAGAAACAGCACTTTTTTAAAGTATTGACTTTTGCAATATTTTCTGCTACTTCATTTTAAAGTAAGGTTGATTTATGCACCAAGGTCTTAGCTTGACTTTTAGGTATTAGCATTTAGCATATTATAGCAGCTATATTGCTAATAAGCAAATTAAACTTTTGGTACAAAGGTCAATACAATTCTGCAATTATATTTCAATTCAAACTACAACAGAGTTGTCCTCAGTACACAGCAAACACCCACCTGTTTTATAGAGGCACAGTCAAACAGAATGTAAATTGTTCAAAAGAGAGAACATGTGCTGAGCTGACACAGTTTAATCAGTGGAAAAACACATGACATTAATCTGCTCAAAAAACGGCAGATTTTGAGCAGATTAATGTTTGGCTGCAGTTCCCAGTAGCCAGGCTGGGAACTGCAGCCAAACTAGTAGTGATAGGCCTGCCACCAAAACAGATGTAGCTCATTAATTATGCATGTTGTTGTCGCAAATGTATTGATACCTATAAAGAATTATGATGCTTAATATTCTGCCCCCAAAATATCACAATATACCACAAAACACATTTTTACAACCCTAATAGTTGAGCTAACCAGAAATATGGAGTCTGCAGTCTTGAGTTTGGTAGCGTTGTGGAAATCAGCTGTGCATGTGATAGGGGGATACAGAGTGCATAGAAGTGTATGCAAAGCAGGTTACTACATGTGCCACATGTACATGTGACTGAGGGATAACACAGATATTGAAGTGTGTTTGTGTTTTTTATGCTATAGTATATTGCCCTGTCATGGGACAGCTTTGAATTGTGTAAGTTCCCAATTTATTCCCATAAATTCCCGTTTATTCCCATGGAAAATTTCTAACTTTGAAAATTCTCCTACGTTTTAGTGCTGCCCTGGTTGGGGATTGCATTTGAAGTGTAGACAAAATCATAGACCAGGATTAGTCCTACATTAGACATGGTTTAGTCTAGTTTTAGTCCTGATTTAGTCCTGGAGACCTGATTTAATCCTGGTGACCTGATTTTATTCTGGTTTAGTCTTGGTTATGTGCTGGTTTAATCCTAATTTATGTCTGATTCAGAATAGTTCTTGATATGTGCTGGTTGAGACCTGGTTTAGTCTGTATCAGTTTAGTCATGGTTTAGACCTAGCTTAGACCTGGTTTAGTCCCTGGTTTGTCTATATTTAGTAGTTCCCATTTCAGTCAGTTGAAGATGGCACTTTGAAAGCTAAATATATTCTGAGGTGGTACTTGGTTTGAAAGGTTTGAGGAGCACTGGTTCAAACTACTGTATGTCAATGAAGCAAACTTAACCCTCCAGGAAAGAATTCAACAATTAAACAGTAACTCCTTCAAATCAAACCATTTTCCAATAAAAACCAACCAATCATTACCATTTATCTAAAATGGGGTGGGACCAGAATATTTCTTGGAGTAGCCTTGTATATTAGAGAAATGGACTGGAGAGAAGAGACTTAGATTAAGCGTGATGTGAACGTGTGATTCAATCAAAACTGCACTTGAACATAAATGGCCCTAACACCTACAAGTCACTCAATAAAAACTAGCCATTAAAAGTGATAAAATAAACAATTTTTACTTGTAACAAAAGAGAAGTAAGGTTGTCTATAGCTGCTCTGCACCTTTCCAAAAAGCAGAACTCTTGTAGCAGGCTTTGCACCAGAGGCCTGTAAGCTGTAGCTTGCTTGTAACAGCTTCAGGGTTATAAATAGTGGCACTTAAACATAAAAGTAAATCCAAGCAAAAGATTAAAAATCATTAGGGGCCTTAATACAAAAGCTAACACTCTCAGACACGTTTAACATGTCCTGGCTGTGTCCGAAGGTTACGGTCTTGTGATTTACTCGTGCACATAAATAGTTTAATTCTAGCTCCAGCGAGGAGGGTGTTTTATGGAGCTGTAAAATTAGGCCCTCTTTATGGATCCAGCAGCACGAAGCACTACTGTTTTTTCCACTTTGATATTGATGAAGCAGCGCTGTGTTTTCCGAGGCTGGTTCGCATTAGCACACATACAGTAACAGGCGTGTCGTGCATGTTTTCGAAGATGCTCATTTTTATCTGTCCAAATGACGAGTCTTGGCAGCGCACTTTGAAGTTGATTACACAATGTTTACAGCAATTATTGAAATCTGACAAATGTTTAAAGCAGCTAGATTACATATCAAGGCCTTGCGCTTTTTTTTGGGATGAAGACTGAAATTTTTCCTAAACAATGTCAAGTAAATGACGGCCATATTTGATTAGGTTAACGTATGCTACAGGTTTAACGGGACAGGCTGAACAAACATGTAACAAGATAGCTAAAACAGTAGGGTCTTCACGGCAACCTTGACCTTAAACAACATTTTGTTCTCAATCACAAACTTTCCTTCAAGCAAACAAAGGCAGGACGAAACTCAATACAACTTGCTGCTGGAAGCTCCCACATAATGGAATTAAAAACTTATGTCAAAATCACCGCTTTTAACTAGATACACGTCGGACTTTGAGAATTTGAGACAACTCTCTGGGACTTACAGAGCCGCATCCTTCCTTCTCATGACTTAGTGCTCAAATACTTTTAAGTCAGCAAGGAAAACAGCATAAAATAATTACGATAATCTGGAGCACACATGCTTCCTAAACCGGCTAATTCTTCCTCCTCTGTGAATGAGTGCCGAGATTTTGTTTATAATGCTGAGGCGGATCTTGGATTCATCCAAACCACTGAGTGTATTTACACAAAGTGACATTTCTATACTGGAGATTTCCTGGTTTCCCCCTTTAACTGAGGTATCTTATAGAGAGATATGGCCCAAAGCCTATCAAAACCTATGCTGGATAGAGAGCTTCGGAAATACTACAAAAACCATTGAAAGAGATGAAACAGCAGAAGAGTAGTAATTGTGGGAAAAGTACAAACAGGGGAATTTTTTTGTACCTTAAATTTTACATTTGTTTTTGTGGGGAAGTGGTGGAGCAGAAATAGCTGGTACGAATGTGTCATCAAAATCTTTCAATGCACAAATCACAATCTACAGTGGCTTTGACTGTCTCTGTGTGGTTTGTCCAGAGGAAGCAGAAATAACAGGGAACAGGAGCTGACGGGGAATATCATTCGGAAATGAGCAAGGCCTGGCTTCCATTGACTTCTGTCATAAACAAAATACAATTTTTTTTGCAGTATTCAGAAGAGCACAGTATAGCTGAGGCCAGAATGAATGCAATGGCTGAACTGCTTCTGTTCTGGTGTGAGTTACAAACAGCACCTTTTATTTTTGACAATCTAAAAGTAGACATTTCAAATTTCCCATCGCCTGGTGGAAGGTGACTGTTACTTGGACAAACTATAAGATATTTGAACACACTAAAATGCTTATATTTGTTTGCGGCAAAATTTCAAGAGCAAACTGGTCATTATACCTGCTATTGTAATTGGTAGACAGACAATAACATATCAGAATTCAAATTTAAAAGTTGTACGGGACAATGACAACGTTTTCTAATCTGATACAGTAACTGGTGGGCTGGGAATATGCTAAATAAAGTCTAAATATTGTTTAAATACAATACATAGTGAAAGTGCCATAAAGGTTGTAGCAAAATAATTTAGAAAGGTAACATTGGTCAAGCAAAAAGTGGGTCCACAGGGGAGGCTGAATACAGTTTTAAAGATTAGCTTAGGTAAAGTTTAAATACTGTATTATATAAAATGGTGAAAAGTGCCATTGTTATAAAATAATTTAGGAAAATAACATTGGTCCTGCAGAAAGTGGGTCACAATAATTATCAGGAATAACATTTTGACTCACAGTCAGATCAGTTCAGAACCACACATCCACAAGCTGCACACATTTCTTTTGTAATATCTTATAGTGTTCCTCCATGTCCCGCTGTTGTATCTTTATACTATCTTTTCCACTCAGCTCTCCTGCCAGTCAGTGTTTTGTAATCCCGACTCCTGAACAGTGAGGAGGAAGTGCCCCCCTGAAGGCTAGGCTCCTGAAAAACCACAACTCTAAACAGACTACAGCCATAAAATATGAGATTTAAGCAGCACAATGTCTAAACTTCTGACCAACTTGCCGCTGTCCAAACATGTGCAGGCACCGAGGAGCTTCACTGGGGCGAACAAAGACAAGAGACAGGAGAAAACAGAAAAAGCTAACAAAATTAAAAACACGCATCAGAGGCTTGCTTTCATTAAACTGCAACAGGATATGACAGAGATGCTAACATGACAACCCCCTGCGCCTCCTGTATGGGACATAAAAGACAGGGCTGTGGGGGTATATTGAGAAATGGAAGAGAAATTTGGGCCGGCGCTGAGCGGGGCTTCTGTACGGTCCAGGTGTAAAGAATTAGGAGGAGATGGCACATCAAATGGAGTTGTACTTGGCCTCTTTCCTGTGGCCCGGGTGGCAGGAAATGCTCGACAGCATCCTGTGAGCTGACCAGAGACAGAGAGAGAGAGGAGCAGAGAGCAGAGGAGTGGAGAGTAGGAGGTGAGGAACAGTGGAGGCAGTGTAGAAAGTGTTTAACAACATCCTGCAGAGAGGAGGGATATTAGGGACAGCCAGGGGATGGAGAGGCTTAGGGGGAAACTGGAGAACATGCTGTTGTGTGGGACAAGACTGGGGAAAGTGTGTGAAAGAAGAGTAAAACACCCTGGGATTTCTGAACACACAAGCAAAGTTAACTCAAATTTTGTTCACAGATAAAAGCATTGTCCTGTTTGTAATGGCTTTTAACTTGTATTGGTGGAAAATAATATAATACAGATCATTCAAATTTTTTTCTTAACAATGTATCTCCCTTATATAGCACTTTTCTGAATACTCAAAACATTGCACTCCTCAGTCACACCTGGTGGTGGTGAGCTACTTCTGAAGTTGCCCTACGGCAGACGGACGGCAATATGGCTGCCATTCTGCACTTCCAGCCTCTCTGACCACCACCAAACACACAATCACACTAATACATTCATACAATCAAGGCATGTGAACTGTCTAGCCCAAGGACACAATGGCCAACAGCTTGCAATGGCGTACAAAGTTATTAAACAACTATAAAACAACTGTCAGGTCACATACAGCAAACTAAATTCACAAGTCACAAATAGGAAATGTAACCAATCTGGATTACGGTCTGAATCTCTGGTCTGTGTTTTGCGAGAGCTTGTAGTTGCCATTTTCTGTCATATGTGAATGATATCTTATTTATTAGGTATCCTCACATTAGACCTTTAGAAAGCACTAAAAACTTAACGTTCTATTGTTGATCCTTTTGCCTATGCAGTGTAATATGAACAGGGCAATATGGAGGCACATCCATATGCCAGTGAGTGCATACGTATGTGAGAGTCTACAGCCTCCAACAGCGTGACGGGACAGATTGTGATGTGTCAGTGTTGGCCTCTCGTCTCCATTTACTGTCTGTCCAACATATGCCCGTCAGATGGAGCGCTCTCGCTCCGCCTCCTGCTCCTTCAAAATGTCTCTTTAAAATGCTAATAATACCAGTCCATTACCACGCTACTCATAACGTGAGGCCCTGAAAAAACTTTCAAAGCCCTTCAAGTGCCTTCGCAGTAGTTAGAATTGAAGATGGAAAAATATCAAGGGGCGACTATGATGCTTTAAACACTGCCTTGTCGTCATTACTCAGGAATGAAAGGGGAAGCCTTGCCAGCGCTTTCATTTTTAGAATAAATAGATCAGGCAAAGCATAGTTTCTCAAGTTAATAATTTCTGCCCCGGTTACATGTGCGTAACAAAAGACGTGCATGTGTGCGGTGATATGGTGACAGGGGCGGGGTGCCGATTGGACGGTTGTTGTGGTAAGTGCGGAAAGAAGAAAGGAGACCACCGCTGGAGAAGTGTCTGTGGTCCTCCAAAACCTGCAGATGAAGTAATGCCACTGTCAGACAGAAAGAAAATGTGTAATCTGCTCCTTCATTCTCTCGTACAATGTGTGGCAGCTTTGAGATAACGCATGGCCAATGTCCACACATCATGGCCAGCAGAATCTAGGCAAAAACAATGTCATAGTTTTATAATGTTATTTTTCTGAATACTTTTCCATTTCGCAATTTTCTACTCTGTTCAAAAATTATAGAGCAAAATCCCATAGCCATTGATTAAAATGACACAAACATTGACCTATAGTTGAGCTAAAGTATAAGGATTACAGAAAGACTACAGAAATTACGGAAACATTATTTTGTAAAAACAGCATAACAATTAAGTCTGATGAAATCTGTAAAATACTTTTGTAATACTTTTATGGTTCATTGCAGGAAACCACTGGATTGCGGTAATTAAAACATATGGCTTTATTCACAAAATCTGTGGATGAATGAGAGCAAAGACACAGCTAAGACATCCCAAGGTTTAAAGGACAAGTTACTGGACTGAGGCATGATTAAACTCTTAATTACTGTGATTCAGTTGACAGTTTGGAAATATAAAGGCTGTTTGAGTTACAAAAAATACAACCAAACTTTGCTTTGAAAGAATATGGGCAAAGTTTGAGAAATATCGGCTCACAGCGGAGCATTAATTAAGTGAAAAAGTGACTTCTGAACGACCACAAATTACAGGATACAGCGTCTCATTTCCATTTCTCACATTTGTTTATCTGAGAGGAGAAAGGTGTGTGCACGTAGAATGAAGAAACAGTTGCAGACACAGAGAGTGCTTTGGTGGTAGTGAGTAAAAACAAGTGGTAAAGAGCAGGAGGAAGACGGTTTGGAGCCCACTTTAGTGCCAGCCGCGGGCTCTTTCATGTCGGGCTGGGCCTCCTGGGCTTGTAATGTGCCTCTTATTACACAAGCATTAGGCAATTATGCCACTGGCTTTTCATTGGCTTCTGGGAGCCGCAGAAGAGCTTGTGGCTTCACACATGGACATTTGAAAGCATCTGCACATTCCTACTCTTTTGGGGTGGCTTTTTTTTCCTCTCATGCTACTTTTTTCCAAGTTTCAATTGCTTTTTATTCGGTCTGATGTTTTACTGTGCCGCCGACTGATAAATGCCATTTAGAAATGGAGCTTTCACGCACACAGCCATATACAGTTTTTAAGGGATACTTCACCTTTTTGATGTGAGATTCGATATGCAAGAGGAGAGTGAACATGGGACCTAAAGCAGTTTGTCAGCACAAGGCTAGGTGTAAGGTAGATGTTCACAGGTTGTTTTTGAAATACTAGCATTTTCGAGCATTTAGTTACCACTTACTACTTGTACAAGGGGCTGGTCAAAAAAGTATCAACTAAATTAATGTAGATGCTGTAAGAGACATAATGAGGTTATATTTAGTTTCATTGTAAAATACATAGACGGTATTTACAATGGTGCAACCTGGTTTATTGTGCATTGAAATATAGATTTTCAAATGTACAAAAGCAGCCACAGATGGCATAAAGTGACAATCAAGCAGGTTTACACCACTAGATAAATTGTAATCTGTAAGTATATTGGGTATTCTTAATAATCAAGTTATTAAATCCAACTTCCATTTAGGAAACTGGCTTTTAGTGATGAGACATACAGTACCCTATAGTCTTCCCTTGGATGTCCACCTGGCCTGGGCTACTGCTGATTATGATGGGATGGCCCATATGCTGACAGCTCAATGACAGCTCCCTCCAACCTCAGAGGAAGCATGAACATCAACATGTCAGGAGCAGCACAAGAGGAACCAGCCCTAAAAACACCCATCCACGCGCACACACACATCCTAGTTGAAATCAGTCAGACTTCAGCACATAGCTTCCTAGTTAGTGAAACGGGTGTATTCTTAGACTCTCATATCCTGCATCAGGATGGTCCCAATTGTCCTCACTGAGGATGAATCTGGGTGACCAGGTGGCCAACCCCTGGATCAGGCCCTTTTATGAGTGCGGGACAGCTGAGGGGTGATCTCGCTCCCCCTCTGTCAGCACGCATCCCGACCCGACTGACAGCAACATGCCAAAACACGAGCGCGCTTTCCGGGAAGCTCTCAAACAAGGTCTGTCACCTCGAATGCCACCAAATGGGAATAAATGCAGCTTCAAACACTAAAGCACATGGATAGGCACTTCAATAGGGGACAAGGAAATGGTTTGTTGATTTTTGTCTATCAATAAAGCAGGTTTGTTAATAATAAGGTTAGCTTCCGCAAATAACCATTGAAAATATTATCAGTCAAAAAGAAAGTTAAGCTATGAGAGATACAACTATAAAGGAACCAATATCCTGCACATGCACTAACTTAATTTAGTTGTTGAATTTGGTCTAAATAGGCCAGCCGTAAGAGGTAACAATCCTCTTTGGGCCGGTCAGAAGCCTGAATAAATGGAGAAAACTGCTTCAGAAATTGCATTTGGTGTAAAACTTAAGCCAAATTAAATTGCCAATCACTGTACGCTAGTAGGCAGATGAAAGAAGTTGATTATGGTCTAAATAAACCTGATTGGGAGGGGTTATGGTCCCACTCTAAGCCACATTGCTAAGAAAATGATTGGGTTTTGCTGGTCAGTGTATGAACAATAACTAGTAAACACCTAGAAGAGAAGAACTGACCAGCAATGACTTATTCCTTTCCTAAGGCATTTAAATTCACACATTCACCTTTACATGCATGTCTTTGGCCAGATGGAGGAAGCCAGCTAAAACCCACAACAGCTCAAGACTCTTTAAAACAGAAACACAAATATGCAAACAAATGAATGCATTGAATATAAATGTGTCTCCCAAACTTTAAAATACAAAAATACTAGAAACTAGACTGTTTTTTAGTGAATGGAAAATGTGACCATTTTGCCATACAATTTAATAAAGTAATATCATAAAGGAGGCACGGATGAGTGGTTGGCTTCTGTTAAGTAAGCCGCAGCCAAACCCAAATGCTAGGCTACATACCGTTTTATTCCATGCAATTTAACAATCAGAGCTGTTGACAAAATTGAGGAGATGAAATAAATGTCATTGCTTCTTCTGAATTGATTTACATGTAATCGATTCTGGCCAGAAGCGTTGGACCAATAGACGCACATCTCTTCCACTAAGCCATCTACTGGTGTGGCTAATATTCAGAGGGGAAAAAGAGCTTGTGGTTTACTTGTTTGATTCTCCTGTGGTAAGTCCTAATACCCCCTTCTTTACCACGTTTTTCCCTCCATCTCCCGAACACAACTCCACAATCGTATGCATCAAATGCTCATAAAAACGTATAGCAGAGCCTGGGCTGGGGTTTTCTGCCCCCCCTCCCTCCTCCATAATCCCCCTAAACCTCTAAGTGCAGGCCGAAGCAATACAAGTGTTGTGGTGCAATCTTCTCACAGAGCGCTGGGCCTGAGAATAACTTCACAAAGGCCACAGATATTTATGGAATGAACCACAGGCTGTACACAGAAGTCAGCAGACACCACAACACAGCGCGCAAGATGCAGTACACAGCTCCCCTCTGACACACAGCGCGAGACACAATGTGGAGAGTGTGGTCCAAAGCTCACCGGTGATGGATAGATGGAATTAGATGGACAGAGAGACACATGATAAAGTTGGAATAGGATGTATAGATGCCACAAATCAGTTATATTGGTTCAAGTTTAGGCTTAATAATACACTCCGTGGCCTTAAATCAAAAATAATGGTGGTCAGGGCCTTTACAAAGACTGATAGGCTCATACTGTAGAGAGTGGTTGGTTTGATTGCGCACAGCGGTCAGGTATTCTGGTTCACAGATCAAAGATCAAATCCACTAACATTCATCTGGTTTCCTCTGGGCTGCTTTTGTAACTTTAGCTCAACAAACACAAACCAACTTTTGCTCTGTCTTTCTCACACAAGAAGAGGCAAAGTGTATTGTCTGAGTTTCCAGGAAGTCAAACTTGTATGACATGTGATATGTTCTTTGGGAGTCAAGAAAAACTAACTATTAAGGCTGCACAGTATTAAAAAAAAAGGTAATATGTAAGAACTTTTGTCAGTACAGCAATAAGAGCATAACTTGTGATACCCGTTTGAAAAAGTTGAAGTTATATGATTTACTATAAAAATAAAAGTTACCTTTTTGATTTATATAAAGTCCCCCTATTAACCATTACCTAGGAGCTAATTAGGATGCTAGTTAGTGTTAATTAGCTCCTAATTGATAATTATAAAGCACCTATTAATTCCTTATTCTGTGTAACCTTAATCTACAACTAACTATCAATTAACTAACATTTTCTCCTTAATAAACTCATAATTGCTGCTCATTGATGGGAAGTAAGGAAGATGTTGGATATAAATATTATCCTAATAAGCTTTTTGGAGTATGAGCATTATTAGGGAATAGTACCACAAAAAGATTATTTATCATACTAAGAGAATAATAGGTCCTTTATAATTACCAATTAAAGGCTAATTAACCACTAACTAGCATGCTAATCAGTGGTTAATTAGACTTTAATTTGTAACAATAAAGGACCTAGTTAATGGTTAATGGGTGGACCTTAAAATAAATTGTTACCATAAAAGAAAATACAAGGCACTGTATTAACTTCCACTCCATATAGGCTAAAGACTTAAAGACTAAACCAGGTCAAAACAAAGATAACATTTTGCATTAATTCATTTCAGAAGCCCAAACACAGCAATTTCACAATTTTCACCATTATTGACATTACAAAAATAAACATTGATAATTTTTTTATGAAATGCTTGATTCATGATTTTCACCAAAGTTTAAATGAATTATTGTTTCCTTTTTTCTCAACGTTTAACCTGCTTAACCCAGTCTTTGACATGTTTTAATCCTTTTTAATTTTACTGATTAGCCTGAAGGACCTATAAACATGTAATAAGGATTGTAGAGAGACCTTAACTTTTACAATTCTTACCATTATTCTACCATGACATTTAGTATTGCGACCAATAGTAAAATTGGTGACATCTCTAGTAGTCAAGGTACAACTTAATTAAAACATTAAATATTGTTTTAATTGCATAAAATGATGAAAAAGAGTTTTAAATATGTGCCTAAATACAGTAAATAAAAACTGGTTCCCACAATCAAACCCCCAATCAAAACCAAGACTAAAACCAGCTACTAAATGTGGGAATGAACCAGGTCTAAAACATGACTTTTATTAAGGCTCTGACTGGGGAAATATTTTGACAAGCATAACCAAACTGCGTTACAGATGTAATTTTGTCTAATTTTGTCATATACTGTGTAGCCCTACTTTTAATTGACTTGTTCCCATTAATTAAACAAAAACTGCATGG
Source organism: Bostrychus sinensis (assembly GCA_020698575.1). Classification (NCBI taxonomy): domain Eukaryota; kingdom Metazoa; phylum Chordata; class Actinopteri; order Gobiiformes; family Eleotridae; genus Bostrychus; species Bostrychus sinensis. Next base: position 12,677,233 of record CM036247.1, read on the forward strand.
GATATAATCCACTCTAAAGCCACTCCAGGACACAGAGGCTGAACCTAAACTTCCTCTTCACATTACATGATACTATCTGATGGCTTTTTCAACAAAAGCCCATGCAAATCCACTCCCAGTGTTATCTGTCGTCTCAATATGGGCCATCCCGTCTGATTTAAACCATAAATTCTGGGACAAACTTTAATAAAAGGGGCTCTTTGATTTACTTTGTGCAGCCGCTGTCCCCATTTTAAACCAATTTGATGCTGTATTAATCCTGAGTGTCAAGGCAGCGTGAAATATGTCGTGAGCGCTCCCCAGCACCAGGTGTTTCATTTGCTGCACTGACAAAAAACAATGTTTATTCTGGCTGACCCTTCAATCCTGGCTTATTTTATCTTCCTTGGGTCCGAGGAAAGAGGCATAGATGCAGAGTACAAAAGAGAGCTAGGTGATTTAGAGTTGAACAAAATCCCAAATGGGTGTTTCTTTTCACATTTGAGGTAGAGCTCCTCTCAAAAATCCTCATTTAACATTAGCAAACAGTTAGGTTACAAGTCAGTGGTAAACATGGTAAGAGTTCAAGCCATAAAAGAGGCTAAAATAAAGTAATTACATCATGATACAACTACAAAGATCAGAAAAATTAAGGCTTCAAAGCAATTAAAGAGATTTAGCGAGTGGGTTTGGCTCTGCCCACAGTTCAGTGTTAATGACACGCTGGCACATTTTCACAAAATTTAAAAGAGCAAGAGTGTATACTAGGAATTAGAGTCCTGAAAGTAAAGGCCAAAAAAGATAAAAACAACTTAAGATTTAAATAGCTCATGTCTGGTTGGGTAATCCCCGGAGACACTACTGTTCAAAAATGCCACTCTACAAATTCAAAGACATGGAAAAACCACAAGTTAGTTTTTATTTCTTGTAGTACATATGTGAGTGCCAACAAGTATCATATTTAATGGATTAAAATGAGTGTTATTAAATCAGGAATAATCTAGGACTAAATTAAGACTAAACTAGGACTAAACCAGGACAAATCTAAAATTTAAGGAGGACTAAATCAGGACTAATCTAGAACTAGATCAGGACTAATCTAAGACTAAACTCGGACAAAAATCAGGACTAAAGCAAGACTAAACCTGGACTAAAGTAGGACTAAACTAGGACTATACCAGGACTAAACCAGGATCAAATCTGGCCTAAACCAGATCTAAACCAGGATTAAATCAAGACTAAACCAGGTTTATACCAGGACTAAGCAACCAGAGCAGGTCTAAAACAGGAATAAAATGCCTCTGTATTGAACTAAATCAGAACTGCAAAACACTCATGATTACCACCAATGGTATTAGGACCACAGTTCGAGAACCACTGAAATAAGTGTATTGTTGACTTTTAAAGCAGTCCTCTGGATGTATATGCATGTGGGTCCTGGGTGTCACTGTGTGTGGCCCAGAGCAGCTCTTATCCTTTGCTGCGGCAGCGAAGCAAAGCGGCGCACTTTGGGCTGGTGTAAACAAACGGGGAAATGGGGCACTTGGCAGGCGACTAAAGTGAGTGATGAAGCAAGTGTGCACTGAAGCATCTAATGAATCATTTGCTGGGAACTCGCAGCTTTATGAGGAAAAGAAAGATGAGGAGGGAAGACAAGAAAGACGGAGTCCAGCTGAGAGGGTTGGAAAAAAAAAAAAAAAGACTGGCATTTCTTATAAATCTGAAGTACGAAGGAGCCACAGCTGTCATACAGACGCCCTGAAAGAGTTATTCAAAGCACAGGCCCGACGTGAGGACAAGAGATTAAATGGCATAAAAGTGGAAATGCTCTCATAATCCTGTTTTTTGCAGCAGGAGCAGGAGCAGCAGCAGAACCCATAGAGGAGCTCTGTGTGAACTTCAGTGACCGCTGGTGAATTTACAGAGGTGTCGCTGACGTCCCGACAGCCTCACAGCCCCACACACCTTTGAACTGAGCTGATATAAGCAGCGTTATTCCTCACCTTCACACATCAGCCAGACTAAGACTAATAAATGTTAAAATACAACCAGCAGCACTGTGGTCATAATAATGAAAAAACAAAACAGAATAGTGAAATATGAAGAAAAACAGGTGAGGAAGTGTCACAATAAAAGTGTTTATATCAGTGGTGGTTAAGAATATTTTGATGTTTTTGTAATTGACTGCCTTTCTGTGTGTGTTCAATTATTGCCAGAAAGGTGCAAATGAAAAAGATAGCCCAGTGTTTTTATTGGGTGCTCCCGGTTCCTAAAAAACACAGCAATTTGTCTGTCAGCATCTCTTTATAATCCACAACAGCTAGTTTTCGTCTTATATGCTTTTAAAACACAGATTATTAGTGGTTCTATTTAGAGAGACTGTTCAAAGATTCAGTCTGGCCACAAGGGGTCAAAAGCCAGAGTATTCCAAGTGTCAGTCCCAAGCCATAAAACTTATGCCAAACCTATATGAAAAATTACTGAACACTAAGAGGGAGATGATCAGCTGTGGCGACCCTGGAAAGAATTTATCAAGTGACATGAATTGGTGAGTTGTGAGCTAAATCTATATTTTTATTCTTGCAGTATCTAAAGGTTATATATAGCTCACATCTTGTTACTACACAAGAGACACAAGAATACAATTTTGCTTTGCCAACATAAGTTAAGCTTACATGTTGGTGTCATTTTATTCTTACTAACTGGCTTAGGTCAGCAACTAAAGAGAGGAGTCTCACAAATAAAAAGGTAGTTTTACCAATTCATTAATCATGATGGTTTAGTTAAACATACTGCGAGTAGCATGCACTCATACTGGCTTGAAAATGGTACTCCAGTCTAACTCAAAACAATGGTCTCTTTTCTGATTGGATGATTGGCAATAAAGTTTTAGAACCAAAACAAAAAATGTAAACAAAAACAACTTGTCCATTATGTAAAACATACTTTTAATCGTTCATAACTCTGTACCATTGTTATCAGTAAAACTAATATTTGATTTAAACATATTTACCTCATATCCTGGGACACATGTGGGTAATTTTTATGAAATATTAAAACTATATACTGCTCATAGCACCTTTAAAGGTCTTAGGGAGGATCTTTATAAATTCATTTTTTGCAATATTTATTAAAACTACCTTCATTGCCCTGTATAAGGCTTATAAATTGGTGTATTAGAAAATAGTTCCTTGGAAAGAACAGTGAAGGGCGGGCTGACGCATGCGCCTTATTCAAAAAAGGACAAACAGTCTCTGGTTTCGCAGCAGTCGAAAAAAATCCTCCCTAATATCTTTAAGTTAAATGTAATGTGGAAATGTAGAACATCTGTAGTGTAAGCAGTGTATGCTGAAGGTGTATGGATGGTGTGAAGTGTCAAAAACCAAATGCAAGTGTGGCAAACAAATAGGGAGGCTCACCAGAGATAGAGAAGAACAATGGAGGGCTAGGTTTTTACACTGCCTGGACAAAAAAAAGTCACCACCTAGATTTAACTAAGTGAATAGACAGTAAAACCCTTTCCCGTAGGATATTTACTGCATCACAGCACAGAGTCCAGACCTTAACCTCACTGAGAATCTTTGCTCGAGAAGACTTGGTGGCGCAGTGGTCCGACTCTCCCATCATCAATATTTGTATAATTAATGCAACGCTAGACGGAAATAAATGTTGTGACATTGCAGAAGCTTATAGGAAAGATGACACAGCAAATGTGTGCTGTAATCAAAGCTAAAGGCGGTCCAACAAAATATTGGTGAGTGACTTTTTTGGCAAGGCAGTGTATAATTTAAGCCACCCCAGTCGCTCAGCTGGGCCACACGTGATGACGAGGAAAAGTGGCAAACAAGCAAAGATAACTTTACATCTATCTTTTTTCCAGATTTTTTTCTTCCCTCTGACTCCAAGTTTTTTAGAGTCTTTCAAATCCATAAAACAACACACTGCACTAAAGATAAGAGCACATTTGAACTGAAAAACAAATGCGTTCCCATCATTTTCTGACCAGGTGAATTCACTTAGTGTCAAGCCGAGGGAAAGAAAATACATATTACACAATACGCAGTACATGTCTTCCTCTTATCCCCCGAGGACACATGTAAATCTCTGTTTCTCCATCCACACATCGCCGGCTGCAGCGCGGATGCTACTGGAGCGCGAGAAGGGTGCACGTAACCCACTGCCAGCGATTTTTATTAGTAACAGGCCGGGTCCTGGCTTGAACGAGCTGTGTTTATCTGTGGAAGGGAGATCCCCATCACAACCACTTATTAGGACATATATGTGGGCTTAAGCAGGCAGCCGTTCAACAGCAATACGGGGTTGGCTTTCTGACCACAGAGTTTGGGACTGGGACCAGTTTAACCAACGCTGGAGAAACACAGTGGGAAAGCGAGACAGAGAGGAAATAACAAATAGTCGAGGAAAAATGAAGAGATAAAAATGTAAAGAGAAATGTTTGGGGTGAAAAGGACAGAGTGAGGTGAGCAGAAGGCGATGTACTGGGAGTGTGGAGGAGAGAGGGGGAAAATACAGGAGGGAATTTTGAAGAGAGGTTTAAAACAAGATTAAATTTATATAAAAGGAATCCAAGGACTGCAAACACAAATCAGACATAACATTAAAAGTCAAGTTGAACACTGTGATTGTAATGGCACCTACAGAGGGTCAAACATGTAAGAATATGATTTGAATGACTATGACATGGGCCAAACTGTAAGGAATATAGACGAGTGAAGCAGAAATTGGTCACATAAAAATACACACCATATGCACCAAAAGAGCAACACAGTATGGCTCTTTGTGGGCAGAATTTTGTGAAATAATATTGTAGATAGATAAAATTACATGTTTAGTATTGAAATGTATATTTCAGTGAAGTGCAATATGACAGATGCCCTGCAAGATCAATTAAGTGAAAGGCCAAAGGTCATCATTAGGTTGCCTTAGAAATATAACTTGGCTCAGTAAGAAGTGGAACACAATAAAAGGGACAAGGAAATTTTCAGTTCCAAGATGAGACTCACTGAAAACCCCTGGTATAGTTCCATAAAGTGCTGATCACAATGTATGTGAACTTCTGCTGTTCGTCTTATAGAGGGGTATAGAGACAATCAAGTCACAAGTCAGTGAACTACTTGCTATTCACATAAATGGAGAGGGTTGAAAGGGCATCTGATGTAAAAACCTATGCAAATCAGTGCATGATAACAGGAAGATGATATGATGTGGCAACCCCATTTGGAAAAAGCCGACAGAAATGATCACAGAGGGGTAAAGAGATGGCCATCACAGGAAAAAACAAGACCTTAATCATCCATGACAATTCAGACACCTAATTTTGCCAGGTCAATCTTGGACGATGACTCTTTTTGTGTCTCATTTAAGGTGAAGCAATTCCTGTACAATCGTGATGACAGGCAGTTGTTCGAGAAAAGTGCCTGAGTTGTAATTTTTTGGGAAATGGGTGAGTCTGTGTTGATACATCATGTTGACTTTGCTCTGCATCACCATTGACGCAGCAGGCCTCTCTGCTCTCTCTCTATGGTAACGACCGGCACGTTCGCTAATCAAAACAGGAAAAACAACCATAAACCACATTTGCGGCAGCGGGATGCTCCTCTCAGACGGACCATGAGGTAACCCAGTATGTGATGGAATCTAGAGCTGTGTCATCTAGGTGTGGGTTTTTCGGGAAATGTCTGGGATATTTCGAGACACACACTGGGGGGAACATGTGCAGATGGATGCAAGAGGACGATCAGTGGGGGACAAAGACGTAATGAAAGCAATTACAAAAATAGTTATGATGTATTGTAAGAAACTAATGCATTTAAAGGCATAAAAAGACACATAGAAGATACTGAGACTATTGATAACTTGACTATTCAGCATTACCCCATGTTGGAAATGTTTCTTAAACGTCAGGATGACAACAGTGAAGGTTCAATACTGTGACACTGAAAAATCATTTCTGGAGCCAAATCCTCTACAGTGTGTTCCATTAATGCTTTATGAAGTTAACCAGAGCTGCTATTGCTTTGCGCTATGCCAACTCTGACTCTTTTAACAGCAAGCATTTTTGCCTGCATAGACCTGACTGCCTTTAGATGTTAATTTACTATTATGAACAATATTCAGCTAAAATTAAGAATGATTAAAACATTTTTTATTATGATACTGTCCAGGGTAAATATAAGACTGATAGTATAATGCAATCATCCATGAAAAGTTGTGAAAAGTTTTTTTTTTTTTTTTACCTTTATTTAACCAGGAAAGTCCCACTGAGATTCAGAATCTCTTTTGCAGGGGAGTCCTGGCCCCATGGGGGACCTATTGTACATGTTTTTAGTGGTAGGGGAAACCAGAGCACCCGGAGGAAACCTACACAGACACGGGGATAACATGCACACGCCACACACACGGGAATTAAACCTGGAACCTTCTTGCTGTGACCAAGCATCTTAATATGCAATCTATGCTTTGTTTTGTTTTTTTCTGTCACTGACAGAGTAAGTGGCTAATTTAATGCTCTTTATATACAGAGAAACAGCACAAAAGAGAAATGTAAATAGAGAAAATGGTGGCAAGAGAAACCTAAATATTGTCAATGCATTCATACAATTCACAGGTCCCTGGGACAAAAACAGACAATAACAAACAATCAAACAAGGACACAAACATTAAAACATACAGTGCATACCATGCACTACTTGCACTGAAACACTGGTAGAAATGTGGTTCTAATGTTCACAGATCTTATTAGATTTAAGGCATTGTTTTCCTTTATAAGTAAACAGTTTCAGATCTGGGAGGGCTTTTATTTCAGTTTTGCTTTTTTAGATAAATGATGAATAGAGAAATGTTACATGCTGTTGTTAGTAGAGACAGACAAAGACATTTTTAGAAAGCGTACCTCTCTACTCTCTCCACTTGACCCTGTGCCCTTACCCAGACAAGTTGAATTTCTGCAAGGTATTTAGGAGGGTGGTCCCCATTGACCCGAAGCTTCTCACTCTACAAGAAGCTTTCAATTAAGTGCTCCAAGAATGTAAAAAAAAAAAAAAAAAAAAAAAACTTGGAGAAACTCGGGTGTGGGGAGTAAAAGATCTGTGAGATTTAACAGCGGGCTCAAACCACAAGAAAAGCGAGGCCTGGATGCGTGCTGGACATTCCCCGGGCCGACGCTCGTGTAGCTGGAAAAAGCCTGCTTTTCAAGACAGGAAAATGATTTCAGCTGTGTAAATTGACAGCGGCCTTGTAGGTGAAGATGGAAAGGGAGAACGAGGGGGAAGCATGCAGCTCCGTGTCATAATTCTTGCTTCGTAAAAGAGTCACTTGGGACCAACTCCTTGAGGGGGAAGAAAAAATGTTTTACCATCACAAGATCAAATGAAATGGTGTTAATTGTTACCAAATGAGCTCGGCGGTGGATATCAACTTAACACTGCAGCCCTACAGTTAAACAGGTTTATTTTACCTCCTTTGAAGCGGCCTATCTGCTCTCAATGGTAAACACGGCAAGCTCCATAGTGTGTCAGAACCATTGTCGGTGGAAACTTGTCAAGATATCCAGTGCCGGGATGTTTACACTTTGCTTTGCTATTTTGGCCTTCGCTTCTCTCTTCTCGCAGGGTGGCATTACAGTAAATTGCAGTTTGAAGGATTGCGATCATCTCATATACAGTAGACAATAACAGCCAGCACGACCTTTCAGATCCGTCATTCAATTATGACAGTGGATGTAATTAGTGGCGTGACTTAAAACAGGAGTGCAGCGAATGGCTACTGGGACTAACAGACATATATCTCTGTGGAAGCCGCAGTTGGTTATAGATTGTAAACACACATTGGTTTGCGTGATTACAGACTCGCACGATGACTTTCTCTATACTACTTGGGAGAGCACACACAGCTGAGGGTTGAGCACAGATAAAGTGGATCACAAGGGCTTATCATGAAATGTCAACAAGTCCACGGTCGAAAGCATAACCAATCATATGAGTCAGTGAGAATGCCCTAAATTGAAGGGCACTTGAGCTAAGGGAAGGTGGTAAGTGTATAATGCCTAGTTGGGGATAAAAGAATGAACATAGAGAGAGTGGTTTAACATAATTTCTGGCTTTCAGGGCAAAAAGGAAGCAGTGGCTCTTGGCTTCTGTGTGCAAGAGGTTCAAGGGGTGAGTGTTTGTACACATTTTAAGTGATATGTGAACTTTTGTTTTCTTGTACACGCAGTATGTAACACATTTTGTTTGCAGTAGCCTGGCTAAATATAGAGGTCCTTATGTGGCTTTGTGTATAGGTTGTTTGGATGGCCACAGGGATGCATGTTTAGTTCAGGGTGGAGCATCGCGTTAGGGCATCAACGTCTGCAAAAGAGATGTGGGTACAGCAGCCGCAGACCCACTAGTCCTCTAACTACCGGCATCTGAACTTTACTTGCCAATATGGAGTGAAATTGCATGACTGGCCTGACTGGTTTTTGGGGTAAAAATCTGAGGAGAAAAAAACTGAAAATCTACCATAGCCGCAAGACGTTATTTATTATTTGACATGATAGCAACATTGCCGACATGTCAACAGATTAAATCTATGCACAGTGTCCATAGAAACAAACCTGCTTTATCCCTTTTACTTGTATTTACTTGAACCAAAACAAATAGCAAACATGTAAGTATGGTGCACAGACGGGCTAAAAAAGTTAGTCCAAAAAGTCCCTGCAAAACAGTAGCTATGGTTACTGATCAATCCCATACTCGCTTTAATAGATCAAAAGAGTAAATGAAAGCCTTCAAGGGAGATAGCTTGGATACTCTGGAAGAAATTTGGACAATGTTGGACCAACTGTATTTCTCTCCATCTTGATGCCTTAATGGTTACAGATTGCCAGACGTGCCCAAAGGCCTTAGACCCCCTCAGCCTTCCCTGCTTGGTGCAATCTGCTCGCATATGACACTTTCACTAACTGAAGGCAGCAATGAAGTCTGAAGTGGCCTCTATACTCTCTCTTTTGTTGTCCACCTTCTCCTCTCTTTTTTTAAATCAGTTTTACGTCTTGTGTCAGCTCACATCTCACTTGCAGCTGCACAAAGCATTAGGCACTACTTTTATCTCCCTCATTACATGTGTTTGCCAGCTCCATATCTACCCATTCACACACACACACACACACACACACACACGCTGTGGGGCTGCGGTTTCAAGGCAGCTATGACACAATCCAGATTCTCGTAGCTGCCTATAGTGGAGAAATGTGTTTTGCGTGGAGCTATTTCCCTCAGAAGTCCAGAAGTTCCCTGCCTTAGCAGCTTTGATCCGCATGGCACTGGGGGCTTGTGTCAACAGTCTTGTGTTTCAGCTGGAGGGCCTAGTGGACCCCCAAGGTGTCAGTCAGTGCACTATGTCAATACAAAACTGCAAGCACAAACACTATGTGGCGCTGTCACCTGCTCTCCTTTAATAAAGACACCAACAATGTGGGCAAACAGATGTGCAGAAATGCAAAGTCACGCAACCATCATACGTGCATAAAAGCAACATTTTTGAAGTGGGTTTAAAATCTGGTAAACTTTTGAGAGAAATAATACTTCCATCTGACACTGGTTTTGTTTAAAAAGTCATTGAGTAGAGAAGAAAAATTATTTGTTTTTCTTACTGGTAGATGTCTTTTCGTAGCACAGTGCGGGTCAAAGGGTTATCAGCTTGAGGTGCCATGCTTAAGGAAGCCAGCTTTAACACAAGGGTGTCTTCTTTCTTCAAGTGTGGATCAGCTGAAATGTACAACACTCAATGATTAACAAACAATATAATACAATCATTACAGAGACACTGAAAAACAACAACACCACATTACTACAATCAAAAATAAAGGTCCCATAAAGGTCCCCATTTTGATTATGCATTTTTTTGCCACCATTCGTTGATCTTCTACTATGGGGAGCTGGAGCATTTCCTAGCTACTTTGGGCCAAAGGTGGGGTACACCCAGAACAATGGCTTGTAAGTTGCAGCGCTAACACAACCATTCACTATGGCATACATTCACTATTTTTCTATGATTTACCTGTCAACCTATGCATGCATGTGTTTGTATACTGGGAGATTCAGCATAAAACTAGATTACTGACTAAAGGGAGACTGTGAGGTTATATCCTCTCATTATTTTTAAAAACATTATGTTTTGAAGGACAATTTTGGAGAAATACGTTTTGTGCCTGACAACAGCAACACGCAAGTACAAACACTTTTAGATTAAAACATCCTAAAATAGACCTCTGTTTTGTACCGTTAGTCATAACTACACGCAGACAAAACAACCTCTCCTCGGCTTTCCAACAATAATTTTATGTTTAGCTCCACCGACCTCATCTATTTATCTTTGCAAATGTCTGCATACTAATGTGGTGGCTGTGCTATGTCTGGTCTGTGATGACAAGCTTTTTTACATCTGCACCAAAAGGACTTTTAAACACAAAGCTAGGCCAGTGACATAACTCTGAAACCACTAAACAAGAACCAAACAAACCTGCTGGGGTGTGCTTGTCCTGTGAACCGGGACAGAAGACACGGATCACACTGGTGTTAATGTACATGAGCGGCAAACTGCGAGAAGTGAGTGTGTGGCTTCTCATTGGCTGACCCGCTGACTTCCCACGCTCTCTGTATCGTCTCGGTACTGTCGTCTGGAAACACACACATTAATATATTAATTTTTGCATTAAACATTGCAGTTGAACATTTGTTAACCACTAAAGGTGGTTCTCAAATGGTGTGATTGTGGGACCCAGTCTTATTTCAGATCATCTTAATGTGACCACTTAAACCAAAGTTATTTTTCTTAATAATATTACTACAGCTTTTATGGGACTTAAACAGCATTTTAAAACCTATTTTGTCTTTCCATGTAATTAAAACATGATTTTAACTTTAAATAACCTGAACATTAAAACTATATCTACCTTCCCATGACCCATTTTTGGAATGACTACAAAATTAAGGGGGCAAACTCTCACAAAATTTCCTGTTGTGCTGAAATTTCTGCTGATGCAATAGATTGTCACAAGAGATTTATGCCTCATCACTTGCACCTCATCACTAGCAAACCAGTTTATAAGAGTATGTTCATTTTCAGGCTGTAATTTTGAAATAAAAAGTTACATAGCGTTGCTTTCATTTTGAAATAATTCAAATCATTACCTGAAAAACGCCTGCCACGGTAGTAAGTAGTGGACAGGACAGCACCACATCGAAGGGCTGTGCAGTGAGCAGGATCTCTCTCAGATATTGGGGCGCGCTGTCTGCCAGTGGATCGGCTGTCACTCTATGACCGGCTGAGGTGGCACCGCTCCGGGACGATCGCTCAGGTCGAGTGGTGAGTTTGTGGCGGACATTTTTGGTGACAGCCTGTGTGTAGGTGATGGACAAGAAGCCGTGCTGCTGGTGCGCACCCTCAAGTACTTTGGCTGCCGTCTGGTTAGTGCAACATAATAATTCACAGATGAGACAGGTGCATACAATACAATAAACATGTCATATGTTTAAAGAAATAATTGCTTTTGATATGAAAGCTAGTCAGCAAAGAAAGCAGCTCTATTCATTTGCCACTATTTCTAGCCAGCCAAGCTAAAGTTACTACATGTATGCTCAACTTATTTAACATCTGCTTTGTAATTTCAATTGGAGCATCAATTTGAATATTGTATTAATTATTTTCTACCACAGTGCTGAGGCTAACTTGATAATCTTATTTTTTAATCTCAATTTATTAAAAGTAACAATAGATATAGTAAAGTATTTAGCTCCAACTGAGAGACAATTGAGGGCAGATCTGTTTAACTAGAATAACACCTATTAACAGTGTTAAATGTTTCAAATGATCCCAATTAAAAAAGCTATGACTTTTAAAAAACATTTGACCCACTGTTAATAGGGGTTAAGCAGAATTACAAATTATTATTAGAAAATTAAGAAAATAGAGGTAAATAGAATTAAGAAAATAGTGATTCTTACAGGAGGGAAAAAGCCAGAGAAATGGCTAAAAGAGTCTTGCTTGCTGACGGGTCGAACCAGCACAGTGCGTCTGTTCAGCTTGTCAGTGCAAGAGAGGACCACTCCCCCGCAGCTCCCCGAACTCCTAGCACCCTCCTCTGGGCTGGAGGTGTGGAGCGGATAGGGAGGAGATGGACAGGGAGACAGAGGTGGTCCCGAGGGGATGAATTCAGCCGCACAAGTGGAGCAGAAATGATTGAGAAGAAAGAGAAAAGGACCATGAAACTTAGAGATGATACTAGTAAAAATCAAAACAGAGCAACCTGATTTGGAGAATTGAATGAGCCGAAATTACAAGAAATGGAGTCCATTTTGTGTATAAGACCATTACCGATCAGGCATAACATTATGACCACCAGCCTAATATGCAGCCTAATACCCAGCAAACTTCCTATCACATTAACTTATAACCATGTTGAGCTACAATAGCCCATAACCCGTCCAGCCTTCCCCACAAGCAGCATGACTTTATTGCTGCTTCACCACGTTTCCTTCCTTGAGCTGTTGTTTTGGAGATGCTCTGACCCAGTCATCGAGCCATCACAATATGGCCCTTATCAAACTCACTCAAATCCTTACTTTTGCCCATTTTTTTCTGTTTCTAACACATAAAACTTTAGCACAAAAAGTTAATTTGCTGCCTGAGACAGTTTATCCCAGCCACTAACAGGTGCCATACTAAAGAGACAATCTGTGTTATTCACTTCACCCGTCAGTGGTCATAATGTTATGCCTGATTGGTGTATCATCAAAAGAAAATTCCTGCTACACAGAGAAAAGATTAGCCCGAAACGTCATTGGCTTGATAATTAAACCAATAGAAGTCACTGGTGAGACAGGGGAGGGAACAGTCCACTGCCCAGAAATGTGTACATTATTTCCCTGTCTGTTCAGCCTGAGCAGATATATGAGGGTTTGATTAGGAGCAGAGTGGCAGGCTAAGGCCTAAGGCTGCGCTGGCTGCTTTGGGACAGGGACCTCACCACAGGTGTCTCCTTGCACTGCAGAATGACTCCTTCAAAGTGGCCACAGTGCCAGCCTTGCCCTGGCCTGGGGAGACACATAAGGCTGAGCTGAAACTGAGAACATCTGGAAGCAGTCATACCAATGTTTTAGGCACTGATACCATCGCTTTAATGGCAACAGTAGTTAGAAAACGGCATAGATAAATCAACCACACACTGAACAACTAAAAGCAGCCTGCAGGCCCTGGTGAAAGGTTATGATTTTAAATGGTAAAACATGTATGAATTATTTAACATTTGAACATTTATACTTTAAGTTTTCTTATCTTGTACGACTGCAGACATTCAGACCAACACCTGCAAAGCAAAACCCAAAAGCTATTCAAAAAAAAAAAAAACAAGTTAGCATTGCAATACACACACATTGCAATTTCTGGATACCAAATATTGTGCTATAGATCAACAGTATAGACAATAATCCAGCCCCAAGAGGTCTTGAGCCAGTGTCTGTGCCAGTCCCAATCCTGGATAGGATAGGCAGATTGAGCCAGGATGCGAATTCAGCATAAAGCCTATGTCAAATCACTATGCAAATCACAGCACTCTAGGCAAAGGCTGATTTACTGTGGTGATTCAAAAAGGGGAAAACCAAAAGGATAGAAATAGATCAATTATTAAGACATGCACAATATTGGATTTTTTGTGTCATTTAAAAGTTAAGTCTAGGTTTGGATGATGAAAATAGCCACTGATGAAAATAGACCTACTCAGCCAGCTTCCCTTTGGCACGTGGCTCTAGGATACCAAAGATTTAGTGATTGAAGACAGGGCCTACTGGTAAAAAAATATGGATTATGCATCATAATTTTAAGTGTGAAAACCAAGCCCCTGTGTGAGTGTAAGACTGTGAGGATCCCTCTTTGTAATCTCTTCTCTGGTAATGTGACTAATGCAGATGGACCCCCCACATCTCTTCATCACTTAGTTCTATGTTCCCTCTGCTTCTTCTTCCATCTACTCATCCTCTGCTCCCTGCCATTTGCGGAGCAGCTGGAAAACATCAGCTCCAATTTGTGTGAGCTGCTCCTTGGACCGAACTCGGGGATCTGTCACTGGTCGTCCTGTGCAGTGCGTTTTTTTTTTTTTTTTCTCTCGTAATAAACTTCATCTTACCATCCAAACCTTATTCTACCAAACAGGAGACCGAGGAGATAGCCAATCGCCAATCACCTGCTACCTTCACTGCACCTGGATGCCTCAGCAGCACTTACCTATTTCAGATTGCCCCGGGAACTTTCCTTTACTCCTCCTGCAATGTCCTAATCAAGGGTTCAATTATATATTTACCTCCATATTCCCCTGCACTATCTAAGTTTCCATTAATTTTCAAGCCGTGAAAAAGCTCACGCCAGATGTGACATTCTATGTGTCAAGCTTGATTTGATCTGAACCACTGCACACAAATAACCTGGCCTGGTGACGAAATACCTCACAATTATCTGTTCAGAATGATTAATATGGACTCCAACCCCTGTGGGCTCTCTTGTATATGTGGATGATACAGATTAGAGTGGGACCGGAGCCCAGAGGTCCTCCACTGTGTCCTAAACAGGCATGACTATAACCTGGCTTGGATGATGGAGTACTTCTGCCTGCCAGAACGCTGGCTGGTTCGAAAGTGTGCTGAGACCATGTTGTTAAATGCACATTAAACTGAAATAACCTAGAAATGGGAAAATTGACCTATTATCTACTTAAGAAGGCAGCGAGGTCTACTAAAGAGATTAAGGTTGGCTTAGTCTCAGAAGCAATTGGACACACACCTGTGGAAAGCAAAACACACTGATATAACGACCTCCGACACCTTCAGGCTCTCGAGGCGACACTGTCCTGGCTCAAGCTGATAGCGCATGGTGGATGTGCCACATGTGGCCTGACACTATATAAATCAACTGAGTACACTGAAACAGGGAGGTCTGTGAAACGCTTGTTAGTGCTGCGTTCAGAGCCAAGACTCTCACCTCAGTCCTTTGTGACCCACTGACATGACCCCACCAAGGTCCTTTAAAAATCTGGCAAATCAAAATCTATATCAATTATCCTATCACTGTTGAGAGCATTGATTAAAACTGAAGAAACTTAATATGGGCAGAGGGGCCAGGGTTCATGCTACAGTCTTTTTCAGGGTGGCTGGGTGGAGCCCACGGGAGTGTTTTTTCATTATCTACTCAAAGTGAGACAGGGGGAACTACCTCCTGATCCTTGGTCTCTTCCCAACAGACTCCGACCTCAGCACGTACGCAATGAACACTTAGAGCTGTGTATTATAATGACCATTGTGGAGAAAACTAAAGATATAATAGGACTAAATAACTAACCGATGAGGACAGTGTGTGTAAGGGAAACCAGGGAACAAAAGCTGAACTTGTCTACCACTTGCAACTTGTGACTGGGAACTTAATATCACAAATTTTAACTGGACAAGGCATTGGGAGAGATTACTGTGCAGTGGAACGTCACAGTGGTTTTTCTTTGCTAACAGTGTGTTAATGTTGCCTTGAATCGATTATGACAACTCAGGCATAGAAAAGGACCGAGAGACTGAGTAAAATCTGAGTCATAGCTGAATTACTCTGTCAAATGTCAATCCATTTGCCCATTTGGTCATCCCGTCTACAGCTGCAACTATGAATCTGAAGTGTTAATTCGAAAATAAGACATACAAATAAAATGGGAACAGACAGTGTGATGGTGATAATGTTTAGTGATTGAGTGTCAAAACTGTGTGACATTAGCAAAGAGGTCAGTGGTAAATAAACAGACAAACTAAAACTACAATCTCATTTATTTTACCTGGATTTGTAGTGGTCGATATTGAAGCTACCAACTTTACATTTGATCTTTGTGTAGACGTCTTGGACATCCACCGAGGCACTCAGGTCTTCTAGTTCACTGATGACACAGATTTCTGCCAAGTGCACAGTAAAAAAAACAATACATTTTTTTTAGTTTTGATCCAAGTTCAAGCCAAATTATTTAGCATTTTAAAATAAATGTCAAAGTGGTTTGTACTTTTGCTGCACGAGTTGTGGGTGGATGTTTCTGCAAATACCAAATACCAATGGGTGAATTTACATGGCCCACAGAAAATAAATGTGAGAGTGAACAGGTTGTATGTGAGTGGCGACTTTCTATTCTGCCTAATGCCCATGGTTTATGTTTATGTTTATTTTTTATTTAATATGGGACAGTGCACATTAATTAACATGTGTTCATCAGTCCAACATGTAAATGTGCCAGAGTTAGCCAAACAGGCAAATTTTCATCTGTAGTCCCATTGGCAGGTTGATGGCAAAGAAAAAGGACATATAACAGGCACATAACAATCAGGCCATTACACATGACACAAAGACAAAAGTCGATGAGATATCAGAACAGATTAAGTAAAAATTAGAACGTGCTAAAAACACAGGGTACATAAAGCACAGATTAGACTGAACAATAGACAGACAACCGTCTCTCCATAGACAGTAAGAAGGTTAGTTAACAAAAAGTTAATTTAAGTTATGTGGACATATCTGATTATACAGCAGCCACTGTTTATTAGATCTATTAAAGATGTTAAAGGATGTTGTTTCTCAGTTCTGAAGGGACTGTATTCCAGGAGTGTGAAGCTCGTACTGAAAAAGCCGATTGTCCAAATGCTGTTTTTCTGAATGGAATTTTGCAATCTCCTCTGCTAGATGACCGAGTACTTGTGTTTAAATTTAACTGAATGAACTCCGTTAATGGCGGTGGGGCCAATCCATGAAGAATTTTATAGGCAAGTATAATGTCTGAATAATTAATAATGTTTTCACATTTTAAAAAATGATATTTGCTAAGAATTTTACAGTGATAATAAGAGTTTGACTTTTTGTCCATTGTTTTTATGGTCTGCTTATAGAGACGTTCTATGGGCAGCAGAGTGGTCCTGCTTGTCTGGGTCCAGCTCGTGAGACAGTAATTCATGTGAGAAAGAATTGTGGCACTTAAGAATAATTTTGAAGTGTCTGTTGTCAGATTATTGCGAATGTGTCTAAAATTTACCAAATTAAATTAGATTTTGTTTCTTACATTTTGACATGTGTTTTGAATGACAGTTGTGAGTCCATTATGTTACCCAAATACTTGTAACTCTCTACTTGCAGACTTTGTAAAAAACATACATACAGTTTACCAATATTGAGGTGTAAACATGAGGTTTTTAACCAATCACAAACTGACACCATTACAGATGACAGCTTCCCGGCAGCCTCTTGTTTAGTTTTTGCATGCACGTAAATGACTGTATCATCTGCATATAATTGACAGGTTGCAGCAGAGCAAACATCAGGCAAATCATTTATATACAAACTAAATAAAAGAGGGCCAAGAGTTGAGCCTAGGGGCACACCAACATGATTAGACACTATGTCAGATATTTTGCTTTCCACTCGCACACATTGCTTCCTATCTTTCAAATATGATTCAACCCACCGTATAACTTTTGATGAAAACTTGAATTTTGATAATTTGGTAATTAAGATGTCACAATTAACGGTGTTGAACGCTTTTCTGAGATCGAGGTAAACTGCCCCAACCGTGCCCCCTTATCTAGTTTAGCTTTAATATTCTCAATTAGGTATATATTTGCTGTTTCAGTGGAGTGATGTTTCCTGAATCCAAATTGCATAGGATGCAATGTGAATGGAGTGGAATTCAAATGAAAGATGATTTGCTCTGAGATCCATTTTTCTAAAACTTTGGATATTGCTGGGAGAATTATAATAAATTAATTATTCCAATTTAATTGTTCACATTTTGTATCCTCCTTGAGATAAAATAGCACACCTCCTCCACGTTTACCAATCCTATCTTTTCTAAAAATTTTATAACCTTTTACATTAAGCAAATCTGCGGGAGAATTCTCATGTAACCACGTCTCTGACAGGCACAAAAAATCCAGATTGGATTGATACATAAGATGCTGCAGCTGATCACTCTTGGATATAGCGCTTCTGATATTTAAATGTCCACCTATTATGCCACTTGGTTTGGCCCGAGAATCCCACAGAACGCGAGCCTGGTTCACAAGTTCTGACCAGTTTGAAATGACGATGTTTGACAATCGCGGGGTTCAATTTGTGACCAGACTTACACCACGGTGCAGAGTTTATTCTTTGTGCGTACAAAGAATGGTAACAAGATAGTTCAACTTGATCAGGACTTAAAACTTGTATGTAAAAATCAAATAGTACATGTAAATTGCCCATATTAAATAAATGTGAGAGTGATTAGATGGTCTGTGAGAGTAAACTTTTAAGTGCTAATCCTGGGACTGATTAAGACTGTTCACCTAGCCTAATAGTAGCGAGGGATAGTCCCTGGTTTCCCAAGAACTATAAACAGGACAAACTAGGGCTGCACAATATGGGAAAAACAAGCGATATTCAATAAAAAAAGATATTTTAAAAATGGCCATACTATTCTGACAGTAAGTTTAATTCACTTAAACCAAAACTGTAAGTCACTGTATTCACAAGTCAAAACATCGTCAAAATCAAAACTTAACACACACTAACCCAGGAATAAAACAAGGCTACATTGTTTGTGACTAAATTAAGGAAATTACAACTAAAACTGTACCCTTTAAATATTTTTATTTAGTCAAAACACATTTCCATTTAAGGCTCTGGTTGGAAAATTATTCTTCAGTGTAAATCTCTGTCAGATAAGCAACCATAGCGTTATTGCAATATATTTAGATTCTTGTGTTTTGGATATTGCATTGCATTTGCTGATATTGCGATAACGATAATTTTGCAATATATTGTGCAGCCGTAAGGGTAAACTGATTGAAAATGAATGAAGGCTTATTTTAGGGTTTATCTTGCACCATAGCCAAAATGGTTCACATTTCTCATTTTCCATAAATAAATCAGGCAATGGTCACTTCACAATGGACCTTAATGTGTGTGTCTAATTATTGTAGAGTATCAGTGATTTATATGCACACAAAACCACATTTTGCATAAGCACTATATAATTTCAGCAAGGAAAGCTAAGCTAGGAAAACAGCCACATAGCTTTCATCTGTTCATTTTGAGGATAAATGTGCATGTACCTACTAAATATGCGCTGTAAAGTCCGGTCCAATAGCCTTAGACATTTTCTCATCTGTACTTAGGCCTGTATCTACATGCCTCAGTGCACCTCTTATAAAAACAAACCCACCCACTGCAGGAAAAGTGTGTAAACTTCATAGGAGGGCTGATTAACTATGTATTGAACGAAGCCTGGTACTTTTCCTCATTGTTTCCACTGAACGAGACCCACAATCAACGGGAAGCTTGGGAAAAATGGACATCGAGCATGAGAAACTATGGTTGTTGTTGTTGTACTGTTGCCTTGTAGTGATTCCGAGAAACACCAAAGTTCCCGATGGCTTGATGGCTTATTAATGTTGAAAAACAAGGGGTGTCTGCTTTATTGTGGATACTGTGTGGAAAGGAAAGTTGTTAGGTACGAAGAAACTCATAGTCTCCTAAGACAGCATTGATATTGATGTATGTGTTTTGTAAATCCACCCCTGGAAATCCTTAGTACATTTTCAAATAAGAAGAGTGCACAGTTACTTTGAGCTTGAGCCTCTGGGGACACGCTTCAGTTTCAACCTCTAATCTTCCAACACATAATGGCATAACACCATATCTGAGCACCAATACATCTACAAGAGCTGTTTCCATTTCTCCAGAGAGATATGAGTTTCCTTTGCAGCTGAAAAACACATTACATCATGGCAGATTGGCTGTGGCCATATCTGAGACGTACTTATCTTCAAGAATGAACCTTGAATGATATTAGCCTGTTAATATGTCTCACACACACACAAACACCACTCTCTACTGACATGCTACATGCTTTAATTTTTTTTTTAAAGCTGCCTAATGGGTTGCACACAGAAAAGATGGCGAGAACTTCACCTCGCAACTCAGATGGCACGTATTAAGTCAAATCCAAAGTAATGCCTATTTAGGATGTTTCTAAGTCAAACCATCTCTGTGAGGTCCTCAGAAATATTTCCACTGTTAAAGACCTTAAGCTGGGCAATCTGGTTGGCAGATGCTAAACATTACAGACACCAATTAAAGGTAAATCTAGCCTTTCATCGCCCTAGTAAATCTAAAGGGGACAAGAGGCGGTTCGCTTAGGATTCATCACCCATTTATTTATTTGTCTTTCCCCACCGTTCCCCACTTCTTCCCAGCTGCAGAGCTCCACGTCTGAATGGATAGGGAAGAGGTGATCACACAATTTGGCACTAAAGTAAGACTAAGAAATATGAAATGCTTCCTGCAACCTTTAACACGACAGATGGTGCATCAAAAAATCTGTGGAAAGTCATCCTAATTTTGAATTATCTTCCAAAAAGATGAAAATGAGTAATTATTTTAAGCTGGGAGGATCTTGTAGCTACTCTATGAACTAAGCAGACAGCCTAAACAGCTTCCTTCTGTGAGGTAATTATTAAACATGATGTGAGCAACTTTTTTTCCTTTTAATAAAAAAAAGGTTGATGTGTAATATAATAGAGAATTCTCTTTAAAAAAATAGATCTTAAAACGTCTGCTAGGTTTTATTATCATCGCTAATACCATGTTTCTGTACAAAGGATGGTTTGACGGCTGGTTTAAAAGGCTTGACTTTTAACACTGAATCAATGAAGCAGAAAAATCCTGGCTATTTCAGAAAGGCTACTGATTAAACAGTAAAACAAATAGAGAAAAGGTAAGCGAGAGGAAGATCTATACAGGTCTAATGCTAAACTTAAACCTACAGGTTTAATGTTAGTACTAAACTTTGCTTTATGATATAATTTTTTACCTTGGTTTTACTGTGTTGATATGAAAGAAGGGGACATTTTAAGCTACTGCAGCTTTAACTTTAAGGGCAACATGAGGAAAGCACCTGTTTTCTTGGCAGTTGGGTCACGAGCAAAAAGTTTGACTGTGACCTTAGGTAACATCCACTGCATCCAGAGGCTGACCTTCCCACTGGTCCCACCGATTGTACTGGTTTTCTGCTCCAAAGTGACGGTGTCGGCAAACGGACTGTCATCTCCAGCTGGCACTGAGTCACCCTAATGAGACAAGATGTGGCGTTACACAGGGACAATATAATGCAAAAAATACAACACATGCATAAACAAAGTGGACAATGGTCAAAATAGCCTCAAGTGGTTGGTTACTATTTATAACTCCAGACTATATAAGACAGACGGAGAGAAACCTGGTACTAATCTCATGTGGCCAATGTTGTTAAAACAGCTTATTTATTAATTATAAAACCAGTACTAGAAAGCAATACACATGAACGCTCTGGCAGTATTATCCCATATAGGTATGTAGATGATAGAATGTCTGTAAAATAACTTTAATAAGTAGTAAATAAAAATTTTTTTTGACAAAAAGCATGGTGTCTTTTTAGGGCTGCACTGCAAAGAAGTCATTCATTCATCCATTCGTCTTCTTTTGCTTATTCTCATTAGGGGTGATGCTTGTCCAAGTAACTGTGGGCCTTAGGCAGGGTACAGCCTGGACAGATTCAGAGTCCTTTATGTCTATTAAAAAGAAACTCAAACATTGCAGGTCACATTGTTACATTAATGTTCAAAATAGTTACTGCATCTAGCATGAATTTTTAATATTATTTCACGCCAGTACTTTTGCACATGATACAATGCTAATATTATTATAAAGCTATGCCCGGGAATACACATGCTACTACCAGGTGTCAATGGATCATCACCAGCTGTTCTCAGACAAAGAACAAAACGCATATTGATCGGTCTTTTGTGCATATGTCTAATTACTCCACATGTGACAGCGTTGTTGCTGTGTGCATGTAGCCATAACAAAGCCACCAACAGTGTTTCAAGCCTTTTGCTGCGTAGATGACATCAGTGTCTGGTGAGCAGAGCTGTATAGAGCTCAACAATACGGTGCTAAAAAGGACCACTGTGCAGAGCTGTCACTCGTGTTAACCCCAGAAACACAGGCCACTGTCACCCATGGGGACTGCTTTCACTGTAGCACGCCAGGACACACACAGTCAGCAGCCTGGGAGAGAGAGAGAGAGGGAAGTGCAGACCGGAGGCGGGGGCAGCAGAGAGGCAGCCAGGATACTGCAGATGAGGCCTTTTGTGAGCTCTTGACTCATCACAAGAGGTTTGGCAGAGCACAGTGGATGATAGCACTAGGGACCAGTTGGATTTTTATCTCTTCCTGGTAAATGTGTTTCCCAAATACAAGTGTATCTGTGTGGCCGACTTGGAGTGAAGTGAAAGGCCAGCAAACAAACAATAAAGCAATCTGCAGCTTGGCTTTGCTAGGGTTGCACTTCTTCCACAGCTACTTTGGTTGCAGCTTGCTAATGACAGGTTGTGTTATGGTTACCCAGGGTGGCTGCGGTTGGTGAGGAGATTAGCAGCCATTTCAATTAAAAGGCCACAGCAGCTGGACTATTACAGTGCGGTAAGGAGACCCAGAAGGAGATAGTGTGTCCCCCTGTGAATGTAAGCTTTGTGTTATTATGAACATTTAGTAAAAAAAATAAATATTTATAAACAGCCACAGCAGCGCCACCAGCACTGACCTTTTGGAGCCACTCCCAAGCCTGGATAAATGGAGTAGACATAAACCTTGGCTTAAACCTTATGCCAAAATAAATGTGTACAAGGAGGCAGACACACCCCTTACTGTGGCGACCCCAAAAAACAAAAGCCGAAATGAAAAAAGTGCAAATAAACCTGTAAACAGAGGGTGTGTGATATAAATTCTTGTTTTTGGGTAAAAAAAAAGTTTAATCACATATTTTGCAATAGGAAAAGTCAAGATCTTAAGATGTCAAGCAGATTATTAAGGATTTTCATATATGAGAATGGTGAACCCGTTCCAGTAGAAGCTTTGGCTTACTGTTGGTCAACATGCCTTGACAACATTTAATCCAGCACAAATTGGACTTGTCCAGCTTTGAGAGGCACAGCACAAATCAACAATGGATAACAGTAGTACAGACAGACGAATTAAGCAGTTGCAGTCGAGACATAATTCACTATTATTTAAGTATGACGTTACTGGCACTGCTTTATGGGCAATGAGTAACATGAGGACTGTAATAATGATGGCTTTCAGTCCAAATGAGAGATATTGTACTGTCAAGTGCCATTTGGGGCCTAATTATTGTTGAGCTAGAGTCAAAACACAGCAGAGTTTCTGCCTTTCCTAGAGTGTGTGTGTGGTTACAAGTGTTTAGTTTACAGTTCTGGCCAGTCACTTGGATTAAGCTCTATAATGTCATGTGTGGAAACAGGAGCCAGCCGCTGCTGCTGTGGGAAGCTCCGACCACTGAGGACTAAGGGATTTCACAGAAGAATCAGACACAGTTATTCAAGTGTCCCAATATGAACCGCTGCTATCACGAAATTACTACAAATCTCATTCAACCTTCAAATATTTGGCATTGTAAACCAAGGCTCCAGACTAAAGTGTTTTTATTTTAAAAGACTTTTTTTTCTTCTTTTTTTTAAATATATTTTCACATACGTAGCGCCCCACACTACTACAATGTTAGAGGAATGCCTAAAACATTGATTCTATACTACGCTAAATACTGCTATACAATAGGGCTGCACAATGTAATGCAAGTGCAACTACTTCCAAAAATGTTAATCCTCCAATGTTAAAATAGCAATTGCCATCCCTGCAACTAAATGGCCACTTCCAGGTTGTACCCTGCCTAAGGCCTATAGTTGCTGGGATAGGCGACAGCCACCCGCAACCCCTAATAAGAATGAGTGGAAGATGACGAATATCAAAATAATTGGCCAGTGGAAGCATTGAATAAAAAGGTGGTACAACAAAGTAATTACAAGTAGCACCACAGAACCCAGAGGAATTTAATTAATTTTAACTAAAAGAAATATAAAAAAAAAAAAAAAAGTTAAATAGTTTTTGCAATTTTTTAACAGTAAATGAAGACATTTGTGTTGCATAGCAGGCTTGGTTTTGAAATGTATAGGCTAGCACTGTGTGTAGTTAGTTTACTAATTACTATGTTTAAAACTTTAAAACTCATACAGTAATTAGGGGTTGAGTCTATAAGTGCAAATAGCATGGAATAGAGGTTAAAGTTAAAGGCTGTTATCTAGTCCATAAACCCCACCACTTCACCTTGAGGAGCAGATGTTAATGTGGGCCGGTCAATGTGGGATTTTGCCACGTTCACCGGTTGCCAGATTGGGCCCCCCCCAAAAAAGACCAATCCACACAATTTGAGAGGGAACTATTTTCCCACACCTTTCCAAGCCAGAATGTAAAGTATACAGTTTAATTCCTGGGCCTCTGTGCTGTAAACGGCCAGAGAATCTGGGTTTATTTTCTTTGCAGCGTTTGTCTTTGCTCATCAGGGAGACCCAAACACTGGGAGACAACAGCAGGCTGGAGGGGTCACACCATCGGGGAGCATGGGACAGGTTAGAGAAGAGGAAGAGAGGACAGTTTAAAGACAGGTGAAAAGATGGACAAATGACACACAAAGGTAAATGAATAACTAATGCAAAATTCACCTGCATACACTTACATACACACTCTATTGAGGCAGACCGTAATAACTTGGAGGAATTTTTTTTTAGTCAAGAACGCGAATTTTCACATATTTTCCTAAATAAAAAATGAATTTTAAAGCTTTCAAACTTTTCTGCACCATAGAAAATATTTACACACATTTTAAATAATTACATTTTTCTAAGTGCAAAGACCTATAGTCGAATGTCAACACAATGAGGTATAAAGGTCCTAAACATTTATATATTGCCAAATTATTAACAGAGAGCATGCAAAAACAGCTGAAAAAGAATCAACCTAATTAAAAAAAATAATAATAATTTACAAATTCTCTATCAAAAATCCCCACATGTATTATTACCAAAAGGCTGATGGTAGGGCAACACAATATATCGCAAAATTAGCGTTATTGCTATATTAGCAAAAGTAAGATTTGTATCGCAATAATCTAAATATATTGCAATGCTATGGTCTTCCATCTGACAGAGATTTACACTGTAAATTCCTAAATAAGCCTAAATGAAAATGTGTTGCAACTAAATAAAAAAGTTTAAAAATATCAGTTTTAGGGGTCATTTCCATAATTTAGTCACAATTTAGCCTTCTTTTATTCCTAGGTTAGTCTGTGTTAAGTTTTGACTTGTGTGTTTTGACTACAGGGACTTACTTTTTTTTTTTTTTTTTTTGTGAAGTTAAGAACTTAACTTACTATGTCAGAATAGTAGACCCTATCACAAAAATATTGTTATCGCAATATCACATGTTCTTCCCATTTCGTGCAGCCCTAGCTGGTGGGGCCCTGAAGAGGCTGCAGTGGGCGGTGGAGGGCAGGGATTTGGGAGCGACTGCTGCCACTGCTGCTGAGACTTATCAAAACAGCTCCTACATTCTTGCTCAATCACCCGGCCTCCCCGAGGACCAAACACTTCTACCAGTGTTTGTACTTAGGTAAACAGTGACAAGTGGGCTGTCAGGGGGCCCCCTCTCAGACGTACTGTAGCAGGAGTCCCGCAAATGATGCAAGAAAAGCACTCGCCATCACATGGAAACAAATGCAGGCAGAGATGCATAGCGAGTTATAAAAAACACATGTTTCAGTGCCACAGCCTTATACATGGCATGGTTTATCACAGCAATTCTCAAACTTTTCACACCAAGTACCACCTCAGAAAATATTTGGCCTTCAAGTACCATCTTTAATACTACAATATGCCTAAAGCTAAACTATCCTAGGAGTCAATAGGAAAATACATTCATAACTAAGGACCAAACAGGGACTATATGAGGACTAAACTAGGACAAAACCAGTATAAACCTAGGATAAAACCAGGACAAAACCAGGAATAAACTGTGCCTAAACCAGGACACTTCAAATTTAAGCCCCAAGGAGAGCAAGGCTAAAACAGGAAGAAACCTGGCTCTCAGTGAAACCACTGTAAAATGTTTCCAGGAAAAGTTTGAAAACTAACTTTGAATACAATACAAATGCATTTTTAAGAAGATACTGTATGTTAAACTTTGAGCTCTCAACTTAAATATTGTTTTATGCAATAGTGTGTATAACTTATAGATGCTATATTTAATTTGCAAGTAATGTCACAAAAGTGATTGCTCTCAGGGTGATATAATGGCGTTAGCGTGATTGAGAGTGTCTGTTACTGCTAAAAGGGCCCTGGTGGTCACAAAGCATTAAATCCAGAAATCCAGTGTTACCACGAGACAACAAACACAAACACGGTCATAAACACTGTCCTGTTTATGCATTCATGGTCCTAAAAAATAACACAGACGCCCCTTAAGACCTTGCATCAGAAGTAATGGAGCCCCAGGTAGCAGTAGAGAGTGCTACTGTGCTGACAGGAGGCAGCAGCCCTGTGCCTTTGGGCTGAGGTAAGTACCACCTTGGGGCAAGAAGAAAAAAATAATACTGAAAATATGACACAAGATGCTGAGTACAAGGTTTTTCCATTGGCTCTGCACATGGCTGCACGGACCACTGCACGCCATATTTCTTCCACTCGGTTGGATATTTTATCTGAACAAAAATGTAAATACAGGTTATTGTTTTCTCCAAATTAAGAAGCAGGTTTATACTCAATCAAGGCCAGGCTCACGAGAATCAAACAGAGCTCTCAGCCTATCTGCATATCTGTTTCGGAGAAGAAAAAAAAAACATATAAAGAAACACAAGCGCTGATTTAATTTTTCCAGCTTTGAAAACAATTCCCAAACAAAACACACTTCTTGGACAAACTGCAAGCACTTACTCAAAAAATACAGTATTCACACTCAAGGCATATTTTAGCTGGGGTGTATGCCACAGAATTATGAGAGGCAACTAATGATTATGGTCAAAATTTCTTGGATTTAAAGGTCAGTATCAACATAAATGAGGGAGAAAAATCTCCATTCAACAAAGCAATTAATAAGAGCTGTACAACCCAAACAATAAATCTGAAAAAGGTGCTGGAGCTTAACCCCGCAGCTACAGGCCTATGGCGGGGTACAGCTTAGACAATGGCCAATTTTTAGCAGAACTGACACTTGTTTGTATTAAATCTCACATTCACTTCAGAATTTCGATTTTCCGATTCATCTACACATGCATGTTTTTTGGATGGTGGGAAGAAGCCAGAGTACTTGGAGAGAACCCATGGTAACAGAGAGAAGACATGCAAGCTCCACACAGAGAGACTTTTAAATCCAAATCTATTTCTTGACTTAATTGCTGGACAATTTAGAGTATGACTGTTTGTTTCTTTTGCTTAGAATAACCATTATTGAGTTAGCTTTCTGTCTTTGGAATCACTCTGTTCAGGATCAGCCAAATCAAAATGACAATACACTTGTGAGTAAAATATGGACTAAAACCCAAATATGTATCTCAGCTATACATAAAAACAAACCTCAGTGGGGGAGCCGAAGTCTGCGGAGGGGCTGCAGGTGCTGGTGTCTGGCGGGGCTGTCCCGGCGCTGCTGCGGACTGGGGAAGACGGAGCGCCCCCTGCAGGAGGCTCCGGGACAGTGGAGGTCTGACGGAGAAAGCCATGTTTCTGCAGACGGGCCCAAGTGGAGCTCCAGGAGAGAAGCAGCTCGTACAACAGCTGCACCTGGAGATGGACAGAACACAGTATATTTATTAATATAACACCAGAGAATATTCAGTTTTCATTATAACAGAGTATGGGGTATTAGTAGTGTTGTAGTCAAGACCGTACTAATCAAGACCAAGACCAGTCTGAGTCCAAAGAGAACCAAGACCAAGACAAGGCCGAGACTTGCAAAGTTCAAAACCAAGTCGAGACTGAGATTTTTAAGGACTGAGACCAAATCAAGACCAAGACCAAGGCAAACAGAAACCAGGTCGAGACCAAACTCTGTGAACTAACTCTGACTAAATGAAGAGAAAAAGTAAAAAAAAAACAACAACAAAAAAAGACTGGTATAAGTACCTAAATTATTATTTTAATGATTTAATGAAACAGAGTCCACAAACAAACAGAGACAGCTCATTTTACTGGTTCTTCTAATACAGAAAACAAATTACTCCAAAAGTACAAAGAACAGCATTTTCTTCTAAAGTTTGGTAAATAAAATCTCTGAGACTGCCACATCCAAGACTGAGACAAGACCGAATAAAACTGGATTCGAGACCAAGACCAAAACCATGTTAAACTGCAGCCGAGACCGAGACGAGACCAGGATCATAAAAAAATGGTCTCAAGACCAAGACCGGTCTTGAGTGCTTCAACACTGGGTACTATAATTGCTTTTAGTTTCCAATAGAACATATATGCAGATGTTAGTAAGCATAAAGGTAAAATAAATAGGTATCCATCTAAATGAATGAAGTCAGTCCTTTATGACTGAGCTAAAAACGCACTCTGTGTCTGCTAATGTCTCATAAGCTCATATTCAAGAATAAAAAAATATTAAAATTAATCGATTAATCGATTAGTGTTGCCTCCTGTCCAGGTTCTCAGTCATCTCAGTTGACTTACCTGGTTAATTAAAGGTAACATGTTTTAATATTGCAATTATTGTGACCTTAAAACTGCTGTATACCAAACAGTTACAGTCCTATGCCTACATAAAACCAGGCTTGTATTTATACCTTGTCTTATAAAGCAGTGAGCAGAGATGCTGCGCTTGTGGAGCCACCTCACTCAGCTGCCAGATAGCAGGCCGACTAAAAAGATTATTTTATGGGATTGAGCAAACCATTATCCCTGGGCTAAAGAAACTGCCACATTATTCTCCATTTCTGATTTAAATTACATTTTTAGAAATGGATTGCAATCAAATCTAATCTTTAATGGTTATAAAAAACTGTGGAAACAGGACATTTGTAGAAAATCAAAATTGAGAAATTATATTTAATTCAAAGATAAATATCAAACAGAATCCTTTGTAAAGTTTAATTTATCCAGAAAGCTGTGCCCAGATAAGAACTGGTAGTTTACCTCTGGCAGTTTAAGCGGAGGACAGAGTTTATGTTTTCTGTGACCTTAATGTGGTGGCAGATGAGTATCATTTTGTTCTTCACTGTCCTTTGTACTCTGATTTAAGACATGTTTTGTTTGAACACAAATAAAAGTAACCCAGATGTGTTCTGGTAATCTCATAATAAAATTATGAGTTGTATTTATAATAAGGAGATTTTTGCTTTAATTTTTTTTTTTTTTTTTTTTTTGCAAAGCCTGAGATAGAAGACAGCGAGTGCTGTATCCTGTCTGATTTAATGTAATGAAAATGTAATGTTTTTTTGTTTTTTTTTTGTTTTAGGTTTTTTTTGTGGAACAGATGATCTGTTAGTAGTCATCTTGTTTCTGTATGTGGAGTGCCTTGTAAGCCAATGTGGGCTGGGCACTGGTGGTGCACGACACTTAAATAAATTCAATCAAAACCAATCAAATCATATACCCAGAGCATTTTACTGTGCAAATGAAACCATCACAAAAGAACACACAAGTAGCATTAATATTTAAAGGCATATTTAAATGTATTTTGCCAATGTCTGACGCAAACTTTGTCATTGTGGAGTTTTTATGTAAACGGACTTCTAAGGGCCATTAACATGATTTGTTTTGGCAGCTTTACCGTTATGTGACATTAAATCTAGTTAAAGTTAAAAAAGATGAAAGAAAAAAACTAGACACTAATGCACAACTATCCACTTTTATTTGTCCTTTTTTGATCGTAAATGTAATCCACAAATGTCAGAAGTTATTGCAGGCTCCTACACGTGCTACGTTGTACAAACTTGTTATCCTTAACAACAAAACTCCCAGAGAAACACCCACAGAGGAAAGTTAGGTTGTGTCATCAATTTAACCAAGAAAGTCACCATGGTTAGGAAAAACTGAAAACTCAGAGTCAAGTGTTCTTAACTATTTATCATGCACTCACATGAAAAGTGGTCTAAGTTTCAAACAACAATAACAAAGCCAAAAACACGAGTGGAAAACATGAGGGCAGGGCACGGGAATGTGATGCTTTTACTCAATATTCTTCAAGAGGGAAAGAAAAGGGAGAAAATGTGCGCTCTTTCACAGTGAGCTAATTTCTGGATTTCAAATGGTTCGATTCCCCTGCCAGCAAACCCCTCTCCCCCCACTGCCCCGCACCACCGCCGCCGCCGCCGCCGAGGGTCCCTCAAAGAAAGGTGCACAGGCAGAAAACAGCCTGCTCTGCTCCAAACACATTTTTTGCTCTCAGTTGCTCACTCACACACAGGCATGGCTGTTAGCGCACACATTACAGGGAGGCCTTCCATAAATAAGCATAAATCAAATGAAAAGCAGCACAATACATTACAGCTGGGCCATTTCAAACATGTCCAGGAAGAGCTGCTAACGTTGATCCAGCAGCAGTCCCGGGACAGGGCCAACAGCTGTCTGCCATACCCCACTGAACTGTGCTGCTGCTGCCGGCTGGAGACACACAGCCCATAATGCTCCCAAGTCTGGATGGCCAAGAAAACTCAAAAAGGTTCAATGCATGGAACTAAATGTATTTAAAAGGGTCAAATAAGAAAACAGTGTTCGTAAGGTAACCTATAAGATCTATGTCTCGTTCTGTCAAAACCGTTTTCAGCATTGTATAAAAATATTTAAAGGCTATTGTTTTGTTGAGCATCTTTACATAAGCTCACACTTGCTCAGCCTAGGGTGAAAGGCAGGCAAAGAGTCTTCATTAAGGGACAATTTACAGAAATAAAACCATGAGTTTATGGAGGGTAACCTATCTTCATATCTAAAATCTATCTATAGTTTTGTTTTTTAAGCAACGTTCAGACTGTTTTTATACCAGTACTTAAATGATACCAGGCTTTCAGCGCTGCACCTGAGCGATACCTTTTTCTGATACCTATGGTGAGCTAATTCATCTTCTACAATCATAAAACACAATAATACAAAATAAAAGACACATTTCTGGAGCCAACTTTTTAGCTGTAAGTCAAAACCAGTAGTTTGTATGATTTATTCTGTTATTTATTTGATTCATACATGCAAAGGAACATTAAAGGTCCCAACTGAAACCTGGCATTGCATAAAAAATATTTTTTCGATACCAGTAGTATTGTAACTTTTCTTTTGATACCACAAAGGTATCTGTTGGTGCTGCCCCTTGAAATACTCTTGTATTTCTGGACAATTTGATAAAGTGCCCATTTGTTCTGCTTGCATGGGCAGGGACCAAGCTAATTCTTTGTATAGGACTGAGAATATTAGGATGTCTGGCTAATAATGTAATGCATAGTGTTCAGTGCAATGGTGAAGAAAATTAAATATAAAGTAGTAACACCAAAAGAAGGATTTATGGGGCATAGTCATTTTGGATCAACTCGACATCAGGCTACACTTGCGTATATATAAGCACACATTAGGTCATAATACAGATGCCACATTTTGTAAGGAGATAAATGGATCTGAACATTTGCGAGGTGATGTTCTCCAAAGAGCTGTCATCTGGAGATCAGGAGGAGCTGAGGCTGCAGTAGTGAAGTACTGGAGACTGAACAGAGACCTCCACTGTCATTCATGAAAACACACAGATGAAAGGCTACAGAGCACAGATGGCCAGTGTTTGTGTGTCTTTATCTCGCAACAGTCTGTAGAGGGGCTACACTAAACACTGCTGTGGTAGCATAGTGTGTACAGGTGGACAAATAGTTGTGGCTGTATGCAGATGTGTTTTGTGGAAAATGTGGTTAAATTTAGAACTACGGAGGCATTAGATCTTTTTGAATGATGATAAGACTTGGCTTTGGTTTTGATTCTTGATGACGTGTCTCAGCTTAAACTGCACAAAGCGCGAGAAAAGCTCTTCTTGGCAGGGTTTGACTGCTGCCAAGAAGACGGTCGCCACAAAATGGGAACCACCACACTTCTTGTCTTACCGCCAGTGGATACGGACTTTTATTGATGTTGCCTATTTGGAGTTGTCCACAGCACAGTTGCACAATGTTAAGATAGAGACTATCAAACTCTGGAACCAAACAGTGACTGATTTCAAAGCCCTTTTGGTATGAGGAAAACTATTAAGTGCCATCTGTGTATTGGTTTATTTCAGTTTAAGTATTACTTTGCTGTGTGCAGATACAATCATTTTTCTTATGGTTTGTTCATTTTATTTTATTGTTTGTGCTTAAACATTTGGTGACAAAAAAATGTATACAATTGTAATTCAGCAAGTAGCAGGTGTTTTACCTACACCATGGACAATATGTGTTTGCCCACGGTGGTTCGATTGTAAGCAACAAATCCTTTTTTTTTCTTTTTTTTTTTTTAAGAAATGACTGTAATAAGCCAGGATTTTTCTTCTGTACCATTATGAGATACTGTTGTGCCAAAGATACTAGCCCCAGTCACAAGGAGTCTGTAAAGGAACAATTTAGACATTTTTAGCACATCTTTGAATTCATGGCAATATGGTAATGGCTTGAAAGAGGCCTGTCATCTCTGAGTACTTCTAGTTTTAAAAAATACTTTTGTCTGAGTAGAAGTGCACAAAAGAGAAAAACTAATGACTTTTTTGCGCTAATAAGCTGTGATACATCTAAAAAAAACATCCCAACATGCACTTTATATGCAGGCTACTTTTATATTGTTTATTTATTGGTGAAGTATGTCCTATGTATTATGCATTTTATCTTTGTGAGTCTTACTTGCGGTTGTTTTCCAGCGTTGTCTTTGGATGTCAATATATTTGGCAGATGGAGCAACACTAACGCAAAATGACATATAACAGCGCAACTTTTTCTCATCGCTGAATCTAACAACCATATAACATACATAGTATACATTCCTAAGCCCTGGCTCAGAATGACTCAAAATACTACTGTATACTGTGAACCACTACTTAAGCCCTTTCATTGCAGCCGTCACTAAATCTGTAACTATGTTGGTGGGACGCTTTGTTCAGAAGCCTTGCAGTGCTCTGACATCTCCGTATACATTCCCACAAATGGTGACACTAATTAAAAAGATGAGTAAATAGTGTGAGGTCCTTTTTCTTCTTATGCAGCAGTGGGGCTTCTCTGGCAGCACTTCAGAAGTCACAATTTACACACATGATGGCAGAAAAGAGTTTAGAGGAATACGTTAGGGACTGTATTGTCTTCAATAAATAGAGCTAATGATAATGACTCATCAAATAATCATTTAAAGCTGTGCCAGTTTTGCAAATCACATGCATCTTATTTTAAAAAGGCCATCCCTCCTCATCTCTGGGAAAATTGTCACCACTAACAAATTTTTATTGTATTTCTATTACCAACTATTCGCGATGTTACCATCAGTCATCGCTGTGGTCAGAGTGACTATTCAAAATGTTGCTCAAATAAAGCTTTACAAAAAAACAAATTTAATAACACAAATTTAATTGAGACAAATAAAAAGCATGTGTCATGGTACATGCATATGTCATCGGAGCTGCAACAGTACAATGAAAACCAAAGTACAGTTTGGACAACTAACATCTTCCCTATCCAGTCCATCTGTATTTGTTATGCAGTCACTAAAACAAAATAACACTGTGGAATAACAATGAGATTCACTTTCTCTTGTTCTCCTTCACTCAGATCTGACCAAAACAAACACAGCAACACTCAGATGTTTACAGATTGATTTTCATGACAATCAAGACTTTGAATGATGAACTACTTTCTAGAGTCAATTTCCATTTGAAAAAAACATGTGGACACAGTTGTTCTAGCCAGGAAAAGGATAAGGTTTTGTTTGTGTTCAAATCTACAAGGACATTTCTTGTGCACAAGTGTAAACTTTCCATTGCCTTGTTCTTGATTTGTTTCTTTTAGCTTTAAACTCAACCTACATGCTACCAGCAATATCAACATTAAAATCCTTCAAGTATGCATTCTGGCTGAGTTCTCAGTACCTAATGAGGGGTCTTCCTACCCACAGCAATCATGCTAAATTGCCCATAGTGAATAAATCTGACATAGAATTGCTATCTGTTAATCTGTGTCTCT
Organism: Bostrychus sinensis; assembly: GCA_020698575.1. Classification (NCBI taxonomy): domain Eukaryota; kingdom Metazoa; phylum Chordata; class Actinopteri; order Gobiiformes; family Eleotridae; genus Bostrychus; species Bostrychus sinensis. The sequence continues at coordinate 12,711,365 of CM036247.1, forward strand.
AAGTGCTAGTCCTGCAATTGTAGGGATTGGCAAATGTGTCTGTCTGATAGTCAGTTAAATTATACACCCTTGTATTCAAAATGGCTCACATTTTCTGCAACCACTACTTAGTCCAAAAGTTTGAACCTTCAGGTCAATTTACATAAATGTTTTAACCAGAGTATGGTACATGCGGGCTCTATTTGTTTCTAGTTGTTTATTAGGTGAGAGCACAATGAGGTTGGTGTAAAAGTGCTATTACACACTGTCTGACTGACCTGAGGGTTGGAGCACTTGACGTGGACTGACTGTAGATCGACATGGAGGCAGACCACAAAAGAGTGTCTTGCTTCAGAGCCATGCAGTTTGTGGGACGTCACCGCCAGTGTAGAGGTACAACCCATGGGCTCCAGGAGGCTCAGGCTCTGCTGCTGTCCCAGTAGAGTATACACACTGAACTGACTCAGGCTTATTGTCCAAGGAAATGCATCACCTGGAGAAACGTTTGGGGAAAATTATGATACAAAAATGTGAAAAATTGGTAAAGAAAGCTACAGACTTGGATAAAAGTAGCAGAATACAACAGATGTCATACAACGTTATAAAGATGGGCCAAAATGTCGGGAAACTGGGCTTAACTTTAATAGAAACAAGATATATGGAAAACAAACGCAGGGGAAATATGACACTAGGAATGTAAGTACTGCTATTGTAGGTCTAACACATGATGCCACACTCTGGGAAGCTGTCACACTGCTGCTCTTTAAGGACCATCCAGCACAAAAAGGGAACTGCTTCAGTTGCACAAAGCCATGAAGAATACATTTCCCCTGCACTGTGGGCAGACGGCTTTGATCCAGTGCATTAAAAATGAGAGATGAAGACCTTTTCAAAGGGCAGGAATGAATTACTAAAAGCATGGGTTGTTAATTTTAACGGCAACATTGACAAGGCCTGCTGATGTAACTGTTTTTGCTGTCGTTTTTCTTTCTCCTCCATTTTTGAAACCTTGTATGCCCAGTTCTGATGTCATTGGAGAAAAAAGTAGGGTGCCCCCACTTTTTCTTCTGAAGAGAAAACAGTGCTTGAGCGTCTTGAGTGTTGCTAATGTCAACTCTCCCAGGTGTGCACACCACATGTGCAAGATATATATCTCTCAAAGTCACTCCACTTAAGTTTGTTTGTCTTTTGTCATGGTAAATGAGTGGTATTGGGTCAAAGGTTTGCTCAGCATTGAAAAGTCCATAATGATGATGAATTCACATAATGTAGCCTATTTCTATTTTCAAAACATTAACTTCAGTTATTAATGAATTTAATGTATTTATAATACCACATAAGTAGGCTCACACCAGCATGATGTAATTTACAAAACTATTTTAACTTTTGGCTTCATTCCTGAAGGGTAACATTTTGTTTTAACCGCTTGAGACCAGGTATGTTAGGCATTTAACATTATTTACTTCTCAAGGTACATGAAGGTAAGGCTTTATCATTATTATTAGTGCCAAACTGATTTATACTAAGTACCATGCATACATAAACATACAGCAAAAAGCACAAGACAGTGGCAACAATGATAAGTAAGTGCAAACATAATAATAAAAATAATAGCTACTTTGAGAGATATTTTTGTGGGTTTAAAGGACTTATTGGTTTTGCATCTGGGCAAACTGAAACTGCATCCTAATGGCAGCAATGACACTGAGCGTAATGGGTGTATAAGATCAGCCATGACTGATTTGTCCTTTTTGAGTGACATGACTTTATAGTCTATGGGGTCATTCAGGGTGTCACACTTGGCAATGTCATGGATTTTCTGATAGATTAATAATGAAATGAGTAAAAAAACAGAGTGGCTATGTTGGTGACTTGGGGCTTATAAACATGTTTGCTGTTCATAACAGTACTCATTGAGCTGCTACTTGATTTTGTCAATGTTATTCTTTGCATGTACTGAACTGAGACAAGGGAGGGCTCCTGATAAATCAGTGCAAATCTCTTGTTTAGTTTGTATCATAATCTACAGTATATATGAAAAACTACCTTCTTCTAAGATGGGCCGGGAGACCACGAAGGGCAGCTCCTGTAGTGGTTCCATGTATTTGTGTCCAGCGCTCAGAACCGTGATCTGGGGCAGGCAGACGACCAGAGTCCCGGGCATGGAGGCCTGGTTGTGATACCAGCTCCGGACGGTACCAGGGATGTCCCCGCAGATGATGGTGCTGGGGGAGGGCAGGCTGTCATTGGGCAGGAACACACAGCAGGCCTGAAGCTCCAACTGGGAAAAAGAATGAAGAAGTATGACAAATTAAATGAGGAGGTCTAATTTTTAAACACAGAAAACTGTAAAAGCAATAAGATCATAATGAAAAGTATCCCATTTGAGACAGTTGTTTCTGAGGACATTACAGATTTGTGTCTTTTCCAGTGGGCCTGTCCCAAGTTTGCACACAGCATGTGTCCTGAGAGAGACACACGTTCATTCTCACAGCCACATTTTACATTAAACTAAGCCACTGATTGACACAAAATGGATTTGCAGAAATTAGGTACATACTTTTGTGGTTTCCAGGGGATTACATTTGTGGTGAGTGAAATGTGGGAGTGAACTATCACAACAACCGTTTGATGGATGGCCCGGAAATCTGATATAAATAATCGCACTGCCTGGAGTATTAGCTCTAATAACTATGCAGATCCCTCATTGTGCAGCACTGTCAGAAGGTTGAATTGTTTAAAGGATAAATCTGGGCATTTTTAGGGGGAGAATTATGCTAGAAAGTATGGCTCCAATAGCTGCCTGATTTTTTTTTTAATTTTACCAATGGTGTGAGGCTGCAGAAAAATAACTGTTTAATGTAAAAATAAGTTGATGCAAAAACACAAGGGTCCAAGTGCTACAAAGACTTGTTTAGTGGGAGTAGCACTGAAAATACTTAAGAAAAATGGCATGTGATATAATAGAAGATGGAAGTGCATGCTTAATCATTCATCTCAGATTGCTTCCATGTTTGATTACTCTTCATAAAGAGAGGGCTGAAAGTGGAACACATTTTGTTATCACACAGGAGACGGCATGCAAAAAGAAAAACCACTCCACTAAACTGGTCTGCTGCAAATCTTAGCAAGGTTATAAGCTGCTAAGACAAACAAAAACTGCTCCAGCACTTTTGAGTTCAATACACCTGGTGGATCCGGTGCCTCAGACCAATTAAAAACTACTGTCTTAACTGACTAGACTTCTAGTGCAGTCTAGTATCATCTAAGATTTTATATGAACACGCAAAGCATTCAAGTAAATGAATGAAAGCGTCACCGACAGTTTGCAGAATGTCTCTCCCCACTCTCTCACAATTTCTGACTATACTCTGTCCTATCAATAAAAGCCTACAAAATGGCCAAAAATATCGTAAATGAATGAAGAAAAAAAACAAACAAAAAAAGAAAGAAAAACGTGTCAATATTCAGGACATATAAAAACATCTCAGATATTGTTGTGTGTACGTCACAAATCCTTAACTGTACCAATGTTTCCAATTACACCTTTGTAATTAAGTTGAGTTATTTTGTTAGTAATTTTCTGGAAAGGGTGACTGTTCCCTGGTTGTTTTGAAAAGCTTTGTGGGTGCATGGCTATAAATCTGTGGCAGGGCAGATAAAAACTGGCACCTACCCCTATAATTGCTGTGGTGGGCAATTACAGTAAAACATACTAATAGCCTTAATAGTGTTTGCTTATGACATTATAATGCTTTTGCGGTCATTCGCCTTAGCAACACAAACTACAATGTTGTTAAACGTATGGTAGCTGTGACTTGCCACATCATGACAAAATTGTCATAATCAGAAAACATTTCACAGATGACAAGTCAAATTATCTTGCTGGCATCGACCGGGCTCACAAGTTTAATGTTTACACAACAGCACAAAAAATTCCAATGAGTTGAATGCCCTGTGTATGTAATGGAAAATAAAACGATACAGCCGAGAGTAAACTGGGTGATACTAAACTCATTTTAGTTTGGCTCCTGGTTCACTGTGCTCCGTTTTGCTGACAGCAAACACAAGCCAGTGATTTGTTTTCTATAATACACAGTAAATGATGCTTTAAATTACGTTATATTACACTGTATATATATTTTAGATAGCTTGCTAAGAGGCTAAGGCCCTTTGTCTACAAATTTAGAGAAAGCATAAAAAGACATAAAAAGCTTTGTAGAATTCATACCTGTCCCTAGAGTTGGCTTTGAATTTTGCCATTTTGAAAAAAGCACAACTTGTAAAAATGCTGCCATCTGTACAGTCATATTAAGGTGTTTGAAATGCATAATGATCTGCTATAATGGCATGCACATCACCACGTCCCATGACAATTAATGTTTTAGATTTTGAGGCAGATGTGGTATGTTAAACAGAATCAACCCTTTCCTTGTGGACTTTTAATTGCTCATTTACTTTATATAAAGCATATAAATATAGATTTGCTTTGCTAATGTTGTCTACCTCCTCACTGGCAGCACACATGTGTAGTTTGTTACCACTTACCAAAACCATTACCACTTACCAAAATCATATTGTTTTTACATGAGATTAGTGGAAGCTAAAACCCTTCCTTAAGAAATGTTTTGCTGGTTTATTAACGTCCATCAACAAAGTATACCTGGAGCTCTTGTGCTCTGTACTATCTGCACAGTTGCTGATAAAGTTTGAATACAATTTTTTTACCCCTTCTCATGAAATGCCAAACAATTGTAAAGCATGAATTTGTTTCAGCTGGGTAACTGGGACTCAGCTTGTGATTACTGCATCCAGTCAAAGGTGATTAATGATGTGTATAAATAGAAATAAAAAAAGGAATGTGTCTGAAAACAAAATTATTATTGACTATTATTAACTTTATGTGCAACAGAGTATATAAAATAATATGCAGAAACGTCCTTACATTGCCATATACACAGTTTGTTTATGGACAAGAAAAAAGTGTGCCCGTTCCACTATGTGTTCATGTCTACTGAGAAGACACTTTGCAATGGAAACACTGCATTTTCTGAGGTAAAGCAAACCACTGGCACTGGTCATTTAAAGACGTTTACACAGCTTCGGTGCCAAAGCTTCTCGGTCGTGTGGTTATGTCAGGAGTTGTCAGGCCGTGAACTGTGGGTCAGATCTTCCACCTTGCTCTTTTGGCTGCGGCAAAGAGCAGGTGTCTGTGGTCACATTGCTCTCACACAAAAAAAAAAAACATACACAAAAAAAGAGAAATAGCAAGCAATGGCATTAAATGGTAATGACAGGTCCAAACAGAGAAACACCCTGAGGTCAGAAAATCCCAAAACATCATTGGTTTGACTATTGCCAAAACCACTGAGAGCATGTCTTCCCTATGACCAGGTCTTTATCCCATCATTACTCTAGCCCCCCTGTCCCAAATGCTCCAGCTCAGGGTCCAAAAAAACAGTCATTAAAATACACATTGACTATGGCTTTCAATAAGATAAAACTAAACGACTTGGCTCATGAGAAATAGTGACTTACTGTGACCATTGTAGCTTATTTAAACGGCTTAATTTACTTTGTCAGATGGTAGAATATTCATATGGTGTTTTATCCAGGTTCACGTCTCATTTTGTGACCACGCACTAATCCTGGTCGGGGGAGCTTACAGAGAAGAAAAGGTGGTGACCTCAGCAAAGCAAAGGCAAAAAATACTTAACCAAACAAAAAGGGAAAAAGTGCTCAAGGCAGCAAGTAGGAGAGTTGGAGCGAGTGTGTGTTTTATGTCACAATTTGAGGTGTAAAAGTTCAGTTGAGGTTGAGCAGGGTCATGTTTGCTATTCCACTGAATTGTGTTTAACAGCTCCGTAACAGGCCAATAAACATAGCACTTGAAGTAGGCTGACTGTGACACTGTCCCGGCTAGACCATGTGTTTCTCTGGGACAGTATTAAAAAAAAAAAAAAGAACAACGGTAGACCTCATGTCCTAAAACGGGACAGGAAAGCAACAGGTATGTCAGGATGGTCCTTTGTTCCGTCACATGCAGGAGCTATGTTTGCAGAATGTTACTTTACTCTCACAAGCCGCTCACATGGCTCTCCAAACTCAAAGCTGCCAATAATAGGATAGTGGAAATGAATTTTCTGTTGGGGGAAGACCCATGGAAAGGAGACTTTTCCAAGTGCTGCAGGAGGAAAAGTATGACACAAATTTAAAAATAGAAATGGGCACAAGTAATATCTGAAAGCCAGTGGGATAATTGCAGTGTGGAATATGTGTTACGTAACTGGTCTTTCTGTGGGGTATAAAGTAATGTGGAATAAAACGGCAACAAAAAGATGGATGGGCTCTCGAGTGTCTGCTGTAGGCCTGTGAATCTCTTCACTCATGTTTGAATGGGACCAGGGCCTGTCAATACACATCAGAAATTAAGTTGTCAGACTACACTTTAAGATACAGTTTATTTTCATGACATTATACAAGGTCAACAGGAAATTTACACCGATGAGGCATAACATTATGACCTGCTGCCTTGTTGGTGGCCATAATGTTATGTGTTATGCTTAATATGCAGCCAGCCCCATATGCACTGTGATGCACTATGTATTCTGTCACTTTTCGAGCAGAACCAGCATTAAGCTCTTCAGCCATTTAAGCAACAGCAGCTCATCTGTTGGACCAGACAACACGGGTCAGCCTTCGCTTCCCACATTCGCCACCTTTCGCTGTTTCGCCACTGCAAATGTGATCCTTCAGATACTGACCACAGCAGACCGGGAACACCCCACAAGAGCTGCAGTTTGGGTTTTGCTCTGACCCCATCGTCTCACCATTACAGTTTGGCCCTTGTCAAACTTGATAAAATCCTTAGGCTTTTAGGCAGTTTTTTCCAGCCTCTGACACATCAAATTTGAGGACAACTTGTTCATTTGCTGGCTAAAATATCCTGCTCACTAACAGGTGCCACAATGAAGAGATAAATAAGGAGTTATTCACTTATCAGTCAGTGGTCATAATGTAGTGCCTGATATGTGTATTTTTTAATAAGTGAGAGCCAGAAACAGCCTTTAATGACAGGTGAATTCAGCAAAAACCCACTCAGTGTAACAGGGAGCAGGCAGCACGTTCTATTAATAAACTTCAAAAACAGTGAAAACACTTTTCAATTTTGACCAGGAAATCTCCATAAGAAAAAGAATGAAACCAATCAAGTCGTTATGAGTCCGCACGTGCCGGCTTATGCTGCGAAAACATGCTCGGGTGACACACTTTAAACTCACACCTCCATGTCATACAGTACAAACCTGAACATACACTGAGCCACAGATCATGTTTCGACTCCAACTGTTGTCATCAGGCACAAGTCAGAAACTAAATAAACAAATTTAATAAAATAAATCTCTGGTCCTGAGCCAAAACACCTGCATTAACATCCCCCTTCTTCTTCTCTGTGCACTAAGAGCCCCCGCAACTCTTAATATCCTCACAGACTGGTGCTGTGCTTACCACTTCCTCTGACGGATGGCACCTGCAATAGCAGTGACCTCTGTCCCAGCACATAGGGAGCTGTAGGGAACCAGCCGGAGCTCAAACTGTGAGGTTATTTGTTCACTGTACAACTGCTGGGATGGGTTATAGCAGTGCAAGCTGCTCTCTGTCCAACTTACTACTTTCATTTAGTCCCTGTCATGGTGTAAATAACTCTTCCGCTGGCTCTTCTTCTGTCTAAACTTAAATCCTGACCCATAGCCTTAGTAATGTCTGAGCTAAAATGTGCATGACTAAAATGTTGTATAATTGAACCAAATGGGAGTCATTAGTCTTGTAGTGCAAATAGTATTGAAAAAATACACTTTGCATTTGTCTTGTCATTGAAAAAACCTTCATTATTACATTACATTCAACGGCCTAAAGGAGAACCAACTGGGCCCTGCTTCTTTTTGAACCCATTATCTTTTATTAAAGCTTAAAACACATTATTATGCGTTATGATTATTAAATGAATAGCTCCAGTATCTACATTTCTTTAAAGAATTAAAGGTAATAGAAGCAGCAAAAGTCCTCGTACTGGTTTGAAAATGGTATTGCAGACTAAATCAAAACAATAGTCTGTGGGTTGCCAGTCGACTTTTCTGATTGGACGATTGGCAATGCAGAGTTTTAGAACCAAAACAAAAATTGTAAACATAAACAACTTGGGCATTACATTCAAGATTTTTTTTTAATTGTGAAAAAATCAGCTGTACCATTGTTATCAATAAAACTAATATTTGATTTAAACATGAACATGAAATATCAAAAATATATACTGCTGATAGCACCTTTAATCATCATGCATCAGGGCTACCGTATGTGTCGGGAAACTATACACTCTACCTTTATCCTTTCCAGTTTGGGCAACAAAAATCATACCTTTCACTAGCCCAGCAAAGAAAAAAAAAAAAAAACAACATATATTAAATGCTACCGTTTGACTGTTCACGTCTAAGGCCCATAGTTGCTGGCATAGGCTCCAGCAACCCCCGATCCCTAAACAAAATAACATGTTTTACTGAATGTGTGTTAGTATATAGTTATGCCCTGTATATTGGAGTCTATGGTTGGGATGGATAAGCAAAGACTGCTATTACAAAGACAGGCTTAAGTTTGAATTATTACGCCTTAGGAACAAGAATGGTTTTCATAAGCATTGTGTGGCACATATTTGGAGACAGAGCAAAGAGAAGTATACATTTGCTTACAAAAAATCCCCACTCATGCACTTTACTCATTGAAGTCTTTCACTGGTCCATCCATAAAGAAAATTCAGTTATCTGGCTGGCTTACTCAGAGATGACAGTCACAGATTGGAGAGAACAAAGGGACTAGAAAGTATATAGTACCAAGCTATTTTACACCAATATATTGTTGGAAAGAAAGCACGCATAAAGTGAAAAAGCCTTAAAAAAACGCAAGCGTCTTGAGTGGCAGTCTGGTTATTTAGTAGGTGACCATGGCTTATCCCGGGACTTAGGGCTTGATCCCTTCCTCTTAGGCTTTCAGATGAACACGGATCCTCTTACACTTTGATGTACAGTCACTCAGGCACTAATTCAATCTGGATTTTGGATCAAGAAGCCGCTCTATGCTGTCATGAGTAAATAAATACTACTCGAAGAGAGACAGAAGAACAAAAAAAAAGCTCCAAACATGTCCATTTGGAGGATACTCTGATTAAATGTGAGATGCCTCGAGACATTTTTTCTTTTGTTTAATTCTTCTTCTTCATCCCAGCTTGGCGTCACATCATAGGCTTCTAAATAAGGGATTGTTTCATTTTTGTGGCGGGTCCTGCTCAGTTTTATTTCTGATCGCTTTCCCGCTTCATCAGATAGTGTTCATGATCCAGCCACATGTGTGGACGCTGTTTCAAATCTTTCTGTCTTAATACTCCCCCAAAAGAGAGTCCCAAACTTCCTCCTCCGTTCCTGAACAGCAGAGGGACTGTCATCAGTAGTGTTTCCCCTTTAGTCCTTATGAAGATGGTTTATCTGGTTCCAACAGAGCAGGTTCTAATAGAAAGGAAGCAAAGGGCCAAACAGACTTAAGGTTTTAAAAGCTGGCCCATGTGGAAATGGCCTATATAACCGCAGGAGGCTCTTAGGGGCCGCCGGAGCACGCCAGTAAATGACACACAAGTGAGTGAGACACAGGACAGCCTGCACAAGACCTACTCCAAACCTACATTAGCCAATGAATTTCCCAGAAATGTAAGTACTTTTAATGTATACATGCCAAACAGGACGTTTTCAAAGCTCTAAATCCTAAAAAAATATTTTGGTGAAGAACCTATTCTCAAAATAAGACAATGATGGAGCATATTAATAGTATCCGACAAAGAAAAGAAGGCAGAAGTTGGCTCAATCAAACTAAAGCTGTCACTAAAAAAATGGGTCTGGGATCTCTTCCATTTCTAATCCTTTCAATACAATGTGAAACCTATCAACCAGTTAAACTAGTTTCTAGAACATCTATCTATGTCCAGAGGTTATTTTATATTTGGTAGTTGGTAATGCACAAGGAAATTCTATAGGTAGACCCACTTTTTACACTTTAAACTAACCCTAACTTTTCTGGCAGTAAATTTGCAAACTGATAGTTGGTCTAACTTGGCTCAAATGCCAGTAGCTGTAGTATTAGTAGTAGTAGTAGTAGTAGTAGTAGTAGTAATAGTAGTAGAAGTAGCAGTAGTAGAAGTAATAGTGTCACTAAATATAGGTAGCAACCTCTGAAACAGCCATGGTTCCCAAGTATTTCCCAGATAATAAATTGTTATCACTTCTGGCCCAACAGACTTCCACAGCTCCTCAGGGCCACTGCAAGTTTATATGGGTCACATAACAGTTTATTGGTTCTCTCGTCTTCTACTGTCTGGAAATAAACTCACAAGATAAAATCATGCTAGCATTTATGTTCATGTTTTTGATTGCTTTTTCAACCACACAATCTTTTCGGCCACACTTCAATACGCACACAGGAAATCACCCAGAGATAGAGGAGAGGAAATTAGAAACACCCTCTCAGCATCCTTAGTGAAAACATTTGCAACTCTGGAGGAGAGAGGTCTCAGCGGAGGGATCGGCAGAAAACGGAAAACACATCCTTTTGTTTTGAAAAACCTGATACCTCTCCAAATGTAATCTTCCTGTGCCTGCACCAGACGGGACACTCTGTTTCCTCAGTGGCCGCTCAGATGAACAGAAGGTCCTAACAACATACCCCCCTCCTTTTATTGAACAACCCACCCACAGTTTGCATTTCGCTCTTAGTTCCTTACCATGCATTCTTAGCTGTGTTGAAGAGTTATTTGGAGCAGTTGTATTAGAGTAAATACTGTCTGGATCTCCATTCAGATGATTAATTTGTGTATCTGGGGATGAGACGAGGCAGATGTGCTTTCAAAACTGCATTTCCTCCTTGGTGTATATGAAAAAGGCATCCAAGCACAATGCCTCCTGACAACACAACAGGCTAGATCTCACCCATATGCCACCGCAAGCAATAAGCTCTGGCCTGGCACAGCACACACAGGCAACAAGCCATCACTGTGGCCCCGCATTCCTCTGCTCTAACACTGCTTACAGAAGCTGACAAGCGCTGGAGGTCTCCCTCGCCGAGGTGGAAATCTGCAAAAATAAACGCTTTAGGTGACATGAAGGCTTTGTTTGTTTCTGCTGGCCTGGCTGTTTGTGTTAGTGCGGTGGGTTAATTGCGACTTTGATCGCTGCGTTTATTGATCCAGCAGTGGCCTTAGGAGTGCGTCTGGCCTCGGCTGGCCTGGCCCACCCCGCCAGCCCCCGCTCCCAATCTCAGACAATTAGCCCTGCACCACCCCAGGTGTGGTGAGCACCTACATATGAGGGTTTAATTTGATCCAAACGCAAAAAAGAAAACTAAACTGAATCACCACCACAAACCCCTAGGAGCGTCGGACCATTGCAACCCCGCAATTATGTCCACCTTGTTAAATATTGCCTGATTGAATAGCCATTTATCCATGGTTCATTACATTAAAATCAGTTATGACCAAAAACAAGTGAACAGAGGAGGCTATAATAATGTTATCAGTATGAATTTCTAGGCCAAGACAGGATTATTATTAACTGCAGATGAGGAGAGTTTTTATTGGCCTACGCTGGCACATTTTCACCCCTACTGATTTATATAGTGTGAGCATATCACAAAGGCCAAAATGTCTACCTTAGATGATCTTATTGGATCTGCTATTGGCACAGCTAACTCCTTTGTCTGAACATAAAGGGCGGAGGCTGCTCCAACGATTGAGCCCAATTCACCTCCCAGGACACGTTCCAAAACACATTCAGAAGATCACAGTGAAAGCCACATCATTTTTCCTTGACACATCTTGAAATCTTGAAAGTGTAGCAGCTCTGACAACTTTTGAGCTGCAAAAATTGACTTTTAATCCTAATGAAAATCAGTCCCCTGTCTCTTGGCTTTCAAAGTTGAGGGGTTACAGACAAAAGAGCAAGCACTTTTCCAGTACGGTCCAGTCAGGGGTCAAGTATGTGCGAGTGTCTCCGATGACAATGAGGTCATCTCTGCATAGACACGGGAGCAGCTGATGGAGCAGGACTCTGGCCACACAAAAGTGACATGCTTCCACATACCCTACACTAAAAAAAAAATGAAAACAGATTGCCCCAATTTATTAACTCAAACTATTTAAGTTCATATTTTTTAACAGTCTACAAAACATGTAATGTTACTAGTCAAATGTAGATTTCACTAATGCTGATGTTTGTGATGTAAACAATGTAATACTGATACTAAACTAGCTAACTCTATTTAAAAGTGTTTGTTAACCACATTTATTGTTATTTATTACACATTATCTTTTATTTATAGTTTATAACAATGTTTAAATAAGCCTCATACATTTCTGAAGTTGCTGCTCTGGTTATTTTCTATAAGGTACGTTTTTTAACAATTTAATTATGCAACATTGCTTTTATTATCATGACAAAAATTACACCTCAGTTGGAAAAACTGGTAAAAATTGGTAAAAATTTGACAAATTGGACAAATTAATCACAGAGTACAACTAAAACAGTTCACTTAAATGCAGAAACATACTTAAGGGTCCCCTCTAATGCTGAATCAACTTTTTGACTTTTAACCATGTTCTAATGTTGTTTGTTGTATTTTGTTTCATTGACTCTTGTTTGAGTAATCCTGTTTGTTCAGCCTTCCCCTCTTCTCTCTCTCTTCGATCTGGAAATGCTTGCTCCTGAGTGTTTCTGAAGCCCATGCACTCTCCCTGGACTCATTCTGATCATTCAGCGCTCAAATTGCCGTCACTACAGTCAGCAGTCAGCTCATTTATCTGTTAGCGTTAGGTTGCTAATAGCCATGCTAAATGGCCATTTTATCTGTCTAGTCCCCACTGTTGCCAGCAAAGGCGTCAGACATCTAATCCAAGCGTTCTCTGTGAAGAGAACAGCTCCCCAACACAAAACATTTCCCACATACATTATTTCTATTACTATTATTATACATTATTACTTGACATATTTAGATTTGAGTCAGCTTAAAACATTTGAAATATCTGAATGTAAATACTTAGCAGAACCTTATAAAAATATCTTACTTCTTTAAGTAAAATCAACTTTTGGGTTTTCTATTTCCTTTACACTTATTCTAACCTTTACCATAACCACAGCATACATAACTCGGACCCTAACCTCAAAACAATCTGTAACTTTCACATTTAATGATTTGTATTACGGGAACCACACTGAACTTGTGAGGGAACTGGATCCACACAAGTGACTGTGTCAACAGATTTATTCTTCCACAAAGTAAGAAATATATGGCCACACACACATAGCCTATCCTTACTGATACTAATAACATATCTACTGTGACATTGTGGGCTCTTAAAGGGTTCAAATAAAACCAGAAAGGATGAATATGTCAAGAACAACATGTCTACTATTTGTTCAAATCTAGCCTCTTCCTCTCCCATAACTTCCTTTACATAACTTTTAGCCATAGCTCTAACATCTTTATCTAAAGTTACCAAAAATTACACACACTTCCACTCCAGCAAGTCATACTACTTAAACTTAGTTAACAGGCCACACACATTTTTAGTCACTAAGGCACCAATAGTTTGAATGTGACAGTCGAGGGGACAAGGTGGAGAATGGAGGGGTGATAGTATTGAAAAAAGAGTGGGCAGATGAAGTAATGTGCTGCACAAAGCCAGTCGGAGGTCAGATCCTCTTCATGAAAACCATCTGGACAATATCACACAGCCCATCCTCAGTGTCTCTCTCATACCTTCTGCCCAGTTTCCCCCTGCACTGTCACTTTACCTTTGTACCCCACTGCTTTTCCTCTCTTCTCTCACTAAAATATATCCTACTCATTAATGCATGGCAGCTGCAGGGAGCACTCTTACTTCATTTTTCCATGGCAACGGCCTCTCTGTTTCAGCAGATCCCGTTTCAGTTTTGGTAGCAACGTGCAGCTCTGCCAGCGCTGAACACATTCATGTGTTAAATAGAAGGAATTATTGCAAAATTCCTGAAATAGAATCACCATCCTCATCACATGCAATTATTATCAGGGCTGCAGGGGAACATGGGAGAGAGGCGAGATGACAGGATTAAAAGGCCTGATTCATGGGGAGTGGAGCAGACAGACAAGAGCTCTGGGGTCAAAGGTCAGCAGAGGTATGAGGATCGTGAAACCTGAGCAGACCAGGAAGTCAGTGAGCTACAGCACACATTAGTTTGAGTGAGAAGTCAAACTGAGGGTCACACATTCAAGGCCAAGGGCAATTGGCCATTTTAAAAAGTGCCAGGCCGCTCTGGCCACAGTGACAATTACAGCATGGCCCTAAAGCCCTAATGAGAAGTGACAACTGCAATTACACCATGCACACTTATTAATGACCAAACATAAAAAGTCTTCCTTACAAATAAAAATGACACTTTGGACAAAGACTTGTGTATGACAACACAATGTGCTTGAGTAGTTGGTGCAACACAGTGAATGTGAACACTCTTTCCAACCCATCAATCCAAATGTCTACTAATGTTTCTATTAGTCATGTTTTATTAATTACATGAAAGGAATTATATCCCCTCAGCTGCCATACGTCTTTGATACATACATTAAAAAAATAATTGTTGGCATCCATTTTAGAACCCCATTTGACAGAATAATGAATTGGCTCTTAGTCAAAAAAGCTATTGACACCAATGATAACAGCCCTGCACATATTACTTTTATTGTGAGGGAGAGAGTATATTTTTTTAGACCTTGGGGCATGTTTTAAATTTTCCACCTGTTTTTCTGACATGAGATCTGGAGAGGGAGGCTTTTGTCCAAGACGTTACATAAGATTTTTAAGTATCAGTAAAATATAAATCCAAAGAGTCGGACAGATTTTGATGTCTGTATTTTTGGGTCAACAGCAGAACTGTATTTCTCCTTAACATGTGACAATTGAGAAGTACGGAAATGTTCGGTACAGTTTCCATTGAGTAATAGTTTCTATATATAGTTCTTGTGACTGTTCAGGATTTTTAATAAAATGTACAAAGTCACCACAACTTTCCCAGCCTTAAGTGGATCTCAGCAGCTGTACAATAATAACGCTTTGGTAACCTTTTCCCCAATCCTATGATACCACATCCTCACTTCTCTTGCTCCTCTCTTTTGTAAAGGATGGAAAGAAGGTCCCTGTGCCAAATTGGGTACATGTGCAGCAGAAGTGTGAGCCATTAGGTATTCTGTTTACACCACACTAAAATAAATGGAGTGGTTTAAATTTGGGATATCCAAGGCCTGAGGTACCAGCTGTCGGGCTGCTGGGTTTGGTCGGCTTCCACTCCCATGTCAACAGGACACACTGTTTCCTAATTACTCCAGCACTACACAGTGTGGTCCTTAGTCGCAGAGCCGAAGGGGACAGGAAAGTTGAGGCTATGACGGGCTCAGCAAACTATTAGAGGGTTGAGTTAACTTTTGTTGAAGTACTGTAAACACCTCAATGAGCTGACATGGGACCTGGGCTCCAGAGCATTATTTCAATTCACATGCGTCATGCTTTCTTTCATGTTTGACTGACGTCCGTTTGTGTGGTCCTAACAAGAAGAATTAGGATGAATGAGCAATGGTTTAGATAATTTTAAGTTGTTTAGCTACACTTTAAATACCCTGCAACAGTATCTGTGATGCCACAAACAAACAGGAAAACAACATCCTGTCCACAAAAGTTCACTAATTTAATTATTTGAAAAAAATCCTCTTAAAATGAGTTGGATGGCCTGCTTACAACAAAAGACGGACATTTAAGTAACAAAAAATAAATGAATGCTGTCAGCATGCAAATGTGGTGGCCATATGTCCCAATCAGAATTACTACACAGGGAGGAGAGTGAGTGCTTCCACACAGGCACCTATACATGCACCCTGAAGTCCTGGTCCTGCTTCAAGGAGTGCAGTTGTCAGCAGCTCCTGATGGACTTCAGATGAGCCCCGTTGTGATGTGGTCACAGTTAACGGATTCAATCAAGATACAGCAAGCAGCAACACAATGGGACCACTTAAGTATACAGTTATACACTTAAGCATGCACACCAGGACCGACAGCTTGCCAGGGAGCCGACCAGCCATCCAGAAAGAGGGGCTTTTGCAAAAGAATACGAGACACCCCAAGGCATATTTATGTAAAACAGGCTAACAACTAACAGAGGTCCCTCAAAGATATGTAGCCACTATAACAGAAGTAGACTGTTTGGGACATGCAGAAACATTGCTAAATTAATTATAGGACAAGTAGCTGGAGATGTAGAGCAATTTATTAACGTAATGTTGTTTTATAAACCAGCAAAAATCTCCTTAACCAAACAAATGAATAAGTTGAAGTCAAAAAAGCCATAGCGCTAGTTAACCTAGACCAGAAGCATTCACTTTCTTAGCCAAGTAACTTAAGTGGGAGTCCTTAACATTTAAAGCTATTTGGTTCTATTTTTTCTATATTAGGTGGTATTTGGTCAGTACGACTTGACAACAATCATATTAACAGCTCATTAAAAAAGGTTGAACAAGAAGGTCAGCTGGACAAGGTTTGTTTGTTGGAAGATGTTTCGCCCTTACTCTGAAGAACTGGATAAATGATTAAGCTCTTCAGATTAAGGGCAAAACGTCTTCCAAAAAAAAAAACTAGTCCAGATGCCCTTCTTTTTCAACCTTTTTAACAGATTTTTCCTGAATGACTGAAAACCTACACAGATATTTACAGCTTAGGTTGGTTACACCTAGTTTACGCTATCAATTTCACCCACTCTCTAAAATCCACCTCAAATTGACAAAGAGGTGCCTAATTCTTTCAGTAGAATGAATAAATGTGTGCTGTCTGGCCAGGGTAAGCAGCAGTAGGAGCATTACCTGTAGAGTAAGGTGTTTGACTGCGTCCCAAGCCTGAGCAATGAGCTCTTTCATCCTCTCCTCTGATGCGCTCCAGGACTCCACAGCTGGGCTCTCGGGCATCACTTTCATTGGAATGGACAGAGGACGCGATTCTGTATAAAACAAATAAGAAAAAGACTTATCAAATTGTGCTATCAGTTTCTTGGCGTGGGTAGGGGAAATTCAGCTAGATTTGTTCAAACATTGTCCCATGATAAAAAAGCTTCTGGCTCTGATATGAGACCTTGTGAATAATGACATAAAATAGATATGCTACATGAAAAACATACTGTAAATGTCCATCCTTTTACTCATCTCTCCATAATTCACAGATATTTTCATTTGCTGCACAGTATCATGCTATATGAAGCTGACCCAACACTTCATTGAGCTGATGTAATGTTGGCACTTAGGTTTCTTGTCTCCAACGGAGAGAGAGCTGTGAGAACTGCCTTAAACACACAAACACACACACACACAGCCCTAGACATGACATGTCCTAGTGAGCCCGCTGTGGTCCGCACCAAATCCCATTGTCTGTGCTGACACTCATGGCAACAGACAAGCATACACAGCACACAGCAACAAGACCCAATATTAGTCTCTGATCCCATCATTTAACAGGCAAAGTGTCAAACAGGCAATGAATTAGAGTAAAAGAAAAATATAAGATTTTTTTTTTTTAAAAGAAAAGCTGTTTGATTGACAATTAGCAGCATAATCTGTGAAAAAAGTCAACTATTATTGACAATTTTAAATGGTGACCGCTCTTTAGCATTTACTAAAGCTTCAGACAGGCTCACACACTAAGGTAAGGTCTATACGTGTTATATATGGAAACTGGAAAGCATCTTGAGACAATTTTGCTGCTATATAAATAAAACTGAATTGGAAATAAATATTGGCAATGCATTAATGCGATGTTTAACAAGGTGGAGACAACTCAGGATATATACAGGGATCCTCAGGTAAATTTCAATACTGTTTTAAGACTTTCTAAAGACCAACCCAAACTGTTTTAAAACCTCATTGCTACTTCAAGAAAACAAACAGTTGTACTTTGCGATAACTTTTTTGCATCTGTAGCAAGATGTATGTAACGTTGTGTGTATGCAAGACAATCTGGCAGTCTGAGCATGCATGCACATTGTTGTTTTTAATAGGCGTGGGGAGGAGAATTAATCCATTAATGCACACTTTTTGTCAAACTGTTTTGGCCAAAACTGTAATACCAACAACATTTATTACTTCATAAAATAACGAGAAAAAAAACAACACTTTTTAATGCTTTTTAAGGGTCTTATTGGTTTATCAACTTTTAATACTAAAACCCCATGGACACCCTGCAACTGCTATGGTGACCACTGAAGGGAACAGCTGAAAGAAGAAGAGAAAAACTCTAAAATGTTGGATGTATTTTTGGTAATTAAACATAATAATTGAGTGGTGTGAAGTGGGATTAGCATAAGCAATGGGTAGCTTTAAGTGCTGAAACAAAAAGATTACTCTATAAACAGTATGTAAGAAATGTAGCCCTGTAGTGGCGTAGTCCTTTAGGCTATAGTCTGAGGTCTGTGGATGTTAAAGCCATCAGTGCTCCAGAGGTGAGGGCAGGAGAGAGGAGGAGGGCTCTCTCCAAAGACACATTAAGACATATTCCATGATTTAAAGTAGTGCCTTGCTCAGCAGCTCTCTGTCCCACAATTGTCATGAAACACGGTTGAGGTCATTGTGATTTTTTTTAAACGCAAGGCACTCCAAATATCGCCAAAACAGCTAAACCAGTCATCATGGTAACAGGAGGAGCACATGTAAGGAACGGTGGAGTTTGTGGTCACAATGGGGGAAAAAAGCCCAAAATGAGTGGGCGTGAGAGTGACTGACTGAGGTTGCAGGTGCACGTTAGTCAAGTATGCAACTGTAAGTGAGCCTAGACTACATTTTTCTCACAGTACGCATCCAGGTGTCTATGGCACTTTGGGAATAGGAAGGGAATTACATTTGTCATAATGGCTATCATCAGGATTACATCACCACTGCTCAGTACTACTATAAGCGCATTACTTTTATAGCAGTGTACATATGACAATTTACCTTCTCGTTCTGCTTATTTGTCAGTGACACTGTTCCTGTAAGCAATGCACCAAGCTAATTCCAATGGTTTTATATATAACTAAATTTTCCACATAGTCACAGATGGCAAGAATTGACTTTGACAGGACAGATTAAGTTTCACGCAGTGTCTTTCGTTGAGTAATGTCCATAGATTGCTGCAGAAACCGCCGTGATATCATTGGGTTGTCAATAGTGTTTTTGCTGTGTACGGGACTGTGTGTGTTTAGAGGACTCCTGTCACAGCGCATTGAGGAGCCGTTTCCTGTTGGACGCTGTAGGGGACCGCGCAGACATGACGGAGATCTGAGGCTGCAGCTCTCTCATGTGGTCCTGCTGTCTAGACCAGGGAGACTTTTCCCCTGGAGACTGGGTATGGTCTGTTTTTTACTGTCTGTGTCCATGTGCGAGCAGCCTTAGTGAAGGTTTGTTGTGTGGACGTGTGGGTAAAAGAACTGAGATCGACTGTGTATTATGAATGGCTTTTGTTGCTATATAGACTATGTGAAGATATATTTGTCCCATCTGACTATCAGTGGTAGCCAATACGGCTGCACACAATCAAGTAAACCTGATATGTGATACGGCTGTTGAAAATTGCGATGACAATATGATTTGCGGTATCTAAATTTTCGCTTGGACAAAGCAAATGTTTGTGAATTGCTTTCAGATATAAAATGGGCTGATACTGACAAAGCATAAATATGTGGCACAATTAATAACATAACATTGCAGCAAGTTTTTTGGATATTGATATTGTGATGAAATTTTTTGAACAACCCTGTTCGATAGATTTTGTGACATAAATATGTATGTAAACTGTAGACAGAGGCATAGCTGATGGAAATAATGTTAACAATAATTCTAGTAGCGGTCTACAGGGATTTATGGTGTTGTGTTTGGGTCAGCTAGCTCAAGTCTATCTTGTGCTCAATTGTTTGCTATAGTTTACTAAACTCAAATATGATTTTTGACTGATATAAAAAACAAGCTAGAGACACACAGTACAGCTCTGGTAAATAAATAAGAATAAATAAAAGGCCTCTCCGACCACCACCACCAATCTCACAATAACACACACTAACACATTTATACATAGTTTAGGGCAGTGTTTCCCAACCAGGGGTACGTGGAGTGATTTGATCATTTATAATAACTTTTCATAAAATATTTGGTTGTCATAGAATAAAATGTACCTAAATCTGGACTAACCTGGAACTATGCTGAAGGATAAAACAGGGATTAAAAAAAAAAAATGAAACCAGGTCTAAAACATAATTAAATTAGGTTAAAACCAGGTCAAACTAGGGCTAAACTAAAACTAAACCAGGTCTAAACTAGCACTAAGCCGGAACGAAACCAGATCTAAACCAGGACTTTGCCGAGTCCTGGGGATGCACAAGACCAAAGAGGTTAGAAAATACTGGTTTAGGGTACTATTTATCAATCATCAGCCACATTAAACACTTAAAAATCTGTGCTACAATTTACAGCCATTATAACGTCTATGAAACTTCATTTACTTAAAGAGCCAACAATAAATATAAGTTTGTCTACTGGTTTAGGTTGAATTACACCATCATATATCAGGGTTTTAAGTAACATGTAAAAAGTCAGACACTTTTGACAAATAGCTGACTTGATAAAAGACATCCTTGTGAGTTTATTACATGCTGCCCACAAAGCTGACACAAGCTGCAGTTCTCATCTAAACCCGATTATGCCCATAATACTGCAGACCTTATGGCTAACCTTGACCCAAAAGAGACCAAAGAGAGAAATTATTCATCATTTATTTTGTGGGGTTTTGGCCAGACTCTGAGAGCCCTTCCCTAGAGAGAGAAACAGAGAGAGTCTGCTAGACCAATCATAAATCGTGTTAAAGCAGTAACAATGCTGGACCGTTCTGCCTGTACAGCTCCCTACTTTGTTTTAAATGCCATTCCCTGACTCTGTTTGTTAATCCTGGGTCATTATTTGGAATGAAACTGCCATATCTTGTTATAGTGACTTGGCGCCCGGCAGCTCTAGAGGGAGTGGACTGAGAAAACGTACAAGTAGGCAGTTCGGGAGAATGAGAAAGACAGAAAGAAAAGCTAGATGTCTAAATTGTAATGAAAGAGAAATACGACAAGAGCGCCCAACGCTCTTAAAGCTGCCCCGGGTCTAACAAGTCCTCTGAGTCCTCTTTAGATCCAGCCCTGTGCCATCAGCCCATGTCCTCATCCTCACCCTCTGTTAGGCCATTAGGCTAATGCATAATAGTCCAACTCTGACCGAACACACTTCTGCTGACTTTTTTCCACATTTGTTTTATTCTCGTTCGCTTGAGGCCGCTCCCTTTCTCACATAATGTTCAGCTCATGCCAGCGTTTCTGTCTATAAACACCACAGTCATTACATACTATATAGTGTTTAATGGCACTATCACACTTTCAGAGTTCGAGACCTAGAAATGTGTCAAATGATCAGAGAAGACAAAGAGGCCAGTTTAACTTTCGGATTGTTTTTTTTTTTTTTAGCATATTTGTCATGACATACAAATAATTTTACTAGTGACAAGGCTGTAAAATGTGTGAGGGTGTGTGGCAATGCTGAGAATAGATCACACATTATACAAATTTGCCAGTCACACACAATTGCAAAAACTTTCAACTCCCAAAAGAGAGAAACACTAACGTCATAACAGCATCCATCAGCTCTACGCTACATATTTAATACTTTTTAACCTTCTGGGGTCGCCACAACAAATCATCTGCCTACTAGCATGCAGTACTTTGCATATTGAGTTAAGTTTTATGCCAGATAACTGTCGATAACTGCACAATGCTGATTATTTATTCAGGCACAAGGAGTACATGCTTTTGAAAAAACAATATATAGGCATAAGATATTCCAGTCTTCCTCCAATATCTGAGTATGTTAACTGTAAAAAGTGGTTGTATGAAAGAAGTTGAGCATTTCTCTTGGCCATTTGCTATCTTTCTGGTAAATGAAATGGTTTACAGTGAGCTGAAGTGTTGTATATTCTGATACAGCTGCGTCCGGAGGCTGCATTGAGCGCTTTTAATAAACTCGCCCGCCTATTTGTTTTGGATGCAAGTCTGTGTTTATTTAAATATTTACACGAGTCGATTTGTTACAGCAACTTCATTGGAGTCACCACTAAAAAGCAGAAATGCGGAGCGACTAATGGCCCCACAGCAGTATAGAGTCATATAGAAATCAGCAAAGACACTACAATCAAAGGTCAGAGGTGAATGACAGTATTATGTTGTTCTTTATACTTTTACTGGACACTTCTATACCAGTAATTTTAATTTTAAAAAGTCTGTTTTTAAAGCATGAATCCAAAGTTTGCCGAAAAGGAGAGTTACTATTGTTACTTTTCTAATAACTAATTCCTTAATAAAGCGAAACTCAGTAATTTTTTTTTACCTTAAATAAACAGTTTTGAAGTCTGCAGGATGGCTTGATTAGTTGTTGTGGGGTAAATGAAGCATCTTGCATCTTCCCCTGCTGTATCTGGGCCAAAACCGACACTTGCAAGCCTGAGTGTCACCGACTTGGAGTCAGGGAAGTCTCAAGTCTCGTGAGAAAGCGGCACATAGCGAATAGAAGCTAGAAAAGGCTTTATTTCTCAATTTTTGTCACAGCAGAGCAACCACTGAGTTCCCCTTTAAAAATTTCTTTGTGTGAAATTAATGTTTTGGATCTGAATAGAAAAAGCAACTACACCAAATAATAAAATACTTAATACACCATTGCAAAGTATCTAAATAACTACAGTCACTTCTGAGATGTAAAAAGAAATGTTTCTAAATATAGAAGCAGTTGAGTGAGATCTTGGTGCTTTGCTGCAAAATACATTTATTTAATATTGCCTGTCACTTAGCAGTCAGCTAATATGATGTTACAGTAATCACAAACATAGGTATAGTTAACTTCACTAAGAAAGTCAGTAGTTCTGGCTGGCCAGGCTGGGTTAGTGCACAATATAACAAGGGGAAGAGGTAACAGCTAAAATCTTGTAAATGTATATTAAAAAAAGGGGGCATTTGCGCCATGCCATCCCAATACAACTGCCATGTCTCCTGTCCAGCTAATTCTGTCTCTGTTGAATAAAAGCTCAAAAGAGGACTCACATCTCCACTGTGAAAAATGGATCCTCATTTTGTCTTGCCATGTCATGTGAACTAAATCTTTAGTGAAGCTGTGGTATTCCTGATGAACCTCAAACCCAGCTCTAACCCCAAACTCCACAGCCAACATCTACAATGGCTAATGCCCTTATCATTAATAAAAGGGATACGCAAGGACACTGTTCATTATGTGGTTTTTATAGACTCATCAGTGCGGAGAGGCCAAAGAAAAACTCATCTCGCCAACAGACAACAGCCATTCTTCTCACATGGGGGCCTCCAATCTCACTATTCCCCCTTTTCTTGTTTTCCTTCCCCACTCCAACCATCATTACCTTGATAAATTATTGACTTTACCAGAAAAATTAAACTATATAAATAACCCCACAATGAAAATATTATCCCCTTCTGAAAAGCACACAGCAGCCAATAAAAACTGCCTGACTTCCATCAAGCTACTAGGGTTTGGATAATAGTTACAGATGACTGTGTCGTTCGGCCTCAAGTCCTCTCATCAGATCCCTCTCTATTGTATACACTTGTATATATTAATTACTTTCTGCCATTTCTTTCTCCAAAATAGATTAATTCAGGTTTGTCCAGAAAAATGTTCTCACCCACAAAACCTGGACTTTTGCCCTGTTCCCAAACTCACATATAGAGAGTTTATGGGGCCCACAACAGGTATGGACTTGGACTATGCAACAATGCATTTATAGTCATACTAATAAGAGCTCCATATGGTCAGTTAACCATAAAATATGCAAAATAGCAATTGCAATTTTGATATAATTTTTAAATGCTGTCACATTGAATAATTTAGATAAATACAACCAATGCTCTAGTTATTGCTAATGCTCTATGTGTGGTAGCCAATTTTCCTCTGAAAGTTACTTCTCTAAATCATGCTACAACCATCATTGTAGGTTATAGGTTTCATGATTTCATTTAATAAAAAAATGTGGGCTTTAAATAAGATGAAGTCAAACTGTATTCAATATCCCCGCAGCCCAATTTTGGGTCCTGACCCACCATTTCGGAACCACTGGTCTGGACTAAGGTCCTGCCTCAATACTTGCACTTGTGCACTTGTGCCCTTCAAATGGACGTTCACGCTGAAGGGCGCAAGTACGTAGTGTGTCCCAATTCTCTTCAATGTTTGGAACCACACTTCATCACGAACTTCACTGCGCACTTCCAGTAAGTGTGGATCAGAACGGACTTTGCTGAAGTATATTACCCATAATGCATTTCACTGTGATGTTTTCGAATGACACTGCGTTTGTTATTTAGCAACTTAGCAGTGACAGAGCAGTGTTTTAAATGAATGTGCCTATTGTCCAGGTAACAACACTGTTAAGACATTAAACATGTCTGATCTTTCTGTGGGAAAATCATCCACTTATTAACTGTTATTAACCTTCAGATAAATCCAGCAGTTTAGTAACACACCACACAAAGACAGCACTGTTTATTCTATTAAACATTTTTACCTTGTGACTTTCATAGCGCGAGTGTCAAAAAAGTGTGGACTGTCCCAATTCTCCTTTTTAAGCCCCCTGCACCCTTGTGCACTCACACACTTCATGCACATTCAGAAAATGTGCACTTCATCAACGTGTATAGCGTGTAGTGTAGGAATTAGAACAGGGCCTAAATTCTCCTACAAAGGTCATACTAGGGCCAACATTTTGGTCACAGCCCAAATAAGATTATGCGATAGAGTTTCCTCTGATAGACCAATTATTTTGACATACAAAGTGTCAATACATGGCATTCAGAATGACATAACTGTATAAGCAGCCCTCATGATACACAAGGGCATTTTGTTATTATAAATGACCACGGATTTGTGATACATTGAGCAGGTCTCCTATTAATAAACAAAAAATACATCTAATCACCAGGCCACTGGGATACAGTGCTTACTCCAACCTTTAGGAGAGCAGCCAGATCGAGAAATGGGCTTCTCAGGAAAAGAAGTATGCTGTTTAGGGGCCAGCGGCTAATTTTAGGATTGCAAAGAAAAGCCAGTGAGATCATTACTCTGGTACATGTTAGAGAACAATGAGAAGCTCAGGACTCTCAATCAGAAACACAGTGCTTCTGCCAACAAGAACATTCATTAGGGACAAATAAAGAAAATACTTAGAGGCTAGTTTTATGTGAACCAATTTGTGGTGTAATTGTGCGGGCAGACAGAAATCGACCTCAAACTGAAAAGAAACGGCTTGCTCTCAAGTTGGTGCTCTACAGTCCTTTGGTAAGAGGGATAATCACAGAAAAACAACTGTTAACACTTGTATGAGGATGTTACCAAGCGACATGCACACAAACCTGTTATGTAAGCTCTGTGTTTGTTTTTATAAAATTTACTTGCAATCTGTAATGTGCTGTAACTCACATTTCTCCAGCTCTAGAGGCAGGGTCTTGGTCAGGAGTACCTAGCTGGAAGATTAGCATGTTGTGCATGTTTTAGGTTGATGGAAGAAACCAGAGTATCCACAGAAAACCCACCCAGACTCGGGGAAAACCACAGAAAGGCCACATCTGCACAGTATGGGAATCAAAGTGCTGACCACTTTGCCACCGTGTCGTCTTTGCCACTGTGGAACTGAGGTGGGGCACAGCCTGGATACCCGTCTTTTAATTAAAGGAATAACAGTAACATAGATATATGCTAACAGAAACTCACTCACTATGGACACTTAAGATGCACCACTCAACAGTGCTTGCTTATGGACTGTGGGAGGAAGCTGGAGTACCCTGGAAAAAGTATACCAACTAGGGCTGCAACATCTAGTCTGATTACTTGATTATAATCGATCACTGAAATAATCACCAAATAATTTTGTAATCGATTAATCACTATCTGGGATATTTACAGTCTCTGAAACATGTCATGTGCTGAGAGAAGAGGTGTTATTACCAAATCAGCAGTAAACCCTCATAAACACACATAACACAATGTAATTTTTTTTTTTTTTTTTTTTTAAATTAAAAAACATCTTTGTGGTTATATGCTATTTCTAAAAGGCTTCAGATAGCAAACTTGTACCTTTGTCTGGTTAAAATTTTCACAAATCCAGTAATTTCTTTGTAGGATTATTGTAAACTTTTAACAGGAACAATAAAACCTAATTTTTTTAACCACTTGTCATTCTGACAGCACCAGGTCATAAAGCATTTACTCGCACTTCACATCTCTTCACATCCGATTATTAACCAATCAAACTATCAGACTATCAAAATAATCCTTAATTGCAGCCCTAATGCTGAGTCCATGGGACATTACTGGCTGGACAGGAGCTCAAACCCACAACCTTTTTTTCACATGCGGCACGAACACAACCCACTCTGACACTGTATATTACATCAGAGATCAAGATGATTGTCCCTTGCACTACATGACAGATATTTGTCATGGAAGAACAAATGCAGAATAATTAGATCAAGATATCAAGATAAGAGCCTGAGGTACAACTGTGTATCAATCCCAACTTTTACTTTATATCACTGCTTTTCTTTACAGCACACAGTACATAATAATAATTGCACACCAGGGTCATGATGTAAAAATCCCACAGCTTTCTCCATGAGCTGTGTCTAGGTCTTTGGCCCAAGTGAGATCTTGCCACTGTCAGGTCTAAAAGTCATCTCACACAGGCTCTGTATATTTAACATTGTGCAATGACCAAAACCAGAAAGGAACAGAGAGGTCGAGTGAAATATGTTTCTGCCAGAGCAGTTGAGCTAATACGGGTTTGGAGATTTGAGCTGCCCCTTAGTCCCACATAGTATGATATCACTTTGCCCTCTGTGCTTTTGGGGGGAAATGATCTACATTTGACCCATTTGGTGTGTCTCTCTCTGTACATTTGCCTATACACATTAACAGGCACCTTCCACAAGCTTTTACAGGAAAGTCCCTCTTGATTACTACGAAACTGTAGCTAGGCTGAATGTGGTAACAAAACAACATAACACTCGCTTTACATCATAAAAGTGCCAGGCATGTGTTCAAAAAAATGGCCAATTGGAAGAAGGGACATGTAGCCAGCGCAATTGTTTTGAGCAGGCTTTGAACTGCAAAAATGAGTTAGCAGATTATGATTTATTTTGCTAATTCCCTAAGGTGATTTTTTTTGTGGGAAACCATAAGCTGTAGTGGAAAACTATGAAAATCAATAGGCACAGAAAAGACCTGCTATTGCCAATTTATAATCAGGTGGAACAAAACATAGCCCTATATCAATATCCCATACATCCAACAAATCAGGCCATTTGATAGCATAAGCATTTTTCAAACAATTTTAGAGGCATACGCAGTTACTTACAACTTAGCTCCTAATTGGCCGATTTATAGTGCATGGTTGGTGGGCGCGCTGTGGGCTGCAGGGTTTTATGAGTACCAAAAGTTCAGCCCAATATGTAAAGTTTTCGAGGCACGTAGCTTTGAGGCAGTGAGAATAATTTCATAGCAGTTAGTTGTTAGAAGTCCTAA
Source organism: Bostrychus sinensis (assembly GCA_020698575.1). Classification (NCBI taxonomy): domain Eukaryota; kingdom Metazoa; phylum Chordata; class Actinopteri; order Gobiiformes; family Eleotridae; genus Bostrychus; species Bostrychus sinensis. Next base: position 12,739,088 of record CM036247.1, read on the forward strand.
GTGTCTCCAATAAAGACTTATACGAGAAGCTCCTTTTTCAGAGTTCTCGAGGGAAATGTAATAAGTTTTAGTCCACAGAAGCTGCAATTATAGTAAATTATTGCACAACAAAATAGCAACGTGCCTCGTTACCTGACAAAGACTTGCAGTAGGTATACAAATCATTTGCCTCCTACTGTCCACTGATTTTTATTTTGATTCTCCATTTATCCAGGCTAAGGACTGACACAAAGAGTACACTTGTGTGGTCATCTGTGCCTGAAAGTATAGGCCATTCATATTAGTTTCTCTAGAGTGTCTCTTTGAACATATGTTTACTCAAATTGGCCAACAGTGGAGACATCTCTTCTCTGTTTACTTAAAAACTGACTGAAAACACTACAGTGATTTCAAAACGCCTTGAGAGACCTCCAAGAAGTTTAATACCAGCAATAAACCTGCTGCAAATACTGAACTTGTCATAAAATTGGACCTATTTGGAATTGCATTGAAAAGGGCTTTCAAGATAAACATAGCTATGTAAATCTTTCTTTGTACCTTGTCCAAATAGTCATAATAATTTTTATTACACTCCCGAGGAAGCCGTTAACTCTAGGAATGAGAGATGAGATTAAAGTGGGCATCCTCTGTCCACGGTCCTGAATGATTTGTGATTTAACAACTATGCAAAATATTAACAGAAGTCTCAGTTGGAATTGATCTACGTACGCACTTTCCTACCCACAGCATACAGTAGTTTTGTAACAATTACTAAATGTCACTCTATGAGATCAGAAAATCATGAACACTTTTTACAATGTAGCAACTGTGACAAACAGAAAGCAGCATGAGCATGTATACATTTGAGTGGTGCGACTTAGAAAATAATAAAAAACAAAAAGAGAAGAGAAAAATATGCACAGGAAATCTAGACAGTGTGCTCTTTGTGCCAGCCCCAAGCCCAAATAGATGGAGATAAATAGATGGTGTTAATGGAGATTAGAGTCATCTTGCTGATTTGCACTACATTTGCAACAAGCTGCACTGGTAATACATGATTAAAGGCTTGAACAAAACACCGGTCAGGTACAGCAAGATTGTTATCTTCTAGAATACCCATTAGTAGGACCATTTGTTAAAAAATAAACACCAGAAAAATCAAAAAAAGAAAAACGTTTAGCTGTAGCAAGAAAACAGGAATATTCCTGACTCCTAAATGTAAAATAAGTATTTTCCTACCATTACACTTTAGGGAACATTATTATACCTTACATTTACATTATAATGATATACAGCTACAGAATGACCTCACACAAAACACTGGATCATCACTACTATTGGCAAACATTTTCTGGGACTTAAAACAAAGAGAAACCACCTCTTTTCTTTAAAATGTTGCTGAAAACCTTGGCAATGAAAGGCTGTGTGGCCATTAGAAGATTGGACTGGTCACTGTGTGTATTTATGTATCTTTAAACTGCTAGTCAACATCAGCCTACTCATGTCGTACCATTGCATGACATGAATTAAACGTACACTGCGTGGGAGAATAAAGGAGATGTGGCCTATTAAGTTTTTTATAAATGTGGCATCTGAGTATCAATCTCATGAGTAAAATCCATTTGTGCAGCCAGTGAGGCTCTGTGTAGTTTCATGGACAGCTCCTAAAGAGAGAGACTGCTGCAGTTATCCTCCCAGGTAGGAGCTCTGGCTTTGGACTACTTTTTTAAAATCACCGTGCAAAATCTCCAAGGAGCAATAAACATATTCTTTATACTTGCTAAAAAATACCAGTGAGAGTGGTTTTGCACGGCACTGGTACACTTGTCAGAAACTGTATTCTCCAAACGATTTAACAGTGTGTTCCTTACAATAAAGCAGACCGTCACATTTTTAGACAGGCTCCAAAACTCAATCATCCCTTGAGTTATCCTGAGAGACACAAAGACCTAGAACATGAGTTTTATGTCTATCTATGAATTTGACATACAGGCATCTATGTGGTTTAATACACAGTAAAAGAAATAGTACAGGCACAAGCAAAGTTACTCAGCCTTTTACTTGTGGCCCAGAGCAAGACAAAGCATTGGAAATGTCTTTAAAAGGGAAGCTTTTGGTGGACGCATTTCTTTTTACTATGGAGATGTTGCCAAGCCTGGCTGTCCCCCAGGGTCAGAATCCTTTCCTTTCCAAACTTATTTCTACAAAATCAATCTTACCTGGCCAATCATAACTGTTAATCTGAAATGGGCCAAATTGCATCCGTCTTGAAGTGGTTTATTCTGGTCTTCTTTCGGTACAATCCTTCTGTTTTTGGAATTATTGTAGGTTTATGTGATTGAATTCAGAGGTAATTTAAGTCCAATTGACGGAGACTAAACTAATCCTTTTACAGTTAGGCCAGGCTATAACTACACAGTAATCTTGTGCGTGTCAACATACCTGTGACTGTTTTGGTTTTGACCGGGCTGCTGGCATAGTCTGACGCTTGATTGGAGGTTTGTTTGGCCAATGGTGTGCTCCCAACAGAGACTTCATCCTCTCTCCTCTTCAACAGTGGGACTGGTCCTGAAGTCTGCAATAACAATATCACAAATGTTAATATAGCATATAAGGCAGTGGGTCAAGATCGTGAAGTCGGTTGAGAGGAGGCTGAAGATAGATTCAGTGTTAAGTTTAAGCATTGTAACATGATAACAATAATAACATGAAATTTAAAAAAGGACACAATACATTACATGTGCCATAAAGGGTGGCAAAATAATTTAAAGTAAAAATTAGTTACAGTAAAATAAACAAGAATAAAATTGGGTCCCACAGTTAGACCAGTTGAGAACCACTGATGTAAAGGATTTTTAACATAGGAATAACCTTACATAAGCTTAAGATGTTGGTTAATGTTGAGATATAATGCTTAACACAAGGCAGGAGAAACAGATAGACAGAGTGGGGAAAGAACAGAAAAATGCAGTGGAACACAACAGCGGCCTCCAAGACCAACAAGGACCAGTGACAGCTCCGTGTTTTTATTGAGTGACTCCCAAAACTGCTGGAAGGTCAGACACACAATCGCACACTCACGCACATACAAACACATAGGCAGCCTGTGAGATTGCTAACAGACAGAAGAATGGAAGGTCTTGGTCTGGTATAAGGAAACCCCATTAGCATAGGCCAACAGCACGGCAAGGCTATGATGCAGCTGCGCAGGGCTACCGGCCAACCACATACTGCAGCAGCCTAAACACACCAAACAGCGAGCATTGATCTAGTAGTTGTTTTTCAGGGACGCACTCGGGACTCAAAGGCTGGCTGTGGTAAGATAAAAAATGGGCCCCCAAATTGCATTAGTTTTTTTGCAGCTACTGGCTGAAGTATGATGCCAAATCTCTCTAAGCAAACTTCAGAGTAAATAAAATCCTTGAGGTAAGTGTGTTAGTATGATTTGTATTAAAACTAATTTCATTACATGGATAAAGAGAAATGCATTATAACTCGTTCCTTCTGTCATGCCACGGAGCCCATCCGTTGTCCTCTTGTGTACCGTCAAATACTACAATCTCACTCAACATTTCCTACAACCCTGACCCTCCCTGTGTCCTTTCCTACGTCCTCCACAGCCTGCAGTCCAGCCTTCAACTGAAGGTCCAGGATAAAACAGCCAAGGCCTAGAGATAGGCCCATGAGGGACAGCTGAAATACAGTAGATGACCTTAAAGCTGCCCAGGCATGAGGGGGAAAAAAAACACTTTCTAAAAGTATGTACAACACACCAGCAGGTTTTCTGCATATCCTTCGCTTTGGCAGCCATTCAACTCATAACATGTGTTTACCCTGTAGAAAGTAAGGAGTTGGTGCAATTAACTCCTTTTAACTTTGTCTTTTACACACACGTACATGCCAACATCCTGTCCAAACTGCAGGAGGCATGAAAACAGTAACATTAAATGCATTATAATATGATACTTATAGAACTATATATATTTATGTGGCTTTATGGGGGGGACCTGTGCAGTATCCCAGGCAATCAAAAGTGAACATGTGTGCAGTGTGGGCACACAGCCTTCAATGTCCATAACCATCACCGTGACCCCTGTCAAATAAATACAGAGAGACTGGATGGAAGACAGGGAGCAGAGCACATGGAAAAGGTAGCTGGGAAACACAAGTGGGGAGGCAGTACTACAAAGAGTGAAGCCCAAAATTATCCATACCCTGGCAGAACTTTATGCTTAAGTGTTTTTTTTTTTTACTTCGTTAATGAATCTATTATGGCACTTTTCCACTATCATTTTGAACCACTTTTCTTTTGTATAGATCTCTAGGTCCTTGATGTTTGAAAGCTTCCTTGCTTTTACTCTGGTCTTCGGTTCTCTTCACAAATAAGATAATTCAGGTCTGGACTCTGGACTCGGTCACTTGGTCTTGGCCACTTCAAGATGATGATCCTGTTTCTTGCCAACCATTTCTTTAACACTTTGGCAGAGTGTTTTGGGTTTTTGTCCAGGGCTAAGGTATAAATAATTTTGTGCTGTAGTGTACATACTTTTTTGTAGGGTCCACAAAATGGATTGTTTTTTTGGACTCACAAGAACACCAAAAGAGGAAAGGTTATTAAATATGAAATGTAAATCTTTCTTACCTGTTGCTGTTGTCTGCTGCTCCCTCGGTTAGGATTGTACAGCAGCCATGTGCAGAAGACTGGATCCACATTTATAGCTATACCTTGGACACTGACCAGCAGCACTGCACCTGGGAAACACAATGAAATAAATAGAGATTAGACAGAATCAAAGAAGACTTGCAAAACAGATACAGAGATTACAATTAGACATACATGATTATGGTTATATGTAAGTATCCATATATTTTATTTTTTATTTCATGTTTTTATATGTATGTGTAAAAAAAGATGCTCCATTTTCTGCTCATGATACTCTGTTAACTAACTACTTAAGGAATAAGATATGATCCCATTCACAAAAATGTCTGCTGCAGCAAAAGGTAGGTGGCACATCAAAAAGGATCACTAAAATCAATGTAGAATAATAACCTTGCAGTGAAAGTGACTTAGTGTTAAATCTACACTGAATCAGTGTCAGGTTCCTCCCCTTCTGAAAGTTTCTTATGTTAGCAGGTTACGAACACCAAAAAGCAGCAAGGAGCACAGTTTGTTTCAATTGTAATGTTTAAAGTGGTATCACGCTAAGCCAAGAATAACATTTTCTTTTGATAAATTTCTATGAAACACTAGACTTTCTTTGGGTTTAGGTTCACTCTTAAATAATAATCTGCACCAACAATAAGCAGGCCCTGAGGTAATGCATTAGGATCCTATCAATAATGACTCCCATGCAGGCAGGATTAGTGCAGAGGCTCTGGCGTGCCGTGGAGCGTCCCAGCATGACGACAGGAGGATGTTTCAGCTCTGCAAGGACTTTGAGCACTTTAATATGGCTTTGGACTAGACCCCTGGCTTTGGTTTCGGGTCCTCAGGCAAAGTTGTGTGCAGCTTTAGTGTGAATGTGTAAATTTGTGTATTTTGTCCACTGAGATAGCTTGACTGCTTGTAGGGCGCCTTAACAACGTAATGTGTATACGGCTTTGACTTTTTATAATTTGAATTTTTCTCACTCTCTTAAGCAGCCCTCACTTTTATAGCACCAGATCTACACTTTGGCAAATGGGACTGCTTCAAGTGAACAATGCAAATAACACAGCTCTAATTTGCCACACTTTACAACCTTAAGTAATTAGTGGCCTGCACATGTGTGAGGAGTGTAATCTGTATGAAGTTAGCAGAAGTGGAGTGTTCATGATGCACTAAATTGTGTATATTTGCATATGTTAAGTGTACTGTTCATTCATTTTTATCCATTCATTCCCATTAGAGGTCGCAACTGGCTGACTTTCCCAGCAACTATGGGCCTTAGGCGAGGTACAATCTGGACAGTGCCCTGTTATTTCCCACTCGGTTAGGGACACCAGTTCACCTAACACAGTGGGAGAAAGCCAGAATAAATGGGGAGAAGCACCAGCGCTACCCACTCTGTCAACATGCACTACAAGGATACTGTATCCCTCACTGTTATCTCACCACTGATTAACATTATAATCCACACACTAGAGGAGATGATTGAATTACCCATCTTGACTCGTACATATTATCAACAAAACACAGCTAAAATCAAGCAAGAAGTGAGTGTTGTTTGTGTTAAGCAGACATGTTCAAATTGTGGCCTTTAAGGCAGCCCTTAAATTCCATGATAAACTGTGTTGTTTATGGCCCACCAGCACACAGTACTTAGACATTTAATAAACTACGAATTAATAATTACCCTCTGTTTCTAGATTACATTATAAACAATTTAGTATGACATATTTTGAATGACAGCACATTATACACTGGCCCATAGAGCTTTTTATATCTTTAAATGTGGAAAAACATTTGGACACTCCTGTACTCAGGTGTATTCGTGTTGCCCTCTTTCCTGTCCTCTTGTGCCCCATTATGCCTCTGAATCTACCTCTACATCTCTCTCCACCCTGCTCCATCACGCTCCCGGATCGCCCCTGTTTTCTGACAGCGAATCATAACCTCAGTCTTGTGGCTTGAACTCCTGCACCACAGCACGGCTGCTTAATAAGCTTCGGCTGGAGCTGGAGCACTGGAGCAAGACTTCAAGTGGTTTCCGCCCCAAACAGTGTGAGCAATACGCGACCTAAAAGGCTGGGAATGGGCTGCGGAGTGAAGATGTGTTCAATAAACTGACCCTAAAATGTGGTTATGAGATCCATTAAGCATGACATAGCAAGCACATTCAACATAAATGACTCATAGCATAATAAATCATATATGTTCATTGATGAAATTAGCCAATGTTCATAAATCTGGCTGTAATTTCTATTGCAGTGCAAAGCCAGCTTCCCTGTTCCATAGGACGCTGTGCTAACACACTATCAGTATGTTGACTACATTGAAAGTTTATCATAAACTTGATTATCTTATCGCTTGTAATAAAACAGCAATTAAATGAAGGGTTGGCAAATTAAAATGGTTGCTTTTAGGCAAAAAAATCAAAACATATATATTGGTCACATCTTTCAGACTTCATTCTTTGCCTTGCCTTGTAAACGTTGTCATATACAGACAAAACAAACAAACTCAACGCTAAATTATAGCTTACATATCAGAAAACAAGTAGCAATTGTTGGTGCAAAATAAACACAGAGAGGATGACAGAAAGAAAGGCATATGTTGGTTTAGCAGCTTATGAAGAGCTTGTAAATGGGACTGCTTTAGCGTTCATTGCAATGTTGTTTTAGTGCTGTCCTAAGTCTATCTGTCACGTTTGTTTGCTTCTGCCTCTGACAGCCATGACTAACTGATACATCAACTCACATTCAAAAGACCCTTTTTCTGAGATTAACAGTGCAAACAGTCTTTTTTCTCCCTTCCTCCTGTCTGCTGTTTTGACAGTGACACAGAAACAAAGTATGTGTTGACCTGCCTTTTGAGTCTTTGAAGACCAAGGCTTTACCAGCCAGTCTGTGTGTTCCCGTTTCATCGCAGTGTTGACATAACCGCTTAAGAGTGACACCTCCTTTGAAGCAGGCAGCACCATGAACCAGCTTGGCATGCCTAAAGGACGACCTCGACGGCAGCGGACTGTTTTCTCTGCTCGAACCGGCGGTGTATGGGTAATTACAGCATGTGATGACAATGATAACAGAGGATGTTTTTCTTACTTCCTAAATGATTCCTCAAGTAAACACAGTGAGGCTGCTCAGTGGCCCAGACTGTGAAAATACATACAACCGCATAATGTGCAGGAATCTGGGAAGACACACTTACCTTGACATGCTCACAGTGGCCCTATTAATGTCTAAGTTTTTTTTTTTTTTTTTCCTTCAGTGATTTAAGACTGTTGAGGCTGCAGCCCACTTTTCACACTGTCAATGTTGTTGTTTTTTGGTTGGTTTTTTTTCACACATTATCTTAATTTTAAAGATACCCTTATAGGATGAAAGAGCGGTTGCTATATTATTTTGTGAAAATAACAGAGGTAAGAGACCCACTAAACTAGCTAATGGTCACTTGGTGGCACCTAGTTCCCTTGTTGGAACTGAAGGCTAAAGCAGCCACAGTCAAATGACTTTCTTGGTCAGTCCCTGGATAAATGATGACACCAAGGCATCTGACATTTAAAAAAAAAAAAGCCAAATCAAATATGGAAATGAAATCACTGCTAAAAAGAGGCAGATAATTTGCTGTGGTGACACCAGGAATGGAAAGCCAAAACAAACATAAAAGAGGGTTGATGACCTGTCCCAGCAATATGACAATGTAACAGCACAAGCAGAAATAAAACTACCAACACCTCTTTTAAAATATATACCGTATTTTCTGGAGCAGCCCGGGTTTGAAGCAACCAAATTAATCCTCGTTTTCCAGTCGGTACAATCTCGAATACATGAAATTAATGAATAAACCTCCAAATAACCAGACAGCCACCTTCACCTACATGGAAACTAATGCCTAAAATAGTGAACATTTTATCAACCATACTCCTGTCAAATATGCATACTAATTCATTCACCTTCTAATTAGCCATGTGCAAGTTTATTGCCACACAGCAAACAGCTTGAAGGGTATATGCTGATGCAGGTTTATCATTTGCTGTTGTATGTCCTTGTAAATGGGACACATGCAGACATATAGGGTATAAGTTACCAAAAAATATGTTGGGATCCTCTTGGGTTTGTGAGCAGCCTTAGGCGATGGTTGAACATGGACCAGCATGACAGATTAGCTTTAACCTTTTAGACCTTTTTCAGCATTTGGCTATTACTCTCCTCCACAATAGCCAGGCCCTAGTATGTCTTTGTCTTTACACTGTCTGTCTTTTATCTGTGTATACATATTTGAATGTAAAACCTGCTTTTGTTCTGTTAACTCAAGCATGTAATTCAATAAACTGGGAGCGGTTAGGTCAGTGCAAGTTCAAAACCCACACTAAAAGACCAAAGCCCTGATTGGGGTTAGAGAGGGCACCACCTTCAACTACAAGGCCGTGACCCGACAATCAGAGCCACAGACGAGCATGGAGAGGTATGAGCCGAACACTGTCTAACCCCCAGGTAGGCAGATGTTATAGCTAGCTAATCGCCCCCCTCAGAATCGCTTCATTGTTGGACGTGGAGCAGCAGCGGGACCCTGCGTCCAGCTTCTCCAACAGAAAATAAATAAATATAGCCCAACCCGCGTCAGCCAGATGACTTCTGACAGGTTTGGTTAATTTCGAAGCCAAGTAGCAAAACAAAACATTACGCCAGCGTGCAGGGCCTACGCTGCCTTTAATTGCTTTTCCGATGAGCTCATGACTCGAAGGTGTCCTGGAGCAAGCCACACAGCCCGACAGGTGTTCTGCTGGTGTGTGTAAGGGCCACAGACTGGGAAAGGGCTTCAGCTGTGCGTGGGTGTATGCAGGGGAACAGGGCGTGCAATATAAGAGTATGATACCAGGCTGAAATATAAGGAAGTGTTTCTATTTGTGTCCATTTATGCTTGTGCTGGGACAGTGAACAGATGTACACTGCCTGACTGACTCACTGGCTGTTCCCCCTGCCGCGCCGCGACCCACTGTCCAGGGGCAGCGCAGCCACAGGAGCTCCAGGGCTCAGGAAGGACACGGGCAGGTTTGACTGGAAACAGACCCTGGCCTACGGAAAGCCTGCGCTCTCTCTCTGGGCCCAAACAACCCTCTGGCCTGGAAGCTGGCACAGTATGGGTGTGTGTGTGTGTGTGTGTGTGTGTGCGCAGTAGCTCACAGCTGACAGGCTGGACCCACATCGTAAAGCGTCACTGTGACTCTGGGTACAGTAACAGTAACAGGCAGGAAGAAAGCTGCAGAGGAAATCGGTCTTAAGAGATTCACGTACTGAGAAAAACTACATATAAAATACTGATACAAAGAATGACACATTAAGGGACTGACACATTGGCTCATTATGTAAAAAAAACAGATGAGAAACTATTTTTTGTTCCTAATCTAGTTGATAAGTAAATGCTTTTGGAAAGTCTCCACATGTCAGTTTGATTAATGCGATGACCTAAGTAAATCTCCATATATGCAAAATCCCATGAGCTGTGTATCAGTGAGGGCTGGATAAGCAGTACAAGACTGTGTTTGCATGTGTGTACTCGGACGTATGTGCCAAAGCTTATAAAAACAATTACATGTGTTTAGATCCATGCACACACATAGACCTCCACTGGAGAAGCTGAATGTGAGGCCAAGAATGGATGCTTGCTTATGCAGCAATATACAATGTGGTGTACACAGTGTAAACATGTACAAGGATGGTACTTACTGTCAAAAACTTATCTAAACTCTGTCCTATTCACAACATCTATCCTTGTTTCTTTCAGAGGTCAAGGCCTTTTTCACATCTGGGGAATGTGACATAAGATATTTTAACCTTGCTCTATTGAGGTAACTAAATAAGTATCATAGACATAAAAATACATATATATGAAGTATCCAAGGGAATATGTACAAATACAAACAGTAGTAGGTATGATAATGTATTTGAAGCAGACCAGCACCAGATGTTGATGCGTTACATCATAGACAAACATTGACCTTTTCAGTTGATTTGTAGCTTTCATATCAACTATCAACTCCCATGATATTCAAACTACAAAAAGACAACCATGGCCTTAACAATTACAGCTCCTATAGAGACACCCTAAATTAAATTATACCTTGCTTTACTGAGGTGACTATGTGAAACTATAAAACAAAATTATGGCAAAGTCTAAACAAAGTAATATTAATACAGAAAGCCATGAGAAAATGTACATAAGCAAACAGCACAGTACAGTACACAAACATTTCAAGAAGGCAGATGTTAATACGTTAATAAGTTACATCATAGACCAACATATGCTCCTTCTGTTGATCTGTAGCCTCCAACTATCAGCTCCCATAGCATTTAGAAGACAAACCTAGCCTTAACCATTACAGTTTAGGCCCCTTTTTCACAATGATCCAGATGTTCTGTGTCTCCCAGTACTTTCTCTTCAACACTAGTTCCTGCATACACTCACCAAATCCACTCTCTCCATCGACTTCATTTCAAATCACACCGTCAGAAAATTCTCAAAGTCACGACCAATCGTGACCTGGCCCTTGTCAACAAGATAGCTAGCCTTCTTAATGAGAGACAAAACAGACGGTGTCCTGATTGCATTAATGCATCATTACCATATCCATCATGGGCATACAGAGCACTGTGTGAACTCTAAATGAGCTCGGCTGTAGCGTTAGGGGAACTGGAGAGACACTTCTGCGCTCAATAAAATAAACAGACTTCTGCTTCTGCTGCTGCTTTCCCACAGAAAGCCTGACTTTTGCGCATTTACCTTGAAAACTTCTTATCGGCGCTATCATTCAGCTGGCTCATGGGCTTTCTCTGCAGTTCAGGCTGAGTTCTCAGTTTGTCATAGGGTAGAGGGAGTAATGTCTGTCGTTAACTTAGGGCTCAGTCCAGCTATTTCTATATGATATACATTACATTTTCACATACATTACATTGTAACATGTAGAAATGAAATGAAAACAGAATTACTCAAACACTTGGGGCTAAATTGTCTGGAGAAAGTTATGCAACAAAATCCTGGGAATTTGGGTTGAAAACGAGCTCATAAAGTCTGAGAAATACAAGACTCACCAAATCAAAATATTAAATGACAGTGGTTAAAATGCTGATTTATCTTCTTCTTACATGAACAGCTGTACCTGGTGTCCAGCCAAACACTGACCACTCTCACAATGCAGCTGTATTTTGCAACAAACAGATGGTGCGTGTGTGATTCCTTCAGTCTTCTTGTCTTGTTCGCCTTTTTTCCACCTCTAGGCTTTCTGCGGGGCTTACGGGACAACCGAGGACAAGATCCTGTCTTTAATTACACTCAGGTCTTTCAGCTTGGCCTTTTGTCAATTCAGTAGACTCAGTAATGATCTCAATGACAGATCAAAGTGCTTATGCAGAGATCTGAAGTCACTCCTGAGATTGGAAATACTGCACTGAGGAATCCAGTCTAAATGGCACTATGCAATTTGTCTCCTGTTGTCTGTCACTGAATCTTTTATATCGGTCTACTATTATGTTTTTAATGGGGTGAAAAGTTTCTCAAAGGTTGTCAAAATACTACTTTATCTGTTATTTAAAGTGACAAATTTGTGACAATTTTTAAAATAGAGGAAAGTTGACAGTTTGCCAAGGATTTTCTGACTTCAAATTTCCCCATTCACCAAGCTACTCTCCACAGCTGTAATGATCGCTGTAATATTTGGCTTCCTATAGACTTCACGGGAATAAGCAGACAAAGATGAATGAATGAATGAAATGTCAAGCAGTTCACATGTACCTTTGCGTGTGAAGTTGTCATATAGGTCAGTGATAGTATCCTTTATGTGCTTTAGGGAAAAAAATATGGTACCAGGGTTTTAAAAATATTCTATAGATGGGCTCAAGTTCAACTCATGTATGCTGGCTGCTATACTGTTTGTCATTATTAGAAAAAAACAAAAACAAAACCTGTGTATTCAGAAGAAACAATTACCAGTATGTAAAAGGAGACAGATCAATAGCCCTAAATGTGCTTATGTAATAAATTCACCTCCTCATAAATCTCTCAAAATCTGCACTAACGACTGTTTAAATATGGGGTGTGTACAGGATAAGCATGAGCAAATGTGTTTTTTAATCTTCCCATTAACCTCAATAACTACTGCTGTGTCTAACGTTCCCATGAATGCAATCCTTCACACGGCCTCCTGAAACCGGCAGCACAATCGTAAATACATCATTTGGCCAAAGAAAAAGGCAAAGTTAAACAGAGTAGCTGCTTATGAAATCCCCAATATTTCTTAACTCTTCTTCCTTCTGTTTCACTGCATTCTTCTCCATTTTGGTCTCAGAGGGTTCCTCTCAGCTGCTGCTCCCACTATGCACCTCATGCTCTTCTTGCTTGCCACAGTAGATTGAAGATTACTCCTCTTAAAGACATAGCCTTAAGTGGTTGCACATTTGAACCATTTAGCAATTTGGTCTAATGGTTTCAGGATGAGCTATTTTAGCTGCATCGCAGAAACCAAGCCATAGAGGCCATAGAGAAGTACATAAGGGCTACACAATACAATGAGAGGCTGGTACTGATTGGCTGGATTTTGTGAACCAGGAAGGGGGTCACTGCAGAGTCAACGCTAGGAGGGATGAGCTCAACAGAAAGGCAAGAACAAATGAACAATTAGAGGTAAAATCTGTCAAGCGTGGAATACATTGATTTAATGCCGCAAGTCCTTAAATATCATATTACAGTAACTATGCTTACAAAGGTACATCAAACAGCACAGTTTGCAAGTGTTTGGGTATTTTAGAAGGGAACTTGCAGGTGACCCTGTTCTTTGTGCATCAAGTACAGGAAACTTAAACATTGGGTTTTGAAGTAGATACTGATATAAGAATACAGTGTTGCTAATAACTGTGCTAAATAGCCATTTTATGCTCCCTCTATCTCCCACTGTTGCCAGCAGGAGTGACAGACATCTAATTCAAGCATATGCTGCAAAGTCATACATGTGAATCATTAACTACATAGTGGGACGCAACCTTCAGAAGCGTCAGAAGAAAACCCCCTGTATCTTTGTCTGTTATTAGCCCTTTGTTGAATGAAGCCATGTTGTGAGCACACCTCACCGACAGCAGAGTAAAGACTTGGTGCACGTCTTGTCTTTGGAGGATGTCCCTTCTATCCACACACTTACTAATGATACGGCCAATGTTGTTTATGCTCATAAGGGCTTAATACGGCCAGACATGCATTAGCTGTAAAAATGTACAAACACAAAGCCACCTGCAGCAGGAGATGTTAAATCATGGTCAGTTAAAGTCCCACTTTAAAACTAGTCTACAAAAACAGAGATAAGTCAGGCACTTGAAATGGAGACTGGTCAAGTGCAGAACAAGACAGAAAGGAAGAAGCTAGGGCTGAACAATTTAGAAAAAAATAACTAATTCCAATTTGCAGAACATCGCTGAGACATTCACTGCTACTCTAACACAAGGAATTACACGACTTTCAGAACATGTGTGTAGAGGTATAAACTACAGCTGTAGCACAGGTCATACATACATTAGGACATTTTGTTCTCTGTAGAGCAGTGATTCTTAACTGGTGGGTCGGGACCCAAAAGTGGGTTGTGGAATCGTTTTCAGTGGATCACGGGCCTTTGCCAGGGCAAAAGCCCTATTACAATATTTTTAAAATAGAGCCTACTTTTCGAACATAATAAGTTAAATTCACTAAGTTCCTGAATTTACAAGTCAAAACTGCGACAAAATCAAAACTTAACACAGACTAAACCAGGAATAAAACAAGGCTAAGCTGTGACTAAATTAATTAAATTACCACTAAAACTGGACTGTTTAAACATTTTTATTTACTCACAACACATGTTCTTTTAAGGCTCAGGTGGAAAATTATTCTTCAGTGTAAATCTCTGTCACACGGAAGACCATAGTGTTATTGCGATATATTTAGATTCTTGTGATACGGATATCGCATTTGCTGATATTGCGATAACAATAATTTTGCGATATATTGTGCAGCCCTACCTCTAAGGTTGAAGTAACGTTAAAAAGGCTGAAGTACTGAAGTAACAGATGTGAAGAATTGAGGTTTTAAATTAAAATGCAGCTAAGTGAATGTAGAAGGGAATAGTCCCCTTTCTGGCATTGCCACTTGCTTGGTTTCTCTTTAAATATCTTCTTTTACAATGACATTCTGATATTATACTATCTCAGTTTCAAAATGCAAAATGTATTTTTGTTTTTACATTTGATAAGTTGAAACTGAGCTGGTGGGTCCCAAAGCCAGACCAGTTGAAAACAACTGCTGTAGAGGACATTATATCACCTAAAAAACTGCAGCCTTTGCAATTTGCTAATTGCAACAATTCAAATTGCAATTCCGATTCGATTACGATTAATTGTTCTGCCCTAAAAAAGGCAATGGTCCAAATGTAGATCAAATTTATATAGACCAGGTTGTTACTTTTCTGCTTAAACATGAACTAAGTCACCAATAAAACTGATCTTGTTTTACACATCCTCATGTTGTGGGATATAGTGAAATTGTTTACCATAGGAGACATAACTATAGGAAACTGAACAGAGTGAAGAGCATTACAAAAAGAGGGGACCGAAAGGAAAGGATGGGAGACAGAAGGCAGCAGAGATATATGATGATAGGGAGTCGATGAGGAGGGAGGAGGAAGTCTTTGAAGGTGAGCACAGGAAAAGCCGCTGTCAGAAAAACGGTAATCTCAGAGTTATCATCAGGACAGAGCGCGTATCTAATGACATTCATGCTCTACAGTCCTGCCTCCGACTGTCTACTTACTCATATTAAGATGTATTATACAGGAAATACGGACATGAAATATGCTATGGGCTTGTACACCGGACAGGGGAGCACTCATTGTACCAGCTCCACAGAAAAAGTCTGGCTAACCACAATCCATCCCATTGCCTTTAAAGGTAAACCCAGATTACGTATTTGTCCACAGATGTAATCCCACGGTCTAGACTAAAGTACACAAAGGAAGTGGTTGGGTTTTGGGGACTAAGAACAGCTCATGAAGTCCTTTAAGTATTCTGTTGTATGACATACTGCATACAAGTAGAAATTAAACTTGTAAAAATTTACAATACCAACATAATAGTAAGAATGTAAGGTCGTATAATGGTCAGTATAAAAGAAAAAGAAAATCTGTTGTGAGTTTGCTTATGTTAAAAGTTTGCACTACAGACAAAATATATTTACAACATTGTGTTAAAGCACATAAAAAGATGGACATTGTTGCCAAAGAAAAATTATTTCAAAAGATAAGATTAGTTCTCTGTCTACAGGTTAGTTATCTGATAAATCAAGTGATACTTAGATGTGTGCATACTTACTATATAAAATGTCACTGTAAAATACATACATATGAATTCAGTGACTCTAAATTAGTGGGTCAGAGAAGGTTAAATATTGCTTGAATATTCCACTCATATTGTTTTTGATTGAAATATGTTTTACTAGAAACCATTTTTAGTTTCTCTTTTGCATAATGCTCCATAAAAAGAGAAAGATTAACTTTCCAGTATAGTGAAACCCTCAAACCAAAAACAACTGTAACTGCAAATAAACATACAATAATGAACACAAAACACTGAAAAAACATAAGATACCCACCCCTTCTGCCCCCTTCCCATGCGTTTTACTCTCACCCAGACATTACCTAGTGATTCAAACAGTTTTGCTTTCGAGCTAAGCAACAAAATGGTAGCCATATATTTTCAAAAGCTTGTAGTTTTTCACTCTAGATGAATCGTATACACTCCAAGTGGAGAACCTCAAGTTTTTTTGCATCCATTTATATTGTTTTAAGGAAGTGAAATTGTAATATGTGTAACATGAAGGCTATAGTAAAATAATTTAGAAAAGTAACTCCTGGTTGAGAAAGTGGATCATAAAAATTATGAGGAATAAAAATAGGTCCCACAGTCAGACCAGTCGTGAACCACTGGACTAGACTCTAGAGTGAATATTGTGCTTTTATTAGCAGTGCACCTTGGAAGCTGAACTTTTAATTATGAGTCAGTGAAGTTGGTGGGAGCGAGTCCCTGGTGACTATTAGTGTCGGCAAGGAGCTCTTTCATCTGCTGATGTTGTATATGCTGCACAGAGAGGAGAGTGCTGCTCAGACCGACTATGTTTACTGCCTGTTTATCTAAGTGGGCATGTGGGGGCTGAGGGGGGCTGCAGCAGGTCAAACCACACACAGCGAGAGGAGCCCAGACCCCCAGAGGACCACTCAAAGTGATGAGATTTTACTACTGCTGCTGCTGCTGGCTCTATGACTACTGCAGCAGCAGCTACTACACACGGTTATAGAAAGACTGGGCCGCCACACACACACAGAGCTGACGCAGAGTGATGAGAGTTTGTTACTACTGTGCTGAGGCTAAGTGCCCCTGAAGCAGGAAGACGGCTTGAAGGTTCCTGTGGACCTCAAGGGCTCAGAGGGAGGGAGAGCAGGCTTTTAGGACAAGTATGTATACAGTAGACTGCTACTTTAAATCTACTTCATTTATGTTAGCTGATGGAAACACTAAACAAGCCAAACTGAAATGTCTGCCTCCTTCTAGCTTCAATTTACATTAAATGAGTATTATAGCCCCAGAAACATTTTTATTTGGCAGTAGCAGCAGTGGTTATATGAAATCATTTATATTACATATGTTTAACTGCAATACTTATATGAAGCTGAATAAACTGGTCAGAAAATGATATGAGGATAGAAAACAGACCTTGTAGACAGAGCATGTACAACCTTGGTTCAAATACACTTACTATGCCTTGCTGGTAGATTATCAGCCTCTATGGCCAAAAAATAGATTTAAAATATATCTGAAAGAGGTTGAAACAGAGGAGTAAATGAAATCAGCAATGCATTAAAGAATGGTAAGTTGAGCAACAACAGCAATAGAAGAATATGCTACCTACTGGTATTAGCGTTCTTTTTTTTTTTTCAGATGACACAATAAGTTAATTATTTGCGCACACATCAAATTACTCTTACTCTCTTAATTCTCTTTTAATCCTCTACCCTTTTAATCTATGCAATACACATTTCTCAAGATTAAGCTCGCTATCTGGGTCCATATTAGGAAGGGGGGCTGTCCTTGTGCAAAAAAAAAAAAAAAAAAAAAAAAAAAAAAAAAAAAAAAAACTTACCATAAACATGAGGTAACAAGTGAGTTCAGAGCTAATACTTCTGTAATGACCAATGTGCATGTCAGATGTTAGGTAATAGCGTGGCCCTCTTGCTACCACCTGTGTGATCATTTAGTTTGAGCGCGGCTGCCCGCACACAGAACTGCTTTGTGCCTATGGAGAGGGAGAGAGCAGGGGGCATTCAGAAAGTCACCAGCAAATCAAAGGCACGTAGGCCTAGTTTGTTTTCTCACAGTACAGGGCGAGAGTAAAAAAAATAGCCAAATAAAATAAACCTTTAATTTGACTGAAATTGGAGGCAACAAGCGCTGCTGTAAGAAAAGGCTGTGTGAAGTGTGATTTTTTGCGGTTTGGGTTAATCCTGATTGAGGAGCCTCTGAGTTGAAATGTCAGCAATATGAGACTAAAACAAAAATAATTACATTCAGGGTTAATGAATACAACTGCCCTGAGGCGCGGAGAACTAGAGAGGAGAGAGAGAGATGGAGAAAGAAATGGACTTGTCTAAAGCTAAAGAAGCTTTTTGACATCATTATTCAAGTAAAACAGGTACAAATCTTGTGCCTATATTTGTCATCCAAGCAGCAAAAGCTTTAATAACAATAAATTGCACGTCAGCAGTGTGGTGATCTGAGGCAAGGCCATCCATCAAAATAGTAAAGCAACCCCAAAGTTAACTTTTAACTGAGGTATGGTATGCAAGTTTAGTTTGGAGCATTTTGTGCAGCATTCACCTTTCATCTCCTCTGTTTTGTCTATCTCAGTTGTGCAGGGAGCTGCCTGTTACCATAACACTGGTCAGTGGCACCTGCACATCCATTAATGAACCAATGGGCCTTGTATTATCAAACAGATACCACTTTTATGAACACAAGATAGGAAACACTACACAAAAAAGTATGTCAACAAAAAGTCACCAAAAGCCAAAATCAAAGAATTAAAGCCAAAAACAACAATCTAATTTATCATGTTGGGAAGACTATGAGTAATAAAGTGTGTGTGTAAATAGTCCATCTCTCTGCCTCTCCCAGTGCACTTGTCCAGGCAGCCCCCACACCAGCGCACAGCTGTCAGAGGGGGCTGCGTCGAGGCACAGAGCCCCACCGAAACAACAACATCCCACATCAAAGCCTCTCCATTAGTACAACATTATTATCAACCTTTATCCAGCGAGGCTACAACAAGTCCCCCTTCTGTTTAAACATCTCTCACATGCGCAGGGAGGCACACAATCATATCAGCTCTTTTTATTTCATCCAGTTTATGACCATGCTGTTTAGCTTTATTCAGTGTAAAGTCAGCAATATAAAAGTGAGGCTGCTGCTTTCCGGAAAAAAAACTAATATTTGTATCATCTGTGTGTATATGGCAGCATTACTGTCACTGTTTTGGATGTAACTTGAATGGTGAGGGATTAGAAAGCATACATTTTCTTTACTATTGATTTCTTCTTCTTAGAAAAATGCATGAGAAGTGTCATGCATACAGCCATATCCAAGAATAGCTGATAAAAAATAAGTTCTGCATCTTTTCATTTCATTTTCTACTGCTTATTTTTTATAGGTCATGAGAGGATGCTTTGGACATGACACAGGGAGGCACACAACCATACTAACTATTCGTTTTATTTTATTTTTTTGCAGTTTATGACCATGCTGTTTCAACCTTATTCAAGCTGTACGCAAGATCATGGACAGAAAGCGAGAGAGAGAAAGAGAGAGACAGGCTTCAGAAACCAGCTCGTTCAATTCAATCACTAATCCATCCATGCAGATCCTCAGGGGCACATAACAATTTCTCCTCCATGAGTGCAGTTTCCAAGCGATTACTCACAGGCCGCGTGCAGGCCCAGTACCTTTTGCAACAGTTGAATAAAGGTCAAGGAATGTGAAGTGGTGCCGAATGAACTCCAGCTAGACATAGCGACATGTCCTGAGTGTATTGTGTGACTCCTACCGATTCCGCAGTGACCTACAACCCTGCAAAATGTATTCAAGACGACTGAGCGATTGAGCATATGGAGATGCTGTGGATACAGTAAGTGGCTCAATGAACTGATGAAAGAATAACAGCGATGGAGAAACATATTCCTAAAGGAATATGTTTTAAATAATTAGGACTTTTAAATCTTGAGCATTTAGTTTTACATGGTTAGAAAATGTATGTATGTAGGACAAAAAGCAGTGTAACATAAATATATCTGAAAAAATAATACCATGTTTGAATGAGATGTGAGTTTAATACCCATTTAAAACCCATTTAAAAATACTGACCTCCCAGGAAAATGTACAACACAACTCAGGACAGCATTTACTCACAAACAATATTCATTCATTCATTCATCCATCTTTTTCCACTTAGTCATGATATGGTGTCATGGGTTAGCAACTGTGGGCCTTAAGCGGGGTACATCCTGGACAGTGGCCAGTTAATTGCAGGGCTGACAACCATTCAGTCTCACTCTGGGGCAAATTATGTCACCAGTTCATCCAAACACATATCTTTCAACAGTGGGAGGAAGCCGGAAAGAACTCACGGTAACACAGAGAAGACATGGCCTAAGGATCGAACCCACAACCTCCTTGCCACTATACACAACAAAGTATATCATTCCTATTGTGTAAATTTGAGTTGCTCATTTACACTACGTACATGCGGCAGCCTTTGACTTTAGTTTTTATGCAGGCCATTTAGTAAAACAGTGTACAATTTCAGTAGACAATCTTTTCAAGTTAATCCTCCACGGAAGCCCAGGGAAATGTGACGCAAAAGCAAAGATTTTGTTACTGTTCGTCTATGAGTTAATGCAGTATAATCTTGGTGGTGATGCTCATTGGGGACCTCAGGCTCGAGGCTGGGTGTAGCCTCCTTTTCATCAGAGGTCCTGAGTAATAAAGACCAGACAAAAGCTAAAATCAACCCATCTCTGATTCCAAGCCCAAGAGATGGTCAACACGCGTCCACAGCGCATTACCTAACGTATAAGGATTGTGTTGGGCTCATGTTTTGCATTGCTGAGAGGTCAGGACCCTGAAACAGAGTTGGATCAAATAGGAGATAGTGTTGCAAAATAGCATTCTCCGCTGCACAGTGTAGCCAGGACATGAGGCTGACCTGCATGATGTCAGGCACCAGGTTGAGCCTTCATGGCAGGAACAACACTTCAATCACTGCTCGGGCACGAATCACTAATAAGCTAATACTAGACCTCTTACTGTACATTGTACCATATGTCCAATGTCCGGCAGAGAAGCCTAACAGTACCATTTATCAGATTTTGCATGACTCAGCCTGTGTATTAAAATGTATTATTTTATTACTCAATGAAGCACTGTCCAGAGGCTTTCGCAAAATGCATTCTCTCCTCTCACACCATGTCAGCAACATAACAAAGACTGCTGTTTCCAGGGTAGAGGCAGATATTTTCATCAAACAATAAGCCATTTTTTCCAAGAAAAGGTTACAGCTACAATCTGAGGCAGCCCAAGCAATTTTGTGATCTCTGTATATGGATGCATTGCCATCACAACATGTAAGAAAGCTTAAGAAGCCATCAATCTGGGTATTTCTATAATATTAACTTCCATATTATATAAAATATACAACAACTGCCACACAGACAACCACATTCAAAGCCCAAACACAAACAGGTGAACTAAAAAACTTACAGCAGCTAAGAAGATATAGGTTTTACAGGCAATGGAAGACTTAGCCAAGCTGCTTTCGGCACAAAGTAGGGTACAACCTGGACAATTGTAGGGACAACACTTAGTGACATATTAACATTTCACCCCCATAAATGTCTTAGGGTGGCATAGGAGAAAGTCAAATGGGGAAATTAGGGTGGGGTCACATAGATATTTCTGCCTCCCCCTCTTATGTTTATTCTAAATAAAGCTATTACAACAATGTAACATTGCCATGAGCTTTTAAGACAACATGACAGCCTCGCACTGTCTTAAATTCTCTTGTCCAAAATTAGGTTTAAGATGTAACCATTTAATACAGATACAGGCAGCCACAGCTCAGAGCCACTTGCACACATCAGGTTAAAGAGAGAAATTAAAAGTGGAGTCAGTGCAGTGGATAATGACTCTGACGTCAGGCAGGCCTATAAACCCGGCTCAGGTGTGAGTTTATTTTCCTTGGACGAATCAAACAAGTCATGAAATAAGAATCACACTGACGGACCCTCGGCTAAACAATAAATGCCTGCTCACACTCTCAAATACGTTAAGTAGAGTTTCTGTTTAAATAAACTCTGGCATCTCCTGTAGCACGCTGGGTATGGTGCCATCTGAAACATCTCCCAGCTTCACCCCCCACTGGTGAAAAGCCACTTCTAAAAGACATACAGTGCTCTTGTGGGCTGCCGCGCTGTCAGTCTCAGAGACCAGGGCAAAAACATCTGGAGAGGGCAAGAGAGGCGGCCATTCATTGAAAATAAAAAGCTATTTCAGACACTTTTAAAATGTTATACTCAGTTGCTGTTGAGTCATAACCTGAAGCATTATGAGGGTAGACTGTGTTACAGACATGATTACTTTATGCGCCTTCGGGTAAAATGAGCGCAACATTTTCAAATATGCTTCATTACAGTCTATTACAGCTGCATACACCCATTTATAATGTAAGGGTTGGCACTGACGTGATTGGGGGTGGACATATAGACAAGCCGTGAGTAAAGTGCCCACAAGAAATATGCCTTCATTCCTTCCATTCACTGGAAACATTTTTGGACATTTTTTTTTTAGATGCTACTTGACTATGTTCACCAGTAAATTGGTCATCAACTGACATCAGTGCTGAGGTGAAACAAAAATGGTACAACTCTGTCTTAAAGTTAAAGTTTTCATTCAGTTAAGAATATAGTGACCCAATAGTGCTGTATAGTCTTGTACAAAAAATCAGGCCATCATTAATTAATTAACCACTAGGGCTGGGTACCGTCCAGATTTTTTCAATACCAGTACTTAAACGATACCTGGTTTTCGATACCGGTACCTGAGAGATGTGTTAATTCATCTTCTACAATCATAAAGCACAATAATATTGAATAAAAGACCAATTTTGGAGCAAAATTATTAGCTGTAAGTTAAAACCTGTAGTTCATATGATTTATTCTGTGTCATTTCTTTGATTCATACATGCAAAGGAACATTAAAGGTCTGACTAACTATTGAAATTTGGTATTGGAAAAAAAACAAGGCTTTTTCGATACCAGCAGTATAGTAACTTTTCTTTCTGTATCGTTTAACCCAGCTGTATACACCACTTGTCAATAATGTATTAATGGCTGCAAAACAATACAAAGAAAGTGTATACTAGTGCTGGGAATTACTGATTACACAGACAAAAAACACAGACAAAAAAAACCTAAAAAAAGCTGTTTAATATTGATAATGCATTAATCCAATCTTAAACAAAGGCACAACTTACTATGGGACTGGATGTTTCACTAAACTCTAGAGCTTGAAGTTTAGAGTAAGCGCCACACTATTGATGTCATCCATTAGTATTTTACTTTGACTAATTAATTCATGTTTTTACTTTATTTAAAGCCAAAATGGGAGGCTGCTGGGAGATGGGATTTGCTCAGAGATTGAAAAAAATATATACAGTATATATCATATATATTGATATTATAAAATAAATTATTTTATTTACATGCTGCCTATAAAAGAGTACCTTATAACTTTTTCATCCTGACCCTTGACTGCATAGAGCCATCTTTCCTGAACACCCAGCCCTCCATAAAGTAAAGGGAGGGACACAGTCTGATGGCTAACCCCTGAATGACCCGCCTAAAAACATTTACTACTTTTGATTAGATCTGGAGCCGTTAACAACAAAGACACTCCTATGAAAGGTTACATCTTGAGATTCGATCACACCCAGATCTACGCTGCAGATGATGTGTGCAAGGTAATTGTCCACAGTAAAAATCAAAGTAATGCTTTTCATAATGTCCTGTATAGCCTTAAGCCAGATGTCCGAGTGTCTCTTGGAAACTGGGGAGTTAACAGCATGGTGGCTGGCCTCAAAAGAGTCACTCACTGTAGGAGAGTGGCTTTGTGTTCTGCAGACACAGTTCAAAATATATGGGTCAATAAAAAGCTTTCATCATCCTTGTGACCGATACAAGAACAGAGAAAAACAAAGGATTAATGCAGGGAGGAAGAATTATAACATTTACCTGAAAGGCAAAAATTCAAAGTTCAAATCAGAGACCAATGGTGTACTCAGCCAACATTAGGGATGGTGATATCCTTTTGCAATCTCTACACACATGCTTTGAACTCTGTACTACGATCTCAGATTGTGATAATTTTATAGTATAATATTAAGGATTTTGTTCTTTGTAAATAATATTTCAAGACAGAGTGATGTGAAAAATATCCAAAGTGCAATTCAAATCCACATCTGGCTGATGAAAGAGATAAGTATTGTGTGCTAAAGTAATGATCCAAAAGAATTAGTGACAAAGAGTCTTTTGATAATAAAGAAGAAAAACTCTTTTATTAAAAAGAACAAAATTGAAATGGGTTATTAAAATGAAGGTCAAAGTTCACATAACAATCTAATGTTTACACTCAGAGAGGTTAACATAAAAACTTTTGACACTGTTATAAATTAAATATAAATAAATTTAAGATTTTAACTCTAAGTCGAATTTTAACTATAGATTGTAAATACTTTTTTGTGGTTGTTTTGGTGTGTTGAAAAGCCTAAATAGTTAATTGTATAACTTAACATTGATGAAACATGAGACACACACATTTTCTTCTAGTATCTATAAGCATCTCTGTCTTCAGGAGGTCTGACAATGTCGCTAGTGAGAGACAGAATCAGTCCAATTAAGAGTAAAACAACACTGTCAGTCCAGATATAGTCCACTCCACTTCCATCATGGGCTCTTTCTGTCAAAGGCCCATGTGCCCCTCGCCACCAACAGAGCAGAGGTTTATTTGACTAGAAAATTACCCTCCTCATGTTTAACATATCTCCAATATTGTCATCACCAAATATTTATTTGCAGAGCAGAGGACCTCTGAATGGCCACATTCCTGCTTCTCCGCAGCTTTTGCATAACTTTTAGCAGTAATGCACATATGCACACACGGCCATATCCACAAACACAGTCAAGGCTACATGTGTTTATGGAGGACTTCACACCAGCAGCTCATATTTATACAACAGGGTGGACGCTTGGGTGAAAGTCAGTGTAGTGTAGAAAGTGGCTGTTTGCATCATTAGAGTCATTTCCTGTAAACTACTGCTGAACTACACATTTTTACTCTGGCTTTTTATGTTGTCACTTGGTTTTAGGGTTTACATAATACACAACATCACTAATACTGTTTAATAAATATTATCAGTTACTTTCTAGCTGTTTTGCAGACATCAAATCAGACATAAAACTGTACAGAAGATCAAAAAAAACATCTGACATTAAACTTCCTTCACAGCCTGCAGAGTCAGACCTGTGACCCACGAAATAACGTGTGAGTAACAGAAGGCCACAAGGGGGCAGTGATGTTACAAGGACCTGCCAAAGGTCAGAGAGCCTCTCTCAGGAGGAGCTGGTGGAGGATGGGGAAAAGTCATATGCAAGTGAATGGAAAGATTATCTAAAGTAAAATAATTTAATAAAAAGCAGACCAGAATGGATAAAAATAAAATGTTTACACACATTATTCACTTAATCCATCTGTTTATGTTTAGAGTTTATACTTCTATTGCTTTCTAGATTTGTACATGTGCAAAACTTACCTTTTTTCTGAAGACAAAGGTTATGAATTACATTTTCAATTAAAAACAGTAAATCAGTATTTGAGATGTGGACACATAAGCCTCCCTGTGGTGGTAAATGCAGAGGTCCCAGAGGGAGGCGCCCTGGTGTCTCTGTTGACCTCTATCCTAAACAGCTCCAAACCGTGGAGCATGCTGTAAGCTGCTGGCTCGTGAACATAGATTAAAATCTACTAATGATGTTCAGACGAGCGGCATGAACACAGTGGACAATCACAACATCTGGGCCTATCGCACAAACAGTTAGAAACCACTAAATAAAACATAATTCATCATAGTTCAACGCTTACAAAGACGTTTTAATGCAGCCCCTCGCGGTCCAAATGTTCGTGCTTCAAACACTTGTCTTGCTTCATACCAGCTGTGCCACTTTTTCTCCCTATACTCCCATTTTCTGTGTTTGATATTCTGCCAGTCCAGATGTGTAAGCTACGGCCTGTTTACTCAATACTGAAGACCTCAACGTCTCTCGGCTTTGGATTACTTAGCCTGTCAGTTTCAACGGCAGCATGCAAAGGGCAAACCGCAAAGACGAACAGCCCAGTGACCAGTGTAACACGGTTAGAGCGAAGCACGGATTCACCCAGTCCTTACTCCACCCAGAGCTGTGTCATCCCCTGTACACAGTGTGCGGTTAATAAACAATCCAGTGTTGGTCATGCACACAATAATCGCACAGAAACTGACTCAGAAAAAGAATGGATATTGTTATTGGTGAGAAGGATACAAAGTCACGCATATGAAGTTTCCGCCTCCTTCACAAACTGGGTTTTCTGAATCATTTCAATGTGATCACAGTTGCAAGTACTTTTCCGAAAGCTGTGTGCACAAACAAAGCTGCAACATTTTTTCCAATTCAATGTATTCATCAATAAACCATGTTACAAATACAGTACAACTTCAATGGTGCATTAAACATGTAGTAATAAGGGGGGTTAAAGTGCATGACTTAGAATAAAACTTTCTTTGCACCTGGACTTTTTCTTTTTCTTTTCAGTAAATAATAAGAGTTAATTTATGTTTTTGTACAGTTAATTTAATACATGTTGTCCCATGTATTGGATCCTCGCGTATGCATATTGGAACAATAAGTGTATATTAATTTAGGTCTAAAACAGTGAGTTGGGTGAAGCTGTTGCTTGTGGATACCTGTGTTAAATTGCAACAACTGCAATCTAAAAAACTGCCAATATTACAACATAATATTGAGTGACAAGGTTTGTGTGAAATCTTCTATTGATTAATGTCACTTTAAAATAACTAACCACTATTAAGGATTTAAATATACAGTAATAAACATGTAATTCATTATTTTTTATTGAATAAGCAGTTTATGGATGTTCATATTTTTCATTAATTTATATTTGAGCTGTATTCAAGTATGAATATATAACTCAATGGTGTTTATTAATGCTAAAGTAATGCTTAATTAACTGGTTACTAACCCTAAACTGTTACATCCCGGACTGTGTGGGGCCTCTGTGTGGAGTTTGCATGTTCTCCCAGTGTCTGCTCCGTTTTGCCCCATCAACCTAAAACATCCACACTATAGGCTAATCCTCTAGCTAGGTACTCCTGACCAAAATCCTAGCTCAAAATCTGGTCCCAGGCGCTGCACTGAGGTCGGCCAGTCAAAAGCAGACAAATGTTTCTACGCGCACAAAAAAGTCTACCCTACCTACTTAACCAATGCCTTCTAGTGTGTTATTCTAAAGTGTTTCCAAATAAAATAATACATATGTCTGACTTAACAGTGTGTCATAGTTTGCATGCTGAAGTAGGGCCGGTCTACAAACATGCTGTGGAGTGTCAACATCTACCCACTGTCTGTGTGTCTGAGCAGCGTCTCCAGCTCCCTGCTGCTCTGTCCTGCCCCTGCCACGGCTGACCTCATGTTCACACCTGGTATCAGGGCAGGGGGCACCCACTTCACTGATATCACTGATAGGACGGTAGCTCTTTGGCGGGCTGCTCAGCGCCCCAGTGTTCACCCCACCACCTACTGTGTCCAGCACATCACTTCAATGGCCCCCGCTGCATGCCAGGACAGATAGGACATCTTCCTTTCAGTCACAAGGAACTTAGATAATCTAGATTGTAGCGCATTTTAATAGATTTAGGAACTTCTTACAATATACAACTATCTGCACTAAGGAAGGTTTAGTGTTTGATTTGTTTATCTGGCAACCAACATAACAAAAAATATATATATACAAAGTCAGATATAGTCGGACTTTTTAAAAATGTTTCTATGCCATTGTGGGGTTTGGCTAATTTTGTTTGCTAACAATATATCTCTAAATGTTACAGACACATTTTTCTCATTATTTTCGCATGTTCACATAAATAAAATATTTTTTTGCAACAAGTGGTAAAGTGACACTATGTAAAAAAAAAAACAAATATGCAAGGCACATCAAGAGCCGCATACAATGGGGCTGCCACACAACATGGCAAGTTATCTGAGAGAATAACAATTAGTTCAATATGGTGGATCAGCATCACTGTCCAGATCCAGGATGAAACTATATTGTCTTGGTGCCAGTATGCCTTCTCTGAGTGCTTCTAGTATGGTTTCTGCAGTGTCTGGCTCCATGCATGTCGGGTTACTCTGTCTGTCTTCCCTCTCAGCTCCAGGGGAAGCTCCTGTAAAAGCCCCTGATAGCAGAGGAGCAGTGGTGGCTGATAACAGAGGTGTGAACAGCAGTGTAGCTTGTCACTGCAGGAGGTTAGGATGACGGACCGCCTTGGATTAGGGGGCACTGTGATGGGCATTTCGTTGTGAGATGTCAAAGTGAAATGCTGAATCTGAATATGCAGGATTTCCAGGCATTTAGTGCTTCTTAGTGCTAATTTATGTTTATACCGTTTTACTTGATCTGCTTTATTGTTTGCTGTCATTACTAAAAAGCTCAGTCTATTAAAAAACGCCTCTGATGTAAATAAATGTCCTAATTACAGGGTTTCTGCAGGGTTCAACAAGTTGAATTTAAGGCTTTTTTTTTAGACCTTTTTAAGACCGTTGTTTAAAAAAAAATAAGACTTATTTCATAAGCACGCCATTTACGACAAAGCTTTTTGGTCTTGATAAGAGAAAATCTCCTATCAGCGATGGTGTTAAGCCTTTGTGCATTTCAGATGGCAGGTAGTTGCATCGAATGCATGCAACATACTGTATTTAAAACCTGTTAAAACATATTTAAGACCTAATACTCCCCATCTCTGCAAATTTAAGACTTTGTAATCCCTTAAATCAGATTTTTTTTTTTTTTTTTGAAGGACCTGCAGAAATCCTGTAATTATAAATGATATACATAATAAATATATAAGACAGTACTGTGGTATTTAGTTTAGTGTTTTCTAAGTATAAAGTTTATTGATTGGGTGGGTAGCGTAGCTTTCTGGTAAATCAAAATGGTAAAAGTAAAATATAAGATCACAAGTAATTTTAATATATTCTAACATACTGATGCACAGCTGATAACAATATAGTATTGCAGGTAATTGAACTGCTGTATAGAGTCATAAATCTAGCATGTGATATGGTTTCTTTGCTTTAGCCCCTCCTGTCTGCTTCTTATCACACCCTTATTCCCGCTTTACACCCCCTCTCACATTAGGGAACGGGACGAGAGCGCGACCTTTGACACCTTAATCAAGGGGCATTAAAGAGGCTCTTAAACGAAACCGACGGAGTGGGCAGATTGGACTGATGGGGCGACCGACTGACTGGCTCAGGGGCTAAGAGGGATCCAGGAGCAGCGGCGCTGAAATGCTGTCGCCGACACGTTGGAGGTGGCAAAGCAGGTGGGAGAGTGTTGGCCATCACAGGGCTTAGAGATTAGCCGGGCCGCATTAGTTCACTATAGGGGCCCCCGTCTGAGGATTGTCACACATTGCTTCGTCGCCTTCAGACTGGACTTGTACATATAGGAGTTTTGTAAGAAGCCAAGCCGATTGAGATGAAAGGGCAAGTGTGATTTAATGGTCCTGTAATGTCGGAGATCTGGGGCCAAGCTCAGAAACAAGACGACCCAGACTTCACTCATGTCACTGCAGCAGGACCCACATGCACCGAGGCACAATGGTCACACAGACTCCAAGACTCGCCGCAAAAGAGCTCAGCGTTAGCACATGTCCACAGAAATAAAAGACTTTGGAGCTTGCAACAAGTGGTAAAGTGACAGTATGTGAAAAATATGCGAGGCGCACCAAGAGCCGCACAGAGCTGTCGCACAACATGGCAATTTATCAGAGAGAAAATAATAATTAAATCAATGTGGTGATACACACAAGACTTAGGAGGAAGTCCTTTTACAGTCTATGTAAACGCTAACAGAACATCTTTAGTGCTCACTCTGAAATTAAAAAAGATTAATTAAGATTATAAAGTAGCTATTCAGAAACTCCAGCCACAGTATGTGCCGGTCCAAATGATAAATTGGAGGGATGGGTCAGGAAGAGCATCTGATGTAAAAACCTGCCCAAGGATTTGTTGTGGTGATCCCTAAAAGAAAAAGAAAGCAGCCAAAATGTACTTTCTTTAGACATTTAGAAACTGAATTAACTTATTATTAAATTGCAAAATCTTGGTACTTCGACCTGACAGCACTTAATAAAACAAGGTAATTGCATTTATATAAAGTATATATAAATGTAGATGAGGAGAATCTGTATAACATGGCAACGAATGCCTTAACATATGAAGCAATCACAAACTAGTATATGGCTTTGTGTATTAGGGCCTACTGCTTGCACCACACATATAGACAGTCATTTATCTCCAATGTGAAGAAGCAGTCTGGATTTAGGGCCTGCACCTGGACTGATATCTCCTACCTGTCCAAAACCAGCCCTCGCAGTGACATTCACCAGTCAATATGTAGCATGTTATCCTACAATCCTCAGCCGCTAAAATCCCACTACAAACAGTGAATTTGGCAATACTTCTCAACAGCCCCTACATCCTTGATAACGTGTGGCCACTAACAAGGGCCACACCTCAAAACAAATAAAGGTGGTGCTTCCAAACCTGCTGGCAATACTTCAACTGCCATACAAGGAGTTGACAGATGACTTAATTGTGTATGCTAAAAGCTTGTTTAGTGGACATTTGTGTTTGTCATTAACCTTTTAAACATTTTATTTTAGTCCAATCTTGCATACATATGGCACGTGTATTTTATAAAGATGTTTTACCATTTCATGTGATTAAAACAATGTTTAGTCTTATATATTGTATATATAACTTCCGTGGGACGCATTTATGTGTCCTGACCCACCACTTAGGAATCGCTGCTATAATGCAAAAATGAACATCACACATTTATCACTAATATTCCCTCCATGCTATCCTTTGGCATAATGTGGCATAACGTTGTAATTGCAGGTGACATTGGACAAACAGTTTTAAAGTATCCTTTTTCAGGCATCATGTGCTGGTCTTGAGTCAGTCTTGAGGCCTCTAGCTTTTGGTCTGTATTCTAGTCTGTACATCTAGTTAATCTGTGACACTACACAACTAGTGCCAGAGGCCTACATTGCCACTAATAGTGCTGTCCACCAGGGACCAGAGCGGTGGTATTGAGGTTCCCAGCCCTGAAGCAAACTCTGCACCTCGGCTGTGGAAGTTGACAGGACTCACAGGAGTGCGGATGTAGCCTCAAGGCTAAGTGTTAAACCACCCTCACAGCCCAGACAGCTAGTGCAGTCTGACAACTTATTAAGCTAATACGCACAATGTGTAGGGACACACATTAGCAACAGCTTTCAAAACACAGGATCATATTTCGTAGAAAAATGTTTTCCTTATTAATTTCTGTAATGAGTGCATGGGTAGGTCACAGTGTCTCTCTATCCTCCCACCCACTGCTGATCTCATAAAGATATTAACGTCAAAATAATTATGAACCATGACATAATGACAACCTTGAATTTTGGTCAGCCCTATAGGTAAAACCATACAAATCCCATCAGTAGCCCTAAAATGCTAATTTTGCTGATAAGGGAGAAAGGATCAGGGGTGAACAAGTTAAATAAGCATCCTTCTTTTTCAGTAAAATGATTTGCTATAAGTTATAGGTTAGTGAATGTAAGTTACAGTGTGTATTTGTGTTTAAGAAAGCATGAGCCGGCGACGTAAAAGAGAAACAGAGGCAGAGTGAGAGTGTTTTAACTCAAACACTGACAACTGGTCATAAAAGTTTAGTGGAGTTGAAGATGACCAGCAACATGGCCCTCCGTGGCCTTCAGAAACAGCCCGGCTCAGGTTACCAGGGGAGGCTGAGGGGCCAAGGGAGCAGGATGCTCTCCTCACCCAGAAGCCATAACTCTCTCTGGGCCAGAGCCTCTGTCACATACAGCCTCCCATAGACAGAGCGCCCAATCACCTTTAAATCTGTTCTCATCGACGGCGTCCATTAACATTCCTACCAACCTGGCAGAGAGTAAATGCAGGTTAAGTGGGGTGAGAGCAGTGGGGTAGAAACTGGGGAATAGACCAGAGCTGTGGAGTAAGAAGGCTCTGGGGGAGAGCTTTACATTGGGATGACCCCAGTGTGGAGGGATACTGATAGAGATCGAAGCAGAGGGTTTCACAGCAGGACAGACCTGGAGCTGGTCTGAATCCTCCACTCGAGTGCACAAGGCCACACTAAATCACTGACAAATAACACCACTTACAGCACTGCCAAGGCTGTTGAGATCCCCGGCCGTAAACTGGTGAATGTGGGTGGAGGGATGCTTTTTCTACAAAACATGTTTATCTTTCATTAATCATCAAACTTTTCAGAATATTTTTACCTGAAGCTATAGGTCTGAAGAATGTTTTTTAATGTCTGTTTTCAAAATGTCATGGTACGATTCAGTATTTAGGCTTTATAGAGAAAGACAAACTTATAAATTCTTTGCACATTTTTCTCTCATAGGGATCTTTGTTTGTTTGAGCCAGACGGAACAAACAGTCACATAGATAGCAAGGTGATGAGCAAGCTAAAGTGCATAAAAAAACTGAATCCAGGAATCACCAGGAGGCAGTTTAGTAGCAGTACATTATGTAGATCTAACAGGGATGACCCCGACTGTCCCAGGTCAGCAGTGGACAGCAGAGTGGCCCGTCTGATATATACCAGAGGCACTGTGCGCCTACTCCCTAAACCATTACACCACCTTCACACCGTGACACTGGGGTTACATCAGTGAGGAGGCAAACATTATAAAGATAAATCAGTATCAGGACTCGAACCTGCACCACTGTCTATGGCCTCACACCAACAGGCCACATCAATTTTTACAAGAAACACTAGTAAAAGGTAAAATAGTTATAAGCAATAAAATACTATAAATAAAATAAAACAACTAAAAAAATCCTTAATTTGCATATTTACAAATCTATAAAAAATAAGAATAGTGGTAAATATATAGATGTGTAATAATATGTAGATACAGACAAAGAGGTAGGGTAAGGATAACGCAGTGTGATGATATGGATGAGCATGAACACAAATAATAAAAAACCATCACAAAAAATTTTCTTGTTCATACTCTAAGATACTTTTAAATTAAGTGAAATTAATATCATTAAGCTAAGGTATTAAATAATATTGTGTTTTTCCAGACAAACTGTTTTAGTGTAAAATGTATTAATGTTAACTGGCAAAAATTTTCCCAAGAACAACAATGTTTTTGGCATTACAGAAAAGGGCCTTGCATAATCTTCTATTGTCTCTTGTATTATAGTTTCTAATATCCAGGGAGAATAAAATGATGGTAAACTGTACTGTCTGAATCCAAAAGTTTCTGAACATGGGCCAGTCACTGAAACTTTGCCAGGACCCTTGTAACTGGCACTATTGAGGGTCCTGCGTAGGAATAAGCCTGTTATATGGGAGAGTTTAACATCGGTGCAGGTTGTGTCACATTCCATTCTTGGCTGAGGTTCACTGAAAGCCCCCCTTTCCTGCTCTGGTTCCTACCGGCTGATTCACTTAATTACTTTGCCTCTTTCTTCTGGGAGAGTTGTGAGAACTCTCTCCCATCGCCACAAACTATTCTGCCCAAACCACCACCACAGCCCCACGGCCACCATTAACCTAATTATCTTAATTAATTGCATCTTTGCAAACAGCTTGAGTAATAATCCCCACATCGGCATCAAAGAAGTCTTCCAAGAATATGAGTTCATACTGTTTCTCACCAGAAGACTTTTACTGAACCATTTTCATTGTCTTTAGGAGTTTTTGAGGTGCTCCTAATAGATTTATATTAAGTGTGAATTCATTCTTATCACAATTTAGCACAACTTAACTCAACTTACACTTGTGTTAAACTAGTTGTGTTGCTAAATTTAATAATGTCATCAGTTTTGTAGTTAAGTACTGATACTAAGGAAGTTGGCAAATCATAATAAAACATATTACTGTATATAATTAAGAAATACTGACAGTTATTACTTTAGACCCAGGACCTAAATCATAGTGTTGTGATAATAGTGTTTACTTAGCAAGCATATTTGCCCTTCTGTGAAAAGATCATATAACTTTATTAGGGCTACCAGTATTTCGAGTCATTGGTCTAATTTAGTGGTATGACCATGCTACTAGAGTATCACATATGTCAGCCCAATCACAAGCACATTCTGGTAAGTCCTGCTCTTCCCTAACCCTAGTCATAACCTGAATGTATTTCAGGGAACATAGGTACCTGTGCATTTCTAAAAGTACCTCTGTTCCCTAGTACCAATGCTTCCCTGTCCATAGAAACCAGGGAAGATAAGTACAGGACAACATAGGTACTTGCACATTCTGATAAGTCCTAATGTTCCCTAACCTTAATGTATTTCAGGAAACATAGGTACTGGGGAACATGGGGCATGAGTCTGACCCCCATATTCACAGATACGTCAATCCAAAAAGCTCTTTAAACCTCTGTTAATACAAGTTAAACACAGCTCATAATCAAATGATCGCAACAAAACGTGTGTAATCTAAGCAAATGGGAAGCTGAGTTTGAATTAATTTAAATGTTTCTTGGCTTAAATTTTTTTAAGTAAAGACAGGAATTATCATCATCCCTGTCAGAGCAATCTACTGTAACTTTAGACTACGCTGTTGAAACACTGTTGAAGTGATACTACTACTGTGTGCATACAGATTTATTTGATTAATTGTGGAGCCTGGGAAAGTGTGCACAGCAAAGCGAGGAGGAGAAGGAGGAGGAGGAGGAGGATGATGTGATGGGGCAATGGGAGAAAAGTGATGGCATGGTACAGCCTTGAAGGAAGGGGGGGTGCACTTTGGCAGTCCCGATCTGTGAAGAAGCTAATGGGCTCTCATCCCCTTCCCACGCCCACCACATGTTTTCTGATGACCACTCAAGCGTTTGTGACAGATATGGGGCTGGCTACCGGCACCGCTCCACTCAGCTCAGCCCGCTTCAGCGCTGTGGGCTAAGTCGGCGTCCTTCTGATGTCAAGTTAGTCTGTATGTGATTCCAGCGCTGGCATTGCATCAATCAGTAACCAGCTTCTAATAATGTGAGGAGGTTGATCCCACTTATAGTTGAAATAATGAGAGATGAAAGACAGAAGCATGGCTTAAGCAGCCGACTGATAAACTAGTGTTCAACTGGGAGCCATCACAAATTAAAGTTTCATCTCTGTCAGCAAAAAAAATAAGAAGCGCTTTTTCCACCACAGGACAAATCATGAGCCAACGTCACAAGACAAGGTGATAAAAACATCAGCGACACGCAAAAGCAGTCAACAACTGGTTCAGTGACACTGTCTTTTAAATGAGTTACTAATGCTCTATGAGTGAATAATAAATGCCATATAAAAACAAAGTAAATGACGACAGCATTTAGGCCATGAAGCACAGTTCAGACCCCCCAAGTAAATGTACTCCAAGTAAATGTACACAACAAAAGACTTTGTTAAATAAAGTGTGAGGTGTACTTAAGTAGAAAGTACTCACTATGATAAAGTACTACTATTACTACAAATATGATTGCTGCTACTACTACAACTATCATTAGATTACTATTGTTATTACTACTACTACGACTATAAGCTTCAGAGGTGGAAGATGTATTCAAAATATGTACTCAAGTAAGAAGACTGTTATTTAACAATAATATTAGTCATAGTAGAAGTATAGGTACAGCAGGGCCACAACTAATGATTATTTTGATTATCAATTATATTTTTGATTATTTTTACGATTAATCAATTAATAATTGGATAGTAAAGCACGAGTAAAGTTTTTTACAGTTCTAAAGAAAAGATAATTCTACTGAAACTCACATCATTTTTACATTTGAATCGGACCAAGCTCCAAGTTTGCCACATGAAGACGTCTGAATGCAGCATAAATAAACACACAAAGATATATTTAATCAATAGCAAAAAATGTACAATGTTTTTAACTGTTTCTGAGGCTTTACCACTATGTCTTGGTAAATAAACCTTCTCTGAGAACTGTGTTTCAATACTTAGTGTTTCAGTACTCCAGTTAGCCATTAATCGATAACTAAACTAGTTGACCATTATTTCAATGATCAATTCTAATCGATTAATCCAATTTGTTGTAGCCCTAAGGTACAGTAAAGTAATGAGTGTAAGGTACAAAGTACTTGCAACTACTACCGCTATAGTGCAACTATTACTACAATTAGCACCGTTGCTATCACTACAGCTATTACTATAACTATTATTACCTATAACTAATCCAGCCACATGGGTCACAATCGAGTGTAATCTTTGTGCCAGAATATGAAGATTGCTACTTACTACTATTATCACTACTGCTACATTTAATACACACAAGGGCAGTCAACAAATTGTTGAGCACCACTTACTGATCGTCTATGGGAGAAAATTAAATGTGCTGTCATATAAACTGAAGACAGTACTTTGGATGTGCAGCTCAGTCCGGACATCATCCATTCCAAATTGTGAGAATAAAACCTCGAGCTGCCAATTAGCCGATCCAGAGAAGACGGTTGTTGTGATTGCGCTGTGTTCTTGATCTGACGGCGAGGAATGTGGCCACCTTTGATCCAGTGACAACATTCAATTAGATAAGGTTAACTAAATTGACCTCCTACACTCGACTACTTAGTTCACAACGGGATAAAGTGTAAACAGCCCTGTGTGACAAAATACCAGGGATTACCACCGGCCACTTTAGCAGAAAGTCACCCTACACCCTTGCAGGGATATCATAAACACTTGTACAGTTTAGCTTTTGTAAGTAAACTTCTCAGGTAACATAGGGATTTCAAATAAGGGTTTACAGAGCCAAGTGTGTAAAATGTATGGAAATCGTACAATAATATATAATCCAGTCACAAAGGATCGCAAACTAGTGTACTTTTTTGCTGATCCCATGCCCAGAGAAATCTAATCCTGAAAAACTAGTTGACATTTTATTAAGATTACACTCCTACAATATAATTTATTTATTCTTTAAAATGTGGGCATAAATTGGATAGAAATATTGTCAGAAAATTAATCTTGGCGTCATTAAGTCTGTAGTGAGATCATTTGATGAGCTAATAACATTTCACATGCCAAAAACGACCAATTACCTCTCTTTCTCTCACCCACTGACCTGTTATACTGATACAAATGCTTTAGAAGTGAAACAGAGGTGACCCAGAATGACCTCCTTCACATGCAAATGCCTACTTGTCATCTCTTATCGACTTACATGCCAATTGCTGGATTTCTATAAACATATTTACACAACCCTGAGCCTTGAAGTGATTTCCAGTATACAACCCGTATGTCCCGAGGATCATGAGCATCCAATACATCCAACAATAATATTACAGACTCTGCTTTTCGAAAATGCTTCTTATATACCTATAGGCATCATACTGAAGTGCTGCCTATTAATAGATTTAGTTGCAAAACGCTCCAGCTGCTTTTTTTTAATAGCAAAAACGTTCTTCTCCAGCCTTGTGTTGCCCCAGTCCAGTGATACAACCCTTTTCATTCATCTGGGCTTTGGACTAGCACCAGGAGGACACTGGCTTGACTCCTTGTGGCTAAATATCCCTTGCATTTAAGATAAAATGCGTAATAATTATCAATAGCTCATGAGGTACTTGGCTATCATGGCAAATTCAACAGAATACTGGATCTCTTTTCATACCCCCAGTTGACCCCATCCTCTTGTCGACTGTCCCCTGCCTGCAGCCCTTGGCCCTCTGCCTCACACTCCAGCCCGGGTTTAAGCACTGTGAGAGCAGCCTAAGTAGCCCAAAACGTCACAGATGAACAGCTCCAGTAATGGGCTGTGATTGACCTCAATAGCCTTTTCTGTTCCCCCTCGGCGGATCTAATCTCCACACAGAGACACTGATAAAACACAATGTAGGGAGTAACTTTAAAGTGGAAAGACGATCCAAATAAAACAGAAACAGGGAGAGACATGCTGTAAGTACTACAACAGATTAATTTCTAACATATACAATGCAATACAAAAGTAATCGAACACCATCCTTAGATATTCTTCTATGGCAAGATTGCTGTGGGAGTTTCTAAATCCAAATCAACTTTATTTGTGTAGCCCATTTTGCAAATAAGACAGTTTCCAAAGTGCTGCAGCTCAAACAATAAATAACAATAAATTACTCTATTTAGCTCCACTAGTCTCCATTAAAATAATAAGAACCAGTAAAACCAAGTAAGAGCAACACAGTAAAATAACAATAAATAAGTATAAAAACAATGAATTAAATAAAAACAAAACAATATAAAAGACACAGGACCACACAATTCACGCAGAGTTAAAAGCGGGTCTTATTCGACCGTGGGGGCCGCTCTGACGTAGGGAGGCAGAGCGTTCCACAGTATGGCACCGACCACAGAGAAGGCCCGGGCTCCCCTGGTTCTAAGTTTCGTCTTAGGAACCATGAGCTGGAGCTGGCCCTTGGACCTCAGTGAACGCGCTGGTGTGTAAATTTGTATCAGTGAGAATGGGGGGGTGATATGTTCTGGTTTGGTAGCAGAACAAACAAACTCAAGGGGCAACGGCACAAAGCCACTTCGAATACCGGTAAATTTAATGCTCTTAACTGTGTTTGAGATAAGCCAATTCAGTTTGATAAATATCTTATCAGTATCTAAAAGGATCATACTAAAGTTGTAAATACACACTATTATAAGAATAATTAGTATTAGTATTAGTAACAGAATCTAATCCAAATCTATCAGGGAACTGGTCTGCAAATTAGCTGTTAGCCTGATGGCCTATGAACATAGTTGCACCTGATACTGTAACAGTGTTTTTTTTTTTTTTGTCTTGTCCCTTTCAAATAAAAGTATAAATAAATAAATGTATAACTGTAGCGTGTGTGTAAGTGTCTCATGTTTATAAGGTTATAATGACATAAGCATGGGGCATTATGAAATGACATCTATGAAAAAACAATGCACCGAACTGTCAACACAGAAAAGTGGGACAATTGTTATAATCTGTTGTTAGCATACTGAGCAGAGAAAAATGAGAAAAAAATGTGCATGTGTGTTGTACAGTATAACCAATGTGGCAATGAATGATCTGCATTACCATTCATTCACTGCACCTCTGTTCAGCAACATTAGGCAGTTGTAATTTAACACACGTAAATGAGAGAAGAGCACATGGAAGAGTCCTACAGCAGGGCTCTCCACATTCACACCCCATCAACAGAGTC
The DNA here is from genome assembly GCA_020698575.1 of Bostrychus sinensis. Lineage (NCBI taxonomy): Eukaryota > Metazoa > Chordata > Actinopteri > Gobiiformes > Eleotridae > Bostrychus > Bostrychus sinensis. Next base: position 12,778,434 of record CM036247.1, read on the forward strand.
ACTTCAGCCCACTCACAGAAACAAAAGACTTTGAGGAGCAAGTGTTTGAGCGTATGAGTGTGTGCAAGTGGCTGCTGCACCGCTGTGAGCTGTGCATGCGTCTGTGTGAAGTGGTGAGATCAAAGTCAGGTGGCGCCTCGTTTCCACCTGCTCTCATTACTCTTACAGACTTCCACTGTAACATCCCACCTGTCTCTGGCTCTGGTATATTCATAACTGTCACATGACCGCCCTATAAACCAATCAGTCAGCAGCATTTGGCATGTGTGTTGACTGCATTTGACTAAAAACATTGATGATAGAGGTGGAGAAGGGAAGGTTTAATTCTCACACATGCCAAACAGTACAATGTCCTATCTGGCAATGGTACAGATCCTAGAAAAAAATAAATAAATCCTGGATCCAGATGGTGTTTAGGTCCAAAACGAATAATTTCTTCCTTGGCCCACTACTGACTACTCACTGAAAATGTAATCAAAACCATTTTGTTTTGAGTTATCTTGCAAACAGACTCAAACATTACTTCCTGGGCAGACAGTTGACAAAGGTTTGCATACCAAATCCTACTCTCGCAACATTCCTTCCTCCATCTGTTTAATGGAAACAGCAACAAGGGGAGCTTTAATATGAATTAAGCAACTAAATATGCTAAGTATTACAGGCCCGGGACGCTCTCTAAGGATTAATTCTCTTCAGCTTTCATAATTTGCCCCAATACGTTTAAATGAAGATTAAAGATCACTTTGTTCCCTTATTCCCACAGCTCCCGTGGTATGGTAAAGAGATCAAACTGCAGTCCTTTATAGAGAACATCTTTAACATTTGCTCTGCTCTCAGTGCGCTTGATTAAATGTAACATTTTGAGATCCCAGAGTTCTGAGAAGAGCATAAATCATTGTCTCGCAGCTGCTGGCGTGCCTGGGGAAAACACATGCGATCCCTCACTCTCTGCCATTCTTTTTTTGTCTCCCTATGATCATGAAGCCCACCCGACCCGCCGCAGTCACAGTGCTTTAAGGTTTTTGGGGGGAACACCTGCAGGCTGCTGCTCGCCCCGAGGTTCAGCACAAACCCCGGCTCCTCACACGCCCTCTGCCCCTCCACCCCCCAAAACGGGCCCCTTTAGTTCCCCTTAGTGTTCCCCATCAATCAGCTGTGACAGACCCAAGACCAAGCCATAGAGTCATAGTCATATAGCAGCCAGAGAGCCACTGTCCAGGCCTTAAAATGATCAAACTTTCTCGTGAGTAGCGCTGATAATTTACACTCAGTGAGCACTGGTAACCATTATGGACGACAAAGCCAAAGATTTCTGGTCCTACTGATCCACGCGGCTCTACTCTCCTCTGATTAACTTCACCAGTGACTTATAGATCTCATGCCAGTCAAAGGGATACAGGCATCCGTCCCAGTAAGTGTTGGTGAGGGATGACAAGCGCTTGGCTCGCAGCTGCGCCCATGTGGAGGACTAACCTGTGCCCTCTTGAATGAGCCTGCCAGCCCGGATTGCTGCCTGCTGTGGCTTAAAAGCAACTACCTCCATCTTTGAGTTGTACAAGATGCTTCCCAGTCTAGGGGCTCTGGATTTTTTTCATATCTCATTCGTTACCAAACATTTTTGAATAAAAGCAAAACCTATTTCTACCATTAATCATGTTTAGATTTATTAAAGACAAAAATATAAAGCGGCGTGTGAGTATCGTAGCCAAAAGTCTTTGCAGGATCCATCTGGAAAGGCCGCTAAATTAGAAGAAATCATCTGGAAGGGCTACGCAAAGGCAAGATTATATTACTATGCCTTTAGATCTCTAAAGACAGCGTTTCAAAGCAGTGGTCTATTTATGGATTAAAAGCCGCACATTAAATTGTTAATTTATTAGATTGTTCTAGCCATTTGAAACAGTTGGGTATCTACAAGCGTATGGGGAGCCCTCAATCTGTGACCCATAGTCTTCCAAACATCAACCCGCTGACTCTGTCTCTATGTAAACTGAAATTTCTTTTTAATTTTCTGGTAAACACATAGACAGAAAACAGATGTCATTGGCCGTATTTGAAAGCAGGCTCATCTCTTTCCATCAAAGAGGAACCATAGAAGATTAAAATGCGGAAAATTGACATGAAACACACTACTGCTCAGTTTAATTATCTTGTTTGTATGGAAAATTTCTTCACAGCAGAGAAAATGCCTGCATCTTTGACAATTAAAATTATTTTCAAAGGCTGTGCATCAACTTTTGTAATATAACTTGACCAAATATATTGAAAGATGCTTCAAAGTGAGTTCTTAAAACCTAAAATAGGAGGCAACAGCTCCTGGTGTGCATTATAGGAGCCATAATAAAATACTGGCAATTTCCAGAGCCTGTCACATCCCCTAAGAAGTGAGGCAGAGCAGAGATCACACATTCAAAGTCAGTGGGAAACACGGATGGCAAGACTTTTGTGGTGTAAAAACCAACTGCTGCACTCAATCAAACACAATGAAATATGCACATAATAAGTACAAGCGAATAGACATGCACGGTGGCATTCAAAAACATGATTAGATGCATCAATCTGAGCCAACTTTTTGTCAAATCTTGGGTGAAAAAAATACCTCGCAGCACACCTGTCCAGTGAAAACTTACAAAAGACAGAAGCGAGTAATTACATGTAAACAAAAATGAAAAATGGGACAGTGTCATAATGTTTTCAGCATGTATAATTTCTCTTACTGTACTTTTCTTTACATATTACCCTTTGTGAGTGTGCTAAATGGAGTCAACAGATACACATGGTACAAATAAACAAGTTTTGAAGCCAACGCCAAGTGCTTAAACAATTGAAAAACATCACTAGACTGTGTCCCTCCAAGTTGGTCTTTGGGGAGCAGAGGGTTCAGCCCCTTTGGTTTGGTCCTGCTCCACCTTTCATCTCCAAAAGAGACGTAGCATCCATCATTTCATTAATGCTCCACTCACTGTGTGCCCCTCTGGACGACAGCTAGGACACACGGGACATGTGCACCAGCAGAAAGACTTTGATGTACTCTTGATTAGGATACAAAACGCAGACCTGGACTGAGACACACAGAAACGTTCCGGGACAGATGCACTAACTTGGCTGCCTCTTCGTTTTTTGCTGAATAAAAGGAGCGCACACACAAGTATATAGAAATGTTCCAGTCTGGCCACATTGTTACTGTCAAACAGCGCTGCCCTCTCCAGCTTTGAATGTACTGACAGATTACAGAGAGCAGACAACAAAGACGGGTGTATGAGTGAGCATATGGATGTCTGTGTTATTAATATTTATACTGCCATAAACAAGTGAAATCATATCTTGTGGCTTTGTTGCTGTTTCTAAAGCTTTACAAATTGTTGTTTTTATGCAAATGCTAAATGAACAAAATATACTGGCATCTAAATTTGCAACAGCAATGCAAACTATGTCTAGTTTTGGTGATATTAAGGCTCATCTTAATAAGACAGTGGCATGTTGAGGTGGTAAAATTAACACATAATGTAGGGCCTCTCTGTGAATTCATTGTACAGAAGCCAGGACTAAAAAATGGTAGCAGCATACAGCTTTACCTCCAGCCTCTCGTACTACACACAAAGGTTTAATCTCCTATATACCAATGATTGGCAAGACACTGATTTTTATTTATTGACATTGGTTTTTAAATGTAAACAACTTATATCTCATATATTAATGCTGCATTCATGTGGTGCTGGGGTTTTCGAGATGTGAAGTCATTTTCCCCGACTTGTTTATGTTCATGTAATTTTATCTCGGAAAGTCAGGATATTGACATCACCAGGAAAACCAACAAAATTACTGTTCAGCAATGTTATTTATTAGTGTTTAACACAGCTAACTAGTAAGACTTAACATTAGCTTTGTCACCACTAAAAAGCTAAACGTCAATACATTTTGCAAATATAGCTTTAGCCAAACAGCTTGGAACTTTGGGGTAAAATAAATTAACGAAAGTGATTAGCATTTCTAATGCTATTCTATTACTTCTAAGTGAGCGACAGCTTATAGTAAATATATATTATTTACAACGTTTAGTCAAAAAGCTCATGTATGAAACGTAAATTAATAAAGCCACTTTTCTGCTATGTCCATGAAGCAGATGATGCCCAGAAGGGAAGTCAGAAGGTTTTGACCCAAGTCGCCGAAAAACGGAAAAACATTTTCCCGTGTTTCCAAGGACCACATTTACCTGGACCTAGAGTAGTGAAAACACAATCAGGCCACCCGGAGTCACAAGCCGGTGTAGTCTTTGTGCCAGTCCCAAGCCAGAATAAATGGATAGGGTGGTATCTGGCATAAAAACTATGTCAAATCAATACGCAAATCACAATACAATGGGAGGAAGATAAAGTTACTGAACCAAACCAACCCATACTGATAAGACCTGCTCCAGTGAAAAAACATCTACTGATTAAAGACACTGCCCCACAACATAGAACTAGCAATGCTACAGCAAAATTATACTTGAAAATCTCTAAAGACAATGCACAATTTCCAGACAAGGTCACATAGTTTCTAAAGTTAGAAAAATATTAGTAATGTAAGATAGACCAGACAGCAACATGTAGACAGAACAAAAAAGACAAGAAAAGAAAAGAAAAAAAAAAAAAATCATAAAAAAAAATCATATATATAAAAAAAGTGAAACTTGTATTGCTGCAGTGATGAGAAAGAGTGCAGGCCTCCCCTGGTTCACATCTGCTGGAGATACAGTCACTGCTTCTGGAGTCGGCCCCCAAAAACTCATTTTTACCTTTATCTTTCTCTCTCTCTCATTCCTCATGTTTCCTTTCAGTCCTGTCTGGTTTGTGTTCAGATCAGGTTTTAATATTCAAAAATATGTGCTGTACTTTATGAGCTGAAATGATATGCCTCCTAAATCAAAATAATAGTCTGATCCCGCATGCTGACAATAACTTCTCTGAGAAATCCGTTGCAAAAAGTTTAAAATATCCTATCTTAAATGAATAAAAAAAACTATGACTATTTATCAAACCTTTCCTCATCTTACATGTTCAATTTGTGGGTGTACCATCGGTGGACAGTGGGAAAGTGAAACCTAATGTCTCTAACCCATTGAGATATTGGTATATTGGTAACCTACAGCTGCGGCTTTCCTTAATAGTGTTGCATCAATCTCTACCATCTTGTCCCAGCTGATATTTATATCCCGCAGATCTCAGTTAATTTATGAACCAGTTTGTGGGATAATGGAAGTTAAAACAAGACCAAGTGATGTAAATCTGTGAGACTGAAAACCACTGTGAAACAAATACTTCATACTTTATATAGTTTTACAAATTACTCTACTTTCAGAGGCCCATACAGTGTCGTTTAAAGTTGGTTTAGGAGACTCAGGGGCTAGAGGTATAAAGTATGTTGTCTTCGCTACTGTTAAAAAGCATAGATGATAAAAAATGTTAGCCTGGCTGGCCAGACAAACTCTTTTCCTGTTCTATACAAAGAAGTCAGTCTGGTATCCCTTCATGTAAATTTTGTTTCTATGGGTGAAACAATCCCAGGCAGAGTAACCATTCAGATAAACAAAAGGCAGTCCACCTCTGACCTGTAACCCAAACAAATGTGGCGGATTCACACCATTTTTGCCATAAAACATCAGAATATGGCATACTATGAGCAGTTCTGTACATATTTCTGAACAGGGACAGCAGCAGAAGCCAGTTGCACAAAGACTTGTGGAAAAAGTGGGTTTGTTTGAATGTGGTTGTTACGTCGGACGTCAGCAAGACTTTATTGCTGTTAAAATGTCAACAAGACAAAGAAAACATCCCGCAGAGGTCTGAACAACAAGGCGGACTTCAGCAGAATCAACAGGTGACGAAGGAAAGCACAAACCACATTTATCGGGTGAGAGAAATTATTAAATTTGCTCTGCATCCGTCCTCATACGCCGTGCTGCAGATAAACGGCTGTGATAGGCCAGTTCCAAATCAACAGGAAAAAAAATGGTTTGCTGCAAGACAACCACACTGTCCTGCTTTCAAAAAGAAAGTAGGACAGGGTGGCTCGGCTGTCATAATACAAACCAGCCCTTTTATGCTACTAATGTTAGTCACATGCAGCATATGCCACACCAATGAAATGAAAAAATAAGTACCGTATTTAACGCACTATAGGGCGCTCCGGATTATAAGGCGCACTGTCACTGAATGGTCTATTTTCTTTTTTCACTTTTTTCACATATAAAGCGCTCCGGACTAAAAGGCAAAACAAAACAGTCAGTTAAGTCAGACAGTCAAACTTTATTCAACGCGTTCACCATAACTCCCAAACTTGTTCAGTTGTAACGCGTGAATAAAAAACAAACCGCTGAATCAAACAATAGCGTATTTACACAACTACACATTACATTATATAACTCATAACTGTTCAGTTAACATTATAACAAAATACAACACAATACACTCACTTTTTCAGTTCATTCCTCGCCCACAAATCCCTCAAATTCTTCATCTTCAGTGTCCGAGTTAAACAATTGGGCAATTATGGCAATATTATGCTGAAGCACAGTATGTATTACTCCGCAATGCTCCTGACTATGGTAGCCGTAAATAAATTCATATATAAGGCGCTCTGGATTATAAGGCGCACTGTCATTTTTTGAGAAGATTGAAGGCTTTTAAGTGCGCCCTATAGTGCAGAAAATACGGTAAAATTTTGCTGTGTGTTGGGAAAGCAAAAACTTGGTCAAAATAAAGCATGTTACAAAAATAGACTATATATTTTAGCTAGTTTCTGTCAAACATCCAAATACTTCTTCTAAACTGAACCTAAAAAGTGTCCTGAGAAATAATTGACTGTGATGATAGATGTGCTGGAAGGAGCAACAGACACATAAAAGAAGAAGGAAAGCAAAGTGAAGGAAGTAATTTCTTAACACTTTTTACCGGAGTTCCTGCAATCATCTCCGTTCTGCGGGACCTGCACAGAAAACGCCAGCAGGTCAGGGGCCAGCAGAGACTCAGGCTTGCGGATCTCATTAAGCCAGCGGCTCATGTGCAGCTCTTTGGTGTCAGACGGGCCCTGGATCAGAGGAACCAGCTTCTCCTTCATCCCCTCTCCTGAACCTGGGCAATGCATTTAGAAAAGTGTGCAGTGAGCAAAAATGACTGACAAGAGTTTTGAAACGTTGTTATTTTAAAGTTGTGGTATATAAGAGAAAAGCTACTTGAGTTTTGAGTAATGCGTGCTTGTACATATGATCAAAGCACACAAGCCTGACTTAAATGCCAGAAGCAAAGTCTAGAATAGACAGTAGTATATAGTAATGAGTGACTTTAAGGTATACGCATGATAAACTGGATGCAACAGTGCACAGTATCTACAACATACTAAGACCCTCAGGTTGTGGGAGAAAATTGTGGAGAAGTAGCAGCAGCTTCAGTGCTTTGATATAATGTGTGAGAATTTTATTTGGTCATGACAAGGTTAAGTTTCAAGTCAGGTTTTAGACAATATTGTAAAACCTAAATATGCAAATAGTCCCAAAATGAGAAAATGAATGAGGAAATATTAGGTATATAGCAATAGTTGAATTAGTAATGAGATTTGTGCAAAATATTTCAAAAAAGTTGATAAATGTCCACACTAACTCCTCAGAGCAAAGTGATAGGAAGAAGTAGGATTTCTCTGGTTCAGACAGCAGAGTACAAACTTCTTGTACATTATGAAATGAATTAGAATTGCAATCCTGAACTGAATTAAAATCCTGCATGTTACTCAACATGTGCATTGTTCTTGCATATCTATATGTTAAACAGAAAATATCACTGATCCTGACCGAGTTTCCCATGTCTATATTGACAGCTGTAGTGTGTTTTAATCTGACTGACATCATGTGCAGTATGACCTAGTGAACTCGATGCTGTGACACTTGTTTCAATAACATGGCTGCCATCAAAGACATGGACGGGAGCCAATAACAGCGCCCCGGGAAAAAAAAGAGAAGCAACTGATTCACACAGCTGGAGAGACACCAAGATAAAGCTTGAGACTGGGGCTGAACAACTTTGGAAAAAAATGTAATTGTGATTTTTCTTTTTTTAAACCAGCAATGTGTTATTTTTTCCTTCTGGGTGATTGAAACCAACACAATAATATTCTGTATAAATCAACTTGCTTATGCTTAATGTGTTACTAATAAATTAGATAGCACGTTAATTTATATGAACTGACAGATAAAACCACAGTAGTGTTGTAAAGATGACAAAGCACTCACAAGTCAAAACTATTTCTGTGTATCATTAAGTATTGCCCAAGGACACAACTGCAGCATGCAATCCCAGTAGCAGGGATCAAACTACCAACCTTCCAACTTCCAGTTGGGCAACCAGCTGGAAGTTGGAAGGTTGCTACTGAGCAAGCAATTTGTTGTAAAACTGAAATCAAGTAGCTGTCCTATACCAGTAAGTTATCACTAAAAGCTTGGTGATAAATTGAAAATGTAGTTGTCTTTGAATTGCAAATGTAAGTAATTGTTCAGCCCTACTAGGGACAGATAGGCAGAGAGTGGAGTGAATAAAAGTGTGACTTGAAGTAGGTAAAAGGAGGAATCTGGTCAGTCCCGGTCCACTCTGTCTGTCCTTCCTACACAGTGAGGCAGTAAAGTTTTAACAGGCCACAGCTGCACACACCTGGAGTCCTGGCGCACACTTTTACTGCTCCCACGGTCCCTGACGCGCATTTCACCGTCGCACGACTGCACAACTTCAGCTCCAGGTTTTGGACCGAGCCCTCGAGAGTTGGTGACAGGCCTGGAGATTTCACACCTAATAAAAAAAAAAAAAAAAAAAAAAAAAAAAACACAAAGTGAAAATGAAGTGAGGTCCAGCAGGTTTAATAGCTGCTGCTGGAGCTTCCCTTGATTGGCTCCTAATTGGTCTTGACCCGCTCTTTGTCAGCTGAAATAATGTAACAGGTGGAAGAGAGATTTTACAAGATCAAGCTGTTAAAAGGTGAGCATTTTCAACTCAAAGCTCCTTCTGAACAAATTAGGTTATAAAATAATTTTAATACATAAAACATTGTAAAACATCTAATTTAGAAAATAAAACATTAATGTTGTTTACATGTACAGGTGTAAATGTCAAACACACGATATTTGGCATTGGTTTAAAGGGGTTATGCTATGTAAAGCAGACTTTTTTTTAACTTTCTTTCATGTTATAACGTCATTCCCTCCTCAAAAACATACTTGGAGTTGTGTTTTGCTTCATTCAAGCATGTTTGAGTAAGGCTGTATTATCTGGCACCGCCTTTCTGTGAGCTCCAAACCACTCATTCCTACTTAACCCCATCCACTCCAGGAAGCACTGATCAATTAACAATCCCCCTACATTCAGTCGGCTCTTATTCATTTATCCCAAAAAAATGGTGCATAGCTCTGTTTCCACTGATTCCTCACAGCATCTTTAAATTTTGTAGTAAAATGGCATCATACAAAAAGTTTAAGAAGGTAAACAGCTTTTTTTACTCTGTTTTTGTTGAAAAGAGTGTAACACAGCAGCACTTTACTGCCCTCTTCACATGTATACAAGACCTTTACAAGTGATAAAGTTATTTAATTAAAAGATTAGGTCACTACAAGTCAATGTAAGTCATAATTCGTGTACTGGTTAAAAAAAACTGATATTTTGGTAAAATTCTATATAGTGTTAATAATCAGATTCAATTAGGATATTCATAAAAGATTATTTAATATCTTTTATCGCAATTTTATTATGATATGGCCACATGAAATAAACTTCAGGTGAATAAATAGAGCCCTTTTCCCAAGCACCTTCAATACAGAATCATTGTTTGACAAAAACTTCCTGGCCACGTTGTACTTTCATTTTGTGGACTGTCTTTCTTTAAACCTTTTACAATTTCCCCCCAAAATACAAATAAATGGCTGGTAAGTAATAGGGCCATACAAAGGAACATCCTATACAGTTTAGTGTAACTGTCGGTCACTAAACATAAGCACTACTTCACACAGACTCCAGATTTCACTCAATGGTCATCTCTATTTCTGGCAACTTAGAGTGGAAGAATCTGCTGTGTTTTGAAAATGAAGCCTGCTGCATTGAGGGGGTCTAGCTGCTCAACATGATTGCGTGTCATTGTTATTTATGTGCCGAGAGATTGTTTCAAGCTTATTAAAGAGATTAAGATGAGAGATAAAAAAAAAAATGAACCCAAAATGAATGAGCCTAGGAGTACATTGACAAACCATTGGGTGAAAGACAAGAAGATTTGTTTATTACTTGCTAAATTCTTCCAGTAAAATCCAATCCAGGGTTGTTCAAATGAGTTTCAATACAGTCTTGCATCACTAGCATAAGGCATTAATCCTCCAAAAATCTTATTTATTTGGCCAGTTAGTTGCAGGGGCCAACACTTAGACATATATTTACAGCCAGCCACTAGTATTAATTTATTAATCTACTTTAATGATATGCCTAACGATTAAGAGAAAGTAGCCTGTAACAAGAAGTATATACTTGAGTTAGTTCTTACAAGCCAGCTGGTTATTGTACTGACCAGTAACATATTTCTAGACAAATGTAGTAGTTAATAGGTACTTTTCTTGTATAAAACATTACAAAAGCAGCAGGAATTCAAACTTTTGTAATCCACACATCGTTTCTTCTTCTGTTTGATTTATTAATGGGGAAGGGGGGCTTAATGGTGACGTGGGGAAGTCTGCAGACACATAAAACAAAGATCATTTAACCCGAAGAATTACTGCCAATTGCAGAATTTCCTAACCGCTGACTTCCCTCGTCTCCCTCCCCAGACAAATTACCCAGCATCCTCTTCACCTGCTGTCTAAGAGGCCCTCAAAGGGGACTAATAGCCCTGTTTATGTCTTGCTGCCTACTGCTTAATCCACCTGTGTAGGCCTTTGTGGATTTTCTTACCTATCACTAAACATTTCAACTTTTAAAGACGCAGCGCATGAGCTTTCAAATGACAATGCTGTTTTCGATTACAAATTATCTTCACCTCGTTAAACATCTCGTCTTGCATCGTCACTTAGTATCTGCATTTTTTCTTTTTGGCACCGTTTCTCTGTGTAATAAGACACATTTAACGCTAAAATAAAGACTTTTTCCAACTTCATCTGGCAGCCATTTTTCAACAGCCAATCAAAGCGTCCCTTATTAAAGTGTGGCAGCAGATTAAAATCCTGAATAATACAGTCTGTATGAAATCATAAGGTCTCATTTTTTCACAGATGATTTCTATTACAATACACTATTAGATGATCATGAGTGTTTCCTCCAATATAAGGGAGGAAAAAAAGGGGTAGTTCCCGTTTACAGACTACTTTCAAGATTCATATCTTGAACATCTGAGGCCTGTTAGCTCTTTAGTGCTACAGGGGTATCACGATAACATGCAGCCCGGGCCACATAGATGTCCTAAAGGGCATGGTGCACCTGCTGGGGGGCGGTAGCTGTTTTTTGCACAAGGGGGGCTCTGAACAATGTTTTGGCCAGCTGTTGGGACTATAAAAAGTATGGTACACAGGAAGAGGGAAAGGCAGCGGTAGTTTCTCAGCTTTTATTCCGTTTTGTGTGTGAGAAGCATTAGCGACGTGTGCGTTTGGAGGTCTCTTTGAGTGACTTTGAGTGAGTGACTGAGATGTGTGCGGTGAGGCTGTTGCTCTGCTGAAGGGCAGGTGCAGGCAGAACATAAACACACAGCTAGGGGCCAGAGGCTATGGCACTCAATCAAATGGTGTGAGGGCAGACGTGGGCAGCTGGATTTGCCATCCCATAGGCTCTGCAGAGGTGAGGAAATGAATTAAAAGAGGAACGAGGAGCGAATGAATAAAAAATAACACTTAAAAAATGATGACTGACAAATGCTGCCCATTGTGTGGTTAGAAATGTTTCTTTGCTTTCCTGCATATTTCACATTATCATTCACAAAAGCTAATGTGGTGGGGCACATATTTTTTAGTATGTGTGTCTGTCTCTGTGTAGGACATCTGCAGACATAAAAGCCATGTTTTACACATTCCAACATGTCCTGCTCTTACAGCTTTGAAAAATGCTATGGGAAAGTCGTCTGCTTATAGAGCTGTGCCAGAGAGGTCTACACGCCTGCACGGGGGAGGCACACTTCCTGTAGCAGCTTATATTAAAAATATATTTTAATTGAAGAAAAGTTGTTTTATTAAATAAACCGAAGAGATTTACATGAGAGCGGTGAATTGTTACAAGATGAAAAAGGAAGTCAAAAGGAGGTGTTAAGTGCTATTGCAGCATCTGAGCCTACAGTGCGAAAGACCAAGCTGAAAAGCTAAAAATATCTGTCAGTAAAAAGATTTTAGATATAGATTATACAAAAACAGTGGTGAGATCAGCAGCTTAAAAGAAAGCTGTCAGTAGAGAAACTGAATATGACTGCTGACTATGAATGGATGTTTTATGCTAACACTAAATTTACAAAACAGTATTTAAGACCATTATAAGAACTTTGTATATGTTTAAAGTTCACTACACCTATACTATGCATTTCAGTGCTAACAGCATTTACTGTATTGTGGGGTTGCTTTTATATACCTGCAACATTGCACAGCCCATTAAACAAAAAAAACTTACTACATAAGTTCGAGTAGATGACTCTAAGATATTTGTAAAACCACTATTGCTAGAATTTGTTGCCAAATTCACATCCAACTCGCAAAGAAGACAGACTTCTCAGTTGTTACTTACATAAGTATTGATCTAATATATTTTTGACAAATAACACTGAAAAACTTGACTTAGATGTCCCGATTTGAATATTTAAGAACGAGATGAACTAAATTTATTACCTGGATATACAATTTAATACTTTCAAGGCCTTGATTTTGGCAACATCAAATGTAATACCTTTTTAAAACTTTTAAGACCAAAGAGCTACCCTGGATTTATTGACTACATGTCCACTTGTCATGGATTTAAAGGATACATAAATATAAAACTTGCTTTTTTTCATTTATGGTGTCACCACAGCAAATTATCTGTCTCCTAGCATGCAGTGATTTGTATATTAATTTGGAAAAACTTTTGCCCCTAGTTACCCTGAATTTATCTGGGCTTGGAACTGGCACAAAAAGTACATTGGGTTAAATATAATACTTGCTTTTGCTAATCAGATGAAGAGACATTAAAGTCCAGCACGATTGCCCAGGTATACAGTAGAGACAGTATACAGTACTAACAACTCTGGACTTGGCAGCAAGCCCACAGCAGCCAGGGGCCCGACAGAAAAAGAGGTAGTCACAGACAGGTTAGGTAGACTGAAAGCAGCCAGCTGAGCTATTAAGTGCTGATGCAGAAACAATAACTGTCTCTCCAAAGTTAGGAGGGGCTCAAGTAAAAGCAGTAAGTAGGAGCAGGAGGTCCGCTGGCACCTTGCCCGGCTCTGACACACACCGAGGGAGTCTAACAGAAGAAAAAGGTGAAGCAGTCGTGGTTTGTCCTGTAGGTAGACCCAACAGTAAGACCACAGCAGGTTATAAGGTAGAGAGGTTACAAAATCACAAAAGATTATTAAAGTAATGCAGAAAATACACATCATTTTGTCTATGTCCTATTTTGTCCTTCAATGTCCTATATTTTTTATCCAAAAGTATTTCAACTGAGTACTTGCCAATACCAAGCACAGTTACAACTATTACATTTCAGAGCTATGTTGATTGATTATTTTAGATGCATTCTCAAGTCACTTTTTGACAATACTGACACACTGATAGTACATGCATTTAGTAAACCATTATAAAATTTTAATGTTTAATGAAATCCCATTCACAACCTAAACCAATTAATTTGAAGAGACCTAACAAATGAGTTTTTTTTTGTTAGGCTAATAACATTGGTTTGAATTCTGAATGAACTTTCAAGTACCAAATAGTCATCTTATCTGTATCTAGACAGCCAATAGATCAGAGACTAAAATTCTCTATACAGTATAGACCTTTTTAGTATTTGTAAATAGCGCTTCTGCATCCCAAAGAATGGTACAAAAGTATAAAGAAAATACCGTACATTTTTATTTAAAAAAATTAGTGTTAGCCAGCAAGGACTGACAATTATGAATGAACAAGATGATTTTAGAAACTGACAACCACTCGACCACATGTAAGTAATATATGGTTATTGTTAGAAAATAGTCTATAATAGTCTATCAACATTTAGTTGTTCTATTTAACGTAGCAATTAGTGTAACGTAATAATTAGCATAAGCTTAAGGCCAGGCAATTTAAACTTCTTAAATTTAATGGTACACTGGACAAGCAGTTTCAAAAATATGGCGGACCACAACAGATTATCATTGTTTGCTCAGATGAACTCCATCAATCAGCACTAATCCTACTTTAATAAGTTCACTCTAGTAACTGACAAGCAGATCTGGGTCATATTAATTCATAGTACGACTATATAAACAACAGTCATTCATTCATGCTGTCTAAAAATGTCTAAATTAGCATTTTTATTTTGCTCCCTCATAAATTTAAGAACGTCACTCGTGGAAGGGTCTAGACTGAAAACATGCAGTAACAATATAATCCACAGTAGTAGGAGTAGCAAAAGCTGAATGTAATTCTACTTGTACTGCTCAGTTTACATTTTATTATTATTGTGTTAAGTATTATTTTCATCACCTACCTTAACAATATTGTAATTCAATATATATTCTTGAAAAGAAAAAAAAAGTGAACAGACACACTATACTGGTATACGGATGCAAATAAATTGGACACTTTTATTGCACAAATTTAAAGAGGGGAGTCTACACACTGGGCACCTACCCGCTCTGACGGCCATGTTGCCTTTGTCACCTTGGGTAAAGGTTAAAGTGGGGGAGAGTGCGAGTGCTGTGGCTGCCTGTAACAGTGAACCGGTGTAACTGTTGGCGGTAGCAGCAGGATGGAGGAGGTCTAATTTTGTTGATTACCATCCCTTCCAGGTGCTGCCTTGCCTTTCTGTCTGCCTGCTAAAGCAGTGACACATGTTCTCCGCTCATTCAAACTTTAGTTCCTTTTGCCACTGAATTACCACAATTAAGGGGACGTCATACGGAAGCAATTTTGGAAACACTAATGGGTCTAAAGCAGAGGGGTTTTTAGCAAGACAGTGGGGCAGCAGGAAAATGGTCAAAAGCGTTAGAGCGCACAAAAGATGAGAGAAAAGGCAAAGACAGATGTGCTGGTAGTTACAGATAAACATGTACAGTCACACAGAGGATTCCCACATTGCCACTTGTAAGAGACAATTAGCCGGTGGTGAGATAGGCCATTAAAACACAGTTCTGGATGAGAAGCGCTGCCTCTCAATCTCCCTTTATCCCCAGTCACTAATGCAGCTCTGACAAGTTTGGTTAGTGCACAAACGGGGGCAGAACGGCTTTGAAGTGGCAGCCAGCGAGGAATGTCAGTGTGGTTGGGCCATGAGAGGGATGCTCAAATCTAAAGACCACAGCTAATGATGCTAAACCAGGCCTTCAGTCACTGAAATGTAGCCACGGATTAGGGATTTCTCTTCATGCTTTTAAATAATATGAAGCAAATTTGGACACGGAAAAAAAAAGTTGCTGTTTCAATGAATGAACTACACAGAAATGAATAACTCAGCTTGCTTGAACAGATATGTAAACTTGGGGCACAGAGAGGTTAAATATAGTTTTAATGTTCAGCCTTTTTTTTAGTAACATCAATAAATCAAGTACTCTCCATCTGTCTTTTTCTGCAAAGCACTCTGAATTACCCTGTGCATACATTGTGCTATACAAATGAACTTGCCTGGCCCTCTTCCCTGTATTTCCGTTGTTGCAGAGCTGCAGGTGACAGAAGCCTTTCCTAGCAACCATGGACATTAGGCAGGGTGCACTCTGCCTGGACACTGGCCAGTTAGTAGCTGGGCTGTCGCTTAGAGACATACACTGACAGACAACCATTCACTCTCACAATTATTATTTTGGGGTCACCAATTCTCATGCATGTCTGCGGACGGTGGGAGGAAGCTAGAGTACCCATAAAATCTGCTGCGGTATAGCTTTTTTTGGTAGAGCTGCAATACACGGCAACTACAGCCTGCCGCGGCATTGTGGGTTCGAGTCAGGACTCCAACACTTTGCCATATGTCTCTTTCCCGTAATTTCCTGTCACTTCTCCACTGTTGGTGTCTAATAAAGCCTGAATATGAGCAAAATATCTGAATATAAAAATATGAAATTAGAAAAACTACTTTTGAAAGTGGATTATAACAAAATGATCGCACAGTGAGACCAATTGAGGACCATTGCCACACTCCATTTCTAATTCAACATTTGTTTATGGAAACTGGGCTAATAACTCACACTATCTTTCATCTCAGCTCTTCTTCTGAGAATTGAAGAAATAAACTTGCATGTCTTTCTTGTTTATCAAAAATCCATTGAGATCAATATTTATGTCTGAGCTTTGCAGATGCTGACGGTCTGTGTGCGGTGGTAGCCAAGATGTGACTAGGCTTTCACCGCTGCTCTGTCACCTCAATGGGACATGCAGTGGAAAATTAAGTGATGTAAAGCTATGTATACAGTCGGCACGAGCTGCTATTCATAGATGATACAGTAGGTTAAAATCAGTGAGCCGGCTTTGCAGTAACTACAGAAAAGTAAATTCCAATAAATTTTAAGAGATGCGCTTAGTAACATTCAAAGGAATTTGCTTTAATACCAGTTGATGCTATCAGTACATATTTGGCTTGACACAAAATAAGGACCTCCAGTGACTGTCCCATTTCCCTTTATTCGTTAAACATTTCATACCCCAATCTTTGTTGATTTAGTGGTACCAGGAAAACATGCAGTAAAAGCATATCTGTTAAAACTTTATCAGTGCACTAATACTGTATATGTTAATCTTTTGTGCTGAAAACCTGACCAGGGCACTACTGAAACCTGCTACCTCCAATATATAAAGCTTTTAAATATGAAATTACATGTTTATTTGGTGCATGATGTAGTTGGGTGATTCTGTATCTGTAAAATGTGCCAATAATGCAAGCAATGGCATTTCTTTTCCCATAAATGAAAGGTAAGTACTAGTTGAAACACTCCTTATTCTCAGAAACATAGTGTAAAGTAAATAGCAAATAGAGAAATGTAGCAGAAAATGGAGGGCTGAATGAATGTGCTAATGTTATAGGGATGAGGAGGTATGTACAAAAATTGATGAGATGGTGAATACTTCTCATTAAACATCTCATTAAACATAAATAAGCATGTAATCTAATATTCACAGATTCAACCGCACGCATGTTTTGCAATGTCTTGACTATAACTTGCTTTAGACTCGCAAACAGAAGGGAAAGCTCCACAAAGACAAAAGAACCAAAGTAGTGGAGTCTGGATTGACTTAAAGCGTCGTCACGATCCGCTGCAGTGAAGTGGGAGGCGTCTGTGGCTCATTGAAGTTTCATTGACAAGAACCCTCTCAAGTTCTTTCCAAGATTTATTTATCAGCTCTCTGATGCTGACACGTGTTTTTAAAGTCAAAAATAAGGTTGCGTATGGATGAAAAAGTCATCTTTTTTCCCGTTGCCTCCTGCTTTCTTTCTGCCCTGATGTCAATCCGTGAAGCAGACAAGTCGACAGGCAGAAATTTCTCTCCCACCAATAAGTTACCTCTTCAAAGAAATATGGATACTTGAGTGAGGGGCCAGGCCACGCTCAAACACACATCTCAGGGTTTTCATTAAATTCACCATCGCTTTCCTGACATTTGTGACAACCACCAGCCATGAAAAAAGTCTCTTGTCCTGCTCTTCTTTCTTTTTCATTGTGGAACATTGAAGAAAAGGCTATGGAAATAAACTACATGAGTTAAGTATAAGGGCCAATCAAACGACAATACAAGGTGATGGATCAACTCTTAATTGAACCAACTGCTCCTGACTGTCCTGAGTGCTTATCGTTATTGTCCTCTATCACTGTGTAATTCACGGGAGTGGGTAGGTCACTCTACGCCAGGGGTGTCCAAACTTTTTTCCTTGGGGGGCCACATACTGAAAAATGTATGTGCAGGAGGGCCACTCAGTCGAGGTGCCATATTTTGCATCACCACAAAACAAGATATCACTTTCCTTCAGGGATCTTCGCAGTGAATTATTCTTATGGATATTTTTATTGATTTGTTTTACTCTTGACCCCCTTCGACAATCCAACATTTGGGCACCAGCACATAGTATGGCTTTTTTTTTTTTTTTTTTTTTTGGTGCCACCAACCGCTAATTTCGTTTTTGTTTTTTTGTTTTTTTCTTAATGCCAGGTACATCTCACACAAATCAAGTTTTTTACCTGCGCTTCAACCTTGCAGTGAACAATGCTACCTGTGGCAATTTGGGCCAATTGTGAATGAAGCCCGAGGGCCAATAAAAAATAGTCTGCAGGCCACATTTGGCCCCTGGGCCATAGTTTGGACACCCCTGCTCTACGCACTGAAAGTAAAATGCAAAAGTTAATGCACACCAGAACACTCTTGTTCTTTTTCTCATTATATTAGTTCACTTCTGAAGACAACAAACTACACTGCTCAAGATAATTGAAGTAACACTTTTTAATTAGAGTATAGCAACAAGTCTATTACATTTTTGGGATATTGATCTGGTCAGTTATGTAGCAGAGGCTGTTGTTAATCAGTATCAGCTGGTGGTTTTACAGGCCAAGACCTCTGACATTTTTTCCCCTCATCATCTTCTGTTACTGTTTTTCACTTGTTTTGCATTTGGGTGGGGTCAGTAGTAGGTTTAATGTGACTCCCAGTACAGTGTCAAGAGCATGGAGAAGATTCCAGGAGACAGGCGGTTACTCTGGGAGAGCGGGACAGGGCCATGGATGGCCACAACACATCAACAGGACCGATATCTGCTTCTTTATGCAAAAAAGAACAGGATCAGCACTGTTCATGGAGGATGAAGGATTTGGTACCACTGATCGACCCCCATGCTTCGCTTGACCTAAATCTCATAGAACATCTCTGGGACATTAGTTTCAGTCCATCCAACACTGCCAGGTCACACCTCAGAGCCTCCAGGAGCTCAGCATTCTTACGTTCCTTAAACATTACCCAATTCATATCAATGTAGATATCCAGCATGATTGCTTTCCACTTTGAGAGCTGATGTGTTATCAAAGTGTTCCTTTATTTTTTGAGCAGCGTATAACATATACTACTTTTTCTGTTGACATGGTTGTATAAATTAGGCTTCTGTAGTTGTATGAACCAGAGGGGTACTGTGAGAGAGAGTGAGCAAAACACATAGGACATACATATTACATTGGACTGCACTGCTTTAAAGATAAAAATAAAATTCCATAGTGTAAAAATTTATTATACTTTTGTTGACATGTTAAATAGATTAATTTGTTTTTAAGTACTGAAAAAAAAAAAAAAATCCATAAAAAGTCAATCTGACGTAACCTTGAGTAGACCAGTCCTCTTTATTTTTCTTCTGCCTGCAACCCAATTTTATGTGAAGGGGGAACTTGTAAAAACAAAAGCCTTGTTTTAATAATGATACTGTTATGACTAAGGGTAGCTGTGCAGTGAGAGCACACCATGTCTGTACACAAACATTCATGATGTAATTCCCCTTAATAGGTCCTATATAGAGGAATATCTCACAGCTACTTACTGCCACAAGCAAAGACTATGTGTACGGGTCTATATCCTTACTGATTTGAGAAGATTTAATATTCTGTGATTATTAAAAGCTGTAAGTTGAATCCAACCTCAGGGGGTACCCTTTGCCCCAGCCCTAATCCTAGATAAATGGACAGGGTTGCATCAGGAAGGGCATCAAATTACTAATTACCAGACAACGGACATGGACAGTGCTTCAACATGAAAAAATAGTCATAGACGCTTAAAATTACATACACAAGATGAAGTCTGAGATTTCAATTTGAATGCCACATAAGTTGTTTAATGGCTGTTCAAGGACTACACTGTTACAAGCTCCATAAAACCAGTCAACATACAGACCTTCACATAAATGCAGTTGGACTGGAGGAGTGTGTGGGAGGTCAGTGTGGTCAGTGTGTCGCTAAATCTGAGGTTAGTGGTGGCTAGAGCCTGTGGTATAGGCCTGAGTTTCTTCATACTGGCTCCATTCTGCCACTATTACGGCGACTGCTATGGCTGCTACTTGCAAACCGCATAGGCATCCTCAAAGTGTAAACAAAAAGGAAAAACTGATTATCTGACAAACTGAACAAAGCAAAAGACAAACACAAAGTCGGGCCAAGACATGGGTTTGTGCTAAAAAATTGAGAACAGCATTTTATAAAATGCTACACAAGTGTTAGGGTCCAATCCAAGGCAGTGGCTTAGGAGGACATGTAATGCAAGTATGTGAAAGCCCTGTGTACATAAAGGCATCCAACCCTCCCTATAGACGTCTTCTCAGTTTTCACCATACAACCAGAACCATAAACCATGACATACCGATTCTTTTTTCAAACTAAACCAATAAAATCCAATACTAGTGTGAGCCTTGCTGGACTGCTGAAATAATGTGTCACCACAAAGACTCGGCAGTCTGCAGGGCGGCAGTAGCTCAGTTGGTAGAGCCGCTTGTCCAAGAACCAGAAGGTTGGCGGTTCAAACCCCACTCCCATACTGTTGTGTCCTTGAGCAAGACACTTAACCCACCTTGCCTCCAGTGTCTGCGCACACTGGTGTATGAATGTGAGTGTGAATGGGTGAATGGTTCCTTGATGTGAAGTGCTTTGAGTACCCATGAAGGTAGAAAAGCGCTATATAAATGTGACCATTTACCATTTTATTTACTCTGCTCATGTTAGAGCCACAATAAGAGCAACATGGAACATTAGCGAGCAAGTAAACAGGAAAAATGACAAGACTTAAAGACATTGTAAATGAGTAGTGTTGCTCACTGTCCCTTTATAATACTAGGATTATTATATGTAGGATTAAAGTAAAAGTGCTTTATTTGTCATTATACATACAGGATTTACAGCAAAATAGAAGAGGGTCAGTCCTGAGCTACTGCGATGTTTTCTAATGATAGGGAAAACCAGTGCACCTGTAAGAAACCTACACAGACAGAGATCATGAAAAAAAAAAAAAAAAAGGCACTGTCTGGTCTGGGAATTGAACCCTGGGACTGTCTTGCTGTGAGGCAAGAGTGCTAACCACTGCGTCACCATCCTGCTCCATTTTTGTTTGTGTTTCTGTGTTCTGTATCCTTTCCTTTGGCCCTCACCATTAAAAAATAGTCCAATATCAGTGGTATTTCAGTGGTTTGTATGAACACCTAGGATTTTCTTTTGCTGACCTGTTTAACCTCACATCCAAACATGTGTACAATTATAATTAATTATAATTTAAATCCACTGTTTTGTACTTAATTCACATTGTGTGATCAGTTACTCCTGCATCTAATGTCCCCTTAGTTGACATGTATCACAGAAAACAAAAAATAACATAGTACTACATTCAAGTCATATGCAACATTTCAACTCACAGGTTTCAAGTTTCTATAGCTTTTAATATTTGTTGCACTTTTTTGGGTACAATATGTCTGTCAGTATGTTGAGATTACAGCTGAAGATTTGTTGAGTTTTCCTTTTTCTTTAAAGAGTGGAACTCCCTTTAGACAAGAAACTAATCTCTCAAAGGGCTCCCCCACTAAGCGCACTGTCCATCTGTGTTATCAGCTTCAGCTCGATATGAAACACCTTTGAGTATTGAAAAGAAAAAAAAGTAACATCACAAGAGCAGAGGAAAGGAGGAGATGGATAAAAGAAGTGCGCTTTTTATGTTTTTTTTTTTTTTTTTAAGAATTAAATCTTGGGAAGTAACATTGATGGTGTCAGGGATATCAAGAAAAGGTTCCCAAAAGAAAACACTACAAATATGTCATATTTTTCTGCAATCTGGTGCTATTAAACAGGTGTAATATACTTCTATCATGGTATTGAAGCAGCACATATTGCAACATTTTAGATTATACACTGTGAGAAGTGAGCGAAATGTGTCCTCCCCATAGACCATCTAAAAGTCTTTCTACAGTCAGTGGTCCTCTTTCACCTATTATGGGTGCCAGTCCTATAACTAAATGCAAGTCATACCCATTTGCATTGAAGTGAACTAGATCCTGTTGACTAATCATGATTTATCTAAAACACGGTACGTTTCTGCAATGTTTTGTTTCTCCAGGTGTTTGTTTGTCAGCCCAAGTCAGTCCTGAAGCTGTCTAACCCACATTCATTGTTACAGACCTTTGAAAATACTACTCAAATCCAAAGAGACCAGAGTAATTCAAGGGAAAAGAAAAATAACTGGCCGGACGGCTGGCCAGACTACAATTCGCGACCGATGATTGTGTTGAAAATGCATCATTAAAGAAGAGAAATAACAGTCAGGTTTCCTTCAAGTATGGCAAGGACAACATCCAAAACATATAAAGATGTTGTTATAAAACAACCTGGAGCGATGCAGTGGGGAGGCACAGGGCCAGAATAGCAGCTGTCAGGTTTTCATCATAATGCAGTGTGGACAGAACCGCAATGCCCACAGGAACCACAACTATTTGGCATGGTTGCATCACATGTGCAAGCAGATGGACATCAGCACACACCCTTCAAAGCACCTCACAAATATGTAAAGTTAATCATTTTACAAACTTTCTCCTCTTCTACTTTTCCATTGCTCATAATGTCAGTGAGTGAAAGCGTTTGGGCAGCCTGAAGCGCGTCTTAAAGCCTGTGTCACCACAATTTCACAGACAGATACATTAGATGTCTTTGGTTATGTCATTGGGGTTATTGCAGAGTTTACCCCTGCTAAAGTGTACTTACACAACACATCACCTATTCCCCTTCACTTTTCGCCTTCTCAAAACCAAACCGCTCTTTTTCTAACCTGCCAGCACTCAGTCCAGATGTGCAAACGCTGCTATTCAAGTCCTGTTCCAAGTTCAAGGCAGACTGAGAGGAGAGGAATATTTGACTTCACTCCACGGGAGACCAGTTTCATAAATTTTGGCAGCAGCACAACGGTAAAAAAAAAAAAAAAAAAAAGTAGCGTGGATGGCCTGGCGTATGGAGAACGTTGACGGCATACCAAACAACATGATCCTAATGAGTTGGAAAATCCCGGGGCCTCCAGAGAACTGTCCAGATGCTACCGTCATGAGAAACGCTACTGTTTTATTGAATTAAGCCTCCCCTCCCTTTTTAACAAGGGGCACAATTTATTATTTGACCATTAAGGCATCTGAGATGACATGAAGCGTGAAACTGTTTCGAGTAGATTTTCCCCCAGTTGGAGATCTAGTACCCCTCAACGGGCATGGGACAAGCTGACCCCATGCCAAAGCAGCACTTAAATTTGTGTAGGTGTCTGTAAATTCCTGTTTTTTTTTTTTTTTAGTAGAGCTGCTAAACTACCCAGAAATTACAAGCTACTATGAAACTGACTTGTTTACACTAATGGGTGTCTGGCAAATGTGCACTTGGTTTCATTATGAGCACAGAGTTGTGATACACAATGATCACAACTCTTTTGTGGTCATAACGAATGTCATTTCGTTATGACCACAAAAGAGTTCAGACTATGATCACTGCCTATTGCCATATTATATATCCACATATATATTGCCACATATATCAATTATGAATACTCTGCATCCAAAACAGTACCATTAGCATCTGTTGCTACATATTTAAATCAAACTACAAACAACATCAAGTACATCAGAAATAACAGCTTTATTGAGATGACCCTTTATTTTACTAAATACTCTTTTTATCTAGGACGCTCTCTCGAAATTTAATTTAATCTACAACAAAACCTATTTTTTTACACAGAGTCAGTCATGGGTTTGTTCTTGACTCTTGAACTCTCCTTCAGTTTAAACACCACTAACACATCTACAGCAACCTAAGAGTGTCAAAACTCAAACTTAAAATTCACATTGGGTTTATAGAAAAAACAATGTGTGAAATAGCTTGTTGTATTTCAAACTACATGACACGAAAACTGCACACTTGATTTTAATGTTTTTCTGGTCCTCTCAATGGGATGCCTGTCTATGTACAGTACAAGTCAATTTTATCTAACCAATTAACAAAAATGTGGTTAGAGAACAATGTCAAAGTGCATGTCCCTCTAGATATCCCTCTATGAAAACTACCAGGCGGTAAATATTGTCCTGGTCTTCTGCTGCCCACACCTTAACACAAATCTAAGGTTTTAAACAAGCTCTGTTATATGTTAAAAGGGTACTATGTTTGTGTAGCCAACCTTTTTGGCTTCGTGTACCCCAAGGGCCCGTCTTAGTACTGGTTTGAACCCAGCTTAAGTCTTGATTTAGTCTAAGTTTAGTCTTTGTTTAGTTCTGGTTTTAGGCACGCTTTAGTGCTAGTTTGACCTGGTTTAGACTTGGTTTATAACTAGTTTGTTGATGGTTTAGTCCTGGTTTGGACCCAGCTTAGTCCTTGTTTATTCCTAATTTAGTCTTAGTTTAGTTCTGGTTTTAGTCCTGGTTTAGAACTGGTTAAGACATGGTTTAGACCTAGTTTAGTTCTGGTTTTGTCCTGATTTATTTCTGGGTTAGCTCTGGTTTAGATCTGTTTTTGTTCCTGGTTTAATCCAGGTTTACTCCCTGTTTTGTCCTTCTTTAGTGTCACATCCCTTACTATAGTCCTGGGATAGTCCTGATTTAGGTTTATTTTAGTCTTTGAGAGGCAAATACATTAAGGTACTATAAATGATCATATAACTCTATGTACCCCCTGCAATGTGCTCACGTACCCCTAGGGGTCCCTGTACCCCTAACACTGTTGTACAGTATGGAAGCTATGTGAATATGAGGTATACTTTGTGTTAAAAATAAACCCAGGTTTGTTATACAGACTGATCTGCTAAGAATAATGAACATTTGTAGGTACTAACACACTGGTGGAAA
The DNA here is from genome assembly GCA_020698575.1 of Bostrychus sinensis. Taxonomy (NCBI): domain Eukaryota; kingdom Metazoa; phylum Chordata; class Actinopteri; order Gobiiformes; family Eleotridae; genus Bostrychus; species Bostrychus sinensis. The sequence continues at coordinate 12,803,438 of CM036247.1, forward strand.
AAGATATTACTGCTAACAAAAGAGCAGTTCTGGTTGTTTACCTGGAGCTTTGAACACTTCATTAAGTAGACTCTCGTTGAGCGACTGTGGGATGCCTGTCACCACACTGTGCGTCCAGCTTTGATAAATGGCCTGCAGCAGCAGTGTCTGGGCTCTCGTGGCCTGCACAGTGAAGTGAGGAAGCTCAAAAATACACTCTGTTGTCGGGACTGAAGATCTTTTGGTCCTGAAAGAGAGGGACAAGGCACAGAGAGAGCCAGGGTTACATCAAGGACACTATATGAGGAACAGTTAAGATATATTGAGCGTAATAAATGAAGAAATGGAGAATTGCACACAGGTGCCAACACACACTGAATCGAACAGACACCAGTGGAAACTAATGAATCACAACTTCCACAAATCCATCAATATCACATTGCAATATAAAACAGCTCATTGATAGCAATAGGGGCCAAATAGGTAGAATAGCATTCCAGCAGCAAGTTGAACAAGTACCAATGGCAGGCCAAGCTTTCCTAGTTTCTTGGCAGTTGGGTAAAGTTTGCCTCTTTGCTGCTGAACACTTTTCTCTTCTCCGTCAAAACTGTGATGATGATTTATGTGAAGAGATGTACAGCCCAGAAACCTGACCCTGAAAAGAGTATGTACGCATTTAACATTTCATCTGTCTCCAAGAGCATGCACAAAGCCTGTGTGTGTGTGTGCGCGTGTGTGTGTGCGTGCATGTGACAGGCTGATGAGCTGAGCCTTCAGAGCAATGAGGTAATAGTACATCGGACCCAGTCCTCCAGGCCGCTGTCCATCACAACCCCAGTGGACCAGCCGCTCATTTATCTTTGATACAAATACAAGCTAGCTATTTATATTCTTTTTCTTTCAGGTCTTCCTTTATAGCATTAGTGCCTGTTAAGTCAATCCGCTCACATTACACACTACCCTTTCATTCTCCAAATTGTGTCCCAACTCGTTTCCAACACTGTCCAAGCTGTGAAGTCATGACTCCTCTGCTTCATCCCTGACATCAGCAACAGCAAAACAAGGGATTCCCCAACACACAGACACTGTGCATATATTTTGGAGTATTCATATTTTGGATTAAAAAGATTGATATGAAACAAGCCCAATTATTAAAAAAAAAAAGCATAAAATAATCCTCAAAGGAATTTTGCCTAGCTCTAAAGATGCAAATATGATTAAAACTTAAAAAAGTAACATTTAGCTTTCATCAGTATTCATTGATGGTATTTTGCAAAGTGGTTGTATCCTTCTTCACAGAATAATTATTTACATTGGTTAAGTGTCATTAAACATAACCAACTCTTGAGAAATGGTATGCCCCGAATGTATATCACTTCTTAAATAAATATTAAAAACAATATTGCCACTATATTGCATATTAGTATTTCTGCAAAATTCACATCACATAAGATGTTTTGACAGTTAATGGAAACACATCTATGCTGATTTTCATTGTTGATAACTAATGACCCTAGGACTGAAAAGGTCACTTAGAGACAGAAAGATGGATCAATGAGAATCCCCACGTAAATGTCACTTAATTTGATTAGAGTAGATTTATGTAAAAGATTATTATTGACACATCACTGTTTTGTGTCTCATTTCCCTCCATGTTTCGATTTGCAGAGAACATCCAGTTCCCTGGAAACCCCTTCCCTTCCAGTGACGTTCCACTATTGTGAGGTTTTGGGGTTGTTTTGGAGCTTGGCACTGCCCCCTGCACACACACATCATCCCCCGTGTTTTTATACATGGATACATATTTTCTCTGTTGACTTCGTATTTTAACTTAGGCTTTTAAGTGAAAATAGAAGTGTGACTAACTCCAGGGATGGCTGTGGCGTGTCAGAATCCAGCATCACAGCTCATTTAATCACACATCCATTTTGGTCTGGTCCCAGTTCAGAGTGTGGGATATGTCACTGGGTCTCTCTCCCGTCTGTATGTTGCTCTGCAATCGTTTAACTTCTCAGCTTCTCCTCCATTCTCTTTATCTTAGCCTTTCTTCTGCTCCTGGGTGGTTCAGCGGTGTGACAAGGGCTGTTAGCTGCACACAGGCGAAGCTTAGACTGCTTAACTGCTCTGGGTCTCAGGGGAGACTACTTTGAGACTACAAGTGAGGGAGAATTTGATAGAGAAAGATGTAAGAGGAGCGTACAACAAAGGCATAAAGCGAAAGGCATTTTCAACCTGACAGGGTCAATGGGTTTACCTTGACATTACAGATACAAACACACTAAATCCTTGGTAACATATGGCAGATTTGGCACTAACGTGACCATGCCATGTCAGTTTTACCACCATTAATAATCACTACTGTTACAGGTTATACAGCAAGCCATCATTCAAAACAGCTTTTTACAAGCATTTTTGTCTTGTCCTCATATGTACAGCCTGGCACATGTGCATGCAAGCATACAATAGTTTGGTATTAATGCAAAACAATGTGAAGGGGACCAAGCAACAACATCCCCACATGCTGAGCAAATGTGCCTGCAAAGCCACTTCAATGAGAAGACTGGCAAAGGATGAAAGTTTGTTGGCTTATTCCAGTGTTTATAGCGTTTCAGGGGAGCTGTCATGTGCATGCGGTCGTCTAAAACTTTAATTATGCACCTGTTTTTATTATATTATACCCAATTCTTTGCAAACTTGGATCTTTGGGGGTAAATGAGAAGCAGAAACTCTCATTAGGGTGTTATGGGAATGCACCACGTATAAAGACAGCCAGACACTCATCGCATTTCATTAAGTAGCTGGCATACTCACTGCTTCTCGCTGCAACATGGTAAACAGCTTTCTGGCAAACGGCTCTTTTACTGTTACCGCAGGCTTTGAAGGACACAACTCTGTAAAAAGGCAGTGGTAAAAGGGGGCAGTAAAACCTCAGTGCTATCTAACTGCTTTATCTACTATTCAGCAAATGAACATGGGAAACCTCAATGCAAGATGCTGACACAAAAGAAGGTAAAGAGGAGAGAAAGGTATAATCCTGTGAATTTAGCAGTTTTTTTGATCACCATGTAAACTAACATTGACACTAAAAATAAATGCATTAACCTATATTAGTGAAAGTATGTTTTGCAAATGCACATAGACCACAGACTGACCGGTCATAGGCTCTGGGTAAAATAACATCTGACAAGGGCTAAATCCTTAAAAGCCTTTTGGAAAAGCGCCATATACAAAAAAAGTTCACACGCTCCTACATATACATAGATCTCAAATTATTATTAAATCAACTTGAACACATACATGAATCTAATGGGAGCTGCATGATTAGAAAAAGTGAATAGTAATGGCATTAAAGAGAAGGTGCCGACAAAGCAAACATGACACAAACTCTTATTTTTCCTGAAATGCTGAGGCCCTTGTGGTCAACTTTATTCTGTGATTGAAAGCGTATTGCCAGAAGCTGCTGGTCCTAATGGTCTGCACAGCATGCACACGTGGAGCTGCACACGGTTTATTACTATCATCACTACATATGCCCTGTGTGCTGTTTACATGTGGTTTTATTTCTGATATGCAGCTGTGATGGTTTAAAAGACACCCCTGAGATGCACGTCTGGTGCATCAAACATGAAAAGAGAAACAAACAGTGATCAACACTTAGCCTGATGGCCACTGAGACCAATTCAAGTCAAATGGCTCTGAAACACCGCCACCTAGATCCTAACAATCAATCAACCAATCAATCACCTTTTATCTAAAATGGCCTTGGCAACATTTTCTCTGAACTTTAATTTTACAGTTGGTGGTATATATTTCAGATTTTCATAACTTCTGAGTCTGTTCATGCTGCATATGTTGGTACTGCAACCTGTTTTCCGATTAGTACAGTTTCATTCAACTGCATTCACAAGTATTTTAATATGTATCTTTGTATTAGTATTTTAGCCTTTTCTTTGCACAGAACAGAAAAAGTGGTAGGATGGTCAGGCTAATAAATACTGAACAAACACTGTAATTAGAGGTTAGTTAAAATTCCATATTAACTAGAAGAAGCTACTCAAAATGTTTGTAAAGCAAACTTAATAGTTAGTCTTGTCTGCATCACTATGTGCTGCTTTCTCTTTTTCTTATCTGCCCTATTTACAAAGTCTACAACAAAGCCAATGTGATCCATTACTTTCCTGACATATTTGTGAGATAGACACAGAAGATAGCCACCGTCACGGGACTGGAGATAACTCTAATCTAGACTTTCCACAAATCATTCACTGTCACACCTCGCCTTAAATAACCAATATAAACATTGAGCATGTCCCACTATTGAGCTAATCCGTTACTACTATTGTTTGTGGAGAATCCTTGGAGGGAATCGGGCAGGAAAGTGAGGGAAGAGGGGACTGACAGCATCCAGCCTTTTGGACTCTTTGTTGTTCAGAGCTGAAAGATTGCAGGATTCCCCTCATCTCACCAAACCAAGGTTAATGAATCCTCAGGAAAATTACCAGAGAATGAGGAAGCCTCTTTCATCTGATAAAAAGACAATATCAAACCAAGACTTCAATAGACCAATTACTGGGGGTGCACAATATGTCAAAAATGTATCGTTATGAATAAATGCATCACAAGAAACTAAAGAGATTGCATTAATGTCATGGTCTTCCATCTGACAGAAAATTAGTCACAATGTGTCTGGAGTCTTAAATCAAAATATGACCAAATAAAAAAAAAGTGAATTAAATAATGACAATTAAGTTCTGATTCAATCCTAAATGTTCTGATTTAGCCTTTGTTTTGACCAATGAGTCTAGAGGCTTGTATCATAAATTAAAATTGAATTAAACTTTTACTGTCTATGGTTAATAAAGCCCTAACCTTAATACGGCTATTAAAATATCAGCAATCATATCGCAAGTTATCCCATGTTTTTCTAATATTGTACAACCCTATCCCTATACAACTAACTCTATCAAGACGTAATAATAGGAGTAGGAAAAATTTCACTTACTACTACTACTACATATTTGGATTAAAATATATAAAATTTCCAAGTAAATCATTTAGCCACAACTGACTGTAGTTGAAGTAAAAATCTATAGACTAGAGATTAAAGTGTAAAAAGCATTTCAAAATTGTATTACAAATTGCATGTCATGTTATTCATTATATTTGACAGCCCTACACCCACATTTATCATAGCAGTTTATTGCTTCTTGTAGCAATTATAACTGTGATACTGTCAGTGACCGATTTGTCTTCAACAGAGCAAGCTTTCCAGGAACACTTTCTGCTCACACAAGACTGTCCCCTTCCTCCCATCTGGACAGAGCTGACCCAAAATATACACAAAGAAAACTGCACACACACACACATACACTGACTGAGGTCCCATCTCAGGAGAGGGCTTCATTACACAGGGATTACTAAAAGAAATGTTTTAATCAACTTGTGCAGACAGCTGCAGAGTGCAAGGCGAGAAAATGGCAATGACGTGGTTCATCGGCTGCTAAAAGAAAAACACTGTAAGAGTGTGTAGCTTCCTGCTTTCTGTCCAGTGACTCCAGCTGTGGTGGACATGAGACTTCCTAAAAGGACGCACAAAAACAACTTTAAATTTGCAAGGATATGCACGTGGAAAATATAATTGAGCCTCAGGAAGTCACAAGCCAATGTACTTTGTGCCATTTCTAAACCTGGATAAATGAGTTGTGTCAGGAAGGGCTTCAAGAGTAAAGAGGCAGATGTTTTGCTGTGGAGACCCCAGAAGAGAAAAGCCAAAAGCAAAGGAGATGCACTTAGAAAGTATCCTATCTTTGGTTGAGATTTTTTTTTAGAACAAGATGTTTAACAAGATAAAATGTTTAAATAACTGACATTAAAGTAAGAGCTGTAACAAAGTTGAATAAACAGAACTATAATTGTTAACAGTAGCTTATTTATCTCAAACAATAAAACATCACCAAACCTAACCTACTGAGCTAACAAACATTTGTGTGGCTACCAATACATGTACTTTTTCCACCTGCTTTAAAACCTTTGAATACATCCTCAAGAGCCTATTTGCTGAGTTTAAATACTACTGAGGTACTATTGTAGTTGTAAAGATAACTGTGACATCCTTTACAATGAATAAACACAATAACATTAATGTTTGTTAGAATATGGAACCATTTTAACAAATTACACCTCTCCCTATTGGTATTTGAAGTAACACTGAGCTGCACAAAGATTAGAGTGGCGCTGCCTGCTGTATGTTAATGAAACAATGGTTTTTGACACAACATTAGGTTTTCTCCAGTGAGTTTTTATCACACCACAAAGGAAGCATCATTTTAGGCATTACTTCGCCAATTCATTTCCAAGGAATAAAATATAAGTGGACTTGTTCCTGGGAAGTGGTTGAGCAGTGCAGCGGCTGGGCTCAGGGGAAGAGGACAGAGGAATGTACACCACTGAAGATGATAATCCACTCAGAGCTGATAATCCATCTACCCTTCCCGGTTTCCCACTGTTTCCCTCCTTCTAGCCTCACTTCTTCAAATGACTAATTCAGACATAAATAGAGTCTTTAGTCTGATTTCAGACAACCCCAGCTGTGTTGGAGCTCTGGTTGAACTCGGGTTTGGCTTTGGTTTATCATAAATACAGTACTGACATTTTTGTGCAAATCATTAATGTAATCCAGCCGCAAGGACTCACAAGCCAGTGTACTCTTTGTGCCAAACCCATGCCAAATCAATACCCCTATCCATTTATCCAGGCATGGGACCAGCTCAAGGAGTTCACTGGCTTGTGACCCAGCTGTTGCTTAATTGAAAGCTTTCTAAGCGCCTAAATAAAAACAATATGAAAGCTCTTATTAAAATGTTAATAAACTCTGCCTAGTCAGTAGTACTAATCTTCTATGTAATCTAAAGCAAATTTAATCTTTTAATTTTGAATTTCAAAACAAGAATAAAAGAAAAAACAACTTAAAGGTCCCCTCTTCTGCTAAATCAACTTTTTTGAGCTTTTAATAATGTTAAATTGTTTCTTCCTCATTAATGTACCTGGAGTAGTATTTTGTTTCATTCACGCATGTTTGAGTAATCCTGTTTGCTCAGCCTGTCTTTTCTGATGAGATGAAAAACACTCGATCTCAGGCTCTATGTAGACACGTGAAACCAGGAAGTGTTCCTCTGCATTTCTAAACCCCATACACCACAACCAGACTCATTCTGACAATTTTAGCACCTACGCTCCCGTCACTTCGAAACAGTAAGCACATTTATCCATCTGTTAGCATCATGTTGCTAATAGTCGAGCTAAAAAGCCATTTTATGCTGCCAACAGGAGGCATCAGACACATGTTGGAAACAAGTCCAAGTCAAAATAGCCACCCTCCCCAACAGAAAATGTTGGCCATACATAATATTTTAAGTTATAAAATGTGAAATACTAATGCATAAGGGGTCCCGAAACTATTTCAAAAAGCCTGAAACAACCATAATATAGGACCTTTAAGTGAATATTTTTCTAAACAAATTATTGTGCTTTACTTTAAAATGTGAGCATTATAGTTGTATAAAAACACTAGTGAAGTCATACAGTAGATTCTTTATTTTGTCCATTGATCTCTATTAAACACATGTCCAAATAAAACTGTCAGGATCCAGATGTAGAAGAAAAACATGAACATCGTACTTTATAGACTGCTCAACATGACATACGACGTTTCAACCAGCAGCTTCTAATCCTCCGCTCTCCCCGATTTTAGTCAAAAACGTGGAACAATATTACATCATTTGCCTGTCCAGCCTTTTAATATGCACCTGTTAATACATTGGGCTACTTGTTGCAGCAGACTCCCATTTAGCTGTAACATCTTGTGAAAAGTTGTTCTGAAAACATTGTACATGTATTTGTAAATCACTGAAAAGACCAGTGTTACTTTGTTGAAATAAGTACCTACTCCTTGGGTACACTAATTTGGTTCGAGTTATAAAAAAGAAAAAGTGATTTTACAAGCAAATGCTTATTTGCAGATAATTACCATTCATTAATGGCCATTTACTGTATGTGCGACGGCCAAGATTGCTGTCATTATCAAATAAATGTGTACTCAGGGCATACAAGTGGACTTTTCAACTAACATCTTCTAAACGCAATCTTTATCAGCCAAAACGAGCCTTCCAGATTGACATAATTTTAATAACATTACCAGCTAAAATGGCTAGAGTCTATGTAACAGTAGTGAATACTGTTGGTCCAAGTTCGTTAGATTGTCCAGAAGAGCTATGCCGTCCCAAAGCAGTACAGAGAAAGTCCTCCTGTTCTCGGCTGTGCATTAGGACATAGACCAGAAGCCTTTTGCTATGAATAACTATGAACAGAAGTAATGAGGCATTACAATCACACCAGAAGCCTCATGCCTCAGATGCCTCAAGCAGCCTTCATAAATCACAACTCGGGCTAATCTAGAGTCTAGACTACTGAACCAGACATCATAATGGACTTCTCAACTTCACATAAAAAAACTTTGGGCAAAAAGTGCTAAAATATGAAGTAACCATTGACAATGTAATGATCTTATAGCAATAATGACATATCTTGGGAAAGCAGTCGGCTCAATTCAGAGACATTTCTAAAGGCAAGTTGTCCCTTTTGAGGCTATATAACATGCACCTGTAATGCCATATGGTTTAAGAAATTACCCCCTCAGAAATAGCTGAGCGGAGGAACAGGGGCTGTTAAAAATGCCACATAAAAGCTGGTGTGGTGCTGAATTATGGCCTGCAACGCGACGAGCCACACTGCGCTGCTGCTGCCGGTTTGCTGGTTGGTTACTTGGTGGGTCCCAGGCCCCATATGCGGCTGCTGTCAGGTGGCCCTATATAAGAAGTATTATGTGGTGTGAGCTCACATGTGCGGCTGAGGTTAGGTTTTGGGTAGACTTGTTCAAGTGGCACGTCTAACCTCTCTGTCCTTTTGCTACCTCCATCATTTATAACATATGTGCATAATAGCTTTAACAACCAGACCCTCTAAGACCCTCTTTATTGAGTTGCTTCAACACTTAAGCAGCCCAGTACAATAGGCTACCTCTTATACGTTTTTGTGCCAGATAAATGGGAAGGGCATCTGGCATAAGAACCCTATGACAATACCTATTTACCAACTTGCATATGCAGATGTCTGAATAATTAATTAACATCAGTCACAATTTCAGCAGTGCTACAAACCTCGGCTTGAAGTTCACACCAAACGTCAAAATGTGGGAAACCACCCAAAGCACCTGTACATGTAACCTGTACATGTGCTGACAGTGATCAATTAGACAAGAGCTTACAGTTTAACACTAGTTAATACACTGCTTTGGTTACATATTAGCCACTGTGATGCTAAAACACAACAGCCAGTAGTAGAGAGAACAAAATATCTTGTATAATTAATACAACTATGCTTCCTTCATTTGTCTTTATCCTAAAATGTGTATTGTACTGGAGACCTATTAGAATGTCTATTAGGGGTGTTTGTGGTTAATCGATTAATCGGTATTATGGCCATAATTGATTTAAAGAAATACTGACAATTAATCGGTACGTTGTACAGTTAATAGTACCATTGCAGATTTAGGGCAAATTAAACATAAAAATAAGCAACTGTTTCCTAAAAAAAGAATGAAGAATGAAGAATTGAAGAATGAAAAAGAATGAAAAAGAATGAATTCAGTTTCTTTTATCCCAGGAAAACTAAAAAAACTATGACTTACTGTATACTTATATGCAGTCTGGGCCAACATTTGGTCCTATAGATGCAATCCAATACCTGTCTAAATTCAATATGATCACCTGGCTGCCTCAGTTGTCTTCAACACATTTACTTATATGGGGTGGCATGAGAAGATATATGGTGGAAAAAGAATATGTCTGAACAAAAATACAGTAAAACCACACAAAGAGAAATAGTCATGACGTCAACCTTTAGTGTGTCCAACTGTGAGCTACTATACTGTCACTCAACATACTCTTTAGAGCAAAGGCTAAATGTATAAAAGGGGAAATGATCCAAGAATGTACATAAACTACCAAGGCCTTTCTCCAAGTTTTACCGACATCTCAGACTTCTCACTTCATGATGCCTTAAAACTTCAAAGCCTATGGGCCCTGCTCAGTGTCTGAACACAGAGTGGGACCCACTGTTGTTACAGTTACATCAGTGCTGAAAGGCAATCCCAAAACAAACATCAATGCAGTTAAATTAAATGCTACCACCTGCTGGAGTGCATCTTTTGGCTCTTATCTGCCTTTTCTAAAACAGACAATATTAACATCTGTCATAATTAATATATATTAAGAGTGGTTCTCAAACTGTGGTGCTAGAACCTCTGGAAGAATGCAGGACTTTTGGAGTTCAAGTCAGAGCCAGTTTTATTCTTGTACTTTTGCACTTGAGGGTGAAAATTTGATGTGTTGCTTAGTCCTGGTTTAGTCCTGGGCTTAATCCTGGTTTAGTCCTGCATTTAGTTCTGGATTTAGTCCTGGATCTATTCCTGGTTTAGTCTTTGGTTTCTTTGTGGTTTGATCATGGTTTACTTCTGGTTTAGTCCTATTTTATTTCTTGGTCTAGACCTGGATTAGTCAAGATTCAGGCTCAATTTAGTTCATTAAAGATGGCACCTGGAGAGACAGAAAACTTTATGACAGAATCAGGACAGTTAACACCTAAAAAATATAAAAAATTGGACCAGAGCAGCCTTATTATCCTATGTTGTGAGTTAGGCTTATTTTAGAGCTCCAAGTTTAGACCAGATGATCTTTTCACCTCAGTCCTGAACTTGTTTGTCATCATTCTTACAGGAGCACACTGTCAGCTGTCACTTTGCACACGTCTGGAGAGAAGACATCCATCACTAACAAGGTCAAATATGAGTCAGTCAAGAAGAAATGACAGGCTTCAAACCCTTAATCCTACAAACTAATACCAAACACTGGTAACTTGTGCAGGAAAGCACCTGACAGTCACTCAACCAGGCAACAATGTTACTGCTTTCATTAGTTCCTATACCGGCACATGTGTCGGAAACATCAAGCTAAGGTTAAACCAAGGGAGAAAATTACAACAGGTAATGACCCTGGCTAAGTTATGACTGCTATGCAAGCAGTAAAATTAATGCCTTTGAAAACATATTCTGATGGTGAAGGTGACGTTCATTTGGCTGCATTTTACAAATATAATAATAAAAGAATAAGAAGAAAGGTTATGTAATTGCTGATGCAGACTAGAGCATAAACAGGGCTACAGAAAGACACAGATTAAGTACAAGTTCTAAGTATTAGAAACACCTACAAATCTCAAACCTAACTACCTTTAGCAGCTAACAAATAACCCAGCCAGGGTTTTGCAAAAGTGCTCTTACAATAAAGTATTTTATGGAAATTGGATTGGTTAAGATGTTTATAAATGATGTAACAACTACAATTACTGCTGCTGCTGCTGCTGCTGCTGCTGCTGCTGCTGCTGCTGCTGCTGCTGCTACTACTACTACTACTACTATACTCCTATTACTACTCCTATTACTACTCCTATTACTACTATACTCCTATTACTACTCCTATTACTACTATACTCCTATTACTACTCCTATTACTACTAATAACAATAATAATAATGTCATAAATTATATCAAGGGAATGGCAATGCAAGCAAATTAATGCCTATATATCCTGATAGTAAAATGCCTCTTACAAATAGTTAAATAATAGAATAATATAAAGAAAAGTTGTGTCCTTGGTGAAGCAGACCATAGATTAGATAAGTTTAAAAAGATATTGCACCGATAGAAGAAAAAACTTCTGACATGAAAAATCTACACATTGTCCAAAACATAACATCTGTTTGGATGTGTTAAGACAAGGCACTGAAGTCTCATCACAAATGGACAGTGTGAATGTGAGTCAGCCATTTTGGGGCACAGAGTTGACAGGTGGTTGGACATATATATATCAGGTAAAAAGATTGTTGATTTTCCATAATTAGCCATCCTGATAGCTATTTTTAGTCTGTGCAAGATTTGATCCCTTCTGTTCCTGTGATGTTAATACAAGGGAATAAGCATTCAGTATTAAAGACAGATGAGGCAAAAGAGGGGTGTCAAGATCAAACCAGGAGTGTGTGTGCCGAATAGTGTTATTTCACATTAAACACTCAAACTATCACAGGCTACTATACTACATACTCCTCTAAATACTGTTTTTATCTGGAGAAGTCATCAGCAAAAACATCTGCAGTCCTTTGACAAGTTCAGATCTAAACTAATGGGTGGAAATGGCTTCCCAGACTGGTGCATTCAAAGAAGTTTTCCCACTTCCAAAGACACATTGACTAGAGGGTGTTACCAAGAGGTCAATGCGTGTCTGTGTCCATTAGATTTTCTTTCTCTGTGGCTGTCTTTAAGGTATAAATTTATAAGACACACCTAATTTTCTTGTCAGTTCCTTTGTATTATTCCTTTGGTGTCCTCTTTTAACTCCAAACTTCGTGTTACCTCTGTATGGGACATCCCCATGACTCATCCTCTGTCTGGTACCAGAACAGGGATATTGCTGTATATTTTTTCACCACCATTGACAGCATCTTTCCTTTATGACTGTGTAAAACCATGTGAGAAATAGTTGCAGTTACCCCATGTGTGTGTTGTTCTGTTTTCTCCATGGCCTCATCCATCATTTAAATACTCTCTGATTGTGTGCCAATGGGAGCTTACAAAGAGCTGTACATTGGGCTAATAACACACATATGCATGCTCGCAATATATTACAGAAGAGGGAAGGCTCTGTAGCTTAAAAGAACAATTGGTTGGCTTAGAAGAATAATACCCTAATGGTTATTATAGCATATCTTATGGTTAATTAAAAAAGTAACAATCCACATGCTGTAAAATGTACATCCCTGTAAAAATACGTCAGGCTTCATATGTTCTTACCACTTTTTTGTTATGTACATAATCACACAGCACTACAGCAACCAAACAATTTCCTTTGAATATGAATAAATTCTGATGTGTTTAAAGTAAACTAATAAGGGTTAGCTACGCACTGTATTAGGGCGAATAATGCATGGCTGAAAATCAAACTGTATGATTGCTATCCAAAAAAACACTCTTTGTCTCTTACTCTTCTCTAGGTGAGGTTTATGAGTTTGGGACCTTATAAACCCATCCACCTTTTAGCAACATAACAATAACTTAAACTAAGATGTTTAGCTGTGGCTGGTATAGATTACAAAAACTGAATAGATTTAGCATTATATCCACACTTAACTTCACATTTAAGCAGTTTTCAAAGAGTAATAAAAAACTAATTTGGGATAATGTGTTAATATTTCTGTCTAGTCTTTCTGGTACATTCATGTGGTCCACGGAAACTCGGGAAAACATTTTTTTCCGAGTTAAAAGAAGCACAAGAACACCTGCACAAGTTGGAAAAACAACACTGGTCAAAAACTGTGGCCCAACTTCCCCACTTGACATCATTTGCTTCATGGACAGAGCAGAAAAGTGGCTGATTTATTAATTTGTGTTTTATACATTAGATCTTTTACTAAACATTACTAATAAAATGAGTTTACTATAAGCTGTCACTTGCATAAGAGTGACAGTATTGTGATAGAAATGCTAATCATTGTCATTAATTAATTTTACCCCTAACTCCCAAGGTCTTTGGCTAAAGCTATATTTGCAAAATGTATTAACGTCCAGCTTTTAGTATGGTAGTGAGAAGGCTAAAGTTAAATCTGCCTAGCTAGCGTTTTTATTTATTTATTTTTTACATCAGTATCCTGATTTTCCGAGAAAGTACATTAACATGAAAAAGTCAGGAAAACGAATTCTCATCTAGGAAAGACAAGCACCTGAGGAACACATGAATGCAGCATAAGGCCACATGCCAACATTTTACCCAAATGTCAAAACAGAATATTGTCTGTGAGGGCGAGGTGTTACGGGTATTTGAAAAGTTACAGGTATATTGCAGTTACAATAAAGTATTTTACAATAAAGTTATACAAAAATTAGGCTGGCTAAAATATTTAAATTGAAATAGTCAATAGGTTTTCATTTTCTTTTTCCTGTTCATTAAACTTAACATTATCAGATTTTCTCTTAATTTTCCATAGAAATATCAAACTCACCAGTAACCAGGAAGCTGGATCAGCTTGGCATAGAGCGCTGTGCTGAAGGAGGGGATGACAGGGATGAGAGGGAGGAAGGCTGCAGTGCTGTCCTGACACGTCAAACCTGTCTGAAACCCAAACACCTGGATAAAAGAAAATGAGTACATTTGTTAAACACATTTGTTAAGCTACTTGATAATGTCTTGTATGTTTATTTCTGTGGCCTTCTGGTTGATAATTGGGATTTTAGTAACATCAGTAAAAAGTGACACAATGGATGACCATTACCACCAGGCCAGTCACTTTAGCTCTGACAGTATCAATAAAACAGAGATTAAGATAAGCCTTGGTTTAAACCCACTTCAGATCACTTCCTAAACTGGGTGAAATGTAGCCACAATGACCTCCACTCTGTCATGATCTCACTGCCAAAAACCAGAAGGGGGGAACTAATACCGCTGTAGATACAGAGGCTGATTAACAGCTTGGGCTTTGGCCACTGACTATTCGACCCTACCATGACCCTGTGATAAGAGCTGCCAGCATGGTGTCCACCAAACATCCTGCTTTTAAAAAACACATCCAGGTCAAAACAGTGGAGTCTGGGCCACCCCGGGGTGCATGTGGTGTCCAGGCTCCTAAAAATTGTGATTAGTTCAATTTGATAAAATGGTGCAATACTTTTAGTTTATTACAAAATTTAAGATCCAATTTAAGATCCAATGAAAATTAAAGGGCTTTACTGCTACAAATTAAATAAAAATGGTCAATACACAATTTGTATACAATTTATTGTGTGTGGTAAGTTGTGCTGATTTGGCAAAAAACTGCTCTTAGGACAAAGTAGCATGCTCTGTCATTGAAGTTGGTACTTCTATTTTCATTTGAAACTGATGTGTAGGTAAGACACTTTGATGAATCAGATCCTATGTTTTTTCTTGTAGAAGATTAGCGTTAATTTAAAATAGTGATTAGAAACAACATAACAATACTACAGAACAACATCAGTGGCCTCCCATTAATTTCTCTGATGTTTCAGGACAGAGATAATCCAGAGGTGGACTGGTGCATGTCACAAAACAGTGGTGAAATTTTTATGACCAAGTGAAAAGGGGTCATCAGAGCCTTTAAAAGCTTCACCAGGGTCATAATGCAGTAAAGCTGTGCAAAGTGCTATACAAGTAGGCTATTAAACGCCTATTCAAATTGTTTATACAATTGTATATTTATCCAGACTAATGAATAGGCTATAGGACACAGTTTGGGTGGATCTTTTTGTGAGTAATGCTGGACAACTGGATAGCTTAACAGGTAATACCAGCTTAAAAAATTAAGTAAAAATGACAGTGATGTGTATGAACAACAAGCCCCATTTTTGGGGCTGTTGGAAAATATAATTAATGTTCGCACCTAAATTTCAGTGCTCTCAATCTAAGGATATCAATTAATCACATTAACCTTCAAAAAACAGTCAAAATCCACTTAAACCGTGGATTTTAAAAAATGTACTTTAACTAACCTTGCAGATAAAGCAAAAAATACAAAATGTTATTGAGAAAATAGTTAGCATGATGCCTTTTCACTCTACCAACTAATCTGGAGTGATAATGTCCCACCTTGAGGTAGAGGTGTGCATAGCAGTGGTGCAGGAGGTTGTCTGAAGGCTGACTCAGACTGCTCACAGTGCTGATGAGTTCTGGAGCATACATAGGGACCGAATGTTCAACATTTACTCTTTCAACTTTGAACTGCACTGATGGCAGAGGACGCATGGGCTGAAACACTGGTACATGAATCGGGAACTGCGTAGCCTAAAAAGAGGAAAGAAATAGATAAAAATGCACACAAAATCACAGCTAAAGCTATCTTATTTGCATGTTCGCCATATGCTGTGGATGCATTACCTTTTGTCCCATGATGACAGGCATTAGTGTGTGAAGGAGGTTGAATTCTGCCATTGAAACAGTCACAGTAACTTTAAGAAATGTGAGACACGTCAATCTGGTTGGAATAAACTCTTCTAATTTTGATATTTCCTCTGAAGTGGGTGGAGCGTGCCTCTCCTCAATGATTTCTACAAAGACATTAACAAAGGACATAAGAGAAAAAAATGACTTGTTAATGTAAAGACAATGTAAAAGGTGTCTTATCAAAAGTTATATGAAAATCTATTATCAACAAGATAATCGGGTCTGAAGTGTTCATATTACAGCAGTGGTTCTCCAAGAGCAACATTGTAAATACTGACTCTTTGGATAAACTTAAAGTAACTGTCAATAAATGCCTTTGACATTTATGAAACACTTATACTTATATTTTTGTATACCTTAGTAACATTTGACAAAAAGATCTAAAAACCCCATAGGCAGCAACCTTCGTTAAAAACAAAACTTGTGCATATTTTCAAAACTTTTGTAAATTTGCAAGAGGTGAAATCTGCATGATACAAAAATGACAACTACTAAAGATATTAATAGCTCTGGAATCATTTCATAAATCATTTGTTGAAGAAATAATGTCTTTATAGCTTTAGGAGGGAGAATTTTGACCTCCACTTAATCCTACAAAGGTCTACACATCCTGTCTGAGGCTTGTTAGGATTCATAACTAATGGTGTGCACAAATGATTGTAGTGGACATGTAGAGGAGTAGTCAATTCTTTGGAAAGAGGTTTTTCCTGTTATCTCCTTTCAATTTCTCAATCCCTCCTGGGGGTCTGTATAAACTAACCCTCCTGTAGCATATGCCAAAAGACAGACACACCGAAACAGGAAGAACAGAGTGACCTACCTGGCCTTACTCAAAAGCTCTACAGTAATTATTCCATCATTTATTATCTATTGCAGATGCTTAAACAACCGAAACCTACGGATGTTATCTTTCACAAAAATTTGAGTTATTGCTACAAATATTACACAAGGACACATACTGAAAGCCGTTTCACAACATCCACAGATGAGCTCATGAAGAGCCGTGCAAGGCTGATCACCAACAAAAGGTGTTTGGCTAAAGCTCCCCCCTATCGTCCAAGAGGTCACTACTTTCATGTACAGCTGCGTGTTGAAAGATAAGTTGTGCAAGGAAATAACAATGTAGTGAGGGTACTGTCAAGTGCCACGATCTGATGTTTTAGATCACTTGCAGAGCATTATAAAAATAGATAAAGGATAATAGAGACAAAGCATGTGTTCATGTTAAAAGAGAAAAAGAGATAATATCCTCCAAAACCAACATATACGGTTAAAAAGTTCAAATGCTTAAAGATTATTAAAATATCTCTCTGAATATACGACATCAGTACTCACTTTGACTGCTAAAATAGATTTACTTTTCTATGATATTTTAATTCATCGATGTATGAAGGTATGTCTGTGATGAAGTTAAGATGGTGGTGACTAACCTGGTTGTGGTTTACAGTAGGGCTCGTACTCGTGGTCCATGGCACACGTGACCATCTTGAGGATGCGGTGAACTGCGCTGCTGTGTAGTCGGACATCTAAAGGTCCAACCACAAGGCGTTTGATGGACGTCTCTTGAAAAGATGGGACAACCTCCTCGACATTCATTAAGGAAACCTCTTGAGTATCTGGAAAAAAAATGCAAGTTTTACACTGATATTTCTACCTGCAAAAAAAACTTGAATGTCTCTGGTCCTGAATAACAAAATATAGGCTAAAATGTTTAACCTAAATTAGTAAAACAGAACAAAGCAATACATCCTGAATTCAAGAAAGACTGCAGGATTGTATTATCTAAGAGCTCAAATCAATGACATGACATTTTAACATAACTTGACTAATATTTGTTTTGTCCAGATCATTTATACACAAGTTAGAAATTTATTTTTTTGTTCTTTTCCTGCAGAAGCTAGAGCCTAGAGCATAGGTCTGGTCAACTGTCAATTAACCACCCTAAAATCACAATGTTTTCCACTCACATCCATTCACAAACAATTTAGCTAAAGTAGGTTTGCTGAATTTATTGAGGAATTGAGTGAATAACTTATCATCAAGTGCATGTTCTAGCTCTTAGATGACAGATGAATCAACTTCAACTCCACAAACCACGTCCACATGACTTCTTTTTAACTATCATTAAATAGATAACATGGGCAGAATTAGGTCAATTATAGAAGACTGAATCACTGATTTTGCAGATTTTTCCGCAAATATTCAAAATCTGATGGAAAACCGCCTATCAAATTTAAACAAAAGCAGCCTCATACTGATGAAGTGTTGAATGAAAACACTACAAAAGCTGCCTCAGTGTAATGCAGCAGCAGCTCAGAGAGGCCTGAGCGACTGGAATGATGAATATTCCAAATGTCCACTTCTCGCTCACAGCTGTCCCTTCATTCATCGCAGACCTCCACAACAGAGGTCAACTTAAAAGACTTCCCAGCAGTAAAAGGGAGAAATTAAAAATAAAGGAAGGGGGTGCGTGGATGACAGAGGGGAGGTAGAGGACACAGGCCATAAGTTACTTTATTCAAGTAACATTATACTATCAAAATACATCTACAGTACTGCACAAAACATTTAGGCAGGTGTGAATAAATGCTATTAAAAGTGAATATAAACTTTTTTTGAATATATATAATAATGGGCCAGGGACAAAATATTAATTTTAGTGTGGATCCAGATCACTGTTTGGAGTGGCAGTAGCTCATACGGTAGATCTGTTCATCCACTAACCAGAAGATTGGCGGTTCAAACCCCGCTCCCACCGTTACTTCACTTCACCAATCTTGCCTCGAGTCCAGTGTCTACACTGGTTTATGAATGTGTGTGAGTGCTTTTGAGTGTGAATGGGTGAATGGATCCTTGATGTAAAGCCCTTTGAATGCCCATGGAGGTAGAAAAGCACTGAATATATGTGGCTATTTGTGACCATTTAGATCCAGGAGTGTTTTAAGGGATTCTACCAATTCCTGATACAAGGTCTAAGTCAAGGTCAAGGTTTTATTTTTAAAGCACATTTAAAACAAACAGCTTATGCCACCCAAAGTGCTGTACAGATTCATTTAAAATGCAATAATACAATCTAAATAAGCAAATAAGTCAGAAATAAAAAAAACAAACATGATATTTACAACACACATTTTTAGCAATACGATGGAATAGATAAAACCAACTAAAAAAATCCAATTCCAAAGTTTGGGACCTGTTACTTGCTCTTTCTCTTCTAGTTTTTAGTCTAGACCTGGGACAATGACGGAGAGACTGGTCAGATGACCTGAGTGCCCTGACTGGAGTGTGCAGAGACAACAATTCTGATAACTAAGGAGGTGACAGCCCATTAAGACATTTAAAAACAAGTAATAAAATCTTAAACTGAATCCTAAAAACAACAGGTAGCCACTGGAGAGAAGCGGACAGAAGATGCTAACTTTACAAAGAACGGATGATTAGTTTTAGTAGATTCTTTACCATATACAAGTTTTGAGCCTCAGTGGAAAGAGCATTTACCCCTGAACTACAAGGTCTTCTAGTTTGAGTCAAGGTCTGAGCACTAGCTACAGTATATATAATGTATATATATATTTTGTGTATTTTTGTACACTGATATACCTTTCTTTGTTCATAGCCTTTCTTAAAAACCTGTACAGTATTCATCTGTGGACCAGCGCTATAATTATTTATCTGCAAGAGTTGTTTGAAAAATGAACTAAAGATTTATGAAGGGCAGCGGGCAATACCACTTCCCCTCCCAATCTTCAGCTTGGTTTGGCTGCAATGGATTAGGTCTAATATCAACCATATGGCAGCAGTTAGAACGGTCAGTGGAATAATGAGGAAGCTGAAATTAGCCAGGATTTAGACGATTTAGAAGTGTCTCAATTTCCAAAGATTAAAAAACAAAAATAGAAAGAAGAAGAAAGAATCCACAGCAATGCTTTAATGTGAAATCAATGTGACCCGGGTCGGTTAGTATTTTGGTTGACTCAGAGTTTACGTTAGTCCCGTGGCAATGAAGACTAATTTGTTTGCTTGACACTGGATCTGCTCCGTGTACAAGAAGAAAAGAAACACTGACAGAGGAGAGGCATTCCTACTGGCAGGGGTAAACCCACAGACGTCCCGCAAGAGAACAAGACTGACATTTATCCTGCCGTCAAGCATCCCCTTTGACAGCCACGAGTGAGTCTGTCATCCCTTATTTTAATTTAGATACTTATCTGTAGCTGACAGTGGAGGAAACAATAGACTAGTCAGAGGAGAAGCCAGAAATAGTTTAAAGTACAAAGACAACAAGGCTATAACAGGTAAATTGTAATACTTATTTTAAATTACTTCATAATGTAATAATATTGAAAATGTCACTATTATGCTACTACTTTGTATTTAGTAACAGACCCACAACAAGTTAGTCTTACTTTTTTCCTTCCAATTTTTCTCTTTCCAGGCTCACCAGAGCAGATCATTTGCCTTCTAGTGTACAGCAGTTCACATTTTAATTTAGCATCTCTTCCTGACCCAACCCTCTCTATTTATCCAGGCCTGGGACTGGCACAAAGAGTATAAACTGGTTCACGACCCCTAGTGGCTGGTGTAACAAGTTGATCTTATGATGATAGACAAAAAGTTGTTACACGATTTTTGTATGAAAAGGATCATTGTTTTAATCAATGACTTATTAAACTGTGATTGACAGTCACTTTAAAAATAATTGCTGAATAATGACACATTAAAGGCGATGATATTTATAGACCAAATGTTTTTTTCCAGCTGCGGTGAATGCTTTATCTTTTAACGGTAACTTCAGATACTTGAGACTTGAATAAACATTGCCGAGTGCTTTGACTGAAGAATGAGGAATCCTGCCCGTCTTTTTCAGGCTTCTGCCAGCAAGAGTGACACCTAATTAGGCAAAAGGGGCCCATTCACTTTCTCAATAGCTTACAGGTAGAGACGAGGGAAACACAGTGTTTCAACAAGCAGCAAGGAGAAAGGAACTCAAATATGTGTCAGCACAGACTAAACACTTCTGACAGTTGCCCTCCAGGTAAGTTTAGGGTGAGCGGGAGGACAGGAGGGGTCAAGGACCAGGTGGCTGTGGCTTAAACAAGACAAACTCTTTTTTCACGTCTCCAAGGAGCTTGTTTGACAGTGAGGACTGACTGAGGTGGTGAAGCGGAAAATAGAAAAAGGGGGTATGAGAAGGGCTACAAGATACAAAAAACTAGAGGAAATAAAATAATATCGTATACATACTGGAGATGCACAATATTAGAAGAAATAGGCCAGAACCAAACCAGGGCTCAACCAAACTAACCAGGTCTAAACCAGCTCTATATCAAGAATATACCAGGACTAAACTAGGCTAAAACAAGCACTAAACCAGTTCTAAACAAAGATGAAACCAGGGCTAAACCGGGACTGAACCAGGACTAAATCAGGTCTAAACCAGGAGTAAACCAGCTCTAGATCAGGACTAAACCAGGACTAAACTAGGACTAAACAAGCACTAAGCCAGCTCTAAACAAAGACAAAACCACGGCTAGAAGAGGACTAAACCTGGACTAAACCAGTTCTAGATCAAGACTAAACCAGGTTTAGATCAGGATTTAAACAGAATTAAACTGGGACTAAATAAGCACTAAGGCAGCAATTCTAAACAAAGATGAAACAAGGGCTAAAGAAGGACTAAACCAGGACAAAACCGGGACTAAACCAGGACTAAACCAGGTCTAAAGCAGGACAAAACCAAGACTAAACAAGTTCTAAACCAGAACAAAAGAAGATCTAAACCATAACTAAACCAGGACTACATATTTGAGTGAGCAGAGATAAAACCAAGACTTTTTTTTTTAAACTTTGGTTTATTTAATTTCCTTGTAATAGGGATATTAGTTAATGTTACTATAATGATGAATCTGTGATATATTGTGCAGCCCTTATACAAACTGAATAAGTGGTACAGTAAGCAAACAAACTCCAGCACAATCTAATCTAAACCATACCTTTGCCACTGCTGTTCTCCATTGTGTAGAGGTAATCCATGTAGAACGCACCAAAGCGCTGCATGCCTGCTATCTCTGTGTAGGTCTCCTATGAAACAAAAGAAGAAAAGAGTAAACATGGCTAAAACAGTGCAAACAATCTGATAGCCTTTGATAGCACCGTTGACAGGGGTCATGTTGAATTCAACGGATGGGGTCAAAAAAAGAGATAAAATAACTATAGGCCTAGCTCTTAGGTTGAACAAAATTTACTGTAGTAGGATGTAATGATGTTGGCCAACTGTAGTTATGAAAACATGTAAATGAAATGACCGTGTGCAGTATTACCACTCCAACTTTGTAAATCTGTTGTACTTTTGAGGTAAAAATACCTGAGTATTGAGAGTAATGAGTACTGAGCATAAATGGCTACATAGCTGATACTTCTCCTGCTTACTTTCTTATGGCATTCATTTAAAAATAGCAAAATATACATTTCATTAAGCAGAACAAGAAAAAAACTTCCTTTTGAATATGACAATAAACACTTTGAATCTTAAATTAAATCTACAAAACTAGAAAGCATTTTTCTAGCTGGACATCATAATGTTGGCCTATTGTGAGTATTACCCCACTTGTGTTATGCACTTTAGATGCGGCCTATTAGTATAATAATGCATCCTAGTTCTTTTCTGTTCTATTGATTACATATTACCATTTAATTTTTTCTTGTTGTATTATCTGATTGTCAGTTAATACAGTTTGATACCAACTGTAAACTACTTGTTATGGTATTAAGTGTGGACACCAAGAAGATTATTCATAATACAGGCAATAAACGCTTTGATTCTTACACTTTTACACAACAACAACTGACTTAAGCAGAAAGCAATTTACTAGATACAAGATTTGTCATTTAAAAGAAACATGTTACGCCTAGAATGAATTGGAAGTTAGCTCATTCGCTGAGTACTTGGATGTGAGCCACCAGAAACAGAGCTAAGTAGGTCTTATCTCCTGAAAATAGGACTAAGAAGGCAAATCATAATGTTCTGACAGGGATTTAGAGGTTTTGACCAATGTTTCACTTTAAATTGTGAAATGCTGTTTGGTAATATTTCACCATCACATTCTTTTACAAATATAATCTTTATGAAATCATACTGAATTTTGCAAAGGATTCCTGCACTTCATTGTATTTCTTGATATCATCATATATTCCGGTAATTGAAAATATGCAATGGGCAAAGGTGAAAAAAGTATTCAATTAAAAGTACTGTTACTTTATTATTATTCAAGTAGAAATAAAAATTACTCACCCAAACTTTTACTTGAGGAAGAGTAAAAAAGGTACTGAGTAAAGTACTGCACCACTACCAGTACTGCTATTACTACAAACTACTAATACCACTACTATAACCACTACTATAGCTATTGATGCTACAAGTATGAATACTACTTTTAACACTAACACTACAGCTGCTACTTCTACTATTACTACTGCTTATGCTACTAAAATGTCTACTGCTACAACTATTACTACTAATACTAACCATCAAGGTAAACACAAGTTTACCTTTACTAATCCAGAGACTTCAGACTCAAGTAAAAGATAATTTTCTTTATACAGAAACTCTCAAGTGAAAGTAAAATTATGTTTTTGTGTATTCAAAAAGTACACTTTCTTTAATAAATTATTTGAGTTAACCTATCTAGTTACTTTCCACCTCTAGCTGTAAGTATCCTACAACATACCAAAGCATCAAACAATGAGTGAACAAGCACGACAACAAAAAGGGAGCAGAAGAGAGAGAGAACTTACCCAAACACACTCTCTAGTTATTTAAACAACCATCTCAATAGGCTCTTATCAAAGAGGCAGGTTAATCAGTAATATTTATTAGGGCACTTCTAATAGCTCTGGCAGGCTCTTGGATCAAAGCCATTGGCTGTTTTCAAACTGCTAATGAATTAATGCTAAAACCTTTGACTTTCAAGTATGGGCCGATCAATGGAAGGATGGATGGATGCAAGTACAAACAATCGCTTCATTGAGGGTGATTAACATTTCTTGGTTTGAGTAAACACTAAAGGTATGACGACTGATGAGGTGAGCACAGTTATCTTAAGGTAGGGCTAATAGCTTTAAGACTAGTAGTCACAAAAACAGCAGCTATACAGAGATTTAAAAATGTAGGTAACTTCATGATCAGAGAAGTTTAGCTGGACAAAAAAACAGGTTAGGTATTTTTGTGGCATTTTTTATAGGGACTTTTAAGGTGTGTAAATTAGAAGATTGTGGGAAAAGACCATTAATTTTAGTAGTTCAAAATAAAATGAAATGCATATTTTATATAGATTTAGTGAAACATAATAAAATATTTCAAGCTTCTACTTACTACAATTGTGATAATTATGGCTTACAGTTATAACATTTGAATATTACATAATTTTACATAATCATCATCATCAATCATAAAAATAAATAAATGCTTTAAATAGTTTTGTGTGTACTGAATTTTTATAACATGAACTACTGAAAGCTATTTGAATTTTCTGATGTGAGTCTAAAGAGAAAAAAAAAGGAACAACAATTTAACTGTATGTAAAAAATAAAAGGTGTTTTTGAAGCATGTGTTCACTATATTACAATAATGGTCTTAGTGTTTCTGTGTGAACTTTTGTCCAGATCTTTGACCCAGCTGAGAGGTGTTTTAATTGAGTTGGTTTTGGGCCCAGCTTGGCTCGTAGCTTACTGCTTAATTTCTCCCATATGTTTTCAGATGCTGCGATTATTAAAATTAAAACATCTGAATATTTGCTGGACTGCTCTGCACACAGAAGGAAACAACAGGTGCAAAACAGAGTAATTTTATGGTGACCTTGTGATTAGCAGCATCCAGGATGAACTCAGCCCTGACGCCATTGTTTTCTGGGCTGCGGTAGTCAAACAGCGAGTTAGTAAGGTAGGTCATCCCCTTACTGCTCAGGCTGTCCCCACAAATGAAGAACACCGCATCCTATAGAGGCAAAGGAGAGAGGTAAAATGAGATAAGCAAAATATAAAAAAGTTATTTTATACAAAACAATGTTTGAATAGTAAAAGGCAGCCACTCTCATTAATAAATTGTTCAAGCTATAGGTTATAAAGTTTTGTCCTTACCTGTTCATTTCGGTTCATATTTTCCTCAAAGTCCCGAACTCCCATGATGCTCTTCAGGCACAACGCCCTGCAGCCCACAAAACCAATCTGACAGTTGAAGAAGGGCTCTCCCATCATCAGCACCTGGTTTATACATAACATTGGGATAAAATGCGTCAGTATTTACAATCTGACCTTGTATACTTTAACCTGAGAATAAAAATTTGTATAAAATGTTATGAAAGGTTTTTGTGTGACTGTATCTCTGTGGTAAAGTATGAGGTTAAGGGTTTGGGAAAAATCCAGATTTAAGCATTTCTCTTTTTCTTATGAGTGACCTGTCCTTAAGCAATGTCCAACAATTCTTGTATCAATAAAGGTGCAGTATACTCCCTTCTATTGCTGCTGTAAGATTAATAGCCAAGTGGTCAAGATTACAATAAAACCTTTTGTTTCATCATACAATAACAACAAGGCAAAGTTCTTCTTCTTACAGTTAATGCCTTTCTCCCTTCCAGGACATGCATAAATTTAAGAAATTTAAATTGGAAATCTCTCAAAATTTCACATCTGGTAGCAGGCTTGGAAGGAGAAAAACGCGTTTAATCCAGACCAAGGTAATTAAGGTTTAACATATTTCTGATTTGGTACTGGTAAGTGCAATCAGACCCAGGGTTTGCTCAGGTACAGTTGTTTTTTAACCCTATCCACACAGCTAAAAAGTAATTACAGAAAAGTAAATTAATTATTAAGAGCATAGTGATAAGCATAAATAAAGCAGGCTAAAATATGACATAAGTGGTTATAACAAAGTACATTTAGCCTGCCGTTTAATGTCAATAGTATCAAATTTGTCATTTAAATGATTAAGATTCAATATCACCTACACTGTTTTTAGCATCAACTTAGACACTGCACGTTAATAAAACAGACCAAGAACAATAATGTTTTAGTAATAACCTTAGGAAACCCTAAAATGACCCATGTCTTACCTCAATAGTAATTCCCTCATTTTCCAAACACAAAACCTCTCTGGACTTGACCTTCTGAGGACTGTAGTAGCTGCTCTCTGACTGGGTCTCTGTTAGCTGAAACAGAAGAAAGTTCAACAAGGAATCTGTAAAAATCGTCAATGAGGATATGTACAGTAGGTCTAGTTTTCACAGATAAGAAACAACAAGATCAGACAAATGTGTTCACTTTGAAAGGGGGGCTCACATCGGTACACTGATTGATATATTGTATTAGTGATATATAAATCTTAAATGTATTGGTGTAAATCCTATGTTTCTAAACATTTTCAGTGTACACAGGAAGCAGGTGTGCAGTCAGAGGCAGCTGTGGCTTATTATCCACATCTTTGCAGTCGCTCCAATTCCTTTTCTATTCTGAATACGTGCTGGGACCACCACTCAATTCAGCAGTTTCTTTGGCACAGGACAACTATTGTATATGTAAAATATCAGACAAAAAATCTATTTTCCATTTTTGTACTACGAAAAAAAATAAATAAAAATCCCACTGATAAAATAAGAGGTAAGCTACAGTCTTGGTCACTTGCCTTTTTATATCACACATTTCTGTCTACTATTTCAATCAAAACATGGCTAGCACATTGTATAAAAGTCATTTGTCTGTATAAAACACATTCAATACATTTTTAAGTACAAGTGCATGTGAATGAGTTTGCCTTTTGAGGAAAAAATTTACCTTAAATGTAACCGAAGCTTTGGTACAATAGAAACCAATAGAGACAATGGGGTCTTTAGGAGTGTGTTGTTGGGGACTTTTGGTGATGCCTCCTCCTTCCATTTGTAGGTCTTCTTCTCCTTCCTCCTCTGCGCCTACAATGGCTGGGACAAAGGACCAAGCCCAGGACACCCAGCCCTGGTCTGGCTCCTGGAGACTGCTGCCTGAAGAGTGCATGTAAAGGTCTGGACTGGACATCGGGCTCTCCATATCCACATCCATACCTGTAGAAGAGAAATGCATTTGTGAGTTGTGACCAACAGTGTATTTTCAAATATCGCTTGGGGTAAATAAATCACAGTGGCAATGAAAAAAACACAGGAGGCAGAGCTGAAGATGTTGAGGTTCTCTTTGGGAGTGATGAGGATGGACAGGATTAGGAATTAGGATTACATCAGAGTGACAGCTCATGTAAGACCAGATGTTTTGGAGATTCAGTCAGAGAGGTCAGATAGAGAGGGTTTGGACATGCACAGAGGAAGGACAGTGAGTATATTGGTAGAAGGATGCTGAGGTTAGAGCTGCCAGACGAGGCCTAGGGAACAACCAAAGGAGATGTAAGAGGGTGGTAGGTGTAAGAGAAGAGGATGCAGAGGATAGGGCTAAGAAGGACTTCCAGCTCAAAGTCTTTTTAGGAGTTTTTGAGCTTGGTACATAAAATCACCAGGATCTGTGCTCATTCTTCATCTAAAAATAGCTCCAGCTCCTTCAAATTAGATGAACTGTACAGCACTGTTTGAGTTGTTTCCTTAAAGAATTTGACTGTATTTAGTACCATCCTGCATTCCCTCAGTTCTGACCAGTTTCCCAGTCCCTAATGACAAAAATCACCCACAGCATGATAACTTTACAATAAAAAATATTTTGCATCTTCATAGTTGGCATGTAATGTAAAGTGACTGACACAAACCTCCCAGTGATCCATTTAAATCCCAGGCTGTAAGGCCACAATAAGTGTGGTGAATACTTGATCTAGGAATTGTATGTGACTGTTTCTGAAAAAATATATCTTGTAAACCAATTTTATTAATCTACCATAATAACTGTATTAGTACGGGATACTTTAATACAAGAAAGATGGTTCACCTATCAACTCAAAACTAACTCTAACCCAAAACAGCCTGAGCAGGGCAGTCTCACAGTAGCAGCCTGCTGTGCTTCTGTGTGCAGGTGCATGAGCACACATGTGCCCCATGAACTCAGGGAGCACAACATCTATTGAGATTTATGTGTCTTTGAATGAAAATCAAAGTCCATTCCTCTATGGTCCAGAGGGCATAGACTGTCAGCAACCATCATGACAGAAAAATAGACTCGAGTGGGTTGTGCAGATGCTGTGTTCAGGGTTGGATTCATATTTATATTATTGCTTTATATATGGATGTATAAAAGGTGGGAGTCTTAAACTAACTGAATGAAAAACATGCATAGGAAGTGCAATCCTATTTAAGGTTTCACTCAAATCAAACCCTACTGTGTGATAAAATAGGTAGACATTTACTGAATAATTATTGAAAACAGATTTTTGTGGTACAACATATTCAATATATATGAGCCACTGTACGTTGTGAAAGTGTGGATTCTTCAACTTTCAACAAGATTTTGAGGCTGGTCTAGTGATGCATACAAACCAGCATTTTTGTACATGCAGACAACTTTGAGTTGAGCTTTTACAACAAATCCAACATCGACAATTAACCAGAAGGTTGAGATTATGAGTAGTTATTACAGATAAGCAGGGCTCTAAGTTTTCTTGGTTGCTTCTTATCAAAACATTTAGTTTGGGGGAAAAGGGGTGTCACATGTTCCCCGATATACCACCCCCTTTCCCTGATGCTGACCTCTGAACTCATCCCATCGTGTCTGTTTCCATACGCATTGGGAGAGAGGAAGCTGAGCTCAATACACAAGAATGTGTAATACCATTCCTCATGGCCTCACGTCCTCCGCGAGAAAACAATATTGTCCGTGAGGTCACAGCTTAGGAATCCCAGAGGCTAAGGCGGTGAAAATTATGACATATTTTAATTAAATCTTTCAGTTTGTGAATTGTCAGTTGGAAATCCCTGCTATGTCTTTTTGCTCTCTCACTCATCTAATATTCGCTTCAGATTTTATCACAAATTTTTCTTCCCCCCTTCGCCTTTGTTTTTACTCTGTCAAAGCCTTTGAGGTGTCAGTTCAACAAGTTAAGCTCTTTCGCTTCATCTAACACCCTGACGACACCTCGGTTTGAATTAAAGCAATCAAAATAAAGACACAATTAGCAACACGCTGATCAAAACAGGACAGATTAGCAAGACTTTGATGTATTAATCCAAACTGTGATAAGAGAGACCGGCGTGGGCTAGTCAAATATCTAAAATAATCCTTTATTAGTCCTACAGCAGGGAAATTCACAACGCCGCGAGAGCCTAAAATTACACTGAGGGAAAATCATTGATATCAGTTCAAAAATTAAACTTTTAAGCCACACCTTTTCATGAACAGCTTGTGTATACAGAGTTTGTATGCAGTCAATATATGCTTACAACCTCTGTCCTGTTGTGACATAAGGAAGCGGGTGTGTAGAGGGCCTTATTACAGAGTAGGCAGTGCCCTCATAGGCCAGCAGGTGTCCCCCCATGTTTGAGGAGGAAGATACCTGACCACTTACCACTACTTAGCCCCCATTTAATTGTATAGTATAAAGATTTCTGTCATGTACTTGCTCAGTCTAAACCTGTCATACTGAAAGGCAGATCATTTTGGTAAGTTTGGTTTATATTCTTTTTGTAGATTTGTACATTTGTACATATGCGTATTTTCTGCTTATTTTATTGTATTAATTTGCATTTTTTTAATCAATCTTAGTTGATATTTTGCTTGTGTTTTTTCAAGACAGCTTATCTGCATCTACTGTTTAACCAAGTAATTTTTCTAGTGAATAAATAAAGATTAGTCTAATATATGACATTTTTGTAGTCCTAGATTGAGACGTACCAAGAATAAAACTTTGTTCCTTGACCACTGTCATAGTAGGCAGGCACACAGATAAAATTAACCAGCCACAGTCGCTGATTCTTCGCATACTTGCAGCAGTGTGACCAGCTGCTCCACTCATGCATGTTAGTCTATGTTTCGGACCACTAAAAATTTAACAGACTTTCAGAGACTTGATTGAATTTCACAGACTAGATCTCCGTGCAACTACTACTACAGCAAGTTTTGTCGTATTTTAGTTAGTGACATGAATCGAGACATTGCTTTTCTATGAAATAAATACACAGCAAGTATTTTTTCCTGGACAATTACATTCACACACTCATGATTGTTTAGCACACTTACTTTGCATATAGTTGTACATTGTTTATATTTCTATTGTATTTAAACATAGTGTTTAAATTTCCATTAGCATGTATACATATTGTCCTTCACATTATTATTCATCTAGTTTAGGGATGCACATTAATTTTCTTTAATTAATTAATTGGTGGTCTTAACAAAGGATAATCGATTATTAACCGTTAGCCACCGGCTTGACAACACCTATCATTATGACAGCTCTTTATTAAATTCAAAGTCATGAAGCAAAATAAAAAGTGTTTTTTTATAAACTAAAGACAAGTTATAGGCTTGTAGATTTTAGGAAACAGTTGCTTAATTATATGTTTAATTTGCCCTTACTTTCCAATAGTACTGTATCCTTACTGTACAGCATAACGATCAATTGTTAGTATTTCTTTTAATCAGCCATATTGCCGATTAATCGATTAATCATGAACACCCGTAATCTAGTTTATACCTTTTTATAGTGTTACTTTGAAAGAACAAATTGGGATGTATACATGTTCCCTTACTATGCATAAAACAATGATAATGCTTTGAATACTGAATGGGCATTTACTTAGAATCACAAACATACTGTTTTTCAACATCAATTAAACAGGTACAACAATATTGTTTTCTGGGCTGTTTTTAGTTATCATGCAGGTTTATAAGAAATAAAAATGTAAAAAACAAGTGCAAGTACCTCTCTATGAGAAAAAGTGTTCACTATAGTCTATTCTTTCTTACTCTTTGGCCCGCTCAGATTCCTAGAGCTGGTCCCTCTTGTATATTTTTGCGATGGGATACTAATTCATTCAGGCTCCGCATAGCAGTAGCATGACACTGACTCCTACATCTGGCATTGGTCACCAAAACTGGAAGCTGTGCCAATGAGCAGAAAACTTCCAGGCCAAGAGTCAGGCAGTAAGGAAAAGGAGTAAAATGAA
Source organism: Bostrychus sinensis (assembly GCA_020698575.1). Taxonomy (NCBI): domain Eukaryota; kingdom Metazoa; phylum Chordata; class Actinopteri; order Gobiiformes; family Eleotridae; genus Bostrychus; species Bostrychus sinensis. The sequence continues at coordinate 12,834,651 of CM036247.1, forward strand.
CGGGATGCATTGTGTTAAACTCCTCTGCCTACCACTTAAGGAACTCAGGCCCTGAAGGATCCAGGTCTGGTGGTAAGTGTGAAAATGCCTGCTTTTACTTTGTATGTGCAGTTAATTTGTAAATAGGTGAATGTATGTGAAGTTGAAAGATCTGTTAAAATGAGAAAAATGGTGTGTTAAAAAGCCAAATTTGTTAAGAGTAAATATAGCAATAACTATAAAATCTATCGTAGTGCAGAGCATATATTTGAACTTTCCTATTTTAATGCACAGATTTTGAATAGAAAGCATTACTACATCTGTTCCTTGACATAAAAAGTGTCATTTTCTTCCAAACAAAACAAACATAAAACAAAGATATGCTGCATTTTATTCCTCTGTCCGTTCTGTATCCACATGGAGGAAATCAGGCCTGAAGACAGACGCCTGTGTTGAGTTAAGCTCAGTCTATTGTTTGTGGAAATGGCAGGAGGAGCACACACCATGGTCAAAGTGATCTTCAATGCCCCATTTAAGAACCAACAACAGCATTTATACTGAACTAACTTCATAATATCTAATGTGACGGCAAATAAAAATCTGTCTACAACAGTGAGTGCATAGTCGGAGGTTACATACACTATTAATTTGATTCTGCTAAATAAATTCAAATTGTACAAAGGTTGTTTAGGTTTTAATGTACCAAAGACAGATACCTTTATGTTGCCCAAAAAGTTTTAATAATTTGTCCTCTTTATTCCTATTCATACACATCAGTAATCACCTTTGACCAGGGGAAATTACATGCCGAGTCCCAGTTATCCAGATGAAGCCAATTCATGCTCAAAATTGTTTAGCATTTCATGAGAGGAGGAAAATATTTTATTCCAACTTCATGGACAACCATAAATCTTTACTTACCGGTTAAATTCAGTCCAGCCTCCTTGACGTGCCCACTTCCCTCTTCTCCTTCACCTTCTTTGTGGCCTCCAATTTCCCCATAGTAGAGAGCAATAATCAACTCTAAAATGCGTATAAACATTGGAAGCTGCTGGTCAGTAATGGACAACTTCAGGCTCTCCACCATGGTTTGGATCTAAGAAAACAGGCAAAATTATAATGACTGGTGTTTTAATTCACAACAAAAAAAATGATTGAAATTGAAAAATGATCAAATTGATTTTGTTAACTTTATAATAAAAGCTAGAAATTAAACATATTAAAATGGCATATGAGTGTTTTTAATTATTCAAATTATAAATAGCAGATCTAACAAAATCAAATAAAAAAAATAATTTTGCTGTAAAACCTGAACATTTTAATGAGAAATGTGTTACTGAATCTTAAATGAATGCACCATAAATGTGTTTTTCAGATTTTTAAAAAGTTATAAATTTCTATAAGTATTTATTAAAAAATATTAAACACAGGCCACTAACTTTGATGACAGATGGGATCTTGGAGTTGATGTTGTCATAAGTGAAGTGAAGCCGTGTTCTGAAGGAGCACTTGTATAACAGAGGGTCCTGGTAAAACTCAATCTTTCCACTGGCGTTTCTCTTGTCCAGGCAGACAGTGCAGTCGGCAAAGTTTATAACCTTCCTGAGCACAAGCTCTGGAGCTTAAAAAAAAAAACAATTGAAAAAATAGTATTATAATTCATTGTAAATAAAAATGTTTATTGTGAAAATGCTCCAGTAGCATGCAGTGCCGTACCAGTGATGTCCATGAAAGCCCGCTCCCACATGTCGTCCACTGTGTAGCACTCAGCCGCTGTGATGTTCACTGACAACACAATGTCGTCCTCCACATACTTCAGGATTAGGTTGTTGACCACGATGTTGACATTGTTCACCACACGCCTAATCAGGCTCTGCACATAGCCTGCAAAGAGCAAGATAAAATTACATGTCAAACCACAGAATATTGCACTGAGATAAAACGGTTCAACGCTGAGGGTGACACAACAATTTGGCCAAAATCTGTGCGTAAACTGGGAAAAAATGGATTGGACAGAGCATATCAACAATTTTTACTTAGTATCCTGTGAGTGACTCATTTTAGAAAATTACCTTCTAAAAGGTTACGTGGGTTATTCTTAAAACACCATTGTAAAAACCTTTAGGCCTAAAAGGTCTTGGTAAATTTCTCCTTTTAAAATATCTATATAATACACACTGACAGAAAAACGGAAAACATTTATTTATTTATTAAAATTTTCTTATATTTAAAAAATAAACACCAATCAATATTTTATAATGGTGCACTGTAGACAATGCAGTATATTTTTAATTTGTATTACCAATACACAATTTAGTGTAAAAAAAAAAAAGCAAGTTTTTTTGTTTTGTTTTTTGTCTATAGCAATTATTGTGTACTGAATGTGTCACTATATGTCAATATACTGCATGTTGGTACAAGTTTAATTTGATCACGTACAAGTCCGTAGCAAGCGAGATGTGGGGAGTTTTTTGGTGAGGAGGTGCAGAGATGTATATAGCCAGTACAAGGCAGGGAGAGCACAGTGTGGCAGATTAAGTTTCAGCAGAGCTGGGGGAGCCATCCTGCACTGTTACCAGTGTGTCCTAATAGCCAGAGTGACGCCCAGAAACAGAAGCTTCACAGGAAAAACATACATGCTAAGGTCATTACTCAAGCAAAAGGGAACTTAAAGTATTACAGACAGGGGAGTTTTACCATAAAATATGAAAATATACAGTAATAAATCTTCCAAACCACAGGACCAATGGCATTATTCATTCCTCCCATGTACTGTTAAACACTGTAACTACAAGGCTAACATATAAACTTTTAAAGCTTTGCCACGATTTTCCAAAGCAAATATTAGTCTTCCTGTATCTACATGCCTGGCAGCAGCAGTAACACTACCAATAATTAGGCAAAACTAAATGGTGCTGTTGAGGAAAACATTTGGGCAAATTTTTGAGCTGTTCTGCTGTGACTTGTACACAAGCCCAGATACACATTAGCATAATCCAATTGACAAAACTGTCATGAGTGCACTGCCTGACCAAACACAGCAGCAGGAAGAGAGAGTGACATAATGTAAACTCCACTCATAAACATAATGTGTGTTTCGTGACATTTGTGAGTGGCCGGGCATGCACGCTGCAGCCTGGTGGAGGTAAGCCTGGCTACTCTAATGCGTGCATGAATGTAACTGTGTGTAAGGCTTTGAGTGAGTGCGTGTGTGTGGGTTTGTGGTTGTGGGGTCAGTCACAACACTGCCGTTGCACCTGCAGCTTGGGCAGTAAAACCAGCACTTTACCCCCTGCTATTTCCCGCTCTGGATCTAATTTACCCACGTGTCAGAGTGTCTTTCTTTTCCTCTTGCATACCATTTCACTTGCTGTACCTCTTCCTACACTTCTTACAGTCCGGCGGCTCAAGACCTCAATGTACGGACCTCAACTTCTGTAAACAATTGACACAGCCGGCACCTGTGCTGCGGCCCACAGGGAAGCAGCCCACTTAAAATTGTTCAACCATAAAATGACTGGAAAAATGGCTCCTTTATGCCACTTCAGAACAAGCCAAGTACTCTCCTCTGTGCAATTTATGAAAGAAACACTTGACTGTACGTGGTCACAATTTTTCCTGTATTACGAAAGCATAAGCAGCTATTACTTTGCCAGCCATTGGTCAAGGCAAGATGTTAAGACAGAAATTATAAAGTACATTAAAACTACTTTGTGCAGCAGGATTTGTAGTGTGGATATAAAACTAGAGGCCAAAGTGGCCTAATTAAAGAGGAACATCTACTAATTTGGTCTTTTGTCTATTTGGCCTTTTGTCTAATTGATTTTGTTTTACTAATGACAAATGATTAGCCACATAGATAGGCAATAAAATTAATTTTCTAAATTTTCAGGACTTTGTCTTGACAATGCTGGAGAACGTTTTGCAACAGTTCCTTCATTAACACAATAAATATTGCTTGTGCAGACACAACTCATGATAATTCATTCATTAATTTTCTTCCATTTAGTCCTGTGCAGGATAATAAAGTTGCAAAGAGCCAGATAAGCTGAAGCTAGTACTGTAACTATTCAAAGGAATGCAGCAAATAGCTCCCAAGTCTGGGGGCCCACAGAAGCATTCGTATTTTTGACACTAAAAATATTTCCCAAACACAGCTAATTATGTTAGCCATGCTGGTTGCACTTGGGCCTTTTAGATTTAAAGTGTAGGTCTGTACAACTCAGCCATGCATGGTACAGCAGGTCTCCAGAACACAGGAAAGCTCTGGTGGAGACAGCTCCTGGGTTAACCATTACTGTGCACATAAGTACAATTCCGCGGTAATACCAAAACATGTAATATTTATTTTCTTAGCATTTTGTGAGCCCCAGTACCAGGACAGCAGTAACACTGGACTGTGGATCTGTCTCAGGGGAGTGTTTGTATTTCAGCACTCACAAATCTTCATCTTTCCCAGTCACAAGCAGACGCAGCTATGCATACAAAATTTGTGGAGACCCTCAAAATCATAAGCATGAAGTATCAATCTCACTTTAGTATTTATACACAGTAGCAACACAGCAAGAGTTATGTAGACTCTGCTTGGGTTACTTTTACAGCAAGCTGGTCCCTAGGATTAAAAAACAGCAATGGGAACTGTTACAGAATCCAAATTAATGTAAAAAAACAAACAAACAAACAAACCAATCTTGGTCACTTCTACAACAGCATTTTACTTTTTACAACCTTTAAAAACATTATCTGACTAAAAGAAACGTTTTCAATAAATACTTCACTGGTGCCATAAAAAAAACAGGTGCAGAGACCAGCAGATGGCAGCAGAGCAACTCTGTTGTGCTCTTTTGAACAGAAACAGTGAAAAAAAACATGTTTACTTTCTTAAACATTTTTTCCATGATGCCATTTTACCACAAAATGAAAAAACACTGTGAGGAATCAGTGGAAACAGAGCTGTACACCACTTTTTTGGGATAAATGAATGAGAGCAGACTGGATATAGAGGGCTCCTTTATTGGTCATTGCTTCGCGGAGTGGCCGGGGTTTGTGGAACCGACTGTTTTGAGGCCTCAGAAATTCATTGCAAGAAAAAAAAGGATTATAGGCGTGAATGAAGCAAAACACAACTCCAGGTATGTTTTTGATGAGGAAACATTACATGGTAGAAAGCTAGAGAAAAAAAAAGAAGAAAAATAAAATGGCGATTTTGCATAATACTGTATATCCTCTTTAAGCATAACTTAGTATAATGCTTGTTAGAAAAAAATAAAAAAAGCAGGCTTCAGCACAATATCTTAAAAACATAGCCTTGAACCAACCTTGAATCCCCAAATCCTCAAACTCGCAAAATATAGGAAAACAAACAAAACAAAAACAAAAACAAAGCTAAGACAGTGTTGCCATGTAATGTCTGGTATTGTCTTGTAATGTCTTGCAACACAGGGCTAACGCTAGACTCCCCTGGCTCATAAAAGAAACGGTTCACACAAACAGTGGCCACTGGTCCCCCACAAGCAGCTGTAAACATAATCACTCGCAGAATCACCCAAAGGTGGAAGCACTTGGTCTTTGGTCTCTGTGTGGCTACCAATCCCATGGCATATGAATTAACATCACTATTTTCCACAACAGGGAGAACATGAAGGATAAATTCATTCAGCATGTGAGAGCTTAGGGCCAAATGACTGGATAATTGCTCGTGGCTGCTTTTTAGTGTCGGCCATGTTTTGTTTTGGTTGTTTTGAAGTGGGGGCAAACAGACGCAATGCAGTGATTTTAAGACGTAGATTGTGACTGTAGCCTCATAACTGAGACAGGTGGTCCCTAATGTACGTTAATGGCCGTCTGCATCGGACTCCTCCCAATATACAACTTCAGTTCAGTGTACACTGTAATGGCACTGGTTATACTCAGCCTATAACAAAATGATTAGGACGACAGATGTGTCCCACAAAAAGATAATCCCAGCGTTATTGAGCGTAAAAACTTTAGTCTGCAAACTACAAGGATGAGGAGCACCAATTATTCTGAGTTTGCCATCCTAGTAAACCCATGACCCATTAAAAGAGTTACTACCAATATTTTCAATTTGAAGAAAATGCTTTAATCACCTAGTAGTGTATTGGATTAGATGATCCTTGAAAAAAGAGACTTTGACTCAATAATATACTTTGTTATTAAGGAAGGCAGTAAGGTGGCAAAGAGGTTAGTACTCTTGCCTCACAGCAAAAACGTCCCGGGTTTGATTCTTCTGTGTTTTTTAAATTTATTTTATTTAACCATTCTTTAAGTAGAAAAGTCTCATAGAGATATACACACAGACATAAAAAGAGAAATAGGAGTTAAAGACAAAGAGAAAAAAACTTTTCAAAAACACATATGGAAGCAGTGGCAGGTTAGTGATTGCATCTCCCAGTCCTACAGAATAGACTCAAAATGATCCAAAGGAAAAAGATTCTGGATTTTTAAGGTCCTCTGTAAACTGTTCCAGTCTGTAGGAGCATGACACTGAAAAGACATTTTTCCACTCTCTGTCCTGACACTGGGGACAGTCAGAGTGTGGAAGGTTAGGTTAGGTTTGATTTCTGTGTCAGTTTGCATGTTCTTCCCGTGTCTGGGTGGGTTTTCTCCGGGTGCTCCGGTTTTCCCCATCAACCTAAAACATGCACAACAAGCTAATCCTCCAGCTAGATACTTCTGACCCAGATCCTGGCTTAAGGTCTAGAGAAAGGTCCCCGGGCAATGCACTGTGGTCGCCCACTGCTCCTGACAGGTTACCCCAGTGGTATTGAAGGTCAAGTGGAGAAATGCAGGGAACAAATTTCACTACGGGGGCGAAAAAAAAAAAGTCTAACTATAACTATAACCTAGGATGTTACTCAGATATGTCCAACCCTGGAGACTCATATTTAGGCCTACATACATTTGGGTCTCATCAGCCATCGTGATAGAACAAGGCGGTCAAGTTGATGATCTTGTAAACAAAATAACAAATTAATGTGTAAATTAATAGCATAATGGAAAAGTGGCAAAGTGGATTTCAGATCATGTCTAATCTAATCTACAATTGATGAAAAGTATTTGTTAAAATAAAAAAGAGCTTCTTAAAATGTACTGCACATAGGCAAAAGGTTGATTAAACAGAGTAGGGAGTATAAGGACTTTGGTCAAGATAACGAGGCAATACATGTAGCCTAAAGTCTAGTTAATATGTTCAATAACGCAGTGGCTTTTAAAATAATACTTCCACCAAGTGCCCCTTTTTGACAAGAAAAACATTTAAAACTCCTGGCATATTGTTCTTGTATCTAATTCTAAGACAAACATCCTTTGTCTGAGTCATAGCAGGTTAGTTTTACTTGGTCTACCTTTTAACCTCAACCTTTTCATTAGAGAAACTGGGATTACAACATGCACTTACTTCCTCAGCTTCCTCGGCCTAACTAAAGTGTCACAGCCTTTGACCCAAAAGTTAATATAGCCTGCGACGACTTAAAATGTGGTCTGTAACTTGTACAATCTGCACACTTAAAATTTGTTAAAATCAGATTAATTTCTATCTCTTCCTTCAACTTATTCACAAACGCATGTGGGGACACCCAGGACTATATGGGTCTACAGAGGAAGTCCCAGTGGAAATGCAGTGTGAGATGAGAGTGTGAGGGTCCATGCTTTAACAGCTGGGGAGAGATATTATCTTATAACGTCAGACCTGGAAAAGGATCCTCCCCAGATACAACCAGCCGGGACTGTGGGGGTCACTTATTCACGAAGCATAGTGGTTTTAAATGTGTCTTTGCAGTTGGACTGATCTATAACATCAGATTTATTAGTTTATTCATTGAAAGACTTGAAAAATGCCCCAAATCCTTGTATTTGGTCGATGAATGCCAGCTCACATTTCTGATGTGCACAGTGGTATAATGGGTACCACTACTACAAACACTTTTACTGTCAGGGATCTGCATGTTCTCCCCACATGTTCCCTTATTGTGGGGTCTTTCTAAGTGCTCCGTCTTTGTTCAAACATCCTGCATGTATAGGTGAACTGACAACTCTAAATTTGCCCATAAAGAATGAATGTGAGAGTGAATGGTTGTCAGTCTATGTAAGTTTGGAACCTTGCTATTAACTGCCCATTGTTCAGAGAGTACCCCACCTCAAACCCTAAGACGGGCTCAGTGTCCCTCAACCCATAACGGTAATAAGCAGCTGAAGATGAACGAATTTCCTAACTGTTTCATGTTTCAAAGCATTCAGTGAAGACTTGTTGAATGCAGCCACTTACACCACTTGCACTGCTGAACAATATTATCTGAATAGTATGCGTGGACACTGTTAAACAATAACTTTGTGGCATCGGAAGAAAAGTTACAATACTACTAGTACCGAAAAATATTTTTTTATTTGATACCAAGTTTCAATACCTAGTGAGACCTTTAATGTTCCTTTGCATGTATGAATCAAATAAATAACACAGAATAAATCATACAGACTACTGGTTTTAACTCACAGCTAAGAATCATGCCCCAAAAATTGGTCTTTTATTCAATATTACTGTGTTTTATGATTATAAATGATGAATTAGCACATCATAGGGCTCAGAAAAAGTATAGCTCAGATACTGGTATCGAAAAACCAGGTATTGTTTAAGTACTGGTAATGAAAAACTCTTAGCCGTAACCTGCCCCACTGAATAGTCTATGATTTCTAAGACTAATTTTGCCACAGTTAAAAAATAAAATAGTTTCAGTCCATTTGTTTCCAAAGGCTGTATTCAATTTTCTGTTAAAAACAACAATCACAGAACCAATACATAAAATAATATTCATGTGTAAATATTTATCATATCCATCGACACCACTGGCCTCTTACAAATAAAGAGGCATGCATTTATTTACTTTTAACAAGGCCTAGATACTATGACCCAGTAGGAGGTATGTGGCCAAGTGGCCCTGTTGATAAGAGCCATCAGAGTGTGATTTATTACAGGCACATCCCCCTCATTCATTAGATTACAGCAACACAACACTGGTTAAAAAGTTTGTATAGTCAGTCTATTACCACCAAGTTCCCAGTTGTTTTGCAATATGCTATATGAGGAACCTAACATTGTGGACACCTAATTTGTGTCAACCACCTCCTCCACTGTGGCTCTGGCTGCGTTGGAGGTTGTAGATAGTGAGCTAGGAGGTCGTTTGGCTCAGTGGCCCCAGACCCATCACTCACCTGGGGGAAGATCTGGGTCACTGGGGGCGGCCTGCTGGATGCGTCGGGGCTTGGCCACAGCTTTGGAGCTGTCGGAAACGCTACGACTAGTGGAGCTGGAGCCGCTCTCATGGTCATCCTGAAGAAAACACAAATAAGAAAAGACTCTGGAGTATGTTGTGAAAGAAGACAAAACTAATTCAAACTCAACAGGGGGTGACCATCTAAAACAACATTTTCAATAGATTAATATGTTGCATGACACTGCACTGATGCCCAAATATCCTACGGGACATCCCATCAGTACTGCAGGCTCAACAAATAAACGGTGGTCTACCGAAGGTCTCTTCTTCATGACATACAAAATCAACACTCTCAGCACAAATTCCAGGAATGCAAGTACAAAATTTGGGTTTATGTTAAAATAATGATGAAATACAAAGCACTAAAAATAAACACATCAGGCAAGATTATGTTGTGATTCATGTGTAAAATGTGAGCTTTCGTAGTGATAACAATGACAGATTTATAGATTTGTACTTGAATTCCATGTTTTTTGTGGCTTTGAAAATGTCATCCTTTAAAATAGAAGACTTTTCAAGGCCTGGCACACACTCAACTAATATTTTACTAAAAGGATAGATTTAAATTGCAGCAAAACTAAGCTAGTTTGTTAAGGCACTACTCAAGGCACTCTCACTATACTTGACCACAAATAATTTCTGTCTAAACAATACCTCAGATCCAAGATCACAGTAGACATAAGCCTGCAACAGAAAACGTTAGGTACAAGTGAAAAAAAGAATCACGCAGCACTGCAACACAGTGCACCAGAAAAAGGAAAAGTTTAGGAAAAGTGCAAAAGCTTGAGTTAACTCTAGGTATGGCACTAATTAAGGATTACTGATAGACCTATAGACCTTTCGCAGTGTCATGGGCATAGGTTAGTCTGGATAAAGCATGGCAATAGTCACATGTGTTTAGCATTTAAGCAAGGGATCAGCATAGCAGAGCGTCTCAGGAGCCACTCTTATCTCAGCTAATGTAAACACTAAAGGTGTCAAAACTAAATATATTCTGCTAATCCATTCACACATGCATATTAGCACTGGGCTCGAAAAGGCAAATCAAAACTCTGAGGCAACCTCCACATTCAGAACAAGCTGTACAGTCAAGCAACTCACACAATAACCACGTGTCGTAATATTAAATCCTTTGTTCAGTTTTCCTTTTTTTTTTTAAATACTGGGAATATGCAAATGTATTTCTCCGTTGGACATTTGCTGTCATTTCTAAACTTGCCTGTCTGTGGCATCAGTTTATTTCATCTTCAGAAAAGGACACTAAATGTATTGTTAATGAAAACTTGGAACCCGAAGAGCAGTAAAAATAAATACTCCAAAACTGAGAAAAATTCCCATTGGCAAAAAATATAAATCTGTATGTTTTTCATTGTTCACACTTCGGTTGTGGCTATCACTTTGTTTCTGTTTCACATTTCTGTACAGTTTGAACCAAACAAAAACATTTTCTGTACATGCCATATTTTTAAATTTGAATTGCATGTTTAGGTGCTAAGTTTACATCACAATGCCCCTCTTAAACACACCACAATTGAAAACAGTCTCCCTCCTCTGTAAACTCCCATATCTATACTTTTAGGAATGCCTATCGCTGCAGGCCAAGAGAACATGGGTTCAACAATTCAAACTGCCATGAAAGGACAAGACTGCCAAATTTGGAAGTAGCGCAATTAAGCGCTCAATGTCACCGTGGGCAGTGAGTAATTCTCCAGAGATGAAACATGCCTTTTCGGAGGGAAGCCCTGGGACAAATGAAGTCTGGCTCAGCTGCTGCGGCGTAAACCGATCCTCCCAATGCCACAGCAGGGCACAGCACGGGGAGCAAAGAATGGACGGACAGAGAAGGAGGGAAAAAAACTACGGGGGGGCTGCTTCCCCTAAAGGCATGTCAACTCAGCTGTTGACCAAAGATGACGGTAGCAAAAAAGGAAAAGAGAGACAAGAGACAAAGAGATAAATGGAAAAAATAACAGAGTAAGAGAAAGTGAGACTTGGAGCAGCTGAGAACTATGAGATCAGATCACAGATACAAGCTTTGGAGTAGTGAGTGACAGGCGAGGGGACCCCCTACTCAGAGGGTAAGTGGGCACCTATGGAGGGTTAGGGCACAGGAAGGCCACAGCTGACCCCTGTCCTGCAGACGTCTGGCCGAGGACCAGGGGAGTGGGCTGAGCCTGTCGGGAGGGGGAGGGCCCACCCCTGCTTAACACACAGCGATACCCACCCACCAGTCATAGGCTGCTGGCTATTTACCTTTGACAACTCCATTTATGTTAAGTAAAAACAAACACAACAAATGATGGGAATGTAAGAGATGAGATGTATGAGATGGCATGTAGCAAAAGTTACCAGAAACATAATCCAGACTACTGTGGAATGGATAAGATGAGGCTATTTTATTGTTTTTGTAAATAAACCACAATTCCCTACATTGTGAATACTATTACATTTGTGGCACATTTAGAAAGTGTCACATGAAGATAATGATCTTTGCAGTACAGATATATTGTACATAGATACAGATATACATGTTTATATTGTGATTATCATAATAACATTAAATATATTGCCATATATTTAGCATATATATATATATATATATATATATATATATATTTGCATATATTGTTCTGTGTTTATTTTGCACAAACCTACCTAACCAAAACTTACTGTCATTGCTTCTGTCTCCTTTAGTAATAGGTGGATTAGCATTGTTTATTCAGCCATCCAGCTCCTGCAATACCTGCTAACCACTCTGCTTTCTTAGACCTAATCTGTTGTTGTATGGTCAACTATAACTTTATCTATTGAATTTTATTCTATCTCTTTCGATTCCTCTTTGAATTTTTATGCCATTATTATTGTAGATTTAATGCATTTTCAATTCTGTTTCTACATCTTGTTTAACGTGACCCCAGTTCTCATAAGAATTGCTTCCAGCTGGCACCACTGTAGGACCAAGGGATGAAAAATAGCTCCAAGTTTCAAACACACAGTCACAGTTCGGTGTGGTTCCAGTAATGTCAAATGGTATGTGGCCACTTCTCTTACACTTAAGCTTTTCGAGCCATTCACTACAGCAAACACAGCTCATCATAGTTCACTCAAATTACCTTTTCCTTAAACTTCCCCTTGGCTTTGGTCTCATCCATCAGGCCGTCTAAAAATTAGCTGCTAATCGCTTTTTAATGAAACCTTAACAAATGCACAAAGCCATTACACTATGATTAAAGACATAGGTTTCATTTTCTCCTAATGTATAGAAGATGCATGTAAGAAATATATGAGCCATTCAGGCATCAAACAACATTGACCACATTAGCTGGGTTTCCATCTAAACAGAAATGTGAATTAGAAGCTTTCACAAGAAGGCATTTGAGTGGATAACAGTGGAGTTAGCCACCTACAACCAAAAAGAGAAGCAGAGAAAATGGAGCAGGGGCGTTACAATGTCGAAACTGTACATATGAGAAAGACAACGCCAGATGGATTTTTGGAAGGTCGTAGTGGTCAAACATTTTATTCACAACCTTTGTTTTTTATTTGAATATTTTGGTTTCCTCATATGTCCACATGTAAGTACAGTCACATGGCTTATGTGTTTACTACGTCAGAGTTTATTCGCCACATTTATCGTATTATCTGTTTTTTGCACAAATCAAAAACACCTAAAGTGAAGGTAAGACTTTTTTGCAGATTATTTTTGAAAATTTCTATCACTTCTTTCTGATGTGATATTCCAAAATTTGCATAAAAATAAGGTGGTGGAAACCCAGCTATGGACAAAGCCACACAACTCGTCCCTGAATTTGTAAAGTAGAGCCGTGCAGCTGGAATCCATGGCAGATTGGAGGGATTAGAAAATGAAATGTACCCCGATGAATATCAGATTGTGTGACATTGTGAATAATTATCTCAATGAAAACAGCTCATTACAAAAATGTGGACCCCCTCTTAACCCCCTGTTCCTCAAGTAATGAAATCCACTACTGGGAAAGAAAATCCCCATTTGCTACAAATGTACTCTGCTAATGAAATATTACAGCTCTGAAATGTATACAATGTGGTGCGGTATTTAACTTGAACTTAGCATCATTTTTCTAAGCAAATAGCGCGTGTTACTTCTACAAGATCAGTGTAGCAGGAAGTGCAACCGAACACAGCTAAAATTAATGTTAATGTGCTGCTTCCTTGAGTCCTTCAACAAAAAAATCTTTCATCTTTCTTTGAAGTCGCACACCGCAACTATGGCAGCTATTCCAAACACACTGTATATGGGCTATGAATATAGATTTCCTTGTCATTTTAAATGTGGCTTTCAAAGGCTAAAATATCAAACAGTAATAAAAACGGGTGCGATGAAATTTCCTGTCTGGAAATGTCTTGTCTTTCAAAAAAGGAAGTGCCATTGTCATAAAGGAGAAAAATACAATGAATAATCATCAAACTATTCCAGTCCAAATTCAGGAGAAATTACAATAGAAATACAACTGATGACAAAGTAAGGTCTTGCCAAAGGTTCTTTCACTTTATCTACATTTATCATATACAATCAATATCCCAGAATAACAGGGGTCCCAGATGAAACAGCAAACCTTTTGTGGTCTAATGCTGAACCGGAGTTGGCAGCTGTGGCTAAACTGGAAGGTATTATATTGAAGATGATATGACAGCTATGAAATGAGACTAAAACTCGTTTATCAAGTTAGTGTTGGGTTAACTAAAGAGCAACCAATTCTCAATTGCCACTCTCCCACGCAGCAGCAACATTAGTTTGCAAAAGGTTGCCAAAGATGTGTGATCGTTTCATTAAGTATTATTGTTATTTAAATGACATTTTTCTTGTGTGTGTTGGTATCAAGTTTTCAAGTTAATGTTAATGCCTGTGTAACATTAGGTTCATCTTGTAACATAATTTAATTACTTAAAAAATTAGCTGTAGTAGCAGTATACTACCAGCTAGAGTTTCAAATATGACAACAACAGAGGAACTCTGACCAGAGATCACAGTGATCTCCAAAATCGCTTAGAGAACAATGTAGCAACACCTACCTGTGGCTGAAGTTTACACTGCATAACTGGAGCTGAATCAACAAAAGTCAAGAAAAACAAACATGCTTCTACATACAGACTTCCCTGTGGCTACTTAAATATGTTGAGCTCCAATTGTCCTCACTGTATATAATTTTTCACACAGGTAACATTATGTTTGTTAAGGCATAATATGCAAAATTCTTTTGATTCATTTCCCCCACATGCCATCCAAATTTTTGTGTGCTTAATATAAGTCAAACCAAGGTTTATTCTGGTTCAAATTTACAGTTTAAGGATTACATATGTTCACAGGTGAAATATAGTGTGTTTCACTATGATGTTGCTGTAAAGGGCCAAGATGTGGACTAAAGGGGATTTAAAACAATACTGTATCTTTAACGTGACTACTGAAATCAGCCAACATAGCTGTCCAGGAATTTAGTTATACTTGAAACAATTAACTTCACTCGTACAATCACGTTCGATTTTTGATTTTCATTGATGTCTTCAAGTTAGAGAGGCTTGTCACTCATTCTTTTTCAGCTAACCCATCTTATCAGTGAGCTACTGTTACTCTATGTTTTTGAATCCCAGTCATTAAAATTACAGAAACGACAGGTCACTTGACTCGAATCCAGTGGGCCTCACAGCACTCCTGATGAAGGTGGCGTGATGGAATTTGGAGCAAGGCAGAATAGTCCTGATCTCAGGTATCTCAATTTCTTTTTATTGGAGCCGAATGAAACTCTGCCACTGGAAGTTAACATACCTGAACTTTTAATACACACATGTCTCCCTAATGACCCTACTAATTGAGAAGAAAAGCTCAGGAACTGCAATGGACGGTGGAAAAGTAAAAAAGGACGGCTGAGAAGCCAAGACAGGAAAAATGAACTCTATACAGGAAAGTGGTGGGAGACAAAAGGAGTAGGAGAAATTGTTCCTGATTTAGATCTGAGAGGTTTGGTCCTTCAGATGTCTCCATCAGCTAACCACAAGCCCAGACTGAGCATGTGAGGCATGCTGCTGACGCTGGCACGGCTACCCTCCATGCTAATAACTGCAATGTGTTAGCGGCAATAAAACTCTCCACAGAGCTCTCACATAGACGAGACACACAGTCATGCATACAGTCAGACAGTTCATGACAATAACAGAGATCAGATACCAAAAATGTTGGAAGATTATATAAAATTAGATTCTGGTGGATAATGGACAACCGTTGAAAATGATGCAACGCTTGATTCATACTTTACTAAGTTCCTCTAAAGCCTTGAAATAATGTTTTTCATTACTAAAAATACATTAGAAATTGTTTTCATATTTGTATAGTTTAGATTAGATTTTGTTTTGGAAAATGAACTGGCTTGCAAATTATCAGCTAAGCAGAATACTTCAGTCTGCATACTGTGATCCAGAAAAAACAACATAACGTACACAAATAAAAGTGCAAGAAATTATTGAAATAGCTGTCCTGAAATGTCAGTCCCTGAAACGTCCTATTTCTTTAAACAGTGGCATGTATTAGGGGTACCTGTGCCTCCGTGATTAAATGTTCTCAAAACGTATTCTGCTTACCTGATAAACTACAGCAAACGTAGAGGGTTAAAACTCAAATTTGCCAGCCAGTTCAATTTCCAAAACTAAATCTAAACTAAACAGATATAAAAATATATGGGAATTATAAATAAGTTCCAATGTATTTTTATAAATGAAAAACTTCTTTTTACATTTCAAGGCTTTCAAGCACCGAGGACCTTAGTGAAGTTTGAATTAAGTTTTGCATAATTTTCAAAGGCCACCAATTACCCACCAGAATCAGGAAAATTAGTAACAATAATACAGTAAAAAGTAGCATCAAGCTCCACCAACGCCACTCACACTGGCTGAAAGCTATACTGAAATATTAATTGCATATGCGAGGCGCAGCTGACCGTCCGGAGCACTTTTGGAGAGTATCAATGTGCTCAAACCAACGAGATAGAATAAATCAAACCAAGAGAAATGGGAGAGGACTTTCCGTCAATGTTGAGAAATACCAAAGCCATACTGTAGGAGGCTTAAGTACGCAAGAGGAATGCAGCAGGACTTATGTTTGCATAGCTTTTATTCTCCAGGATTCAAAGCAGCTTGAGCCCTGTCAACATTTATCAAGCCTTCTGAAGGATGGAAAAGTGTCAGGCTCACTTTAGAAACAAATAACGTTACCTACAGCCTCGTTACATCCTGAAGAGATAAACCAGGCCTGGTCTCAAGTGTTAGCCTGGATCATAGGAACAATTGGAGAAGCTCTACAAGTCAGGTTGAGTTTACAGTGGCCCTCAAGACTGAAAAGGAGTTTGAAAGCTTGTCTTACGCACCATTGTTTTTATAGAGCTCATAATATTTCAAGGGTGAAATTCAAATACTTTCAAAGCAAAGTGCAGATTAATCTGCATATTTTTTTCAGCAACCTATAAATTTGAGAAAAACTTAAGATCTCTGTGGAGAATTGTAATAAAGTTAACGTGAATTATCTAAAGAAATAAAAAGCTCTACATTAACTTCCACTTGCAGTAGAGTTGCTTTTTTCCCACAATTTGATTTGAAGCTGTGATTGATTAAATGCCATACAAATGGTCATACATACAGTTATACACATAATAAAAGCAGATCTTTGTTCAATAACAATGAATATATAGTGCAGCCATACTCTTAGCAAAAACATGTTTAAACCTTTTCAACACAGCATTTCATATAATCAGGTTTCCTAGGATGCTCAACAGGACCCCAAAATTATTTTAAACTATTAGCATCTTCCCTTCCAGCTTTTTGCTTCAAGTGTTGCCACAGCAAAACATCTGCCTACCAGCTTGCAGTAGAATGATGCCCTTCCTGACACAACCCTCTTCATTTATCTGGGCTTGGGACTGGCACAAGGAGTTCACAGGTTTGTGGCCATTTGTGGATTGATTATTGGTATTGATATGACATTAATACATTTTTTATATTTGTGCAGCCATACTCTTAACCAAAAAATAAATAGCATAACAAAATAATCCACAAAGCAATATGAAGTTAAGTGGTAAATTCTGTCACATTGAAATTAAAACTGCATTAACATCTTTAAGGAGCACGTGGAGCGAATGCAACTCAACGACATCATGTAAAATCTTATCAAGTTGGTCACTCTGAAAATGATGTGGTCAGTGTCAAAGCTTAGCGATAAACAGTCACTGGCGATAAACTCTTTCAAGATCTCCAGCGTGTTTATTATGTTTTCAGCTCACCATATGCCTTCTCTACACAGTCTCCCTTCGCTCTCTCCCCCACCATGGAGAGTGACATGTTGGGCAATTATTCATGTAGCATTCTTCTGCTCTTACACATACATAACAGAGCCCTGAGCCGGCCCGAGATTAAAGCCAACACTACTAACTCTGGCACACTCTTGTCCAAGTGCCCACACGCAACATAAGCAACAGAGCTACTTCAGGAACCTCCAGGAGATCTGTGCTCCTCCTGCACATGAAAAGTATATTAAAAACACGTTAATACAAGGAAATGTAGCCAGATATGCATTTTTTACTTGCTAAACATCTTGGCTTTTCTGGCACAGGGATTTGAATAGTGCATAATAGATGGTAATTATTCGCAGGCCAAAGGTGTGTGAGCATCTGTTGAATCGTGAGACATAAAACACAGACCACCCACAGTTTGTGTTGCACACTTCAACAATTTACCTTAATCCACTGAGAAATTACACTCACATATTTAACTTACTTTAGGTAAAAGCTAAATCTTGCAAAATGTAGGTTAAAGACACACTACCCAGTCTTCACAACCCCAACGACAGCAGAGTTACCTTTCCTGACATTATTTTATTAATAAAAACATAACATATTATAAATAACTTCTAATTTAAGTTTTAAGCTTACGTTAAACTTCTAGTTCTGAGTTCAAAAGACGATTCTATGCCACAATTATGTCCACCTTGTTACACACTGCAATAATGCTTTGGCATTGCTTGTCTGCATTTCACCAGGTTTTCTTTGATCCATTTTTTTGTTTTTGTTTTTGTTTTTTATTGTTTCATTGTAGTGAAAATTATGGATAAAGTCTATGATTTTAAGGTCTTGTTTGTTTTTTTAAACAGAAGATACTTTTTACAATATATCCAATTACATAATTACAACAGTTATCATTACATCAGGGATGTAACGATACTATACGCAACAATTAGAATTGTTTCAGTTGGATTCCAGAACAATATTGGTTAAATTACAACAATAGATTCAATAAGATTCAGCATCTTCACATTGATGCAATTGATACAGCAACTTTTTGCCAAAAATCATGAAAGTTTACTGTCAAACCTAGCATTGCTGCCGGGGTTGATTATGTCCAGCTGACAGAGAGCGAAGAAAAGTTGAATATAACATTTTATTGAATAATAAACACAAAAATGACATTCAAAATAATGCATCAGGTTTTATTTTAACATGAAAATGTCTAATATTAATATTTCTGATATTATAGTGTTTTTTCCCCATGTACATCAATAGAAACTATAGGATTCAATACAAGGTAAAGTGTAACAGTAAAGTGCTAATGTAGGAATAAAAAGATCAATATAGTAACTGTATTGTTACACCCCTACAATACATGGCACATGATGGCAGAAAACTATCTTAATAACTATCCAAACGATACAAAGACTAACCAGCAGCATGGTAGCTTCAGCAGAAAATTCGATTCCATTTGACTAAATTATCTACTGTTTATGATTCACCCTTCCCTTGGCTTGTAAAATGTTTTAATTCCAACAAATAAAAGTTGCACACAGTAACCCAATATCGCTCTGTTTTTAAAGTCAGGGGGAAGGGGTTTAAAAGGACCAGCATTAGTCTTAACTGCCCAGTAATTGTTTCCCAGACAGGAGTATCTCCAGGAGCAGCCGAACACTAAAACTTTTTAGACTGTAGCTGTTGTGGCCCGGATGGCCCGAGAGCAGGGATTAAACGGTGGAACAGCAGCATCCTGCCCACAGTGGATCGATCGCTCTTTGACTCACACTGGGTTTAATTTTTCCCTGACTGCTTTCCTGTGTCTGAGGACTGTCTGAGGACATGCAGTAATCTCATCCCATCAGGAAGCACCTCAAAGACAAAAAGACAAACCGGGACACTCTGCAGGGTCCATTTAAGTGACTCACAGGCAGCAGTAGTGGTAGATACGTTTTACTTTTACTGGCTTCTGTGTTTAAGTGTCACAAATATAGTCATCTACATCCCCAGCTTGGATCATAGCAAAAATTGGAGAAGCTTTACAAGACTGAGTACTATGGCCCACAAGTCTGAAGGGGGATTAGAAAGCTTGTCTTACAATATTAATTCATGTCCTATGTCTTAAGGGTTCATAAGCGGTCAAATTCAAGCACTTTCCAACCACAGAGCAGCTCAATTTGCACGCTACTTCACCAACCTATAAATAACAATTTGGGGAAAATACCTGGTTTAAATAAATATCAAAATATCATCTAGATCCCAAATTTGAGAGAACAAAAAATACAAAGATGTCTCACTCAAACTAATCCTCTCATTCAACTGCTGTTTCAAGAGCAGGTTATTGTAGTAAATTATTTTAATTCAGTGAAACCCGTCCATCTTTCTTCAAGGCTGAACGAGCATCACAAAAACAAAGTGACAGTACAGTTGCATTTTCAAGTTTTAATTTTCAAGCCAATTTGTTCTCTAGGAACTTGTAATAGCTCAAATGCATTAACTTCACACACACAACTAGCACCCACATCTGCAGAACTGTATTATTATTTAGGTCTCTTTAACTATATGTAATATTTCAGCTTTAAGATCAAATTCTTTTTATTTATTGGAGGCTACAATTCATCAGCTGGATCTGTGTTATGAACAATTTTACTCTATTATTTGCAGAGAAATCTTCTGTTTTATCTAAAGGGGGAATCCCAGTAAAATCAATTGCTGTTATTTAAGGACAAGGCCCCTCTGAGCTGATGATCACATGGATTTATGCCACAATCTCTGTAAGCCATTTGCTCCCTGCAACCGGAATCAAAGGCCAGATTTCCGGATGGCACTGGGACAGAGATTATCCCGTTTGTGCTATCTGATTACCAACTTCCACAGGCTGTTTGGGAACTTTAAGGAATTTCAAGATGAGGTAAACAATCTCCATTAATGGACAAATGTAAACCCACATGTATTTATGGTGTTTTGGGGGTTTCTTAGTTTAAAAGCAGAGGATAAAATGTCTACAACCGCAAGTTGTACGCAATAGGGAATTACCATGAATTGGGGGTTTCCTACTTTCAGAAGTCACAAGTAAAGAATCTAAACAAAACCAACATGAAAACGAAGACTATCTGATTCTGCAACTACAGTTCATCTGACCATGGTAAATGATAGCCACATTATAAGGTAGGTGTCTCAAGCAGAGTGTCCAGACTTGAAAAGAGAAAAGCTTTGTACAAAGGTGGCGGACTTCTAAAAAAGGGGGTTCCCTAAATCCCATGTATTACCCATTATTTAGGAGCAATGAGGTCTGGTCGCGGGCCTTGGACCGAGTGCCAAACCGACAAGTCTCAGAAGCACCTCCCCAAAATCATCTCGAGGCAACGCATTAATGAGAACCTCCACATCAGTGGCAAATGCTCTCGGCAGCCATAAAAGTCCCAGATCAAGCGGCAAGTCGAGCCAAACCCAGAAAGGCTCTCCTCAGTAAAATGCAAGCCCTTATCTCTGACTCGTAAAGAATAAAGTCTGCCTGGGAGTCAACACCATGATCCAGTTAAACCGCTGTCCAGCCAGTTCTCCTCAGACTTCAGCAATCACACCTTGTCTTCAACATCTGCAGCAGATTGGGGCACTTTAAGAAGTCAAACAGGAACGTAGAGCAATGGACATAGAAAAAACTACATATCTTTTATTTTGTACAATTATATCAATGTTCCACTTAACCCTAAACACTAACATTAAATAAAGTCTTATATAGGGCGATGAAAAATAAGTTCAGCCACAGGAAGTCACAAGACAGTGTACTTTTTGTTCTGGTCTCTTTCTGTTTGCAAAGCCCAGATAAATGGAGATGGTTGCATCAGGAGGGACGTTTGGCATCAAACCCCAAATCAAATCAAGGCACACAGGAGGCAGATGATTTGCTGACTAAGGAAGAAGATATGCCACGTTTACTGTGCAGAATACAAAGCTGATGTTTTTACACAAAACTATAGCATCATATTAGCCACTATTATTTAGTACTCATCAGTAAATGTTTAAAGCCTCTGGCTACTATGTCGACTAAGTGAGGTCTTGGTCGACAAAAATGTTATTGGCCAATTAGTTGCATCAGTAAAGCTGGTCTAATTTATTACCTAATTACTTTAATTTATTTTAATTTTTAAAATAACAACTGTGATTTTTAGATAAGAAAATATATTTTACTGCCAGCTTTTCTTAATGTGGCGTCACTTGTTTGTGTTACACTCTGGTAAATCCCCCATATATCCTTGGTTGATTAATCACTGTGCTGGGCATGACTTTGGACAACTAACTATTTCTTTGGTTGCTATACAGTGCTACAAATTTTATTCTTAGTATTTAATGAAATAGTTTACCTAGGCTGGCTAAGAGCATGGTGTTAAAAAGACTATAGCGATTCAGAAATTTATATGGTTTGAGCTCTGACTTAAAAAAATCATGATTATTTTATGCCCTGAAGTATTAGTAAATGTGTTGGCAGTATTCAAAACAACTTGACAATGTTTAGATTTTGTTTTCTATTACCATAATTTTGCACTACAAGTCCTTATTAAAGCTAATTTGAGGCAATTATACTGTCAGCAGAGCCTGTAATCTCCATCTCCTTCTAAACACCCAATTTCTGGAAACTATAATTGTGAGGTGCATTTAGAGCTTTGCAGATGGGTCCTATTGGGCAATCTGAATATCGTTAATATTACCCAGTTCCTCCCAAGGGGAAACGCCAGCATTAAAATAGGCTGAATAAATCCGGTCAAGTAACACAAGCCTTAATGAACTTCAAAAGACGTACGGATGTTTTTACAGGCCAGCACACACGCTCTAACAGTAATTAAGAAAACAAACTGGATTAATGATATAATTTATCATTTCCACACTTTAGTCGCAAGAGGCTTGCAAAGTTCCTGTCTGTCTTGAACCAACAAAACACTGGTAATTCACAAAAGTTATAATATTACATATGGGAATAAAATGGGCCAAGATTTGTGTGCATGTCAACTAAACTATATATCCTACAATCTTTTTTCTAAATGGCTTTTCTTTAGGGGATATTAAGATATAAGCGTCAGAGGTACAGAACAGTAAAGATAATCAATGGTATTAAAAGTTATCAAATTACACAAATCTAAATAATGTGAGGAAACCGTCTGCATTTCTTGGCAGGAGAACACAGTAGCCAGCCCTGGTCAGATCTCTCCTTTACATAGGAGAAAGGTACAGTGGCTCATTTAAATTCCTCATACTGGAAGGATTTCTGCTGTAACTCTGGCTCTGATCCAAATTATGTCCCAAGGGGGTTCATACCACTGAATAATTTGTCTACATGTCATTTGCAATTCTCCCAAAGTCTTCTCCTGACTGGGTGCCTCTTGGAAAATCTGTAACAAATAGTTGTTTTGGGGCTACATACGTCCATTGCTATCAGCAGCAGTACGTGACCTCAAGTGTACGAAGCATAACAATAAGTTTAAATTTACAGCTAGTACCAGAAACTTGATCACTGAAGCAGTAGCCACCTGCACACTATGATATTTACCATTAGTTCTAGGCTGCTCAGGCTCATGTGTTACAAATTTTTTGCCGCAGTCTATATAATTAGCTGTAATTGACTTCCCATGAAATGTGTTTCTTCTGGGACATCTGGCCTTGAAATTTCAGCCTTACAAAACTGGGCCAGAGCTAAGCTCCAATTTCACTTTTGCAAACTGCATGAGTGGCAGGAAGTGAGTTTTTTATGGTCCAGAAAACCCTCTCTTTGTATTCTCTTCTCTTTTAAAATCAAACATGATTTATTTTTTAGCCATATTTAGATGGATGTCTTTCTTAGCTTAGCCTGAAAACCTTCTTATGATATTGAATCATAAAAATCAACATTGTCATTTCTTTTGACATAACAAATATCAAAACCCTCTCTAAGTTAGAGCTGATGCAAACAAAAGCTTAGCAAGAAAGCCCAGCATGTTATGAGACTTAAAAACTATTTGCAAAAATATAACAAAATAACCACAGATAACCATACTGCATATTCAAAATATAAAAAGTTAGAAAAAAACATGCCCAAAACTCCTCCCAAATTAAAACACAAATTCCCCTGGACTATTGTGGAAACCTGAATAATAAAAAGACAACTCTTTGGGGGATAATCAGAAAGTAATAAAATACTGTATACTGTAAAATACTAACCTGAGCCCCATCCCGTAGTTTGAGAATACACTCCATGGTGTTGATGGTGATGACAACAGGCTCTGAGCCCAGTTTGGTCCAGGGCACATGGATCCGCAGCTCATGTATGTGACCACTCATGAATGTAAAGGGCAGCTTCAGCTCCTATGGACATACAACATCAAGATAAACACTTTAAAAAATATATACACTTTGACAATATATAGTAAACAACAAACAAAGTATTTACAGAGTCCAAGCCTAATAAGTTTGTGCATTTTTGTAAACTCAAACATTGAACTGTGTAACAGATTTGAACAAAAAGTATGAACTAATGCTCTCAGTCCATACTACAGTGTGATAGCAACAATTAAATATCAAAGTCAAAGTAGAAGTTTATGAAGTCTGTTCTTCAGGTCTGCAAAAAAGTGTATATTGTTCAAGTTGAATCCTGCCACAGGCCACAACAACCATCTTGAATAAGAATCAAAACTTCCTGACTCAATGACTTATATAGAATTGTATTAATATTATGAGTAAGATCTGAAGACAAAGAGGCTTAAATAAAAAAGGGCTGTAAAAATGACAATAGCTCACTGTACCTGTTCCAGTACGTCCAGTTTGAGATCCAGTTTGCTCAGCACCACATCCCCTCCCCACAGGGACAGCTGCAGGTCAGATGGCTTCAGGTTCTTGATGTATTTGTTGACATAGCTCATAAGGAGCGGTGTAACGTAGGACTCCAACATCTTGCCACAGTCCTTTTAATAAAAATATACAAAATACTAAAAAAATACATTCGGTGCTTACAGAAAAAAAAAAAGAATGACAAAACCCTCTATAAGTTAGAGAGCTCTGACTGATTAGTAAGAGCAGCTGGTGCAGGTGTGTAAGATTTACAGCCATGGCACTGTCAGAGCTTTTGGAAACCTCTAACAGTCCGCAGTGATAATTAAAACTATTAACAACATCTGTGTGGGCATTACACCATCCATTTAGCTCCTAATTTCACTGAGAGTACTTTGAAATGATGCCTTTTGCCAAGTTATGAGGGACAACCTGAAGTAGCTCGATGGCTAACACAAGATGCAAAAACACACATAAACCACAACCACAACAGCTAAACATAACTGATAAACTATATCTTGTAGACGGCGCATGCAAAAAATGTCTTGTGGGATATTTTGGATGGGATGCAAGTATGCTTTTCTCCAACTCATTCTAACAGCACAGAAGAGAAGCTAAGCTAACTGCTACATAGAAGTTCAATTTGACAAGCTAAATCTTGTCGCCACGAGTATGATGGGAAGAAAACGCATACTTACCTTGTTACCGCTTGTCCAATCCGGCTATTTTACAAAAACGAGCGATCAATTTATCAAATTCATCCCGAAAAGCAGCGTTAGCCACAACGCAGTGTAGCTCCTGTCAAACGTCATCAGTAAACATCCACGCGCAGCTTCCGTACTTCCGCTGTGTGGCGTTCATGATAATAGGAATTTCCTGTTTCTAATACTCTTTCCACCAAAAAGCTACAAAGTTTTGACCATAAATCAAAATACTTTTACGAATAGTAACTACACATTTTACATTGTGGCTTCGGAAATAATAAATAAGAAAATTAATTTAAATGTTAATTTTTTTTTCAATCAAATTTAATGCTCTTGGCTTAGTAAGACTTTCAAGCGTTTACTAACTCTCAGCCTGTAGAAATAAATTAAACCGTATTGTAGGCTATTTTGGAGTTATCCCAGTAATGTCAGCGGTCTTCTTTGTGCCGAATTCAAAGGTTTATTGAAAAGGTACCTGATGCACAAGAAGGCATCATGACACGTAATCGCCACAGTGTTTAACGCACGCCTCCGTCTCCTTATATGGCACAAGTTCACCTGTGATCTGACAAGTGTGCTTACGGTTCTGCTCTGTGTGGTAAATACTAAAAAAGTAATAATAAAGAAAATAAAATTAAGAAGAAAAAAACATTTCTATATAGATTTAAATTGTATTTTTTTATTCATATAGTCATAATAAAAATAGATGACCTGTTATCAACTCAGCTTATCTGTGTAATTCTTCAAGAATCGTTGTTTGTTGCTGTTCAATTTTTTTATTAGTATGGCTATATTGAGTGAGAATTCAAAGCTACAGCAGGCGATTATAAACTGCAGTATAGGGTATGGTGATAACAAAACTTTGTGCATAAGTAAATAGGCCACATTAATCTAGCAATTTCTATTTTAATCTGGTATGTGTTAAAAATACTTTATTGCAGCGTTTTTTATATATTAAAGCCATTTTGTAGTTGTGGCCAATTGTGTGATATGACATATCCTGTGGCAGCTTTAAACGAGTGAGTTACGTTTACAAACCAAACACTTTGTTTAAACATAATTAATACTCAGGTTTATATGTCAGTTGTTGCAGTTCACATGCAAATAACCAGCTCCGCCTCAGTGTGTGTCATGAAGAGAGGGACTTAGAGATCATAAAAGAGCAGCTCTGGCCTGCTGCCCGCCGCCTGTTCCTCTTCTTCTATCCGTTTGATAAGGCTTCCTCCCGAGGACACAGTCCACTGAGACGCGCGCTGCTGAGGGTCATCACGTAAATGTCCACTGTGTGTAAGGACGTCCATGCGCCATTATTACTCCCTAT
The DNA here is from genome assembly GCA_020698575.1 of Bostrychus sinensis. Taxonomy (NCBI): domain Eukaryota; kingdom Metazoa; phylum Chordata; class Actinopteri; order Gobiiformes; family Eleotridae; genus Bostrychus; species Bostrychus sinensis. The sequence continues at coordinate 12,861,043 of CM036247.1, forward strand.
TAATGTCAGTGCAGATACAACGTGACCATGAAGACTGGGTTTTATTTACTCCACTGACCCGACTCTTACTGTCTTATTTAGCTTTGGTGATAGATTTATTTTTATAGATAGAGATAGATTTTATTTTAGCCTACTTTAAGGATGACCTTGCTGCATTGTCATTGTGCGTTTGGGTAACACGCAATGACTTTACAGTATATGTGCATCTCTGAGTATTTATTTTCACCTGTACGGCAGGTTGCTGGTATTTGAATTGCCTAAACAACTAGAAGCCCTAGGCTACGCAATGCTGTTCTAATTAATTATTACATTAGTTCATGCTCTAAGTTCTGACAACAGCTTATACGTGACCAAAATAAAATCAAGTTAACACAGCAGTTTTTTTACCTGGTTTTATTGGTGAAGGTGTTTAAAATTAATTAAAATTATATTAGATTAAAATCACTGTAGACAGTTTTTTCATTTTTTTTTATAGAAAGGTCAGTCATATATAAAATACTGTGAAATGCTTTTCCTATACCTATGTAATGTGTTTTACGATTTGTTTACATTTGTCTGTTTTTGTTGTCTTATTTGTAAAAGTGACAGGCATTATTATTATTATTATTATTATTATTATTATTATTATTATTATTATTATTATTATTATTATTATTATTATTATTATTATTATTGGCCTTAGTTTAGGATTTTATATAAACCTGCAAAATAAATTGACCGAAAAAAAAAATCCACTGGAGAAACGTTTAGGGAAATAATCCTCAGTGCGTAATAATAAAAGAGGCCTCACTTAATGACTTTTCAGCAGCAATGAGCGACCATCTAAATCTTGTTCTGTTAGTACTGTAAACACTTCTCCAACTGAGCTTCATTAAAACGCAGCGCTGCTCTTTTTCTCGTGGTTAAATGCAGCTGCAGCAGGTGGAGGCTGTGCTGGTGAAGTGACTTAGGTGAAACAGGAAAGAAGAGGCCTGAACTCTGAAGGCCAAATGGCGCGAGGGACACACCAAAGTAAATAAATAAATACAATTTGTTTATAGTGCTAATGACTTCTGTTATGCTTCAATTAGTGTCAGGAATATTAATCAACATTTATAGTGGACCATGTCTTTACGCACACGGTCAGACGTCAGGAGCGTGTCTGGCCTGTGCGCATTCCGATACAAACACCTATTGTTGATTTGTTTACGATGCTTGTTAAAGGGTTATTTCATTCCAAGCAGTAAGTTTGAAGTCTTCCCCTTTTTAAAATTATATAGAGCAATATCTCCCAAAAGGAAAGCGAGTCCCATGCAAATTATTATCAAATCAAATTTGGAAGATGTTTATGTCTATGTTCATTACTCATGTCTATTAAGTAAAGAACTATTACGACTTTAGGTGGGTATAAAATAAAATGACCCATACCATTAATATATCAGCAATAACTAGGCCTAAACAGTATGTATGTATATCAGACAGCTAGTTATTTTGTGACACATCCACAGGCAAAAAAATGTTTGGTAGAAAAATCCATAAATTGTGGAAAATCCCCAGGGAACATAGACTTTTTCTTCCTCTTCGTTTTATTTCACTGTTTGTTTAAGTCTTTCTATGAATTTATAATTTACAGGTGATGTGCCCTTTTTGTTTTTAATTATTAACGTGTTGACATGTGGTAGATCTAACACCTGATATGACTTCTGCTATGGCTTTTGTAATACTGAGTAACGTGTTGATATTGAGAGTGCTGATAGTAATTAATGCAAGCCTTTGTAAAACGTGCTGATGATGAGCAAAGTACTCAAAGCTAGTAGTTTTTAAAGGTATATTGTTAACAGCTGTTGTATTTAATAGCTAATTTGCAGTTTAAAGGCAAAATCAACCAGAACAACGTGGATTTATTATGACATATTTATTTCTATAATACAATTTAACATAGTTTAAACTTATGGCTGTATCATTTCAAAGGCATTGAGACATAAAAAAAAAACAAAAAAAAAACAAACAAAAAAACAAAACAAAAAAAAAACATTATGTACATGTTCTAGATATTTACAGGTGATAGCGGCTTCACTGAAGTTCATCCAAATCCCTCTGCATAAAACAGTGCAGTCCCGAATTGAACAATGTCTTTGACGAAAACGCAAAGCTGGTGAGCTGTCCTCCTTTCGCGTTTGTCTTTTGTACGTTTATTAGTCTGTCCATGCAGGCTAGTAGTCCTGGTGTGGGCTGTGTGTCAAACTGTGCCGTCGCAAGTCACAGTTGCGCCGAAACACCTTTCCGCAGCGGCCACAGCTGTAGGGCTTGATGTCTGTATGGGTGAGAAGGTGAGTTTTCAGGTTACTTCTTTGATTAAAGGTTCTTCCGCATGTGGGGCATTTGTGGGGAGACTCCTGTTTAGATTTAAAGCAAGCAAAGGATTATTCCTTTTAATTGTATAAAACTGATAGATTTTCAGTCACTCAAATGAAACGCACCATGTGCCATCTCTTTATCGTTTTTACATAATTTTGGTTCATTATAAATTTTTAGTGCGTTTTCATTGATTGCTAAGTGGTCGTCCCCATGCATGCACCAGAGTGGGCGTAATTATTATGTTCTCAACATTGGTCAGGAGTAAATTCAGGGTGACTTTATGTTTAGTGTCGTTGAGCTTACCTGCATGTGTAAGGTTTTATGGACGGCTAGAGTCCGAGACTGACAGAATCCCTTCCCACATTCTTGACATTTGAATGGTTTTTCCTTGGAGTGGATGTATCTGTAAAACAGAAGTAACACTTCATCAGACGCCTGCTCGTGCACGCATTTGCATGTAACAAACCCAACACTGACAGCCTGAAACAGTCCTGTACAACTAGAGCTAGTGCTTATAACTAAAAGTGCTTTAGCGCCCTCATGGAGAGAAGTCTGGGAACATGCATGCCTTTGTGGTTAAACAAATCATTTGCAGATTTTATACAGCACTGTGTCTGTGTTCCTGGTGCGTAATGACGGCCTGATGAAGAAGACGTCTCACCTGTGATCCCTGAGGTGGTCCTGTCTCCGGAAGGCTTTGTGACAGATGTCACAGGTGTACGGCCGCTCATCCGTGTGGGTCCGCTCGTGGATGAGCAGGTTGTACGACTTAGTGAAATGCCTCCCGCAGAACTTGCAAATAAATTCCTTTTTAGTCTTGGACGGAAGCCTGCCCCGTGTGGGCTTTCTGTCCGGGGACAGCTTGCTCAGCTCAGAGATTGTGCTCCCCAGTCCCGAGGTCAACTTGGCCAGGTTGGCAGCTTTTGGTGGGTCCTCCTGCGTCGCGGCCAGGGCCAGATTGGCGAAGTCAAACCTCGGCCTGTCCTTGTGCAGCGACTGCACGCCGTGCGCGCCCACACCTTGTTTGGGGTGAAAGAGTTGGGCTGCAGCTGTGAAGGGCAGCGCGGGGAAAGTGATCCGGGGGTCCACGAGCCCTTGTGCGGCCGCCATCTCTGTGATGGTGGACCGCAGGCCCTGGATGTGTGGGTAGCCAAGTGTCCAGTGGTTCATGTGCATGGTCTGCACAGCGCTGAGGCCGTAGAGCCCCTGCAGCTGGTCCGCCGGGAACGCGTTGACCGCCTGCAGGAAGGAGTAGTTGGTGAGCTGCAGGGCCGGGTGCAGCGGGATCGGGGCGTGCAGAGCTTTGCTCCCCATGTCGATGCCAAAAACTCCGACACTGTCCTGAGAGAAAAAGTACAATACAGTGAGTGTTTGATGCATAGGCGATATCAGACTTACAGATATTGTGGTTCTATAGCCTGACACCTGCTTACTATTCAGCAGTGCTTTTTTTTTCAATTATGATTTCAAATGTTTTTCGTGTATTTTGATTTGATTTAGTTGTGACCAGAGGAGAATATCATACCAAAAAAATATTGCAGCTAATTTAGTGACAATGCAGGTGCACGTTGTTATGAATAGTACAAATATATCTTTAAGCAGTTACAAAAAATATTGCATTTTGTATATAAATTATATTCTTGGATAAAACTGCTTGTTGAATCTAAACAGAAATTATGAGAGAACATTCGGAGAAAAAGTCACTAAATAAAGGATTTGTCGGGAAAAAAATGCGTTAATTGTATAATTAAAACGAGTGTTTTGTGGCAGATGTTAAAACATTTGTTTTGTTAAATTTAATTTGTTTTGTTGGGAGTGCACAAAAAGGATTTACTGACAAACTGTGTTACCTTTATAGTCTAATCATTTGTTTTGTTGAATTTTACGCACAGTTGTTAATATTTTGCTGAGTTTCTAAGCATTTAATTGGGGTTAGCTGTCTTAATATTGGTATTACAAAACGAACATATCCGTCAGATATTTTTTAATAAATTTCGAATAAAAGAGAGGCTCCTTGTACTGGAAAAACGAGTGAGCGCGAGGAGAATGACATGTTATGTTTTCCCACAGCGAGAAGCCCGTCCACAGCGTGTCCAAGCCCCCGCTGCCTGCTGAAAGCGGGACTGGCGTTGGGCCAGTGGTACAACGCAGCCCCGCTTCTCTGACCTTTACACGACATTGTTTTAGATAGTGTTCCCTTCATTTTTAACAACGGATTAATTAAGCTGCAATGAAATGCTTTAAAACTTACCAAACCAGTCAAGCCAAGCTAAGACATTTTTATCCCCCAAAAGGCCCACACAAGTGACAGTGTAACTGTGGCTACTCGCTAAATCTTGTTTGTTTAAAAGGCCTTTACTTGCTCTGTTGCTGCGTTGCTGCTGAGTGCGGCTAGAGGGTTAATTTTGCACAGGTGCAACATAAGTAACCACGCGAGCACTTGTTGTTCTTTGGCCATACGTTCAGCTTTGTTCAACCTGTTTCTCACTCAACAACCTTTGGACTTAATTTCCACTTTGACAGCAGCCTAAGTGCCTTGTCCTACTGCTACTTAAAGCCCTGTCACTTTGCGTTTTTTGGCACGAGCTTTTCTATAAGTCGTGACACGTCTTGGCGCGCGCCGCGGTCACCACTTGTTCCAGCCATGTTTCGTGCTGTGGACAGAGCGCAGTGATGTGAAAACATGGTTGAACTATGACCTCCAGCTGGGGATCATCACGAGGCAATGTCTCCTTTTCAAAAACACGGTTATGTTTGCATCTTGTTTTGCACACTTGACCCATGGCATTAAAAGTTAACGTGTTGCTATTTCCCTAAAAATAAGTGTCTGAGAAACATATAAATCTTACCCCAATAATTAGCTGCCAAATGTCCTTCAGTTTGTCAGTAATCCACAATAACTATAGAGACGATGAGCTCCAATAAAGGCTCGCTAAAAGTTTCCCCAAGTTCCAAGTCCATGAAATTCTCACGTTGTTCGCGCAGCCAACAGTGACGCTTCGGCCCTCTGCAGAGTTGTAAGAAGTTGCTGAAAAGTTGTGCAAAGTAAAGACGCACAGGTTTTTGGAGAAAATACAACAGCTGCAGCATAGGAGTCCCGTCTGGAGCTGGGACCGAAGTGTGCGTATGCGCCGGTTCGCTCTTCACTTTTAGGGCTTCGGGGCTCTCGTGCTCAGCCCGCCCTTCGACACGCCTTCCCCCCTCCTCTGCCATTAACTCCAATGTTCCTCCTCTGTTTATTTGTGTTTGGATAGCAACTAGGGCTCCAGACCATCGTGAAGAACCTGCCTCCTCTGACACCTCTCGTGCACCTTCTTTTGGAGACACGTTTGGAAGCGCGATAGGAAAAGCCTGATCTCTTTTCCCCAAAAAAACTCCGATGAAAACGTGCGTTTGGATACTTGAGCAGCTTACAAGACTTTTTTTTTTTTTTTTTTTTTTGAAACCGTAGATCCCATTTAGGAAAATGGAGGGCACATGCACGAGCCACCACATTAAATGGTTTTATTTCATTGTGGTAAGAGTAAAACAATTTTGAGGTTTGTGACAGAGGAGGCCTTGAGACCAACAGCTCTAGTAAACTGTTAACGCCAATTGTAGACTTCACACAAGAGCTCCTGTTTACTACTGGGCCAACTTTCCTTCAGGAGATAACAGTAATAGAATTATAAATAATAGACTACTTATTGGCTTATACATTTACAGAAAATATTTTATCAACAAGAAAAACTACTTTTGTCTAAGTGGTCATAGTTTGTAATGCGTCATGCGTCTATTTTCAAAACCACACGCATTAACTACTAGTACATCTTATTATTATGCACTATGTCTGACCACAGTCATTTGAAACTTTACATCCTACTTCATTACAGGATTAGTGGTCAGTCAAATAAAACATGACAGCAACATTTCATCAGATGTTTTGTGCTCGTCGTGCGCAATTACGCACAGAACAGGTGTAAATTAGCATGTTCCTATTAATGGAGATAATGAATTTCTAAAACAGGACCTGCACGGAAATGTAACTCGCAGATGAACAAAGGTTGTGCATAAAATGAACATGAAAGATATATGTTTTTATTCGGACAAGCACTTCTAAGTTTCGGAGTTAAGTTGTTTTATTCTGTTTATTGTCTAAAGAGTAATTAAGCCAAGAGATGAATCGACGACATTACGGTACTTTAATGAGCAGTACGCAGCGCAGCAGGACGCACAGAGGTTTTGCACCTACTGCTCTATTCCTGCCTCTGCTCTGAGCTGATGGCTGGTAGAATGAAAGTATACAGCGCCGCCTATTGGCATTTCAGAAGAACAACAAGCATCGTGACCCATTCAAATTTTCTGCACGTACGACTTGGGCACAAACAAAAGAATTTTCATTCCAAAGACAAATGGCTAATTCAGTCTTATAGTATATATATATATATATATATATATATATATATATATATATATATATATATATATATATATATATATATATATATATATATATATATTTAAAAAAATGAAATTAATAACAACCAGTCTTTTGTATATTTTTATCTTTCTTTTACAGTATAACGTGAAACAATTACAGACTAATAAGATGTTGTGAAAAGAGATAATTATATTTGATTAGAGTCCTTAATAATGTTGTTCTGCGAGAGATAAAAACAACTTGTCTCATCCATTTACTCGACCCAGGAACCCAAATTTCGTTTTCTTTGAGCTGCACAAGTTTTTTTTTGTGTGCACACAACATGCTTGTGGTTTCCATTGGGTTTCATATCACCGCGCCGCTATTCTCACTGTCAAAACACAGCACAATTGGGAGAGATTAGATGACATACTAAGCCGAACATTTTTACATTAAACTCGATGGTGGCCTTTTTCCAACACGTCTTTACTGCTTTGTGAGAGTAAGTTGTGGTTCTGTCTTTTTCTATAGAGCGAATGAATGAAGACAGCAGCAGAAAAGCTATGAAATATAATAACATTTACCAGGGTAATCCATATAGAGTCATTTTTACAATTGTTTCAAAATATGTAAATCGTTTTAGAGGAAACGTCTTGCTTTTCAGGATCACTTTTTTTTTACATGTCCATCTGAAATTACTTCCACAAACTGCTTTACCAAAAATAACAGTATTAAATCTATTGCTCCAAAAATATACTGACTATGAATTAGACAGTTTCTGTGGTTCATTGATTCATAATGAAATCGTTATGCTTCATAACGTTTCCAAAATTTGATGTGCCTTTATTGTTGAGTAATTACCAGAAAGTGAATGATATAGCCTCTAGTGGCCTGTGTAGACATTGGCTTTAATAATTTAAAAATTGGATTTTTGTTAATAAAAGGCACATTTCTTTACCAATATCACTTGTAGTATGGTTTTGCTTGTTTGGCATTTTAAATTAATGTTCCACTCATTTATTGAGAGTAGTATGTTGTTTGATGCATCTATATGCCAACCACAAATAAAGATAAGCATGTGGGACAAGTAAAAAATATTGTTGGTAACTTTGGAAGTCTAGATAAACAGGTATTAAATGCATGTTGGCTGAAACTAAATTTGCAATCCCTTTACTGAAAAAGCAATGTGCAATGAGTAGAGATAGATAGTACTGGTATTATCAACAAAATATATGTAGTTAAAATCAAAATAAAAAAATGTGGAACAAAATGTTTAGAGGGAAAAAATAATATTTCTATTACTGAAGTAGAAATGTTTAGGTTGGACTTGTGTTTGACTGTGTCCCATCAATGCATGTGAAAACCTCAACTTATGTTTTTATGTGAAGTAATCATCCTTAAGCTACTAAAATATATATCTTTATTGCATCCGGAGAACACAGTGGCATTTAATCTCCCCTGAAGCTGCTTTAAAGTTTCTTATATCAAATTTTGTAGGTGGCCAGCTCCTTTTACAGTCTGTATGCGCGATAGTGTTACTGTAGTCTTTCCAGTCTTGGGCTACAGAGTTAATGCTTTGTCCTTTGACCCTTTCGCTGAGTCCCCTGCAGCCGCCATCGTTCACTGTGATCATCTGACTCCCACAGACTACAGAGCAAGAGCTACAGCTGCCAAGCCTGTAATGGCCGACACTCTGCTCTTCCAGTAACACACAGGGACACGACGAGAAGACGAGAAACACAGATCTGCTGCTGAATTGTGAGGGTCACAAGTTGAACTCGGTTTCCCATGAATGGCAAATTTTAAATTAGTTTTTTTTTCTTAAGGAAGTCTTTATGTCTAGTCTGGGGTAATGTTAGATTCCTTAGTTTCATTCTGAGTCTAGAGAACATGTAAAGTAATTGAGCTGTTTCATTCTTTAATGATTTTATGACACAGATTTTTTTAACAAAATATCTCAGTATAACCAGCTTTTATTGTTTGTCCTTTTGGTGATATCATGTTGTCTCAAGCGTCAACATACTTTTCCCAATATGGCCATTCCTATACTCGATTGCCAAATTCCTTCATATTTGAAATACTAATATTTTGAATATTTATAATGACATACAAGTTTTTTTCAAATGTGAAAAACTTAATGTCTCTTAGTCAGATGATTGGTCAGATGGTCAGAACCTAGTGTTGGGGAGCCTGAACACAATGTTCACCTTATTAGACAAAATGGTGAAATAGATTTTAGAATACATGGTATCAAGGTTGTATTAAAAAACTTTGTAAAAGACAATCAGTCACAATTGAATAATCAGGGATAAAACTGGGTCCCACAATCTGACCAGTAGAGCACAACAAACTTAATTATCCAGTTTAGTTCAATATGAAGAGCTTATAATAATCACAATAGAAAAAGATCTATGCTAATGTCTGCTTTCTATCCTATCAATAACATGGCAGGTTGTTGTTAGTGTTTTTTTCCATGTCGTATCTTCCCACATTTTCTTTTCATAAACCAATTTCTATAACATTACATATCACTACTTTGATCTCAAACTCTTACCTGTGCTGGCTGCTGGTCTGACAAAGTGGCTCTGGTCCTGGATCTAGTTCTGGACATAGACTTGGGTTCGGAGCGTCTCGGCGTGTTGCAGTTCATGTTAATGGCAGACAGGATGTAGGTCCATAGAGTATAAGAGCAGCAGCAGCAGGAGGAGGAGGAGGTTAGACCTAACTTACCTGTGGCTGTGGTTTAGGGCCCCCACATCCCCTCCTACACTCCCCAGCTCATCCTGTCCCGGCAGTACTTTCACTCAAAGACCCCCGAGTCACATTTTCCTCCACATCACACTGTTTAACATGAAACATTGCACTTCAGAAAATAGGACTATGCCTCATACTACAGGGGTAATGTTGAATCAGACACAGCCGGAAGTGCAGACTTTATATTTCATTTGTATTTTTTTAGTGGGTATAATTTGAGTTTTGTGATGCTTGATTGTATCTCATGTAATGTACGTCGATGCAGGTTTTATAAAGTATTATGTGTATACAATTAACAAGTTTTACAAACATTTTTATTAACAGATTAATAGACAGAGCAAATGTATCTGGTAAAACAGTTTGGAAGACACTGCCCATTTCATTCAGAGAAAGACTATTTCAGCTGCAATTAACTAACACACAGTTTGAAATATGCATGTTGTACACATGTAAATGTTTTAACAGCTTTCAGTGTTTCCCAATTGGTGGGTTGGTCCCCAAAAGTTGGTCATGGAAAGGTTGAATATTTCAGTGGTTTAATTACATAAAATTGCGGAAAAAAAAAAAAAAAAGATTCAGTTAAAAGTGTTTCAATAAAATGATCAGGGATAAAATTTCTGTTCGTCCAGTTGAAAACAAACAAGCTTTGTGATACTTGCACATAATGACATGTTTATATGTTTAGTATTTTTCATGTGGTTAGATTAAGTACTGAAATGACAATATCGCTAGGTGTAGTATTTCTGGTATTTCTGTCTGCTCCTGTGATGACGTCAATGGTGACAGCTTTGAGGGTTTCTACAGAAACCCTTAAAGAAACATGTCAATAAAAAACATCTTTTATATTAAATGAATAAAATGTATTGTTGTAGAAGAGATTCAAAGACAGAGCAAATGTATCTGGTCACTTGGTTTGTAAGAGATGGCCTTTTCATCCACTTCAGCTGCTCTTCCCTTAATACTTTCTTGTATAAGACTGCCCCCTATTGGCTCTTATTTAAATTACTACAGCTCCATCATGTTTGGGTTTGTTATCAGAATAAGCTGTGTCAGTCCTTGATGAGCACATTCCTCACAGTTTAAGGCTTTGGCTCAGACAGCACTTGGCTCAAGAAAGAAGAAGACATTTGAGGATGTCTCTGTATCCAGGAAATCAGATGTAAGAGATACTGATGTAGGAAATGGAGAGTTACATGTGGGGTTTGTTCTGTGCTTATTATAGCCATCAGTGCTGCCTCCATTAGACAAACATAGATATAAATAGACAGAAAGACATTCTCAAAATAGTCCAAAACCCTAAAACTACCACTGCCTTTGTGTATTTATTGGAGCAATTTTTGTTCACACACTCCTTTTTGCTGAAATATAACCTACTATACCATATTCAATGTCATATATGCTATTAATCACTGGACACTGTTATCTCTATCATGGGCAAACAAAGGCGGAAGAAGTACTCAGAGTAAAAGTACTGTTATCTACAATATTATTACTCAAGTAGACATACAAGTACAAACAAACCAAAAAAGTACTGAGCATAGAGCTGATTTAAGTAGAAAGTACTTACTGCTCTTGCCTCTACAGCAAGCAATTCCTCTACTACTAATACTAATACCACTCCTAGTAATGTTACCACTACAATAACTCCTTCTCCTACTGCTGCTACTACTACTACTGCTATTACTACACACAAATACTTTTACTCATTTAGCAACTTGAATGCATAGTAAATGTCATGTTTTCACTAAAATGCATGAGAAGGAAGGGCATCAGGCATAAAAAACCTATGCCAAATAAATATAAAAGAATTCTGCAGGCTATTGTTAAAATATCTGTCTTTTGTTATTTAAAATCAGTATTAAGCAGTGGTGGAAGAAGTAGTATTTTTTTTAAGTAAAAGTACAGATAAAAGAGCAAAAATGTTTAATAAAATAAAATATAATAAAATAAAAGTATATAAAAGTACTTGCTGTCAAATGTACTTGTGAGTAAAAACTTAAGTGTTTTGCACAAATTCAAGAACTAATGAATGTATTAAATGTAAGGGATTTTGCTGAAAAACTGTGCTGAAAATGAATGGTTACCACTGGAACAGAAGAGACTGAATCTGTAGGTGAGGTTTTTCTGAGGATTACTACTTTACTGCATCTTTTAGTCTACAGTGACGACACAACAAAAACTAATGATTTTAAACCAAACTCAAAACACTTTTTACTTCAAACCAATAAAAAAAAAATGAGTGGAGTAAAAAGTATAGATACTTGCTCTGTAGTGAAGTAAAAGTAAAAGTACCCTTTGTAAAATTTACTCAAGTAAAGTGGAGATACATGAAAAGTGTACTTAGGTAACCTAACTAAGTACTTTTACTTCATTACATTCCACCACTGGTACTAAGAAATGACTAAATCCAAAATCTCCTTTCAGCTTTTCCCTAACACAGTCACCACAGCAAATTATCTGCCTCAGCGTGTGTAGAGGTTTTTCACTGAATCCCCCTCCCCTCCATTTTTCCGGGTTTGGGACCAGCAGCACAAATAGCTCACTGTCTTGTGACCCCTTGTGGCGGGTATTATGACTAAATCCAGAATACCATCCCATGTAGTTTTCTTTTCATGATCTCCTTATTTCTGCCCGTTTATGGCCTGTGTATAAGTTCATACAGTATGTGAGAGTGTGACCAGCGCCGCACAGGGCACTCACATTCCTCTGCTCCTTCATGATCTTTTCTCCATCTGCTGTCCATTGCCACTCTCTTCACTGGTCTCCTGCCATGTGTTTAACAGCAGCAGCCGCCCGGCACCTTTGCGTGACCGGACGCCTTCTTTTTCCCTGCAACGCCATCCACTTTGCCAGAGAGGCATGGAGAAGAAAAAACCCGGCGTGCTATATCGTGCTCCTTCAAAAGCCAATAAAATCCACCAGTTACTGCCGCTGAGGCCAAGCACCAAATCCCATTTGTCAGCAAATAGCTTCCTCCCGTTGTCTGTGCTGGCCAGACGCTTCTGTAACGCTCCTTGCCATTAACGTGACATCTTCACTTATTTGTTGTCTGCTGTGATGGCGAGCAGAGGGAAGAGGCAGTGATGAGAAGCAGCAACAAGTGGGGTCTGGGTAGACTCATAAAGCATCCCAGTGTGAGCTTTCATACACCAGATATGAAAAAAATAACAAGAACTCAGCTTAGTGTTTAATGTACGTTTTATCATCGGCTATACAAGACATGTGAGCGGGACAACTGATAAAACCTCACAACAGATTAATATCCCATCCTCATGTTTACTTTTTATGCATTTTACTTTGATTTAAGTAGTCAATCCTGATACAAGGGGTCACAAGCCAGGGAACTCTTTGTGCTGGTTCCAGGCCCGGATAAACGGAAAGGGTTGCAGCAGGAAGGGCAGGAAGAGCAGGGCTTTAGTAGTAGTAGTAGTAGTAGTAGTATTGTCCAAGGTGCTCTGAAAAATGACTGACAACCACAATTTGTCTAAGAAATCAATAAAAGTGTGGCAAGAAATGAAAAGAGATTGGTTTATGGCAGAGATTGATAGACACACACACACAAAAAAACATAGCTAAAATATCTATGACATGACTTCAACCTTGCAGCTGTAAGTTCAGACGTAACTAGTGCTAAATAAACATTTTCCCAGTGGACTGTTACATTGATACATTAATATATAGTGGGCAAGCGCTGTTATGCAAAGAATGTATTCAGAGTTTCCCCTATTTAGTAGTATTATCCAAGGTCTGCCATGTCCCAATTCTTATGGATTAAGATAGAGTTAGGGCATAAACCTTTGAATATACAATTGACTATAACTGTGAAGTATAATATAGATAAGGATAATAACATTAGCATTACATTTCCATTTACTGGCCTGAAAATACATCAAATGCAGCCCCGTATCTGACTATTAAGTAGGACATAACATTTACATTTTGCCAGTTGTACCTTTAATTTCTTTTGTTGTAGAAGTGACAGCTCTAGAGAAGAAGAACATATGAGGAATACAGAATCAAGGTGGGAAAGTTATACAAGCCTTTGCCATTTTAGACCTCTATGCTCTGTACAGTATATTATGAGAGGATATACTGTACTGTGTAAAAAGCCAGCGGGTGATTGGCAGTATCCAGCCCACTGCTGGTTCCACTTCCCCCTCTGTTACAATACAGGCAGAGAGGGCCTTATCAAACTGTCTCATGCTTGTCCTCCTCGATCTCAGGTCTGTGTGGTGTTGCATTGTTATGTGCTGGTCATCACAAAGGTATTTTCTCAGCAGCGTGTTCTGTCGCTCAGCTGTGACAGGTGTGACCTTTTTTGTTGCTAAAGCGGGATTTCATCTGGACCGAGCTGCAGAGCTGGTGTGAGGCTGGCGTGAGGGCCGTGCTGGCTTTTTTAAAAGGTGTGTTTGCCTTTTTGCCCTTGGCGTTGCATCAGGGCTAAGCATTTTCCCATCACTCCTAGAGAGAGAGGTTCATGGGAAACATTTCTTACTCCTACACATCAGACCAAAATCTGACTTTACTGAAATGGAAGAGGACAGTACAGAAACTTTACAACCACGTATTTTATTTGTTACTTGACTTAATCCAATCATAAGTCACTGTCCTCTTTGTGCCAGTCCCAAGCCCAGATAAATAGAGAGGGTTGTGTCAGGAAGGGCAGTTGGCATAAAACCTTTGCTCAGTGTTAGTCATTGTTTTTTTAAAATTTTTTTATTGTTGTTGTTTTTTGTTTTTGCAATAAATGTAGTCACTCATTACATATACAAATCTTTTACCAAATACACTCTGATAGTCTGAGGACGAAACACTAGACCAGTGGTTCTCAAACTGTGGTACAAGTACCAATGGTGGTACGTGGGCTTCTTTTGATGGTACTCAGGTGGATGATACTCTACTCCAGGAGCCTGGTTTTAATTTAAGTTAGATTATTTAATCTTACTCCTGCTCTTGTTGGGGCTGAAATCTGATCTGAAAACCACTGTGTAGCTTTGGTATAGGCTCAGTTTAGTCCTTTAGTCATGGTTTTAATCTGGTTCAGGACCAGTTGTAGCTCTGGTCTTAGTCCTGCTTTTGTCTTTATTTAGTACTGCATTTTGTCTGGGTCAGTCCCTAGATTAGACAAGATTTAGGCTCATTTTATTTCATCAGTGGTGGTACTTGGGAGAGCCAAACATTGCCTGTGGTGGTACTTGGTGTGAAAAGTTTGAGAACCACTACAGAAGATTCCCAGCCACAAAAATGTTTCTGCTGTCCTCCTTATTTTTCTCCAACATCTGCAAGTCCGAGAGTAGCCTTTTCTCCTTTCATGTTTTCTTGTATTTCTCTTGTACACATTGCTTTATCTAGCCTGTAAAAGTGAATTACACAGTACATTACCTGTTTGTCTAGCCCCAAATCTCTGGTTCTCCTGTTGTGAGTGCAGAGCGAACTCTCCCTGGTGCTGGTCAGCTCCTGTCTGCAGGTGATGGACAGTAAAAGTCTCTGAGCACCTGTTTCCTGGCCATGCTCCAGTGTAGTTAATAGGCTGATGAGAGACGTTAACAAAGTCACTGTGGCGCGCTGGAAGAATAAATCAACACAGGGCTACGGTGTGTCATCCAAACTGTCAGGAGTGATGTTTTTAAAGGGTCCCAGTGACTGCTGCATCTGTCCTATATACCTGGAGTAGCATATTGGAAACATGGAGTAACACGGCCAGGACTGAGCGATGAAAGCAAGAGATCAGGAGGTTGACTGTGGGTTAAGTGGAGACAAAACAGAAGCTTTGAAAGGTTAGAAACAATAGAATAAGCACAAGCTGTTTAAGAAAAAGTGTGTGGCAAGAAAGAAAATGAGATTGGTTGATGCCAGAGATCGATAGACTCAAACAAAACCATACAAACTACAGTAGCCGAAACAGCTATGACATTAAACCAAAGTTAATAACATGCTTTAAACGTTCAGCTGTAAGTTTAGATGTTACTTGTGTTAAATAGACATTTTCCCAGTGGATTTTCCCGCTGGGATTAATACATTGACAGAGAGTGGACAAGCTCTGTTCGCCAAAGAGCCATTAAGAGAGTTCCTTATTTAAAATGGAAGAAACACTCATGTATGCAAGCTGGCAAGTTGGAATAAATATTTGTTTAAAGCTTATTATTTAGCAAAATTGACTTTTCTCAGCTTTCTACAATGTATTCTAGCAATATTATTCCCTAATCAAAAACATACCTGAAGATGTGTTTCACCTCTCCCACAAACCCCCGCCCACTCCAGGAATCACTGAACAAGCCCTCTACATCCAGTCTGCTCTCATTCATTTATCCCAAAAAGTGTACAGTGCTGTTTCCATTGATTCCTCACAGCTTAATTTTGAAGAAAATGGCATCATTCAATAAGTTAAAGGAAGTAAAGTTCCTTTTATTCCTTAAAATATGTTCAAAAGACAGCAAAATCTGCACTCTGCTGCCCTCTGCTGGTCTCCTCACCTGTTTGTTTATGACACCAATAGAGTACTTATTAAAAACGTTTTCTTTTAGTCACATAATGTTTTTAAAGGTTGTAAAACATGAAATGCTGTTAGGGTTCATGGGTGTCTGCTTTCTTTATCCCTGCAACTATAGGTCTTAGGGAGATTTCACATTGAACAGTGGCCAGCTAGTTGCAGGGCTCTGCTTAAATCAATAGGAATAAAAATAAACTAATTGTACAAAGTAATTTGAAAAGGGAAAAAGAAAGCAACAAATTAGCAAAAGAATGAACAATGTAACTTCTGGCTCTTGCAGACAAGTGGTCATGCTTCGGTGCAATCAGGATTCCTCTAAAACACGTCTGTGGTGTTGTTGGATGAGGAATTACTCACACAATAGACCCGGTCATTTTCCCACATCAACAGCAACAACAATAACTTTCATCCTGTGTGATTTCATATATAATTTCTCTATTCCCCTGAATGTTTCTCTGCCTTTGTGATGTGCCAGACGTTTGTGCATTACAAAGAGGCTGCAGGAAATGGCTTTCTACTTAAAAAAAAAAAAAATGAGAGCAGATCTTGACACTGTTACAAGGAGGACCTTTGGCTGTGAAGGGCCGTGGGGATAGCTACTCCGCACAAGTTACATTTTGGACAAATTAAAATTACCCACAAAAGGGTGCAGTTTCTTCGGCCCATTATCATTACTGTGCCAAAATACTGAAAGGCTGATTGTTTTTCTCAGTAAAAATACCGCTGGTGGCTCTAATCCAGCGTTGTTGCTGCTCTTTGAACTAAAATAACATCAAGTTTGAGTGGAGGCATGTGTTATTGATGGATCAGCGCTGTGCTGTGGTTAGAATTAATTGCCCAGATTCCTGTTGCATTCAGTATGTGGACCCTTTCTTGCATTCTTGTGGACAAACAGAGAAAAATGCTCGGAGGCGCTACCCTGCACTAAGTAAATGTTAATGCAAGCAGGTGCGGTCTGCAGGGAGGTTGCTGGTGCTCTCTCATCAGTCACTCGTAATCACTTCCTCTACAGTTCTTGTAAATCACCGTCTTTACTGATGCATTTATAGGACGCATGTTCACAAGTTGTTGCCAGGGAAAAGTTTTCTGACCACAGCTAGGAATATATTATAAGCTTCTGCATGCACATGGTCTCTGCTCACAGACAGGAAATCTTCTTTTATAAATGTCGACTTATTTTCTGCAACGTATTTGTGCTTTTAATAGGGTTTTAAGCTGTTTACGACATGAGGGTGAGAGTGGAGTTATTGGTCAAATGGGGGCTCCCGGGTGGCTGTGGATATTGGCAGGTTGGACTGTTCCAGCGAGCAGGTCCTGGGGAGGTCCCAATGACCTGTTTTATACCAACACTGGCGCTTTGTCGTAAAAACGAGAGGGAAGTCGAGTCACTGCTTCAGAATTTGTTTGAAGTGGGTGGAAAAAAAGTCCTGAGCATGAGAGTGTTGTGAGCTGCCGATGGGAGAGGAAATGTGTAGAAAAACGAGTCTGTCTTTACATAGATGTTACATGAGTGCCCAGGTCCTGGTAAAATACTCCTAATACTACAGAGAGTACAAAACAACATTGCCCTCTTTCTGTTTTGAATGGAAACAGCCTTGTGTTGCTGGTGTTTGAATGCTGTAATTGGACGTTAAGGGGTTTTGAGCAGAAGGTGTGATGGAGGAGTGGTTACAGGAGGTGACACTTCAACTGTGTAGTTACTGCACCTATAGGCTCTTAAGACAAATGTTGGGGTCAAACATGAATAGCATAAAATGTAATGAAATCAGTGACATAAAGGAGCAGTCAGTGTGAGAGGGTGCAGTCTAGATTACATATTGAAGATTAAGAAAAGAGTTTATCACTTAGCATGGATTTAAATGCATATATTCATTCATTTATTTCTCTTCTGCTTTTTTATCAGGGGTTGTCTGTGACTGGAGCCTATCCTAGCAACTATGGGCCTTGGGTGGGTACACCTTGGACAATGGCCATTTAGTTGCAGGCCTAACAATTTGACTCATACACTGACAGGCAACCATGCATTCTCACATTCATTCACTATGGATACTTAAAAGTTCCCAATTCTCCAAACACATGCATATCTTTGGACGGTGGGGGGAAGAGAGAGTACCTGGACAGAACACTGGTTCTAAGACCTCAGTACCTGAGTGCATTTCTAGTTCAATGAATGAATTTCCTTTTCCGTTGGTGTGCAATTTACTACAGCTATGCACTCTTGCTTTGAGCTTGAACAATAGGTGGCTGTGTGTGGCTGTTTTACCCACTGAAGAACCATTTGCAGCAGGTGGATAGCAAGTGCAACTGTTCTCTTAACCCTTTGGTCATGTGGGTGTTGCATAAATGAGCTTGATACTATTCCTTTCCATTTATCTTGATGATTGTTGCCCGATTTCTTTCTCTGTCAACCTTGTCTTCATCCTCCCTGAGCAAGTCCCTGCAGGATCATCTTTGACAGCCCATTTCTCCTCGTCACATGGTCATACCACTGCAGTTTTTGTCATTTTACTGTTGTCATCAAATCTTCATGGTGACCCACTAAGGCCTTGATCTGTTGGGCATTTGAGATTTCAGATTGGTCTTAGTCTAGCAAGTGCTGCTGTTGTTTGTGCTGTCTTGGCGGTGGATCACCTCACCTTTTAAAACAAGATTTGTGATGTATAACAGTGTGTTCCTCCATGTAGTTGCTGCCTTACTTTCTCTGTAAAAGGTCACGATAAAATGATTAAGAATTGATTTTGGTCCCACAAAATTATTAGACCAACTGATGAAAAATAATTCATGTATGATACTACTAAACTAACAGCACATTACAGGCCTCTTGTAGGACACCTGCAACAATAGCTCATTTTGTGACAGTAACGCCCTTAAATCTGTCCATGGCAACCTCTGGCTTTATAAATCATAAATGGTGAGAGATGTTTTAAGATGAGCTTCCAACACTGTCTTTCTAACAACTGCAAACATCTCAAAAGATTTATTTTGTTCCTCACCAAAATGTCCCTCAGAGCACCCGGTTACACCTGGGACCATCCTTTGAATTGGGCAAGAGCCCCCAGTCGTGTGATGTAGTGTTCAAACTCCTAACAAATCACATATTTCTCACCTCTGTGGTGGTTCTGGCTGTGGCATCTGCGACCACACCACTTCCTTATAAAAGTCTCACGGTAAACTGTGCACAATGAGACAGGTGAAGAAAACGGCAAGAGGTGGACAGTATTTCAGTGGATTTAATATTTCCTCAAAGCCCTGAATTCTGCCTGTCACTGCATGTGTCAGAGTGATGGATGGTAGACGTGTGTTTCAGGATTTTGTTTTATGAAAGTTAGGGGGCCCAGGGGTGGGTCTGTGAAGCCCATAATCTCAGTCAAAGTGCTGGTCTGGATGAACCTTAGTCTTTATTATTAAACACCTATGAGATGGTGCAGATCGAAGTCTTGCTCTCTGGCGGCTCTCATCACACGTCCCACACATTTGTGGATGAAATTTTCAAAAATCCACTCAGCACTAAGCTGGGAATAAAAACTGTAGCCTTATGAATTGATACAGATGAAAGCAGAGCCATATTCAACACCCTTTATATTCTCAAATGTCATTGCTCAGCTATTGCTTTTTGGGTTCTTACAGTAACGTTGGTCTTTGAGTGGGAGTGTTAAAAATGGTAATACTTTTGGCAATATGCTCCAGATTTGATGTTACATGTGAGAATTGGCCATAAATGAAGTGGTATTGATTTCACATGTGGACCATGAGTACCAGGGTTAGAGAGGAGGAAGAGAAATGTGGTCCCTGGGATGTGCACACAGGGCTGGGGCTCCAGGGGCCAAGGGCCCAGCTCCACTCACTGGGAACCATTAAATATACTATAAAAACTCCATATCCACAATTATTCTGACTTTTTGAATTTATAAATCTCAGTTCATGCTCATGGTGGATGGTTTAAACATGGAAACTGATTGCTGCTCTCTTGGTAACACTGCTCATTGTAATTATGAACATATTGTAGCTATTATTTTTATAATTTGGCACAGTAGATTTGGTAGAACATGGTGATCTTGAGAGGTCAGCATAAATCACACTATTTTATTCTTATTCCATAAAGTAACAACTAAAACACACCATCTAATCATCTAATATCTCACTGCCTTTTTTCTAACTCAGGTTAAGCTTTTGCCAGCAGAGCTTTTAGCTCTGCTTTTTGAAGGCCTGAAAAATGAGAGTAATCATAAAGAAGCTGAATGGAGACATCAGGAAATAATGAATGAGTGAATGACAGCAGTGACTCTCTGCAATAAGCTGTAGATGCAGCTATTGTTTGTTTTCCTCTGGTAATTAAGACATGGCTCATTCCTTTGTCAAAACTTAGCCATAGGTTTACAATTTGTTTCTACAGTATACATGTTACAGACAGTATTGTAGAGAAAGATTGCAGCTACAGTGTGCTACAGAGTCTAAGATAATTTGATAGAAAGCCTTATTTCTCCACATGTTCCTGTAGAGTTGAATGCGGCTGTATTGGATGTGACACAGTGCAAGGCTGCTCTTGCAGAAGTCCCCTGCTGCAGGGAACACAGCCCGTGCAGTAAAGCTCATGTACGTTTGGCAGGATCCAGCTGGCCTGTGGAGCTGGAAATGTTTACCATTGTGCACATGGCTAATTTGTGTGTTTTTATTTAGCTGTTGTGTATCTGGGACTTTTGGTTGTGGGGAGCAGAAGTGAACAGGGGGTGCAGCAGCAGTCACCAGATGCTGTCAGAGTGACCGCAGGAGGAAGCAGAGACAAATGCAGCTCATTATAACAGTGACTGAGGCCAGTAACAAACCAGCTCCAGCTCAGGCCCAGCTGCGGATCAGCTGATCACTGTGGCCCACTCCGTCAACTCCATTCACCTTTTATCCTCTAAACCCTAAATGTTGTGACAGCTACAGCTGACACAACACATTCACCCTATAGTGACTTTATTTGTCTGTATCAGCAGCATGAAAACTATAGAGCATGGTCAACCACAGATGAATGTAAATGTTAGGATTCATCTTTAAAATATCTTAAAAATAACTGAACTTAACCTAATGTATAATAATCTATTTGTCAGTTTTATCACACTTTTTATCATTAGTGCAAACCAAAGACAGAGGATAGTGGTGAAAAACAGCAATATATATTTAGTTTTGTGAGCCTATGAGCCAAAAGCATTACGTGGCTGCAGATGTAATGATTTCTTACATAATACTTAACATGCATGGTATGATATACATTACATATTTTCTATATTAATGCCAACCTTCGACCTCACAACATCAATAATGCATTGTTTCTCCATGAGGCCAGCTGGTTCCCGTTCTCTTATGATGAATTGGACGATATTATTTTTCATTATACCAATTATCTTTTCACTCACTCTCTAAGTGTTACAAGTTCATTCATATGCTTTTTGTTACTGAACAAATGAAAAAAGCACACATTTTCCCCAGCTCCTCACTGACTGAATTACCAGCACAATGCAGCGTGTGCATTGGGCTGGTTTAATTGGGCTGTGAAACCAACCTGAGCAATGTTCCTGACCCCAATCAGGACTCAGGCTGTGGGACGGGGTGCGATGATGGGTTACACCGGGCCTCTCTGAATGGACAGTCTGGGACCTTTAAACCTGGAAAACCGGGAGCCCAAGTGCTTTGTGTTTACCTCTCCGCTTTTACAAGTGATGTCACCACGTTGTAAAAAGATACAGTTCTCTGCGGCCCGAGCCTTTTGTTACTATTTGAGAGAATAAACAGAGCTAAGTGCATAGAGGAGATGGAAGTAGTGGTTGGAAAGCGTGGGGAAACAGGGGGAAGCGGGCTGCTGTGGTGCATGGTGTGTCCAAACAGTGGAAGAGGACTGTGGGGATCTGTAACTGTCCAGGTGCTGTGAGCTGAGGCCCAGTCTTCACCAGCTAATCCCTTCACACTGATGAACACACCGCACTTCCCTATAAATATTCAGCCATCTTGCATTTCTTCTATTCCTGCCTTCAACAGCAACAAACCCTCATCTATTAATGGTCCCCTTGGGGCCTTCACCCTGTGTCCACATGTGTTTGTCTTTCCTCTGTTGCGTGTGGAGCGAAACCTACTGTGAATTAGTGTCGTAGCACTTAATCTTAAGACCATGTTTTAAAGCTTTTGGTCTAACACATTCTTACTTGGACTTGATTCATTTTGAGACATACTGTACTAAGCTCTTATTTTAAATCAAAAACAGCCAAAACCACAAATTATATCCTTCTGCTTTCTACCATTAGGGGACACAGATAGCAGGTACCAGCTGTTTTGGGCTACTTATGGGTTACACCATCAACCTTGTCCTGTTAGCTCTAGGGCTGACAGTCAGATAAATACACTCACATTCACTATGAGGCCATTTACATTCATCATCTCACCTATACCTTTGGACGGTGGGAGGAAGCCAACCCAGGTTAACACAGCGAGGACATGCCAATGAAGAAATGCTGTAACAGGGAATAACACAATTAATATATTTGTAAAATTACTATAAAAATATTGGACCTAAAGCTACTATTTTTATTCTATTATTTAAACAGCATTTTCCATCATTGAACCCCAAGTGAATTAGCCTGGCCGGCCAGACAAACTCTTTTCCTATTCTCTACAAAGAAGTTAGTCTGGTATCCCTTCATTTAAATTTCATTTCAATGGGCGGAACAATCACAGGCTGAGTTAGCAATCAGAGAAAAGAAGGGCGGTATGTAAGGAGTGCACCACCGACCCAAGCAAACATGGCGGTTTGACACTTTTTGCCCTAAAACACCAGGATACAGTGTATTATGAATAGCTCTGTACTTATTTCTGAACAGGGACAGTGGCAGAAGCCAGTTGTATAAAGAACTGTGGAAAAAGTCAGTTTGTTTGAATGTGGTCAAACTGTTGGATGTCAATGGGACTTTACTGTTGTTAAAATGGAAACAAGACAAAGAAAAAAACACACAGAGGACTGAACAACAAGGCGGACTTTAGCAGAATTGACAGGTTGCAAAGGAAAGCACAAACAAATTAACGCTGTTAATCAGGTCAGAGAAGTTATTAAATTAGCTTGGTAGCCAGTGCTACCTTGGTTAGTTTCCACATTTGTAAGATGTGCTGCAGATAAATAGGCCAGGTCCAAATCGACCAGAGAGAAACGCATTGCTGTGAGTGGGCAACTAGACTGGATTTTGGAAAAAAGTAGGAGAGGCTACAGATGAATGAGATTTCATCATCAACATATATCTCTATTATAGCTATGCATCACTTCATATGGCATTATACATTAGTGTTGGACATGTCTTGGCCTGCCATGGTTTTAGCACACTCTACTCTTGAACATGTCCTGGCCCATTAGGGTTACTATAGGTGGACAGCCGGTGGAGGACAATTAAGAGCACTTTGCCTTAGGGCAGGAGATACAGTGGATGCTCAAGAAGGAATGAAGAAACTAGCTAAATTATGCAAATGATACTAATCACACATTGTGAACTGTGTGTGTGGCAAGTGCAGAGTGAGCTCATATTGGCCCATAGCAGCTGGGATAGGCTCCAGCCCTGTGTGACCCCTAAGAGGAATAAGGAGAGGAAAATAAATCAGTAAAGTTCCAAAATTCTGGAAATCCTTTAAAAATATTTACATTATTGCTCAGCCTGTTGCTTACTTTATTATGGCTTCCTCCCACCATCCAAAGACCTGCATACAGTACAGGTCATGGCGTATATGTGAATAATGAATGTCCCCTACCTCAGACCCAAAGCAGCCGGGACAGGCACCACTGATTTGCAACAAGATACAGAAAATCAATACAAATCCATATCTTTAGTGTTCTTTCTCTGTTAAAGACGTTCTGAGAGCATATGTCAGTGCAGCGATGTGTGGTATAAGTGAAGTGGTATGTGCTAAAGGCAGTGAAACAGCTTGTGTTTTATGTGATCTCTCCTGGCTTAAGCATCTGTGTGGTTACGTGCCTGTCTCGACCTACTGCTTCGACAGTCCTGGTCTGCTTTGTGTAAGAGGTGGAAGTCAATTTCAGGAATTCAGCACACCTGCAAAGGCAATGGCAATAGACTCCAACAATTCTCCCTATAGTTTTCAGATTTTTGGTTAGATTTTCTGTTTGTTTCAAAGCAGCACAGAGTAACTTTTACCCTCTCTCCCAAGGCCCCCTCTGGTTATTAAGCCTAATTTTGTAATATGGGGTCTTGATAAGAGCTGATCTGTCACTAAAATATTTTTCAAAACATTATTTTATGGTCCAAATACTTCATACTGTTGCTTTTAAATGCATATCTCTCTAAAACCACATCTTTCTTCAGAATGTGACAGATGAAGTCATAGACAACCTCCAGTCAAACCGCTGGAGTAACGCAGTGAGTTTTTATGCCTCTCTGGTCCATACTCTGATGAGACCTCTGCTGTCTTGCTGCGTTCGCTCCGTGTACTTGTATGTTTCCTTGGCGTACACTTTTATGAGCTTTTCCCGAGCCTCAAAGAAGTTGGCCCGGGTTGGTTCTCCCCGGCTCTTTCCCACTAATGAAGTGCACATTCTGCCGGAGATTTTGGCTGCTCCTTGGCCATCCCTTAATGGGAATTTCCCTCGCTTCCATGCACCCCTGCCTGCCTCGCCTCTCTGCCACTGCGTCGGTCTGTGTGTGTGTGTGTTGCTCATGGACCCGGGGACGTTTGATTCATAGACCTTCTTACACTTGTTTGCCACTGTTGGACTGCTTGGCCGACCGTCTGGACAATTGGCCAGCTACATGTTATAGGGCTGACTTATTGCTGGACTGGGTGGTTCAAAATGGGATAAAAGTTTAGGGGCCGAGACACTGACTGACATTGAGCAGTGGACTGTGAGAAAAACTTGTGTTTGAAAATTGAGAGATCCAAGAGAAACAAGAAAACATTAATTTACACTTGTGACTTTATTTATTCTAACTCATTTATTATACTTTTCAAACTTACTAGCTGCAGACATTTAATTTTTCCAAACTCAGAGTGCCTGAATTACACAGACTTTGATGGATGAGTTGATTTCAAACATAGCAGCATGCTTCCATATTTATATTACAACTACTGAAATTTGGAGAGGGCGCTGGTGACAGCACCTGCTGCTCTGAAACTAAAAGCTAATTCATCTAGTTTTTCCTTTTTTATTCCCCAAGAAGCCCGTTTAGACTGTGTTATCCTAGCCACATGGGATCCACAAGCAAGTGTACTCTTTGTGCTGGTCCCAAGCCTGGATAAATAGAGAGGGTTGTGTCAGTAACCATCAATATGCAAGTCACTGCACAGTACAGTAGGAGGCAGATGATTTGCTGTGGCAACCCTGAAAGGGAAAAGCAAAAAGAAAAGAAGATATCTTGGAGTGTCTTAATCACTGGAAAATAATTGTATGTTTTTGTTGTACAGCTCAATGGGGATGAGATAGTCTACATCTTCAAATCAACCTTGAAGGCTCTATGCTATCTGCATTTTATAAGGGAAAATCCACCGGGACATGAAAGCTGGGAATACACTCGGCGACAGGGAAGGTCATGCGAAACTGGCTCAATCTGGTCTGGCTGGACATTTGACGGTGAGCGCTGGTTCCACTGGGCCTTCCAGTCTTTAAAAGTCAACATAATAAAGTCAGGTCTCCCTCTGAGATTATGGCACATCATAATCATTTTGTCTGCAGAAGTTTCCCCCGTTTAAAATGAGCCAATGTGATGTGAAACTAGAGGCTGGTTGCAGTTTGGAAATGTGGAATTTTTTTAATGTTTTCTCCAAAGAATGCTGTTGGGCAAGAAGCACAACTTTTACAGCCCCTTGTGAGCTTTAATCTTGTCAAAATCTAGTAGTATCTTAAAAATACTCTGCAGTGCCAAAGAGACAATGTGCCGAGGATGGAGGAGTAGATTTAGGCTCATCTGGCTGTGCACTTAATTCCCCATATGAGCGGCCATCATATTTCCAACAGCAGTTTGTGGTTTGGGCGCTTACTGAAGACGTTTTACAGTTCCCACACTGGTGAATCTTTGCTGCCCTCATCTTACTCCCCTTCATGATTGGCTACTGTGTCTCTGAGGAGGGTCAGAGGGCAAAACCCAAGCTCCCTATGGGTGGGCAGAGAGTGGAGGACTATATGTGGCGCTGGGCCTGAGGGCAGAAGATACAGTGCAAGGAGGGAGAAAGAGACCAACAAATTTAAGCAAATGATACTAAATACACACTCAAATATGTGTGTGGCAAGTGTGAGCTCATATTGGCCTTCAAGCGGCATACTTGCATAGAGATTCCTCTCCTTTTGTCTCTTTAAGCAAGACATTGAATCACTACCAGCTCTTGGAGTAAAGCCTATGGCCCTGAGTCAATGATGGACACCATTTATTTTCAATAAAATGCAGTTCATTGGCAAATACACTACAAAGGCTTCTGGTTTGCAGCTTAGATTTGGTGTTGCAAAACCCACAGAGCATGATCAGTATGTAACAGAGCAATACTATGTAACTTTCTACTTAAGAAATGTTGTAAACCTCGAGTTTATTACTGAGGATTGTTGTCTTAAACCAGAAAGAATAACCCATTTATTTAGAGAGAATGTATACACAAGTGTACCATCTTGCCAGAAGTCATCACAAAACAAACACGGAATATACTTTCTAGCTTAGATATATACACATTCTAGAAAGTTAAATGCTGTTTTTCAGTGTAGTGCTTCAGTCACTGCCACTCACTGCATAATAACTTTTAAATAAATTGTCTTACAGCTAAACAGAGGTGATGTTAAAATCTTTAAATGTTTCTTGCAATAACCTGACCAATATCCAACCAGTTTAGTTTGCAGTACTTACAGTACTTTTTTACATTGTGTTGACAAAAAAGAAAGAAAAAGAAGGAAAAACCAAACAAAAAAGAAAAAAACAAAACAAAGAAAAAACAAAACAAAACAAAACAAAACAATAGACACATTTTTTGTTGTGTTGCTTTCTTATATTGGTCATTGCAGTGCCATGAGTGTCCACTAGTAGGGCAACAATATCCACCCACTTCAGACCTATTTAAGATGTTTTCCTATATTTTTTTACATTTTATTTTATGAGTAGAATAATTTTTCACCACGACAGTATCATAGCCACTAGTTGACTTGGCGACAGGGTAAAGACTTATCCATTACCCAGTTCTCATAATACATCCATGCTTGCTGCTCTCTGTTTGATCTTGACCTTTGACCTCCCTCTGCACCGAGGAGAAATTTAAGACAGTTTCCTCCCGCGGGACATCCCGAAATAGAATCTTAACAGTATTTGACGACACCAGAGGGAGAATGGACAAAAGCTATTTATCTCCATCACTTGTTTTTAAGTTTATCCATAATAAGTTCAACGTCCAGTGCTATGAGAGTTGTCCTTTTCTGAACCAAACAGCTGCAGCGTACATGGCTGCTGGGTGGTCCACAGCATGAGCGCCCCATTACTTACCTGGCTACATTGTTTTACTTTTTGGACATTTAGCCATTTTTTGCTAAGCACTTGATGATTTAAAGAGATCTATAAAAATTGCAGGACCATGACCCTTAGGAACCTGTATTGGCTGCGAGTAAGGCACTGGGAATACACTGCAGCTATAAGGATGGTGTTAGGCTTTCAATTTAGTATGGCTGGAATATACATATGTGCCCAACACAATAAAATGGTTTATACCCCAGATTTAACACACAGAAATAATTTAAAAAGAATAAGTTCAGGGGGTGAAGGGGAGAAAAAAAAGTCTTGAATTTAGTTTCTTTGTTTGATTTACAGCCAGCCCTTCTGCAAAGTTCATCATTTCAGCATCAAGGCTTTGGGGAGGGGCTTGATAGAGGGGTGTAAAAGTGATGAGTTTCTTAGGGTCATCCTTGGTCTTGTCCAGATGCCTGTGGTCGGTTTAAAGACAGTCACTCTATTTTGTTTGATCTGGTTCCATTTTTTTCCCCATAGATATCTTGTCTGCAGAGTTAGTAGCCAAACATTGTATTCAAGTTGGAGTACTGTTACATCAAAAATAATATTACTCAAGCTGAAGTAAAAAGTAGCTGTCCAAAATCTTGCTCAAGTATAAGTAAAAATAGTTGTGAAAAAGCTATTCACATAAACTGGATGTAACATCTGATTTATGTTTTAGATTAATGTAATCAGACAGACAAAGCATGTTTCAACATCAGAAAGCTTTAGAAAACAATGGTGTATGGCCTGAGAAAAAGTAGCCAATAACTGTACTCAAGTAAAAACATTGTTACTTTAAATTAACATTTTTTAAAGGGAATATACATATTATGCTTTTATTCATATTTTTAAACCAGAACAGCATTGCACATTTTACAACTTTTAAAAACATTATCTGACTAAAAGAAACATTTTCAATAAATACCTTACAAGTGTCATTAAGGAACAGTTGAACAGACCAGCAGAGGGCAGCAGAGTGCTTAGCATATAATAACATATAACCAAAGAAAAAGATCGCTTCACTTCCTTAAACTTCTTTGTATGATGCCATTTTACTACAAAATAAAAAATATCTGTGAGGAATCAGTGGAAACAGAGCTGTACACCTTTTTGTTGTTGAATGAATCAGAGCAAGTAAAATTATGTTGCAATAAAACTACTCTTAGAGGTAAAATATATTAAAAAAGTTACTCAAGTAAATGAAACTCATTATTACCAACCTCAGCTTGTCTGTGTCCTTATAGACTTACTGAACAGTGCAGTGTGTGAGAAGCAAAGTGAGATATATGGACATTCGCCAGGTTGGCAGAGATGTTTTTTCAACAAGATTTTTATGAGAATGGATTTTCTTTGATGGTGGGGATAGACCAATAAAACAAGCGTTGTGGATGAAACTGTTTATGCCAGGTGGCTGGTGGATGTTGCTTGACTTACACATCATCTTTTTGTTTTTTCACATTTAACCCACGGCGCAGCTCTATAAAAGTTGTGGTCGGAAGCTAGAAAGTGTTTGTGCCAATGCTTGCACTTCAATCGAACAGGGTATAAAATTCACATATGTGCAAATTTAGCCAATGTGGTAGTCAGGAGTAAACAAGGCTAAGTCATGACTGAGACTAGACTAATTGTCCGCTAGAATGGAAGATATGTGCTTTATGGAGTCTGCAGCCAGTCATCCTGTTTTTATATGCAAAAAAATGTGTCTGATCAGTATGTTTTTTTTGCGACAGTTCAGTGGAAACAAGGTTGGTCCTGCCCTCTAAATAATGACTGACTGTGTGATCCAATTATATTCAGAAATTTCTTGTGTTGATTTCTTACACCCCTTGCACTTCCAGCTTAAATCGACAGAGACTTAAAAAAGAGTTATGATGTCTGAACAGGCTAAGCTGCATCCTGCCCAGTGATCACATAATGACTCTAGGAAGTTTTTACACGCCCTCTCCATTTGTCCTGGCTTCGGACCGGCAGAAAGAGATTACTGACGTATAACCTTTTTAACCAATTACATGCATAAGGAGCCATATAAAAGCCCAGTTTTACTTTTTACTTTATTGTTCATGTCTGTTTCATTCAACATTGCCCAGTGCATATACATTTCAAACATTTTTTGACATGCACAAAGAAAAAAGGAAGAAGATTAATCTTATATAATCTGCTGCTTTTATTGGACAAAAAAAAAAAAAAAAAAATCAATTCATTTAGTTCATTCCAACCCTGCCCCTAACCCTGCCAAGTCATCAAACATTTACTTTCATATTTTACAATATATTCATGCCTTACATTTCTTTAACTTAATTCAGATGTCTTTTTTTTACATAGCATGCCAGCATTTAGTCCTTAAAATTTTGTAATATTTGTACTGCATTTAAATTCAGTGTTCAAAAAATTCCATAATTTGCCTCCATAGAGCTGTGCGTGCATATACAGTTTTAAAATGACATTGTTGTCTATGGCCATCATCTTCTGAAACAAGAGTAAATAAAGTTTGTACATCTTCAGTTTGAGCTGGCCACGTGTCCAGAGACAGGAAAAAAATCCATCTAATCACTTCAAAGTACAGCGTAGTAATAATTAGTAGATGTTAAGGATGTGACCTATCGTTTTAATAAACTACTTATCATTAAAGAATGTGTCAATGAGCATGAGCAAAGGCCGCCCCGTCAGGAGCAGCATCATGGGAAAAAGCGTCTCACCAAAAGATGCATGAATGAGTGCGAGCGATAAACAAATGACGATGATGATCTTTAAATGTGGCCTTTCTTCATGTGGTCGAGGCGGTGGTACTCGGGGCTTACTGTTCTCTTATATCCATATGCAATCACTGAAACGCTCCCAGCATGAGCCGCTTTTATTAGATCACATAAAGTAAACAGTCTCAGGGAGTGTTTTTGATAAATGCAATTTGCTGCTACGCTCCTTTCCAGGCTGCATCTTGTGTTCAGCCTGTTGTAAGTTAATTTGCCAGATCAACTGAAAAAACAGAGAAATCTAATGGAAAACACTGCCCTGGCATCTGCGTTACATACCAGTGGTTGTCTAAAGAATGGGAGCTCTTTAATGTGGTGATTGCATGGTTTCAGTTTGAAATTTAGTTTCCGTAAAAAGAACACACTTTTCCGTTGCCTTTATTCTAATTTCCTTTCAATTGTTGTTAAATTATTAGTGTTTGTTTTCATCACTTATGAACTCTTCCTCAACTTACCATCTTGTTTGACCACATGTAGTTTAGTCTCAGACCCTGGTGAGAGCGGTAACTCAAGTGGCTGCAGCTGGTTTCATTGCAAAGTGAAATTTAATTTGTTGAAATAATGTGGACTATCTCAGAGAACCAGCTGCTAAAATTCAAAACCAAGGAAAATGTATTTGTACCTAAAGTAGCTATACATGATCTGAATGAAACAATTCTCTCTTACAAAGCAATAAACCTTACCTAACCCTTAAAAATTAAACTTATATAATAAAATTGGGCATCTTATTATCTGGTCAAGCGTATAGTTGGCTGCTAGCTTTGTTCTGTTTTATCCTCTCGTTGTCCTTTCTTGTCTCATCTGTCCAACAAAAAGAACATCTTAAAGGAGCTATATTATGCAAAATCAATATTTTTGAGCTTTCTATCATGTTATAATGTTGTTCCCTCATCAAAAACATACCTGGAGTTGTGTTTTGTTTCATTCACACCTGTTTAAGTAATCCTGTAGTCTCTGGCAAGTCCTTGCTGAAGCTTCAGAAAGATTAGTTTCTCAAACTCCCGCCTCTCCCATGAACCTCCGCCCACGACAGGAAGCACTGACTGACCAATCAACAAGCCCTGCTCTGCTTTTATTGCTTTATCCAAAAAACATTGTACAGCTCTGTTTCTCACAGCTATTTTTTAATTTTGTAGTAAAATGGCATCATACAAAAAATGTAAGGAAGTAAACTAATTTTTTTTCTCTGTTTCTTCCCAAAATAGCATAACAGAGCTGCCATCTGCTGGTCTCTTTACCTGTTTCTGTCTGGCACTAGTGAAGTATTTATTGAAATGTTTTCTTTAAGTCAGATAATGTTTTTAAAAGTTGTAATTGTGAAATTCTGTTCTTGAGGTGATGCATATTGGTTTAAAAATATTAATAAATAATAATATAGCCCCTTAAAAACATTTCTGCTATGGCTCCCGCTACCAAATTTTCTCTTCAAACCTTGCAGTTAGAGAGAGAATTTGGATGTGGTAGTATTCAACTTTACAACACAGTATAAATAAAGTAAGCAGCATGCACTTGTACTGGTTTGAAAATGGCACTGCAGTCTCTTTTCTGATTGGACGAAAGGTGATGCAGTTTTAGAACCAAAATAAAAACTGTAAACAAAAACAACTTGGCCATTATGTAAAGCGTATTTTTAATTGTTAATAACTCGACATTGTTATCAGTAAAACTAATATTTGATTAAAACATGTTTATCTCATATCTTTGGACATGTGAGTAATTTTTATGAAATATTAAAAATATATACTGCTCATAGCACCTTTAAATTAGACAGTTTTGGTGTAATAAAAACATGTAAGTGTGTGGAGCCTTGGTGGTTCACTTGGTGCGACTCATACCATGTACGTACTGTAAGTGACCCAGGTTTTAATTCAGCATGGGTCAATTTGATCAATGCAACTTCAACAGTGGCTAGGGTACTCATGCATTCTCATGCTGCTATGGGCATACATGGCTTTTTAATGTCTATATATTTCAGATCTAATATTAATGCTTATAATCTGATCTCACCTTATTACAAAAATGTTTTAGACTCTGCAGATGATGACTGCTAGTTTTTGCTCCTCGTTTCCTGTAGGCCATTCCTCAATCCTCACAGATTTTCCACTTACAATACAACCCGCATCTGCTATGAGAAAACCTCATCACTGAGCCAAACAAGAGAGTTTACAAGGCCCAAGGCAGAGCTTTGTGATATAGAAGCATCATAAAATAAAAGGAAGTTGCTTTGACCTTTTTCCTGAGCGTGCTGTGGACTAACACTGTAACCTTGTGTAAACTCAACTCAACCACTACCATCACAATTTATTTAACCATTGAGTTCAGCTCATCAGGCTAATTCCTAAATCACAGCTTGTCACTATGGGGTAATATGATGGATTGGCTGCGCTGCTCAGTGTTAAAGTCCTATTATGATATTTTCTTTACTTAGTATTAGATATACAGCCTGACATTCACTCGCACTCAGGCTACTGCTACATTTCATCATGTTCATTGCACTCCTCCAATTGACATGGACGCAGAAAGTAGTCTCCTTTATTTTCTCTGGACTAGATCGGGCGCTTGTGGTTGCAGGTCTAAATGCAAGTTATTGTTATTCAAGCGTATGTGCTAGAGTATTTGGTGTGTATCGATTGCCTTTTGCCGCGGGACCATTTGGACAGGCCGCTGAAATGACTTGCTGCCAGTAGGACCATTTCTGCTACACTTATTTTTAATATAAGTATTACATGACTTTGTCTCTCAAGGTTTCGGAGAGAGAGGAAATCGCAGATTGAATGTAAACAAGATTAGCTTCCCTCTTGTGGGGTACGGCCAGCTGCTGCTTCCACGCTGAATTGTAAATCTGGGAAACGCTCTGTACTTTGGATCTTGAAGGGAAATAGAGATGTCAAGTTTGATTTTGTCACTGCTTTGCATGTTCAGGACAACCTGGGCTTATTTTGGAGGGACATTAAAGACAGGTTTGGGACCTTGAGCTTGTAATACTGTCTCATTCAGACTCCTGATTCTCCAACCTCTCACCCCCAGTACCACTTCAGAAAATATGTACTGTATATACCATCTTTAATGGGCAAATATAAGATTGTCTAAATTGAACCTAAATCTGGACTAAGGCAGGTCTTCACCAGGACTAAACCAGGTCTGAACCAAGAATAACATGGGACTAAACCAAGACTAAACCAGAACAATTTCAGGTCTAAACCAGGTCTAAAAGTAGGACTAAACCAAGACAAATCAATAATTAAAACAGGACTAACATACTAAACCAGGATCAAACAAAAACTGAACCAGGGACTAAACCTGGACTCAATGCAGGAGAAAGCATGAAATTAACCAGATCTGAATTAGGACTAATCTGGGACTAAACAAGGACTAAACCCAGGACAAATCCAAGACTAAACCATGACTTAGGACTAAACAATAGGGATGCACCGATACCATTTTTTTTCAAACCGATACGAGAACGAGTATTTCCATTTGAGCACTCGCCGATACCGAGTACCGATACGAGTACTTATATAGGGGTTACTTTATAGTTTATACAGTCACACTGCTGTATCTCATTATACCATGTCGTCTTTTTGCCGTCTATCCCCGCTCTGCGATGCTAAGTTATTTTTACAACAGAGTAGTTTGAACATAACTAACCACGGCTAAAATTTGCTCAATATGGACATGTTATACCTCATTTTAAAGCTTAGATTCTCCTCTATTCAGTCGCTAAAATTATTTTATGACAGGCTGAGCATCTGTGCATAACCAGCGGAGATTCGCCAAGACATACAGCAGCTAACACAGCAGCTAACAAAATTAGCAACGCTACTTCTTAAGCTTTATCAGACAACAACTGCTTCGCGCTTATATAATTTTCGGGACAACTAGGACAACAAAAGGACAACAGTTTAAGTTTTAAGACTCACGTATGATTTGGGATGTCTGGTTGAGGAGAATGTAAACTCAACTTTGCTTTTATCTCCATACAGTACACTTTAAAATCCAACCACAGGTTTCTCACTCTTCAACTGAGAGAGGAATGTCACGTGCCAGCGCTGTAAAGTGGTATCGGTTGTTGATATCGGGCCACTTTTATGAATACGAGTACAAGTACTTGGACATGGTATCGGTACCGATACCCGATACTGGTATCGGTATTGGTGCATCCCTACTAAACAAGAAGCAAACTAGGATAAATCCAGCACAAATCCAGGACTAAACCAGGACTAAACCAAGGCTGAACAAGGACTGAACCAGGGACTAAACCTGGACTCAACCAGAACTAACACAGCCAGAAATAAACCAGAAATAAACCAGGATTATTCCAGATCATTTTGGACTAAATCAGATCTAAACAAGCACTAATCCAAGACTAAATCTGAATAAATCTTAGACTAAACCAGGACTAAACCATGATTAAACCAGGTTTTAACCAGGACTAAATGAGATCTAAACCATGACTAAAACAGGAATAAAACAGGCTCCAAATGAAAGTAAAAGTAAAGACTTGCACTGCAAAAGTCTCCCGAGTAAGAAGCCCACGTCCCACCAGCAGCCACTGCTCCACAGTTTAAGAACCACTGCCAGTTCTGTCCAGTGTGTGTGACATTAGCGCAGGTGTGTGTGTGGTTAGTCTCTGCTGTATCACTTCTGTCACATATCGTACTGTTTCCTTCCATGTTTGCAGGCCTTGGTTTCCTTCACTGCGTTTAGCCATCACAGCCTAAATATAGCAGATCTGTGTTGCTCTGTCTGAATATATCCCACCTGCCAAAATACACAGGCCCTGCTTTCTTAACCTTGTGCGATGATGTGTGTATTTGCAGTGGAAATGCAGTGGAAGGAGCAGCAGTAATGGCACTGTCCCGCTTGTGTTTTTGGAAGCT
Organism: Bostrychus sinensis; assembly: GCA_020698575.1. Classification (NCBI taxonomy): domain Eukaryota; kingdom Metazoa; phylum Chordata; class Actinopteri; order Gobiiformes; family Eleotridae; genus Bostrychus; species Bostrychus sinensis. Next base: position 12,896,142 of record CM036247.1, read on the forward strand.
GTGAAATCACTGCAGGGAGCTGCCGTTAGCCGCTTTGTGCTGACGCTACACCATTACTCATGTCAGGGCAGAGGTGGAAAGTAACTACTGTAGATACTTTTACTAGCAGTAGTACTAATAGTAGTTGTAGTACTGGTGGTATTAGTAGCAGCAGGAGCACTGATAGTTATTAATAGTAATTAAGTAATAAGTAATTAATAGTAGCACACATAGCAGTAGTGGTAATAGCACAAATAGTGGTTTTAATAAATACTACTGAAGTAAACTTTACACCCAATACTCTTTTAATCGTAGTAATAATAGTAACAGTAGTAAAACTAGTAATAGTAGTAGTAGTGTAGAGGTAGTATTAGTAGTACTTGTAGTAACATAAGTAATAGTAGTAGTGGTACTATTAATGACAGTTGTAGTTATAATATATTAGAAGTACTAGTAATAATAGTAGCAGTAGTGGTAATAGCAGCAGTAGTAGTGGTAGAGGTAAACTTTACATTTAAGACTTTTTAAAGGAAATCTGTTGAGTATCTTTAATCTTTGCTTAAATACTAATATTGTGAAGTAACAGTACTTTTACTTGAGTACAGATGTGGAGTACTTCTTCACAGCCTCGTTGCTCATGCCGTAGTCGTCCGTGTGTGATCTGGGAGCTTCTGGCTTCGCTCAGCTGAAGCAGAATTACAGCAACAATATTTTCTTTTGGGCAGTTAACATCAATAACATTCAAGTGGTATAGTTCATTGAGCTCATAGCCATTTAGCCTCATTTGTCTTCAGGACACTTCTTATACTTTCAGTTTGTTATGAAGTATGAAGTCATTTGTGTCCAGAGAAATGGTAATGGTTATTGCTGTTATTTTTAAGCTGTAAAGTGAAAAGATATAGGACAACCTGTATCTTTCGCATCCAAATGTTTAAAAATGTTTCACTGGACATTTTCAAGTTTCATTGTAAAACACATGAAGGGTCAAGTTCTCATCTGCAAAGTGTATGCACTGTTTCAGAAATGATGACTTTGCATGGTTGGCCTAAAGATGTCAATGTAATTGATTACAGGGACAAATAGGGGGCTGTGCATGTGCCATTTAATCTGACCCATTTTATTTATGGCTCAAACAGACTGTACTCGTGTTTGGATGTGCCCTGCTCAGCAGTTTGGAGACACTGCCTGCAGAGGATGTCGCGCTCAAAACCACTTGTCATGTAGAAAAAATTAGTCACGCTAATTTTTGGTGCTCGCTGGGAAATGACTTTCAGCCAAAAAACTTTATTTATTGTTATACTTTTTATGATCACCATCAGCGCTACATATACCTGATGCATTTTTTAAATATTTGAAGGAATACTGGCTCTGACATATATTGAATGAATACTTTCCTTTTTAAGAATAATTTGCATTTGCAACGACCAGCCATCAAAGACAGTAAACACACAATCAACCAGTACTGTAGGTCTATGAGACTGTATATTAACCTTTGAATGGCATTACAATAGAAACACTGGATGGAGTCATGAGCAGTTGCAACACTCACTTTTATTTCTATTTTTGTTCAACTTTGTAATTTCAGCAGCTTAAGCTTTTGAGACCTAAAGTATATGCATTTATTATACAGCCACAAGGGGGTCCCAAGCCAGTGTACTCCTTGTGCCAGTCTCAAGCCCAGATAAATGGAGAGGGTTGTCAGGACAGGCATGTGACATAAAACCTAATCAACACTAGGAGGCAGATGATTTGCTGTTGCAACCCCAGAAGGGAAAAGACAAAAACAAAGATGATAAAAACTGCATAGAATTACTCTAAATATTGTACCATTGTGCGTTATGTTTTGTGAGACTCCATCATTTTTAGCAAAGCCGTGTCAATCATCACTTCTCATCCTGTTTGCACAATTTTTACTTCTTTACAAGACATCCGCACAGCAGTAAGTAATCCTGTACTTGACTCTGAGCAGATTTTAAACTCCCCTCTAATGCTTGGAGTATAATCAGATGAAAATGTCCACAATAATCTGCTTGATATTTTTAAGAAATGACTGCATCGCTTCTTTCCAGATGCTGCGAGTTGTTCTGTAATCACCGTCAGCGTTTCTACAGTGGAGTTCATCAATGCAGGAATGTGACTGACTTCATAAAGCTCTCAGAAACCAACGCTTTATCTTTCATTTCAACACTTTAATCTTAGGCACACAAATAATGTCACCGGGGCATCTGTTGTTGATTGCTGGATATCAGCGGCATTTTGAGCATGTCAGGAGGGACACTCCAGGGCTAACTGTGCACTAACGTCAGCGAGTTTCAATAGCTCTGCAGGGGACATTGTAATAGGACTTAAACTGAACAGCAGAAATTGTAAAATGCACTGTAAAAATATATTACTAAAAGAATATTTGGGAAAATAAATTCTCAGAAAACATTAAAAGAGTCATTGAGTTTTGCCTGTTACTGCTAAACACATAACTATGGACTACACCAGAGACAGTAGCCAAAATCTTTACTCAGAACTAAATGTACAATAGTTATTACATTACATTTACCCAAGTAGAAGTGAAAAGGACATATATTTAAAATCAAGTAATGGCTGGGGATAGACCGTAAGTAGTTGACGGTTTATTGTACGGTTTTATCTCATTTATTAACACAACTTTTGTTGCACTTGTCAGTGTTGTTTTCATTACGGACACCGGTTGCCTGGACCCAGAATATTGGAAACACAGGCCTGTTTTGGGGTCACTTGGACCAAACCATCCAGTGGCATAGGGTGGTAATGAGGGGCCCCAGTGCAGGTTTTCAGAATGGGCCCTAAAGTTATGACTCACATTCAGGAAGTCTGTCTGTTCACTCATAATACTTTTGAGTTACAAAAAGTGTTCTGTACTTTCTTAAAGTGAACTAAAACTTTCTTGAAACGTGTCAGTGCTACAAGAAGAAATTTTGCATATCATCCATTTTTGATGTTGGGAGGGTGACAGTGGAGTAGAGGGTTAAGCATTCACCCAACAACCAGAGGGCAACTGGCTTGAATCTTGCCTGAAGCACATACCGTCGATGTGTCCCTGGGTAAGACACTTCACCCACATTGCCTACTCCAGTCACATTTTGCAACAGTAAGGGGATCTGGCATAAAAAAAACCCCTCCCAAATCACAGTGCAACTGGTTTGCTGTGGCAACCCTGAATGAGAAAGGGAGAAGCCCCCCCAAAAAAAATCTATTTTTTGACGTTATGTTCCCGAAACCGTCCTGTCCTGCACTGACATGTAACCTAAAGTGGAAATGTGCTTTATATGTTACTACTCTCTTCTGCTCCACACATTTGTGAATCTGCACATGGAAATAAATGAATGCATGATTTTTGAATGATCTTTGTGACCAGTTATTCCTTTCTAATCAGTGATAATACCATTAGAAACATACAGACTATAATTCTCCTGCTGCTCCAAACTTACACAAACACGTGCCCCTTTTCTTTCTGAGGCACAGTGATTACAACCATTCTTTTCTTGGGGCTTTTTCTTTTTGCTGATGATTGAAATGGCGTTAAGCGTGCTTGTAATAAACGTTGATTTATTTAAAAATGTAACTTAACTCCAGAATGAAAATAAACACCATATCCAGAGCTGGCGCACGTTACACAGTATCACAGAACTGATGAGGTTTCACAAATGTGTGTGTAATTAGTGTGTTCAGTGTGGCTGTACTGCGATGCACACGTGGAAGGAGTACTCACAATGTATACTTCAAAATTATATTACTCAACTAGAAGTTATAGTACTCCACAAAATATTACTAGGATTTATGTAAAAAAAAAAGTGAGAACTGTTTTGTTGTATTTGCATCATGACAAAATCTACTTTTTCTGTTGATACTACAATACTACTGCTACTACTACTACTACTACCATTACAACAACTACTGCTACTACTCTTACTACTACTAATACTACTTTAAGTACTACTGCTGCTGCTACTACTCCTTTTGCTACTACTTCTATCACCACTACTATTACCACTACACTAAAACCAATGCTATTACTACTACTTCAACCACCCGCATTACTTCTACTTCTACTTTTACTACTACTACTTTACTAATACTGCTGCTGCTGCCACTGCTGCCTGACGTTGGTATTTTAATGTCTGTGTGTGTGTGTCTGTGTGTGTGTGTCTGTGTGTGTGTGCGTGTTGATGGGTCTGTATACATTGGTGTGTGAGGGGATGTGGGGACAGGGGGTGTGGGGACAGGGGGTGTTTTGCTTTTAACCTTGTGAAGCACTTTGTGCTGCATTACTGTATGAAAAGTGCTTTATAAATAAAGTTTGATTGATTGATTGATTGTTACTACTACTATTACTACTTCCACTACTATTATTACTGCTACTACTGTTACTAATATTACTACTGCTACCACTATTATTACTACAACCATTACTACACCATTACTACTACTACTACTACTACTACTACTACTACTACTACTATAACTATTATTACTACTAATACTGTTACTACTATTATTACTACTGCTACCACCACTACTACTACTACAATCATTACTACTACTACTGTTACTACTATTACTACTGATACCACTACTACTACTACAACTATAACTACTACTGTTACTACTACTACTACTGTTACTAATATTACTACTGCTACCACTATTATTACTACAACCATTACTACACCATTACTACTACTACTACTACTACTACTGTTATTACTATTACTACGGCTACCACTACTACTACTACTACTACTACTATAACTATTATTACTACTAATACTGTTACTACTACTATTACTACTGCTACCACCACTACTACTACAATCATTACTAATACTACTGTTACTACTATTACTACTGATACCACTACTACTACTACAACTACAACTGTTTTTACTATTACTACTGCTACAACTACTATTACTACTACAACTGCTACTGTTTTTACTATTACTACTGCTATCACTGCTATTACTACTACTATTACTACTACAACTGCTACTGTTTTTACTATTACTACTGCTATCACTACTATTACTACTACTATTACTACTGCTACTACCACTACTACTACTACAATCATTACTACTACTACTGATACCACTACTACTACTACAACTATTACTACTACTTCTAGTATTACTGTATTCCCAATCTGGAAAAAGAAAGATTTAACCCCAAAATTACAACTTAATTATGACTAATACTTAAAGTACATGTACAATAAAGTACTTAAGTGGTACGTGTAATAGTAAATGTATTTATTTAGTATTTAGTTTTCTCTTCTCCTCCAGTGGCATCCAGCCTCCCTCTCCAGTGTCCCTCTCCTTCCCAGGCCCCTGACTGTGGGTGTCCCGTCGGGAATTCAAGTAGCACATCGGGTCGTCCACTCAATACCCCCAGTTTAAAGGGATTCATTGCAGACTAATTGGGATAACATGGCTGGAAATGTTGACCTTGGTTTTTCTAAACAAGGTTTCAATTAACTCGTAATAAGCCCAAGCAGCCAGGCTCTACAAGAATCTTGCAAAAGAAAGAGGAAATGCGAAACATGCCGTAGTTGATGGTTGGCTTTCCCTAACTTTGATTAATCACTCGGAGGCGAGGCGAGTGGGACTGGTAAAATAATTAGGAGGAAAAACACCCTGTTCTTGCCACAGTAGCATTAAGAGCCGCTAAAGGTTGAGTTACTGGCACAGACGTCCAATCGACTCCTATTCCACTTTAAAAAATAAGCCACATTTTTGTACCTTCTTCAAAAGCTTTACAATGAAAACCAATACGCTCATATAACCAGCACTCAGAGAACTTTTTGGTCGCAGATCTAAGTTTGCAAAATGAAATCATGGCCTTTGAAAGTCCAAGAAATGCTAAAATGTATTATGTCCAGCTTTAGGAGGCTTACTTTTAACTCAGTAAATTCTCTAATTACTCAATGGGAAATGTAACCTTATAATGTTTATATAAATATGCTGCAGGTTCAGTGTATCAAATGAATTTATTTATTTTATTTAACCTTTATTTAACCAGATTAAAATGTTAGAGAAGCAGTTCTCATTTGGAAACATGATCTGGAATAGAAACCTGTATGAAATCTAATTTATAAAATACTGGTCAAAACAGCACATAAAGTTATATTTAATATTTGATCCAAGTTGAAAGTTATAACAAAATCATTCAATCAATCAATTTTTGACAAAAAATTGCAAAAGTAATTTTTGCAGATAAAGAGGCCTATTTCATCTTAAACTACTTTCCTGGTGAGTAATTCCTAAACAGTGGCAGAGTAGTTAACACCCCTGAATTTTCTAGCCTGGCAACAGTACAAGGAGCACCGGTTTGTTTCCAAAGGAGCCTCTCTGATCCATATCAGAATTAGCAGTAAGGAAATTATTAATCTCTTTTACTGAATGCATAACTGTAATTCCATGATGCATTTTTTCTATACTGCAATGAGATGCAAGATACTTTTATATCATCCCCAAAGCTGATAGTAATAATAATAATAATAATAATAATAATAATAATAATAATAATAATAATAATAATAATAATAATAATAACTAAAGGAGAAAATACTTTACCTTTTGTTCCACAACAAAAAGTTTCAAAAGAAGTTATCTGGACTTAAGTTTTCTCATGCAAGAGGCTTTTCAATTCTGAAACTGAACTGGTAAGAGAGTTGGGTTATATCTAAGGAGGAGTTTTTGACCTGAAACTAAATTCTATTGGTTTAGAAAACTTGAAAGGGCTCACTAGTTTTGGATGATTAGCAGTCCTTTGTCCTCTGCTGGAATGAGAGGGACAGTTGTTAACCCTTAGTTAGTCTGCTCCTTCTGATGTTAATGACCTGAGTGAAACTGTTTTCTTCTGTTTGGGTTTCAGACAAAGCCTTTTGGAAGAGAGGTGAAACATCCAGGTGAAGTTCAGATGACTTCTTTTTAAATCTTTTATTGTGATTGAATTACCCTGGATGACTGAGAGCCTTCACACACATGTTTACTTGATTTGTTACCATTTAAAACACAGTATTAGGGCTTTGTGGCTCAATGGATAGAACATTTACCCCTGAACTAGCAGATGAGTTGTGTGAGGCCACGTTTGACCACTGTGCCTTTACTCGTGTTGTTCTTCACTATCACCAGAAGTAGTTCATCCTCCTGTAGTGAAGGTAATTTTATGCAATTCAAACCAAAGCTCCAGAAATGCTTTTCAGATTGATTTGTCCTCAGCAATGTGTCTTCAATTCACTGTCAATAAACTTTCTCACTCCACATGCGGAACTGGCCCAGGCTTACACAACTCTGAGGAAGTTTATTCTTTCACATTATATTGTGTACAGACACTTAGATGTTGGTGCCAGTATAGCCCTGATCCAGCAGGCGGCTTTTCAGAGCTCCAGAGATCTGCTGCAGGAACCCAAGTGAGCCACCTGATGAGAGACAGAGAAAAGTCCCGGGATGCTTTTTTTCCCCTTCTCTTATTGCTGACTCAGCTCTGTGTTCATCAGGTCATTCGGAGCTGGAGGACACTGTACGACCTGCGTTGAATTATGGGTGATTCAAAAGGCGGCAGTGGAGCGTATCCGTGGGCTGCTCGGCTGGCTGCGGGACACAAAGAAGACGGGGATGAAAAGATGGACACTGGAGATTACACTTGGTCTCGGTGGAAGTGGACACAAACGGCGCGTCTCTTTCATGTTAATACACTATCATCAGCTCGACAGTTTTGTGTGTTTGGCTTCCTCCCTCCTCAACTTCCTCCCTAATTCTTCATTCCCCGCTATTTCCAATGATCACGAGTCCAAAGAATGTCTCTGTGCTGCAAGTGTTTAAGTCTTTGAAGCGATGTCCAAATGGCGTCTTTGTCTGTGCTTTGTTGTTCCGAATGCTAGCAGTATTAAATCACCTCCCCATATCCCCCAAAAAACTGAGTCCTTCATCTCCTCCAAAACTACATTTTTACATTCTCCAGCAGGAAGTCCTGTTCTGCACCACTAGAGTTGTCAGGGGATTTGGCATATTTATACAGGTTTTTAATGCAGTTCTAATAGCACCGTGACACTTTAAATAGTGATTTTTGTTGCTTTTGGAGCAGGTTGCCTCGGCGTATATCATCGGCCCGGGAGACAGGAGCTGACGGAGGGAGAGCGGGTTGCTTCTTTGTCACTTCTAATAAGTGCAAACATACTTTCTGCTTCTCCCCGCTGGATAATCTAAGACCAAACACATGTTGCCAAGTGGTCGGTGATGGAAAAGACCTGCAGACCGTTTGCTGAATGATACTCTGCATGCACAAATATATGTTGTAAGCCCGAGGACAGAAAAAAAGTGTCCTTAGCAACAAACACATTTAATTTAAACAATGTAAACAAAGAATAAACAGTTAAATGCAGTTTAATCATAAATCCAGCCACAAGGGGGGTCCCAAGCCAGTCTCAAACCTGGATAAATAAAGAGGGTCAGAAAGGGCATCTGGCGTAAAACCTCAGCCAAAATAATGGAAGGAGGCAGGTGATTTACTGTTAAGATAAGTTTTGACTAATCACATAGTCACATGAAATAGTATCTTAAGTCCCATTGGTTGGTTGGTCTTCCTGAATTTATGTCGGAATCAATAAAGTATGTATCTAATCTAATTTAAATCTTGTAAACATTAAAATAATAACAAAAATATAGATAAAAGTAGATATTCCATAAACACGAGCAAAGATTTATTGGTCTGCTAATGCTAAACCAGTGATAGGGTTTTTTTTGTGCCAGTTCCAAGCCTGGAAAAATGGAGAGGGTTGTGTCAGGAAGGACATCTGGCATAAAACCTATGCCAAATCACTGCAAACTAGGAGGTAGGTGATTTGTTAGGACGACCCCAGGAAGGAAAAGCCCAAATGAAAGAAGAAGGTCTAACTCAGAGCTTACTGTGGCAAATCAACTTTTTTACCTACTACTACTACTACTACTACTACCACTACTACTACTACTACTACTACTATTGCTATTACCACTACTGCTACTACTACTACTACTGCTACTACTACTACTAATAATAATTATTGTTATTCAAAGATAAATAAATGCATAAATCAGTGTGGGAAAAATGATAATAACAACTTTTATGTAGCAATATATCGCAGCTTTCTTGCACTCATGAAAAACGTTTGTGTTTTCTTTTTATTCCTAAGCATTTGTGTTTGATTCCTAATAAAAGTCTATGGGACGATGAAGGGACTACACAGAACGTGCAGTAAAGCAGGCTGGGAAAACACACCTTACTTTTACAGCAGGGACATAAACAGTAGTTTATGATAGCACTTTTACTGTCATATTGCATAAGCAGTGCCTCTTTCTTTAAAACAAGGCTAAACTCTTGCTTTGTAGGTGATCTTGTGAAATATTTGGATTTTTTTTTACTCCCACGCCAGGATGAATTAGATGTGGGGTGAAGGTGCTTGGAAACAGTACTCAACAAGGATTAGTCTGCTCCAAACTCCCTTATTTTACAAAATATAATCCGTGTAAGATACCACACAAAAAAAATGACTGAATAGCAAAAATGCATGTCTGTTGTAATCATTTTAATGACGCAGTGCATTTTTTGGATACCAAAGCAGAAATGTAACCAGTGGTGGAAGAAGTACTCAAAAACTGTACTCAAATAAAAGTACTGGTGCTTCAAAATAATATTACTAAAGTAGAAATAAAAGTACTCAACTTAAATCATAAAACTACAACTCTATCTTCATTGAGGAGAGAAGACCACAGCATTGGCCTAGATAAGTTTAAACAGAGGATCCTCACCATCTGACAGAGAAAGATGAGCTGTTGTTATCAGTCGTAGCCTTCACTTCTGCCTCATACCGGCCCTATATCTGCCTTTTGTCAAATAGCTCCCCTAATTTTATGGCTTTACCACCCTTTGTGCGAGCCTCTTCACCAGTGATAGCGTTCAAAGGTGCATCCACCCAAAGATAACAGTTTACAGTAGTTAATTGGTGATTAAACGGCAAGATGTCCTTGTAAAACATGGCTACCAGTGTTATTGTCTTTTAAAAATGATTTTAAAGTTTTTCATTGGGGTTTTAAAGTCAACATTTGTGCACTTAAATGTTTATATGTTTGTTATAGACCATACAAAAAACTGTAATAAAGATAATGATATACGTCTTTAGAGTGGAAACATAATGCACTGTTTGTCCAATCAAGCAGACCAAGAAAAAATAAATAAAATGTATTAAGTTTTTAAGCTGCACCAGTCTGTTGAAAAAGTGTTGTGATATATTTGCACCTAGGATAAATGCTTTCCAAAATACTTTTTTTCTTCACTAGCATAACAATCAGGACTAATGGCTCAACTATTGCAAGAAAAAAGAGGATGACTAGACGTGTTGCCCAAACTCACAACTGACCCGTTACGCAATTAAAGAAGGTAGACTTCATTTACAGAGTGAAGTGTCAGCCCCAGTTTTGGAAAAAGAGTTGAAGAAGCATAAAGTGTGAAGGTTAGTTGTGAATGCAGAAATGCATAATAAATAATAATAATAAAATGAATAAATGTTTGTTTTGGTTAATGTGCACCTTAATCTGCACATCCATCCATTTTCTTCCACTTTATCTGGGGCCAGGTTGCAGTGGCAGCAGTCTAAGCAGGGATACCCAGACATCCCTCTCCCTGGACACTTCCTCCAGCTCCTCTGGAGGAACCCCAAGGCGTTCCCAGGCAAGCCAAGAGATGTAGTCCCTCCAGCGTGTCCTAGGTCTTCCCCGGGGCCTCCTCCCAGTGGGACATGCCCGGAACACCTCCCCAGGGAGGCGTCCCAGAGGCATCCAAAACAGTTGCCCAAGCCCCCTCAGCTGGCTCCTCTCAATATGAAGGAGCAGCAGCTCTATTCCGAGCTCCTCACCAACCACCCTGTGGAGGAAACTCATTTCGGCTGCTTGTATCGGGATGTTGTCCTTTTGGTCATAACCCAAAGCTCATGACCATAGGCGAGAGTAGGAACGTAGATCGACCGGTAAATCGAGAGCTTCGCCTTTTGGCTCAGCTCCTTCTTCACCACAACAGACCGATACAACGACCGCATTACTGCATACTTAAACTCCTCCACTTGAGGCAGGAACTCTCCTCTGACCTGCACATCTACAAATAATAAAAGCGTGATTCTCAATGGGTTTGCTGGGATATAAAAGTGGATTGTGAGCATGTTTTAAGGTGATTGTGTGGAGTTAAGACACTTTTGGAAAAATATATTTTCAGCACTTTGATATATGTAAGACTTTGATTATGTTATGATAAGGTTAATATATACTTTATTGCCCCCCTAGGGAAATTTGTCCGCTGCATTTGACCAATGCTTCAATGCTGTTGGGACAACCTGTGGCAATGGGATCTTTCTCCAGATCTTGAACTCTCCAGATTCAGGATCCTCAGGGTCCTCAGGATCCTGGTCAGGAGTACCTGGGTGTAGGATTAGGCTATTTGTTTTTTAGGTTAATGGAAGAAACCAGAGCACCTGGAGGAAAACCCCCCAGGGTGAAAGTGCCAACCACTTTGCCACTGTGTCACCTAGGTAAGTTATAAAATGTAAATGTAAATGTAAAAAATGGGTCCCAAGAAGACACCAGTTGGTAATCACTGCACTGAAAACATTAAAAATATATACAGTATACAGTTGAAAGTTTAATATAAAAAATATGTATGTTATTTCCTGACATTTGACAATTATTATCGACAGTACAAGCTAAATACAAACCAAATGTTTGGGAAAAAGATAAAACTAAAGCAAGCCCCATAATGGAATTTATATTAAGTCATAAGCGTTATATAACTCCTCTTCAGCTCTTGATTTGAGCGACAGTGGTTGTGGCTGTCATGTTCAGAGGCACAGGACCCGTTCTGCCAGTGTGAGATTTGCAGCCAGCCTGGCCTCAGCCAAAGCTCTAAACCCATGTAATTACATTTTAAGCAGCATTGGCTGGTTGAAATACCTCCAGTAATTAGTTTTGTTTTTCCACTCTTCCTATAATCTTCTCCGTTTGTGCCACAAGCGTTCGGGCCACGAGCTTCAGAGGCAAACAGAAAAAAGTCAGTCGGTAGGTAGTATGGCTTGAATTAAAAAAAATCTGACGTCGAGTGCATGTAAGAATAGACTGACCTCCTTCTTTTATGTAAACCACTTGCACAGACCACCTGAATCTGTTTTGGGGGATGTTTCCTTTGATTAGGAGTGTTATGGGAGTGTTACACAAATATAAAGCTGTCCAGACGGTTTTACTGTGTTTATTTGCGGTACCACCTGTGTTTCCATGTACAAGTACGAGCCAGCGACGATGATGAGGAACATTAGTCTAAACTAGGTACAGTCTGTGCAACTTTGATTGGTCCAAACACATGCCTACAAAGTGCATCCTAATCTATTTCTGCTTAGAAGAGACCAGCAAATCCTCGACATGGCCTGGTTTTTAATTTGCTGGAAATCTCTTAAGCATGGTTGTCAATATCCCCTCTTCTCTCTGCCCTCATCTCTTGTCAGAAATTTGTAGCTAAAAGCAGGTGTTCTTGTGTATGTGTGTGTGTCTAATCAGCATAACCACCTCAAACTTTTCACACCACTAAAGAAAATATTTGGCTCTCTAAGTACAATCTTTAACTGAATAACTAATCCTAAATCAGAGCTAACATGTCTGAACCAAGCAATAGGATTATTCAGGTTGAAACAAGGTGTAGACCAGCTCCTAACCAGGACTAAACCAGGATTTATTTCATAACTGGTCAGGGCACACCTTGGACAATAACCAGCCAACATGAATAGACACAACCATTCACTCTCACATTCATTCATGGGATATTTAGACAAACCCATTCACATATACATGCAAGTCTGTATCTCTTTAAAACAAGAGCACAACTGATTTATTTATCATTATCATTATCCACATGCCTACAAAGTGCATCCTAATCTGTTCCTGCTTCAGAGAGACCAGCAAATCCTCGACATGAGCACGGTGGTTGTCACTGTCCTCCCCTTCTCTCCGCCCTCTTTCTTCCTCATCTCTTGTCAAATATTTATAGCTGATGGCCAGATAAGATAATTTCAGCCGTGGACCTCTCAGTGCCAGCTGCCGCAGACCTTTGGCCACAATAAAAGCTGAAGATGCGTTCCAGGCAGAGGGGAAGATTGTTTTATTTGGAGCTCATCCTAGGCCTCCATTGATAGGAGGCTTAGGTGCAGAAAGGCAGCCCAGACTCAGCCTATGAATATTAATCCTTTACATTGTCAGTATTTTTAGGGTGGAAATAATTAGCATGTTAAGCATTTTAGGAACATCTTTTTTTTTTGTCAGAAACACATAAGAACTTAGAAACTTCAAAGTTCAAACTTAGATGTGTGGACATAATTGTGGCCTGCAGGAATGAGCAGACTTTTCTATATAACAGCTACAAGACTACCATTAATTGAATGCACTTCTTGCTTAATTTTAGCAATATTAAAGGTAAGGTGTGTGTTTTTGGTGATGTCTGATGTCGAATCCCCAAATCTGTGCTTTATTAACCATGTGAACACCTATGGTAGCCCTCCAAGGACATGCTGATGCCTATAAACAAACTAAAATGTGGGCTTGGGATCCAAAACATTTCATATACAATAAATCATGGCGTGGTTATTTTTTTTTACAACAAAATATTTAAAAATACACAAATAAACACATCATTTTAAGTGATGTGTTCTACTTTATTCAAACTACAATTCTCACACTGTACACATTTTATATTACTGTACATAGAGGCATAAAATTTGGGAGATTAAGCTGCACTATCTAATCCTATTTGCTGGGATCCTCCCTGTAATTACTGTATCTGAATTGTTTTGGATCCATATCTGGTTTTATTATTGGTTTTGGGCTCTGGTCCTGACAGGATATACATTGTTGTTGTGGATGAAGAGTTTTGTGTGTTCGATCATAAGAAAGTATTTCAACTCTGCAGTATTTACCAGTTCAGGGGATGTGTCGTAAGCACATATTTTATTTCACCGCCAAAGAGACATATGTGTAAAGATATACAACTGACCACAGTATACGGAAAAAAGGCATTTATCCAGAGACATGTCTCATATTTCATCTGAGATGCTTGACATTTTGGCTGTTTGTAATAAATGATTTATTGTAGCTATAAACATCATTTTGTGAGCTGAGGATCTGTTTAAAAGTTTCTGAAAAGAGAAAGGTTTATGGTATTGTTTGGGCATGAAAGTAGGATTGGCAAATACTTTTTATACATGCACATAGTATCCTGGTACAGTGGTCTTAAGACGTGTATGAAAATGCTACTTTTACATCTCTTGATGTATCTTGAACATTATTTTTGAGGATAAAACACTACGCAAATATTTTTCCCCCTTTCTTTCTGAGGTTGCCAATCATTCAATCACACTTGGGTGATTTGTCATAGGTTGAATCCCACTACTTTGGGCCAGAGGTGGAGTCAGTTTGTGGCAGGGTTAATATTTATAGACACACACTGAGAGGCATCACTACATTTATTCTCTTACACATACACGTCTTTGGAGACTGGGAGGAAGCCAAAGACAATGCACAGTAACATGAAGAGGACATGCAGACTCCACTAAGAGAGCTGGTAATTGGCCAACCCAAGACTGGAACCCACAATCTCCCACAACCTCGCCACCCCTTAATATAAGTAATTTCAACTAAAACTATTAAGACCAGCCGAGAGCACAACTGAACCTATTATTCTGATTAAATAAATAAATGTCACTCTTTAAATGCAGCCAAGAACATTTTTCATTTCCATAATCTCTCCTTCCCCTTTTATCCCAACCACTATGAAGAAATCATTGTGAAGAGCGTTGAGTATTTCGGCCCTGTTCCTCTATTCCCATATGCAGTCCACTGGTTGGTCTTGTCCTGGTCTCTTTTGGTGTGGTCCTGACTATAACACTACATCCACATTAGTCACCAGGCACAAATGTGTGTAATGAAATGCCAAGACTAATCCAGCTGAACACACCACAACCTGTCATAGGCTGGACCTCGAACAACTTCATAGAAAGTCCTGCTCACGAGTGGAAAATTAATCTTGTTTAATAAAACTGAACGCCATATGGACTTTTTGGTCAAAATTGTTACAACATGTGAACAACTCAAAGTAAGGTTTTATTAACCTCAAGCAACCCTGAAGGCCACACGTGTGATGAGAGGAGAACATGATAGTGGTGGAAAGCAGCTAATGCCTTTTACTAAAATAATTAGGCCTAAATTTTGAAGGAAAACTTTTTTATTTTAATTTAAAAATTAGCATTTTGACTTCGGAGGGCGGTTTGTTCACTCACACTACAACTAGAAGTTCAAAGGCTTGATTCCTGTTTAGGCACAGTGTAGTAAAAGTAGTGGTAGTAGTAGTATTAGTCGTTAAAGAAATAGTAGTAGTAGTAGTAGCAGTAGTAATAGTAGTAGTAGTAGTAGTAGTAGTAGCAGTAGTAGTAGTAGTAGCAGTAGTAGTAGTAGTAGCAGTAGTAGTAGTAGTCAGGCCCGTTGACCGGGTGTGGGCGTGGGGGGTGGTAATGGGGGCACAGTAATGGTCCTTCTTCTTATATTTTCTATAATAAGGGGGCCCATGTGAAGCCTTCTTGCCCCGGGCCGCAGCAAACCTGTCGACAAGCCCGGTAGCAGTAGTAGTATTATTAGTAGAAGTAGTAGCAGTAGTAGTAGTAATAGTTAGTAGTAGTTGTAGTAGTAGTAGCAGAAGTAGTACCAGCACCATAGTTGTAGCAGTAATGGTAGCAGCAACAGTAGTTGTTGTAGCAGAAATACTACCAGCTTTTGTTCTATATGCTCTAGCTACGTTAAGGCTATAAACTAATTCCTTAAACAAAATAAACCTTTAGTTCAGTTACTTATAGCCTACTTTTACTAATAATTAGTTACTTCTCCTTAAGTAATAGTATTGTGAAGTAACAGTACTTTTACTTGAGTACAACTTAAGTACTTTGTTCCGCTCTGATGCTTAAAGAACCACAAGTATATAAATAGCAAAAGTAGTCTAGTGTAGCATCTTCAGCAGCGCTGTCAGTGCTGCTGTTAATCATATCTTGTATTTGTTTGGTTGTCCTTAGTGACGGTTCATTCAGATAATAACTCTGTGTATCTGCAAGTTCAGAAGCAATTTGAGGCAATAGATGGGTGTCAGTGTTGTCAGTCTTATCAGCTCTGCTGGGCAGATGCATGTGCACAAAGGCAGTTCTGTCAAAAGAAAATCCACCGAGTAAACTTTGATCCATGGTCTCATTATTATCTGCAGTGAGTCTGTGTTATGTTGACGTGTGTTTACAACTCAAAACAACAGCGTGGGCGCCCTCTAATGGTCAACTACACAAATAAACACACACCAGCAGGCTGTTATCAGAGCTACTGTCTATTGATTTTTCCTGATGTAACTTTGAACTTTTTCACTTTGGCTTCCTGATTGTGGCAAACATCTCTCTGTTTATATCGGACCACTTGTTTTATCAGTGCAATGAGATAAAGCCAATGAAAGAAGGCTGTGTTGTTCGTGGAGCAAAGATTATGATTACGTACAAAGTAGTTTCACTGTTTAGGAAATGTTTTATTGCATCGCTATCAAAAAGATAGGAATTTATTTACTCACTCACTGTATAATATTTTTGTATCTTGTTGAAGAATTATTAATCCTTTACTTTTTACTTTTCCCTTCTGGGGTCAACTAAGCAAACCCTCTGCCCTCTAGTGTGCAGTGATTTGCATAATGATTTGGCATAGGTTTTACACTGAATGCCCTTTTTTACACAACTCTTTACCATTTATCCAGGCTTGGGACTGGCACAATAAGTACACTGGCTTGTAATCCATTGTGTCTGGATTGTTTGCTTGCAAAATAAATAGCATCACGTTATATATAAATCTGTCTACTATAACAACAGTGATTAACCCAAAGACTTTTTAAATTGTGGTTAATTCAAATTCAGTTCAAATACAGTATGACAAAGTTTTTATACAAGCATAACTAAAGCACAAGTTATCTTTTTAACATACAGCCTGTTTCTCATTCTTGATTTTTTCAAGCAGGCAAGCAGACAGCAGAAAAGCTGACTTTATGATAACATTTAACTCAAAGCCTCTTAAAGGTGCTATGAGCAGTTTATCTTTTTAATAACTTTATAAACATGACCCACATGTGTCCCAGATATGATGTAAACATGTTTAATTCAACTATTACTTTTACTGATAACAATAATACAGCTGATTTATTCACAACAACTACAAAACCAGCTGGTAAAAGAGCAGGCTGTGACTGGCAACCCACAGACCATTGTTTTGATTTAGACTGCAGTACCGCTTTTTAACCAGTATGAGCGCATGCTGCTTACAGTCCCTTTAAATTATTCCACACTCCTTCCTGATTCACTATCTGAATACAAACTGCATATTTTACACCGTGTTTGTTTACAAGCTTGCTTTGACAGTTCTTCATAAGGTAGGTGTACTCAGTCATTTTATCATATGTGCTGTCAACCTTCAGTATTTATTGCAGTATACTGTCTGTGTATGATAAAATGTATATATTACTTCCCTTAAGCGAGCAGCCCTACGTATATACTGTTGTCAGTGGAGTTTATAATGTCCAAACAGTTTTTCTTCCAGCCTGGAGCCACTCGTTTGCCTTGATGTTTGCAGTTCGTTGCCACTTCCTGTCCAGTTTCTCTTTACAAACACAACAGAGACGCGCAGTACGCTTTAAGAAGACATCTGCTTATGTAGGTAAGTCATTTGTTCTGTATATTTTAAACAGTGTGGCAGAGACAGAAACGCTTACATGTATTTTCTCTTATGGCAGTCATTATGGCCCTCAGAGAGCGCCCACAGGGAGCATAAAAGGAGCTGATTGTGAGCAGATCCACTGTGCCAGCAGATGCTTGTGATAAGATAATGATAAGGCGGCTGACTATCTGTGGTTAGCATCAATGTGTTGACCGTGGCATGTCAACATCTAGTATGCGTCTTGTGGACAATGGTGCGACGGTGACGACAGAGCGGCTAACATGGCCATTAGAGCAATGAGGCCTGTACAGACAAAGTGTCAAATTGATGGGCCAAATATAAAGTGCATCTGTGTAACTACTCCGGGACGTACTGAAGCTGTATAATATCGATTGTGATGTGATAAGACAAGGTGCTGTGCCCATAAACAGTCACTTGCTAATCCTTTGCATGTCAATGGCGCTTGGACAATGACATGTTAAACGCTTTTTGTGGTGCACTTTCTCATCTATTCTTCATTGCATTTTCCTAAATCAATCTTTCATAGGAACTGTCTTTTCAAAATGAGCCATGACTAAGTTTGTTGACTTTGTGGGGCTGTGTAAATAAGCACTTCTGCTCTCTGTCATGTGTTATCGGTTTCCCATCTCGGTGCCATCACCGACACTAACCGCGACTACACAGTACAAAGGTGAACAGTTTATTGGTGCCATTCTCCATCTTGTGGAAGCCGCTGACTGCAGTGAAGGCAAAGGCGTTACATCTGATTTTGTTTTTATCTGTCTGAGGGTCCAGATAGCTGCTACCTTGTTTGGAAATCTCTCATTATCTGTGGAGATAAGGGGATGTTACTGCGGGGCTCAAAGGGTATTAGGAGCAGAGCTCACCGACTGTCATCAAAAAATCCCCTGAGTCTAAGTTTATCAAGTGATATCAGACATGACCTGCTCACTGTTTATGATGCATTACCATCTTTCACAACTTTTGACTGGAATAATGGGCCATCATAATGCATGAATGCAACTGTAAATCATAGAAAATAATGGGCATTTTATAGGCTTTATTGATAGGACAGAGAATAGAAGGAAATCGGAGAGAGACATTTGACAAACTGTCGGAGTCTGGACTCCGCACCCACAACAATGAGGCAGGCTGTAGTTGCCCTGCATGTGCACCAAAGCTCTAAGCCATACAGCAATGCGAAAATAATAGAGACAAAATACAAAGCCAAAATAAAAACATTCATTTTGTATTTTCTATAGGGATACATACTATTGTTTTGGCTTTTACAGCGATTTACTGTAGTTATTTAATCATTTCACTGTTAAATTTTAGTGATATTTTGAACAATATTGTTTTAGGCTGTTATAGGACAACTGTCATTATTATTGTGTATATTTAACACCTATTTAATGCTATTTTCCTTCTCTTTAGTTCAGCAAATATTACATTTATGGCCTTGTTACATTTTAAGTAGACACCATTACATGTAATAGCATTGGACGAGTGTTTAAATCATTATTTTTTTATTTTTACTAGAAGTCATTTAACGTTTTATAGGATGAAGTGTGGCTCGTGCCCGTCCCATTAACAACTCGTCTCTCACATGTCAAAGAGTCCTGACCCTTTCTGAGTCTCTGTTTGTGTTCTGGCTAGACATTGGCTATAATGAGCACTGATTAGTTAACTTGTTTAAATGCCGGGGCTATTTTGGTTCGGGTTGTTCATCCAGGGCCAACCTGCTGCCCTTAGAGTCCAACCACATGGGGACATTCTTCAGAGGTGTCTGAATACGACTGAGGCAGAGTTCAAGTTCAAATGCAAAGAAGTGGAAAATTATTTTTCAATTCATTTCAAAGGGAAACACATTTATTTTATAGAGTCAACAAAGATAGAGTGAAATACTTAAAGCCTATTTTTATTGCAAGGATAAGGATTGTAATATGGCTATGTAACAAAAAACAAAATTTACTATCTCAAGAAAATAAGAAGGGTCACATCACCACGGCAAATCCTCCACTTATGTCACCTGCCATAAGTTTTATGCCAAATGCCCTGCAGCAGTCCTCTCCATTTGTTCATGCTTGGGAACAGCACAGAGTAGCAACACTAGCTGGTGACCTCCTGAGGCTAAAATTACATTTGAGTTTTTTATAATACTGCATAATCACCATAATCATCACAATAATTTTTTTTAAAATGCTTGAAATATTTAATTGAATATAATATAGACCTATGTGTTTCCATTTTTCAATTAAACTACTAAAATAAATAGACTTTTCTATAGTATTATACAGACTTGAGACAAAATAGTGGTCTTGGTGTTAGTAATTTAACCTACTTATGCCTAAATCCATGTATTGTTTTGTCCCATTGGCGGCTCCGTCCCATGTCTCACTTCCTCCTTGTTCCCTGTTCAAACAGTGCACAGATGTGATTAGGTGTAGTGGGGCTCTGCAGTCACAAAAACCTAGCCTTCCTGAAGCCATCGACACAAACTGGACCTTGGCCTTAGTCTGTTTTTCTTTCCACTGTGGAGGTGCATAAACGTGAGGAGGCCGTAGACCAGGGCTGGTCTTGGGTCTCCGTTCTGGGTCTGTGATACTGAGTGGTGTTTATTTGTCAGCCCTTACTCTGTCTTTTATTTCAACCCAAGGGAACTAAACATTTTAGCGACAGCTTTTTCTGGGCTCCTCAAGATGAAAATCTATTTTTGTAATCAGTGAACTGTTCTTCACCCAGGACTTGTGAAACAGGTCATGTGACTTCTGTCTGGACTGAAGTCAAGGTTGGGACTTTGCACAAAAGTATTTAGCAAAGCCATGTATCGAATAGCAGCGTACCTATAATACTCATA
The DNA here is from genome assembly GCA_020698575.1 of Bostrychus sinensis. NCBI lineage: Eukaryota > Metazoa > Chordata > Actinopteri > Gobiiformes > Eleotridae > Bostrychus > Bostrychus sinensis. Next base: position 12,916,794 of record CM036247.1, read on the forward strand.
TAGGTGTTATAGCATCTTTAAGGTTTAAGCATCTATGATATAGCCCAGCCCAATGTGCTGTGTTTTTATTTTCTTTTGCGCATAGACATTTTCTGGAAAAATAATGGAAATGCTAGATCATTTGAAAAATCTTAATAGTAAGTTGATACAAGGTGCCTCACAAGTTTAAGGAACTATGTATACGTCCATCTCAAACTTCACACAGTATCTTCTTTCCTTTTGGCTTTTCTCTTTTGGAGTCACCTCAGCAAATCAGGTGCCTCTCAGTTCAGTGATTTGCATGTTTAATATGGCATAGGTTTTTACACCAGATGCCCTTCCTTATGGCACCCGATTCCTGAGGCTCCAGGAGACTCATCGTGGCTGGATTAAACATCATAATATAAAAATGTCTTTTATCATGTTTTGAGTGTTCAGTATGGACTATGACTGGGCAGCCTGTTATGACACCTTGTACCACTAGATGGAGTTGTGAGCTACTTCCGTTTCCTTTAAATGTTGCAGTTTGATTGTTCAGTTTGATATACAGACATGCTGGGTTGACACAGTCTATTGTTGCCATCTATTGTTGATAAATGCAATATTAAAAAATACATATAACCTGTCAAGAGCACTGAAGTGATGTTAAAGAAATGTGTGCAAAAATATATAATGGAAAATTTAAGTTAATAGTTTATTTTACATTCTTAAAAATGTAGGTCTAAATGCTGTTTTTTGCAATGTGTGCCCTCTGAATGAATATCACATGGTGTTTATGCAGAGTATAAATGTATGTGTTGGCCTATATACAGTGAAGGTGCAGGTGAGGGGCCAGTCTCCATACAGGCTGTAAGTGAACCAAAGATAAAGCGTCAGAAGCGATGGGCTCTGTGTGATGCCCTTTTGTGGGAGGAAATTTAATGGAAGTGGTTACATTGGTAGCAGATGGAGCAGTTTCCTGATTCCCAGTCACGGTTGAAATTTCAGACTTACACCAACCCCATATTCGCTCACAGACACGCTCGCTCCCTCGTTCCAGCCATGAAAATTTGTTCCCCAGATTTACAGTGCGATAGCGGCGCAGGGATCGAACAAGGAGATGTTTATTTGACTTGGACTTTAGGCTCACACGGTTATTATTTTTCCTCACTTTTCTCTGTCCTCTTTTGTCACTGTGCATCTATCATCCATCTATGTTTTTCTCTCGCATGCCCTCCTGTCTTGTCTATTTTTCTTTTTTGGCAGTGTGTTTAAAGGATTCCCACAAGTGCCTCGGAGGATCCCTTGGACGGTGGATGACAAATTTGGGGACTTGTTGAAGAAAGGCATAGGGGAATAGAAGATTATTGCATTTGTCTGTGCAGGCTATAAAACCGGAGCTGAAAAGTAGCCATGCTGTTGTTGTTGTTGAGTGGTGGGGTTGGAAACACCATAAGTAACAGATCTGTGATGGGCTGAGTGCATCTGCAAACTGGTGTACATGTTCTAGTTGTGTAGTAATTTGTCTCCATCTATGTGGGAGAGTGTGTGTGCATGGGTATGTGTGGAGACGGAGGGGCTGCCTATGTGTGGGTGGTTAAGCTGGGCCTTGAGTGAGATGACAGTAATAAATTCACTCACTTGAGGGCCCGCCGATGCTGCCATTAATCACTTTTATTGATAAAGTGTTTAGCTGACAAATCTCTGAGTGGCCGTAACAAACTAACTAACACGTCTTACAGGCATGGCTGACTAAGTGGAGAGCATAGCGAGTGTCAAGTCGTGATTTATTCGGGCTCATATGAGTAACCACAAGATACTACATTTAGATCACTGCAGTCTTCACATCAGAATTTAGTTTCAGGGTTTCATGTTCACGGATGATATACAGGTTTAAAATTGGACCAATAAACACTGACATGACTTAGAATGTCCTACAATGTGCACAAGATGCCATAAAAAAGTTGGTAAATCAAGTTTCAGAAATCATGTACATACAACTCAAATCATAATAGTGAAAAAAGTTGGTGTTGTGGCAGCTTAAATAGCAAGTGATGCTAACTGCTGCCAAGTCATAAAGCATTAGCAATGGCAAACTGATGACACACTGTAAAGAGAGAATTAAATGCAATATAGTAGAATGTAGCTTGCTTTATCCTAGCAGCAAGCTGTAAAAGGGAAATGAGTGGTATGAGGTGGGTTGGTGAGTCAGATTGGTTTATATGAGGGGCTGAGGTATAGCTGAAGGAATAGACAAAGATCACCAGTTAATTCCTAGCTTTCTGGAAAAAAATATTTATTTTTTAACACAATGTAGCTGTAGCTTTAACTTTCATGACCTATAGTTATTATATGTCTGTTAAAGTGGAACTCAGTCATTTTTAACTCTAAATAAACTGTTTTGGAGTCCGTGTGATGGTTAAATGAGTTGTTGTGGGGTGAAGCATCTGTCATCTCCCCCTGGAGTTCCTGGGCTGAAAACAACATTTGCCATTGGCCCAGTGTCTCAGAAGTCTCGAGGGAAAGCAGCACATCACAGTTAACCAAGCAACAAGCTAGCAATGGCTTTATTTGTCAATTTTGTAACGGCAGAGTGGTTGAAATAACTTTGTACAACTATGCAGAGGGTTAAAACAAAAGTGATGTCGAGCAAGGGATCATGTAGGAGTCAATTGGACTTGTCAGGATTAACGTGCTTTACTCTGAAACATAGGGGGAGCTCCATAGAAGAAAACAAGCCAAAAACAGCAAAGAAATGAGCAAAGTTACTGAGGTCCACTTTAAGATTCTCAGGCACCCATAAAAGTCGTAATAATCAAATAATAGAAATTTGAACATGACCCAAAAATGTTATGCTTTTGTGGAAACAAGACTTAAACCAACAACCACCAAACTGTGTCTCACTTCTGCACATGCTGTGCTCACTCAATCACTCTACTGTGTCTGTGTTTACCATGCCAGTGCCAAGAGAGCTCAAAATAACTTCACTGTTGTCATTGGAGAAGCATCTATTTAAAAAAAAAAAATAATAATCAGATGCAAATTTAGTCCACTGAAGGTTGCAGCATTGAGGTTTTTATAAGTGGCAGTGTAATGGTAAGCACAGTTCAGCTCCCCCTAATTTAATGCATTTGTTTATTCTGTAAGAGCTGCAGAGTATTTGCTGATGAACATGATTAAGATGAAATTAATCTGAGAGAAAAAAAATCACACAAACACAAAGAACTAGTAGCAGAACTGATGTGGTCTGACAGTTTGTGTGCTGAGTTGTTGATATTTTGAGGTCTTTGCCCCTATCACAAATTCCAGCGTGTCTAGCTCTGAAATGCCGTTTAGTCCCGGTTGATTTTAGCTAATTAAGCCAGACTCCTGAATGTTTTGATGTAAGTCAGTGATTAGAGGGCTCTGAGAAGGTTTTTGAAATGAGAGCCAAACACTTGCGCCCCTGTTCCTTCTGAAGTTATGTGGGATTAGTTACAGTAAAGGTGCATTTCAAAGATTAATACCATTCACAACATTCAATCTCTATTTAGAAAATTGACTTCCCTGTTTTTGTAACCTCCATGATTCATTCCAGCCTCTAAATCACAGAAATGAATCAAGTCGATTTTTATCTTGGGCTGATAAAAATGTCAAAAAGGAGCAGAACATTCACTGCATTTTTTTTTTTTTTTTTTTTAGGAAGGAGCCTAGAAATCACCTGCTTCCATCAATGGTCAAAAACATGGCAGTCAGAGGGCAGGGTTAGTGTTGCAATAAATAGCCCACACTTAAGACTATTCCTTATCACATTTTGAAGGTGGGCCTCTGATTTTATTGACGGCTGCTTTGACCCAGAAGCATCAGCACTTTTCTCCAACGCCTTATCTCTCCCTCGGTCCTCCTCACTCCCTTATCAGTCATCCACACTTTTCCTATGCCCTTCTCTGTTACCTCTCTTTAATAATCTACCCCCCTTTTTCACTGTTGGGAATGCCAAACTTGTAACCCCGTTGATGACCTTTCAGGGAGGTCATAAATTCACCAATGAGAGATAGTGCAGAGCAATACAAAGACAGGAATGAGGGGATGGTAGCTGGGTCATCCATCACACGTTTCAGTTCAATTTCCAGCTTTAAATTGTGGAAATGTTTCAATGTCAGGACCTTAATCACAGAAACTTTAAATTTTAACACATTTTTTTTATGTAACTATTATTTCACCTTCCCCAGTTCTTCTAGAAATAAACAGTTTCAAAGAGGATCAGGTTAAAAAGTGTAGTGAAAAAGTGTTAAACTTATAGATATATCAGTAAGTAAGTAGTGTAAGTAAGTGCTGCCTCAGAAGGAGATCATTTAGTAGCAAAAGTTCTAATCATGTACTCTCTTAAAATAACTAACCACTTGAGTATTTTAGCATTAGGATGTGTCTTCTGGGTTGTAATCAAGATTGTACTAATCGAGCCCAAGACCAATCCGAGTCCAGGGTGAACCAAGACCAAGACAAGACTGAGACTTTTAAGGTTTGAGACTGAGACAAGACCAAGACCAAGGCAAAGTGAGAGCAGGTTGAGAAGGGGAAAAGTTCAAGAAAAAAAGTGGTTCAAACACATAAATAATTTTTAATGCAACAGACACAAACAAACAGAGACAGATCTTTTACCTGGTTCTTCTAATGCGAAAAACTAATTACTCCAAAATTATGAAGAATAGACTTTTCTTATGTTTGGTAAATAAAATCTCTGAGGCTGCTACATCTGAGACTGAGACAAGACCAAATAATAAAATTGTATTCGAGACCAAAACCAAGACCAAGAAACCTAGACGGAGACCAAGACCGTAACAAAATGGTCTCAAGGCCAGTCTCAAGACCAAGACCAACAGTTTCTTCATTAATCCAGGCACAAGCAGTAACAAATCCAGAGTGCTCTTTGTGCCAGTCCCATGCCTGTTTAATTGGAGAGGGTGGAGTCAGGCAGAGCATCTCATGTAAAAAACCTTTACCAAAGTAAATATGCAAATCACTGGCAGACGATTTGATGTGGTGATGTTAAAGGGGAAAAGCCGAAATGAAAGAGTAAGATCAGTAGCAAGTTGGGTTGCACTCTGGCTTTAGAAGGTCCAGACTAAGGTTATCTTAGTATGTCTATGCTTACTGAACTAATAAATATGTATTTTCATAAATTTCAACTAATTTCTGTGCAGATTACTATACTCAGACATTGTTTCTTGAATGCTTTGGTCTTTACACAAAAGAAACTCATAAAATGATTTCACCCAGTGTGCAAGTGTAGCCTTTTTACATAAAGAGTCAAAGTAAAACAGTAATTGTCTCATTGCATGTGTAACTCAAGTTTGGCAGTGAGTTACATACAGTATAAACAACTAAAAACAAAGGGCACCTTCAAGTCTTAGTGAGTTTACCAATGTCCCCTGCTGTGATCCACGAGGATCTGCTGCAAACTCTGACAGATGAACCCCCTGATCCAGGCACGTACTGGGAATGACTGGGCTGGCGATTGTTGGTGAGCTGATATCTTTAGCTCGTGTGAACGTCTGAAAATGCAGACAAGGTTGTACGTAACACGGTGGCCGGGTCGCTCTGCACCAAAGTCCACCCTTTCTGCAGCCCCTATACATCACAACTGCAAGCGCGTTCCCTGTTTGCTCCCAGATAATGCTATCAGGGGTTGATAACTGGCCCTGACCTCCACATACTGGGCCACTGGTTTTGCAGCCACAGTCAGGATCACAGCAATGAATGAGAGAGATGCCTTTGCCTCACATTTGATCCCCATCCATCCTACCCTCTAACCCCTGTCTGTCTGTCTGAGCGGGCCAGACTGCAACACACATAGCCTGAAACTTTAAAGCTCTCTCATCACCACCGCGCCCCGTCCCAATCAGCCACTGACGGCCAGCGACAATCCCCAGGACTCCCTGCATTTACCCCCTCCCCCGGCCCGTCCTGTTTGGATAGCTGCTGATGTCATTCCATTCATTTTTTTACAAATTAGGGTGCTGAAATTATGGGGCCAGCTCGCCTTGTGTTGCCCTGCTGCGCCGTGCCAACCCGACAGGAGCTTAATCCTCAATATCAAAGTTTGGCTGTTGGCTGGAGCATTATGGGATACGGTGGCCGCTGTCCGAACCCAGCCCGCCTCTTTCTCTCTCCCCCCCTCCCACCTGGGATTCGAGGTGACAGAAAGTTGACTCGGCGCTCCAGCAGCAATAGGGAGGGAGTGTGTGGGTTGTTACAAATCACCAAATGATAGGAAAGACTTTTTCGGAGGGCGGGTTAAGGGCAGGGGAGTCTCAGGGATGTCAGTTCTGGATGGTTGCTTTTTTTCTGTGGGAGAGCCCTATAATGATGGCAGATGATAAGATTACTGAGGGTTAGTGGTAGCTTGAGCTGTACTGGGGGCATATATGGGTGTTAGGGGGGGTATCTAGATGATTGGTGTTTGTCGTTGGTGGGGGGTTGCTTGGAAACTGGTGAGAAACATTTGTAAATATAGCTGTCCTGTGTTTTAGATCCTGCAGCTGATAGAGGCCTATTTCTGTAAATGGCGTTCAGTGTGAGTGAATGGTAAACAAAGCATATGGCTGGACTTTTTTTCTGGAGCGGACTGTCAGACTTTTTACAGCAAGTACAACCTCATAAAAAGGATCATCTTCAGTAGATTAAAATGAGCATTACTTAGTTAAAACAAACAGGACTAAAACTAAACCAGGACTTAAAAAAAAGCTTTTACCATTTTTTGTTAGGGGTCGCCACAACAAACAAGTCACACAGTGATTTGGCAAATTTTTACACTGGATGCCCTTCCTGTCGCATTGATTGGAGTAGGCCACGTGGATGAAGTACTGCAGTCTAAATCAAAACAATGGTCTGTGGGCTGCCAGTCTTTCTGATTGGATGATCAGCAATGCAGTGTTTTAGAAACAAAACAAAAAAATGTAAACATAAACAACTTGGGCATTACATTCATATTCGTTTTATTGTGAATAAATTAGCTGTACCATTGTTAACAGTACAACTAACAATTGATTTAAACATGTCTTAGAACACATGTGGGTAATTTTTTAATCACTATAAAAAATATACTGCTCAAACCAGTAATAATCAAGGGCTAATATAAGACTAAACCAGGACTAGACCAGCTCATAACCGGCACTAAACCAGAACTAATCTAGAATAAACTGCATCTAATCCAGAACTAAGCAGTGGCCTACGCTTCAAATTTAATCCCCAACCAGAGTATGACTAAAATACCCTCATAATTAATAAACAAAATCTGAGCTCCAAATGATCCTGAGTACAACCAGAAGAAGCCTGCGTACTCCAGCAGTACCCGTATCAAAGTTTGAGAACCACTGTTTTAGAAAATTCATTGCATTTGGACGCTGGTAGCTTTTGACTTCATAACGTGAGGGTTGACCTTATATTAGATAGTTTGTTAAATAGTGGTTCGCAGCACACATGCGGGAAGAAGCAGTGACTCCTGGTCCACCGAAAGGCCGTAATTGCGGTCATCTTCAATATTGACTTTGTCATTTTTACAGCTCCTCGAGGTGGTTCTCATGAGCACCCTGCCAAGAGAGGCTCATTGGACGCAACGCAGTTAATGATTTCAGACATTTACTCTCTATGCCCTGCTGCATTGTCAGTGCCAGAGCTGCCTGTGTGTGCGCAGCGTATGTCCACGTCGGCCGTGTGTATGTTGGACGTGGCTGCTGCGGTTATTATCGGGGTAATCCTGAAATTGGAGACAGTATTAGAGCTGGGCATGTCATTCAAGGGCGGGATTTCGTCTGTGTATTGACTACCGTCGCTTCCAATTAGACAAAACATTTCCTCAAAGCTTGCAGATCATGCAGACTAACACGCTTCTTTTTGGGTGACCACCACTAAAAAACTGTTAACTAAAATCTATAAGACACCGGTTCTCAAACTTTTCTCAACAACTACCATCTCAGAAAATATTCGCCTTTCCAATTACAATCTGTAAAAATGGACTAAAGTGAGCATTAATAAACAAGGACAAAACAGGACTAACCCAGCGCTAAACCTGGACTAAACCTAGACTAAACCAGGTCTAAACTCGGACTAAACCAGATCTAAAAATGGACTAAAAACTGGACTAAACCAGGACTAAACCATGACATAACCTAGACTAAACGAGGACAAAACCAGATCTAAAACTGGACTAAAAACTGGACTAATCCTAAACTAAACCAGGACTAAACCATGACTAAATCTGGACTTAACCCAGAGTATTCCGGGACTAAATCAGGTCTATATCTGGACTAAACTGAGTCTAAACCAGGGCTAAAACAGGACTAATACAAGACTTAACCTAAAGTAAATCAGGACTAATCTGGGACTAACCAGATCTAAACCAGGACTGTGCCTGAACCAGGACTAAGCAGCGGCAAATAAAACTGGTTCTAAATGAAACTAAATCAAGACTTTAAAGACTTGAAAGAAAACCACCAGTGATAACCGCTGCTATAAGAGACTACAGCCTTGTCCTCTGTAACCTCTTTCCCCTCCCTTCTCTCTCTCGCTCACCTTTAGCCCGGCCTGTTGTTTTCCCATGAATCCCAGCGTAATAGGTGGATATTATGGTGGCTGGCTGCGGGTGGGTCACATGACCGGAGGCCTGTCACTTTGGCCCCTCTAGACACTGCTGATGGAGTCATTTGTTTTTGCACATTAATTCAATTCTGTCCCCAGACCAGGCTCGGACACCTGCTTTCCATTGCGGTGCGGGAGCGGGGTGGGCCGTGGGTTTCGCTGGGCCACCTGCCGATGTTATTACAGCATGAGCACACCCAGACTCACACAGTTATTCATGTTCTACCAGTTTCTAAAATAGACGCAGAAGTGATTGCCTTTCCATAATTAATTTAACATATTCATTAAGGTGTGACGTTTTTAAACAAGCTGTCTACTTTCCTTTATGTTTGATTGCTGTTATAATTCCTCATACAGTGCACACCAGACATGGTAACACTGAACAGTGCTTCAGAGTACAACAGTTCGTGTGAAAAGGTTTTATTTCTGTAGTCATGTTGGTGTATATTTGCTGGACTGAGTGCTTGTTGTTTTTATAAATATGAGGCTTTTTCACTTTTAATTGACAGAAGAAGAGATCAAGAGGGGAATGACATTTGAGCAAATAGACCCAGGTTAAACGAGAGCAACTGGCCACCACAATATATTACATCAGGGCAGTCCCAACAATGGCTTCATTCACAATAGGCCCAACAGGTAGCACTTCTTATCACAAGGTGAAATGCTTCATATTTGTGTGAGATGGACCTGGCATAAATTTGGGGCTGGGGCACTAAAAAAATAATCATTGCTATCTGCTGGTCCAAAGCCTGGATAAATATGGAGTTGTCACCACTAATTGGTGGCCCTTTTCTGCATGTATTTTTAAGTATGTGGCCTGGACACCCCTGCATTACATCAGCCTGAGGTTTTAATTGCTTAGACTAGACTTATGGTTCTCAAATGGTGGGTCAGGACCCAAAAGTGGGTTACAGGGAGACTGAATATAGTCTCAGTGTTCATCTCATTTGAAGCCTAAATGTTGTCTTCATTACAAGAAATGGTAAAGCAGATTTTAAAATAAGGTACCTGAACTAAAAATGGGTCCCACAGTCAGACAAGTTAAGAACTTGTGGCTTAGTGCTTAAACTTTTAGCTTTGAGTTCAGCATCAGACCCTGTGGTCCCACAATTCTTTGTCTTGTTAAACATGCCACATTGGTGTTTACAAAATTATCTAAGAGGATGTACTCCACAAAACACAGTGAACATTTATGGATGTGTATATTATTATTATGACCTTGTTGCTGAATAGACTTTCCTGTGAGTCTCACTCAGAGCTCTGCCAGTTGCACAAACTCAGTGATTTCCGCTGCAGAGGTGAGGAGAGCTCTGGCCCTAACACTGCAACAGTCGGTCTATTGTTAAACCTGTTCCCCACCAGGACTGGACCAAGCCTACAGTACACTGCCCCCCAGTGCTCAACTCATCCCTGAGCCAGAGAAAAATATAATCAGATCCACGCTTGCCTACTGTTCACTCATTCACTCACTGTTATCGCTGCTGCTTCATGTTTCTCCTGAACCGCACAAAATCAAACATCCAAACACACAAGAGGAGAAGTCACACAGGAATTACACATTAGCATCTATTAGATATGGATCGGCTCATCACCAGTAACCTGCAGCAAGTAACCCAATATCCAGTCATGTGATCGAAATCTGGGAATGGTTAGCAGCGAGCTACAAACTGCTGAGTGAAGCAGGGTGTGCAGGGTTTTAAATGGGCTGCGCTGGCTTTCTGTGTTTATTTCAACACTCTAAGATCCAGAGCAACTGAATTAACTACTAAAACATAAATAAAGTCACAAAGTAAACAAGTAAAAAGTTATCCCAGTTTTGTCCTAAAGCAACACTATGTGACTTTTCAGGCAACAAAGCCAGACATGAATGCTGCAGCACATTTTTTTATAAATATTCTGTAATTATCATAGATGTGATGTGTTGTAGATTTCTTTGTTTACAAGACAGTAGCATGCCCTGCAACTCTCAGTTATATGTGTTTAAATGGTAGCTTTTCTTTTTTTTTTTTATTAAGCAGTAATCAAATTAGATTTAATGGCATTGTTCAGAAAAAAATCTGGCTCCATATTCTGGCCAAAGTCAAAGTCAAGTCTTATTTTCAGGTGAATTACAAAATACATCTAAAACAAATATTGCAGACTCTTCTAAAATTTAGTTGCCCCTTTCTCAACTTTTTTGAGATGTGTTGCTGTCAAATTCAAAATGACCTTTTTTTTTTTTATGAAAAAAATTATAATGTTTTGTTCAATTGTGAACATGGCTGTATACACCTTAGAGGTCACAGAGGTCCGCACCTCGGTATTTTTCTAATACTAGACTAAACCAGATTTAAACCCGGACTTATTTAGGAAAAAGATAGGAGTTAACCAGATCTAAACAAGAACCAAACTAGGACTAAACTAGAGCTAAATCAGAACAAAACCAGTCTAAACCAGGACTTCTTTAGGAAAAAGACAGGACTAAACCAGGTCAAAGCAAGGACTTAATAAAGACTAAATAAGGACAAAACCAGGACTAAACCAGTCTAAACTATGTCTAAACCAAGGACTAAACTGGTTGTCAACATGATGGACCTCATTATTTCTAAAATCCAATGTATGGCCCTGATTGTGAATAACAGTTTTATGTTACACATTGTGCTATTCTTTAAAAATTGTGTTTGTGTTACTATTAGTTAGGAGAAGATGTAACTTGCTGTGTGGCAGAAAGTCGCCTGAGGTTGTTCCCAGCCTTAAAAATGACCCTATGTGGGGCAAAACCAGAGGTGTGAAGGAGAAAGCTGTGGTTTTAATCAGGCCGACCACAAGTGTAAAAAGATGACATTTATGGCTCGAGTTCTGGCTGAAACATGCAGCTCCTGATGAACTGTGTACATGAAGTACTTCCAGGTTCCTCTGTGGTATTTGTTTGTGAGAGGAAGGCGCAGATTTCTGTATACCTGTTGTATACGCCTGCAATCAACAGGCAGTTATGCAGCCATATAAACTGTGGTGAGCCAGGAGTTAGAGGTTTTCTCATCACGAGTTCCCACATACTGCAGACCTATTCTCTTTACATTAGGGGGCCCAGGTCTATAATCAGTAGCATCAGGGAATTCTGTAGTTTCCAGGGGTGAATGAAGTACTCTAAATACTATAATTTAAGTACTACTACTGTTATTTCATAATAATATCAGAGGAAGTACTCAACAAATTTGTTCCTTGAGTAAAAAATTAATGAATGTAAGGTTTACTCTAACACTACTTCTACTACTACCTGTACTACTAATACTGCTACTACTACTATTACTGTATTACTACTACTAGTGATCACTGACTTCATTCACTACTATCACTATTACTCATATTCAAAATAATATTGCTCAGTAGAAGTAAAATTACTCAACAAAATTGATACTTGGGTATAGGTAAAAAGTAGTAACCTTTACTTTTGTAGAAAGTAATTACTGCTAACTACTACTATTACCATCACCTGTTACTACCACTGCAGTTACTACCAACACTATTACTGCTACTATAATACTCAAGTAGAAGTATTCAGCACAATTATTTCTTGCGTAAAAGTATTGAGTGTAACATTTACTCAAGTAGAAAGTACTTACTGCTACTACAACGTTTTGTACCACTAGTGTTGTAGTCAAGACTGTATTCATCAAGATCAAAGCCAGTCCAGAATGAATCGCGACTAAGACAAGGCTGAGACTTTCAAGATCTAGACCTATAAGGACCGAGACCAAGGCAAACTGAGACCAGGTCAAGATCAAGCCCTGTGAACTAAGACTAAATAAAGGGAAAGTTACAAAAACTGTATATATATAAATGATTAATGCAAGCATGCATTACACAAACAGACACAGTCATGTTCCTGGTTGGTCTAATACTGAAAACTAATTACTCCAAAATTATGAAGAATAACTTTTTCTTACAAAGTTTGTTGAATTAAATATCTGAGACCACCACAGTCTAAGTCTTTCGAGACCAAGACCATGTAAAACTGCATCTGAGACTGAGACAAGACCAAGACCGTACCAAAATGGTCTCTCAAGACCAGTCTCGGGCACTACAACACTTTGTACCACTACCACCGATACTACTTCTTCTCCATCACTACTGCTACCACCCACTTTGGTCAGGTAAAAATTAGTTCATCATTTAGTGAAATTTTTTTTCCTCCAAAATTGACTCAAATTAATGTATGTACTCACAAAGTACATTTTGTAAAATGTACTATAGGTACTAATGTAGGAAACTATATGAGTAAAGGTATCTAGTTACTTTCCAACAACATAGTAGTAATTTCACAGTGAAGGACATTTTTAACATAATTAAAACAGGTTCTCTTTCTTTTTTTGTACAGTATATACTGTATACCTTTAACATTAGGTAAATAGGAAACTATAGGCTGATGTAACACGTTGCCCTCACTGCAATCACAAATGGGACAAACCCAATCAATGCCTGCATGCCGCCCAGATGTATAGCCTCCGCCTTAAGCCCCTGCTTGTTTAAGAAAGTCCTGTCCTGGAAGTAAGGTTTGCAAACCAAGGCTTCCCCTGGAAATGACCAATTAGGGCATAATGTGGACCTGGTTTCCTCCGTGCCAGTTTGCATTGGTGCACGGGCGCTATAATGTGATCTGATCTGAGAGATACGTGGATGGAAGTGGTTTGGAGTAGCATGAAATGTCTCCCCCCGCTGCTCTCCACCCTCCAGGAGTAAATTGGAGTACATAATTACTGCAATACCATGTGAGCCTAATTGATTACTGCTCCCCTTTGGCCATTGGCAGCGAGATTGTGTGTCTGAGCAAATCTTTACTGGCCACACATCCCGTTCGTGTAATTCAAGTCCGCCTTTTGCGTTTTTTGTGTGTTTTTTTGTCTCCTACATTCTTGCTTTAGTTCAATAACAATACAACAGATGCAGTGACCTCTTCTTCTCCAAACACGGTACATTTTTCTGGATCAAACATCATGTTACAATAAGAACAGGGAGTAATCAAACTAAATAGCACAGAATATTGGGTTGCACATTTAGAAATCAGGTTCAGAGTTTTCCGTGACAAATCGGTTTACTCAAAATATTCATGCAAAATTCATAAATTAGTTCAACATCTGTGTACCATATCGAGATGACTTGATATAACTGTATTTAACCGTTTGAGATCCACAAGGTTGCAACTCATATGATGGTCATTTATTCATGTTTTAAGGGGTTGCAGGGGGTCTATCACAGCATCTATGGGCCTGAGGTGGTGTAAACTCTGGACAATGGCCAGTCAATTGCGGGGCTGACACTTAGAGCTACAGACAAAAATCCACTCTAACACTCATTCACGAGGGAAAGAGTCACCAGTTCACCAAACACAGGCACGTTTTTGGAGAGTGGGAGGAAGCCAGAGAGAACCCACAGGGAGGACATGCAGACTCCACTCAGAGACAACCGGAGGATCCAACCCACAACCTCCTTGGTGAGAGGCATGACCACTAATCGCTCTGCCACCATGCACCCCCAGAGAAACGTATAACATATGAATTTTCTACTCAGAGGAAAAATGTTTAACATCCCATCTGACTTTTTGCTTTCAGAAGTCCACAAACTTGAGTTTGCATACATTTAACATCCACTATGCACTTTGGAATACCTCAGACATGCTTTTTTTTTATTTTTATATTTTTGTTTTTGTTACCTCTTTTTATTGCTATTTATTTATACAGTGTTTTTATTGTTTCTTAGAATTTATGTGTTTTTAGAATCTGTCCATGTGTTGATTTTTAGGCTTGTATTTTTATGTTTTATCTGTTTAAATGACTCCTTGCAACTGTTTTCCAATGTGTTTTTTTAAATACTGCAAATGGCAAATAAACTGAACTCAACTGAACAAAGAGCAAGTGTTCACTGTGTTCAATGTCGCATCTTCAGGATTACAAGCACTGTTATACACAAATAATAAGTGGGAAGAAAAAAAAAAGCAGGTCATTTAGTGTCAGCATGAGTTATGTTGTATAGATATTGAGATGCTTTAGGTGTGGCCCATATACACATCTGTGTGTTATCTGTGGTGTGTTAATATTCCCATTAATGATTGATGGTATTTATGACCTATTTAATAACCTTATCATCAACCATTTATCTAATCTGTAAAGTAGTAGCCACTTGACTGCCATTCAGACGAGAAGCGTAGCAAACAAGGACAATGATCCTGTAAGAATTTTTTCAAAAGCAACAGAGAAAAGTACGGAAGCGTATTGCGTTCACCTGAAAAAAAAAAGTTTCTGTTTTAATGAGCAAAGTTAGTTCTGTTTTTATGAGAAAAGTTCTGTTTTTATGAGAAAAGTTTTGATTTTATGAGTAAAGTTAGTTCTGTTTTTATGAGAGAAAAAATCCTGTTTTTACGAGTAAAAAAAGTTTCGTTTTTTTACGAGAAAAAATCTGTTTTTATGAGTAAAATAATTTTCTGTTTTTACGAGAAAAGTTTGTTTTTGAATACATTTCAAATGCATCATCTTATATCCATGAAGCATGCCACATTGGTTTAATTGATCCTGGAGAAACACTGCAACATCCAGCAGATCAGACCTTTCTTTCCGCCTGTACAATCGCAAAGACCTGAGATGTCTGCGTAGAGTCGACAAACTAATGATTATACCGTCAATATTACTTAACGAAAGTAGAATCTCCCAATGTCTCAAGCCTATAGTAAAATAAAACCGTATTAAACGAAGTAGTTGGGACATTTACGCCCTTTCTGTAGCTAGCAACTCTTCAATACATGCTAAATGTTTACTGGTTGTGATAGACATGAATTTACTTTTGTCATAAAAACCAAAGTTATTTATACTCATAAAAACTAAACTTTTCTCATAAAAACAGAACTAACTTTGCTCATTAAAACAGAAACTTTTTTTTTTTTCAGGTGAACGCAATACACTTCCGTAGAAAAGAGTGAAATTATTGTATTTGTATAAAAATAAGTGTTTAATGGGTAAACGTTATAAAATTAGATTTTATTGAAAAAGTCATGTTGATATTTAGTTAGTTTTTTCCTCAGATGTGTAAGATATTATGATAAAACTAGATAAAAGTAACTGCTGTATTATAAGCTATTGCAATGCTCAACCCATGTCAAAAGTTTATTAGTAACAGTAACAGCAGTGATTCTCAACTGGTGGGTCGAGATCCAAAAGTGGGTCACAGGGCAGCTCAATAAACTGCAGTTTCAATGTAGACTGACGACTATATATTGTTTTGATTACATAAAATGGGGAAAGGGCTTGACATGTGCTATCAAAGTCATAGTAAAAATGTAAATGTAAATGTAAAAATGGGTCCTATAATCGCCTAAACCTGGGAACACACTACACGATTTTTTTGCCTGATTTTCTAACAATTCACAGTTGTGCCAAGTCTGTACCAGGTTGTCAGCCCAGAAATTGGTGACTGACTGTGGGAGGTTTTAATACTGGAATCAGCATGTGTGATGAAACTCGACCAGACCTCAGTCGCAGTCAGTCAAGCATGTTTGAGTTTTAAAGCCAACTCTCGCCGTTGCCCTATCAGACCTGAGTGGTAGTTATAGGCTAAAAAAAAAAAAATCTGCATTCTATTTAACATGAATTATGATGTTAATTAATAAAACAGACTGGATTATTGCAGCTCTTTTTGCATTAGGTGGGGAAGCTGTCATCCGTATAAAGTCAGGTCAGCTAACATTAATGATATTACTATGGCAATGTATTCATTATTATGCCACAGAAAAGCTTCTCTAACCAGTTTTATTCAAACATGTTGTGTACAGTTTAAAAACTTAAGAGGTCTTGCTGTTCTCCTCTGACACTCGCTGCATGACCACTGTATAACGCACTATATTGTACACAAGGATGACATTCGGACCCCCAGTCTTAATCCCCGGTCTTTCAGTCTTCAGAACAAAATCTGCTGAAACCAGTCAGTCAGTGTGTGCTCCTAGTCTTTTCAAAATCTGTAACAACTAAGAAAGTTGTGTAGTGTGTCCCCAGCTTTAGACCAGTCAGGAACTACAAACTACTGTTTTGTCATTGGTGTGAATGATCAAGTATTCCCCAGAACAATGTGAACTGAGAAGAAAATACCATTGCTACCATTGTATGAGCCTGCACTCTTTCTCAACTCATTCGTATTTACATCCGAGGGCCATTAGGTGGCAGGATGTGGGTTTCTCCTGTCACTGGTTGATCCTCATAAAGGTGTCAGTCCTGTGTTGAGACTGTGGTCCAGTAAAAAAAAATAAAAAATCCCAGTCCAGATCTAGACCTTGGGCTCAGATCCAAGTTTTGGGCCCAGAGCAGAGGGAGTGTGGTTGGTGGCTTACTTACACACACAGTCATGACACGCACGTGATGCATGCATGGTTTAACAAGGGTTTCTATAGCGTCTCCCAAACTGTGGGTTGAGGGCTCAAAGGTGGGTTGGAAAATTACCGTACTATTTAATTAATGACCTTGTTGCACCACCACCACCATATGCATTGATCCCAAGCCTGGATAAAGTGGGTTGCATCAGGAAGGGCATCTGGAGTAAATACCTATGCCTAATATGTGAATGATTCATTGTGGCAACTTGCAAAACCATCTGAAGGGACATTTAACTTGTATGTTTTTTATTTAGACAGTTAAGTAAAATGGCACAAAATGTGTCAAAATGACACCAGTAATCAAAATAACTGGTTCAAAAAAGGGCGAGTCTTTTGGGTGAAACTGGGTCATGATTCATTTGGCCTTTAAAGAAAATCAGGAAAACACAGCTGTATTTAGAAAAAAAAAAAAAAAAAATCTAAAACAAAAGAGCAGAGCACTCCTCTAACTTAATGAATATGAATGTTAATGCATGGAAGATGAAGCATTTTATCCCTCCCAGACTTACTGAGAAGAATACTACATGAGAACAATATTTGAGGTACTTTCTGTAACCAGGAAAAGCATCTCAAACAGAGAGGCCCGTTACCATGGCGATGACATCACCAGCCTGTGAGCTCTCATCCCTGAAAACAACGTCGAGGAAAAAAAGGGGGAAAAAAAGTCTTGTTTTGTGAATCTCATCAACTCTGCTGCATGTGACCCTCTCTGTCCCATAGACCAGACGTGGAAGAAGTACTCACAACCTGTACTCAAGTAAAAGTACTGTAACTTGGAAATAAGATTACTCAAATAGAAATAATGGGATTCAACAAAGTGCTTCAGTACTACTACCACTACTAATACTAATACTGCTGCTGCTCCTATCACTACTACTAATACTAATACCACCACTGCTACTAGTACTGTTACTACTAGTACTAGTTCTATTACCGCTGCTACTACTACTAATAATACTGCTGCAACTAATACTACTACTAATACTGCTGCAACTACCACTACTACTACTGCCACTACTATGAGTACTGCTACTACTCCTATTGCTACTAGTACTACTCATTCTATCACTGCTGCTACTATTGCTACTACTACAGGAACTAATAATACTGCTGCAACTACTACTACTACTACCACCACTACTATGATTACTGCTACTACTACTACTACTACTACTTATTCTATTGCCACTGCTACTTCTACAACTACTACCAATACTGCTGCTACTACTACCGCCACTATTACTATTACTGTTAACACTGCTACTACTACTACTTTTGCTGCTATTGCTACTTTTACCACTATTGCTGCTGCTATTACTACTACTACTACTACTACTGTCTCCAAACCAGTATCAAACCCGTGCCCTGTTCACAAGCCTACCCACTTTGCCAGAAGTCAAAAAATTAAAATATTAATTAACAATTAAATTAATTAAAATATTAAAATGATTACTCAGTGAAATGACTTGAGTAAAAGTATCTCGTTACTTTCCACCTCTGCCATCAGCCAAAGAGGATTTAGCTCACAGACGCAGGACATTTTCAGCTCAGTCCATTCCTTCGTACTCAGCACAGCTCGGGCCAGATTATCTCAGCTTTAGTCTTCAGCCCAAAACAAACATCGTCATCCTCCACCGCTCGAAATACTCACTCATTAACCACTGTGAAACTCAACTAGGCCTGCGTATTTATCACACTGTAGGACAAGTTTACATTTTTTACACTAATCCAACAGCCAACAAAGCATTTCCAACCACTCGCTTCAACCACAAATTATGTTTATTCCCAGAGTTCCCATCGCTGTGTTGCTTTCTGTCACTCTGTACCCAGACCAGACACCCTTGGAGCAGTGGAGGGTAGCGGCTGCATAGTCAGGAGATTTTTCACACTCTTGATTGAGTTTCCATTTGAAGTCAGATCCAAGCCGGCTAATGTTCTTTAAATGTTTTTTCCTAAACACAGCAGCAGTAGTCCTGACTTCAAATAGCTGCCGGGTCAAAAAGTTCTTGTTACACATTCAGTGTTGGGTAAAAGAAAGTCCCCCCTTTTCCCAGAGATGACATTAAGATTGACGCTTGAGGCTGCTTGAGTAAGATAGAGCTAAATGAAGAGCTGGTGTTGATGTAACTGGCTCGTGTTCATCTTGTTAGCGCAGAGTGATGCTCGTGTCTGACCACAGCAGTCGGGTGGACTAGTTTAAGTCATATACAGTCACCTCAAATAAAAATGACAATTACTACTTGAACAACCGCAATTTACATGTCATTATTTTTGTGTTTATATCAGCATGTCCTCTCCATGTTTCCGTGGGTTCTCTCCAGCTTCAATTTCCTCCCACGTCCAAAGATTTGCTTGTGTTATGGTAAACTGGTCCAGCTAAATTACCCACAGTGGATTAATGTGAGAATGAGTCAGGCTGTACACTGCCTAGGGTCCACAGTAGCTGGGATAGGCTCCTGCCACCCATGGTCCTCGACGGAAATAAGTGGAAGAAGATGAAAGTAATGTAAGAAAAACAACGGCACAACATTGTATAAAGCCTTTGTTTGTACAAGAGAACTGCCACAGTAAATATGACAAATATGAGTTACACACAAGACATAATTTACTTCTGCTCTTTTGGATTCAAACATTGATCAAGATCCAAAACTTTCCTAAAAAATTTCTATCAAAGTATGACCATAACTTTTTGGCCTACAGTTAGGTCCATAAGTATTTGACATAAGTTATTTTATCTGTTAACCAAAACATATTCAAAACAGTTATAAAGTGCAGACTCTCAGCTCTAATTTAAGAGTATTTAGGCCCAAATTGAACAATGGGTTTAGTAATTACAGCTCTTTAGTGTGTAGCAGACGCTTTTTCAGTGGCTGACCTTTTACCTGCTTGGTTTATGATGGAGTAATTAGAGAAATAGCCCATGCAGCTCATGAAATAGCTTTTGAAGCAACTGTCTAATTACTTTTGAGCCTTTGAAAAAGAGGTAGCTACATATTTAAGAGCTGTAATTCCTAAACCCTTTGTCCCATTTGGATGTAAATGCCCTCAAATTACAGCTGAGAGTCTGCACTTTAAGCACATTTTAATTATGTAACTGTATTTTGTATTGGTAAAACAGCTAAAATAACAAGCTAAAATACTTATGGACCTAACTGTATGTTGCTAACAAATAGTATTGGTCCCATAAATAATAATTTTAAAATCCCCTTGATGCAACCACAAAAAATACTCCCTGTAAAAGGAAAGGCACAACAAGCAAAAGCTTCAGTCTTTACTTTTTTGGTCTTATGTTAAATTGTCTGTACTGAATTATTTTTTATTTTCTATTGGCACTCTACTTATTACTATTCTATGCTTATTCTGTATTGAGTATTTGTTATTCTTTATTCTTTATTGACAGTAAATCTGGTCATTTATTCTCTGGGCCATTACTGACCTTTACGGAAATTTCATTATACTCTTACTTTTTGAGATTTTTTTTAAATAAAAGATTTAAAAAAACATAAACACCTAAATAAAATGAGTAGCGTGACTCAGATGACATACGTATACCTTGTGGTAAAAGAAGTGCACATTAAATAATAAGTGACAGAAAGGCAAGAATAAAAATGATAGTTGAGTCTGGGGATAAGATGAGCTGGTAATGATTTCTTTATGAGCAGTAAGTCTTTCTACAGAGCAGCCATGAGAACAAACTGTACACTGCAGTTCCCAGAGATGGTTTTTGAACAGCACAGTCAAAATTGAGAAACCATTGTTACTTGTACCAGCAGCAGTTGGCGACAGTGGTCAGAAATGATGACTGAGGGGGAAAGCGGACATTGAAACACAGATACGTAAAGGGGAAAGACAATGTTGTGAACATGTTTTGGAGCACAGTGGTTGGAGAGAAGCAGGGGTCAGGGCGGCCAGACACAATTACAACCAAAAATCATGGAAAACTCACTGTAGTCTGTCTACGGCCCATTGGATTTACGATGAAGTGACTTATTTCTGCCCAAGTCATCATCTTGTTCCCATGGCAGTAGTCAGACATCTGAGGTGCAACTGGTAGCACTGGTTAGCCCACGTTTATAATACTACACTGCAGTAGTAGTGGCATCAGAGAACATTACTTGAGTACATAAGTCTACTTCTTACTTTTACTTCACTACATTTTAGAGCAAATACTGTATACTGTGTAATTCTGTACTTTTTACTCCACAGCATTCAGGTGGTTTGTGTTTGTGTAATACTTTTTGATGACTTTTTTTATTTTCAAGTCATTTGTGTGTTTGCTGTCCCTTCATTGTAAATACCTAACTATACCATATATGCAGGGAAGCAGTACTCGTTTAATTATTTTCTGTTGCATATTTTATTTTTTTAGGTTTAGTAGCTTGTTCAATGGAGAGTCATAAACATGTTCTTTGGAATAAATTTGTTATATTTTTAAGCAATTTTTTTTATTATTTAAGATATTTCTGGGCATTGAAATACATTGTAAAATAAACAATATGATATGACAATAAACAAATATGAGTTTATATTGGTATTTTAGATTACATTTGAAATATTAAATTTATAAATTTGAATCGCACAAAAAAAAAAAAAAAAAAAAAATGCAGGGGAATTAGCATTTACAACAAATTAAGTATACAATTATTTTTGTGGTAATAAACACAATTATTATTATTATTATTATTATTATTATTATTATTATTATTATTATTATTATTATATACGATTATATTATTATATGATTATTATTATTTTTTGTTGTTGTTACAGTTTTGAATACTTATCAACATATATAAGTGTGGGGGTACTCATAATATGACAGAAAAGCTCAGGGGGGTACACGAGAAGAGAAGCTGGGAATCACTGTTACACTGGTTCTTTAAAATCAAAACCAGCACCAAACATAATCCCTCACATTTAACACAGTAAATGAGTACTTTAACACTTTCACTTAAGGGATACTTTATTTTCTTTTTACTATATATTATTTGCCCTTTTATCTGTACTTTAGGCCAGTGTTGCCCAACCAGGGGTACAGGGACCCCTAGGGGTATGCTAGCACTTTGCAGGGAGTACTTGGAAATATTTCATCACTAGAAAATATTTGCAATCTTTTCATGTAACTTAAGAATTAAAAATGATTGCTTAAAAGAGGTGACACTGCTTGAAATATTATTTGAATAGGCCTTTTATATGTTCTTACATATTTCCTTAGGTTTAGGTTAGGAGTTATTCAAATGATGATGAATTAATTTTTCTTGTGGTAAAAGATTTTTCTTTTTATTTTGAACATGAAATATTTAGTGAAATACGTTAATGTAATAGAAGTTTATAGTTTTATTTCTTATTTTTTTATATTTATTGTTATTTCAAAGTCATTTTTTTAATCTTGAATTTGAATTTCGAAGCCAAAAATGCAGGAGATCTAGCATTTAAAATAAAGTAAATATAACATGTCATTGTACTAATAAACACAGACATTTTTTATGAGCACTTTTTAAAAAAATAACACATGAGCGAGGGAATACTCACAATATGACATAAAGCCTAGAGGGTACGTAGGTTGGGATCCACTGCTTTAGGCTAAAGAAATAAACTGCTTCCTCCGCCACTACAGGACTATGAAGTTAATTTTTCAGGTGTAATTACATGTTCCGCCACTAGATGTAAGTGTCGTGCCAGCTGCAATTACAAGATAATCTGAGGAGCAACAGGCTGGTAGCTTTTTCAGCAGACTGTGATTGGCCTGGCACGAGGTGAACATCAGCCGCAGCAGACAGTGAAGTGGGTGTCGCGATTTAAACAAGCTCGTAAAACAAATGAGGGGAAAAAAACAGAAGTGCGAATGGGAAAAAAGGCAGCGCTCTGTGCGTGAGTGGGAGAGGAGCCAATAAACTGCTGCTGCTGCAACCAAAGTCAGTTTTCTGCAATCAGCGAGAGATCACAGGGGAAGTTAAAAGGGTGAACATTTAAAAGACATGAATGAAAACTGCGTGGGAATAGTTTTTTTTAATCATCATGGTCTTTCTTTGTCATTTAGGTCATGGAGCAGCTGCCAAAATACTGTAGGTGTTTTGAGCCTTCCACAGTGTTTCTCAGACTGTGGTGTGGGTACCGCTGGTGGTACATGGGCCTCTTGATTCTCAGGAGCAGCCTGAGTCTGTTCTGCAGTTGAAGTCCTGATTTAGATCCAGTAGTCTATTGTGGTCTACTGCCTAGTTAAGTCCTGTTTTTTCCTGTTTTGTTTGGATTTAGTCCTAGCTTAGTCCTGGTTTAACCCTGGCTTAGTCCTGGTTCAGTCCTGGTTTAGTATGGGTTAAGTTCTGGTTTAATTCTGTTTTGTTTTATTCCTGGTGAAGAACTAGTTTAGTCCTAGTATAGTTCTAGTTTAGCCCTGGTTTAGTCCTAGTTTATTCCTGACTTAGTCCAGGTTTTGTCCTAGTTCAGTCCTTGTTTAGCCCTGTTTTAGCCTGTTTTAGTTTTGGTTTATCCCTGGTTTAGTCCTAGTATAGTTCTAGTATAGTTCTGGTTTAGCCCTAGTTTAGTCCTGGTCTAATCCTTGTTTAGCCCTGGTTTAGTTGTGGTTAAGTCCTGGTTTAGTTCTGGTTTAGCCCTGGTTTAGTCTTAGTATAATTCTAGTCTTAGAATAATTCTAGTATAGTCCTGGTTTAGTGCTAGTTTAGTCCTGGTCTAATCCTGGTTTAGTTCTGGTTAAGTCCTGATTTAGCCCTGGTTTAGTACTGATTAAACCCTGGTTTAATCCTAGTTTAATCAAAGTTCTGTCCTGGTTTAGAGTGGGTTAAGTCCTGGTTTAAACCTTTTTTTTTCAGGCAAAGACCTAGTTTAGACCTGGTTTAATCCTGTTTTTTCCTGTGGAAGACCTAGTTTAGACCTGGGTTAGTCCTGGTTTAGGTTTGTTAAGGCTGGTGTTTGTAAAGCTGGATATTTCCTGAGGTGGTTCTTGGTGTTAAAAGTTTGAGAAACACTGTTCTAGTACAAGTTAAATGGACCGTGTTGTGTTTGCTTCAGGTGTAAATGATCCATTACAGCAATCAGTGTAACCTTACAAGAATTGGATCACAGCAGGAACATGATTAGCAAACCCACCATCTCTCATATGAGGAAAACTAAAGTTACCTCATTTATCAAACATGCCTCCCACAACTGTGCTGTCAGAGTAAAATTATAGAGTCGAGAGCATAATGTCTTGTCTTTGTTGATGGAGGCAAGAACTGTTCCTGACTGACAGTGTGACAAGAGCCATTGCCATAATTAGCTACCATAATGCATTTTAACAACTTCAACCAGCAGTGTCACTTGGCCTCTTCTAAAAGACGACACATAAACACAACAACAATCATAATAATATTAACTAAAAGCATTGACATCTGCCATTGGTAAATACTGTATATAGTGCCTAGACCTGGACTCAAGCCCCTGAACCTCTTCTAGTTCAGGGGTGAATGCTCCATTCGCTGACACACAAAGTTACAATGGTAAAGAATGCTCAATCTGTAACTAATCAATTATTTCTTGGCCAATTAATAGCGTTTTGTGAAGATTTCATTTGAAGGGGACATACTGTATGCTTTTTCATTTCATTTATTATTTGTTTTGATCATGTTCACAATTGTTTGTAGCTATGTTTCAAGATAAAATAATTTTCCATCCATTTGTTACATAATCTAAAAGGAGCAAAAGGAAAATAAAGCTTATAATACCTGCCCCTTTCTCCAAACCAAGCAAACAAAAACACAGGATGGTCTGAAAAAAAAACTTATACAGTTATATGTCTGTGAAGACTCTCACTCGTCCAGGGTAAATGCATTGCAACAAAAGTTAAAAAAAGCAGTCATCTGGATTAGGTTTTTCAAGTTGAAGACGTTTCACCTCTTATCCAAGAGGCTTTCTCAATTCTGAAATGAACTGGTAAGAGAGCTGGTTTATATTCTTCTAGGAAGGAGGAGTTTAGACCTGAAACTAAATTCTATTGGTCAATGTGACCATGAATAGCCTAGTGGTTTCGGGTCATTAGGAGTCCTTTGTCCTCAGCTGGAGTGAGAGTCGTTAACCCTCCCCAACCTGGGCAGCTCCTTCAGATGTAAATGACCTGAGTGAAACTGGTTTGTTTTGTTTGGGTTTCAGGAGACTGTTGTAGAAAGAAGGAAGGTTGTATCTGAGACCACCATTTCTGTTTAAAGAAGGTTTATCTTTTTTGACAAAGATTGCTTCTTTCACTCCTCGCTCAAACCATCCTTTCTCTCTGGCTAAGATTCGGACCTCACTGTCCTCAAAGGAGTGGTTTGTGGCCTTCAGGTGGAGGTGTACTGCAGATTCTGGTCCACTGGAGTTGGCCCTGCGGTGTTGGTATAACCGCTTGTGCAGAGGTTGTTTGGTTTCTCCAATGTACTGTTCATTACAGTTCTCACTGCAGTGGATGGAGTACACAACATTGCTCTGTTTGTAACTGGGAATTTTGTCCTTGCGGTGAACCAGTTTTTGTCTGAGAGTATTAACAGGTTTGAAATAAACCGGGATGTTATGTTGGCTAAAAATCCTTTTAAGTTTCTCAGATAGGCCGGAGATGTACGAAATGACTACATTGCTCCTTTTTGGCTCTTGCTCTTGTTCTTTCCTGTCCTGTTTTCTTGTCATTCGGGATTTGGAGAAGGCCCAGTTGGGATATCCACAGGTTCTGAGGGCTTGGCGGACATGTAGCTCTTCTTTCCTCCTTCCCTCCGAGCTTGTGGGATCCTCTTGGGCTCTGTGCTGCAATGTCCTGATCACACAGAGTTTGTGCTGTAGTGGGTGGTTTGAATCAAATAACAGGTACTGGTCTGTGTGAGTGGGCTTCCTGTACACTTCCACATAGAGCCGCCTGTCTTCTCCAATGATAACTGCACAGTCTAAGAAGGCTAGGCTGTTCTCCGTGCCATCCTCACAAGTGAACTTGATGTTCTGGTCCACAGCATTAATATGCCTTGTGAAAGCTTCCACTTCCTGGATTTTGATCTTCACCCAGGTGTCATCCACATATCTGAACCAGTGACTAGGAGTTGAACCTGGAAATGAGTCAAGAGCTCTCCTCTCAACTTCCTCCATGTACAGATTAGCCACAATGGGGGAGACTGGGGAGCCCATAGCACAGCCGATGATTGCTTTTTTTAACTTTTGTTGCAGTTCATTTACCCTGGACGAGTGAGAGTCTTCACAGACATGTTTATTCTAATTTTGGGAAAGATACCCTTCAGCTGGTACGAGAATTGGAGAAGACTGCTAGGAAACTGGCAGACTACAAGAACCACCTCAGGTTCAACCTAAGATGCAGACAGAGCAACCTGATCCCCAAGAGCTTACAGCTGGGCACTAGCACAAGTGTGAGAGGACACCGAGCAGAGAACATCCTGCAGAGAGCTCGAACTCAGCTTCTAAGTGAAAGGATCAGACAGACTCATTTCACAGTGAACAACTTGAAGAGTAAATTGGAATACTTGCAGGACAAGATATCAACATCAGTTACAGATGAAGTTTTCCAGAGGATTTCCAGCTTCACCCAGACCGCACAGCTTTCACAACACAAGAAAAGCAAAGAACGTCAAATCAAGAAATTTCAGATTCTGACCAACAAACAACAGAACTCCAGTGACAGGCCCAGCCAGCGGAAAGAGAAAAAAAAAACACACAGAACCTCCAGCAAGCAGCGAGAGGTGGGTTAAGAACCTCTCCAACCGCGAGCTATCCCAAACAGAGAAAGAGGTTTTATCCAAGGGGCTCAATTTTTCAGTAACACCTAAACAGATCCCTACGGTCGACCTCATCACAGCCACAGAAACAGCCATAAAGAAAAACAAGTTGGCCGAAGCAGAAGCTAAAGAATTGAAGCTCAGAGTCTCAGCTGCCCTTTCCAGTGCTAAACCACCTTCTTCTAATCCTACCTCAGAAGAAAGGAAGGCTTTAACAGCGCTGGAAAAGGACCACAGCATCAACATTCTGCCAGCAGACAAAGGTAGATGCACAGTGATCCTGAATGCAGTGGACTATGAGGCCAAAGTGAACAGCTTACTCAGTGATGCTACCACCTATGAGACACTGAGGAGAGATCCAACCAGTGGCTACAAGAAGAAGGTTATAGACTGTTTACAGAAGCTGGAGAAAGACCAAGTCATTGACAAGCAACTGTATTACAGACTATACCCGGGGGACGCCATTCCCTGCATTTATGGCCGCCCTAAAATTCACAAGGAAGGTATACCACTCAGACCCATTGTCAGCAGCACAGACTCTATCACTTACAACTTAGCTAAACACCTGGCTTCTATCCTGGCCCCTCTTGTTGGCAACACAGAGCATTTCAGAATTGTCAAGCCTCTTGGATAAGAGGTGAAACGTCTTCAACTTGAAAAACCTAATCCAGATGACTGCTTTTTTTAACTTTTGTTGCAATTATACAGTTATAGTAATAATAACACCACATTACACACTCACAACAAACTCTTACAAAAAATACTTTACAATAACAGGATAATTTTTCCATGTAATAATTATTTAGGTAATTCATATGATTTGATTGCAGAAACTTTAAACAGTCTTTTAAAAACACTGGATGAGTTTTGTAAATTATTTTCCCATGTATTCCATAATTTAACTCCAGCCACTTCTGTTTTGTTGTTCTGTTGTTCTGGCAAAAGGATGTTTAAAGTCAAGTTTTCTTTTGCTGTCTTGATCTGTGGATTTAAAATAAACAAAGATTGTATCGTTGAAGGTAACTGAGAGTGTCTTGCTTTATACATTATGATGAGTGTCTGTAATTTTTTGAAATACATATGTACACCTTTGCATCGACGTTCACATTTTATAACTTTTTACTTGTGTTAGGTGCCTCTCGCTTTAAGGCCCACTCTCTCTCCCCGCCCCCCTCAGTCCGTCAGCTCAGAGGCCTTCCTCTTTCTAAAGCCTTCTACAGACAGTACTGCCTCTTGATTACGCCCTTTGAGTGTTTTCAGCTCTTGACAAGGGCAGCGCCTCAGCATACAAGATTAAACAAACTTGCATTAATGAAACAAAATACAACTCCGGGTATGTTTTTGAGCAGGAAACAACATTATAACATGATTAAAAGCTCAGAAAAGTCTATTTAGTATAATGAAACCCCTTTAAAGTGGGCCGTTACTTTTTGAGTTTACACCTGTGACCTGTGCTAGACCTATATAATTTATAATATCTCTTTTACATGGTTACTTCTTATTAAATTTGCAATTACTTTGACGTATTATCCATATCATAGAATTAGATGGTTTAAATATCTAACTCGCCCAGATGTCAACTTTACACTGTGCAAATCCTGCAGACTCAAAGTTATTCCTATGAGCACCCAAACCATATCGTTACTTGCCCCGTTTCTGATCCAGTTTGTGTGTTTGTTAAGAGTTGGATGCCTTATTTATCCTGCAGAGCCCAGTCCCCGATAAGAAACTTCCCTCTGGTCCGTGGGTTGCATCATTTGGTGAGAATTGGACTACAGTAAACTTGAAATAGGTCTTGCTCAAAAAGTGCCTGTTTTTCATTTGATAATAAGGCTTTAAATGTCCTTTGGGGAAGATGAATTGATAATTGTCACAAGGATTTTCTATTGAGATACAATTTGTGAAAGACTTGTCAACCTTTTTAAATCTCAAATGTGTCTTCTTTTGCACAGATAGAAGCTTCTTTCCTTCAAGGTCATATGACACAGACTTCCACTAAAAAACTATTTTGAGACATAAAATAATGAATCATGTTGCCACAGCTTTGGGAAAAGTCATGTGTCTTAGTAAAAATGGGATTTTGTTTTTTATAGCTTACGTTTTTTATGCCACTACCTCAACATGCATCTTGTAAACATCCATTGTGTTAAGCATTACTGTACATTGCCAGGGGGACACATTTTGATGCTGTCACTCGTTGGAGTATTTTCTTTATGAGTCTAGAGTATTTAAATAGTGACACAAGCAACCCACCCAGCCTTTAATGACATATGCTTTGTTAAAGGCATTAAACTAGTGCATAATGGGTGACAAAATATTGGTGGGATGAGATGGTAGTAATGTTATGGGGCATGGGGAATATACTTAGAAATGGTTTAAACAGCACTATATAAATATAGAAACTTCTGTGTGAACAGCAGTTGGCAACAGTGGTCAGAAATGATGACTGAGGGGAAAGTGGACAAATTTAAGCATAGAAAAAAGGAGAGAACAATGTTGTGAACATGTTTTGGAGAATAGTGCTTATAGAAATCTGTTATATGCATGTAAAGAGGCTTTTATGTCAAAGCCTTAGTGAAGGCCTGTGCTGAGTGTTTCTAGTTCATCCTTTTTAATGTCAGAGAAATACAGTTATAACTTCTTTATCCATCCTTACGGCTTTACCTTTTCTGCAATTGCTACAGCTACTAGTGTGCAGTGATTTGCATATTATTAGGTTTAATGTTGGATGCCCTTCTTGACAGCCCTCTCTATTTATCCTGGCTTGGGATGCACACCAATGTGTAGACCGGCTTGTGACCCCTAGTGGTTGGATTCTTGCTGTAAACATCACTGCAGTGCAATAAATCAATATGAAGACAACAAATACATCTGGAACAAAGTCATATCATGAAAAGCCACGCTTAATTTCATCACGGGTCCACTTGCCCTAAATATAGCCTGTGAAAGTAGATGAATCATTCATGTGTAACACCTGCTGTGGTCCCCAGTCTCTTTGGTCAGGTCCAGCTGCCCTGCACATGTCAGCTCCAATCTGCTGCTCCTCCACTGATCCACAGGCCGTCCTATGGGAGAGGAGGAGGAGGGAGTCTCTGGGATCTGGCTCTAGTTCAGGTGCAGGTGAGGGGCTCTCGGGCCTTCATAAGCATCCCAGGAGCTGTTAAAGGCAGTCAGTGCTGCACCGACCTGACACATACAAACCTCTGGGGTGTCTGAGTGCATTTCCATCTGGACTGTTTACAGTTATGGGCCTTTCACACAGGAGGCTATAGGAATGAAGAGCTTGGTTTATGGCAGTGGATTTGAGCTGCCTGAATTGTGCTGTAATGCTTGCCTTTGGGATTTCTCTCACTTGTTAGTTTACAACATCTAGTTTACTACAAAACAAGATTTTACAATGATATATTCAGTAAAGCCAAACCACTATTTCTATTTCACATAGTTAAAAGAATACTCTGGGTTTTATTAAGTTGTGTGTGTTATTTGTGGATCAGACTGTCTGTGCTGTGGTCAGCTTTATTGCAGTTTTGATAATAGGACCTGCTTATTTTACTGACACAGGGCCACATACAAAACGCTGTAGAGTTTAATTACCACACAAAGATGGACAAAAAAAATTGCAAATTTAGGATGATTGTCTTTCCTTTCAGCTTTTTCCTTCTGGAATCGCCACAGCAAGTCATCCTCCTTCCAGCGTGCAGTGATTATGATTAATTTATACTGGATGCCCTTCCTGATACAACCCTTTCTATTTATACAGGCTTGGGACTGGCACAAGGCTGGATTCAGCTTAAGCAAGGCAATCGTTTACACAGAAGAAAGAAACCCTGGAAAGTGGGAGAAAGTCAATGTTAGTACATCATCATTTAAGCTGTCCTCCACCTCACACCAAAAACTACAATAGGCTTCGACCCTGGAATAAGGAGGAGAAAAGTCATGCATCTCACAAATAAGCAGCCTAAAGCATCAATCAGGCTCACTTCCAACTCTTAAGACTCTAACACAGTGAACAACAGTCCAACACCCCATACGATTCTAAGGTAAAAATAATTATCTCAAAATAAAATGTCTTTTACACAGTGTCTAAATTGTCAGAGGAGAGACAGAGGATCAGAGAGATATTGAAGCCGACTCAAATATTTGCTTTGCATAGAGACATGCTTACTGTTGCTAAGAAAAGTATTGCATATATATATTTAGTACTGCAAAGCTCTAGCAACAAAAACAACCTCAGCAGGCCTAGCACCACACAAAATGTAAAAATCTATATCATTATCTCCCTTTGAGTGCCCAAGTCTTCTTATAAAATCTTAGTGAATGCATTTTTTGTGATAATGAGGTTTATTTTGCGAGGGTAAAATCAGATCACATCCAACTATGAACACAAAATGACATGTTGCTGACTGTGCTATATGTATGTAAACACTACCAGCATTGAATTTTGTATTTGAAATGCCTTGAGGAAATGTCAGTGTATCATACAGAGTACATATGAATGAGAAGATTAGAGGAGCTTGTGCAAATGTACTTTTTTTTTCTCAAGCCTACGTGTTTGTGAATGCATTTTTGTTCATTTGTACTCAGGAAGCAGCCTTGCAGTGCGTCTGAGTCATGGTTTGAGCAGCATGCGCCAAACAGCTGAGGAAATAACATTGATGTCCCTCCCAGAGTGTTTTTGGTGGCCTGCCGAACTCGCACCTTCTCTATGGAGAGATTAGCTAAACCCTTTGGCAACTCCTACGACACCAACATTACACAGCAATCAGGAGAGATGTAGCTCAATGTCAGGCTTTCTCCGCTGCCGGGATGGCTGTTGTCCAGGAACATGAGTCAGAGGACACAAGATGGATGGATGTGTTTAAGGAAAGGGTAAGGTACAAGAGATAACCTTTGGCAAGCTTTTGGTGCATTTAATTTTCCATATTCACACTGATGTTATTAAATGGAGATAATTTTAACACAGAGTAAATGGCAAAACCAAATGTCAACCTTTTACTTTAAGATGTCCAGGAAGGCAATACTAAAAAGATTTCCCACAATTTGAATATGTGGAACTGGCGGTAGTAGTAGCAACAGTACTCTAGCAGCAGCAGTACTAGTAGTAGTTGTAGTAGTGGTAGTTGTAGCAGTAGAACAAAGGATGCTGAACTTCATAAAAAAAAAGTGCAGGATGGGAATTTCATGTGTAATTTCATGACTATGTAGTTTATTAATCAGCTGTTTAAGGCTAGTTCTCTGACATGATTTCCTGATCCTTTTAGCACAAATGCTGTATAATGGACGCCAAGCTTAAAGGAGTTTCTAACACACTGTTGCCATCTTTATGTTGTCTTTCTGTATTTTTGCTGTGGATATTTAAAAGTGTCGCTTTTATGTGTGTGCTCCGTCACACATGATGTGATGCGTAATGGCTCATTGTCAATCGATGCTTGGGGCGTGTGTGCTCCACCTACCTCTAACCGATCCAGACTGCTTTGGAAGTGGTGCCAAAAGTAAAACAGCCAGGAGTGCTTTTTTGGGCACACTTTGGGATGCTTTGGGAAGTGGGAACACCCCCAAACTGCTCTGTCCCACCTCATTTTTTCGCTTTCCGTCCCAGTGGAAAAGTGCCTTATGGGACCACACTGATCAGCTTTTCATCCTGTTTTAGTTTTGTTAGTTTGTTCATTTAATATAAGCTATCAGCGTTGTAGGAAAATTTGTCTGCTAGTTAGCCTAGCCCAGAGCTGCCCCTGTCTGACAGACCTACACTGGCAGAAGTTGTAGTTATTGTAGCAGTAGTAGTCAGTATTTTCTTTGAGTACTATAATAATAACTCTCTTTAATTATTCAGCTAGAGTAACTGATTTTGTCCCAAATTATATTTAGCCCAGTTATTATTCATAACACCAGTATTGTTTTATTAAGACCATAACACATGGATAATGAAGTGGCAATATAGAACTTAAAAGAACTTAAACGATTGGTTGTGTTAATGATAAATGATCAGTGCATTATTTGCTAAACAGTCCCTTTTTAATGGTTATCTGACTGCGTTTGCTCTGTTTATTACAGCGGTGGGAGTAGCTCCATCCCTGCATCTTCACTCAGGTCAGGTGTGTGATCTTTCTGTCGACCTTTAAAACTTTTAATATTACCAAGCCATTATGCATTATTAAACATTTGTTATATAAACAAGCCGGAAGTCCCTATAGAAATATGTTGGGCATTGATTTTATGTCATCACTTATTGAGGAATAGAGACACATCTATTGGACCAAAGCCAAATCTAATACCTTCGTATCAGTATGTGAACCTTACGCTTTAATGTTGGTTCCCCACACTGCATTTTTTGTATTCCTATTTTGCCAAATTGTAAAGGTTTATAAAGGTTTCATACATATACATTATTTTAAGCTATAAAACTTGAAATATTAATGCGAATGTGCCCAAAATTATTTCAGAAACCTGAAAAAAGCACAATATATGATCTTTAACAAGACCTAGCGTGGTAACACTTTATGAAACCTGTGTCTATTATCAATAATGAAAAAATATGATGCCACACAAAACTTGCATTAAGTTATAAGCATTTTATAACACATTACATTATGACTACATTATAACTCATAGCTTTGCACCATTTGATGGTTTTCAAGTATTTCATGGGACCTTTGTGTTAATGCACAGATTCTCAACCAGTATCATCTTGGGACCCCAAATTTTCTGTTATTATTTTGTTAGAACCCACCTTTTATGTATTTACGTTTTACAGTCTTGTCTGCAACTTAACCTTATCTTCATTATCCTCACATAATATGTCAATATGTCAAAAAACATGCCCCATAACCACTTTAGGTTCCTGAATGCAGGTACTAATGCATACAACTTTCAATTCTTTCAGTATATGCGTCTTACACAAAGTAGAGTATTACTGCTTGTATTTCTTCAACTATTTAATCCCTGCACAAACTGCTCTGTTAGCAGTGCCTTGATCTATTACAATGCCCTCAAATTTATTAAAGTAATCTTTGGTACTCTTTGCTAAAGCACTTTTTTTTTTTTCCCAATAGAAAAATCACTATCTTTCAAAGTTGCTCTGTGCTTCAAATCCTCTTATGAACTGTATTGATTCAATTTGATGATAAATGAGCAGTCAAGCCTCACAGAAGTACTTTTAAAAATAGTAGTCTGCAGAGAAATGTATATACTAAATGCACCATCTCTCATCAAAGTGCCAATGGGCTGCAGGACAAGTGCTTTATGAGCCACTCTCCCAAACAGATTGCCAAGGTCAGGGGTGTTGTTGTGGATGAAAAATGGTGCTTTATTCTACTGGGCACCAAAGAGAAATAATAGAGACTGATTTATTGCACAGCAGATACTGTAAAATCTTTATAAATCAAGACACTGACTGCGCAGACTGCTTTTTGGCATTGTTCAAAGCCTTTTAAGTATTTACCGTCTGCACTTTTTCACCACTTATTATTTAATCATTTCAGCCTCAGACTTAATCTGCCTTATAGCTGACACATTTCTATTTTATTGAATTTGGTTGGTCAGCGATAAGGGGCAGTGAGTTTGGCATTGGGATAAAAAGTGAGAGATCTTTGGAGCATAGCACAGCGTTATATCAATAAATTAGAATAGTCAGTATACACAGAATGACATTTTGGAAGCATTTCTTTTTCTTCAGTGCGATTGTTATGGTTAACAGTTAATACAAAACAAAATCAGTATGGCATAAAATAAAGCTGTATCATAAATTCAACCAGGAAGACTGATTTCATTTTTCCGTCTACACCCGATCACCTGTCACTGTCAACCAATCACAGCCTGCCACCTGCCTCTTATCCAATCACCTCTCAAGCCATTCTCACATATATACACACCCTTTCTCCCCTCAGTCATTCTGCTGCAACGTGCCGCAACCCTCCTCCACCCCCAACTCCACTGTAGCAGCAGAACCATCAGCCTCCTCAGCCTCTCCTTCTCCTCTTCTTCACCACCACCAGTGTCTAGGACCTGGGGATATAAAATTCCCCTAACTAATCTATTAAACTCTCCCTTCATTGCATCTCTGATGTCTGTAGCTGCCGTGTCTAAGCACCAAAGTTATTCCTTTAATAAATCGTTTGTTACACTTCACTTATTTGACTGTGTTTGTTTTAAGTCTCTCCTGGTTGAAATGTTATGTGTTATGACCACCTGCCTAAAATGCAACAAAATGTAACAAATTGAGATGCACTGTGTATTCTTTCTGCCAGAACCAGCATTCACTTCTTCAGCATTTTGAGCAGCAGTAGCCTGTCTGTTGGACCATACGTCACGGGCCAGTCTTCATTCATAATCTGAATCTGTTCTTTCCTTGGACTACTTTTGATAGATACTGACCACTGTAGACCAGGAACACCCCACAAGAGCTGCAGTTTTGGAGATGCTCTGACCCAAATGTCTGGACATCAGAATTTGGCTCTTGTCACACTCAAATCCTAGTGCTTGCCCACTTTTCCTGCTCCTAACACATCAACTTTGAGGAGAAAATGTTCACCTGCTGCCTAATATATCACTTCCACTATACAGTTGCCAAATTATAGAGATAATCTGTTATTCCCTTCACCTGTGGTCATAATGTTATGCCTGATTGGTGTAATAAAACACTGTACTGTACTGAATCTATGCATTTAAGTTTTTTGAACTGAACAATACTGTGTGTGCCTGTATCCTGAACCTCAACAATAGCTGTCATAGTCTGGAAGAGTCCTTGAAAGTATGACATTCAAGTCCATTTTTCTCTTCTCACTCACATACAGCTAAAATGCCAAGCTCTTTCAGAAAACTGGCTTTGTTTTATTTTGACAACCATTCATTTTGGGGTGCAGATGATAGGATTTGTGGAGCCGAGTTGTGACATTTACAGAATCTATACAGCATTGGGAGAAAAGCAGTAACAATTGGTGCCTTGTCCTATGTGCACACAAATGTGGAGAGACGCACAATCGTATTTGCTCAACAGCTTCCTTTGAGCTCCTCGGGGAGGTGTTGTGGCAAGTGAGACTGAGACTTTCTGACTGGAGGAAAACACAACTCCAGACAAATCAAGTCAGATAAACGGAAAGGAGCCAAGATAGAGGAAGATAGAGATGTCAGGGGGGCGGAAAAAAAAGGAGGAGTTGATTTTAACCCGGTCTGACCTGCTGATGTGGTAAAAATCTTAAGATAAAAAAAACTTAAATTAAACTTAATGGCTTTACCATTCATCTATCTTTGGTCACTTATCCATTACCTGTTTAGGGTGGTATTTTACCCCTACGTCCATCTCTCCAGACAATTTTTCAACTCTACCAGGCAAAAAGTCAATGGGTCTGCCTGGATTTTCTAAGCCACTTTAACAGATTTTTCTCAATGAAGTGGCTGAGTGTAACTTCAAACTAATGGACTTTTTTGTACAAATAACTGTCCCGAACACATTGCAAGGCCTGTCCAGCCTGGGAGTGGTCCTCTGTCGTTCACCCTGAGGTTTCTCTTTTTTACTATGGCTAAGTTTTTGAGCTTTTTCTCACCCAACTGGAGGCCTGATGTCTTGTATGGCCTATGAAGCCTGTTAATGCAATTGCTATTTGACTTCATAAAACTGAACTCATTTGTGGCACTTGCATCCAATACCTTGTCCTTTTTGCCATGACCCACAACTCATGGGCATTGATAGGAATATACTGTAGACCTATGTCTGTGAACTGTGGGCTCTGGACCCAGCATTAATGGTAATGAATAACGTGTATTATTTGAAGCATTTCATTATGGCATACTATGGATTCTTAGTAACTGTGAGCTATAATTATCAGTATCCTGCCACTTGCTTCTTTAGATGCTTCTCTATAATGAATGCTAAATTAGCAACACAGTTCAGCTATAAAAAATGGTTGAAGTAGGGTCTTATATGTGGTATACGTGAGAAATAGCACTTAAACCAGGCCAAGCAGGTGCTGTATTTGTAAAACCAGGTGAGTCACAACATTGGGAGCCACTGTAACTGGACCAAGTTATTTCACAAAAAACAGAACCAAGTACAGCTCGAGAAAACCAGGTCAAACTGTGGGCTGGATGTGGGAGAGAGACGGAGACTAAATATTCCCTCAAAAGTCCAAAACTGTTCCACGGTTGATACACTATGCTTCGAGCTATTCTGAACATTTTATAATTGGGCACAGCAACAACAACAAAGGAACATCTATTTAATGACCGCGAGATATAAACAATGAAAACTATTTTGAGAAACATCATTAGGCCGAAAGTGAGACTTCTAACAAGTGTTTTACAGCAGCAGACCAAAAATAAAATGCCTTATAATTTAAGAACAGCGCATCTAACTTATTTCATGTAGATTTTAGTGCCAGTTTTGGAAAGTGCGATCCTCTGAGGTGTGATTTGCATGCCCACCTGTGAGCATCTCCAAGTATTGCTATTTTTTCCTGACCTCTTGTGGGTCTGCTGCTGACGAAGTGTTTCTGTTCAGAGCAGTAATTAAGACTGTAATAATAATAATACTTTCTCACAGCAGCTATTCTGAGCTGCTCACAACCTTTTCAATCTCTGATGTATTGGTAGGAGTCTGCAGCACCACTCGTTGGGACAAGTGGGCAGGTGTGGTACAATGGGGGCTGGTTAACGCTCCTGCCACACAGTAAAAAGGTTGTGGGGTTGATTCACAGGCTGAGTGGAATCTGCAACTCCTCCCTGTATTACTGTGGGTTTTTTCTGGTTACTCAGGATTCCTCCAACCATCCAAAGACATGCATGTGTTAGGTGAAATAGTGAAGCTATAATACACCCATAGTGAAGGAATTTCTGAATGAATGATGTCAATTCAATTCATTTCAATTCAGGTTTATTTGTATAGCCCAATATCACAACAAAAGTCGCCTCAAAGGGCTTCACAAACAGTTGATCAAACATAAACACACAATCAGACTTAACACACAATCAGCACAAACAATAACTACACTAAACTAAACAGACCCAGGACACTCCTGTCCTTAGACCCTCCTTCTCGGTAAGGAAAAACTCCTAAAAAAAAACAGCTACGGGAAAAAAGAAGAAACCTTATGGAGCCCATATTGAAGGAAAGATCCTCTCCCAGGACGGACAGGCAATGCATCTGGGACTGCTAGTCCCTTAGTTCATCTATAGGATCATAGATCAGCTCTGTTAGGATTCATCCAGACGAGAGTGGGTGAGATAGGTTGAGGAAGTCCATGGGATGCAGCAGGTGGCCTCATCCAGACAGGTGAGTGGGGTGAGGGAGAACCGGGAAATCCAATTAGGGGTGTAATGGTGCACATGGGTGTAGTGTTTCATTTTAGTACAGCATGTTCGGTTTGGTCCACTTGTGTACTGTTAGAAAAAGTATTTCTATAAATGAATTTAGTGGCTGATTTTAATTGTAGTGGAACTAAATTTCACAAGTGAGATTCTGCACAGACGGT
Organism: Bostrychus sinensis; assembly: GCA_020698575.1. Classification (NCBI taxonomy): domain Eukaryota; kingdom Metazoa; phylum Chordata; class Actinopteri; order Gobiiformes; family Eleotridae; genus Bostrychus; species Bostrychus sinensis. Next base: position 12,954,971 of record CM036247.1, read on the forward strand.
GTTAAGTGACTGTATTGGTAAAAACAAGCATGACTCTGGTATCACCATGGCTCATGCAAACACAAAGCCAGGGCTCAAAGACCCATCTCACTACGATCTCCTGTATGGAACATTTTGGCTTCCTCGTCCCTGTCAGGCAAACACAAGTGGATAAAACGAGAGTCATGTGTCGATATTGTTCCACAGAGATCAGGTATGTTACAGGCAACCGGCGTAAATTTGTTAATGCACTGAAAAATGACATCGGCCGATTGTAAATGCTACGGGGGAAAAAGCAATGTTGAGTAATTTGCATCGGGCCAAAACAATAACACAGAATTCCTAAATGTTCAAAGCTTTCAGTTCTTAACTTAATATTAAAATTAATTTTTTTGACAACATATTAACAATTTTTTTTTTGACAAATATAAATGATTGTACATATAATGAATGTTGAGGGTGTGTTGGGTTTGAGTACGATGTTGTCTCTCAATGTCTTGAATCAGTCCTCTTCTTTATTAATACAGTATTTTTTAATTGATGGTAATACATGCTGGGCTTCAAACTAAATATGCTGAGGATGTCAATTTTACATATCAGTTTGATAGAGTGAACACATGTCTGCATAACAAAAGAACTCACATGCATGCCACATTGCTAAAAACTAAAAGATTAAATGAATGCAAGAGTGAAATGATTGTCTATCAGAGTAGGTGGAAAGGGCTCAAGTCACTGACAACTCTCTCATAAACAGTGGAAAATAAATAAATGTCCTGTAATGAGGTTGCCATTTGCAAGCTGTCCTTATTTAATCTGTTTTGATGACCATGCCACTTTTGCTTTTTTTTCATGCAGGCCTAGAGTTTTTGCATTGTAGACATTCATGCAAAATATAACATTACATTAGTCAGCAATGCTTTTTTTCACTAAACTGTCAGCCTTTAATATATATCTGGTATCTATATTTAACAAAGAATGATGGTTTTGAAAGTGTAATAAGATTAATGATGATTTTTCTGACATAGGTCTCTCAATAAATAATTTGTTTTCATTAAGCTGATTGATGTGCACATTTTACACCGTGAACTGATGACTGATGAGTTTCCTCCCACAGCTCTGGTTCATCCTATAGCAGCACAACACAGTCTGTCCAAAACTGATGCTTCACACAGAACATGTTACTTCGATGTCCTATTATACGCTATAAAATCCTGATAGGAGACGATTCATATGTGGAACGACTTGTGCGTCCTGTGAGCTGAGTCTCTGCTGTTGTTTTGAAAGTGAGTGGGCAGCGTGCAGCAGGGAATGTGTGGGTTTGGGTGGGCTGCAGTGATGCCACTGCAAATGTGGGCATCAACATGATCTACTGCTGTTGTTAAGCATGACTCTCATCTTGGACATTTTATATGGTACAATATCTGGACTTAGAAGACCTGCAAATGATTATAAACATTATCAACAAGAACAATATAAAGCCTTGGTAACACATAATAACTCGCTAAAAGGCCAGAAAAATACATGCATAAATATGTAATCAACTATTTTAATGAATCAGCAGAGAAGAAGAATAAAAGAATGAAAGAGAAGATTGAAACGCCACTAAAACTGTATACAACTCAGTGTTTTATTAATGTTTAAATAATACATGTACAAAAATGTATGCTCTTTCTGCTATTAGCTGGCTGCTCAGAGAGACCATATAGAGTGAATAGTCTATGCACCTCAGCCACTATTAAATTGCTTTGGGCTCAGGATCTAAGTGAGGTTTCACCTGATGGGCTGAGTACATTAACATGCAAATTGTAAAAGCCTTTTACATGAATACCATTACATATTACAGAAGTCTTCTGGGATGCACTGAGCACAATAATGAAATGCAAACTGCCACATCACCAACTCCTACATCTTTGCTTGTCATAATTTGTGCTGTGTCCAGTGTCATGTTTGATTGTGTTATGCTGATTTACTGACGTATATATTTGTTCGGACACTTGCCATAGAAACGTGCATCAGACATGTATGACTCTTCTTCTGTCATCTGTGACCTTCAGGCTAATTAGTGTGTATGTAGAAAGCATGTGTTGTTGGGGCAGTGAAGTGCATTGAGCATTGATTCAGCACACATTGTAGATTTAACAGAATAAACAAGGTAAACACTGTCCAGGCCCACTGATATTTTCCTTTCTATTCTGTTCTAAGAATTTGTCTGATCTCTGCTGACTCGAGTTGGATTTCCAAGAAGTGGGACAAAGGGACACAAATAAACTACCTCAGAAAGCCATTGGGTAAGCAGAATTCCGAGCCCGTACCAACAAAAACAAAAGGTCTCAGAACAATTTAGAAAAACATACAACCCATTTTGTTACATGGCCACATTTGTATAGCACAGTTCCATAAAAGTTCAAAGCGCTTCAAGGAACCATTCACCTATTTACACACATTCATACACCAGTGCCACAGACACTGGAGGCAAGGTGTGTGAAGTGTTTTGCTGAAGCACAGTAGCAAGCAGTATGAAGTGGGGAAGGCAGGGACTGAACCATGAGCCTTTCAGTTGTGGACAACCTGCTCTGCCTCCTGAGTCACTCGATTGATTTTGGTAGAAAACATTACAGTAGGCCTATTACTTAAAAATCAATAGCTCCTGTAGATGCATCTCTTTTTTTCTGTGCGCAAAATGAAATATAATAGGTTTTGATGAATAGTGGGAAACCCCCTAAGAGCTTTAGAGAGTTATATGTTACAAATATGTAAATTACAAATGCCAATTATTATTACTATTTGTTTTGTAGACAGAGTGCACACTGACAGTAACATGATGAGATCCACAGCAGTGAGTCACCAGCTCACACCTGAGGCCTTTGAAAATATGTTCTGAATTAACTCAAACTCTGAAAGACTGATGCAGATCCTTTGATGTTGTTTCCTTGGAAACAGAAAGAATGTGATACATTAATTTCATTAATTAAACTGTTCCTGTAATTTGTCAAAAAAGTAGTTTATTGTTTGTGGTCACAAATTAGCGCCCAATTAAACATCAAAGCCAAATAGTGAATTAATGAATTGCTACCAGATTAGCAGTAATGATCATATAAACAAGGGGTGTGCAACTGTTTATACAAATAAGCCAGATGAGATTTTGAAGCACACCCAATGGCAAATGTTGAACCTCCAACCTCTAGATTTAGCTTTTTGGATCAAAAAAAAGCCTTTTGAAGCACTCGTATATAGTGTATGTATATTTGTGACTCCAACTTAAATGAATGTGGGACTGAATTTTCTGTTGTTGTCTGTAAATGGCTTACAGTTATCAAACAATTGTATGGGATGTTGCTGTGCCACTCAAAGTAGCTATAGGACAGGCTTCAGCCCTGTGACCATAAAAAAAAAATAACCGACAGAAGACAGACATTAATTAAGAAATTAATTAAGTTAGCGTAGCTCCAGCACCTGCAAAACATCAAATAATTTTTTGCAATTCAGGCTTTTAATAAGCCCTGTAAGGAAAAAAACATCCTAATTTCCTGGATTGTATAATAATAAAAAAATAATTTGAAGTAATTTTAAACAATTTAAAGGCAACATTACTACACCTCTTTATACTGAAACAGTGATGTGTAAAAGAAATTCTAAAAATAGTTGAGTAGTAGTGCAATATTCATGATCGGATTGGGAGTCATATTTCCCGTTTGCCCAAAATAGACCCAGGAAGCCTCATACTGTTTCTTTGCCAGACTCTTTGTGAGCCTTACACCATGAGTGAAGAGTGAGCAAACTAAAGGGACCTTATTAAAAATGTATCTACCAATGCACATCTTGAGTCTTGACTTTGTGAATTGCAAGCAAAAGTATCTTTATTTTCTTGTATTTGAGGAAAGCTGTTTTGTAACTTAATAGCATATTGTTATAGGTATCATCTGGGAAAAAAACATAATCTTAATACATCGTGAAGTCTTACATATTAATACCTATGTGGCACTTCCAGAGAGAAATCAAAGTCAAGTCAAAAAACATAAATCTAATTATTCAGAGTTTCAGGAGATGTCGAGTCCAGACCAGGAGAAAAAGTGATGCTGACTCCACAAAGAAGGATCATAGTTGGCTGACCCAAACCCACCACCTCTTTGGTGAGACGCAGTGCTAACCACTCTGCCACTATGCAGATACTAAGTATAATCTCCTGTAATAGTATTTTGTGTCCTTGTGTCCAGGTTTACGTCACTAAAATCAGGAGAGGTAAATTTGTTGTTGTGTAGCGGTGCGTGAGGGGACTGACATATTTGTGTAGTGTTACCTTTGAGCCACTTCTTCCATGTTTCCTCTTGTCTTTAGTCTTGCACTGCGGTTGAAGTTGCTGGGACTAACGCTCAGGGCTCTCACCCAGATCTCTTCATTATCTCCGGTCTATTGTGGAGCGCACTCTGTCACCGCTGCAGACCTCACACAAGCCCTCAGACACTAATTACCTGCACTATCTTACCATCTTCAATAGAGAGCTAAGGTGGAAGCGTCTGGTGAAGAGGGAGAGACAAGGGCACCTGTCAGAGAAGTGGAAATTAGTGGAAAATACATTTTAAGCATCATGCAGGAGGATGTGAGGAAGAGAGAGGAGCACACTGCTAATTCAAACAATGAAACTCTGAAAGGAAACGTCACTGACAAAGACTGGCTTGTGTGGAAACTAACAATTGATGCTGCCATTGAGAGCCACCCACCAGTGTCAGCCTGGGTGTTTCAGTACAAGACTGTACTGGAGCTCTTTCAATTAACCACTTCGGGATTTGCTTAAACACAAATTGAGTCATTATTACCCCACTGTCGCTGAGGGAAAAGTATAGGGGTAGTTTATAAGGGAAAATAGGATTTGAAGACCAGGGACATTATGCAGTGTTTTTTTCCCATTACTTCAGAAGAGTATGAAAGCCCACCATAAACACATTTTACCCTTCATACTATAAAGCTAATCTTTAAATGCTATGTCACCAGATCATTTTGAAGTTCTCATCTTAAAATGTGAAGAAAAACCCATTGTCACAAGTGCAGCACCCAAAAGTTATGAAATGTGGTTTTGTCTGGATTTAAATATCTTCTAGATTTATCCAGATTTGTGGGAATTGCTGTTATGTATGAACCACTCGCCACGAAATGGGTTTGCTCATGAGCTGAAAAGTGTTAAAACAAAGTATATTTAGTTTATAAATGTGCTTACTGAGCGTACCTAGCATGACCTTTACCTGCTATTTCATTGATACAGTTTATATTTGCTAAAAGAAAGCTGAACTAGATTGCAGTATGTTTTTTTGCAAGAAAATTTGGATGGTTTACGTCAGTGTTTCCCAGCCAGGGGTACACAGACCCCTAAGCGATCACATTGCAGGGGGTACGTAGAGTTATTTGATCTTTTATAGTAATATATTTGGTTTTCAAAGACTAAAATAAACCAAGACTAAACCAGAACTAAACCCAGACTAAGCTGGGTCAAAAACAATTCTCAACCAGGTCAAAAACAAGTCTCTACAAGGTCAAAACCAAATCTCAAACAGGTAAAAAACAAGTCTCAACCAGATCAAAACCAAGTCTCAACCAGGTCAAAAACAAGTCTCAACCAGATCAAAACCAAGTCTCACCCAGGTCAAAACCAAGTCTCAACCAGGTCAAAAACAAATCTCAACCAGGTCAAAAACAAGTCTCACCCAGGTCAAAACCAAGTCTCAACCAGGTCAAAAACAAATCTCAACCAGGTCAAAACCAAGTCTCAACCAGGTCAAAAACAAGTCTCAACCAGGTCAAAAACAAATCTCAACCAGGTCAAAAACAAGTCTCACCCAGGTCAAAACCAAGTCTCAACCAGGTCAAAAACAAATCTCAACCAGGTCAAAACCAAGTCTCAACCAGGTCAAAAACAAGTCTCAACCAGGTCAAAACCAAGTCTCAACCAGGTCAAAACCAAGTCTCAACCAGGTCAAAAACAAGTCTCAACCAGGTCAAAAACAAGTCTCAACCAGATCAAAACCAAGTCTCAACCAGGTCAAAAACAAGTCTCAACCAATTCAAAAACAAGTCTCAACCAGGTCAAAAACAAGTCTCAACCAGGTCAAAAACAAGTCTCAACCAGATCAAAACCAAGTCTCAACCAGGTCAAAAACAAGTCTCAACCAATTCAAAAACAAGTCTCAACCAGGTCAAAAACAAGTCTCAACCAGGTCAAAACCAAGTCTCACCCAGGTCAAAAACAAGTCTCAACTAGGTCAAAACCAAGTCTCACCCAGGTCAAAACCAAGTCTCAACCAGGTCAAAAACAAATCTCAACCAATTCAAAAACAAGTCTCAACCAGGTCAAAAACAAGTCTCAACCAGGTCAAAACCAAGTCTCAACCAGGTCAAAACCAAGTCTCAACCAATTCAAAAACAAGTCTCAACCAGGTCAAAACCAAGTCTCACCCAGGTCAAAACCAAGTCTCAACCAATTCAAAAACAAGTCTCAACCAGGTCAAAACCAAGTCTCAACCAGGTCAAAACCAAGTCTCAACCAATTCAAAAACAAGTCTCAACCAGGTCAAAACCAAGTCTCACCCAGGTCAAAAACAAATCTCAACCAATTCAAAAACAAGTCTCAACCAGGTCAAAACCAAGTCTCAACCAGGTCAAAACCAAGTCTCAACCAATTCAAAAACAAGTCTCAACCAGGTCAAAACCAAGTCTCACCCAGGTCAAAACCAAGTCTCAACCAGGTCAAAACCAAGTCTCAACCAGGTCAAAACCAAGTCTCAACCAGGTCAAAACCAAGTCTCAACCAGGTCAAAACCAAGTCTCAACCAATTCAAAACAAGTCTCAACCAGGTCAAAACCAAGTCTCACCCAGGTCAAAACCAAGTCTCAACCAGGTCAAAACCAAGTCTCAACCAGGTCAAACCAGGACTGAACTAAAACTAAACCAGGACTAAACCATGCCTAAAACCAGAACTAAACCAGGACTACTAACCAGGAGATTATGTGTATCCTTAAGCAGAAAGCAAAAGTATGCCTCATATTTTATAGTTTTTGATCACTTATATTTTCAGTAATCAATGCAAGATGTAGAAACTCATTTTTTCATCGGCAGATACATTTTCTTTCTAGAATGATGTAAACCACTCAGCATTTCTTTCTCCGTGTATCTTTTGTCTTGCCATTGATTCATATGTCCTGACAGAAAACTCTACATTACCAGCCCAAGTAGTGACATCTGTAATACAAATACACACATTTTTCCTATTCTGTTCTTAAATTGAATAAACAGAACTATGAAGCAGCAGAGCCATATTGTGTGGGAAAATGTAGAAACAAAGCTAGTGTAGGAGGTGAAATACACCCAAATTTAACCTCCAACCAAAAATAAAATCAGGTTTATAAAAGACTTGTCCAAATCTAGAAGTCTTATTTTGAACTGTGCACATTTGTGTGGGTCTTATTCTAGTATTACATACAATACCTCTGAATTAGATCAGTAACATCTGGTGGACTCTCAACGTTACAATCCCACAATCCACTTAACCAAAAGCATCTTAACTCTGGAGATGTGGGTAACCTGTGTAACCTGTAACCTATTTTAAGTTCTAATTCCTACATAGCGTTGCATTAAAATTAAAAACTTTATACCAGGAAAGCTAGAGTCTTGAGTCTTATCACAAGAATCCATGTTGGAGAACTTTCTGTGCCCTGAAACGACCTCAGCTTTGGTTTTGGTTAGACACTTGAGAAATGCTGAATGATATCTCCAGGAGGCTGTTGATTAGCATTTATGTTCAAGGGTCTGATGAAACTGAAAGAAATGGGGCCATTGTGATTAAAATTTAACCATTGTTGATTTGAGGGACTTCATTCTATAGCGGAGGTATAATTAGCTGAGAGTTACTGATAAAAAGAAGTGCTTGCAGAAGGAAGGATTTGTTGGGATTTCGTGCAAAGCGTCTTGGGATGACATTTGTCCCAACCTGGTACTGTGTAATTAAATTAAGTAGAGAGAGTGTACTTTGGCTATAGTTTCTCTGCTCTAAATTAGTGACACAAAATGGTTGTCTATGTGTATTAGCCCTGTGATTACCTGGCTATTGTTAAAGCTGCTAAAATAGGGTCCAGCAAGTTGATTTATGAATGATTATTTCTACCGTAATTACTTTTCTTCCCTTGTGTATGCTGGGATTTTATACAGTTAAAGCAGAACTCAGTAACTTTTTTACCTTGTATAAACCGTTTCAGAGTCCATGTGATGGTTAAATTTGTTGTTGTGGGGTAAATTAAGCATATTTGCCACTTTTTTTCTACATCTACTCTGTATATAGTCAGTATGATAAAAATGCATAGAGAGAGACATTTTTTGTGTTTTTCATTTTTATTTTAGAGGACTTAATTTTAAAAGTTAATTAATAATCAAAATGATGCAGAAAGAATCAAAACATTAGACTTTGAGACCAGTAGAGTTTAAGTAGAGTATTTGGAGGTGATTAGATAAGGCTCCAGCTATAGCTAAACAACAAACCACTACAGTAAAACAACATAATAAAAACAATGTTTGAAGATTTTTTACTGTTTTTGTAAATGTATAGCAGCATTTGTTACATTGCTTGACATCTCCGGAAAACTAAAACACGAGACAACCAGAAAAGATGGATTTTTGTGATTTTGTGAACTCACGTACAGTATCTCACATCAATCCAGTTTGTTGCACTATAGGTAAACATTACAGACATGCAAAATTGTGCAAAATGTAGATTTGAAGTCGAGAGGGTGATGTCGTGTTGCTCATATTCCTGTGGGACGCTTTTGTGGTGATATTAAATTCAGCAGGTCACACTTGTCTACTTTAGTATACCTATAAATTAAATTAACTGCTTTGCGTCAGTGATTAAGGATTAAATTTCTTAGTACTCTTAGTCACTTCTAATGTTATCTTAAATGAGTATTTCTTGACCTTATTTGCAATCACCTTATTTAAAAATGGCACAAATCCCAGGCTACACTTGCCATCATTCATTTTAGTCTGAATTGGATGTCAACCAATACAGGGTTCATTGAATGGAAATGAATGCTCAAGAGAAATGTGATTCAAATCATTTTGGATATGGTCTGCGTGAGTCTCAAGCATGAAAAATCTCATATTTTTCCCTCTTTTTCTGTCTATGCGCCTTTCTCTCTGTCTCCCATAAGTGATATATGATACATTTTATGGTCTAATGCACAGAAAGTGATGGATATTATTTTTATTTCTTTATATGAGAAAGGTCTATAGTAGATAAAGCTTGGTGAAATTGCAGCAGCAGAGTGGGATGCAGTTTCCTTGGGAACCTGACAGCTCGCAGTGACTTCTCTTATTTGTATTGTAGGATGTTGTTTGTCGTATATACAGCACATTTCTATATTAAACGTGTTGAATGAATTGAAAAGACTCCATCAAAGACATGCTTTTGATGTTTTGATAGGCCACTGCAATTTATTTCCTCTGCAGATGTAATATTATCAAGCAATGCACCGGGCCCGAGTGATTTTATGAATTGATTTGATTTGAAGAAGTCACAGTCATCATCCAATCTTTGATACAGCAAATAGAGAAGAAAATTTAAAGTCGTCTCTTTCACCACCGTATCTGGGTCATGAGGCATTAACGTCAGCTTCAACCTTAAACTGAACACTGATGAGAATTTTAGTTTTAATACAGAGTATAAACCTTCAGTACTTTTCAGAGGTAAAAGAAGTACTCCACATCTGCACTCAAGTAAAAGTACTGTTACTTCAAAATAATATTACTCAAGTATAAGTAAAATCACTTCATAAAATTGTTGTAAAGTAGAAAGTGTTTAGTTCCACTACCACTATTAGTACTATTACCACTACTACTACTACTGCAACTACAAGTATTATTCTTACTACTACTTTTACTAGTGCTGTGACTACTAAAACTACTAGTGCAATTATAACCACTATTACTGCTACTGCCGCAAGGTAAAGAAAATGTGTTTTAAAAAATGTATCCGTGAAGTATTTATTTTTATAAAAATGTCCTAAAGTAAATTACTTGAGTAAACGTATCTAGTTACTTTTAAGATTTAATTTGGAAATAGCATTTAAGCCTAATATGTCTCTCTCAGACATCAGTGACTTTGGATGAACACCTAAACTAATTCAATTTCGAAAGCACGTGCAAATAAAGAAACACACAAAGGAGTAAGATTGCAGAAAGAAAACAAAGATGAAAAAAATATATTCTTATATAATATAAGGAAACTTAAACAGATGCTGCAATTTAATTAGCAGCTTAATTATCTTGTTTGATTGACAGCTCCTGGACTGATTTGTCTGCTTTGCTGAGGCAGGACACGCAGCCTTACAGCCACTCTGTGCATGTCTAATTACTGTCTGCAGCTTGATTGGCTGAAATGCAAATAGCCATCCTTATAACTTTACATGTGTCACACTACAGCACCAGAGTTGTCAATTAATAACTCATTAGACTTACTTCAATCAGTGGCTCTCAACTTGTATCCCTGATCCCTGATGTAACCACTTTTTGCATTTTACTATAACCTTAATGGCACATGCAACTAAAAATGAATCAATATTTAGGGGTCAAATTAGCCTAATGTAGGAACCTCTAGTTTGAGTGGTGCTATTTGTCAGATACAAAAGCCATAGTTATGTGCCATTAAACATGTCACTTCACATTTCATTGTTTGCTTTTATTGAATGTAATTGATTCTGGACCAAGTAATCTTCAGGTCAATTAAGTAAAGTATGTTTATGAGGTGGCTTGTGCAGTAGATTTTCTTTGAGTTTCACAGACAGACGGTCAAAGTGAGTGAGAGGTGGAGCCTGGGGACAGCTCAGTCAGACTCAGATAAGACATGCATGTAATCCCACTGCAGCAGACTGTCAGAGCAGCCTCTTGGCTTGGGGAACCACTGCTACATCCAAACTTCAGCTCATGCCCCGCAGATGTCAAAAGAGATCTGAGCCCAAAGACATGAGGTCAGAGAAAAAGATTTGGGACTCACAGCTCTCTGCAGGTTTGGACTCTAGAGGCCAGCACTTCAGAAACAGGAGTATTCAAATATTAAATTTAGTTTTTAACTTTGTTTTAGGCATTATACCACTTAAGAGTTACAACAGATAAACATGCATGTGCTTCTCTGGCTGAGGTTACATGGCTTTACAACAATGAATGGCCCAGGTGACAACATGAACAGAGAAATATTGGTAATTCAGTCCTGTACTTAATTATCACAAGTGTATTGTCATGTATTATTTGGCAGCGTGAGGAAAAGTCATTATTTTGTTGCAGGACAAATGTTTTTCAACCTGCTCTGCTACTACCCACTGACTGAAGGCTAAAATACCAACCAACAAAATCCAATTTTACAGATTTAATAAATACAAAACACAGGGAAAGTATTCAACAGGTGTATTCAAATTGCAGTCACTAATTCCTCATCATCAGTGCGTCTGCTCCTCCTGCTGTTTTGGTTCGATAGAGGAGGTCCTGTGGTCTGATCCAGTAAACAGAGGTATGTAGCGGCGGGTGAGTGAGGTCGGGACGGGGGCACAGAGGGGCAGAGCGGACAAAGACAGGTTTTAATGGTGTATTGATCCACAGAGCTCATCACTGTCTCTGCTCCGGAGCCCGGTCTCACTGTAATTTGTGTGGAAACGAAAGATCAGAGCGTGACTCACCCAGACGATCTAACTTGTCTGTCTGGGAGCAAAACACTGCCGACAGCCCAACCCCTTACAATTATTTTTAACTATCCATCAAGCGATTTCCTTTCACTAGAACTTTAAACAACACTGCTGCTAACATTTGATGTATGCAGCTTTTACTGAGAACATGAATAACTAAAGTGAGAATTTTTTGTGTGATTTTTAAAGTAGGATTGGTGCTTGTATGTATTACCTGTTTTCTGGTTGTTGAATCAAGCCTGGATAACTGCGCTCATAGTAGTAGTGTACAGGTGTGTTCAAACAAACTCGTGTCAGTAAAAAATTATATTTTAAAAACTAAAATCCTTTACTCTTCAGATAATGTTGGTGGGTGATTGTAATTAACAATTATTTCCATCTATGACCAGAGAACAGTTAATGCCTTTCATGTTGGATAGTTATTTTCTATTTTATATAAAGTAAAAGCATGAGGGTAAAAGAAATTCAAAGTCTGTTGATAAGAAAGTGCTACATCTAGTTTATAAGAAAAGATTGACTGCATTGATGTTGTAGTTTTCTGGTTGGAAAGAAAAGTCTTTTAATGAACAAATGATAATTGCCTTACAAGTATACCTATGCCTTAAAATCTTTAAACACAATTTTCACCAGAAATTATTTCAATTGTTCCCTCACATGTAAAGTTTAAAAAAAGAATGGTAAAAAAATTAACTTTTATAACAACCAAGGTCCGTGTACAAAGTATAATTCATTTGCATTTGTTAAAGTTGACGAATGAAATGCTTGTTGTAGGGGGTATTTCTCATTTCTCACAGTCTAACTTGGTAAAACAAAATTGAAAAAAGGAAGATGCATGACGTAAACAAAGATAATGATAATTTAATAAATACTTAGCATTAAGCAGGCACAAATTAAATTACATTGCCTTCACAATTAAATAATATACATAATTACATTCCACGGCCAGGACGAAAACCGCATTGTTCCTCCTGAATCCGAGGTTCGACTATCGGCCGAATTCTCCTCTCCAGTACCCTGGAATAGACTTTCCCGGGGAGGCTGAGAAGTGTGATACCCCTATAGTTGGAACACACTCTCTGGTCCCCCTTCTTAAAAAGAGGGACCACCACCCCGGTCTGCCAGTCCAGAGGCACTGTCCCCGACCGCCATGCGATGTTGCAAAGACGTGTCAGCCACGACAGCCCCACAACATCCAGAGACTTAAGGTACTCCGGAGCCTTGCCACCGAGGAGCTTTCCAACCACCTCAGTGACTTCAGCTTGGGTGATGGACGAGTCCACCTCTGAGTCCACAGCCTCTGCTTACTCAATGGAAGGCATGTCGGTGGGATTGAGGAGATCCTCAAAGTATTCCTTCCACCACCCGACAACATCCCCAGTCGAGGTCAACAGCTCCCCACCTCCACTGTAAACAGTGTTGGTGAAGCACTGCTTCCCCCTCCTGAGGCGGCGGACGGTTTGCCAGAATTTCTTTGAGGCCAACCAATAGTCCTCCTCCATGGCCTCCCCGAACTTTTCCCAGATCCGAGTTTTTGCCTCCACAACCGCCCGGGCTGCAGCACGCTTGGACTGCCGGTACCAATCAGCTGCCTCAGGAGTCCCACAAGCCAGCCAGGCTCGATAGGACTCCTTCTTCAGCCTGACGGCATCCCTTACTTCCGGTGTCCACCACCGGGTTCGGGGGTTGCCGCCACGACAAGCACCAGAGAGCTTAGGGCCAGAGCTCCGAACAGCCGCATCGACAATAGAGGCGGAGAACATGGTCCATTCGGACTCCATGTCTCCAGCCTCCCTCGGGATCTGGTCAAAGCTCTCCCGGAGGTGGGAGTTGAAGATCCCTCTGACAGAGGGCTCAGCCAGACGTTCCCAACAGACCCTCACAACACGTTTAGGCCTGCCAAGTCTGCGGATCCAACTCACCACCAGGTGGTGATCAATTGACAGCTCAGCCCCTCTCTTCACCCGAGTGTCCAAAACACATGGACGAAGGTCAGATGACATGACTACAAAGTCGATCATCGACCTCCGACCGAGGGTGTCCTGGTGCCACGTGCACTTATGGACACCCCTGTGCTCGAACATGGTGTTTGTTATGGACAAACTGTGACTAGCACAGAAGTCCAATAACAAAACACCACTCGGGTTCAGATCGGGGAGGCCGTTCTTCCCAATCACACCCCTCCAGGTGTCACTGTCACTGCCCACGTGACAGGATGCTAATAGTTTGTCTTCTGCCTTTTATTTCGAGGGCATCTGTTTTTATATCATGTGTCTTCCTTTTTTCAAGTTTGTTTTACCAAGATGGACAATGAGAAATGAAAAATACCCCACACAACCAGCATTTTCACTCATCAAGTGGAACAAGTTCAAATAAAATATATTTTGTACACAGACCCAACCTACCTCCAGATAACCCTCTGTAATGGGCATGCTTCCATTTTAAGACCACATATTTTGCCAGATCAGGCATTTTCTATAAAGGTACATATTTAGTTTGTACACACATAAATCAGTTATAAAATTATAGTAACCAACAAAGCACAATTTCTATTTTCTAACCTTCAAAAGTGTAACCACCTGCTGCTTTATTGCAACGTTAGGTGAAGAAATCCTTACTCAAACCTTTTCCAATAATTAGGCCTGTGTCCTCTGTGGCTCCAAATTGTCCTTTCACGGCTGCGTTCCTGTTATCTGCATGCCTCTCTAACCCTCATGAAAGAGCTTCCTCTACCTGGCAATATTAAATCTTCTCAATTATATGGTTGGCCTGCTGCCGGCTGCTACTGTTTGAGAGCAGCCCATTGTTTAGATGAAAAATGTAATCAAGATACTGTCTCTCACTCTCAGTAGTTGCCTCTTGGCGCGAAGCTTCAGACAGAGAGGTGTGAGGAGAGAGAGAGGGGGGCTGATTAGCTGCCTGTCTGCCGCACTTCAATCTAACATTGGGTCTGCAAAGAAAACTAAGCTGCATAGTATAGATTATATGAAAGCAGTAGTTCAACACCATTCACATCATCTTGGTTAACAAAAAACACAAACACAGCAGAGCCCCACAGCCATAACCACATTAAAGAATAATATTGCAATTATTACTGTGCAATACTATGTGTTATTTTAAGTGCAGTCTCTCATTTTAAATGCATACATTGGCATTGAATGTGTGGCTAATTTGTGTTGGCATGTGTGGTTATATATATGTTTTGTTTGTTTTTTTATCTATCTGAGTCTATATCCTGACAGTACACCTGGATTTTGTGGAATATTTTGCATATCGATCCCAAAATATCTGCTATGTTTATTAACTATTGACTGCTCTGAATTTAAAAAATCTGCATCAGCCACAGAAAAACCCATATCAGACGACCTCTATTTTTTTCTATAATGACAATACAGTCTCTAATCTAATCTAAAATCATCTTACAACAGCAATTATGTGAAAAATAGTAGCATAGACAAACAGATCCCTCAAGACAGTGCTAAGGCAACCCACACATCACATAACTATTTTTCTGTTTAATTCTTTGGAAGAGTTGAAGTTAATTAAGGCTTGATTGGACCAAATGTGCAGCCAGCCTTGCTTTTCTGTTCCATTTTTAACCATAAGCCAAGTCTGAGGGGTGTAGAGGTCATTTCAATTATCATGATTTAAGTTAGAGAAACGCTACAGAATTGAAGGGCCGGTTCACAAGAGACAAACCCCAACTCCAGATAAAGAAATTGGTTTTCTTCTCCTATGAGCTCTTTCTTGCAGAGGTCATCGGGGGGAATCAACTGCATCCATCTAACTTTACTCTCTTTATAATCATCTACTAACATCATCCATAAATCTCCTCTTTTGTCCACCTCTAGGCTTCCAGCCTTGCAGCTCTAACCTCAGCATACTTCTGCCTATCTGCTCACTTTCCCTCCTCTGTACATGTCCACACAATGTCAATCTGACCTCTCTGACTTTGTCTCGAAAACATCTAATATGAGCTGACCCTCTGATGTACCCATTCGTAATCCTTTCCATCCTTGTCACTCCCAAACAGATCTGTAATCAGGACAGAGAGTGGATAATTTCTCACAAAACAATTGAAGTGGTGACTTTGATTGACAGAAATCTTTACACATTTGTCTTTAACCCCACATTTGACCACACCACCTCAGCGATCATCACATTCACATCACTCCTGTTGCGCTATTTTTGTAGTTTTGAAGTGGGAAGGAAGTAAAAATAAGAAAGGAAGCAGAAAAATACTTGCTGTTTATGTTTCTATTTTACATTCTGTGTGTATAATCTCCTGTCATTTCCTACTCAAAATAAATATGGTTCTTCGCTTGTGTGTAAAATCCCTCTGATGCCAAGGATTAAATTGTAACATTAACATCTGATCTCCAACAGAGACAGCCAGCCTAATTACAGCTAATCCCTACAAATGTCACACCAGCACCAACTATCCTCAAGTGGTTCACTCTCATCTTAATTGATGCGTTAAGGAAAGTATTTTTAGACTCTGAAGGCCCATATCTGTGTAAGCTAAACCAGCTATTATGATTATTAAACACTGATCGGGCATAACATTATGACCACCACTATTAGGCAGGTAGTCATATTTTTATGCCTGATTATCCTCCTTTTATTTCTATGAGAGCTTATTGCTGGCAGGGCTTTCATCTGTCATCTACACCCTGCTGTTTTAGCCATAAACTGAGCATCACTTCATTGACTTCAGTGTTGTTGTTGCAGCTCCATTTCACCTCAGGCCTGTATTTTCTAGCTGTGACAAGAGAACAGTTAATGCCTTTCATGGTCGATAGTTATTTTGTATTCTATCTGAAGTAGTAAAAGCGAGAGGGCAAAAGAAATTCAAAGTGTATTGATAAAAAATGGCCACGTCTGATTTATAAGGAAGGACTGACTGATGCATTGATGTTGTAGTTTTCCTGGTTAGAAAGAAAAATGGATAGAAAAAGAAGTCCTACTACATGTATACAGCTGAAATGATTTATAGGGTAAGTTTGTGTGACCTTATTATCTTGTTGTATGCCCATAGTTAACCTGCAAATAGAAGCCAATTAATCAAAAGCTCTTTAAGTGCACTGTAAATTAGTTTTAATCACAGAAATATGGACTTCTTTGCAGTGACCTTGGTTTAAGGACATCTCAACATGGTCTATGCATCACTTATTAAAACAGAGCAATAATGGTAAACTGGATACACACGAGAGAGTGGCTTAATCTACTTCTGTTGTAATTTCAGTAGTTAATGATTTGAAAAAGAGCTGGTTTCAGAAAAACAATACATTTTTACTTTGAAGGACGAAGTTGGTACTTTTCACACAAATAATAAATAAATATTTACACAATACTTGTGAACAGTGCCTTTAAAGTTTTTTTTTCTACTTGTTACAGAAGAAGTTGAGCCCTTTTCAGAACAAGAAATTAATCCTCTAGAAACAATGTTAAATTTCACTGAAAGTAGCATGGTATTGATGTTGCTGTTGAATAAAGTAATTGCATCTGCCTTATTTTGGCATAGAAAGCATTTTGCATTTACTAAAGCTCCCCTATTTTGGTACATCAATTTTTTGAGCTTTTAACCATGTTATAATGCTGTTTGCACCTCGAAAACATATATGGAGTTGTCCTGTTTTGTTTAATTCATGCATGTTTGAGTAATCCTGTATCCTGAGGCCATCCCCTTCCCAAGAGCTAAAAACGCTCTCACCACTTTATATAGACACATGAAACCAGGAAGTGCTCCTGCGTATTTCTAAAGCCCAAACACCGTCACCGGACTCAGCGCTACAAAGCAGTCAGCTCATTTATCTATCTGTTAGCATCGTGTTGCTAATAGCTTTTTTTTATGCTCTGTCCTGTCCCCATCCTTGCCAGCAGGGGGCAACACACTCCTAATTCAAACGTTCTCTACAAATTGAAAGTAACAGCTCAGACATTTTCTCTACAAACCATATGTGAAATAGTTGTCCAAAACTATGTCAAAAAGCCTAAAAAAAGCACAATATGTGACCTTTAAATTACTCAAAAAAGGGCCTTGATGACTTGCTCAGTTCAATAAGTATTTTAGAAGATCTTTGTATTGGTGTGAAAGTATCATTTTAAAGGCACAGTAGGCATTTTTTAGTATGAATAATCATCAAAACCCATTTCCACTGTGTAAGACATCATTATATTTGTCATAAAAATCAATCATGCATATAGCATCTTTAAATGTCAAACCTACACACAGCCCTGGAAGGTATATCTGCTCTTTTGCATTTGACAGGTTTGACGTGAAATACATCATGATAACAAAGTGACTTGAAAATGTTTCATGGGCTCTCGATCTTTAATTAAACCATGATGGATCTGACAGGTAATGGGCTAAATCTCACAACTCTCAAAGGGGTAACTTGTCATCTTATGCATTCATGTGTGATCCCAGATTGACTAGACTGTGTTCAATGAAAATTATCTTTTCCCCTTGGATTGGAGGAAACCTGTGTAATCATGAAATAGTAACATCAGTTGTGACACCAGTGGTAAAATTGTGTAGTGCTGCTTTGAACAACATGTGATCCTACAGCTTCCTATAACTTTCTATACATTTCATCTGTAAACTGCAAGGGACTGAGAGCTGAGCCCACTGATCAATCTCCCAGAGCCTTTTCTCTGGATATCAGAGGAGCCCATTAAATTCAGTGTGCTCACATCCATCCCGCTGCAGACAGAGTGTCAATATCCACGGCTGAACTGTGACAGACGCCGCCATTTTCAGCTCGATAAGGCTTTGGATCAGCACGGACTCCCCGTGATCAACCATTTCTCTCCTAATGAGCTTGTGTGTGTCTCAGGTCTTTGAGCTCCCCAAATGTTTTCGGTTGTGTGTCTGACACCTCCTGCTAATCTCAATCATTGTCTACACTCAGGCACCTTCAGAGACAAGATTGCTTCTTTTTTTTAGCAAATGGTTCTGTTTTCAAGACCACACTTTCTGACCCCAGACCGTAATGAGTTGTCAAGTTGTCGTAATGGATTTGACCATGACTTTGTTCAGGGAAGCTAAAAAGGCTCAGATATTTTAACCATGTCATGTTTGGCATACTATGTGTTGGCAGAGTGGTTAGTGCTCCTGCACTCAGCAAGGAGATTGTGGGTTTAATCATTGGATAGGCCGGCTATAATCTCCCAGTGGGAGTCTGGAGTGTTACAGGTTCTTCCTGCTCCGGCCCAAGACATGCATACAAAAACTGCCCATAGTGAATGGCTGTCTGTCAGAGGGTGGATCTCAGCATCAGCCCTGACACTATTTGTCCAGGGTGTATCTCGCCTAAGGCCCATAGCTAGGATAGGTTCTTGTCCCCTGCTACTCTTAACTGGAATATACCTGCAGATAAACGAATTATGTTTTATGGAGAATGTCATGTCCGTGTCTGTTTTGTTGTTTGTTTGTGTTGTTTCTTTTGTTTCCCTTGTGTTTTATGTTGTGTTTTTCTATTTTACTTCCTGCCTCCTGTGTTTCCCACTCGTTTGTTTGATTGCCTGCCCTGCCCTAATGTGTTTCACCTGTGTGCTCCTAGTTTACTTAGTCCCTGTGTTCCCCCTGTTTGTCATGGCCAGTAACGGGGAGGACACAAACGTAGCACTCAGAATTGTCCCAAGAACGTACCTTTATTTAAAGTGCACAACAAAGCCACAAAAAAAGCGAGATCCGGAAAATCCTGCACAATACAAACAAAGAACAAAATCCCAAGGGCGGCTGGAACTCAAGCTAGGACCCATGAAGTGCACAAGACGATCTGGTGACGAGCGCGGGGAACACGCAGACTATAACAGCAGGGGGAAGGGCGAGACAATTACACACAGGTGAAACACATCAGGGAGGGCAGGTAATCAGGGTAAGGGAGGGAACACACCGGGAAAGGGGAAGTCAAGACACCTGAAACGAGAGGGAACAGTGAATAATTGGAAACAAAACAATTACCAAAATAAAATACCGGAAACCAACTTCAAAATAAACACAACAACCACCGCCCTGGCCCCAAAACCTGACACTGTTTTTTGTTGGGTCATTGCCTGAAGTCATCTGTGTCTGTCTGAAGCCTCCTTAGTCCCCAGTGTCATTGTGTTTCCAGTTTCTAAGTTTGATTTTCTATTTTGTTTTTGCTCTGCCTTTTTTTCTTTTCTTTTTTTTATTCCTTTTTGACATTGTTCCTCAATTTTTGGTTCTTGTGGGATTTTGTCTTTTGAACTCTTTAAGTTTTCATCATTGTGTTTTCCCTGTGGAGTTTCATTTAGTCAATTAAATTTTTTACATGCAGTTCTGTATTTTTGGGTCCTTTTCCCCTGAGCCCCAGTTTTCTGACAGAGACTGACTTTTTCCTTGTTTTCTTTCTGCTTTTCTATTCTGGGGCGTCCACAGCAAATCATCTGCCTCCCAGTGATTAGTGATTAACACCCTACTGATTTGGCATAGTTTTTATGCCAGACACAAACCTCTCTGTTCATCTGGGCATGGAACTGTCTCCAATGGTACACTGCCTTGTGACCGCTTGTGGCTGAATTGATTATTGGAGACTTACAATTCCACTCTAACTTGGAAGATCTTCACAAGCCCTACTCCTAAAGCAAACATTTACCACTTCAGATGTCCACAGGTCCTTTGATTTCTATACTGTCTCTGAGAAGCCCTAGTTAATAGTAGGGTTTGTACTTCCACAGTTTACTGTCAGGTTGAGTTTATTAAGAGTATGTGGCACAGTCGTGTCCCTGTGTAAGATACTTCACCCACATTGCCTACTCCAGTCACTGTATGTGGCTGGTTGCAACAGGAATGGCATCTGGTGTAGAAAACAAAACAAAAAACTGCTAAATACCATGCAACTGGTTCACTGTGGTGACCCATAACAAAAAAGAGAGCAGCTGAAAGATTTAAGAGGAAAATGGTTCTGTATGTTCAAACAAATAACACTATATCCAATATGCGCAACCCAGAACTTGTTCAAAATGGCAACAGCTTTTTTCAGTTTCGACAGCTCTGCAGCCCTCACAGCAGCTGCCCTCTGCTCCTTTGCAAGGATGAAGCATTTCTACAAGTTGAAATATTGATTTTGCTGGTTATAGTGGCTTACATTGTTGGTCTAGTAGTCAGATACTCAGTGACTCCTGGTGACTTTGCTTGTATTTCCACGTCACTGTTTTGACTTTTTTTGATCCTGCCTGACCTCATCTATACTTAGCTCTATCGCCAGGCCTCTCTGAAGAGCGTGCAGAATCATTTACTATTGTCTGTATTGATTATGGAGTGTGGAGATTGTTTCCGTCTTGCATGATAGGAATGTAACACCCTGAAAATTAGCATTGGCTGAGAGACTCCACGGTGACCTCTGTTAATGACACAGCCGCCTGAAGGGAGTGTGAAGAGTGGTTACATCCATCTTGTTATTCAGGCAGAACAATAAATGTTTTTATATCCAGCCTGCCTCATTTTTATTTAGTGCATGTAAAGGAAATATATGTTAGGACATAAAACCTCTATCAAACATACAGAAAAAATTTTTGTGCAAAAGACAACTTTTATAAGATGTAAGATGAGTATACAGTTGAATTAAATCCAGCCACAATGGGTCACAAATGTGTTTTTTGTGCTGGTCCCAAGCCTGGATAAAGGAGTGGGTTGCATTAGGAAGAGCAACCCTGGATGAGAAAAGCCAAAAGGAAAGCAAAAGTGAAAAATATAGATTTGGATATGGTCAGTAGGTTGATTGTGTCGTAAAGAGGGATTATTCATATTTACTGATATAAGAAACCAGATTATATTTTTTAGCGTTTATAGGGGTGATAGTAGCTCAGTTGGTAGAGACGTTCACCCACTAACCCAAAGGTTGTCAGTTTAATCTCCTCTACTGGCATTGCATACTGTCATTGTGTCTTTGGGCAAGACACTTCATTCACCTTGCCTGTATGAGTGTGTCAGTGTAATTGTGTGTTTGGTGGTGGTTGGAGGGGCAGTAGCCACGCCTCTGTCAGACTGTCCCGGGACAGCTGTGGTTACTGAATCATCCATCAAGTGTGACTGAGTAATGTAAAGCAGTTTTCAAAGCTTGTAAAGTGCTAATCACAATATAAATCCATTCTATTATTTTAGGTATTTCATGGTTAAAAAAATAAAAAATAAATCTTTTGCAATCAGTTGGGTGTGCAATTTTAATTTACTTGTCACTGCTGCTTTAGCATTTATACATTGCGCAAGCTATAACAATAATAATAATGCATTAGTCTTATACAACACTTTTCTAGACACTCAAAGTTGCTTTACAATTTAGTGCATTATTTATTCACTCCTCAGTCACTACCATTTTACACCTATGGCTCCTCCAACCACCACCAAACACACAGGCAAGGTGGGTGAAGTTTCTTGCCCAAGGACACAGCAACAGTATTGCATAGGCCAGCAGCAGGGCTTGAACCACCAACCTTCAGTCAGCGGGCAAACATCTCTACCAACTGAGCTACTGTCACTATGAGAATCACTGAACCACTGTGCTGTAATGTTATAATGACTACTAACTATGTGAAAATGGAGGTCCTCAAATATCACTCAAGTTTGTCCGATACTACTGAACATACTGTATATAAACCAAATAGATTAAAATGTATTTACAGAAAATTCCATAGTAATTGGCAGATTTTTTTTTTTTTCCCACATACTGTAGAACATATTGCAAGTGTAAATGGACCATGTGAAATACTAACCCCCTGTAGCCCTCTAATCAAGCCATATGTTGCCACTGGATCAGCTCCAAAATGTAATAATCCACTGGCTTTTAACGGAAACACAAACACAACCTCTTTCACAAAGTTTAAGAATAATATCACAACTATACAACCAATAGTTATGACAATCTTCTTCCTTCTTTCCACGTTCCGACTTAGTGAAATGGAGCAGAGGCTGTGAGAAAAATCACCTCCAGCGCAATTAGCCTCTTCTGCAAAGCCCTAAAGCACCATCATCAGCCTGACAGGAAGCAGGAGGATTTCAGGAAACCAGATCTTATAGTAATTAGACACAGTAGTGCTAACTATACAACCGCGGGCTTAAGGCAGAGCTGCAGTTGTTCCAAGCATCTCGTTCAGAGTAACTCTCTCACAAGTCAAGATATCAACGCTAATTTGGGAGTTACATAAACATTAAGCTGTCACAATCCCTAAAAATACCACTGCAGTTGAAATAATCCATTGCTACTTCAAATTAATAGAGTAATAACAGTAGCAAGGCATGGAATAATATTTGTGGTGTGTAACTTTGTAAATATTGTCACCACTACTGTCTGTAGGTTTAGTGCTTGTTTAATTCTGGGTCATGGGTTAAGCCTAATTTTGTTTGCCTGGAAAATCACCACGCCGTCCGCAGTGGTTTACTCAAATCCAAACCGTACCATGCATTTTGATTGGTTTATTTAAGTCATGTGTTCTTCGCGAGCAGCGTCACTCGTATGCGTCTCCACACTGACAACAATCAAGATGGCGCACTGAGGAGCCGAGAGTTTGTTTCATTCAGCGGTATGGTGCGGTAATGTTGAAATAACTCCCTCGTTCCTTCCTCATGGCTTCACTACTCCGTTTGTTTACTTTCTCACTTTCTTGTCGCTTTGTTAACGTCACGTCCGCCATTTTCTGATTGGCTAACTCCGCTGTAACTCAGGTTTGCTCCGTCCTAGAAATCGAATTGATTCTAAGGCGACCAGACTCATCCACTGGTACAGCGGTGAGTCTGGAATTTCCAGGCAATAATTTTGTCCAACTTTAAGTCTGGTTTAAGCCAGTCTTAATACCAACTATGTACTATGAATGTATGAATGCAATGATAATGTATGAATCACAATAACAAATTATATTGTATTGCCTTTTGGGAGCTACAGCACCCCTAAATGTAACCCAGTGACTATGTGATCCCAGTAGAGTATCAATATTGACAATACTGACATAATACATAAGGGTACATAAGGTTTAATACAATTTGTCAGACCATTTTTCTCCTATCGGTTTCTGCTGTCTCTGTCCCTTCCTTTACTTTTAAATGTGTGATTAGGGGTCAGAAACAGTCACTGTAACCATGATCCTACTCACACTATGGCAAATATAATATTGTAAAAGGCTCTGCAATACAAGAAATGACATCTGTACAATTTTTTATATTTTATCCAGTTTTGTTGGTTTCTTTCTTGGCTGTAAATCCTCTAAATCTTTAATGCTAAAAACACCTCTGATTGAAAGTCGAAGTTTCTACTCTTCTTGAACAAACACTACGTACTTTAGAGATGTGACATTCACATACCATACAGATCTTTTGAACTGCTCTTCAACAAGAATGATGAAAACCCAGTCAGAGTGCTGCATGAATCGTTCTTTTTTTTTTTTTACTCTTTTTTTGTTTGCCATCCACAGGGTAGGGTGAAGTAGAAAAATACAAGCTCAAGAGAGTCATATGGAAACAGAAAGAGATGAGGAAAGGAGCACATACACAGTGCACATGCTCAAAGGCACATTAGTCAGTAAATACTTAAGTAATAGCAGAACAGAACTACTGCAGTTTTTGGTGTCAGTGTTTTTATTTGTAAGGCAAGGCAAGTTTATTTGTATAGCACAATTTATACACAGAGCAATTCAAAGTGCAAATTGTACATTTATCTGTTTATTATTTACATTGTTAATGTTTTTTTGTGGTGAATTCAATTTTGAACTAAAAGTTGTTTTTCATTTTTTGCATGGGCATATATCAAGATAGCTATATTTTGGCACATTTTGGACATATAATAAATCTTAAATGGTGTATGTGTTTATTTTCTGGATTCTCAAAATTACATGGATCCAAAAAATGAGCCGGTCTTTTAAACAGCTCTTAGAAATGAACAGATCTCAAACACTCGGCTCCCATTAAAGAGCCATAAATCCCATCTCTAATGTACTTATGAGTTTGGTGTACCCAAAGTAGCTCGGCTAGGCTCCCTAAAATGAATATATAAGGAAAAAATTACTTTGCATCACCACAAGCATACGTTAAGTAACTGTTGCTGTATACCTTTTAACAACTCCTTCTATTTTCTACCAGAGATCACAATATGAGCTCTCCACAGGGACTCCTCTCTGCCTCCAGTTGTTTTGCCTTCTCAGCTCCACAACAACGTAGATCACATTACGCACCCGCGAAATGGATAATTAGCCTGTGTGATAGTGAGGTATGAAAACACAATCCTTCTCTGTAGAGGTGTAAGGTATGCAACGGTGTACCTCTGGGAGATGCTCATGGTATTTTTAGTGCTAAGTAGCGGGTTTGAAGTAACAAGCTCTGTAAAAAGAAGGTTACAAATCAAGTGGCATATTTTTGTGGTGTGTTGTTGAAAAATACAGGGGTTATATATCTCTGCAAAATAAACAATATGCATATAATCGGTGCAATAAGCAGATAGTGGCTTGGACTGCTCTGAGAGATGTGGCCACAGTGGTTCCTCAGGGAGCACTAGGAGCAGTGTTATAAAGATTGAAAAGGTAGGGATCTCTTTTGCTGCCACTTTTTTTTTTTTTTTTTTTTCAGACCAGATACATACAATAAAACTGAGTACTTGTCAATAAAAATACTGGCCATTTGTGAACCACACACAGATTTCAAAGCAACAGTGTTTTAACATGCTGCTTGCTGTCGAAGAGAGTTTTGTGCATTTGACTTTGTTTGCTTTGCAGTAAAATATGTTTTAAAAAGGAGTAATTATTTGAGCTTTTTTACCCAAACATATTCAAAATACAGTTATATAATCAGTTACAAGCCTTTTACCTGTTTGATGTATGATGGATTAATGAGGGAAAATACTTTTGGTCCATTAAAAAAAGAAGTGGCTACCTATTAAAGTAATTAAAGTGTAATTCATAAACCCTTCTTCCAATTTCAATGTGAATACTCTTAAATTACAGCTGAGTGCCTGCTTAAGCACATATTAATTATACAGCAGTATTTTTAATATGATTTTGTTAACATCTAAAATAATAAAACTTATGTCAAATATGTGTCTAAATATTTATGCACATAATTGTACACGAGGTCAAATAAATACTTAATAAATAAATACTATAAATGGGCTTCAATGAATAAGCACCAAAAAAGGAAGCTCCCAAAGTTTAATGGTTTGCCCAAAAAACAGGAAAATTTTAATATAATTTCTCAAATACAAAGGAAAATGCGAACGTCCAAGGTACTTTAATAAAAAGAGTTGCTTTAGAAATTGGTTAAACTGATTTGAAGCAACAGAAATGGGGGAAAAGAACAACACATGCTAAAATAGCTAAATATGTAAATAATTAAAAGAGCATTGAAAATTCTTTGAAATCATATCAAACGTTGATATAAGTGTGATGTGAAAAGTTGTGGTTTTAAAATTCAAAGGCAACAAACTAAATGTAGAAGGGAATAGTTTCTTGCTTGGTTTATCTTTAAATTTGTTGTCTTTTTCACGTTGGCAGACTGTCTCAGTTCAAACTGCACGTGTTCATTCAGTATATTTGATAAGTTGAAATATCTCTTTAATTTGGGTAGCAGCTTGAAAATATAAATATAAATGAAAATAAGTTATGAATAAAGCTCAGCTCTTGGCCCTGACCCACTGCTGGGAAAACCCTGCTCAAATATGTACAAGTGTGGTAGTTTTTCACCAGTGGGTAGAGCATATCAGAGCTGACAGATTGGTATTAACTCATCTCCCACTCAGTGCCACTCACACGGTTTGTATATGGACTAATGGCAGTGACAGTGACTAGATTCATGCCTCACGGACATGAGAAAATCTGATTTGTGGTTTGTCTGGAATCTCCAACCCTTGTGCGTGTATGCATTTACTGAGAAAATATCACAATCCATCACCATCTCCACCACTGTGAGAGGCTTAATTAATGGTGACCTTATAAGCGAGCGTGTAAGAGTCTTCGGCAAAAGGTGGCTGTGCATTTCAAGAGCCGTGAACCGTTCCTTGTGAGAGTAATGAGCTCCTCTGAATGATGCATCAGTCCCCGGTGGCACTAACAGAGAAGATACCGGGGAATCCAAGTCTCAGCACCAGGAGGGTTGGTTCGTGACATTTCACCACAAAGCAATCACCAGCACCACGCAGCTTCACAGAGGCAGAGTCGTTACCGGTCGCCACATCTCACCATTTTTCATCTGAATAAGTTTGGGGCTGTGATACCTTTTTAACCTGTTCGGCTTTTCGACAACAACTCCTGCTGCTAAAAGTGGCTTCATGCTGTAAGTGTTATAAGGCAGTGGTTCCCAAACTTTTTTGTCCCATGTACCCCCTGGGTATTACCCTCACTCTCACACATTGAGGGTTCATCAAAAAGTGTTAGGTGGTTTATTACTGCAAAGGCATTTTATATTGTTTCTATTGTATTCTCCTGCTTTTTTTTCTTTTTAACTCAAAATCAAGACAAAAATGAATTATTATAAAATAAAAATATAACCTCATGTTACATTTACTTATTTTACTATTATATTTATGTCCATAATAAACTTTAAAAAGTTTAATAAAATACAAATATTAAACTATAATACATTTACTACAAAGAAAAAAAAATGCAAATAACCCCCTTTGAAATAAGCTGTTAAATCTAAAAAAATAAAAATAAAAAAATAAAAAAACTCAACGTCACAAATAATATCTACATATATATTCTTGAGTTTGTCTTTCATAAGTTTAATGAGTTCTATATGTTATGACGGCAAATATTTTCTTACCAGCTTAGACATAAATAGTGAAATAATTCCAAGTACCCCTTGCAACATGCTGGCGTACCCCAAGAGGTCCTCATGCCCCTAGTTGGGAAACATTGGGTAAAACAGCAGCTCTTAAGAGTTTTCCATTTATCCAAGAAGATGCATTTTAGTTGCATTTGTGGTATGTATAATAACTACACAATATAAAGCAGTAATTGTGTATTAGTTAAGGATTAGTAACCACTTAATTAATCATTCACAAGACATCACTTCATCATTGTAAAGAGACTGGCTCGTCCCCTGATGGTGTGACTCATGGGCGACCCTCTGATGGACCTGTTGTCTCTCCACTGCTTCAGCCTGGGCTCGTCCCGGTGTAGGTTGCCAATCGGACGCATGGCTGCACACACCGATGTGACTGGAATCAAAATGAGCCATGCCTAATCTGAAACCACAGCACGCATATATTCATTCACATGTGAGAGGTGGTGTATAGGTATTTTTGCAGCCGAGACTAATAGATTACACTCTGTTGCTCTTTCCCTCCATTGCTTCTCCTCTTCCTCTTCACTGAATCCATTTGATGTGACAGAACCTGAAAGTTTAGATGTGAGTGTGGTTTTACTACCAGTGGCATTTGTTCGGCGTCTGTGTTCATCTCGGGGCTATAATTCAGCCGCACATCCAAAGGAACAGACCATTTTAGTGAAGATTTGCAGTGTGGCTTTAATTAGCCATTAAACACACATAATGTCTATAAACAACCACATAAAGCCAGGCTAACCACTCTCCATAAACAGTAATGGGTCTAATAAAATTAAACAGCATTGTGCACTTGCATTAGCTCTGCATATTCAGACACTGTAAAATTTAAATAAAACCAATGCAATGGCTTGTAAAGATCATAAAAATACATTTTCATTGTCTCTTTCATTGGATAAACAATATATTAGGTGTTGAAACTTTATATAATGGGAGATAATTTATCAGTATTCCTCTAATGCTGCAGACCTTTTACATGGATTTAACTTTGAACTTTGACTTCATTACATTATTGCTTACAATAAGAAAAATGAATTTCAGCAGATTTTAGATATAAAAAGACACATAGCATATATAACAAAAGTCCAAAAACATTACCAATGTCTAGACTTTAAGACCCTAAAACAGAGTTATTCATATTAATACTCTCAGTGCTGTGGTGCTACACCGATAGTCTGTTGTTTCTGTTCCTCTGTGATTTTTCTGCTCTTGTTTAAGGAAGAATTTCATGCAGTGGGTGTATATTGTGTTTCATCTCTCTGACTACTAACTGAATGGTAGCCTGCTCTCTCCTGCTCTGAAGTGAAGGAAGTTAAAGCAATGTACTTCCTCTGGACGTGATCGTGAGGGCTTTCTTTGCACCCTCTCCAGCTGTGCAGCCTGGATTTTGTTACACCCCACCAGTGGCGTAGCCATGTGGTGGCCTGGGGTGGCCAGGCCCCTGTTGGTCAGACCTTGGCCACCCCATCGGCATCCCCCCAGACGGTCCTGCGCGACGGGCTACGTAGGGCCATAATGATGCTGGCGTGAGTGACTGACATTATGTCTTTGCGCAGCTGTTGTAAAACAACCAGCTTGACATAGAGACCTGCAGCTAAACTATCCTGACAGGTAAGACTTCAAGCTTTGTGTCAGTTTTTATTTCGCGTTGATAGGTTCAGGAATCTGAACTCAGGCAATTTAACGGAGATATGCACCGTTAAAGTTTGTAAAAGCATTTAGGCTTAATTACAAGATGCACTTTATTTCCGCTCCATCTGCGATCAACTGCAGTGTTTTTTAGGTCCAGTGTCTCTTTTACTTACAAACTATTACAAAAGAAATCACCATTTCCAATAACTTTGTTATTAATTATGATCAAAAGTAAGAGGAGAGATGGACAAGAGCAGAGGAGAAACTGCAGCTGGATGGGGAATCACTATAAAGTTTCTGTTAACAGCAATCGACTACCCCTTGTGACCCTTCAAAATGAAGCTTCATCCTTTTCCAGCAGCAGAAACAACTTTATTGTGGCAGAGCCTGAAAGGAAAGGCATTAGCACTGCACTGAGGAGCTGACAGGAGCTGACATTACAGACTGTGAGAGGCTCTTAGACTGTCATGAAAAATGGTGATGTAGACAAAGTTGTTAGTTAGTAAGTTGTTGTAAGTTTGTTAAAAATATCAAACACATTGCACTAATTAACAACAACATGCTTCCAGACAGTTCAGCTCTCCCACAGACTACATACAGGCTATAGAAAACTGCACATTTGTTTTACTCACTCTATAGTCAGCTAAAACACTCTAAAATGCACCAGGATGCAGCAAATATTGTCTGTTATATTGATTTTTTCCCTGGGGGAGGACCCCCAGACCCCCCTGTAAATGAAGTACATTCTTAACCCCTGTGAGTCTGTGAGTCACGACTTTCTCTTCTGTGAGCTGCAGACTTCATGGCTCAGTTCCTAACTTCCTCAAACCATCCACATAACTGTCTTCAGAACAGAACAGAAGATAATTCACATTTTTTGTATTAGTCCTATAATAATCTGCCATGTGCCACCACAGTAAAATGACAGGACCCCTGCACCCCACTACACTCCCATATACTAAGCATGGCCATACCAACAAATCCTGTTGTTGGATGGCCATGTCTAGCCACAACAGTCAGGAAATCAAGGTGCTTGGAAGCTTTCTTTACCATTTGGTCTATGTGAGCGTCCCAACTGAGGTCAAAGTCCAGGTAAAAACTCAGGTATTTTTTGGCAGTAACAACTGGAACTTCCTTTCTACCAAGTACCAGAGGAGCAGGCTGTGTGTTTAAAAAGCAGATTTGGAGCTCCACAGATCCCCTTTGAGCTGCATACTATTTTCTTCAGACCCTTTGCCCAGCTGCTGGGCTTCCAGAGCCATAGATCTGTCGCTGTTGTTTAGGTAGATGGCCTGTGATAGCCCTGTGTTGTCTGCATAGCCAAAGTGTCCTGAAAAAAATGTTTCTCGAATAGACACAGGCAAAGATATGGGGGCATTACACTTCATGGTCAAGATCTTAGCCAATGGACTGTAAAAAACATTGGCTTGACCATGGATTTGAGTATTAGAGCACCAGCCTGTCAGCATGGAGGTTGTGGGTCTAATATCCAGAGTGAATGACTCACTACCTCTCTGGAGGGGAGTCTGCATGTCCTCCCTGTGTCACTGTGGGTTCTCTCTCTGGATTCCTCTCACCATCCAAAAATATGAACAGATGAATGTCAGTGTCAGCTTTACAACTAACTGACCATTGTCCAGGCTGTACCCCGCCTAAGGCCTATAGTTCTGGGACAGGCTCTAGCCCCATGTGACCCCTAATGGGAATATGCAAAAGATGAATAAATAAAAAAGCACCAACTTTTTGCGCATGTTTTTGGATCATATTCCTAAACTCTGCTTTGCTACTTGGACTGAAAGAAAATGAGTTGTTCATCCCGGTTTTGCTCTCAACAGGACTTGTACACAGACTGTGCTTCCCTCAACTCCAAATGGATTAGCAACTAAACAACTAGAGCCCAGTTTGTGCAACAAGCCCTCTCTTTGGGATATCAGTATTTATGAAGTAAACAAAAATAGGATTAACTAGATTTTTGTGTAAATGCCAGTCCTCAAATGCCATCCTAACCTTGATACAGCTTCAAATATAAAGTCTATATACATTTTTTAAATAGTTAATAGGCAGCAAAGTTGCTTTCATCTCAGTTTTCTATCACTCGGATCCTTATAAATCCTGTGTCCTGAGTGTTTTTGATCTTTAATGACTATCAGTATAATGCTCCTGTAATTCCCACTCCTGGCTTTGGATCTTTAGGGCCATCATTAGCTGCATAAATTCAGCCGAGTGCCTCTGTGACTCTGAGTGCATCAATTCAACTGATTTCTGTCAGACTAATAAACCAAGCCTGCACAAATTAATGCTGAGTAATGCATGTTAGTAATAATTTATAACCATTTAGCAAGAAACAGGTGTAAAATCTGACATAACCATTAATTTGAGCAGCTTAATTAACTCTCGCTTGTTGAGTTGGGTACATTTTTAAGCAGAGAAGAGTTAGACTTGGGAATACAGTATAAAAATGCATTTTTACACCTCCAGCTCTTCCTGACCTCAGTAAACTATGTACCATTATTGATCTTAAAATGAAGTGCAACAGTAAAATTTTATTCCTGGAAATGTGTAGGTTATAAAATACAACTTAAATGGTAAAGCCTTTGCCTGTTGTAAATATAACTACAGTCTATAAACACAGTTGTCTTTATGCCCTTATGACTTCTACAAGATCAAGGCAAACTTTGATACAAACCAAAGCCTAGATAACACTTTAGAATTACTCACCATTATTAAATATAAAAAAACATTAATAAATATGTAGTTAACAATATTTTATTGAAAAAATAGTGAAACTAAACTGTATTGGTCCAGAAGACTTAAAAGACTTGAAAGAGCCTGAGTGGTTTGGGGTTGTTAGGAGTCCTTTGTCCTCAGCTGGAGTGAGGGGGACAGTTGTTAACCCTCCCCAGCCTGGGCAGCTCCTACAGATGTTAATGACCTGAGTGAAACTGGTTTGTTTTGTTTGAGTTTCAGGAGACTGTTGTGAACAGATAGAAGGTTGTATCTGAGACCACCATTTCTGTTTAAAGAAGGTTTATCTTTTTTGACTTCTTTGACGCCTCGCTTATCCTTTCTCTCTCACTGTCCTCAAAGGAGTGGTCTGAGAAGGTCAGGTAAAGGTGTCCTGCAGACTCTGGTCCAGTGAAGATGGCCCTGCGGTGTTGGTATAACCACTTCTGCAGAGGTAGTTTGGTTCATTACAGTTTTCACTGCAGTGGAGTGATGTAGTAATGTTCATGTGTTAAAACCTATTACTCAATATATAAACATTAATAACCTAATTGTGTTTATTAATCTTCAAGTAATGCTTTGTAAATGATCAGTTAACTGGTTACTCATCCTTAACTAATACTTAACTAATGCTTTATGGGGTGAGTTCTTCCATAGCGTTACAGAGATCTTGTTTTTGGTCCTAACAGTGCTTACTTTTCTTACAGCCTTACTTTTTGGTGCTTATAAATGGTAAATGGCTGTTATGGCTGGCAGACACTGAAGACAGGTAGGTCTAGCCCAAGGACACATCAGCAGTATGAACTGGGGGAGCGAGGATTGAATCCCCAACCTTGTAGTTATTGGCTGACCTTCCTCCTCCCCAGCCACAGCAGCCTATGCTTTCTACCCAGGATGATTTGCTGTTTTGGCTACACACATTCATTTTGTTATTTCCTAGAATCCAGGAGGAGTGCCTTGTATTCAGATCAATTTAGTCCAAGTCTCCATAGGGACTGAGTGAACTTACTGTCACACTGCAGCAACCCATGGGACACTGTGATGTCTGTGTTTTTCCCAGAATCCCAGAAAGAAGATTTTCCCACTATAAGCCCCAGACACAGTGGTGTTAGATACAAAAGACTCGCAACTGCAACCTAAAATAGCCAAAGCATGGATTTGGCTGTCTCTGGCTTGTATTAAACCTTATATTTCCCTTATTATAAGCCATGAAAGAAATTGTTTGTTTTTGGTGTGGATCCTAAACACTGTCAGGATCCAATTTTTTTATTTTTTTTTTTGTTAAGATTGCCAGATATAAGGCCAAAGACACGGACCCCAGCCACAAGGGCTCAGTAAAGGAAGAGACACTTATTTTTTTGTGGATTCTTGACCACACAGTAGTTATACTTAGAAAAATATGAGCTATGTGACTCAATAACAGTAACAATATAGCATTTCAAACCTGAACCAGAAGATATGGCCATTGTATCTTTACCAGTGCAAGATAGTGCCCTGGTGGCCTATGCTCTTCCAAGTGCTTTTAATTTGTATCTGTTCTAAAATTGTTACTGGAAATGCTTTTTTTTCTCATCTATATACGGCTTATGGAGAATTGTTGCCGGTTTTGCCATAAAACACCAGTAAACAACGCATTATTAGTAACTCTGTACTTATTTCTGAACGGGGACAGCAACAAAAGCCAGTTATACAAAGACTTGTGGAAAAAGTTAGGTTGTTTGAATGTGGACGCCAGCGGGACTTTATTGTTGTTAAAATGACAACGAGACGGAGAAAAAAATCACCCAGAGGAGTGAACAAAGACGCAGACATTAGCAGAATCAACAGGTGATGAAGGAAAGCACTTAACAGCGATAATCAGAGGTGACAAAAGTTCTCTGTATAAGCCAATGCTATCTTGGTTCATTTTGATAAGAGAAAATTGTATGTTTTGTCAGATGCGCTGCAAATAAACAGCTGTAATGGGCTAGCATCCAGAAAGTCTATTGGAAACAGCTCGCTGTGGCTTAGGAATGGTATCTCCACAAACCTGCGTCTTTTTAACATTATAGTGCAATGACCAACAACAACGATTAGGACCTATACCAGACACAGTTAATGACATAGCTATTGTCTGCACAGGGAGTGGAGCCAGGTATTAGTTTATTTCATTAATCCGTTTTATCTACTCAGTGTATTTTTCGAGAGCCAATAACACACTCTACACACTATAATTTAAACACCAGGAGGATTTCAAAGGCAATTAACCAAAGCAGACAAGGTACAGCACCACAATTGTAACAGATTAGGCAATTATCACCACTCCCTTGGTCCTATAGGGGTTATAATTTCAGCTATAGTTAGTATTTAGTGAGTTCATGATCCGGGAAGATCAATGTAAGTGAATGAGAAAGAGTGGGAGAAGAGACCATGGTGCTTGGGAACTGAAACAGACTAATTGGGTTATTATGTTCACATCATGTCTCACAGTCATCACAGCCTTTGCTCCGTTTGTGAAAGCTGTTTTTTATCCAGGATTTTTGCATGACAAGTGGGAGCGTCTCTGTGCATCTTTAATTAACTTCAATCTGAAAAGTCATGAGCCCCGCTTTAGAGACATCTAGTGTCGCACATTTGGTTGGATTAAACGACTCAACACTCAAGTTTATATTAGTGTTGTTTTATTTCTGTGGGTATGTGGCACAAGAGAAACACCTCTATGACCACTTTCTAGTGAGGACATGCAATGACCCCAAATGTCTTTTCACCTAGTTGTGTCTTTCTTATTTTATTAACATTGAATGCCTTTATATGTGTCATCTAACTGTAGTTTTAGGGCTAGCCTTTATTTTCTGGTTCAGAGTTTACTGTGAGATTGATGCAATCAATGAATTATATTTTCCTTGTTAAACATTGCGTAAATGGTTTGCTACTATTTATCTGCTTTTCACTTTGACCTTTTCTCTATTTATCAATTTATTTATTTACGTTTTATGTCCATTTTTTATGTTTCTTTTTTTTCGTCAGTGTCCCTGCTGGAGCAGGCTTTGCCAGTGCTTGACATTTTCTTTGCCTGTTGTTAATTCAAGGTTGAGCAGCAGCCAGTTGGAGCATTACCTATTTAAGTGTGCAAGCATCTTAGCATCTTTAATTATAATGTTACAAAATGCTTGTAGGCGTTCTCCAGGTAAACAAACAAACAAAAAAACTTCAGTTAACATGTAATTATCAACAATGTAATAATAACCAGTGTAAATACTAAATTAACACTGATGTTTATTGTTCTGCATTGATTTGCATGAGTATATTACAAAAAAATAAAAAGTCAATAACAATGTTTATAACTCAGTGGTGTTTATTAATGCATGAGAAATGCTTTGTAAATAATAAAGAAACTAATGGTTACTAATATTAAACTAATACTTATACAAATATATACAAATGCTTTATAGCGTGTAGTTAGACTTAGACTTGGACAGACTTTATTGATCCACAAGAGAAATTACTTTGGTCACAGAAGCACAGTTGCACTCTTTAAAAAACAGAACAGAAAAAATATATGCTAGATTACATACGTACAAATCTACAAAAAATAAAAATAGAAGTAAATATATATTAAATACGTATACACTAGATACAAATAGGTGGGTTTATTATAAAGTTATTTTTAAATGTTACCCTACTCTAGTAAAAGCACTTTCACTTCAAAATAATATTACATACAGCTACTAACTATTTTTACTCGTAGTGCTATTATTGCTTTTATGACAACGTCTTTTACTACTCTTACTACTTTACCACTAAGGTAAAAAATATTTTACTAACTTTAAGAGGAAAAAATGTATTTAAATGACCTTCCACCTCCAAAGACAGAAGGGTATTTTCTTTCACAGTCCATAGTTCTGCTTGTTAACGTTAGTCCCACACACCAGCTCTCTTTCTTCTGACTCTCACAACTGTTTCGTGTTTTTCACTGATTTACTGACGTCATTTCATTGGACTCAGGTGGAGCGACACCCAGACTCCGACACTCAGGCTTTACAAATCAAAGTCTGCGCCGCTGTCCTTGGCACATCCTCAAGGAAATTGATTCTGCTGCAAGCTTTTCACACCAGACCGACACAGGTTCCCACACACACACACACACACACACACACACACACACAGCAGACATTTATTTATATGCAAATGCAAACAATCATAGCATAACATAGAGCCATATGATATGTGTCTTTTCAATTTCAAATCTCATTTTGATTGTTGCAAAAGTCTCTCCTCTATATTTCGAGCACATCCAGCAGCTCCAATCCACAGTAATAGATCTGTCTGCCTCTGTTTCACCTGTGGGAGTTGTCAGGGGACTGTGTGTAACTCAGAGATGTTCATGGATCGCTCTGTGTGTTAGAAAACACATTAGGGCTTATAATACTCTCCCCTCACCTCAATTTTTGACTGGTATCTGTCCTTGAATGACTTTTTTGGCCCTGACAATACCCACTACATCTTTGTACAGAAATATGAGTGTTCCTTTATGAACGTCTTTGCTTTGAATCTTCACCTTGACCAAAGAGGATATGCTTTTATTGTTGTTGGTTGGCTTGTTAGTCTATTTAATAGCAAGATTATGAGGAACCTAATAGGTTTTGAATACATTTTTAATAAAGATCAGTAATTGGCCAAAAAATACATTATGTTGTGGATCCAGGAAATCTTTTAAATTCTCTGTACTACTATGAAATGGCAAGGGTCAAAGATACAAACTCCTAGTGCTGTAGCCAAAATCGTGTACTAATCAAGACCAAGACCAGTCCAAGTCCAGAGGGAACCGAGACCTAGACAAGGCAGAGAGACTGAGACCAAGGCAAACTGAAACCAGGTCAAGACAAAACCCTGTGAACTAGCATAAAATGAAGGGGAAAAGTAAAAAATAAAATGGTTCAAATACACAATTATTTTAATGATCTAATGCAGCCATTTCCCAAGTCAAGAGTGTCGCGCCTCCCTTAACACTAACAATAAAAACAACAATAAAACTTTACCATATTCAAAAGACAATGTCATGTTTTTCTCCATAGTTTTCTAGAAAATGTTCCAAAAACACTAAAAGCTGTATTTTTAAACAAGTATATAATTGTAATACATTTCAAACATTTCTATTTATTTTTCTGTACTTAATATAGACAACCTCTGGGGGACCCCCTGCAGTACCTTTGTGGACCCCCAAGGGGCCCTGGACCCCACGTTAAGAACCACTGATAATACAACAGATGCCACAAACAAACAGAGACAGATAATTTTCCTGGTTCTTCTAATGTGAAGAATTGTGAAGAATTATGTGAGAAATAGCTATTGTGAAGAATAGCTTTTTCTCACAACTAGGTAAATAAAATCTCTGAGACTGCTGCATCCAAGACTGAGACAAGACTGAGTAAAATTGGATTCAAGACCAAGACCAAGGCTGATAAAACCGCAGGTGAGACTGAAACTAGACCAGGACCTTTAAAAAAATAGTCTCAAGACCCAGAGCAGTTTTGGGCATTACAACACTACAAACTACAGCCACAAGAGGTCAGTAAAAGAACAAATTATAACTTTTTGGTGTGGATACAGTGTCCTTTTGTCAGGGATTATAGCAGTATGGATCAATGGATAGAGCATTTACCCCCAAACTATTTCAGTGTTCCCATTGTATTGTTATTCAATATTGTTGGGGTCATTTATCTAATGTTTTTTTCCCAAATCAACAAGGCTCTCAACTTTGTTAAATAGCACAATAAATAGCTTTTAATGTTTTGGCTAAATGATACCATGCACTTCTACTTCATACTCCCTTCCTTTTTGATTTCCAGAGTTTTCCCCAAAGGCGTTCAAAGGCATCCTGAACAAGTTTAACATTTATAACATTTGGAGCTGTATCTCTAGTTGTCTTTGATGACCATGATGCTGTTTCTTTCTTGCATCAGATGGCAATACTTCAAACATTGTCTTCTCTTTTGTAACTGTATTGTTTTGGCAACTTTGATGAAGTCAGTGCTGAATGTGAGTCCTGGTCCAGTGTAACCTCTCCTCTTATTTCATATTAACTTTCCATCCCTCTCTGTTGTCTGTCCACAGGGATTATCAGCTCACTCCTCACCTGCTGCACCTGTGTCCTGCCAATCTGGCTCCCCTGTGTGTCCTGTCTCTGTGTTTTTATCTTGATTGTATTGTCCTGTCTAGAATTGCTTGTCTGCTTGGGCAGACATTTTTGTTTCTAGCCTTTTCATTTGGAAAAATTGCTCCGTTTGCTTGGATCCAGCTCAATTAAGAACGAAGTTATGACTAAATGATTGTCTTGAGGCCCAAAAGTACAGCACACTGAGAAGCACATACCTACATCTCACACATAGTTAATAGCTATTTTTACATGTAAAGCTCTGCACATGGCTTCTTGAAGTGTCATTGTAGTATAAATTGTACATAATTGAAATGTTACTGTAAGGTTAAGATATACACTATATTTCAATAAAGTACACTTGTCAAACTCCACACAGAAGGGCCTCACATGGTCCAAAATTTAAACCATGCTGTGAGGTGGGAGAGCTAACCACTTTTCCACCGTGCTTTGTCCTTCCTTCACACACTGTCAACGTCCATCATGCCACATGATCTCTGATAATCTCATTGACTGTTAGAGAAGGACTTGTCTGAGTCGCTAAAAAACTGAGAATTTCTTGGCAGAGAAGACACACCATTAATCACTCCTTCTACTTCCTGCTTCAAACGTCACTTTGTTTAAATCTGGCACTGACGCCAAGTGAAACAATCTGATATTAGTCCATATGATCCAGGGCACTGTAGAGGGATGGTGTTAAAGTTTCAAAAACATATGTACCACTAGACTTATTCAAAAAGGCATCCAACTTTCCAGCCACTTTAGGTCCTATTTTCACACTTGAAATATAGAGCCTCATATAATTAAAGAGTTTGCTCTTGCTGTTCCCGTTGTGCCATCCAAACAAAATTGCCAAAGTATAGCATTACCCTCTTTTGGCTGTCGTGAACAAAATGCATCTGGGGCTTTTAAGGCTTTTAAACTCAACTAGACACAGTTTTTAAAATATAAATCAGGGAATTGGTTTTCGTAAGAGTCGCCGGTAAGAGGTAAAGTCGCACTCACTAAGTGTCGAATCGGGCCCTTTAGTGCTATCCATTATATTTCTGTGGGAAAGGCTATTGTGATTTAGATCCAAAAAACATATTTCTCTGAGGATGAGTCACTTAATGGTGGCACTTCGAGTGGTGCATTAAAACAAGGGACATTAGCGGTGCCATTGGTCCAATTTACAGCACTTTTGGTTGATGAAATACTTCAGACAGTGTTGTACCTGCTCCCTAAGTGGTCCTAGGTGACTTACTGTTTGCCAAACATTATTAAGAACGGCACAAAGAAAAAATTATGGGCGCTATAAATCTTAATAACAGAGAAAATGCTCTTGTAATGACTCCAAAGAAAGTTGCTGATGTATTTGTAACAACTAACATGGTTTCCTCACCTTCAAAACTGCAATTTATATAGGTGCATGCATTTTTACAATACCTGCACCTTAGTATAAACAATATAATCTTAAAATTTGGGATTTGTCTCTGCAACATAATGTGTACTGCATATATTGTGATCTGGTCTCTCCTTTTGGTTCCCATTTATTGCTCCTCTCCAGCTTTTGGATGATGAAATACTTCAGATGGTGCACTACCAGCTCCCTAAGTGGTCCTATGTGACTTACTGTTTGCCAAACTTTACTAAAAGAGAAGAAAGAAAATTATGTGGTACTATAAATTTCAACAACAAAGAAAATGCTCTTGTAATGTAATGTACGGCTATGTTTCTACATCTTCAAAAACTACAATTTATATCAGTGCATGCTTTTTTTTCCCCAATATATATCTGCTTTTAGTTCTTTCTTTATACATGTTTTGAACTTAGCACCCCAATAGAGGCTAAAATTTCTTAGCAACATATACTGTATATTAATGCATATACGTATTGTGGTCTAACCTCTGGCATTGGTTTCTAAATTATTGTAAGATGGTTCAGATACATCAGACAGTACCAGCTCCTTAAGTGGTCCTACCGTATGTGACTTAATGTTCTGTAAACATTATTCAGCATTGAAAAAAGGAAAATTCATGTGCCACAATAAATCTGTGTAAATGCTCTTGTAATGACTCCAAAGAAAGCTGCTAATGTATCTATAACAACTAACACTATTAGCAGGCCCGCTGACAGATTTGCTGATGCCCGGGGCAAGAAGGCTTCACATTATAGTAGAAAATATAAGAAGAGGGACCATTTCTGGGCCCCTCTGAACCTGAGGCCCGGGACAACAGACCCCCTCTTTTTTTTTTTTTTTTTTTTTTTTTTTTTTTGCCTTCTTCCATTCTGCAGGTCCCACAGCAAATCATCGGCCTCCAAGCACGCTGTGATTTGCATAATGACTTTGCATAACTTTTACTTCAGATATCCTTCCTGACGCAACCCTCTTCATTTATCCATTCTTGGGACCGCCTCAAGCAGTACAATGGCTTGTGACCTCTTGTGGCTGGATTTGTACATGCACCTCAATGTAGCCTCGGGGCAATTTCTCAGCAACATATACTTCTTAAACTTTTGGATTAGATTAGGCTTAAACAGTGCTCTACCTACTCCTATGTGGTCCTAGGTGGCTTACTGTTTCCCAAAGTTTATCAAGACCAAAATGAAAAATAATTGCATTTTCTTGCGACATTAGGGGAGATTCCGGCACCATAAATCCTAATAACAGAGAAAATGCTCTTGTAATAACTCCAGATGAAGTCGCTAATGCAGTTCTGACACATCCCAGTGCAACAACAGGCCATCAGTGGGTTTGAGACTTTGTAAATATATCCTTGTTACACTCTACCTGCATCTATTTGCACAAGATGTGTAGGTGATAATTAGCTGTGCCACGATCCATGTAATGAGAGATTATTCTTGGAGACGTTCACAAATCCACCACAGTGAATGAGGCAGGAAGGGGAGGTGGGGGACGTAAATGAGTGCAAACTACAGATACAGTCTTCCCACACTATTTTAAGATAAGGCATAGTAGCAGATGGTTATGTGCAACAAGATCCTTGGTTTGGAAAAGCAGACAGACAATGGCACAAGAATCAGATGTTATGTATGGGTGGCATTAGACCCAGTAAAAACACACTTTCTAACAACTGACTAGTATGAATAGAAATCTGTATAATTTAGACTGCAGAGCCTTTGAAAAGAGAGAGTGGGTCATGTGATTTGTGGAAGCACTAACATGCATTGGTGGTAAATTTAATAGATAATATAATATTTGATTAACATCTTACTCTTCAGTGCTACACAGGCAGTGCCCTCCCCTACACTTATATAGTGCTGCTAGCCTGAGTAGCTAACTTCTAAGGAAGTCGATGGAGATATCACATAATCATATAACTCATTTTCATTAGCCCTGATAGACTGTATTTACATACATTTCTATTTATATTACTGTGTTTCATTATGTTCTTTATTAATGCTCTTTTCAACAACTTGATATTGCTCATTTGCTCATTACCAGCCCCTTGGTAAAGCCCAGATTTTGTAAGTGTGGAAATTACCTTTATGCACCACATCTTTAAAATGAACAAAAAGGTAGTTCAGGATAAAAGTATCACTGGCCATTTTTCCTGCAGTGCAGTACATGGTTTAGTCTCTGTAACTCTGTGATTGCTCTTGTCTACTTCTCCAAACTAGGGGTCTTCACACAGATATTTGTTGCAAATTATCTGTTCAAAAGTATTTAGTAGAACTAATTATCTCAGTAGGTTATGTTTTCTGTTCATTGGTTTGTTGGTCTGTTAGCAAGTTTAACTCAAAGCAATGGTCTGATTTTTATGAAATTTTCAGAAAAGATCGGCAATGGGCAAGGAATTTTTAATGAGAATTCTGTTCCATTGTGAGATAAGGCCAAAGATACTAACTTAGCCACAAGGGGTCAGTAAAGGAATAAATTATTACTTTTAGTGGATTCTTTACCATTGCGAGGCTTTGTGGCTCAATACAAAATACTAATTAAGTAGAAATTCCTCAAGTCTGGACACTATACAGTATCTTCACCATTGCCATTACCCTGTGCCTTGGTGAAGGTCTAAGCTCTCCTTGTGCTGTCTTAGAGATGTTTACAAATGCAGTCTGATAAAGTAGGTGTGAAAATGGGGACAGAGAAAGCGGTGTAAACTACAGATCCAATCTTCCCACTCTGTTTAAAGCTAAGACATAGTAGCAGATGGTAACATGCCACAACACGACGCCTGCTTAGTAACAGACTTTTATATCTCCAATACAGAGCGCACTGGGGACGACACTTCTGCTGCCAGCTTCAATAAGTTCCCCATTAGACACGCTGCCTGCTACACTCCTGTGCAGCTTATTCACACATGCACACACACACAGACACACATACACACACACACGGAAAACATGCACATAACTGCATTAATAAGGCTTGTATTTCTCCCTTTTCTGCTTCTTCTGTGCTGTTTGTATTGTCTTTGTTTTCCTTGGAGTAAACATAAAGAGCCCCGACAGGAGCCAAGTAAACACAGGCTCATTTGACTTGTCAGCCAAAAGTCATTATTTTTTAAAATACTGGAAGCCGGTCTCTGAGAATCTCTGATCATTATCATCTCTATTCATTATTATCTCTAGCTATTTTTATTATTTTTACTCATTATTATTAATTTCAATCTCAATGCATTATGTCAACAGACCTCACTGTCAATTAACTGAAGAGTCAAGCCTCAATTTACCTGTCTATACAACAGTCTTTAAGCATGAAAAAAAATGTTATTCTCATTTTCTTTCTCATATCAGATTTTAGGTTAGTAGTTTTGCTTGGCATACAGGAGGAGACATTTCTTGCTTAAATACATGTGTTGGTTCTATAATATCTACTGTCAGATTTGCACTTAGCTTATTTTTTCTGTCTCTGTTCTTCTTTTTTCTTTTTTTTTCTGCTGTTTTGTGGCGTAAACAGTTGGAGCGAGTGCTAGGCCTGGTATCTTTCCACTTGGACTTTCTGGCGCCATCACTCCAGAGTATATAAGGACGTGCAGAAGC
The DNA here is from genome assembly GCA_020698575.1 of Bostrychus sinensis. Taxonomy (NCBI): domain Eukaryota; kingdom Metazoa; phylum Chordata; class Actinopteri; order Gobiiformes; family Eleotridae; genus Bostrychus; species Bostrychus sinensis. The sequence goes on from CM036247.1 coordinate 12,997,921, forward strand.
TTTTTTCTGCTGCTATAGTCTGAATAATTAGTTTTACCCAAATACAAGGGAAAGAAATCAGTTAGTGCATCTTTAACCATTAAGAAGTATGGATCTAACCTAAATGTAGCTGTAAAATTTGGATTGTTGCAAACTTAGTTATGATACAATTGTTGTGTCTTGTAACTAACACTTACAGCATATCACATACATTTTTTGCATCCAGATCATGTATAACGTTACATGTAATCCAAACTATTCAGTGGTTTTTTGATTGGCAATTTTGCATGGTAAAAATTACATTAGGTGTTCAATGACATACTGTATCTTAAGAAAGTCCCACTAGCATGTGCAGATGGTAACAAGGTCAAATACGTTTTAGTGTTTTTCAAGGTAAAAGTGTTTCTTTAAAAAAAAAAAAAAACGCCAAACCACTGTCAATTTTACTGTTTGGAAACCTTTCCTATTGCATTGGTAAGAAAAGGTTCTGCACCACTCCCATAGTGGTAAATACAGGTAATAACTGTGGTGCACAGTGTAATAACTCAGATATGACTTGTACAGATAAAGGTTTGAGTCGTGGCCAGTTAATGGTGTGGAGACATGAAGCCAAGGTCTCTCCTCCTAACGACCACAGCCTCCGTCTTTTTCACAGCTGCTTGTCCGAGCAACCCTGGGCTCTCTCCACATCCATCTCCACAGTCGCAGGATAAAGATTCACACAGGCCTCTGCTAAGTGGTGCACAACCGACCGAACATCTTCATCTTCAACCTACACAGCCACACGGAGCTAGACACAAACAATTCCATCAGTGTTGTGGTCTTGGTGCTGTCTCAGTTATGTGTAGACCAGTCAATATACTCACTGCATGATATTTTCACTTCATTGGCTCAAATATGACTTCTCTCAAACTGTATTAATTTAATGCACTGACCGTGTTCTTGGTTCAATCCTTGTCATTAATCTTAACTATGATGAGAGATGTTGCAACCCTTGAATGAATGTGGGTTTAGATTGGCTTCCCTGATAAAGCTTTATTAAAATGTGAATGCTAAATGGATCACACCTTCTTACCTAACCTGACCTGCAACAAGTGAACAGAGGCTTTGCAGGAGAGAACCAAAATAAATGTTTTTTTTTTTACACACAAGTGTCAAGTGTTAACAACCCTGAGGTAGAAAAAGTACTCAAGTACAAGTACTGTTACTTCAAAATAATATCTTATAAAATTACTCAAGTAGAAGTAAAAGTACTTAAATTCTTACCTGGGCATAATTAGAAAGTATTGAATTTAAAACCTATTTAAGTATAAAGTACAGCTGAAAGTATATAAAAAAATACACAACAAATACTGATATTACCACTACTATTACTACCACTGCTACTACTGCTACTACTATTACTGCAACTACTATTACTACTACTGCTACTACTATTACTACAACTACTATTACTACTACTGCTACTACAACTATTACTGCTACTACTACTATTACTACCACTGTTACTACTGCTACTACTATTACTACTACTTCTACTACTATTACTACTACTGCTACTACTATTACTGCAACTACTATTACTACTACTGCTACTACAACTATTACTGCTACTACTACTATTACTACTACTGCTGCAAAGACTGCTGCTACTATTACTACTACTGCTACTACTACTGTTACTGCTACTAGCACTACTGCTACTGCTACTAATATTACTATTGCTGCTGTAATCCCTTCTGCAAACAAATTTACCCTTGGGTACTAATAACAAAACCTTGAACCTTGAACCTTGAACCTATTACTATTACTACTGCTACTACTATTACTAATACTACTATTACTACTAGTGCTACTACAACTATTACTGCTACTACTTCTATTACTACTACTGCTACTACTATTACTATTACTAATACTACTACTGCTACTACTACCATTACTGCTATTACTACTTCTAATATTACTATTACTGCTACTACTATCACTACTACTACTACTACTACTGTTACTAATACTACTATTACAACTACCATTACTTCTACTTCTATTCATTTCACAAAAGAAAAGAAAAAAAATAAAAAATGTATTTGAGTGAAAGTAAAAAAAAATCCCCTCAGGTAAAAACATGTTTTAAAAGATACACTCAATACACTCAGAAAGTAAAAGTACTTGAGTAAAAGTACTTAATTACCTCCCACCTCTGGTCTGGGTCTGGTCTGGGTCTGGTCTGGGTCTGGTCTGGGTCTGGTCTGGGTCTGGGTCTGGGTCTGGTCTGGGTCTGGTCTGGGTCTGGTAGTTGCTTAGTGCAGCCCTGTCTACAGAAATAATCCTGCTTTTAAACACAGCCTTTGTGTCATTATCTTCCTTTACCCACATCTTTTATTCCAAGTGACTTTTTCTCCCTCTCAGATGTAAAAAACAATGTCTACTGCTGCTTTTTGCCTCACATCTTTTGTTGATTTGTCCAAATGTCACCTGTACACTGCTGTGAACTCATTTGCAGCTGATTCTGTGCACCGCTCCTCTGAGACCGAGGCGTCCTGGATCTGCTCCCGGGGGTGAAGCCTTAAAGGTTTCAGAGTAAACACAAAGGAGACTGATATAATTGGCCTCTGTGGATGAAAATTTCAAATACACAGAGTACAGCCACCATTTAGAGATCGGGAGTTTTATATTATAAACAGTTCTGGGCAAGAGTTTTAGTGAAAATTTCAGGAAAGGTCAGTAATGGGACAATTTGCTGAATTTGGCTGTTGATCCAGATCACTGTTGTGGTCTAGGAGCATTAATTTTTCTTTTTTTTTTTCTCTCTCTCTCTTTTGTCTTTTGTTTATTTTGTCCTTTCTTCATTCATAGCCTTTCTTAAACACTTAAATCAGAACAAGCACACTTTCTTTCTTGCTCTAAATGAATTACTTTAGCAGAGGACTTGCTGTAAAATCCCAGGGGAGGATCTTGTCGACAGGTGAGAGCCAGTCTGGTTTGGCTGAAGCTAATTATATTTATGTATAATACTGCTGTCTGTCTGTGTGTCAGCATATTAACAAGTAAACACTGAATTTAAATGAAGACTTGGCCACTGGAGCAGATTAAACTGATTGAAATGTGCATAAATGTATTGCATTATCTGTAACTTCAGATAAACAAAGGTCTTTTTTATTCTTAAAGTGAATTTATTTTATTCTAAACATCCTGATGTGTAGAAAAACAAAACTAAATAAAACTAAGAAGCATATAAAATGGAAAGAAATGGTACCACACCCTAGATTTGGAGAAGCAGATGGGAGCAATGACCCAGCCATTGTGTTATGTAAGGCTGTAAATTGGGTTCTTTAAAACATTTCATAACAACTCACAAGGCTTTAAAAACTATTAAAAGTAACAACAGCTTAACATAAATTTACAAGCACTTCTATTATAAAGCTCTTTTTTTCTGTTTATTAATACATCTGCTTAACATAATGTCCCATCTGAATTTTTATTATGGCGCTATCCTCTCTGGAGCAACTATTTAAAGTGACATTAAAATTGTTCAAGGTTTACAATAAGATGTTAATTGATCCCATTTACAACAATACAGTGTTTTGTTGCTGTGGTATTGCTTCTGGGGGTTTTCTCTATTGTTGGGGATAAATTAACTAACTAAAAGTATTTACTGAAACTATCCCGAAGGCTGAGGATTTGCTGTGGCGACCCAAGAAAAGGAAAAGCTGAAAGGATAGAAAATTATTTGAACCTAAGTGAAATAATAATGAACAATTAAATTGGTATTGATTGAGCCCTGCTTTTTAAAAATACTTCAGTTTCCTCTGCTTTAAACTCTTTTCACAAAGTGCCAAGTGCTCTTTACTGATATTGACTGGAGTCAATGCCTTTTCAAATATATCTGCAGAGAAAGTAATCTGACATACTGAGTGGCAAACTCCCTTGAACCTTTAAAGTAAACCTTAGACTATGCCTTAAATCAATATTAAATGTCTTTTGGACATTGCTACGTTGCTGATTTAAAAAATACTGATTTTATTTATTTTTTTGTTAGGAAATTTTCAGGAAAGGTCAGTAATGGGCCAAGGGCACAATTATTATTTTTTTGTGAATCCAGATCTCTGTTTAGATCCAGGAGTGTTTTAAATGATTCTGTATCAGACTGAGAAATAAGGGTTTTGTGGCTCCTGAACTAGAAGATTTTGAGTTTGAGTCCAGGTCTGGGCACTGTATCTTTAACATCTCGAGACAGGACCAGTGCCTTGGATTTTTTTTGTGTGTGTGTGACAATTTTGTGTATTTTTGCACTTTGATACACCTTTCTTTCTTCATAACCTTCTTACAAATGTGTCATGTCATACGTCGTGTTTGATGGTCACCTAATTGTAAAACACTGTGCAGTTTATTAGTAAAGCCTATTGACTTACAGAGTGTTTCTGTTAAATGAATTGCAGCAATAAAACATCAAGTCGTCTGAGTATAACTTTATTCATCTTGTCATCTCCGAATGGTTGTCGCTGTGCCTGTCAGACTCGTTCAGATTTGTTGTCAGTCAATGCATTAGGTCTCCCTGCTCAGGGCTAACAAGTTCATCTCAATCTCAAATGTTAGGAAGACAGTGAACGCCTCGCTCCAAACACGTAAAACTATCACTGTTTCTGGTTTATATAATAGTTTAGCCACACATTTGGAGTAACTTGTTGCAACATCACGATGACACATCACTCTTAAGAAAAGACAAATTTGACCACAACAGGTACGAGCAGAAAGGTGGACTACATTGTGACACTGTCTAGAACTGGACTGCCCCACAAAGCCAAAGCACTGGACTTAAATATATTCCATCAATTGTTTTTTGAAAATCTTTTAACAAGGAGCAAAAGGTATCGCAGACTTTATTTTACTATTACAAAACTATTATCACTAGCCACATTTCATTTACTGATTTTTTTTCACATTTGAAATTATAAAAGGAGGTATTGTGCAAGTGAAATGAAGTGTTTTTTTCCACTGTAGTAGACACTGTAGGGCCTCATAGCCAACTATCTGTGAACACATTTTCTAGAAGATGGTGAGAACACAAAATTATTTCTTTGCCAAAAATTAGACAAAAAGTGTCATGAAAAGTGTGGTTGAAAGAGAACAGTAAAAGGACTGCAGTATGTGGATCTGGCATGATCTTTCTTGTCTGCATTAAGATAGAACTTCTGAAACATCTTTCCTGGTTTTCCGTAAAATAACTTTTATACTATGAGCTTTGCTTCTCACTTGTTAATGAATGCCCTTTCCTTTTTGAAAAATTTCCAAATTCCTTTCAAACTGAAAGCAAATGATAACTGTGTGATGGGAAAATAACAGTTCTCAAAATTTTGGCTATATAAATTGAAAAGTTTCTAAGTAAAAGTCATTATTTTTGCCTTGTCATTTTGAAGTTGCTCTCTAATTTGGATACCATCTTTCATAAAATGGACCAGATCAAGGACCAAATAGTGAAAGTTTTTAGTTTTAAACAAGAAGGAAATAAACAGTTTGATATCTTGTGTCGAAAGACAAAAAATGTGGTTTCTACAGGCTTTAACATTTACACCGTCAATACTTTGGCTTTGTCAGGCAGTTAAAACAACAACATACTGTACGTCTGTCATTTAGTCTTAAGCATTAGAAACAGTGGTTTGTTGAAAGCCTTTGATAAAGCACAGTGAAATATTCAAGTCAGTCTGGTCCTGTACATTTACCAACGCTCCCACAGTAACTGACACATAGATAAACACATTATTGTACTGGACTAGATACGTCAGACGGAGATGGAAGTGAGGATTTTAAGTGCAGCCTTTTTTCAGCACCCTGGACAGTTCCCCAGTTTCTCTCAGTGTATGGACTCATTCAGGCTGTGCTCACTGGGCGAACTCCTGCTCATGTTGGACAAACTTGCCATGAGCGACTTGACTTTATGTGCATAATAGTTCCTCAGGTTCACTGACGGCACCTCTTTGATCCCCTCATCAAAATCGCAGCTCCTCATGGCGATCTCCAGTTGCTTTTGTCTCTTGTAGAACAGCGAGAACTTATTGAAAATGAGCGTAATGGGAAGCACGACGACTAGGATGCCGGCCAGGATGCACGCTGAGGCGGTGAGTTTCCCCGCTATGGAGACCGGCACGACATCTCCGTATCCCACTGTGGTCATGCTGACTGTCGCCCACCACCAGCAAGCGGGGATTGTCGAGAGGTCTTCACTGTCCTCTTTTTCAACAGTGTAAGCCATGACAGAGAAGAAAGACACCCCCACAGCGAGGTAGAGAAGCAGCAGGCCCACTTCTTTGTAACTGTTCCTTAAGGTGGCCCCCAGAGAGCGGAGTCCCGTGGAGTGACGTGCTAATTTCAGGATCCGAAATATCCTCATGAGCCGTAACACTTGCGCCACACGTCCTAAGTTAGCTAAAGCTGGGGAGCTCTCAACGACGAGATTTATGAGCAGCGTTAGGTAAAATGGAAGTATAGAGACTAGATCTATTACATTTAAAGGGTGGTCAAAGAAATGCAAGAGATCTGGTGCCACTATGAAGCGTGCCAGTAGCTCCAAAGTGAACCAGCCAATCCCGAAATGCTCCACTATTTCAAAGCGGGGGTCCTCTCTGGGTTGGCCCTCACCGTTCAAGAGACTAAACTCACTCATGCTGTTCATACACATAGTAGCAATCGAGCCGAGGACTACCAGTATCGACAATATGCTGATGATTCGGCTGGCCACGGAGTAACCAGGGTTGTCCAACATAAGCCACACGCGCCTCCTTGCACTCCCCAGCAGCTGCTTGTCAAACTTAGACGCATCATTGTAAAACTCTAGCAGGTCATCGAAAGAAGAGGTGGTGCTGCCTTCGTCGCTCCTGTCCTCCCAGTCTACCCTGTCCTGGTCCATCTTCCTACAGTGGTACGCGCTGCTGCAACACGAGTCGATAAAAAACTCATTGATACCCCAGTATTCAATCTCCTGGCTGAAGGAGAAGATGCAAAGTTCGGCCATGACATGCAGGCGACCCGTGTTGTAGAAATTCAACACGTAAGGAAATAAAGCAGGGTTTCGGTCAAAGTAAAACTCCTTCTCGGTGTCGTCGTAGTCATCACAGAGCTCCAGGATGGACTCCTTTGACCGGCACTGGAGGAGCCGGGCCAGTCTGGTCTCAGGGAAGCGGGACAGAGTGTCGGACTGGAGACGTCTCTTAAATCCGCCCACATTGATCCGAATTGCTGCGTTATCATCGGTGCAAGAGCCACGTCCCGGTTCGGGCAGGATGTGTCCCGTCATGTCTACAAGCACAGGGAGAGAAGAAGAGAGGGGCGAGTGAAAAAGGAGGCAAATAAAGAAGCACAGAAAGAAGAGGAAAATCATAAAAATATGCAGACTTTGTTCACAAAACAATCCCTGCTATATAATACTCAAGTCTTAGATTAACAGAAATTGTAATTGAAATTGGTTTCTTTGTAAATTGTTATCTATCTGTGAGAATGGTTGATTATGATATTCAGTGGTCCTATAACCAACTCTTATAATGTAGTTAAGACAAAGACAAAACATCTATCCGCTTGTGTAGCCATATGAAAGAAGGAAATATTTCTGGGTGTTTAAGATTTAATTTAAAATGTGTATGTAGATGTATAAGGTAAGGACAGGCAGGAAATGGCCTGAGTTTAGGGACTGAAACCTGGATCCTTCAGCCACAAAACATGTGCTCCTCCAGGTGAGCTGCACACAGAGCGCCTTCAGATTTTGACAGTCTCTGCACAATAGATTTGGAGGAAAAAAATCCACCACAGCAGGGATGATTGCCATTGACGTGTGTGGTTATATTTTTTAAATGTAACATTAGTTGTACATTTGCTTTCTCTATAGGCTATATAAAGCCTATCGTGCATCTTTCCAAACCAGTGCTCTGTTCTTAAACCATGTGCTGTTTTCCAAACGTAAGACATTATTCCAGAGTGAACTCACTTTCAAACGTGCCCAAATCCTCCCACAGTCAGACGCGGCTCAACTCCAGCGATGCCATCGTTTGGATGGAGAAGTTGCGTTCGTAAACGCACAGACCTTTGTCTAGGCAGAAGCGTATTTTTCTTCCAAAAACAGTCGCGATATGAAACCTAAAGCCCGTAGGTGTAATGCTTCCCTCCCGAGATCTCCACGAGGCTCTGTGTGGTTGTCTTCACATGTTGTTGTCCGCACCTCCAGCAGCCACAGGTACCGCCACAGTGAACACACGGAGTCCTTACGGGATCAGAGATACGCCCTGGCAGCGGCTTGTGTCAGTGCGAGGGAATTCCTCTCTGTCTCTTTCTGTCTCTCCTCTATCTGTTGCTGCGCAGCAACACGTAGCTCGCGTGCACCGCCTTCTCTCACCGCGAGCCCAGCGTCACGCGGAGCCGAGGGCGAGGCGCAGCGCTGCGAGGATACGGAGTCTCCAACCAAAACTAAAGTGCGTCCACTCAGCAGCACAGACAGTATAAGCCCAGAGTGAATGTAAACGATGATAGGTTCACAGTAAAAACAAGATGAGAAAGAAGCGCTGAGAGTTTGTAAAAGAGATACTTAAGGATTTATGTGCGCTCCCAGGATGAGGAGGTAAGCTGATGAGGTATGTAGCCTACTATTGCTGAAAACTAAGTTAACACACGTGCATAAAGGCTGTAATGAGTCAGCTATCATTTACTTATTCCTTTCATTCACTCTGACGATTAATCTATCTTTTATCAATCCAAATTCTGTACAGTGTCTGAATACAATATAGCAAAAGATGGGCTACCACAGTGTCAGAATAAACTTACCCTTAAAAGTCCCAAGCCTCCAAGTCCCCTGGTACGCTGCTCCCTGTGTTTGCTGTTCTCTAGTTCACCACAATTTGATCAAATACTGTATTGTATTTATACATAACCTGTAGATCTGTATTATGAACCTGCTGCTTTAATAATATACAGAGCAGCTGGAGCCAGAGGGACATGTGCCAATAGCTGTTGCTGTTTCTAAAACTATGCTGATGCAGGAGCAGTGTGATGTTCTCATGTAAAGGTCTCCATTGATTCCCGAGTTCATGCTCATTGATTGAACAGCTCACTGCCATGCATCTGATCAACACACTTATGCCATCCAACCCCTGCCAATAGCTTCCTCATATCAAATGTTGTCCAGCTCTGTGTGTAGCTGTAGCAGATCACAAATTTATTTCATCCCAGGCACACACAAACACACAAAACCCTTTCAGATGTGTCCATGTCTCCATCATCAGCCGCCCCTTTTATCAGTTCATCACTAATAGGCCTGTCTGCTAAAGCCGGGCTGCTTTTAACTGGTGTGTTTTTCACTCGTCCCAATGAGAGAGAGAGAGATGAAAGCACCTTAGACAAATCCCCTTGGGGTTATGTTGGTGTTACTTTTACAATTAATTAACTATTTTTGGTTGATACGGAAGTAAGAGCAGTTGAATTCAAGGGTTGTTTGTGATTTGGTGGTACGCAGTTCTTTTTTTGTGATATAGGAGTCTTTTGTAGTTCAGGCCCTTAGCTTTGTCAGTTTTATTCTCAGTTTAGTCCTTGGATTGTTCTAGTTTAGTCCTGATTTAATCCTTGTATAGTTTTGGTATAGTCCAGGGGTGTCCAAACTATGGCCTGGGGGCCAAATGCGGCCCGCAGACTATTTTTTATTGGCCCTCGGACTTCATCCACAATTGGCCCAAATTGCCACAGGTAGCACTGTTTACTTCAAGGTTTGAAATGCAGGTAAAAAAATTAATTTGTGTGAGATGTACCTGGCATTAAGAAAGAAAAAATAGAAATTAATGGTTGGTGGCGCCAAAAAAAAGTGACATCTTTTGTGGTGATGCAAAATATGACGCCTCGACTGAGTGGCCCTCCTGCACATATATTTTTCAGTATGTGGCCCTCAAGGAAAAAGGTTTGGACACCCCTGGCATAGTCCCTTGCTGTTTTGTCCTTATTTAGTGATGCATTTCCCTAATTTATCCATTGGTTTAGATATAGCTTTGTCCAGATTTAGGCTCATTTTTATCTAATAAAGACAGCCCCTTAAAAGCCAAATATTCATTTTGAGGTGGTACTTGGTGTGAAAAGTTTGAGAATCACTGCTGTAGACCTTTCCACCACTAGGCTACAGCTACTTGACCAGCAGAGCACTTGTTAATGTTTTCTAACCAGTCTCTGACATTACACTCATAGTTGAGTGGTTGCCGTTTGCTAAAACCACCTTGTTTATTCATGTGCCTAATGCCTATTTCCTCCATAAAAAATATATTACAGTCTGTTTACTTCATAGCACCATTCTTTGAAACACAGCCGCAACCACTAAACTATAGGCACATTAGAGAAACCAGCTCACATTTACCAGCCATTATAAAAGGTTATAGCCCTATCACTTCATTCAGAGAAAGGCTTAAGTGAGAGCCATAATCTCAGCTCTTTCTCCTGTCATTTAACGGCTGGTATGAAATCAAACTTAGAGCCAACAATCTGCGAAAAAAAACTCCACTAAAAGACCACTAAATGCGATTTTATATTTGTCCAACTGTAAGGTAACACTTGTTTGGAAACATAACCGTCGGCTACTGGCACTGTTTACTTCTTAATAGGATTTTTCCTCCCAGGCAGCCGATCCATTAATATTTCAGCAGATTTTTTCCCAACAATTGGAGCTTGACACAAGTGAAGAAGCCCAGGAGGCGCTGCACAGATTGGCTCTTTACTGTTGAGTCCACATGCAGCCACGCAGTGGAGATAGTCTTCCCCTGTGGCATTTTAGGGGAATGATATTAAAATAATAAAATTTGAAACACTTAAAGACTGCAGCAAGGTCAAGAGTAACAAAATACTTTAACTCAATTATTTTAGTAGGACATTTCTGAAGCATACATTTACTTGTGTACATTTTAGAGAGAAAACAAGCTCTTAGACAATAATTTTCAAGTCTCAAGTGGCAAAGGGTCGTAATTAAAAAATAGTAGTAATACTAAGTAGTAGTAGTATCTATTGTAATAGAAGGAGTAACAGTGGTGGTGGTGGTAACAGAATGGTAATAGTATTAGCAGTCCCACTGACAGGTTTGCCAGGGCCCAGGGCAAAAAGGCTTCCTATGGGCCCATTATAATGGAAAATACAAGAGGAGGGACCATTTCTGGGCCCCTCTGACACTGACCCAAATTTTACAGTACAGTATTATCACTATATTAAGTGTACAATATTGTGACATGCTCACAATGTTGTAGAAAAGCTCACAATAACAAAACTTATTCTCTAAAATTGCCTTGTTGAGCCTTTAGGGATTTAGTTATTGTGATATTTCAAAAGATTAGGACTGAAAATGTGTTTAATAACAATAATTTTGTCATGTTGGCTGCACTGAAATGGAACAAAGGATCATTGTCGATGTTGTTCCCTCTGCTTTTTTACCATTCTGCTGCAAGTCCGCAACAATACTGCAAGATATTTGATATTGCAATATAAGAATATTGTCAATATTGTTACATTTATTTATTCTGCCTAGGTAATAAAAAAATCCTGCCGATATATAAAACCAAATTTTACATTTCTTTAACAAATAAATTGTGGCTAGTAAAGACTAGCACTAATTGGCTAGCAACTTTTGACAAATACTAGTCACAGTGGCCAGTGAGCAAAAAAGTAACTGTCAAGCACTGAACAGCACACATTTTGAGAAATTTTCCACCTCTGTTGCCTCATATACTCTATCAGTCTCTTTGTTTTTGCTTTTTTAATATCACCGCTCTTTGCACATCAATTAATATCAAATCAGTCATTAGATCTTGAAAAGACCAAAGAAAAGCCATTGGCCTTTTACATTGATTTGTCAGTAATATGAAAGGTCATCTTCACTCTGCAGATGTATAGACAACAGTGAATTGTATGTTTATATATAATAAACACATATATTGATCTATTGATTTAGGGCTTTTCAGGTGATAAGCATGATACACAAAACAGTAATTTACCTTGTCACACACCAGCTGCATCACAGACACTCAGGAGGGGCTTGGTCTCTTTTGTGTCTGGCATTTTAAGAAAAGGAGAGATCCAATCATCAAACTAAGCTACATCCAATTATCACAATGAAAACGTAAACAAGGTCTATTGTAGTTTGACTTTCCACCTCTTTTCACCTCTTGTTTGTTGTGGTGGCCCCAGAAGGGAAAAGCCCAAAGGAAAGAACAAGATTTTGAAACAAGTCATAACCCCTTTAACATATCCAACTCTGTGCTATAATTATCACAATCCCTCACCATCACATGTTAAGATTATGTAGGATTGGAGAAGCTTAACCACAGCCTTGAATGTATGTGCTCCCTCTCTACTTATTGTAATCATGTGAATTTACAGATTTTGTTATTAACGCCTCTCACGTGTTTATCTCTGTATATGTGGGAATATTTTGACTATAATCCTATTAAGTCTATGATTGCACTCACCCTGCATGCTATGAAGGTCTTACCAGCGACACCCATGTGATTCACTGATATTTAGAGCCAGCATTTGTCATTATTTCTGTCATATTTACCCCCAATACTACAGCAGATTTGGTTGGCGCTCAAGTGTCACAGTGGCTTACGTTACAGGCGGAGTTTATCTTCTACCTGCTGAGAAATGTTCATTTTCTGGTGGACGGATATCTGATCCAGGTGGAAATAAAAAGGGTTTTTTCCACACTACAAGCTCCTGCTCTCCTCAATAACATCAGTGACAGTTCCAACAAACACCTCCACACATTTCTTTATTGCAGGAGAAGCTAGATGTTTGCAATGGTGTGTTATCAGGGATTTGTGTGGGATTACTGAGGTCTTGTATTTTAAAGCAAAACTAAGTAGTAACTGGACTTTAAAATAATGTTTTGAAAGCAAGACAAACTGCCTGACCCATGAGCATTTTGTCCTCTGTCTCCATGTAACTCAAGGGTTTAAATAGGTCACAATGAGCTGCTAGTAAAGCTAAGTTAGCTGTGAATGCTAATTCTTGACATTCTTTTTGTTGATACTTGTGACCTGGACTTGGACGCGTGTTGCACCTAAGTCCCTACTCTTGTACCTTAAAGACTCGGGACTTGGCTCTGATTTTTGATTTGGGACTCGTGAACAATATGAGTTCCTCACAGCCTTATTACCGTATAACATGTCAGTACGGTTTCTGTCACTTGTCAATGTATGGGCCTCTTTGTTATGATTAGAATTGTCCTATTGCTGTATTTTAAATTTGTAAAAAATAAATTTGTGCAGAAACTGTGGCTTGCGACTTGACTTGGAGTTAAAGACTTGAGACCTGTGGTCAAAAACTACACAACCTTTTCTGTTGCTGTATTAATTAGGCTTTTGGAGTCTTATCAACCAAAGAGGGACCAGGCTAGAGAGAACAAAAGTTACACTGTGCTGCTTTAAAATATTTTTTTTGGCAGAAACACTGTTATCTCTTGATTATTCCCCTGATGCACTGACCACAGTCTTATTCATTATTTTACCAAAAAGTTCTGAATTTTACAGTGGCTTTGTGGAGAAGAGCCTTTGTAACTTTTTATTTTCTTTGGTCTCGTATCCCACATGTGCTTAAAAATCTTGACTGCTGCAAAAAAATTCATGCAATGGGTCGCTGCTGCTGCTAGTAACAGTTTGTTGTCTTGTCTGCCTGTTAAATCCTCTCGCTTTCTCCCACTGATCAAAACACGCCTGTATTGGTGAACTGGGACCCTATGCTGCTCATTGTGTGTCACTAAATGTTCTGCCAGTGAATGTCCAAAAACATCCACACAGTTTCAAGCCCCATTTTCCCCTTTCAACCATTGTGTCTACCAGACCAGAGTTGACTTGTTAGGAGTTTCAGTGCTCAGCTTTTTTAATCCTGGTTATTATTTTAATTACATGATATTTAAAAAAGTACCATAAAGAAAACCAAAATAAATGAGGTCCAATAATCCAGACTGAACCATTGCTCTAAACTCTCTTGACAAACTGGGACAGCTACGCATGCCCAATTTAGTCTGACCTACTGACCTTTCAACCTGCATCTCTCTGCATGGAGGAGACAATATCAATAGATGTAGAGAGCAAGCTAACAAAACTGTCAAGGCCTATTCTGGAGGTCTGTTGTTCATGATTTTATGCAGAATTTTAATGCATCTACCATAGATTTATGTTTTTGTTTTGTTTTTTGCACTTTGGTTCACAGACAGCCAGAGATATAAAAGAAAGGTCACTAGAGACTGAAAAGTATGTCCATACAGTAAGTTTAGTAACAAAGTTAAAGAGTACAAGGAGCAACTTAGAGGTTAAAGCTGTAGGCAGAGGACTGTGTGGACGAAGAGAAGTACAATGACAGAAGAAAAGAAGAAAATAAAATCACAAAAAACAGGAGGATACAAGCAGTTTCAAACAAGACAGGCTGAGTTTTTTCTTTGTCTGCTTTTACAAGTCCACTTTATTATATTCTTCTGCTGTCTGTCTATTAGCTCTTGATGATTTGGTTTTTAATTATATACTGATGTTAGTATTGTTTGTGTCACTGCAGATATCTGGTCTCATAGAGGATAATTATTTCCTACAGCTTTATTGCATCTACACAGACCTTAATAAACAGCCTATAATTCAGTTCAATGAAGCCTGTTGTTCAAATTACATAATGAATCTAACTTATTTATGCTTAGCATTTATAATCTCAAATGTATTGCATTTAAATATAATATTTTTAAATGTCCATTATGTAGCAGACTGTTGTCAGATTTGATTCCTGTTACTTTTTGTTACTTTGAAGGCAATTGGTCCCTATCATAAATTAATAGACAGTTTTATTACAGTGACTCATTCACAAGAGCTCAACCAGACACAACAGACAGAGGAAATAAAGTGGAGAGCTTCATATAATAAATCATATAATAATAAATCATATAATATAGTGGTATACCAATACACAAGAAAGTGTTTTTGCATATAAAGAAGATAGATCTCATTCATCTTCTTGTGCTTATTCATGTTAGGGGTCGTTTGAGCCTGTCCTAGCAACGATAGGCCTTAGGCAGGGTACACACTGGACAGTAGTCAGTCAGTCACAGGGATGACACACTGAGAGACAACCATTCACATGAGCAAGTCTTTAGACGGTGGAAGGAAAAACGCGGACAGAATCAATGTCAGAGAGAGGACATACAAACAGAGAGATTGTTATTTCGGACATCCTGAGACGATCTCCTTACTGAGAGACAGGAGTGAACCCTAACTAGTTTTCCACGCCATACACCCCAAGATATACATTACAGTATTACTTACTTACAATACTTATAATAAAAAATACTATACATATTACTGTTATAATGGAACTGGCTAAAGTCTGCTTTTTTACCACAATTAAAACTTTGTCTTTGTATGCCTATGGTATGTTACAATCACAGTGTCTGGTCTTTGTCTTTTCTTTCATCTTTTCTCTTCTGTGAGAGACCTTTTGTCCCCTTTACCAATGTTTTTATCCATATAACCAAATAATCCTAAATTGTGACCTAAATCTTAAACTTATGTTCCCTTTAGAATAGCAACACTATATTTCCAGAAGTATTAGCTCACCTGCCTTTACACACATATGAACTTAAGTGACATCCCATTCTTAATCCATAATGTTTAATATGACCCAGCCTTCGCATCTATCTCTGGACGAGAACATCAGACACAGATGTCTGACGTTCTCATCCAACGTTAGACACTGATGTTGGATGAGAAGGCCTGGCTCGCAGTCTTTGCTCTAATTCATCCCAAAGGTGTTCTGTCAGGTTGAGGTCAGGACTCTGTGCAGGTTCAGTCAAGTTCTTCCACACCAAACTCACTCATCCATGTCTTTATGGACCGTGCTTTGTGCACTGATGCAGTCATGTTGGAACAGGAAGTGGCCATCCCCAAACTGTTCCCACAAAGCTGGGAGCATGGAATTGTCCAAAATCTCTTGGTGCTGAAGCATTCAGAGTTCCTTTCACTGGAACTAAGAGGCCAAGCCCAGCTCCTAAAAACAACCCCACACCATAACCTGAATTCAGGTATTTGGGTGGGTGAGTGAATGCTTTTGGAAATCTCTGTCCTACCTTTTGTTTTGACTGTATGGCGTCTTTGCTGTCATACATTGATTAAAACAGGTTTATAATCTCTCCATCTTAGAAGCATACCCAGACTTGAATGGTCAATACTACCATGATGTTGAGTGTCCACTGTATCTGGCCTCCAGGTCCCATACTGATGGTAAATAAACTTCTCCTGCCTTAGACATCCAGATCCTCAAGCCTCTCCTTTACAACTATAGGACAAGACTAAATTCTCTCACAAATGGCATCCATAATATACATTGGTAAAGGGGACAAAAAATTCTCTTACACCTTTTAGCAAGCAGTGAGTCACATCTTGTTTTTTCATAAGTTTTTGGCTGGATGCCCATTCTGACTCAAGGCTTGGTACAGGCACAAAGAGTAGACTGGCTTGAGACAAATTGTGACTCCTTATGGCTGTATTAAAATAGAAAATAATAAGCTAAAATGGATGTATTTTGCCCTGAATGAAGTCGCTGCATTTCTTGTTATTGCGTCGCTGGCATTAAGGCTTTGTCAGACTCACAAACTGTCAGAGAGAGCCATTAGTTTAGTCACTTCACTGGACACAAATGTCTTAATGGGCTGGATAATTTAGACTGAAAAAGCCTCCCATTCAATAAATAGTGGATTTGAATGAAATGCATGATAAAACTGTCTATAAAGTCTCTGCCACTCACATGTTTAATTCAAAAATCGACTTTCTATTTTTAAAAGCAGACTGAGAGAAAGCCATAAGAGCAAAATGGACTTGGAAATGAGGACGACAAAGCCAAATGTGAACAGAAACGTGGAATAAAAAACATACAGTGATGTCTCCTGAAGACTGAGGTGGAGGCTCAGCTGACTGTGTAGGAGTGTTTTGTGTGGACTAAATCTGTTTCTTGTATCTTCTGCTCCACTGGCTTTATCAGTCTCTTCTCTTCGCTCACATCTTTATATATTTCCCCCAGATTTCATACCCTTCTTATTATTTGCTTTTTCTGCACTGTCAGTGTTGAATTAAATCCCAAAAGAGGTTCAAAGAATATGCTGAGCCCAATTTTAGCAGAAATATCAAAGTGTATGAGATGCCAGGCCAGGAGCTTTAATCATTAGCAGAAGGAACGAAACTATATATTTTTACTCAGGTTAAGAGTGTTGGTGTACTTTTGGAATACATTTTCTGAAACATACTTATTTTTGGAAATAAAAATGTTTTTCTTTATTTATTCTCTTAACCTTCATGGCAAAGTGGGCAATGCCTTACAACCAGGATGTTTTGGGTTTGATCTTAAAGTACATTCTAGTAGTAGTAGTAGTAGTAGAAGTAGTAGTAGTAGTAGTAGTAGTAGTATTGGCAGTAGAAGTAGCAGATGTACTAGCAGCAGTAGTATCAGCAATGGTAGAGGTATTAATAGCAGTACTAGTAGCAGTAGGGTAGTAGTAGTAAAAATAATGGCTGTAGAAGTAGTTGCAGGGTAGTACTAATATTAGTAGAGTTGTAGTAACAGTAATGGCAGTAGTAGTAGATACAGGTTAATACATGTAGCAGTAAGGTAGGAGTAGCAGTAATGGCAGTAGTAGTAGTTGCAGGTCAGTACTTGTAGCAGTAGGGTAGTAGTAGCAGTAATGGCAGTAGTAGTAGTTGCAGGTCAGTACTTGTAGCAGTGGGGTAGTAGTAGCAGTAATGGCAGTAGTAGTAGTTGCAGGTCAGTACTTGTAGCAGTGGGGTAGTAGTAGCAGTAATGGCAGTAGAAGTAGAAGTAGTTGCAGGGTAGTGCTTGTACCAGTAGGCTAGTAGCAGTAATAGTAACAATAATGGAAGTAGAAGTACTAGCAGTAGTTTCAGGGTAGTACTAGTAGCAGTAGGGGAGGAGTAGTAGTAGTAGTTACAGTAATGGCAGTAGAAGTAGTTGTTTCAGGGTAATACTGATAGCAGTAGCAGCAATTGTAGGGGTAGTATTAGTAGTAGTAGTAGTAGTAGTAGTAGTAGTAGTAATTAGATTCATGAGTGCAATTGCAAAAACTTGCGACTTTTGTACTTTTTTACTTGTTCTCAAATATTAATTTTGTTGACTACTATCACTTCTACTTGAGTATAATTATTTTTAAAGTATCAGTACTTTTACTTGAGTACAGCTTTTCAGTACTTTATCCAGCTTTGGCCATAGCAGTCTCTCAAATCTATTTCTAACATAAACCAGTATTTCAGTAGGTCAGTATTTTGAGCAGAAAAAGTTAAAGTTGGGTATAAATTCAGATGCAGTTGTGTCTCCTTCACACCGCAGTAATCACGGAGAATAAGCTGCAATGATTACGGCAGAGCAGCGGCTGATTCAGGGCCAAGAGCAGACTCTGAGTGAATGAGATGAATGCAGATGTGTGCGCCAGATGATGCGGTTTGAAGTTCTTTACACTTAACAAACTCAACACCGTTCTGAAGATGCTATATTATACAGCTGTAGAGGAGAGGAATCTTGTTCATTTCTCACAGCAATTTTGTCATAAAGACAGAAAACAGCAAGATATTTAAATTATTTTGTGTTTGTGGATTAGAGATTTATGGAAACAGAACCAACTAATGCAGAATGAACTATCTCAGGGCAAAAGTGGATAGACACACAGCCAATAAAAAACGTGCATAAAGCTCACCCATTTTATTAATAACGTTAAATAGGTCTGACAAGATTTCTAAAACAGTGCAAAGGGCTGAAGGGTGAAAGGATTAGTTTGAGGAGAAAAAAATGTGTAGTTAATGGGAATGATTGGTGTGGAAAGAGGACCACTGGCCACAGGAACTATCACATGACTTTCTATTTGCCACTGTGCAATGGAAAATGATCGACATTTTTCTTTGAGTCTGCACTTGGCTCCAGCCTCATGTGATCAGAAACAGAGAAGCTGTGTGACTGAACTAACCCAAGGTTTGGTGGTGTTATGAAGGTGACAGTAAAATAATTTAGGTTCTGTAAAAAGTGGGTCACAATATGGTCAGTGATAAAAAAAAGTCCAGCTGAAAACCACTAGAATAAATCCATGTTCACTAGTTTTCATTTCATTCCATTTATTATTTGGTTCAGTCATGTTCACAATTGTTTGTAGTCTTTATTTCAAGATAAAATAATTTTCCATCTATTTGTTATATAATCAAAAAGGAGCATAGGGAAGTTATTAATGTTTTAAAGTTGTTCTGGCAAAAGGATGTCTAAAATCGAGTTTTCTTCTTCTGTCTTGATCTGTGGATTTAATTACAAAGTTTATACAGTTGGAGATAACTGAGAGCGTCTCACTTTATACATTATGATGAGTGTCTGTAATTTTATAAGATCTTGTAATTTTAGTAATCTCAATTGAGTAAATAACTGGTTAGTGTGTTCTCTTGGATGTACTTTATGAATAATTCTTACTGCTTTTTTTGTAGTGTTATCAAAGGCTTGACAGTTTTAATGAAGAAGAGAGAGAGGATTGAATAATCACATGTTATTCAACCACACATAAAGGTCATTTGAGATAAAATAGCATCAAGTCAAGGCCAGATACTGTCTCTGTGTTAATTAACACAATGTACCACTGCCTACACCTGTGTCTATCCTGGGAGAGCCTGCTGATCTAGTGGTAAGTACTGTTATCAAAGCAAAAGACTCCTTTACTTTAATTAAAACAATCAGGTCTGGGACACGTACAAGAAAATAACACAACATTGAATTCCTCCTGAGTTTTCTCTGTAATCTGCTGCCCTCTGTGCTCCACTGTGTCCTTGAGCCCACTGTTGTCTGTCTTTGAGACCGCTCCAGATCTGAGCGGTGACCCTGGGAGGATAAGACCGACCTCTGGCTCTGATTCTGTTCACCTCTGCTTTAGCCCTCTCTTCTATTGTAGACTCTGATGTTTTTTTCCTCACGGTCGCTCGACGGCCTCACAGTTTCAATAAATGCACTTTTTTTTTTCTTTTTTTTCTTTTTCCACAGTGTATGGCTTTGCATTCTCTAACAGCAGCACAAGCAGAAGTCAATAAGGTTTACTGCGACAAATACTGCCCTGTAACTTTGTAACTCTTGCTTATAAATTAAACTTTTCATAATTGTATACCTATATATTATGCTATATGTTGTTTGTTTGAGTCTGTCTATGTTGATGTCTCCACGTTACAAGTTTTAATGCTTAATGACTTTTGATCACACTAGTTTGTTACATACATTGGCAGCCTTGTCTTAAATGCATTAAAGCTGTTTTAATTGAGCCCCCACAATTGAGAATTTGTTAAGTCTGAAGATTTGAGATTAAACAGAATATTATATGCTTTTATTCATATTT
The DNA here is from genome assembly GCA_020698575.1 of Bostrychus sinensis. Classification (NCBI taxonomy): domain Eukaryota; kingdom Metazoa; phylum Chordata; class Actinopteri; order Gobiiformes; family Eleotridae; genus Bostrychus; species Bostrychus sinensis. The sequence goes on from CM036247.1 coordinate 13,018,304, forward strand.
TTAAACCATTCGTGGTTGCCTCTAAAACACCATTGCACATTTTACAACCTTTACAAACATTATCACTTTCTTTGTTTTGTGTGATGCCATTTTACTGCTAAAAAATTAAAACAGCTGTGAGAAATCAGTGGAAACAGAGCTGTACACCATTTTTGGATAAATGACTGAGAGCAGACTGAATGCAGAGGGCTTGCTGATTGTTCAGTGCTTCCTGGAGTCAACTGACTATAAATTATTTTAGGTTATTGGACAATATTGTTTATTGTTAGAGCTCTGTTACAGCAAGACTCGTCGTTTAAGCAACAGGGTGACATATTTTACAGAAGCAAAACAGCATTGCACACTCAGTCATACCACATGTGAAAGCATTTATTTGATAGCGTTTCTGCGAAGCTTCTTCTGATCATTGAATCATTCTTTAGTCCACAGTGCATTTTTTTGGAGACCTACAGGTTGTTGGAACCCTTCCACCTATTGGACATGATCATAGCAATCTGGGCCTGTCTCCTAAAATACATTGTGGTCTAAAGAACAATACAATGATCTGAAGAAGGGTTAGCTGAAACATTATCAGATAAATGCTTTGATATATGGAATAACTGAATGTTTGATGCTGTTTGTTTTCCAACTTCTGCACCCCACATAACATTATTTTTTACCTTCCTTTTCTTATTTTACAGATGAACCATAAAAAATTTTTCAAATCTCACACAATTTGCACAAAAAATCCAATAAATGTATCAGTCATCACATTAAACTCACCCTTTTAATGAAAACACAGACTCTTAGGCGTATACATTAAAGAAAAATGTATATAAATAGCTGTGAGAGGGGCACACTTTCTGCAATAAGCTGCAGCCTCATCTGCGCAGGATAATATTGTTTATGTTGAACTCAGCAGAACAAACATTCATTCATCATTCATCTTTTCACAAAAAGGAAACGAGATCAGTGAGATCCCGAACAAGACAACACATCCAACAACAGAGTATCCAGATGAGTTCACTCTGTTGACCCATATCTACAATAGAGACCACATCCTGTCCCTGTGATGTGGGCTGTCTGGTTTGCATATTACTTGTTATGATGATTCATTTTTTTTGTCTCCTATTCACAGTCTGTGTTTCCCAAACAGATGCAAAATACACGAGCAACACTAAAAACACAAACACAATGAAACACCTGCTGCTGGTGAGAGCCTGAGTCTGACACTGTTGCTCACACTCGCATTATAAATCAGAAGTGTTGTTTTCTGCTGGCCGGACTGAACACACAGGCCTGTTGTTATTATTGTGTCCAGCAGGAGGCAACGTCTCTTAAAACCCACCAGGGCAATTGTCTTTCTAAAGCATCCAGTTCCAGAATATGCTCATGTGCCACATAGGCTTACAAGGTGAACAAAGAAACTGTGTAGATCAGATATATTTGTGTTTGCCAATTTGTTTTTGCCAGTCCTCTTTTAGAAGCAATGCAAGAGGCTATGTGTATTTCCCTACAGCCGCCATTCCCAAAGTCAATAGTGTCGTGGCCCCCTTAAATTTCCTAAAATCCCATGCGGACCCCCAGCTATGGAACTTCTCTCTATTCAAAAGACTATGACAAGTTTTTCTCCATATATTTTAATAAAAACATTACAAAAACACTGACTGTTGGCTAAAATTTGTTTTAAAGTAATATTTTAAAACAAGTATATAACTGTAATTAATTTCAAATGAGATTTTTTTCTATGTAGCTACTTAATGTTTTTAGGTATTTAATATTTTCATTGACTTTTTACATTTTTTATGATTTATTTGTTGTTATGGACTAAAACCATGTGTCTAAGCTGAAGAATGAATTGAAATTAAAATATCAACAGCCTCTGGGGGGCCCCTGCAGTATCTTCGCGGACCCCCAGGGGGCCCCAGACCCTGCTTTGGAAACCACTGCCCTACAGTTTAATTATAAACTTCTAAATGACCTTGACAAAAAGATTTCAGAAAGTTTTTGCCTCAGACTGCAGTGTTATGTTTTTTCCCCTAAGTTTACCAAATCTGCTAAATAAAAAAAAAACAGGCAACACTTTTTAATTTTTTTTAATTATTTTTATTTTTTTGGACACATAGCCATCTGTTTTGTCCTCAAAAGTAAAACATTAAAAAAACAATCAAAAAACAAACAAACAAAAAACACAACTTCTATCTACTGTATAGCCTCTCAGTGATGGTGGTAAGTAACTAGATACTTTTATTCCGGTAATTTAGTTTTGCTGAACATTTACTCAGACAGTAGTTTTGAGTACTTTTCAGATAAAAAGATTTTACTTTTTAAATGTTTTTTTTTAATCCCTTAGTGAGTAAAAGTAGTTTTGACTGTGATAGAAAAGTGGATAATAGCCTAATATTTGTAGTAGTAGCAGCCTAGCTATAGCAGTGTTAATAAAAGTAGCAGCACTAGAAATAGTAACAGAAGGTTAACAGTAGTAATGGTAGTTGTTGTAGTAGCAGCAGTAGTAATTGTGGTAGGCCTAGTAGTTGTAGTAGAAGCCTAATTTACTAGCCTACTTTAGTTTTAGGCACTTCTATGTAAGTAATATTATTTTAAAGTAACAGTACTTTTACTTGAGTACATATTTTGAATACTTCTTCCACCTCCACCTGGTGCGTGTTACCTTTAGGTGCAATTGGTTACCTGTTCATTTCGGTCGCTTCCTTGTCTCTAAATAAATGTTGAGCCGGAAAAAAATATAAATTAAGTCCCGCTTATTTTTATTTATCCAGCATACATTCATGTTACAAGCACAACTAAATCATTGTTTTGTTTTGTTTTGGGGTTTTTTCCATGTCGAGCTATTGTTTGTTGATTTACGACAGCACGTGAATCCACCACAAAGTACGGTCCTGTCGCGCGTCAATAGACAACTTTTCCTCCCTGTTTCCACTGAAAAGGACAAAGACGTGGGACGAACGGGATGGCATAAAGAGGGCACCGAGATGTGAGGACAGCGGAGGTCGTGACTGGAGGATTTTTAAGGCCCTTATTTCGTTAAAAAATAAAATAAAATAAAAAAACATGGATAATTCAAGTTCGTCTACCACGGCTACTCCAGTGACACCTGATGCGTTCCGGGCGGAGATTCTGGAAAACCCACTTCAGGTGCGTTTCATATGCTTATTACACTTTTAGACACATTTAAGCCACTTCTATCCAAAACTATTATTGATGTGTCGTTAAGCATGCAGTGTCTAAGCTACTGCTAAGTTGTGTTTGGTTTGTCCACGCCTGTATTCTTAATAAAGCGCGTCTAACCTGTTTCTGTGGGCTGTAGCTTTTCTGCATCATTAAACAGAACGAGTAAAGAGCAGCGGAGGAAAGTAAATACGAGATACTTTTATTTAAGCAACGTGAATAAAAACTGAGGGAAAAAAATTAGCTATACTCTTGAAAGTATTTTTTTATTTCTAAATGAGTAAAAGTTGTTTTGACCTCACAACAAAAGGTCCCTGGTTTGATTCCAAGTTTGGGTACAGAGTAGGAGTTTTTGCATAGGAATTGTAGCAGTAGTTGTAGTAGCAAAAGCAGTACAAGCAAAAGTAGTAGTATTGGTGGTGGAGCAGTAGTAACCGTAGTAGCAGTAGTAGCAGTAGTAGTAGTAGTAGCAATAGCAGCATTTTTTTTTTAAATTCTTGCTTTTGCTGATGGAGGGTCCAGTGGAAGGGATGATGCCTGGTACAGTCTTTGTGACTGTTTGTGCCCTTGGAGGTTGTTACTGGGCTGTATAAACAAACTTGATTGAATTAAACAGTGGCAGTAGCAGTGGTAGTATCTGTGATTACAGCTGCAGTAGAAGTAAATGTTGCTGTTTAATTAGGCCTACTTCTAACCTTTAATGATAAAACTACAATAAACAAATAGATAAATGTTATTCATTACTTTCTTACTTCTGCTTGAGTAATATTATTATGAAGTAACAGTAGTACATTTTTAAGTTCCTTCTCCGTCTCCAGTAAAGAGAAAGTTTTGTCCTTTACCTTTGAGAAAGCCCCTTTGGTCTCATTAGGTAACGTAGCACTAATGCCTGCGAGGAGATTAAGTTAGTCTGTAAAAAAACACTCCAAGTCTGAAGGTAACCTCAGTCCCTGAAGCTTTTTGGATAATGAGACTCAGATCAGGAGCCAGACAGCACTGATCTATTGGTGTTGGCACCTGTCACAACTATTTTCTAAAGTGATCATGACGAAATCATTGCACTGAAAGGATCCTTTCTTTTCATTTGCACTTTCAACTTTGAAAGTGGCCTCCTGGACTCTGTTTGAATTAAGTATTTATTCACAATGTGTCCCTGTGTGAGTGTGATCCACTGCTCTGTCACAGTGGCTGCAAATGTGGCTACAGCTACATATATATTATTTATAAGTGTCTAAATGAGTGAAAGTATTTTTTATGTCAAGTTGGTAGTAGTGGGAGAAGGAGTAGTGGTATTGGTAAATATTGGTAGTAGTAGTAGTAATAGAAGCAGTAGTAGCATTAGTAATAGTCAAACAGCAGTGCGGGTTTGATGCCCGGCTCAAGCCAATAAACTCCATGCCCTTCTCCTGTTTACTGTTTTAATCTAATCACTCTGTCTCTATGAGAAAAAAGAAAAAGAAAAAATAAATATTTCATTTTTCCTGTTTCCTACATTTTTATTATATTTTTATATTTGTATAATCAGAGATTTAAAAAACACAAGAAAATCCCAAACTACAATGTGGAGAATGCTCTATTTCATGTTTTTAAATTTGTCGACAGGAATGTATAGGTGTCTGTATTTTCCAGAAGACATCTAGTTTAAACGCTTTTAACTCATGAGCCAGTGTCTCTGGAGAAATAATAGAGGACACCTGAGTCAGCCATAAGTCCCGAGTGGGTGCCTGGGGACTTGAACACTTGAAAAAGAAAGAAAATGTCTTGCTAAGGACATTATATGATAGTACAAAACATAGTACAACATAGTAGCAGCGTCAAAAGCATGATTGAATGATTTGGATTGTTTTGGTCAACATATATCACTTTAATAAGTACAAAGCACTATTAAATAAATACATTAATAAAAAAAGGAATAGGCTCAAGAAAAAGAGTGTCATGTTCAACAAAGACAATCACGGTGTCTTTGTTAAGCAGAAACTTATTTCTACTTAAAGCCGATGTAAGTTTTTATAATTGCATTTTTGCTTTTTTTTTTTTTTTTTTTTTTTTTTTTTTGTGCCAGTAAAATATCTTGAGTCAGTATTTTGTAATGCTTTTGACGCTTTGTAATTTCTGGTAAAAAGTCTCATATTGAGGTCACCCCAAAAAATACAGCAGTTGCTCCAGTTTGTTATGAGTTACTGTAACCAAATTTCATATAAAAAGGTGTAAAAAGTGGGTAAACTATTGCATGAAGATACGAGGTTAATGTAATCCTCCTTTGCTGCTGGCAGATGAAACTTAACTCAGTGTTGTCAATGTAAAGTAGTTCTTTTTTTGAGATATTTTTAGCCGAACTGTCTCCCATCACCCGCCTCCTTCACCTCCTATAGAAACCGAACACGTAGTCTTAGTAACAGCGTGTGCTAACTTTTCAGCTCATTGTAGCCCGTCTGGCTTCTGAGCTCATCTTCTAGAAATCTGGAATTGGCTATACACCTTGTTCTTAAATTTGCTTTGGGACTCTTCAGAATATAATTTATTTCTAATGGTTCCAATGGATTTTATGGACTTAGGGTCAAAAAAGTTGGAAAAGAAGAAAGGAAAGGTGCAAAAATGGTGGTAAGGCCAGCAATGTTGTATGAAATAACAGTGACACAGAGGAAAAGCCAGGAGGCAGAGCTGGAGGTAACAGGGACAGCTTATGTTAGATGTTTTGGAGTTGAAGTAAGAGAGGCCAGACTGAGATGGTTTGGACATGTACAGAGGAGGGAGATAAAGGAGGATGCTGAGGTTAGAGCTGCCAGGTCAGGAGGCCTGGAGGAAGACAAAAGAGGAGATTAATGGATGTAGTTAAAAGGGACATGAAGTTATTTTGTGTGAGAGAAGGAGATGCAGACGAAAAGGTTCATCCGTGGCACATGATTTGATTTGGCAACCCCTGAAAGGAACAGTCCAGAGGAAAAGTTCACTTGATGATAAGTAGCTTTGAAAAAATAAAGGCCAGAACATTATACATCTGTTTAGGACTTCTACAGTGGAGCCATTGTCGAGACGCCTCTCATTCATTCTGTGGTGCTCTCTGTCCTTCTCTCCCTGTTTGACTAAAGTCACACAGAGGAAACATTGCTATATCAAGGCAGATCAACAATGACTTTACAGATAAGCATGTAGGGAATTTGAATCTGCATAAGAGTAGGAGGGCAAAGGGCTGCAAAACACACGCTAATGAAAAACAAGCAACAGCACATTGCATCAAGACTGTTATCATGGAAATTGAAGAGAAACAGCCACATTATTCAACATTATCTTGAAAAGTTATGGGGCCATGCAGCATGTATCCGTATATAACAAAAAAATTGCCACGTGTAATGAGCTGAAATTAGCAAGACAATAAAACTGGTGAGTGCTTTCCTCAGTTCAATTTAAAAACTCGTTATCCCCTGGAGAAAACTATTACCGCTCACTGTAATACTCAGCAGTAATATTGGCATCTTGCATGTTTCTCTAATATCGCGCAGCTTAAATGTCTTTCCATTTTGTCGTCCTCTGCCCACCTCCTCAGAGCAGTCGCGTAGGGCTACGTCTACACATCAGCCCATCCCAGAGCAGGACAGATGCCTATTGTCTTGGGACACAAAGCGGTACACTGTCTGTCAGTCAGTGTCCCGGCCCGAACAGGAGATCAGAGCTGTCAGTCCCTCAGCCGGCGTCTCTCTTACTATTGTTTAGACGCACACTTCTTTTCCTGTCGGCTGTTTCTTTTCTAGAGTCCCCTCGGTGGATTATCTGCCGTGATTTAGACCTGTCTCCTCTCACGCTCATTAACTTCATGTCCTCTTTCCTCACAGCCATAAATCTGCTCTTTGGTTTTTCCTCTAGGCCTCCTGGTGGCAGCTAACAGCTTCCTTTTACTACGGCAGCCCTGGAGGACAAGTGACACCAACACATACGAAAACACGCCTACAAATTTGGAAAAGTGGACACAAATTCAGAAATGTGGCCACAAATTTGGAACCATGCACACAAATTTAGAAACAAATTTGAAAACACACACAAAAATTTTAAATCACGCACACAAATTTGGAAACACAGACACAAACTCGGAACCACACACATGCAGAAACACGCACACAAATTTGAAATCACGCACACAAATTTGGAACTACACACACAAATTCAGAAACGCGCACACATTTGGAAACACAGAAACAAATTTGAAAACATGCACACAAATTTGAAATCACGCACACAAATTTGGAACTGCACACACAAATTTATAAACGCAGACACAAATTTGGAACCACACACATTCAGAAACACGCACACAAATTTGGAAACATGCACAAAAATCAGAATCGTGCACACAAATTCAGAAACATGCACACAAGTTTGAAACACACACACAAATTCGGAACTACACACACAAATTCAGAAACAGGCACACACATTTGGAAACACAGAAACAAATTTGAAAACATGCACACAAATTCAGAAACACACAAATTCAGAAACATGCACGCAAATTCAAAGGCACGCACACAAATTCAGAAACGTACACACAAACTCTTAAACACTACAACAAAAACAAACACTACAGTAGATGAGATCACAGAAAGGGAAGGACCTTCATGCTTGACTGTGATTGGACAGGAGAGAGCTGTTTCTGGTCTGTTTCCTGATTCGCCCTCGTGCTGTTTATACAAATGTGTGTGTGTTTTAGTTTTTGTGCCACTGTATTTTACCCATATATTCACTCTCCTTCCTCTGTGCATGCCTAAACCATCTCTGTCTGGTCTCTCTGACTTTATCTCCAAAACATCTCACATGAGCCGCCTCTCTGTGCTCATTCCTAATCCTAATCCATCCTCGTCACTCCCAAAGAGAACTCAACATCTTTAGCTCTGCCTTCTGTCTTCAAACCACACAACAGTTTCAAAACTTTCATGATTTTGTTTCATAAAATAGTTTTGCTGATGAAGTGACGTTTTCATTTTTATCTACTGACTGTATTTGATTTGTCCACGGCGCACACACTTTTATAAAAAATGTCCTGTCAGAGAACTTATTTGAGATGATGAATGTCTTGTGGAGTTAGTCCCATATGGCATTAGCGTTACACTCAGCGTATAAAGTTGTGTGTTCAAATGGCTTTTCAGAACAGACATTTTGCCTCTATAATTCATTCTGCAAACTTTGGAGCCTAAGGGTGAAGTCCTAGTCTGGAAAATTAGACTTTGACTTGGTCTATTTTTAACATTCACAGTGCAGTTACGAGACAGCAGCAGTATAATTTAGGAGATAACAATTCAGTCTTTTTCAAAGTCATCTCGATTAGGGATGAAAATGTATGTAGAGTAGGAATATTGGCTAATGCTGTTATTCTGGTCTGGTCATGGCTCTCAATAGTCTTGGGATTTCCACTGCATTTATAATTGGCATAATAAAATAAAATTAAGTTAGCATTGGTTTCTCTGTTAATCTTTTCACTTATTTTATTGTATTTTGTGTGTCTGAGTTGCACCCTTTGTACTCCTGAGTCCCTCTTTTGTTCCAAATTAACTTTTGACATTGTAAAATGAAAGTTTGAGAGTTTAATCGGCTTTTCGGGGCTGCCTTGGAGCGAGTTACAATTGCAGACCTCACTAAAGCATGAAGTGAAATTGTAATGGAAAAAGTCTGAGGCTGGATTACAGTAAAACTTTCACAAAAGTAGGTTAGGACCACTTTTCAAGGCGAGACCAGTCTTAATTACATTTTGGATAATTAGTAAGGCCGCTCAGATCAGTTGAGGACACATTTGGTTCATGAAGAAGGCCTATTGTAACATTTACAAAAATATCACTTTTGTACACTTATTTAAACAACTGTGGTGTAATTTGAAGAATTAGACTGTCAGAAAGTACAGTTGCAATCAGAAAGGTTCAACCCTCTCACCTCAAAAGATATTATAATAATGTAAGAGAGAGAGATACTGTAAGGAGAATACTGAGTACAAACACTTGTTATGCAACATAATTTTACAGCAGAAGTCAACTTATCTTTGAAGTTAAAATGAAAAATGAGTCTCTTTTAACAGATGCTCAGGGGCAGTATTATTCAGCCTTTAGCTCCAGTTCTTTTTGGAGCATCCTTTAGTATTTGGTTAATTGCTAACAAACTTCTTACACTTCTGGACTGGACTCTTTGTCCATTCTTCACCTGCAAAAGCCTCTTGCTCAGTGACGTTTGGTGGCCTCTGTGCTGCCACTGCCTTCTTAAAATCGGATTCAAATCTGGTGACTGAGAAGGTCCCTTCAGGATGTCCCAGGATCTTTTTGTCTTCTTAAAAAATCTTTAATTGATAAAACTTTGAAATCTTTGGAGGCTGAATATTTCTGAGTGCAAGCAAAGGAGGACACCACACTAAGAACTGAAATATTACACAACAGTATGTAATTAATGAAGGAAAAAAACTGTGGAAACAAAAGGTAATTGTATGTTTTAAAGCAATTAATTTTTGTAATTTCAGTAATTTGTGTTAATTGGACATATATAGTGAATGGTTGGCTGTGTGTATATGTGCCTTTGTTTCATACACACACTTTTGGTTTGTACTTGGCTAAATGCCAGTAAACACAGATAACCTAGACATTTGAAAGATCTTTTTATACTACTAACACTCAAGATATTTAATAACATTAGAGCAGCTGCTATTGAATTAAATTTGATGAACTGATGCAAACTGAGCATAACTTTAACAAGTATCGAAGTACAAATAACAAGTGTCGTCTACAAGAGCAGCAGCATTCATATTTGATGAGGCTTTTATTAGGGTTAAATTGAATAATTACTCTACATTTTAACCATGCATGTAAATGTAAATGTAAACCATAATCATCACAATTAAACTAAATACATAAATATAATAAAGTGAAATATTTCAGTCTTTTTCAGTCTAAACTTAGTGTATGTAATATATGTATTTTTTTTTTTACATTCAATTCAGTTTTCCATGATATTGATATTGACATAAGCCTGTGTATTATTAAACACACAGCTCACATAGATCTGTGTTGTATGAAGTCTCTTGCTTGTCTTGAGTAAAGTGTGAACTGTTTGCTAAGTAAGCCGACCTCCAGAGGCACTCCCAGTGCTGTGTTTGCTCTTCCTACCACAAGAAACCTCTCCCTCCTCTCTCCTCGCTCCTCCCCTCTCTCCTTTCTCTCCCCTCCCCTCTCCTCTCAGCCTCTCTCTTCTCCTCTCTCCTCCCTCCTCTCTTCTCTCTCTCCTCTCCTTTCTCCTCTCAGCCTCTCCATCTCTTCTCTCTCCTCTTGTATCTCCTTCATCTTCTCAGCCTCTCTCCTCTCCTCTTCTCCCTCTTGTCTCCTCTCTCCTGTCTTCTGCCCTCCCTCCTCTCTCCTGTCTTCTGTCTTCTCTCCTCTCTCCTCCTCCTCTCTCCTTTCTCTCCTCTCCCCTCTCCTCTCAGCCTCTCTCTTCTCCTCTCCTCTCTCCTCCTCCTCTCTCCTTTCTTCCTTTCGCCACTAGGGCTGTGCAATAATCACATTTGTAATTAAATCTCAATAATATAAAACAACAGGTCTCAATTATTAAAAGACAACAATTACTATTTATTTCAATGCATTTATTTTTTGGTTTCTGACTCTAAGATATGATGATATAAACTCCAGTGTCTTTTACTACTATCTCCTTTCCTCCTCTCTCCTCTTCTCTTCTGTCTCTCGCTCTCTCTCTCTCCCCTCTCTCTCAGACCATAGCCTTCTGCTTCCTTTGGCACTGACACTTCATCCCCGCAGTGAACCTCAAAATGCATATGCTCTCATGTTGACACTACAAACAAACAGAGTAAAGACAATAATTCAGTGCTTGTCTCTTATGAGGTACAGGTCCATTAAAAGGTGAAATCAAACTCTCCTCACACTTCGAATTGCTCCACCTCCTGTGTGAGGTCTGTATCCTGGGGCTGCTCGTCCACCATGTTGTTTTGGTAACACACAGTCAGGCACCTCGCTCTGCCTCCTCGCCTCCTTCTCTGCTCACTATCAACTCCGCCGTGGCCTTTTATTTCTGCTCAAATCTGACCTAGATCTGATTTTTGAATACCCTGACCATTTGAGCAACAAGAGACTTTGAAATAATATGTGGTCCACTTTCTTTTAGACACAGGTGCACCTCTTCTCTATGTGACCTGAATGTGAATAAGCGAAAAGTTATGAAGTGAAGGAAATTGTGAAAAATATAGTTTTTTTGTTTCTGATATATTCTGTGAGATTTTGATTAGGTTAAGATTAAGTTGTTGACAAGATTGTAAAATGTAAATACGTATGTACTAAGTAAAAATAAATGATAAGGGGATTTTGTGTCATGTGACAGAAAATCTGACTTGATATCATATACAGTGATCATCGTGGTCATCATTCTACTCCAGGAGCTATAAATAATGCTGTCTCCTAGCCTCTTTTAACTATTGCCAAAAAAAAAAAAAAAAGATAAATAATGATGAACAGAGGTCTAAAGTTGATGGCATGGTTTGTTTTCTTGTTTATTTATTTGGATCTCCATTAGCTGTACCCTGAAGCCAGCTACTCTCCCTGGGTCCATTATAAAAATTACAGTAAATTTACATCCAACTAGTTCAATCAACAAATCATGTAATTCAGTATAAAACAAATACTAAAAGGCATGGGAACTAGATTAAGATGTATCAAATATATGTATATCTAACCAAAATATTGTTATGTTCATTCATAGTTCATTACAGCATAAACAAAAGGCATGAAAAATGCAGTGGATAGCATTATGAAGAATATGTCAATACTGTTAATAAAAAACTTGACACTTAATGTTTTCAAATAATCAATTCATTAAAAAATAAAAACAGTTCCTTCTTAAAACTGACCATTCAACATTTACCAAGTATGAGTTTCCTAAGAACAGTTTAAACAGATGGCACATATTGGAATTTGGGTTGGGTGAGCAAGAAGGTCCTGAGTTTGATTCCCAGACCTTATAGGAGCCTTTCTGTGTGGAGTTTGCATGTCCTCCCTACCACCAAAAACATGTGGGTCAGGTTGGCCCATAGTGGCGGTGCGCACAGTTGCACTGATCTACGCAATTTTGTTGTACACCTTGGATGTACTTACTTAAACAGATTTCTGTACTAAAACCATTCACTGTTATTGTTATTACTGTTATTGTGCTGTAAATGTGGGTCATGTCAGGGCACCAGGCAGTGGGCAGTTCACAGGAAGGAAGGAGGAAGTCAGACCAGATTGAATGACGGCAGTTTTGTTTGCCAACCTCTAACACTGGTGGCACACATCGAGCAAACACACATCGAGCAAACGCACATTAATTCATGGCACTGATACCACTCTCTCTTAGGACTCTTATCCACAAGCCTCACCAGCTCCTCACTCCAAAATTCTGTTTACCTCTGATTTTCTGCAGCCAGCACCACAAACACAGACAAACAGAGAAGTGCAGTCTAAATCCTGTTTGCTTTTCTGTGGTCATGTTCCTGCTGCCGGATGTATTACCGGGCAGTACACTCCTCTGCGTTGTCTTAAGTTGAAAGACAAAGATAAAAGCAGAAAAGTTGGGTTAAGACTTGCAGAAGAGTGGATTGAGAGCTGATTTTAAACTTGAAATTATCCACAAATCCACAGGGCTTAAGTACCCCATTAGAGATGATGAGTTTGGTTATGCAATGATTAAAACTGGAGTGGTTCTAGAGTAATGTAAGCTGCTGGGCGGACTTATTATAAATACTGAAGATGAGAAAGAAATGTAATATAAAAAAGTACTGGAGTGTAAAACTTGACTTCTTCCGCCCAAGTGTTAAGTTCAGCCACCGGTCCCAAGCCCAGATAAATGTAGAGGGTTGCGTCAGGAAGGACATTTGGTTTAAAACCTAGGCCAAATCATGATGCAAATTAGAGCACGCTAGGAGGCAGATGGTTTTCTGTGGCTATTTTCTTTTCGAAAGCAGGACAGTCTGGTTCTTCACTCACAGCAAAGTGTTTCTCTCCGGTCGATTTGGACCTGGCCTATCACAGCTGTTTATCTGCAGCATGTCTTACAAATATGGAAACTAACCAAGGTAGCGCTGGCTACCGAGCTAATTTAATAACTTCTCTGAACTGATTATTGGCATTTAGTAGGGATGTAACGATTCTTTGTAAATCGGCAAAAAATCGATGCATAAGAGAAATTTTAAATTGGTGTGGAAAAAATTTATTGCGATGTCCCTTTAAAACAGCTTGCAGGCCACCAAAGTATAATGGTGCATAATCTGGCTCACATGTTTGGAGCTAGACATCAATACCTGACCATTTTACAGAAGAGAAACATAAATTTATATCAAGTTTTAGTTTACAGGACTTGTAAAATCATTAGCCCAACCTGTTGGAACCGTAAAAAGCCTGTACAAGAGTTTTATTACTCGGAGCGGCTCGGAAGAGCGCTCCCTCACCTCTCGCACAGACAGAGGAGCGCGCACACAGCACACAGGAAAAACAACAACAAGCCCAGGGTAAACAGCAAGAAAGACATTTCTGAAGGTAATATTCAGGCTGCACAAACCTGTTCGCTCCATTTACCATCATTCAGAAAGTAGGTTGTTGTTAGCAGCGAGCTAAAGGAAAGCTAAGTGGCTAACAGCAGCCTAAAGTTTATCTGAAGTTTCAGTGGCCCCTCTCCCGAAGCGTTTCCATGGAGAGCACAGTCTTTACTGAGGATGTGTCTTTCCTCACTAATATTTTTATAAGACTTGACTTTTATTAGGTTCATTATAAATTACTGAGGTGTGGATTCATGATAAGCTGCTTCTCTATGCATTCCTTGCTACTGTAGTGTATCTGTTTTTGAAGGATAGTAGAAAAGTGTTAATAAAAGTGGCTAACAAAGTATTTTATATATTTTTGTTATTTTTACATGTCACTGTTTTAATATCGACTTTTTTATTCAATTTCTGTTAATAAGAAATGCACAACAATTTAAGTTTGAGAAGGAGACACAAATAGGTTATGTATGTATGTATGGTTTATACTGCAACTAAATCTGCAAAGAAAAATCATAAAAAATCATAATCGTGAACATAAAATCGTGAATCGAATCAAATCGTGACTTCAGTGCATCGTTACATCCCTACCTCAATAAAATAACTTTAAAAATTGTTAGTCATAGTAGTAGTAGTAGTAGTAGTAGTAGTAGTGGTAGTACCAATATTGGAAGTACAGTAGATGTATCAGTACTGCTCTTTACAAAAAGGAGTAGAAAAAAACTATTCATGAAGTTTAACACAGTACAAACATCTAAATGTAGCTGCTGTATAGGTCATTGAATTTGTGTCATGTACATTTTCTGAGGCTCAAGCTGCAGTATTTTAACAGACAGCCACAAATAAATTGCCTTCATGAGCTTTCATTTTTGATCCTGTTGTTTGTGACTGAGCAGTGAGTCATTTCCAAAGGTTAATAAACTATTTAATGTGAACAACATGTACATCATTATTAGACTGTCACCTTTTCCTGACATATTCAAAGACCAAAGGCCACACAGCGTTTCCTTGTCCACTCCATCTTATTGACTCAGGACAGCCCCTCATAGATTTTTAATGAAGCCGCGTATATGGACCGAGGGTGTTCAATAGTGGTGCTTTGACAGCGGGATAGACGACCTCTGTAATGTGTGATAGGGATCAGCTTTTGTCTTTTGTCTTTTGTCAGACAAAATTAATTTACAGTGCATTTATTCCTGAGTCATATGACCGCTCTGTGTTAAATGGTAAATAAATGGTCACATTTATATAGCGCTTTTCTACCTTCATGGGTACTCAAAGTGCTTTACATCAAGGAACCGTTCACCCATTCACACTCACATTCATACACCAGTGTGCGCAGACACCGGAGGCAAGGTGGGTTAAGTGTCTTGCCCAAGGACACAACTACAGTATGCAACAGTGGGAGTGGGGTTTGAACCGCCAACCTTCTGGTTATTGGAAAAGCGACTCTACCAACTGAGCTACTGCCAATAACAACAACAATATCAGATGGAAATTATTGACAGTAAACCACAGGGGCTTATCTCATCAAGGCACAGGATCTGAAGAAATGCCTTTGTATCACTTTCTTTAGTAGCTGTAACCCAGAAGCACAATGTTTTTATGTCGGTGCGTCTTTAAAACAGGATTTCTTTGAACATTTTGCACAATTCTGCCTTACAGGATAAAAAAAATTGATATTATAAAAAGTCATAGCCAATATTTGTTAAATTTTAAATAAATGGCACTTTTATGTCTCTAAGCGCTTTACATTAAGTAACCATTCACCTATTTGTACACCAGTGTACACAGACACTGGAGGCAAGGTGGGTTACATGTCTTGCCCAAGGACACAACAAGAATATGCAACAGTGGGAGCAGGGTTTGAACAGACAACTGTCTGGTTAGAGGATAAACAGTTTAATAACCTGAGCTACTGCCCCCGCGTAGAAGATGAATGAATGAATGATTAAGCTAGATTCTAATATGATAACAGCAGTTTTTGGGAACTACATTTACTTTCTGTCCTATAACAATTAAAAGGATTTATTGTCATTTTTAATATTCAGTTTTAAGTTTCCTTCTAAGTAGAGCGCTCATTTGTCAGAAGGTCAAATAAGTACAAGAGGTTTTAGTACAGGACTAGGACTTATTCATTTTCCTGACAATCAACAGATTCTGATTCTGTCTAAAACATAATCAAGGTTAGTTTAATCCCCTTCATCCATTTTATTCCCAGTAAGAATGCTAAATACTTGTACTTGCAGATCCTTCTTCAAAAAGGTCACATTTGAGTAACTTTCTTCAGCTTTTTCATCATCTGCTCTCCGCCCCCAGAGCACACTTTCATTTCTTTATAAACTCTTCCCGCCCACAGTCACTGGTATGTTTATGACCTTAAAATTAAATTTCCCCTCGGCAATAATTTCTTCAGAAAAATGTGGTAGAGCACCCTGCCATATCAAAAAGGAAAAAAAGAAAAACAAAATAGAGTGCTTACAGTGCACAGAAAAAGGAAGATTTAAAAGCACCATAAATGTCACCAAAAAAAGTAGGTCCAAGTTGAGTCATCTTGAGTTGAGGTGCTAGTCTGAGGAATATTCTGTTAGCTGATCCTCAGAAAAATTGCATATCCTGATAAGTTTTATTTTCTTAACCTAGTAGTCTAAGTCGAGCCATCTTGAGGTGAGGTCCAAGTCCAGTCCAAATCGATTCAAGTCGAGTCAGAATTAGGGCTGGGTAAGTACCGTTCAGATATTTTCGATACCAGTACTTAAACAATACCTGGTTTTTGATACTGGTACCTGAACAATACTTATTCTGATACCTATGGTGAGCTAATTCATCTTCTACAATCATAAAAGACAATAATATTGAATAAAAGACACATTTTTTGAGCAAAACTTTTAGCTTTAAGTTAAAATCAGTAGTTTATGATTTACTCTGTGTTATTTATTTGACTCATACATGCAAAAGAAGATTAAACGTCCCACTAGGTATTGAAACTTGGTATTGAATAAAAATAATTTTTCGATACAAGTAGTATTGTAACTTTTCGTTTGATACCACAAAGGTATCATTTAACAGTAGCCAGCCCTAGTCAGAATGCAGTAAAGGTGAGTCCTAGTCCAAGTTGAGTCACCAAAATGAGTATACAGTGTAACACTGACATGTTGAGTGGAATATTAGTTTTGTATAAACCTCTTAACACAATCTCATAACAGTATTAATACATTACATTTGCTTTTGCTCAGGCTTAAATATAGTGCTGCTCTGTCTCTACTTTCATTGTCAAAAGGCAAAGAACACTCAAATGCAACTCACAAGTACCCGAGTTATTGTCCACAAGTTCAAGTCTGAGTCAGTCTGAGTTCAAGTTTGAGTCAGTGTTCAAAAGTCCGAGTCTTAGTCTGGGTTATCAGTCTACAAGTGCAAGCCCAAATCTGAGTTTTTGTTCACAAGTCCAAGTCCGAGTTCACGGGTTTGAGTCAGTGTTCATAAGGCTGGAATTCAAGTCACAAGGTCTGGTCTGTGAGAAGAGATGAGTCCAAGTCCACACCCTCAAAAACTCAAATCCAAGTAATACAGTCTACCTGAGAAGCTTGTCCTGGCATTGAAGCTTAGTATCTCTTAATAACACGTGAGCTTGTGAATTTGTTGAAACTAAACCTTATTCTCTCCCAAAAATGTGCACACACTTTATCTGAAGCCTCATAAACAGTTCAGAAATCCAGTGAAACAAAGCTGTATGTGGCGGTGGCGGAGATGACAGTAACAGCTGCAGGACAGATTTACAGAGTATTACAGCGTGTTTGCTGTGTGTTTTTTGTGACAAGCTGAGTGTCACCTAATCTTCATGTTTACTGTTGTCTCCGCAGACTTATCTCATGGGAATCATCATCTCCATTTGTGGGAACTTCCTCATCAGCATTTCTCTCAACATACAGGTACGGAGCCACCTGAGCTGTCTCACAGTGAGCCAACAGCGGGGAATTACAGTACAAAGTGTCTCTGTTGGGGTTTTACAGAAATGTTTACTTGGTGTTTACTGAAGAAGAAATAGATTCAATAATAGATTTAATATGGATTTAAATAGATTTATAGATTTAAATGTGTAATTAATCTTTTATACTGTAGCAGTGGTGGAGGAAGTGCTCCATTTTTTTTCTTAAGTAGAGGTACAGATAAAGGAGCAAAAATGTACTCAAGTAAAAGTAAATGCAGCACATGAAAATTTCTACTTAAAAAAAGTACTTTCAAATGTACTTGTGAGTAAAAAAGTAAAAGTATTTTGCACATATTCGACAAGTAATGAATGTGTTAAATGTGAGGGAAGAAGAATTGTACAGATTATACTGATGAAATGAACAAACCAGTGCAGTAGAAAGTGACGACAATGACTTCTCTCTTTATTATTTTGATGTTTCTAATGTGTACTTCTTTACAGCATCTTTTATTTTTAGATATACTACACATATACACTGAGGCCATGGCATTTTTTAATTTTAAACTAAAACTTAAAGTATTTTCTACTACAAACCAACTCATAAATATAGTGGAGTAAAAAGTACAGATACTTGCTCTAAAATGTAGTGAAGTAAAATACAAATACTTGAAAATTTTAAGTAGAAAGTAGTTTTACTTTATTATATTCCACCACTGTACTGTAGTGCTTTTCTTAGTACACAAAGTCACTTGAACTGGCAACCTTCTGTTAACAGGATGACCACTCTACATCTGAGCCACTGTCAGACCATTTAGGCAATATCTAAACTCCAAACATGGTTGAGCAGCAGACACAGAAAATATGGGGAGTGTAAAAAACTGTGTATAACTTTGAAGTAAGTTTATTTAGTTCAGTTATCGAAATATTGACAAAAGGTTTTGCATGAGAGTTGACAGCTGGGAGTGCCTCTAACTCAGAGTTCTTTTCTATGCCTCTTCCAGTATACATTATCATCTAATAAAACTTATGGTTATGATGATTTCTATTGCATTAAGCTATTAGCTGATCAAACAGTTTTCCTCAAATAGACAACAAACAAACTCTTAGCACAGCCTTTCCCAAAGTCAAGAGTGTTGCCCTCCTTTATAAATCAGAAAATCCCATTTGGCCCATCAACAAAGTAAACTTCACTTTATTCAAAACACAATAATATGTCATGTGCCAAGATTTTTATTATTAAAAAAGTACCAAAAAACACAGACAATTGGCTCCAGTTTGGGAATCCCTGCTTTGGCTTAATGTCACCAAATTTAGTCAAACTTTGTGGTTACTGCTATGTCAAAATAGAGTAACATGCTGCTTATAAGGTTAAATAGAGTTTTAATAAAAAGTTACAACAGGAAGTTTGGTAAGTTTTGTTCTCCACTGTTTTGGCTTTACATGGCTCCTCTGCTTGCCCTGTTATTGTGTCTTGTCCTATAATATGACTTAGTTGGCACAGATCAATTAATAATGCACTATATTTCCAAAATATTAGCTCACCTGTCTTCACACACTTATGAACTTAAGTGACATCCCATTCTTAATCCATAGGGTTTAATATGACCTGGGCCCACCCTTTGCATCTATCTACGTCCGACATCTACACTGATGTTCTTGTCCGATGTCAGACACTGATGTTGGATGAGAAGGCCTGGCTCGCAGTCTTCATTTTAATTCCTCCCAAAGGTGTTCTGTCAGGTTGAGGTCAGGACTCTGTGCAGGTTCAGTGAAGTTCTTCCTCACCAAACTCTCTCATCCATGTCTTTATGGACCGTGCTTTGTGCTCTGGTGCAGTCATGTTGGAACAGGAAGTGGCCGTCCCCAAACTGTTCCCACAAAGTTGGGAGCATGGAATTGTCCAAAATCTTTTGGTGC
The DNA here is from genome assembly GCA_020698575.1 of Bostrychus sinensis. Classification (NCBI taxonomy): domain Eukaryota; kingdom Metazoa; phylum Chordata; class Actinopteri; order Gobiiformes; family Eleotridae; genus Bostrychus; species Bostrychus sinensis. Next base: position 13,037,857 of record CM036247.1, read on the forward strand.
TGAAGCATTCAGACTTTCTTTCACTGGAACTAAGCTCCTGAAAACAACCCCACACCATAATCCCAATTTAGTTATTTGGGTGGGTGAGTGAATATTTTTGGAAATATAGGGCCATATTTACTAAGACAAGTGCAAAATAGCGTCTGGTATTTGTGGGCGTGTTGCGTGTGATATACGAAGAGAAACTGCCCAAGTAATTGCTGCCGCAAATCTGATATGTAAATGAGAATTTTGTGTGAGCATAAAACGCACTGACAGCGAGAGCAACGCTGTTTGCCAGCTCTGACTGCATCTTTCCTACAGAGATGCAACACAAAACACAATCTGAGAGTCCAACAAATAACAGGACTGACTGTAGTAGAGCTGTGTTCACTGACCAGAGTCACGTGCCTTATTTCCCCTCTGTGAAAGACAGTGAAGGGAGAGGAAAGTCCTTTTCACTGTCTGTCAGAGCCAGTAACCTTTCAAACAATTATATAAAATGTATCAAGTAGCCTATATGGCGTGCTGATAGTGATCGAATAAAAATAACAATTAAAAAACATTTTTGATGTCCTCCGCTCGATCAAATCCACACAGCCTTGAGCCTCTGTAGGGGCAGCTAACCCTATTAACACAGTGAGTGACTTTGCGCAGTGTTTAAAGACTGTTCTGTCACCGTAAGGATTTCAAAGAATGTTAAACAGACTGAAAGCCCAGAGACAGCAGCTGTAAAAGGCTGAAGTTCAGGGAAATACGAGCGAGAATCAAGGAAAAAGTGCCACAGGTAAAGTCTGTTTCTTTGTTTCTTTTGACTTCAAATCAACACATTACTGTTGTATCTTTGTAAATGAGCCCTGTTAAAGCATTAGAACTTATTTTCATCGCCTCATCTGTGCACTAAAAGCTACACTCTTACCTCCGCAAAACTTTTGTACCTGCTTCTCCAATGTACTAAATTTTCACGCAGATTTAGTTCCCGTACTCGTGATAAATCAAACAGCAAACCGACTTCATTTGCATTTTCCACGCCTTGAATTTTGCGCGTTTTGGCAAGAACGCCTTGTTTTACATATTCATTGAATCACAGGAGCAAAATCTGCGCCACGCTGAATTTGCTCCTGTGAGAGACGCAAATCTCAGCTGCGCCTGGGTTTGCTTCATTTTTAGCACGTCTTTTTCAGTTAGCGTGCACGCAAACCTTTGATAAATCTGGCCCATAGTGTATCCTCTTTTTACTTTGATGATGAAGATAATGAAATGTCCATATGTGGGCTTGGATTGGTGAGGCCTAAAGTTGTATCCATTGAGGAATATAATGCTAAATTCTCAATGTTTAAGCATAATATCATTAAATGGTGATACAGTATTTCACACACAAAGCAAGTGATTTTGTCATAAACAAGGGGGCACTGGAGGAAAAAAGGACCCAAAAAATGCAGGACTGCTGAACAAGAAAACTTTTATAAAACAAAACAAAGAGAAAAAAAAAAAATACATAATCCAACAAACAAAAACAAAACAAAATCTGAGGAGTATCAAAAACTAAAACTAATAGTCCACATCCAAAAATCCACAAAGACAAAAAATAAGGAACTACTGAGAGTAAATATGCAAAATCAAAGCTTACAGAAAACTGAAAGCACACAGTGGACTCAGGAGACACAGAGGAAGACATGACAATGACTCAACAAAGGATCGGGGAGAACACAGAATACACTAGGGAACGAAGCACAGGTGAAACAAACCAAGTAATCAAATCAAGTAGCCCTTGTATATGAGTAACATAAGCACTGATTTAACAATAACACTACAGCATACTGCTAATAAAAAAAAATCAGCTCACTTCCTTTTGGATAAGATTCAACAGTTAATGGCTTTGTATTTGGCCCTTGTCCTATTTTCAACTTTATTTGAAGATTACTGCTGCCACAAGTGAATGAATCTTGCATATTAAAGACACACATGCAAACAAAATTGCTCCTAACCTAAAATTAAATCATAATCAGATATTCAGGACATTTCCTAGATGGGTTGTTTAAAGTCTTATTTGTTGTATTCTGAGAAGTTAGGACAGATCTCAGAGGAGTCATGCTCTATTTATTGGAGATCACATCTTTAGTGAAGCAAGATACTCACAGACAAGACTACAGGGATACAGTCAGACATACGAGAAGTGGGACATTTACTTAATATGCAACATTATGAAGCAAATATATTTCTTGTACACTTCCCACCTTATTGATTTTGTCTTATTGGAGTTGTAGCTTTTAATAGAAGATTATAATGCTTGGTTACTGTTAGACAGCCAGTATAAAGCTGTATTAGCCATTAAGGTGCTCTGGGTGAAACTATCTCTACCCATCGCTTGTTAGCTTCATATTACAATACATATGTAGGAAAAGGAAAAAAAATCACATACTTTTCTCTGTTTTCAGCTTTTTTCAGGCTTTTTGAAATAGTTTTGGACACCTTTGCATTAGTATTTGATGTTTTATAACTTAATGTATGGACAACATTTTCTTTTGCGGACATGCCACTTTTAAATGACAGAGAATGCTTGGATTAGGTGTCTGTCGCTCCCTGTGACGCTAACAGATAGATAAATGAGCTGACTGTTTTGTAGTGATGGCATTTTAAGCACTGAAATTATCAGAACGAGTCCAGTGATGGAGTATGGGCTTTAGAAATGAGCAGGAGCACTTCCTAGTTTCATGTTTTTATGTAGAGCAGTGAGACTGAGCATTTCCAGATCTTCATTAGGGCACGGGCTCAGCATACAGGATTACTCAAACATGCATGAATGAAACAAAATACTACTTCAGATATGTTTTTGAGGTGCAAACAACATTATATAACATTGTTAAAAGCTCAAAAAGTAATATTATTTTAAAGTAACAGTGGTATATCTTGAGTACAGATTTGGTGTACTTCTTCCACCTCTAATCTATCTTCCTATGTGTAAGTGTGATGTATGTGTCTGTCTGAAAAGTCTGGTGCAGCTCTTACTGCCTCATATTAATCTAACTTTTGCCTCTGGGTCTCTGCTTTCAGAAATATACCCATGTGCGCCAGGCCCAGCGCAGCTCTAAGCCCTACTACACCTCTGCCCTGTGGTGGATGGGGGTGATCCTGATGGGAGTCGGGGAACTGGGGAACTTCGCTGCCTACGGTTTTGCCCCAGCGTCGCTCATCGCTCCACTGGGCTGTGTGTCAGTCATAGGTAAGGATATGCTCTCATACATACACATCATGAGGTGGGAGGAAGGATGCAGCTGCGACAACAACTAAGTCATGTGAAGGGTTTTGGCTTATACTCCTGAAGCAGAAGTATGATTCCACATTGTCACAATCAGAACAAGGTTAAAAAGAAGCAAAGACGTGCTTCAGAGGGTCAGAGTTGGGAAGGAAGCAGTGCTGTTGACCCACACAGATTTGTGTAACAAGACGATTGCCTAAAAACTTGCGCTGTGAGGAATTTTTTGGCAGTCAAAATATAAATAATCTGACCTAACCATAAAAAAGTAGCCATCAATAGAAAAATATTACCTCTTAAATTTCTGATTTTAGTCGTGTGACCCCAGAAATTTGAGAGGTAATATTTTTCTCATCAACTTAAAAGCCAAAGTCATTGTTCATTGTTAAACATTGTCACTTGCATCGATGTCTGTGCTCCCCTACAAAAGCAGAACAGTGTCTGCAGTAACAGTGAGAAAACTGGCTTTAAAGTTTTGATGTTGTCCCTCCGAGTATATCACAGAAAGTATATTGACAGAATAAGTGTCAAAGTTTTATGGGTGTGTTGTGTCCCATTTGAGGTTTTTTTTTATATAACATTTTGCAGTAACTACAAAAGTCTCACAGTGATACAAAGGCAGAGTGCATTATGTGTACGTGAATGTGAGTGACAGTTACTGTATTAGTGTGAAATTTGTAGTTACATTTGCAAATATTTATCTAAAATGGGACACAATTGAGCCATAAAACTTTGTCACCAAATAAAACAGATCATGTGATGCCTGTTTTCAGTTTACAGTTGATTGTCTCTTTCCACTTATCTGCAAGGTTAAAAAGAAGTAGGCTAATCTGGATTTGGTTTGTATGGAGTTGAAAAGGTTTTGTTCCTCATTTAATAGATTTGACATAGTAAAAAATATATATTTTAAATGAGTGCCCAATAGGAGCCAGATTATTTGTAATATGACACCTGAAAGAAAAAACTGCAAGAAAAGTGATTTTGTCAATTATGAATCAGATCATTGCTAATATTTAGAGCAACATTGTTCAATTTTGGAGCAACAATGCTATTATTTTATTTATGCAATGCTGATTAATTTATTCTGACATAAGCCTGAATTGAAATTCTCAGATTTTCCCTGCTTAAAAAAGTAACTATTAGTTCATGGCCGATAGCATCACTTCCCTTTTGCTTATTACATGCTTTGGAAATCTTTACAATAGAACTGTCAAACTCCTGTTAGCGCAGCACACTCAGTTACTAGAAAGTAATTGCTCACTGAAGCTAAGCGCAGGGAACAGGGACTGCAGCCGCCTTAACAAGATTTGTGGTTTTGCTCTGTGCTTTCTTGCGACCATCCATCCCCGGCGAGACGTGACTGTAGGAAAATCATTTGAAGCGCTGTGGTAATAGGTGCCATTAATATCGGTGAGTCAGAGGCACCTCCAGCTCTGAATGATGGAGGCAGGCTTCAGACCTGTTCAATATTTAACCTGCGTTTAGAGTGTTTGCACTGAGCAGCTGCCAGATGTGGACACCAGAAAGCCTTTGTTTTGATTGGCTCATGAATTAGGCTTACTCCAGTGCACGCCGCACTGTAAAAATGATCTTTTCTGGATTGGATTTATAATGTTCTGAGTAATTGGTGCTGGGAATCCACCCTTGGCATCTGACTTGGCATATGACTGTCGTGGTACTTAATGTTGTTACCCTAAATATTATCCTTAAGTACACTGGGTTAAGCGTTCATCCACCAAAGAGAGGGTCGACAGTTCCCTGGGCAAGACATTTGACCCACATTGTCCACTCCAGTCACAGTATGTGGCTGGTCACTACAGGAAGGGCATCCAGTGTAAAAACCTGCCAAATCATAGTGCAACTGGTTCACTGTGGGAACCCCTAACAAAAAGGAAAGCCTGAAAGATTTTAAAAATCCTTTCAGTAATGATATGATTATTGTATTGTGAGGCTAGAAGCACTCTGAGAGTGCAGACCTACACCAAGCCTTAGGTCACTCCCCTGAGAAAAACCCCTAAAGGCCCGGATCTAGCTCAGTAAGTATTAACGATACATCAAATCTGTGAAAAGAAAAACCTCACTTTTATTTGGCGTTATTTGCAAGTGTGTAGCTACATTTGTTGCTGTGCAATATCCAATGTCATATGTACCCCCTATATTTAGAACCTTAAGGATCACCAGAACCAGAATATCAACATGATCCAGGTCAAACTATGTCAGATTATAACATCTACCATGATGCCATCTTGGCAGTGATTCTGGGGATTATTTTTTGAGTTAGAAGCTCTAATGGCAAAATTAGCCCCATCTCCCAGTAGTAGTGTTCCTTATTCCATTCTTGGTAATTCCTGAAAATGTCATTTCATCCAAAGCCATCCTTTTTGAGTTATGTTGCTAACAAACAGCAGACAAACAAACCAGTGTCGCCGAAAACATAACCTCCACCTTGGTGGAAGTAATAATAATAATAATAATAATAATAATAATAATAATAATAATAATAATAATAATAATAACTTGTAATTAATAATAACAACACACATTCTAGTAAATAGATCATTTCAGATTTACACTAAAAAGTATTGATTTCTTCCCTGGGCCATTGCTAAACCTTTCTTAAAATTTCAAAAATATTTAACTATTACTTTTTGAGTTAACTTGCTAATAAACTAACAAACCAACCAACCATGAGTGGTAAAAATATAACCTCCTTGGTGGAAGTAATTATAGAGTACAATGACTTTGACAGGAGCACAATACTTTCAGTGTTGTGGGTTAATTTCAGGAGTTTGCAAAGCCAGAGGTAAAAACTTTGCCTCCTCATGTTCATTTATCACTTGAGTTAAAACAATAAATTTGGCATATTTGCATACTATTGTCTGTATGAATAATACACACATGAGCACAGAGTTGAAGAGGTGAAAGAAAGTTAACCAGTGTTTGGGAGAGGAAGATGTTGGCAGCCATGACACTTCCTGTCCCGCTGTGTGCTGTGTCTGAGCTGAGCGGAGCTGTGGGAGACTGTACAGCCGCTCCTCTCACCTCGCTCTGTCTCACTCTTAAATGAGACCCACATCTGTAACCAGTGGGGAGTAAACACTGTTGGATTTCATGGACCTCCTGCGGCAGCTCTGTTTGTGTGGGCCGAGTGATGGCAGCTCAGAAAGGACAGATGGTGAGGTGTTTATACTGGATTTATACTTATACTCTGTGAGATTATATACTATTTTCACACAAGCTTGTTTATATCAAAACTATTCTCAAGTCACTTAAAAAAAAACACCTCCTTAAGCATGGTTTGGAGACAGTGGAGAGGAAAATCTCCAAAATACTCTGACTTGAGCCAAGTGATTCTCAAATGGTCTGGATGTGGGACCTGATCATTTCATAGTGACACACTTTTTTTTTTTCTTGTTGTTGTTTATGATTAGAATTTTATTGAATTTTTATACAATACAAAGCCTCACAAACAAAGTGCATTGTACAGTAATGGTTGACATTAACTATATTTCCAAAAGTATTCATTCACCCACCCAAATATCTGAATTGGGATTATGGTGTGGGGTTGTTTTTAGGAGATTTTGGACAATTCCATGCTCCCATTCCAATTCCATGCTTCCCCCTTTGTGGAACAGTTTGGGGATGGCCACTTCCTGTTCCAACATGACTACGCACCAGAGCACAAAGCAAGGTCCATAAAGACATGGATGAGTGAGTTTGGTGTGGAAGAACTTGACTGAACCTGCACAGAGTCCTGACCTCAACCTGACAGAACACCTTTGGGATGAATTAGTGCGAAGACTGCGAAATAAGAAATACAAATAATACAATTTTAAAAAGAAACAGTCAATTAAATAAATATGAGTCACCCGGTGAGAGAGTGAAGTATATAGTATCCACTTTTTACAAAACAAGTTGTTGTTTTTCACTTGTACACTACAACCTTTATTCCACAGTCTGTTTTATTTCCCTGAAGTAGTTTAATCATATTATTATATGGATAGAAAACTAGTGATTCCCAACTGGTGACCCAGTACCAAAGGTGAGTTGCAGAGTTTATTTATTTGGATTTTTAATACAGAAATTGCACATCACAACATTGCATTACAAAAAATAATATTACGTTTATAGAAAAAGCAAACAACCTCCAATCATCTCCAGCTCAAAGAGATTACATTCAGAAACATTTTTTCTATGTTCAGCTTGTTTGAAGTCTTAATATAGTTTTAATTACATGGGATTGTGGAGCTGATTTTAAAATACAATGGTCATAAAATTGTTGAAAAATAATTTTGAAACATATGCTGATTACATAAAAAAGGGGTCACAATAAAATCATCAAGGATAAAATTGGGTGAGAACCACTGCACCAAATGATTGCTGCGGTATGAATCTGTTGAATACTGAAATATCAAAATGCAAATGCACATTCATTAAGTGTTAAAATTCATCCAGGAACACTGATTTCTTTTCCTCGTCTACTGTCACCTGTCTTTCACTGTCAGCCAATCACAGCCTGCCACGTTTTCCTCTCAACCTAAACCAAGCGCTAAAGTTTATTCCTTTGTTTCTGTCTGTGTTTTGTCTTTCCTGGTTGAATTAACATAGATACATTTTGGTGTAAGCTACTTCATTATTTTAGTTTTGGTACCTTTAACCTTAAAGAATTCAGTTAAATGTGTCCCTGAGTGAGCAAACAGGTGGAAGGAGAAGTATTTTGGTGGGTAAAATTTTAGTTTGGAAAGCAGAGAATATGAGGATGTGAATGGAGAGAGACACCAGGCGGCGATGCGCAGAGCGGCTGTAGGGACAGGGAGAGGACACGCTGTCAGACTGTCTCTGCACATCACTGTTACACTGCACCGAGAGCAATTACTACTGTCCTCATACACAAAATTCTCCACTGTCTATTAACAACATCAGCGCCAATCACAGCATCAGCTCCTCAAGTTAGATTCACATGCAAAACAGAAATACACAGACCTACACAGCCTCCATGTATAACGCTGTGTAATAGATGTGTAAAAATATGGCTCACAGTGAGGAATGGGGGGAGCATTTGGAGCAGATGCATCTCTCTGTGTGCCAGTAAATCAGGCCATTGTTGTTTGTCATGTGTTTATCAGCAGCAAAACAAACAAACACATTCATACATTTTCGGGGATTACACCACATTTAGACAGTGTGCAGGAATGATTTTACCTAAAACAAAGAGCTATCCCAGCTGCTTTGGGCATGAGGTGTGGGACCTGCTGTAACAGAGGGTCATTCACTCTCACATTTATTTACTATACGTGCATGTTTTTGGATAATAAGGCCCAGATTTATCAAAGGTTGGCATGTACAATAAATGAATAGCTAAAAGTGGAATAAAACCAGGCGCAGCTGAGGTTAGCATCTCTCTGCAGCTAAATGAATGTAGTGCAGATTTTGCTCCAGTTTGACTCCATGTGTGAATATGTAAAATGAGTGGTTTTTGCCAGAACATACAAAGTTCAAGGCGAAGAAAATGCAAATGAAATAACTTTGTGGTTGCTGTTTGATTTATTACAACTTCGGGAGATCAATCTGTGTGCAAATTTAGCATGTTAGAGAGGCAGGTGCAGGGGCAATGAAAATAATAGATGAAATGAATAGAGGTGCAAGGAGAAGTTTAAAACAGATGACAAGCACATACAGAACAAATGTGTCCATACTATTATAATACTTAAAATCAGTGGAATAACACAGTACATTGTTAGCAGCAGTTCTTCAAGTTTTAAAAGTTGTAAGGCAAGGGACCCAAACATCCAATACCTTTGTCCAACACAACTTACTCACAGCAGTGGTTAGCGCTTGTGCCTCTCAGCAAAGAGGTTGTGGGTTCGTTCCATCCATGGGCCCAGGATGACGTCTCTGAGTGGAGTCTGCATATCCTTCCTGTTACTGTGGCTTCTCTCCGGCTTCCTCCCATCATCTGAAGACGCGCATCTGTAGGTAAACTGGCAAGAATGAATGATTTTGCATAACTTTTTGTAGCTACAGACCACAAAACTCTCCCTTTCGACAGGCACCAGGCCTATCCTTATTTATTTACAGAGTACCTTGTCAGTTGTTATTTTGTTATAGCTCAGCAATGTGCACTCGAAACATCTTAAACAGCATTATAATGGCACTAGAGAGTTTTCTGAAGCCACTGTTTTTGTCTGTTGCAATAAGAGAAACCCACAATATGTGCGAACAGATGTTACATTTTTCTCAGAGGCGACAGCTACACTTTCTCCGCTTTGATGTCAGTGTCCTGTTGTGAAAGAATCTGTGACATGATGCATTTTCTCATCTGATACACACACACATGAGAGAGGCAGAGACAGATATCCCAGAGGTTCCTGTCGCCACATTTTTCATTTTTATCTTTTTTTTTTTTTTATCAGCCACGTTAATCTCACTTTGTATGGAGTTGCCATGGTTACGTGTCAGATCCAGCCGGTCCCAAAGGCGAAGGGAGGAGTCCTAAATGTGAACGCGACCATGCTCGGGCTATGAAATATGTAACAGGTCGTTTCATCACAGCGGCAAAAAAAGTGTTCACTGAGGTGAAGTTTGATAGTTTTCCTGAAGTGCACCATGTCCGTGTGCATGATCGAGTGTTCAAATATTAATACTACAGAAGAAGACCCGAGGGCCTATATTATGCTTTTAATTATTTTTAAAGCAATCATGCTTACTTTAAAATTATTATGTGACTAAAAGACAGCATTTCCAATAATTACTTTAGTACCGCCATAAAGAAACAAGTGTGTGGGGGGGGGGGGTTAATGTGAGCAGACCCGATGTAGAGGGCTTGTTGATTGGTCACTGTATCCTGGAGTGGGCAAAGGTTTGTGGGGGTGGTGTAGTTTTGTGCAATTGAGCGTATTGAGGCCTCAGAAAGGCCATGCCAGAAAAAACTGAATGAAGGCTTGAATGAAACAAAACACAACCTCAGGCTATGTTTTTGATGAGGGATCATTATAATATGGTAGAAAGTTCAGAAAAGTCAATTTTGCATATTTTAAACCCTTTAAAAATTATTGCCATTGTAATATCAATTATAGTAGCCTTGGAATCTTACCTAACCTTACCTTTATGTGAACCTCCTCTGCTCTGATTGGTTGTTTCACCAGTTCAAGATTTCAAAGAAGGATATGTGTATGACTGGTACTGACTTCTGTTTTTTGATGGGTTGTATGCCTATCCAATTGCACTCAGTTAAATCTGTGTCCATTTGTTTGATTTTTTGGGGGAAATCCAACACAAAAATAAACAGATTTTTTGTTAAATTAAAAAAAATATGTCTGGCCAGGCTACAATTATCATCATCATTTTTTACAAATATTTTCTCTGCATGAATGTGCCATGCGTCAGTAGTAACCTGTCATGGCATGTCTCTAAATGCCTCGTGCACTAAGTAGCAGCTCCTTTGTGACCCATGGAGGAGAAGTGCAAGGACAGAAAAGAATAAAAGAATAATAATCTTTTATCAAATTATATAAACCCTTTGTACTTTGAAATTGTCTTTTGACTGCCATTATCTGGAGACCACATCCACGCTGACAGCTAAAGAAGTCCTGTAAATGTTTTTGTGTTGCTTTGAGCATCTGTTGGACTCCCACAAGAAGACCTCCTGCCAAAATCCTGTCAGGGAGGGTCTCGGTATTTTCTGTTTCTTTTCAAAGATTACCTCAAAGTATTCTCACAGACAGCATGAAGTGCTCCAATAACATGTTTAGATGTTGTAATATGAATCCATGGGTGAGATATGCATCATGTACATGTTAAAAACCTGTCTGTCATGTTAGACACACGCTGACACAGCTCTGGTCCCATAGCATCTCCTCTTGATAGTGGCCGGTGGTACACTCAAGTCATTTTCAATAGTTATTAGTTAAGTAGTTTTTAATTACAGTCATTTTAACTCTTTCATAATCAAGGGAACATTATAACATTTACATCTTTTTGTGTATTTTTGGTGTATACAATAAGTTTAAAGGTACTATGAGCAGTATATATTTCTTATATTTCATAAAAATAACCCACATGTCCCAAGATATGAGGTAAACATGTTTAAATCAAATATTAGTTTTACTGATAACAATAGTACAGCTGATTTATTCACAATAAGAAAATTATTGATCGTAATGCCCAAGTTGTTTATGTTTACATTTTTTGTTTTGGTTCTAAAACTACTTTGCTGATGTCCAATTACAAAAGCAGAAAGACTGGCAACCCACAGACCATTGTTTTGATTTAGACTGCAGTATAAACACATATGCCTTTAAAGAAATGTAAAATTTGGTTTTATGTATGGACAGAGATTTATGAAATATTAAAAAAAAAAAGTTTACCCAGGCAGAATAAATTGTATCTTTGTGCATGCGATGTCACATCCTTTAAAACAAGTTATCTAGTGTATATTAATCACTAATCATAATGAATTACTATGTACTAAATTACATGTTCAAGTCACTGTACACTCAAGCTAAGCAACAGCTAACCTCTGTTAGTCTAGGCCTCTAAAGTTAAGATATAGTGTACATAAAATTCAGCTAACCAAAGTGAGTGGGAGCATTTGTGTTACAGCCAAAATGAAAATCTGCCCGCATTTGGCCGGTCAGCCCTGATGATGACCCTGATAAAGCACATGGAGTGTACCAATGTGCTTTTTACACAATAATATGAATTGATTACTTTTTTTCAGGTTACCACGACTTGTCAGACTTTCCAAAAGCACAACCAGTGCCAATATCAAATTCACCAACTACACGTTACAGGTGTTTACAGGTCAACTAACATTCTCGCTTTTACTGCCATCAGCCAAATTTAAGGTTTACCACAGCTTTTTTATGAACTTCAGACACCTATTTCTCTCACCAAGCAGCTTGTGCTTTTGTCAGCATTGGTTGATGTAGTTGTTTTTTTTGTCTGAGCAAGATAACTCAAAAAGTAATGGTTTAATTTGGATAAAGATTTTAGGAAAGTTTAGTAAAGGGCCAAAGATGGAAATGCTTAGCTAGTCCCTCCTACTTTCTTTTCAAAAGCAGAAGAGTCTTGTTCCTCAGTCACAGCGTAATGTTTATCACCGTTTGAATTGGAATCTGTCTATCGCAGCTGTTTATCTGCAGAGCGTCTTACAAATACAGAAGTTTGGGTGTGTTCACACTTGCCGTGTTTGGTTCACTTCAATTGAACTCTGGTGGGCTTCCTGGGACAGTCCGGTTTGTTTGAGCAATATGAAGTTGTATTCAGCCGATATCACTTAAAACTTAAAACTTCACCAAATATTAGTTGAAGTGCGCCGAATGATATTATAGGGACATATACAGCTGAAGAGGTGGATTTTTGACTAATAGATGAGCAGGATTTCTTCTTCTCAAGTTTCTCTCAGTAAATACTGACGTGCTGCCCTCTACGGGCGAGGTTTGTTACTCCTCCCTCAGTCAGTTCAGTTCTTTGACAGAGCTCAATCTGAACTCGAACCAGACCAATGACATCATCAACACAGGCGCGGACTTTTGTTCCAAAGCTCACCGAGTCCTGCGGACCAATATATGTGAACACATCCTTAATCTCCTATCAAAAATAACTAAGATGGCACCGGCTAACACAGATCAAATTAAATAACTTCTCTCACCCAATTAACAGCATTTAGTGCTTTCCTTCACAGTGATTCTGCTGAAGTCTTTGTTGTTGTTCAGTCCTCTGTGTGATTTTTTCTTTGTTCTGTTTCCATTTTAACAACAGAAAAGTCTCTTTGACATCTGGCGTAACAGCCAAAGTCAAACAAACTGACTTTTTCCACAAGTCTCTGGCCTCTGCTGCTGTCCATGTTCAGTAATGAGTACAAAGCTGCTCATAATACGGCGTCTTCTGCTGTTTTTTGGAAAAAAACAATCCGCTATATTTGTTTGGCTCAGCGCCCTTTGTTTCTCTGATTGGTTACTCCACCTGTCATTGTTTTGCTCATTTAAATATAGATATAAGAATATAGGAATATAGAATAAGAAAAGAGTTTGTCTGGCCGGCCAGGCTAGGAAATGCTTAGTTTTGATGTGAATCTGGAAAAGTGTCGATGTAAAATATAGGGAGTGCATCTAGTATATTCTATATGTGATTGGCTGAATGCTTCACTTCATGTAAACAAAAAGAAAAACACTGGCACTAGGAATAAATTACCCCCATATTGTTGTTTTTAGTTTTTAATTGTATGTTTTTCATTCATTTTTATTCCCCCTGTCTCTCTGTGAATGTCCTATCACCTGCCCACCAGTCCACTTAGCTGGCTCCAGTTGTGGCCAAACACATCCCAAAATACCCCAAATGGCTCTGCTAAAATAACTGTGCCATATGTAACAACAGCAAAACAATGCTGCCACTTACTTGTCCATCTGTCCACTGTCTGTCTGTCTCAGTCCTTTTTATTCCGGCTGCCTTTTCTTATCGCAGTGTGTGCTGGTACATAACACACTTGCCTGCCTGTCAAACCAAACGCCTTATCCGTCTTTCCTTTCAGAGCGTAGTCGAGGGAAACATTAAGAAGACTAATCTGAGGCTAAGCTTGTGTGAAACAGATTGCTTTTCAGGCGTGTGTATTTTTTTCTGACGATGATATTGATGGTGATGGATGGGTTCAGGAAAGTTGTGGTGCATCTCTGTGTAATTCAATGGTGTTGTTATAAAGCACTAATGAGAACCATTTATCTGAGTGGGGTGACAGTTCTTAATCATGTGGATCAATGCATGTCAACAACTGTGTGTGTTGTGTGGATGTATATATTTACATGAATTATATATGAAGGTGTGAAAACATATTTAACGGTTTGTGTGTGGTGGTTACTTATTCATGTCTCTCTCTTTACTGCGCCATTGTTTTGTTCCTCTGTGCCTGATTTAGTTGCTGTTGGAAATGTTTTATTCCATGTTTGATTATGGGCTGTGTGCTTTTAACAACATTTGGATGGAATTTTTTGACTATTTAATAACAATATTATAAAATGTGAATGTTTGCTTTGACAATGTAAACATTTTATTTTTAGCTAGGGCTAAAACATGCACAATAGGCTAATCCTCCAGCTAGGTAATCAAGGACCCTGGCTCAGATCTGGAGACGGGTCCCTGGGAGCTGCACCGCGGTCACCCACTGCTCCTGACAGGCTGCCCCAGTGGCATTGAAGGATGGGTCAAATGCAGAGGACTTAGACAATAAGTCTTGCTAAGCTCTACCTTAACCTAACCTAGGGCTAAATTATCATAAAAATCTGAACCAGGTCTAAACCACGGCTAAACTATGGCTTAATAGGACTTGACTCAAATAGGGTCCACACAACTGAACATGTTCAAACTGAGGACCAAATTTAGTGTGGAACCAGGTGTAAACCAGGACTCTATCAGGCAGTGGTACTTAAGTAAAAGTAGAGATAAAGGAACAAAAATTTACTCAAGTAAAAGTAAAAGTATCACATGAAAATGTCTACTTAAGTAAAGTATAAAAGTACCCACTTTCAAATGTACTTGCAAGTAAAAAAGTAAAAGTATTTAGCTCAGATTCAAGAACTAATGAATGTGAGCGATAAATGTGAGAGATTTTGCTGAAAAACTGTGCAGGGTTAACTAGTGCAACAAAAGAGATCTGCAGGTGAGGTTTTTCTGAAGAGTACTACGTTACTACATCTTTTATACTTATGTACTCTGTCTACAATGACAACACCACAAAAACTGATGATTTTAAACCACATTCAAAATACTTTTTACTATAAACCAATTCAAAAAAGTAGTGGAGTAAAAATACTGATACTTGCTCTAAAATGCAGTGAAGGAAAAGTAAAAGCACCTCTTGTAAAATGTACTCAAGTAAAGTACGGTTGAAAAATGTACCAGTAACTAAGTACTTTTACTTTGTTACATTCCACCACTGCTATCGGGACAATTATTTTGGCAAAAAGAGATCTCAATGGGACTTTCCTGGTTAAGTAAAGGTCAAAAAATAAAATAAAATGAAAATGTATGACCATAATGATATTATGATAGCAATAAATTTACAACATATGGTGCAGACCTGGTCTTTTCTGTTGTTGGCTATAACGAGTGTAAAGCTATTGTTCCAGTACTTTTCTCAATTACAAAAAAGTTACTGTATTTTTAATTGGCATAATTGTAACTTTTGTGGTATCTGTACGAAGTGTAATATGGTATTTGGTCACATTTATAAACTGCTTTTCTACCTCCATGGGCACTCAAACCACTTTACCCCAAGGAATCATTCACCCATTCAGACTCACAAACACTCATTCATTCACCATTGTACACACACATGGGAGGCAAGGTGGGTGAAGTGTCTTGCCCATGGGCACAACAGCAATGGCTGTGCTACTGCTGCATGTATAGGTGTTGCTCATTTTAAGAGTAGCTATAGAGCCCCTAATTAGGTCCAAACCCCAGGACATGTACCTTATATATTACTGCGACATGCTGTTTAAAGTACTATACAGAAAGTCTACACAAAATTGCCCCTGGTGTTATTTACAAACAAGCTGAATAATAGTGCATTGAAATATCAGCAGGAGGAGAGCAGCTCTGTACTGAGTTAAAGGTACTTGCGTCACTGTGGGGTCCAGTGGGCTGCAGGGGGCAGGGCAGGTCCAGAAAACACAGATGGTCTGAGCTAAGGTCCAGTCATTTCTCTGTCTGGGACATCCAACTGTGAAGCGGACATCTGCACGCCCTCATAATGGAAAAATAGGACAAACACATTATATAAACACTGTTATAATCTCAGAAAATATTGTGACATTGCATTAGTCCTTATCTACTCACAGCCGTCTGTATTCCTCCAGCAGCATGTGCTAAAGTCAATATTCAGCCTGACCTTGGGTGACTTATTGCGCTTGCGAACACCAAATAGGTTAATGTGATCAAGGGACAGTACAGTGCTACAATTTATATTACATCTAGACACTGTTTGTTTTTAAAGTAATGTTTTTCTTTCCTCTTTTTTGCAGCCAGCGCCATCATATCTGTAGTTTTCCTGAAGGAGACTCTCCGTGCCTCAGATGTACTCGGTAATAAAACATTCCTGACACCTGCAGATTGCTTATCAGATTTAGAAAGTATTGCACTAATGGTCTTTGCAAACATTTCCAAATGAGAAAGCCCCACGTCTTACCTCCATTTCTGGCTCATTAGCACAGTCTGTTCCTATCCATTGAGACGAACCGTTATGTTTGTCATTACAATTTTACTTTGGGTTGCTAAATGACATGATTGTAATGGTCTTCACAATAATTATTTCGACTGTGTGAGAAGTGAAAGTCGTATCAGCACCACACAGCGCTTCCTGACTTCCTCTGTTCACTGGCTTTATGCTCCTCTTGTAATTGTCGACATCATCAACCTCCTATTGGAAACAATTGTAAAGATATTTAGTTTCAAGAGCTGGAGGCAGCACATAGACATGATAAGATGTTTATTTGAAACAGCAGCAGCTTCTTTTTTTTATGTTCAGCTGTAACCCTCATTACAGTGAGTCACCTGCCTTCATCTAACCCTATCCTCTGCTACCTCTTCTCTCACAGTCTCATCTATGGTTTTCCTCTAGGCCCCCTGCTTGTTATCTCTAACCTCAGCCTCCTTATACCCATATATCCTCTATCCCTCCTCTGTCAGTGGTGGAACAAAGTAAAAGTACTTAGTTACTTTACTTAAGTAGATTTTTCATGTATCTTTTACTTACTTGAGAAAATTTTACAAGGGGTACTTTTACCTTTACTACATTTTAGAGCAGGTATCTGTACTTTTTATTTCACTACATTTATGAGTTTGTTTAAAGTATTTGAATTTTTGTTTAAAATCATGTGTTTTTGTCATGGCCTCATAGACACAAAATACTAAAATAATAAAATATATAAAAATATAAATATCAAAGATGCAGTAAAGTAGTACTCCTTTAGTTACATCAAAATAATAAAGACAGAAGACCTCACCGATAGATTCAGTCTCTTCTTCTGCACCAATTTGTTAATTTGATCTGTAATCAGCCCAAATTTTTGAGGAAAATCCCTCACATTTAATACATTATTGAGTTGTCGAGTCTGTGCGAAATACTTAATTTTTTTACTCACAAGTACATTTAAAAGTGAGTACTTTTCTACTTTTACTTAAGTAAAAAGTTTAAGGTGATACTTTTACTGTAGCAACTATTTGCTCCTTTATCTGCACATTTACTATTAAATTGAGTACTGCTTCCACCACTGTCCTCTGTACATGCTCACCCACTTCAGTCTGGTCTCTCTGACTTTGTCTCCAACCATCTAACATGAGCCAGTTTTCTGATGTACTCATTCCTAATCCTGTCCATCCTCGTCACTCCCAAAGAGAACCTGTTCTGCTGTGTTACCTCCAGCTCTGCCTCCTGTCTTTTCCTCTGACCCACTGTCTCAAACATAGCTGGTCTCACCACTGGCTTGTACAGCTTTCTTTTTTTGAGCATTCTTGCTCAAACAGCAGTCCATATCTATATAAGAAAAGGCTGTATCACCCAGAACGCAGATAACTATAAGTAATGCATTTGGCATATATTTTGCATTATAACATATAAACCAAAGCGCTTTGATAAACAACAGATTTACCTGAGTAAATACACAAAGGTGTTACACACACATTGGAACTTAAATGTGCAAAGCCCTCTGACTCAAAGGTGCACTGCAAACAGCATCAAAGCACCGAAGGCAGAAACAGCCCTCTATATTCTGCTACAAAGGAAAAAGTGATCAACACTGAAGATAAGCTACAAAAATAATCACAGCATTTGGGCACACTCTGAAATGTTAGAGTTACTGAGAGTTACATTGAATGTTCTCTTACACCTGCTTGTCCTCCTCTGTCCTTCACAGGCGGCACTCTGGCGATAACCGGGACCTACCTTTTGGTGACCTTTGCCCCCCACAACATCTCTATGGTCACAGCCCAAATGGTCGTGTACTATTTCATCAGCTGGTCCTTCCTGCTTTACATAGTAGGTGTTTCAATATCTGCATCCATGACAAGTAATAACATGCAATGAGCTATGTGTCGTGCATAGATTTGAATAGATAACACTTCTACAAAAACCGGTGAAAGGTGTCAGTCATTGCCATTTGCTGCCTTTAGCTTGGATAATTTGTGAAAAAGTAGACAAGCTTTTATATGGAAATGTGTATTACAACCAGGTGTAGAAAAGTGTAGGTTCAGACTCTCATCGTGGGATAATAAAGATTTCAATATTTTTTTCTGGTACAAAATGAATGAATGAATACACATGCAAATATGTAAATAAATAAAGGGGCTATATTATGCTTTTTATATTTTTTAATGCAATCTTGGTCACTAGCCTGTATAAACATAATGTGACTAAAAGAAAACATTTCCAGTAATTATTATACTACTGCCATAAAGAAAAAGGCGAAGAGACCAGCAGATGACAGCTACTGAATGTTACACAGAGAAAAAAAAGCTTTTTACTTCCTTAAACTTTCTGTATGATGCCATTTTACTACAAAATGAAAAATAGCTACGAGAAGCTGTGCACTGGAATGAGAGCAGGCTAGATGTAGAGGGCTTTTTGATTGGTCAGAGCTTCCTGGAGTGGGTGGAGGTTCGTGGGACTGAGCATATTGAGACCTCAGACCAGCCTTGCGAAAGAACAGAGGATTACTTAAACTAAACAGGGGTAAATGAAGCAACACAACTCTTTGTATGTTTTTGAGGAGAGAACAACATTATAACATGGTGAGAAAAAGCTCCGAAAAATTGATTTAGTAGAATTTAGCCCCTTTAAAGAGTCCAGTCAATGGCAATCGATCTCAAATAAAGGCCAACATTGGCAAAAATACATCAAAAGTAAAATATTTATTATGATTTGTATTTTGCGAACATTAAAATGTATTTACTGCACATGGTTAGTACAGGCTTTGATAACGTTATGAAAACTTGAGTTAGATTTTCTCTAGAAGTCTCTTTTTATTAAACATTCACTGATTTGGGAGCGCCAAGAGCAGCAAGTTTTTTTTTTTCCTCAGTTATTAGTTTATGCTCACAGTGTACAGGAGTATAATGCTTTCTACCCATACAGGACAAATGAGGCAGGATCTTGTATTCAGAAGCACTGCTCGCACCTCAGGGTCGTGCACCGCATTAGCACTGGCCCATTTGCTGCTCTGCTCCAGGGACACACCACTCTTGTAGCAATGCCACAGACATCACTGTTACCATAGTGAGCAATCTGGTGCAAATTTTTTTTAAAAGTGTTTTCCAAAGCCTGCTCTTCATGAAATGCAAATATAAAGCATGTTATTACGCTGGTCTGAGTCAAAGCCAAAAAGATTAAAAGGAGGTTTTCTGCTTCACAATGTCATGTTATCCTTTTTTTTTTTGCAGTAGTGGAGACAGAGGGTGCAATGTTATACACCTCTCATATCTCACATCTGTTTGGATTTGTTTGACACTAAAGAGCACGAGACCTGTGAACCATTGATGAACGCTGAAGAAGCGCCAAGCAAAGTCCTGAACTTCCTCCCACAGCAATGTAGCACGAAATTAAAGATCATAAAAGGCCATTCACTCGAAAACAGTAAAATCTGGAGTTTCAAGAACATGTTGATAAACTAAACAGCACAATAATTATTTGCACAAGTCAACCTAAACTGGAATAATTCTTATAGCAGTCAAAGTAACTACAACATCAACATAATTTGCCGGGCATTAATCACATCATATTTAAAACTATTTGTATAATGTAATTGCATAGATCTACTACTACTACAGGAAGTACTACTAGTACCACCTCTTCCAAACCTATATCCAACCTTGGACTTTAGGATTGCAAAGAGAGCTTGCCACCCACTTTGCTAACAAGATCAACTGATCACTATTACATAGAGATAGAGAATACTTATATTTTTATACTTGTATTTTCATAACATTTCCCCCTCAATATAAAATACAAATGAATATACACTATATTTCCAAAAGTATTACCTCACCTGCCTTTACACACATAAGAACTTAAGTGACATCCAGTTCTTAATCCATAGAGTTTAATATGACGTAGGCCCAAGCTTTGCATATATCTACGTCAGACATCTACACTGATGTTCTTGTCCAATATCAGACACTGATGTTGGATAAGAAGGCCTCGCTCGCAGTCTTTGCTCTAATTCATCCCAAAGGTGTTCTGTTAGGTTGAGGTCAGGACTCTGTGCAGGTTCAGTCAAGTTCTTCCACACCAAACTCACTCATCCATGTCTTTATGGATTGTGCTTTCACTGGTGCAGTCATGTTGGAACAGGAAGTGGCCATCCCCAAACTGTTCCCACAAAGTTGGGAGCATGGAATTGTCCAAAATCTGTTGGTGCTGAAGAGTTCCTTTCACTGGAACTAAGAGGCCAAGCCCAGCTCCTAAAAACAACCCCACACCATAATCCCAATTCAGTTTTTTGGGTGGGTGAGTGAATACTTTTGGAAATATAGTGTATGTTTAAAAATGTACTTAAGATACTTTCTACTTTACATTTATGAACCTTTTTTCATCTTTATTTAAAGACCAATACTTCCAACTCTAAGTATTGGTGCTTGGAAAACCTAAATTATACTGTTGACTGAAAGGGAGACAATAATTATATGTTTTAAAACACCTCTTCCGCTTATTCATGTTAGGAGTTGTGGGTGACTGAAGCCTATCCCAGGAACTCTAAGCCTTAGGTGAGCTACACCCTGAACAGCAGCCAGCAAGTCTCAGGGCTGACACAGAGACAAACAGACAGACAACCACTCACTCTCACATTCATTCACTAGGGGCAATTTAGGGTCACCAATTCACCAAACATATGCATGTTTTTGGATGGTGGGAGGAAGCTGAAGTACCTGGAGAGAACCCTCGGTAACACAGGAAGGACCTGCAGACACCCAGAAAGTTCGTGTTGGCCGGTCTGAAAATCAAACCCATGATCTCCTTGCTGTCATACGTATAATATGTGATACCAATGCAAATGAATCAGACACAAAAAGAACCTTGTGAGTGAAATATTGAGACACGATGTGACAGAAATATGGAGGGGAGGAAAATGTTAAGTGGATGTCTTCAGATTGAGTTGACCTTGATGCGATTGGCTGCTCTGATTGATGCATTAGGTTCCTCGTTTCAGACAGACCTGAGCGTGAGGCTGCAGGCGATAATTAATCTGAGTACAATGAAATATCCATCACCGTCTCATTATTTCCAAAGGACAAACTGTTATCAAATAATTTCATCTGCTCACGGCTTAAACTATTAAAGCATATTGCTGTCATTTAGAGCGGTGCTAATGACGTAGTGGCCCTTTCTATATTCATTTAGGCTAAAAGGCCATGATATTTTCTAATAAGCTCTTAAAGTTCAAGTGAAAGGGTTTTGTTTTGTTTTGTTTTTTGTTTGTTTTTTTGGGTTTTTTTTTTTCAGTTTAATCATGAAATAGCATATTGTGATAGTAAAAACAGGGCCTTAATACATATTCTGGGGTTAATTATCAAGTTCTACACCACTTGTCAACACTGACACAATAACTGTCTCATATTACAGAGGTACAGAGGTAGAGGAAGTACTAAAAATCTGTACCCAAGTAAAAGAAATGCTACTTCAAAATATTAATTAAATAGAAGTACTCAGTGGTGGAAAAAGTGTAAAGTTTACATATGGAGAAAGTACTTCTAATATCACTACCACTACTACTACAGCTACAACAATTACAAATATGACTATTGCTCCTACTACTACTACTGTTACTGTTACTACTGGTATTCCTACTTTTACTACCCAATTAGCCCCCAAGGTAAAAAAAAAAAAAAAAAAAAATCCTTGATGTTTAAATATTGGAAAGGTGGAAAGGACCTCTGGGAATAAACTCATAAATACACAAGACCTTAATATATTATTAAAATCTTTCTGCTTATTCCCATTCGGGGTCACAGGTACTGGAGCCTATCCCAATAACTATGGGCCTTAGGGGGGGTAAACTCTGGGTAGTGGCCAGTTAGTGACACAGAGACATACACAGACAGACAACCATTCACTCTCACATTCATTCAACTCATTCAGTTTAGAGTCAGCAATTCCCCTGAACACATGAACATTCAGACTCCACCCATAGAGACTGGGAGTCGGCGGCCCATGATCTCCTTGCTGGGAGGCGAGAGCACACAGAAAGTGCATGTTTTAGTGATATCTACATCTAGTTACACAAATAGAGAAAAGGGAAGCAAAGAGAAAAAATTATGGCAAAGGAATCATACTATTTAAAGATGATAAATAATGAAGACAAAAGCCAGACAGTATAGTTTGATGCTCAACAGAGTAAGAATTTCAAGATAATCTGGTGTAAGAAATTAGAGGGTACATTTTTCCAGTTTTCCATTTTCTATTAAAGTAATAGAAAAATTGTGTAGTTTACTTTCAATTACAGCATTTAGGATATTTTTGAGGGATGTGTTTGAAAGACATTCAGAGGTTAGCATGACCTTCCTAGCTTCAGTTTTGTATTTTTCCCCCACTCTCTGCCTCTGTTCTCACTGTACGGCGTTACATCAGAGCCACTTGAACAGCTGAATACTATTGAACTCACAAGAGCAGCCCCAGGCCTTTCTCATTAAACACTCGCAATTCATTTCATTTTTCTGCCACGGTCATTTGTTTCAATTACAGCACTCGGCTCACTGCGTCTTCTTTGGGTAACGCACGTCAGATGGTCAGCAAAAGTACAATTTGAGATGTTCACTCTGCGTGCAAACTTTTTAAGGAAATTGAATACATTAAGTGCTTATGTAACTTTCTTTCTGCAGGTCATTGAGATCATCCTGTTCATTTTCCTACTCTTTCTGTACAAGATAAAGCACGTGAAGCACATTGTAGTTGTGATGCTGCTGGTGGCTCTACTAGGTATGGACACAAATAAAGAGATACTTACCATTTTAGACAGAGACAGAGGTTGCTTTGTTGCACTGTTACCAAAACTGCAAAGGATATTGTTGAGATTAGATAAGGGAAGCACATACAGTATAATTCACCATAAACCACTGATAAACAGTAGATCAGGCAAAAGACCTTGGGAACATTTTTAGAAAGATATACATCTTTGTATTAAGCCTAGATCTCACATTTAGATTCCAGATAGAGGTATGACTGGATGGGAATTAAAGTCGTGCAAAGAGTAGTAGCAGTAATTCAGTTGGTAAAGATGTTCGCCCACAAACCCAAAGGTTGGCAGCTCAATCACCACTACTACCATTGCATACTGTCGTTGTGACCTTGGGCAAGACACTTCACTTCACTTTCTTGGTGGTGGTCAGAGAGGCCATAAGCTGATTTTGGCAGCTACATTTCCAACAATCTGACCCAGGATAGCTGTGTATACAGAGGCAGCTCGCCACCACTGAGTGTGACTGAGGAGAGAAAGAATAATGTCCCACATTGTAAAGCAACTTTGAGTGTCTTTATCTCTAAGTGAAAGTGTCTCTAGAGGACTTGTTTGTTTCAAGAAGCAATGGGGAGTTAACTTTAAAGGGTAAAAATATGAACATTTAATTAAAATACAGAATATTAAAATACACTAACTATTGTAAGTGTATGTGGAGGAAGGGCGAGCAAACTAACCCAAGTCAAACTTTGGCCACTCCATTATGCAGCACCAGGATCAATGACAACAATCAACAATTTGCTTATAAAGCCTCTCTATATATTCTAAGTGTTACTATAATAATAATAATGCATTGGATTTTATCGAACCACCAACTTTCGGGTTAATGGGTGAAAGTCTCTACCGACTGAGCTACTGCCCCAATACTACAGGACCCTTGTGCTGACTACAGACTGTATTGATTAATAATCTAAAAAGGTTAATTGGGTTTTCCACTAATATTAATAATATATGATTTTCTCATAGACAGACCAATGTTTTTTGTGTCGTACCTTGAAATGTTTCGACTGCTCACTTCCTGCAGTCTTCCTCAGAAAGTACAACAAAAACATTTGTCTATAAGAAATCCTTTATTTGAATTTATTATTTTATTGCTGCCTCTTCCTGCACAGTCCATCAACTGAGAGCTTTTTCTTGAACATTTTAAACAGTATTTTAAACAGTGTCCAGATATACTGTATTCATAAACCTGTGTTACCTCCTCAGCCTCTGTGACAGTCATCTCGGTCAAAGCCGTGTCAGGGATGATCACTGAGTCCATAAAGGGAAGCCTGCAGCTCATCTACCCCATCTTCTACGTCATGTTTGTCGTCATGGTTGCCTCCTGCGCTTTCCAGATCAAGTTAGTCAAGGTTTTCTTTTTTTTGTGCGTAATGAGAGAGAGGCAATTTTTGCCTTTGCACTACCTGAACAAACTGTGGAAAAAATAAGACATTAGACATGGTGACAGTGTAGCATCTCTCCAGCCCTCTGTTATAATGACGCACATGAATAGGCCACTTCACACTTATGCAGGAAAACCAAGGTCGCTTTATTCACTCGTCTCTCCACAGATTTCTGAACCAGGCCATGAAAATGTTTGATGCAACTGAAGTGGTGCCGATCAACTACGTGTTTTTCACCACCAGTGCCATTGTCGCAGGTAGGTCAGACTGAAATAAAGTGCAGTTGGTGAAAGCTTTTAGTAGTGTTAAAGCCAAGGACACAACAACCAGAGACCTGAGGTGGACAGCAACTAGATACTTTTACTCAAGTAGTTTTAGATTTTTTTTTCAATAAATTCTTTATAACTGCTTAAGACATGGGAGTTTTACCACTGGAAGCAAATTTGTAATGCCTATTGGAATCAAATTTAATGCTTTTTAATGCCATTCAAGGCCTCAATTTAATGACTTTTAATGCTTTTCAGTGCCCCACAGGAATTCTAGTTGTAATTGTACCATTGTAGTTTGACACTTTTCTTGTTGGTAAATTGTACCAACATCAGGTGACCAGTGAAGTCATTTCAGGACATCTTCAGTGCGGACTTGGTGAACCACAATATCTGAAATTGCTCCAGGTGTCTCAACCGTCAGCTGTAAACATCATCTTTCTCTGTCAGACTTGTCAAATAAATCCACAACAGCTCACCTCAGCACTGCACTCATGTACTTTAATAAAACACGCAGACATCCATCACAGAAATCTGGAGTATTTTTCACCTTTGTTCAGATATCTTCCTCTCATATGGTGTCACTACTGCGTTCCTCCACCTACACAGATAATACACAATTGAGTAATAAACAACAAATATCTCATGTATTGTATCTGGCTCAGTGTGGATGGCTGAGGTAGAGACTGGTTTTATTGTTTTTGAAGAAAATTATTGTTCCTTCTCCTGTCTGGTGTCCATTGTGGTTGCAGATTTGAAGCTATTTTTTTATGTTGAAAGGACAAGTGAATGAGTTGTGTGTTTGTATTAACTGCTGAGATGTCACTGGTTTTCATTTTTTCAGTACAGTTTTTGAATGTAAAAACATTTACAAAGACTTAGATGAGGGACATAATGTGTACATTTATATCCTATATTTTTGTATACAGATAGCAGATATGAAGTATGTAGATATAGGCCCCTAAATGTAAGTAATCTGTACTACAACCATGTTATACACATAAATAATCAAATACATTAATCTGAAAAAATAAACTGCTGACATGTGAAGTTAGACTAGTCCAATCTAGTTCAGTGATTCTAAAACTTTTCACACCAAGTACCACCTCAAAAAATATTTGGCTTCCCAAAGTACTATCTTCAGTGCACAAAACCAGGTCTAAGCCAAGTCTAAACCACAACTAATCCTGTTCATATGCCAGTACTAATCTTGAACTAAACCAGGTCTAAGCTAGCAGTAAGCCAATACTAAACAGGTCTAACCAAGGACTAAACCTGCACATACTCCAGGACTAATCTAGGACTAAACCAGGTCTAAGCCAAGACTAAACCATGACTAATTAAGGACTAAACCTGCATATACGCTTGGACTAATCTAGGATAAACCAGGTCTAACGTAGGTCTAAGCCGAGACTAAATTAGGACTAAACCAGGTCGAAGCCAAGACTAAACCAAGACTAATCAAGGACTAAACCTGCACATACACAAGGACTAATCTAGGACTAATCCTGGTCTAAGCAGTGCTCTACACTTTACACTTTAATTCCTAACCAGACTAAAATGCAGCCAAACTTTGATCACCATTGTATCAATAAGAACCACTGACAGCAACAGGCTAGAAAATAGTATAGTAATCTATAGTTAGCTAAAATGTGGTTGTGAATACTTTTGATTTAAATGGACTAATTTGTACTTTATTTTTCTATTAAGATTTTAGAGCAGCTCTTTCTCCAGTGACATGACATTTTCAGCTGGGGTTTAATTGGGTGCATTAGGAGAACATTTTTGAGAGGCTCACTCTGCCATAGTTGATTCAGATACTAAAGATGCATACATTAAGATAATTTACAGCTTTTTACATCTACTTGCCTGTACATTTAATATTTACCTATTATTTAAATGTTTGGTCTGTCTTTTTATGTGTTAATGTGGATGTGTTTTTTTACAGGGATCGTTTTCTACCAGGAGTTTGAAGGCTTGGCTTTGCTCAACATTTTGATGTTCGTATTTGGGTTAGTATGTATAAGACAAGACTATTACATTGAAATGTAATACATATTGTGAGACACATTTTTTGAATCTTTCTTCCAGTTGTCTTCTGTCGTTTCTTGGAGTTTTCCTAATTGCACGAAACAGACCAAAGATAAAGCAGGAAAATGCCAATTTTATTCCAATGGATACAATTCCTGGTGAGTTCTGACTTTTATTAGGACTGCACGATATAAGAAAATCATGCGAGAACTATGTTGAATACTGCAATATCAGTATGTTTGCAGATATTTTGATATACTGTATTATGACACAGTAAGTTCAATTAAATATAGTACCAGTATTTAAAACTTAACATCTAAACCAGGACCTATTTAAAGAAATCTGTCAGATGCAGAACCACATTATAGTGCTATATTTAGCTTCTTTCCATACAGATACTGCGTTTGCTGATATTGCTATAATGATATTGTGCAGCCCTACTTTTAATGAACCCATTTTGCTTATGTTGTGTGTTGACCCATTTTTGAGTATAGACTTGTGTTGATTATCTGGCAGTGACAGTGTGAACTCTGACTTCTGCCTGAAGCAGTGGCAGCTTGGTCTCTCTAATGAGCAGTGCTGTCCATGTTCACAGGGAGACGCCACATCGACAAAGTGCAGCCCGAGGCGAGTGCGATGACATACGGATCGCTGGCAGACAAACTTATGTGTAACAGACCAGGCCCGTCCGACGATTCATAGGACCAGCTCCATCTGTTGGGACTGTGTGTGCAGCAGACCTCTCTCTGGGCACTTCAGCGAGATGTCTATTTATAAATGATCAGAAAGGCATTGAATGAAACTAGAGCCAAGTAAGAAAAACAAAACATGGGCCAATATTATTTGTCAGATGTGGCAAAAAGCACACCTTCACTCTATGTCAGATTAAATGTGGCAGGCTGAGTACGCTGGAGAAGGAAAGATAGATAAGTGCCATATGAGAAGTGAGGAGAAATGTCTTTTTTTTATATAACATTGGCGTCCATTAAAGATAATGTGTCAAAAACTGGTCAGTTAGGCGGACTTTTGTCAGAACAGACGTGTTTGAGAGTAAAAGTGCTCTGCTGCCCTCTAATGGCAGGGGATCGTACAGTTGGCCAGATTTTAAAAAGCATTTTTGTGTGACAAAATAAACATGAATTTTAATTAAATTGCTTTTTCACATCATTACAGAGTGTTAATGGTAGTGTTAATGGTATGTGTGGTATGAACCCAACATGACAAACAGCATGCTGTGGATTGTGATAAGTTGTAATGGAGCCCTTATAATAATGGCCTTATGTTTAGTTTGGCCTTGTTTCACCCTAAATAAACCAAAAGTGAACTGCTACCAAACTTTAGTGTTGCCAAGCAACACACTTGTCTTCCTCCCACACTGTTTTGGATATGTGGGAAAGCTGTGCACACGCCAGCACTGTGTAAAAGAGCGAGTGTGTAAGGATAATTTGTAATGTACAAGTATGTTTAATGTACTCATAACATGTTAGTACAGGGAAAAACTAAAGCTATGATTTAAGGCAGGTCATATAAAGGTAATACAAAGACAACAATATAAGTAGTTTCTTTAATGCAGTGGCTTTGTGTAAACCAAACACATTTTTTGCCTCATTAAAATGAAATGAGAATGCTTTGGGACTAAATCCAAAGTCTCCGGTCAGAAGAATAACTCTTCAAAAAGTAAAACTTCAGTTTAACTGATT
Organism: Bostrychus sinensis; assembly: GCA_020698575.1. Lineage (NCBI taxonomy): Eukaryota > Metazoa > Chordata > Actinopteri > Gobiiformes > Eleotridae > Bostrychus > Bostrychus sinensis. The sequence goes on from CM036247.1 coordinate 13,066,471, forward strand.
GCTTTAAACAGAGGCATTTACATAAAACTCAACTGAGAAATCTGACAACATAAAGCTCACCAATTGTTAAAGGTAATCATGTCATATTTGATTGATCAATGCTGCAGAGCACATCAAACTCTAAAAGGCACTGGTTTAAGTCATTGAGGCCAAAACTATTTTACTGTAGACTCCATTAGTTTTTGGAGGCAATATCGTGCACAGGCTCAGACTTCTATGTTGATTTTTGCAAAGCGATAGTGAAGGGAAGATGGGTTTCTCAGCAGAAACATCCCTCTATGCTCCACTGGCTGCTTCAGGAGGGTAGTTAGCAGACCAGAAACACTGACAAAACCCAGCGCCTCCCCACATCCAGCCGTCAGGGAAAAGTCTCCTTGCACAACCCAGCCAAGAGTCACACGAGAGCAGTGAGAGGTGACGCTGGGCAGGGGGTCCGGCCACAGCCCAAATACAGAGTCTGGAGTAGAGGAGGATTTAGAGGTGGTAGGGGCTGTGACATCCACTTTTTTAGCAGTCTTAAGAGCTTTCTTTGACTTCTTCTTTGGCCTCTTCAATGTACTTTTGAAGTGGTCCTTATGTGTTGGCTCTAGGGGTCCACTGCTGCGAGGGTCTTTTAGTAGCTTCAGATCTTCAGAGGTTGGCACACAGACCATCCCGTGAAGCTCTGGTTTACCTTTGGACAGTAGAGACAGGCGAACCCACACCAAACTCATCCTATGGGCACTGAGAAAGGACCTCAAAGCTGATTGGTCTAAAGGTGGAGACTGTGCCAGACGACATGGCCTTTGACCTTTGGATGTAGTAGGTCTGCACCAACCAGAGAGGAGCCTCAAAGACTTCTTGTTCCTGAGAATGAATGAAACAAGCATTATTAATTAAATAGACAAAACACAAAATAAGAGTGTAGAGGAGGAGTTTTGGGTAATTTAGTTCAAATGATTAATTTAGAGATAAAGTTCTGGCTCACAGAAGGGAGATGCTATGTGTTGCTGAACATTTTAATATATAATGCTAAAAACAAAGCCAGTAAACAGTAGAAAGCTCCCCAATTTTTTCCTCATAAAGTCAGTCATTAGTCAAAGCTTATGTGATGGCTTCATGAGGATAGATGCTGCTCCTCCTTCTACTAATCTCTGTGATGTATTGCAGCAATTTAAAGCTGGATGTGGTTTGGGTATTCTCATCAGGGACGTTATGATGAAAAGGAGGTACTCAGGAGAAGCCCCATGCATCAGCCTGTCAAACCCTCTGCAGTGGCCTCTTAATAAAAAAATAAGTTATGATCGTAGCCCAAAGTGTGTGTAGTTGTGCTCAGGGGACACCACTAAAGTCAACTGTGTTCATATTGTTAGAGGTGAGATTTAGATGTGCGGGGTCCTGTATGTCTCCAGGGGTAAATCTGAAGTGTGCGTGGGCGATCAAGCTCATCCGCTAATATTTTTCACAATAAAGCAAAGAGGAGAAGAATAAAGCCTTTTTAAATTCCTAACAAGTAAAACAAAGCATTTACCTCAGCACAGTGAATCTTTGGGCCATCGCTGAGGCGACATCTTGATGTGAGGTCGCCACCTCCTCCATCACTGTGTCAGGAGCTGTGCTGTCTTTTCTTTCCTCGGCCGAGATCAGCTCCCACTCTTCTGCCAGCTGTTGCCATGGGCAACGAAACGGAGCCAGACAGCCGTGTTTAATGTAATTGGTCCTTTTGGCAGGAGGATGCCTATGGATGAGGTCAGAGGGTCAAACCCTTGTCAAACTGTTGGGCCACCCCTGCCAGTTTATATAACAAATCGTGACTGCAGAGGAGCACACCGGCTTATTATCATCTCATCTGCACAGCCATGTGATTAGCATAATGGAAATTAACTGGGGTTAGAGTTTTGGACTGCTTCCCTCTAACAAAACAATGCACAGTGTCCCCATACACTGAAGCCAATAAGTACTGAATATCATTTGATTAAAGTCACATAATTTTGAAGATTAGATAAAACACACAAAATAAATCAAAGGATGACTGAAAAATTAAACCATGTGTGTAACTATTTGATAAAACATGGACCAAATTCTTCTGACCTTTTGAACTTATTCAGCAGCTCTGCTTCCTGCTCCTCCTGAAATCGAACACCTGCAGGGCAGTCTGGGAAATCATGGGGGAAATGTGGGGCACTTTTATTCTGGGAGTGTTTCAGACTCATGTGTAGCCCACCTTCACGCACTCCTCTGTACACCTACAATGACGAGCAACAAGAGTGATATCAAACATCATTTAAGATCTTTAAGTAGACAAAACAAAAACTGATTTTGATTTACAATGGCATATAGTACCTACCAGTGGGACCCAGAAGGCCATGCCCCAACCTTTGGGAAGCAGAAGGTCCCATCCAGCACCCCAGGAGCTCATCTCATGCCCCACCTGTTTCCCGGGCTGATGCACCAACAGGACTGGGACTCGACCCTGTGGAGGTATGGGCCTAAGTCTGGAGCCAGGCACCAGTACTTCACGTTTCATACGATTCAACTCCTGAAGTAAATTAAACAGTGGTTACAGGTCAAAGGCTGACCGACACATAACGACTGATCAGTATCTGTTTATATAGTACCTGTTCTGGTATCTTGTTATCTGTGACATTGTCCCGAACAGCCCGGTCCCACAGAAAGCTCTGACAGCAGCGCTCAGGGACCCCATTAAACATGAGCCCCCTAACTTTCTCATCATCCACCTCTGAAATATACAGCAGATGTGGTGTACTCTTGAATCAGCTGTTTTATAATTTAGACGGATAGATACTGCCTAAAAAGTGATACCAATAGCAAATTTGGGAGTATAAATTTGACAACATAACATCAAAGCTCAACAGCTCAAATCATCAAAAAACGAACTTAATAAAAATAAACCAACCATAAAACCAGGGCATACATAAACACTAAAAAAATGTTCTCCTCTCCTACTACATATGAAATGCTTATAAAAGTCCAAACCAGCTGTTGTTGGTCATTGGAGGCCTGTTTGAGTACACGGCCCTGCCAGGATTCGAACCTGGAACATCTGCATGGAGCAGCAGAGGCCCCCAGGAGCCCAAGACCAGATGTGTACTCGGAAAAACAGCTCCAGGACCACAAAAAAAGACTGGTTCTAGGCTAAACTTAAAATAAAAATCTGTTAAAAGGCCAGGTCAAGGGCAGTAAGTTCACCACTATCTGTCAGTGAGGTCAGATATTACCTTGTGCCTGCTTTACACTGGGTAACGCTTTAACCTTCTTTGTTGGTAAAGTCAATCTTGGGTCATCCACATTCAGCCCTAACACTGTGCCAGGGGGAATCTCTCCAGTTGAATAAATGCCTGTATAGATAAAAAAAAAAATATGTAATTTGAAAGCTTAGCAGTATGAAAAGTATAAAAATCTCTCGTATTTTTTGACTGGGTACATGATAATACAACCTTTAAGGATGTGAAAGATTTCAGATTGTTCTTTGTGGAGAGTCATCTTGCTCTCATTTTTACAGTGCTCCGGCCACCAGAGGGAAGACTGTATGGTTTTGTTTGAGTTCTTAAAAGAGAAAAAAATATTAAAATAAAAACATAACAGATCAGTGTTTTAATATTGTTTAGAGTTACCTCACAACATGTAGCAGCCTCAAGAGTTTCAGCCAACACTGTGTGGGACTGTGGTCCAATCAGACGGTAGCGTACAATCTCCATGGTAAGATCACTGCAAGAAATCATTACAAATATAAAAATCAACTCAATTCCAATATTCATCTGAAATTATCAAAATACTAACTTGATGACAGTTGTTGATGAGCTAGATTTCCATGTAACTGGGGTGTTGGGAGATCTGGTTCCATCCCCCAGGATCTTTTTGGCTGGTGGTGCAGTGTCATCCATACAGCTCCCTTTCCTCTTGGTGCCTGAAATTTGTTTGGTCACTGGGCTGGGTTTTGGCAATTCCTCAGTTTCTTCACTAAAAGGCGCCTCTGCTGGCTGCACCACTGGCACAATCACTGGGACAACAGCCTCAGTGCAGTCACATACTTTTTGTAACTCAGCAAGAAGGTCCTAGGAATGAGAGAAGATTAATTAAGAATGACAGTTACCATTTTGTTGAATTATTACTATATAGCCAAAATACCTGTTTGAGAGTAGGGTGAGCCCAAATCCACAGATGCCTCTGATTTGAGCCCTGCGCATGGGGTCTCCACAGGAAGGTGACTGGTCCCAGGGGCTGTGAGGGGTACTGTCCCGCTCTGTAAACCACGACACTGCCCTGTCTCCTCCCTGAGAGACAAACTGCTGCAGCAAATGTAGGACCTAAAAAAAAAAAAAAAAAAAAAAACACCTTCCATTTAGTCCAGTAATATATCTCTAAAACAAACACAAGCATCTTTAATTGGGTTTTAACAGTTAAAATCCGAGCCTCAATAGCTGTGAATGCAAATATAAACTATCTATTAAACAACATGCATAGTAGTAGTACAGTAATAGGAAAATAGAACTTTCTTACCAGTATCTTTGCTGGTCAGCTGCGCCAGTGAAGCCAATAGCTTGTGCTCTTCCCCAAGAAGCTCTATGCAGCAGTAATAAGAGAGGTCCTAAAGGGGTACCACAATAACTACTCAGGAAATTACCATATAACACGTGTAAAACCATCAAACTGAAGTTAACTATCCTGTTATCCACCATCATTTGTGGTTACCTGCAGCAGACAGTGGCTGCTCATTGCTCTGAAGCAGGGACGGTAGCATTTGGATGTGGGTCTGTCCCCAATGCAGTAGCCCCACTTTTTGACCATGTGAAAGCGCTTGGCATGCCAAATGTGGGTTTCCAGCCAAATGTTCTTCCTCTGCCGGCGATTAAACTCAAGTAAGAGGTTCCCATGCCTCCGACGTGCCTTACGACTCTTTTTCTTAGACTGTTCCTTTTTCTTCTTTGCACCTTGTAGGCTCTTCTCTCTCTGTTTAAAGAGATCAGCTTTTATAAATAACCAGTTGCAATGTTATTGGTAATGTATGTGTTTAGAAGTTGTCTTAGTTTAAACCTTTTAAGAGGATGATACTTAATAATTAAAGAGAATAAACCTCACCAGTTTTACAGCCATCTCTCGGAGTCTGCATGGGAGGCGCTTGGTGTTGTGGCTCATGGCTCGCCTCCTCATGTGTTTCGGCAAAGCAGCAAACAGATGACAGCTTGCCGATTTCCTTCTCACTGCTTTGATCATTGCCTTCACCTCTGCTGCTCTGGCCCTGGCAAAGGATCCAGCTGTGAAAAAAATAATAATACAAGATGACCACTCTCATTTGAAGGCTCTTTGATTCTGGTTGAGTGTAATTTTTGTCCACATATTTACCATTGATATACTTGGGTATCTCTTTGGAGTAACCACCTCCATCTTTGTGATGCCCTCGAACCCAGCCATGGTGCGGCCCAGAGCCCTTTTTAGAGGATGGACCACCGTTACCTTTGAGAAACAGAGACGTCTATTAGTAAACTGTAGCTTGTCAACAGGAATATCAGTCAAAAGCAATTATTAAAACGAAAGAGTAAGGTACGAATAGTTTACAGTTATGACACCCTATAGCACAGTATGACGGCTTTACCTGTGAACTGTGGTTTGTTTTCTTCATTGACAGGATATTGCACATTCGCGGGCTGGTTTTTCAGCTTCATCTCTCGCCTCCTCGCTTTAGCATCAGACATTTTCTAATTGCAAACAAACCAAAACATTAGCATGACTCGTCAATCCAACCTCTTGACTGCCTCTGACGAAGCAACTTAACTAGCCATATTTCGCAAGTTGAATTTGATATGGATTAACCCAAAACAATCACATTATCATTAAAGCTTCGTCATAATTTTCGATTTACCTTTTTATTCTCCAATGTGTCCAATTATGTATGAATACCACGGTTGTAGACATTAGCCATTGCTTCCCATAATGTTGCCATGTGAGTTCCCCACACGCCGTTAGCTTCCGGGTGTGGGGTGTTCATGGGATTTGTAGTGTAAAGGCGCAACAACTAATTTTAATAAGCGATAAAGATGCTCCGTGATAAACTCCCAAAACAGTAAACGACATTTAGGCATTTATATTGGAAATATTTGATTGGGTGCTTTCCCGTTCTGTGTTATTAGGTTTTTCTTTTTGCTTTGCTTTTATTTTTGCGCATATATACTCTAGATTACGGTTAAAGAGCTGCAACGTAAGTCAACAATTCCCACCGTCCCTTATTTCGTGCCCCTTGAAGCACGCCGTTTCTGCACCGAAGAGTCACATATTTTCTTCATGTAAATACATTTATACTCAATAGATAATGTCTGCATTAATCAGAAGAATTATCAGCACAACAAAAGCTCCTGCTGCCATTGGGCCTTACAGGTGAGAAGATTTACCTTTTAGTGATTTTAGAAGCTTGCGTGGAGCTAGTACTGCAACACTTGAAGGGTGACAGCAAAACAACACATGGTAACACGTACTCGTTGACTCACCCACATTTCTATTTGTCTTGTGTATTTTGAAAATGTACTACTTATATTGGATAAAGGTGCACTAAAAAGATTTTACATGCGTTAAGGGCAAAGTACAAGTTTTGGTTTGTACTTTAAACTGTGCAACAACACCCAAAGTCTGGTCTGAGGCAGTGACACCGAATTATCAGAAGAACTAACATCTGGAGCCTGTAGATAATGTTATTAGTTACCATTTTAAGCATGCTTTACATTACAAGCTGTGTTATGCCTATTTTTCATTTGCATTTACTGTCTTAATAAACATGCCAGTGATATGTCATTAATGTAATTTACCTTGAATGGTTGTTTGCTCATTTTGTGTCCTGTAGCCAAGCAGTGGTAGTAGATCGGACCATGTATATCTCAGGACAGCTGGGTATGGACCCTGTGAGTGGACAGCTGGTCGAAGGTGGTGTCCAAGCTCAGACCAGACAGGTAAACACTAAAAAGACAACATTTACCCAAATTTATCACTCAAAGTTCACAATAAGCACTGTCACTAAAACTGTTGTGAAATTGCACTAGAACAATACATTCTTTAGTTATCTCTCTACTGTGCTGCCTTTGCTTTTATCAGTTTTTATTTAGACAATGTGATCAAAATCCCAACTTCACCTTTTATTTGTAAAGATCTTGTGTTAAGTTTGTCTTGTCCCTTATCAAAAATAGTTTTGGAAATTGTCTCTTATAGGCTCTTGTCAACATGGGAGAAATCCTCAAAGCTGCAGGATGTGGTTATGAAAATGGTGAGGAATTTAACCTTTAATTTTTAATAGATAAATGAAATCTGCATGTAATTGTATTACTACTAATGCTAAAATAAATATAAACATTCAAATCTAATGTTACTTGTTTCTTGCAGTTGTGAAAACCACAGTACTCTTGGCTGACATGAGCGATTTCACTAATGTCAATGATGTTTACAAGCAATGTAAGTAACTAAAACATGTCTATAATATTGTCAAATTCAGAAATGCACCCTCAGAAGAAAACATTTTGATACAAAATAGTGTGTCCAGGAATTAGCCACTTGGGGTCAGCAAAGTTCAGTGCATGTACACTAACTGGATGTGCATGCATAGTATGTAGGTGTCCGTTTACCTGATCAATTTAGCCATTTATGTCTCTGCTTGATGTGCAACAGTAAAAAAAAAAAACAAAAAAAAAAACACAGGGTTTATGTGAGGTCTTAAAAAGTAAAAAAAAAAAGCTTAAGTTGTAAAGTCTTAAATTTGCAGAGAAGCGGACTGTTAGGTCTTAAATAGATTTAAACAGGTCTCAAATGTGTTATGCATAATTGATGCATCTACCTAAAATGTCCACTTAAATGCTCAAAGGCATTTTACTGCCACCGATACAGCAGCTTGGACCTTTTCTTGTCAAGACCAAAATGCTTTGCAGCACTCACTGTCACAAATGGTCTAATTTTTTTGTATACTGTATGCTTAGAATATAGGCTTTTTTTTTTTTTGAACAATGGTCTTAAAAAAGTCTTAAAGCAAACTTACTGAAGCCTGCAGAAACCCTGATTTGATTTTACAGTAGGATGACATGGCACACTGCAGAAGTATGCTAAGCCAGTACAGAGAGGGAAATCTGAGCCTGGTTTAGGGACTAGAGCTGAACCTAAAAGTCAAAGCACATTCCTTGTGGCCTGCTGGCCAGAAAAACCAGTAACTCCAAAGGTAAGGTGAAAGCATACACCAAGTATGTGACAAAGTTATATTTGGATTTTAGGTTCTGTGTGTAAAATTGCCTACCTTTTCCACAAGCACAAAACACAATCTTTTCCCTCCGTCATGCTACAGTGGACAGATCTGATTAAGCCAACAAGTGAAAACACCTGTGTGTGCACCTAAGTTAGCTTAGGCTTTGCAAAACCTGCTATAGTTCCCTAAAATCTCTGTAGATGGCAGTATAGGGACATGAGAAGTGTCAGAGGTTACACTGACTGACTCTTTAGGCTCTAGGCATTTCTAGTGAGTTTGTATGGTGATAGTAGAGGTTTGTCTTGTGAAAAGTGTCCACAAACCAGTCTATTCAGGTTTTTACACTGGCTCCATCCAGTCTATATGACAGTGTACAAAAGGCTAATCAGAGGACTTAACCTGAGATTTTGCACACGATAAACCACTTTAATCCTCTCCAAACTCATATAGCTTATAATATATAACTACTTAAATGCTAATATAGTAAGAAAATGCTATTTTTAATAAAAACTAAGACCTACCTCATATCTATGTTGTTAATGTCACTAGTTATACAGTTTTTGCTTGTATGTTCATAAATGAAAAATCAGCTCGTAATTTTGAGAGACTTGTGTCAACATACATTACATTTTTACATATTTTTGTTACTATTTGTTAAGTAAAATTACCAGGATGAAAGATTACAGGTCATTTTCAAGCTTGTACATACATTTGTGCTCACATGTTGACATATACCTATACATACAGGTACAGCTATATACAGTTATGGACAGTGAATTAATCACCTTTTTTACATAATGTGCTGGTCTTTCTCAGTCTTCAGCACCAACTTCCCGGCCCGAGCTGCCTACCAGGTCGCTGCTCTTCCCAGGGTACGTTTTATTCAGTGTTTATGCCCCTGTATAATTACATCATTCATATACAGCATTATTTTTATTACATTATCTATTATTCATATGGAGTTTTATTTTCAGGGAGGACTTGTTGAAATTGAGGCCATTGCTGTTTTGGGCCCTCTGACTGATGCATCATAATGTGAACGTCGAAATTGATTACTAATATGTGCCTTTTGTGGACCAGCCTCCTCAGTGACATTTTAAAAAATAGGTTGTTTTAGAAGCAGTAATTTATTTGTTATGCACATGATGAGATTTTTAAGTTTAAATGTCTCTGATCACATTTCACTTACAATAAGGCGTCTAAGCTTGTAAGCACCATTGAATTATACTACAGGACTTTGTGAGTGACAATAGTCTGCATCAACGAGATGAAGTATTGCTTTCTGTATTGTTATTTGACACCACAATTTTGTCTTATGCTTTTGTTGTGTTATAGTGAACAGTAAGTATGTTCTGAAGTTCTGGGAAGAAATAAGCACACTAGGGCAAAATGTAGTGTTGTTCTTCATGAAGCCTTTTCATTATCGGTATGTTTGTAAACATCTTTAATTTGGCGACTCATGGCCTGGAAGAAAAAGTAGTCTGTACTCAAGTAAAAGTACTGTCTTATAGTGTGCAGTGACTCACATGGTTTTATGACAGATGACCTCCATTTATCCAGGCTTGGGACTGGCACAAATGCTACACAGGCTTGTGACCCTATGTGGCTGGATTTAATACTACTACAACTATTGACACCAATATTGTACAAGTGCTATTGTACTGTTACCACTAAGTTTGCTGTTAAGTTCTGGGAGCAAAGTCAGTCTGTACTGTTAATAAATTAATTTGCAGATTAATAAATAGATGTATTGCTTATTTTAATGCCATGTTTTTTTTAAATGATGAAAGACATGTTCTTCATTTGTCATGACTAAAAATTCTCAAACATGTTTAGTGCTGGGTCCCTTTAAATGATATCTTTGTGGCTTTGAAAGTAAAGTTACAATACTCCTGGTATCAAAAAAATAATTTTTATATTAAGTTTCAATACCTTTAATGTTCTTTTGCATGTATGAATCAAATAAATAACACTAAATCATACAAACTACTGGGTTTAGAATTTTGCTCCAAAAATAGTTTTTTTAATCAATGTTATTGTCTTTTATGATTATAGACGATGAATTAGCTCATCATAGGTATCAGAAAAAGTATCGCTCAGGTATCGGTATCAAAAAACAGTGTTTTTTTAAGTATCAATTGGTATTGGTATCAAAAAAATCTGAACATATCCAGCCCTAGATGTGTTTAACCTTTTAAGGCGTTGTATGTATGCATTTCCTGGTAAACGCTTGTAGAAAAACTTGGTCCCACAGCACATTCAAGTGTCAGATCTCCAAGTTCAGGATTCATTTTTAACATTGGCCACCTTTTATAGATTCTCGCTGTAGTTTTGACTTTCTTAGACTGCCATTTAGATTTAGACAAGTGTACACATAATTAATATTGTTGCATTGGCTCAATATAGTGTTATAATATACAGAAGAGTAAATCTGTATCAAAGTGGTGTCTTCTTTGAGCTGTGACTGTCAGAAAGAGATTGCCTTACAGATGCACACACCTTCACATTGTTCTTGCAGGCCATTAAGGATTTCTTTGCTGTACTAATTTATTTATAACCAAATCCCTGCACATTACTACCACACACTGCATTTATCATTTACTTTCATGTCACATGATACCAATAATGGAAATGAAAATGAGGCCCAAGTTACGAGTCAGTAAAGCTTTATTTTGCATCAGGTTAGGGAATGAGAGAAAATACACTGAATATATTACAGAAGAAAAAAAAAAGGTGAAAAAACATACTTAAACATACAAGATATTTCACTCATTTGTTCCTTCCACATTCAGAAAAACCTGAATACATCCGCCTGACTATGCACTTTACAAAAACACAACAATGAAGTAGTGATAAGTTACTGTCGTTTGTGCTGCAGTAATCTCCAATTGTAACAAAAGGCACAGAAGTAAATTGGATCACGTCACCACCAGCCCGCTCGTCGTTCATCCCGTTACAACCTCTTCCAGTCATTTTACAACAAACATTAATTCATTTTCCAACAAGGATTTGATTGATTATTACCATTGAACTGTACACTCTGTTAATTAGCACTTAGTTCTGTCAATCATTCGACAAAAACATTATGATTTATGGCAAAATTAAGTCATTCTCAACGATACAAATTAAAATTAAAAGACAGTAAAGAAGTAAAGAAAGTGAGATTTTGTGTGTCACTCGTTTGGTCTGTTACCCATAATTCCTTGCATCCTTTCTTTCATTCACAGTTGGCTTTTATTCCTTACTGAAGCAGCTACATTAAATAGTTTACTACAAGCGCCACTCACCTCGACTTGAACATTGATAAACAACCTTTAAAATAAAAAATCATTTCACTTTTTAAGGAATACTGCGTCCAGTTTCTCTTCCAAAATTAGCCCTAAGTCTTTAGCACTTAGACAAGCAGTGTTTGGCTCAAGGCACCAATGGTTTTATGAGAAAAGTTTGATTAAAATGGTGTATTTTCGTTGACATCTCTGCTGTAACACGGTTTGGTGTGGTCTCATAAGGCAAAGTGTAGATTATGTTGTGTTGTTCTTCAAGTAGTCTTTTTATTATTGGTATCTTTGGAAACATGTCTTCAATTTGCCGATTCTTGGCCTGGAAGAAAAGAAAGGTTGAGGTCCACAGCAGAAGTGGAAGAAGTACTTTAAAATCTGTACTCAAGTAATAGTACTGGTACTTCAAAATAATATTAAACAAGTAAAGATAAAAGTACTCAACAAAACTGACCCGAGTAAAAATATAAAGGATTTGAAAGTTTAAGTAATAGATAGTTGCTGCTACCACTTGTACTAGAACTACTCATTACAACTACTACTGCTACTATGACATATTGCTACAACTACTATGACCACTAGTAGGGGTTACTACTATTATTACTACTATTTAGGTGGTAACTAGGGGTGTAGCATTTACTATATTGATGTATAGGTTTTTATTCCTATGATACAGCTATATCGATAAGCATCACCTCGTATCATATTGTTTTCTAGGAAGATATTGATACAAAATTGATTAACATGGAAAAAAATGATAATAACAGAAAAGTTGATATTAGAAATTTGTATGTTAGAATAAAACCAGATACGTGTTTGGATTCATTTTTGTGTTTTTGATTAAAAAAAGTTGTATTATTTATTTAGCTCTCTGTCTGCTGGCCGCGGTGGTAGATTTAGAGTGTATTTTTATGATTTTTGGCAAAAAAATTACAGAATTGATTTTTTGAAGGTGTTGAATCATATTGTTCAAAATCAGACAATATTATTCTTGAATCATACTAAAACAACAATCAAAACGTATTGTATTATTGCAAAAACTTGTTACACCCCCACTACTAACAGTGCTACTGCTACTGCTACTAATACAACTGCCAGTACTAGTGCTAGTATTATTTCCCCCAATAGAACGCCCACTACTGTTATTACTATCCATTGAGGCCAGAAAATACTTTTTGAAGATTTTTTAAAATTGACTCGTGTAAAAGTACAATTTTTTTCTGCAAAAATGTATTCAAATAAAAGTAACAGTATAAAAAATTTGAAGGGTAGCACATCTGGTTATCAGAGAGAGACAGAGATACTCACATTAGTTTGTTTTTATTATTTGGCTACATCAAGAAAGGTTGTAATTGTGTTGTGTGACCACCTGGACACGTTTGACTGAGCAAAGCAAAAAAGCAAGTCAAAAAGACTGTAAATGCTCTGAGGAAGGCTTCTGGACAAAACTCGTTTACATTTACCTTTCTTAATGTGGCCAAATAATAAAAACAAAGTAATGTAAGTATCTCTGTCCTGAAATTATTTTAAAAGATGTGCTAACCTTCTGATTTTTGATTGATTCTTAATATTTGTGTTTAGCACTCAACAAAACTTTGAAGATATACAATAGCGTCGTCTGTGAAAAAGTAACAGTATGTTTCATGTACTCAGAAAGTTCAATTTCTTCCAAAATTAAACTAAAATAATTTAGTTATGTTCCTGGTCCATAGACATGTAATTATTTGTACAGGCGGATGGAGATTTTAACACAGTAAGTTCATTTTAGCTTAACTACTACACTAAATTAGCTATGTTTTGTCAATACAGTGGGTTAGCATTAAATTATGGTTTGTGTTTTTTCTCACCAGTTCAGTCTTCCTTTTTGGCCTTCTCTGCCTGAGATGCCACTTCAGCCACTGAAAAACATAGAAATGAATATGTTTTCAGTCAATACAAGCCACATGCTATGATTTAATGCTAAGTGCACTTTAGACATATGACTTTACCACACCTACAACAAAACCTGTGTATGGAAGTTACCATGACTTATACAAAGCATTTTACGGTCTATATGGAGTATGTTCCCACATGCTTTGTGCTATACTTAGTGCATACCTGCTATAGGAACTGGTTTGGCCGCATTATGCTATCTAAAGAAAAAGTCTCCCAAATGTTATGTAATGAGTCTTCTGCAGTATACCACACGTGCAGCCTGAGGGGGCGTCTCTGGGCCCTTTACAAGTACAGTGTGTACTCAGAGAGAGAGGCAGGAGAGGGGAGCAGATCTGACAGAGGCCAGGAAGGAGTTAATATGCAGAGTAAACATAAAGTAGGCTCATGTATCATTAACTATAAATCCAGTGTTTGATGGTGAAAAATCATCAGTCAATATTCATAGTGAACCCCAACCTCACACCAGTACAGTTACTTTATAATATTAGTACTGTGCTGTGAGAATTACATTACAACATTCTTTTAACATTGTGGTTTCTCTGCAACTTTGTAAGTTATTTATTTAAATTTGTTATGGTCAGATGAAGTAGCTCGCCCTACAGCTGATTATTTAAACGGTCTGATCTTGTATTAGTACGGCGTGAATCCAATCCCAGTTGAACAACATTCATTATATCTCTGTGCCATCACAAGAAATTACTCAAAAACAAAAATACATAGCAAGTAGCATGAAATGTTGCCATTATATAGGGCTGGGTACTGTTAAGTTTTTTTCAGTTCCAGTTCTTTAATGATACCTGTTTTTCGTATCGGTAACTGAATTATACTTTTTCTGATACCTAAGGTGAGCTAATTCATCCTCTACAATCATAAAACACAATAATTTTGAATAAAAGACAAAGCAAATTAAGCAAATTAAGTTAAAACCAGCAGTTTTTGTGAGTTATTCTGTTATTTATTTCATTCATTCATGCAAATGAACATTAAAGGTCCCACTAGGTATTGAATGAAAAATATTTTTTTGATGCCGGTAGTATTGTAACTTTCCTTTCGATATCACAAATTTATCCTTTAACAGTACCCAGCCATAATTATCAACAATAACTTTTCAGTAACTTTTTAACAAAAATGTGAGCATTCTACAGAAAAGCTAATAACTAATTAACTGGACTACATACTCTATGCATATGTGCTTTTATTATTGTGTTCATAGCTTTGTATGGTGCAGTCACTTATTTATTGGTGTATGCATCAAATGGCACAGCAAATATTGGATTTTTTTCATTTTCCTTACTTTACAATACTTTATTAATAGCAGCTACTTTCCAATATCATTTTTACAATGAAACTTTAACCTTATCCTTCTTCGTGACTTCCGTAAGATTGTACAATCAACAAGTCTATTGCATTTGAACTTTGAATCAACAAATGTGAAGAGGCCAAACAAATTAATTAATGAAGTTATATTGGAATTTACTATTTATTAACATGACATTATAGGTTATAGCATCTGCAGACCAAGCGCTTATCTATAATGTGTCTCTTATTGTCCCTGTACCGTGACTTCCCTTAATCTGAGCTGTGAAATTGCTTTTACATCACATTGCACATTACCGGAGAAATCTGGTTGGACCTGCCTGGGACATTTACATTTTGTTATGTAATTGGAGGCAGCAGGGCCAAAGTTAACACAATGGAGTCATCAAGTGTATGCTGTGTGACTATAGGGCTGTTGTGTGCTGTAATCAACACAGTCAGGACAATCCTACATTTCTCTGTCCCTCACTCCGCTGAGCAAGTACATGTGTGGCTTGGGACAGTGTTGTATTTGTTCGGTAACACAATCTCCTGTCTATTCCGCCAGCTTCGCCCAATAACAAACAAGAACATATATGACAAACGGTTCATTAAGTGAATAGCTTACTGACAATGTTCCTTATCACATGTGTTTGGGAGACTGGCTTAGTAACCAATGCCAGAAATCTCAATGAGGTCACATAGTAAGTTTAAAATATAGCTCTGGGAAAAAAGAGGAGCACTTCAAAAATGATCAGTTTCTCAGGTTTTGTCTTTTATAGGTGCCATATTGAACACTTTTTTATGAACTGCTGACAATATTGTTTTTGCTCATTACTAGGGGTGTAACAAGATCTCACAAGATCAAAATGTCACAACACGTCTTGTGATCTCAGGATCAGGTTCTGTTTGCATTTTTTACAGAGAAGAAGCTGTCAGATGAGTTTGTGGCAAACCATTTGGCAGTATATATGCTCTGTTACTGCATATAATTCAGATAATATAAGTAAATACCATTCATTGCAAGTAGTTTTAAATGCACTTAAATAGATTTGCATTTTATGATTTTCAGGTGAATAAATTACATTTTTAATTAGTATAAAATACATATTTCAATACTGTAAAAATCTTAACCCAGTCTCACTTATTGTCTCATCTCATGGGATTTGTGTCTTGTCACACCTCTACTAATTTCCAAATAATACTATAGTTTTATACCGAATAATTTTAAAGGAAATTACAATGTATCAGAATAAGAAATATTATGCCGTGTTTGCAGGACTTGAATAAATGAAAGATTCACTTATAAATGGTGATAATGACTTTTGACTAAGAACATTCAGAAATCAGTCACCACATTCTCAGCTTTCTCCTGACGGTCTGTGAGCTCATAAAGCAGAGAGAGGTGTGTGTCAGGTGACTCAGAGAAAGGCCGATTTAAGAAGAAATTGCAGTGTTCTCTTAGTTTTTTGTGATTGTCCAGGTTCTACCATGTTTTTTTAAGGCCCAAATTAATCGAGATGGCTTAATGAACAATTGACAAAGGCTGCATGTGTTGGTGCACAAAATGACAAAGAATAACTATGTTGAATATTTTGATAACAATATGACTCAGTGTCAATGTCTGTCAGATGGGTTTCCATCTGACAGACATTACTGCAATACATTTAGTTTCTTGCAATATATATATATATATATATATATATATATATATATATATATATATATATATATATATATATATATAATATATTGCGATAATAATAAATTTGCCTAAACTGGTGTAATATATACTAGGAGCAAATGTGAATATTCAAGGACAGCTCATTATGTGTTTAGTGCTTGCTTACGGACAATGACACCTATCACTTTGTGTTTTGGAGACAGGCTTAGTAACCAATGCCATGAATTTCAACAAGATGATATAGTAAGTTTGTTTGTCTCCTAAAATAAATCAAGCTATAGACAACACTATATTCAGACCACGGGGAGTTAATAGTTCACTTGGATGTAAACATTCATTTATTTGCTCTGTTGTTTAGCTGCATCCTCAAACTCTCGCTCACCCTGATTTTGCCATTCCTGTCTGCACATGCCTGAGTTTGCATTGCTGGTTATTTTTGCCACTGGCGCTGCTGTGGAGATTTTTAACCTCCACCCAAAAAACTGTCAGGCAAAATCATTCAGAGTCTTTTATGCCTTGTCAAGCACATTAAAATGCACTGTGTTCTAATTCAATAAACCATTAAACTAGAAATGCTGTTCGAGCTGTCTTCTGATGTCTACATCATTTTATTGTCACTCTTTTGTTAGAGGAATGGCATCTTGGCTACTTAAGTAAGATGACCTGTCAGACCTGGTATTATTGTTTTAACACTCCCAACTGGTCTTGGTTTCGAGAGTCTTAAGGGCACTTTTTTATGGTTTTGGTCTCAAATGGATTTTTACTCAGCCTTGTCTAAAGTTTTGGATGTGGCAATCTCAGAAATGTATCCTCAAAATTATTATTGTTAATAGAGATAATAATCTTGATTGAGGTGTGTTATAGGCAAAAAAGTTTAAGTAGATTGCATAAGCAACTATATAAAAACATGCCCCATACAAGAACATTAGAAGAACCAGGAAAAAACTATCTGTTGCTGTTTGATGATGCTGATTGTCTGCTTTATTAATTAATTAAAATGATAATCAATGTATCTGAGCCACGGATTTCATTATTGCTTTTTTTTTTTTTTGTGCATTTTGGTCTTCACCTGGTCTCAGCCCCTAAAAGTCTCGGTCTTTTTCGTGGTCTCAGTTCACTGTGGTCTTGGTTAGTAACAACACAATTAAAATTCATCCATCTCTGGGCTAAAGTAGTCAGGCTTAATGCAAGTTTTGAATGCCCTGGAGGCATCTTTAACAAATTAAGTCTTGTAATTGGAGTGAGTCATCCTAAGCTCTTCTGGCATCTTTTCTGGTCTTACAGGTATAAGTGCATACAGTCCTGCTCTTACACTGCAACAGAAACTCCCAAAGTGATTAGAAAAAAGATGTTAATGGTCCGAAAAGCCATTTAACAACACACATCATGAGCTAATACAGTTAGAACTGATCTAAGAATACTTGGGTGGAAAAATATCTGATGTGAGTAAAACATTAAAAGTTCATGTGTTCAAGTATATAGAAGACATAATGAAATGCTGGGTCTAAAGGTGGTCAGTGTATCTTACTTTGGGATGAAGATTCAGGAACCTGGGCTGCTGCTGCTGGTTCTACTGGGACTACTATGGCTTCTGGGGTTTGTTCCAGTGCTTTAGCTGGAGATAGAGGAGGCATTTCTGGGATGGTAGCTGCTGCGATCGCTGGGTCTATCACCAAATCCACCGCTGCAATAGGAGCTGGGACTTCAGTAGGGGCTTGGGGTTCTGTTACTGCTACAACTTCCACAACTTTTTCAGTCGTCGCCTCAACTTCTTTTGGCTCCTCTGGCTGGGGTGCTTCAACTTGTTTCGCCTCTACAGTTTCTGCTGCTTGTGGTGGGACACTTTCAGTGACCACTTCTGCTTCAACCACAGCTGGAGGTTCACTGGAGGCTACAGGAGCTTCAGCGGATGGGACAACTTTACTTGGAGGGGGAGCAGCAACAGCTTCACTGGTCGATTCAACTTGGGGTTCAGGTTCAGTTGTTGGGGCAGCTGGCTCACTTGTGGGTACAGTTTCGGTTACTTCTGGTGCAACAGGATCTGCCAAAACTGGCTCTGCCTCTACGGGGGTTGGCGCTAGGGGTTCACTTAAAGGGGCATCCTCGACTGGAGCAGGTTCAGTTGGGGTAGATTCGACTGGGGCAGGTTCGGCTGGGGCAGAATCAACTGGGGCAGGTTCGGCTGGAGCAGAGTCAATTGGGGCAAGTTCAACTGGAGCAGAAGAAACTGGGGCAAGTTCGGCTGGGGCAGACTCAATTGGGGAAAGTTCGGCTGCGGCAGAAGCAACTGGGGCAAGTTCGGCTGCGGCAGAAGCAACTGGGACAGAGTCAACTGGGGCAAGTTCGGCTGGGGCAATTTCAACTGGGGCAGACTCAACTGGGGCAATTTCGACTGGGGCAGAGTCAACTGGGGCAGACTCAACTGGGGCAGAGTCAACTGGGGCAACTTCGGCTGAGGCAGAGTCAACTGGGGCAAGTTCCGCTGGAGCAGAGTCAACTGGGGCAACTTCGGCTGAGGCAGAGTCAACTGGGGCAAGTTCCGCTGGAGCAGAGTCAACTGGGGCAACTTCGGCTGAGGCAGAGTCAACTGGGGCAAGTTCCGCTGGAGCAGAGTCAACTGGGGCAACTTCGGCTGAGGCAGAGTCAACTGGGGCAAGTTCCGCTGGAGCAGAGTCCACTGGGGCAATTTCAGCTGGGCCAGAAGCAACTGAGGCAGACTCAACTTGAGTTTCTGCTGTTGCTATAATGTCAGCTGGCGGCACTTCTACATTGCTTTCTTCAACAATGACCTCTTTTGCCTCTGCCACCTCTGCCGTCGCCGCTACAGGTTCAACCACGGCAGCCGGGACAACTTCAGGGACAACCTCCGCTATTTCTGCCGTCGCCTCTTCGATAGCAGCTGGAGCTTCTGTTTGAGCGACCGCCACATTTTCAGTAACCACTTCTGTCACTTGAACTAGCGTTTCGACCTCTTGGACAGTCTCAGTAACTACATTTTCAACAGGGGCCACCTCCTCCACAGCGGGCAGGGCTTCGACCACCTCTAATGTGGCGTGGGGGGAAAGTAGGTCCTCCCCAGAACCCAAATCCTCCTGCGCTTCTAGGGCCAGTAACACGGGCTCCATGACCTCCTCCAGGCCTGGAGGGTGGAGGTCGTTGGGCAAGGCAGTCTGCACAGGCAGCTGCATCTGGGCTTCAATGGTTTGGGCATCTTCAGCGATGTAGCCATTCTTGACTGCAACAGATAAATAAAGAAAGGAAAATTATATTAGCAATAGGCATTATGGGTACATATAACTTATTTGGTTTGATCCCCTGGTTCTACGCATCCTTTCATTTACAGTTAGCATTTATTCCTTATTCAATAAAATACATAATTCTTTACCCATTAGCACACTGCTCTATGGCCTACCAGTAACTCTATGCAGTTAATATGTAACACTGACAACATTTAGCAACCCTAAGGCAACCCAAATGCTTAAATAGAGGGTTAATAAATTACTATTACACAACATAACACAAACTTTAGCCTTTCACATGTGACAACAACCACTGATAACAACAAAAAACAAACAAATTGACAGCATCCATGGAGTTTCCATGGAGACAGGAGAAATGTATTGGAGGTCATGATTGCTTATTGCCTGGAAAATCCAGACTGATATGTCTCTGTATTATTCTACAGAGAAATATCAGTCTGGTCACCACGCCGTCCGCAGTGGTTTCCTCAAATCCCAACCGTACCGTGCATTTTGATTCGCTTATTTAAGTCACGTGTTCTTCGCGAGCAGCGTCCGCAACAACAACAATCAAGGTGGCGCACTGAGGAGCCGAGTTTGTTTCATTCAGCGGTAAATTCCCTTTTAAATTACCACAAACATATCGAGTCATTAAAACCACAGCAGCTTGCAGCACTAGAAGCCTTTATAAAAATTTAAAAAAAAATTTTCGCGTTGCTTACTTTCTTGTCGCTTTGTTAACGTCACGTCCGCCATTTTCTGATTGGCTAACTCCGCTGTCCGTTTGCTCCGCGCTAGAAATCGAATTGATTCTATGGCGACCAGACTCATCCGCTGGTACAGCGGTGAGTCTGGAATTTCCAGGCAAGATTGCTTAGAGTTAGAGAGTTAGAATTACTTTATGTGTGGCTGTAACCATACATCATGGCAGTGAATAAAAATAAAATTGTGTGCAGCAGTAATTATTGTTCTTAAATAATTTTTGCGTACACTTTAACAATTATTTTTTATTCATTGTTGCCAAAAGAAAACATGAATGTGAGGCCAAGAACATAAGGCTGAGTTTTTATTGGCATGTCACATTCATTGAAATTTCTGACTGCCTATTGGTCTATTTTGGTTTTGCAGTCTGTAAGTTACAGCTAAACCTGCTCCAGAGCAGGGTAACAGTGCAGTGTGAGTTATCAAGCTGATTAATATTGCTCTAAACCAAACCTCTGTCTAGCTGGAGAAAACTCACAGTTTGCTAAAAGTGGCTTTCAGCAACTGGACTTAGACACACTTATCTGAATCCCTGTAAAAACTGTCGGTGGATGGTGGCTCTTTAATGTATTTAGCCGTACGAGGTTTTAGCACATTGCGGAGGCTCAGTGTTTTCATATAGTATGTGAGAGGTTAGGTTGTAAGCACACCGCTCTGTGGCTCAGTGGTAAAGCTGCGGTGCATGTACAGAGCAACTACAGCCTGCCTCAGAGTCGTGGGTTCGAGTATGGGGTCCTACAAATGTCACTTCCTGCTCTCTCTCTGATTTCCTACTATACTCTCTTATCAATAAATAAATATCTTAAAAAAAAACAAGTTGTAAACAAATATTAAAGTAAAAAAGGATGCCTAAAGATCTCTTGATATCTCTAGAAGCATTTAAACCACTGAAAAAAGCATTATATATTAGAGAACCTCCATTTAGATAAATTTGATGTCTCCAGAGTAGAATTGCTAAGGTTGATGAGGAGATTTTAGACTTGTTTTGCTGGTTATGGTTGGTCAGTATGACTGCTGAAGACAGTTTTCATAACTTTTAAGGCTCATAAGCTCCACATGATGAAGGCGAGAGGAAGCAAGCAATGAGGAACCCAGATTGAAAAGTGATTCATTTCCTTGGTACAATATATGCCTCAGGGACACTCTGTGAAAATCAAATCCTTCTGACAATGGCATCTTAGCCTCTAGAGAGACACCAAATATCCCACACCAACTGGGACAAATAACAATGGGTGTGAGAGAAATGAATGCGACGAAACTAGGATACTCAAATGTCAAAGTGTGGTTTCCAAAAAAAATACAGCTGCAAGTTTTTAATTTAGGTGTCATTGCAAAAAACATTAGCATGGGTGAATGGTTTGGACACTGCAGCTTCCTGGTTTTATGTTTGTCTGTCAGCGGAGGTAAAACAAGCTTAGAGTGATGAGTGGAAGGGAATGTGATGCTTTGGCTAAATGTACTGCAGCCAAAGAAAGCAAGTTACACAAAAAACATGACCCAACAATAGTGCATATGTCTCTAAATGAGTAAAAGTTATCACTCTGCATAAAGTAGTAGTAGTAGTAGTAGTAGTAGTAGTAGTAGTGTAGCAATAATAGTACAGTAGTAATAGCTGTAGTATTAAACCAGCCACGAGGAGTAACAAACCAGTGTAGCCCTTGTGCCAGCCCCAAGCCCAGATATGAATGAATGAATTATTTTATTATTATTGTGTCTTGCATTCAAACATGCCCAGCCCTTTACTTGGGCTTATAAGACACCATCAACTAAACAGAAAACTAGTTGCCAGACATTAGGCACAATATATATACACAAAAATATACGATCCAAACAATTTCATCTAAATAAACACAACTGACATTTTCTCCAGGTTTTACAAACAAATATACCCAATTTATACACATTAAAATTAAACAACCATTTCATCTTCTCATCATCAGAGCTCCAGAACAGCTCAGGTTTTTGGACAAACATCCCATTTAACAAAGGGATTCTAAATTCATCATAAAAAGGACAATACAAAACAAAATGAGTTTCACTTTCCACTTCCCCCAACTCACACAGCCCACAGAGTCGGTCTTCTTCTGAAGTTTGGTTAAATCTCCCAGTTTCTAAGGCCAGAGGAAGGATTCCTAAACGCAGCTGAGCAATCAAAGACCTTTGATTCCTGGTCAAATTTGCACGGACATAAAATTCTGTCCTAAATGTATCTTTTATTTGAATATATGTCCGCAGCTTTGGTTTAGTCATTATTCAATTCAGCCATTTTTCTTCATGCACTAACATTAAATTTTCTCTGATCTTCTTCATGCTACATGACAAACTATTATAGAATATATACTGAAGTTGTGCTTCAGCAAAGACCGCTCCAAGCTCTGCAGCCCAGGGTGACTTTGTCTTACTCCAATTAAAGACTTTCTTAGTTATTCTATTGTCAGGCATATTAATAAATCAATTCCATAGTCTGACCATTTCACATTTTCTTTGAATAAAACCAGGAACCCAGCCCATATCCCCCTGTGCTGCCAAAACTGAAACAAACTTATGAACACCAAGAAAGCAACGAATAGCTCTGTTTTTGACAGCATCCAAAACTGGGCTTTGTCTGGCCCCCCACACACCTGCAGCATCATTTAAAACAGGAGATACACAAGCTCCATACAGCTGAGAGTATGTTCCATACCCAAGATCTTTACAAATGGGGTTGCATCAGGAAGGGCATCCAGTGTAAAACGTATATCTAATTCAATATACTGTGAAATCACTGCACACTAGGAGGCAGATAGCAGTAGTAATAGCAATAGTACCATTAGTTGTAGTTGTAGTAGTAGTACTAGTGGTGGCAGCAATAGTAGTAGCAGGGCTGCTGACAGACTTGATGGGGCCTGAACAAATCCTCTAGAGTGGAGTCCCCCCTACAATTATTTTGAACTATAAAAAGTATCATTTTGGGCCCCTCTGACCTTGAGGACCGGGACAAATGTCTTTGTTGCCCCTCCCGTCCATACCCCTGAGTAATAGCACCAATAGTATCAGTAATAGTAGTAGTTGTACTTTCTATTTAAGTACATTTTATTGTCAGAACTTTTTTTTTAAAGTTTACACAAGGTTGAGTACTTTTACTACTTCTTCTTCAAGGGGCCAGCATACTCTTTATGCTAGTCCCAAGCCCAAATAAATGAAGAGGAGCCATGCTAGGAGGCAGATGATTTAGTGTGACGACCCAGAAAGGGAAGAGCCTAAAGAAAAGACGACTTTTACTTCTACTTGAGAAACATTATCTTGCAGTAACACCACTTTTACAGACTTTGACTACTGATTTCCTCCTCTGATGTAGCCAAATTAAAGAAAGTTAAAATAGAAAAACATGATATAACAATAGTGCAAAATTTGTATCAGAGTACACACAGATTTGATGAGAAAGAAAAGTTGTGAATGCATGTATAAGGGATGGACTCCTGGTGTGTCAACATAATCTAACAGACAAAGATGACAGAGATCCCAGTCAAAACAGTGGCCTGGCTGACCAGAGTTACCAGACCAGAAGACAGGACAGGGAGGGGGGCTATAGACAGAGAGAGGGGATGGGACCAATAGAGACTTGTTGGCTTACAGCTGCGACCATAGACAGACTGTATACTGTATAAGAAGCACAGAAAAACAGCATTACAAAGTGTTTTCTCTCTTTCTTGCATGATGTCAGCTTCTCCAGGTGATCATGGCTGCAATACTTGGACAGAGAGACATTAGAAGAGCCTAGGGTTGCAACAAACCATTATTCTGTTAAAAATGCAAAAAAATATGGTAATTTAAAATGATGCAACACTAATTATTGAGTCAATAGCACAGCTTTCTAACCCAAGTTGTGGAAAATAGCTTAATCTATTAAATATTACATTGTGCAGCTCAAGAAAAGTTGACATGCTTCAGCTATTTGTGGCTTATATCTACAAGCTTTGTGCGCTGAAGTGAAAGCAGTAGGGTGGGACGTGCTCCAAAAATAAATCCTGTAAATTATAGAGTCAAAAAAGGGGGCGAAGGGTGGGACCTTAAACAAATTGAAGACGATTTTGTGAAGCTTTCATATGGCTGCTAATACTTCAACAAAAAGTTTCTCATTACAAATAATTCAGATAAGATTAAAACATTTCCCATGTCTTTCCCAAAGGCTCTTCTTTCCAAGCCCCTTATTCCTCAATGACAAAAAGGACTTTTGCTTTGGCATGGCTGAGTATGGGCAGCTTATACAATATTTATGAGATTATAAATAATGAATACATAGACCCCATCCTAAGGGCAAGCATTATGAAGACTAAGAGCTGTAGGTTTGTGTTTAAGTAATGCAAGGAGTTAAAACATTTAGATTTTCCTTTCATTTTCATTTCATTTTCTGTCATTTTCTGCACAAAGCATTCATGTTTTAAACTAATTCAGTTCTCTATATGGTTAGTAATTTAATTTTTATTTCATTGGTGTTCAGTCTTAATCATTTGCATCCTGTTCCTCGTCTTTCCCTTTTGGGTCACCACAGCAAATGATTCTGCCTCTAGCGTCATTTATCCGTTTTTGGGACAGGTACAAAGAGTACTCTGGCTTGTGACCCTTTGTGGCTGGATTAATCATTTGCATCCTCTACTTACCTAAATTACCAGATCATAATTAGACTTTACTCAGTTGTTATATGGCAACTTGTACAAACAAACATCTTGACATTTTTGATTTGATGTGATTATTAAAAACACTTTTATCACCACAAAATACAGCCAGGTAAACCAGGTAGACCAGTTGCACCAATAGGTATGTATAGATTTGAAGTCGGATGCCCTCCCTTGCAGCACCCTGTCTATTTATTCGGGCTTGGGATTGGCATAAGGTGTACACTGCCCTTGTGGCTGGATTAATAATCATATCCATAGTCTTCAATCCATCTGACTAGTGGCCACACAAATCATGTGCCTCTTAGCATGCAGTAATTCACATATTGATTTGGCATAGGTTTTACACCAGATGCCCTTCCTGACACAACGCTCTCCATTTATCCAAGCTTGGGACTGGCACAAAGCGTGAACTGGATTGTGACTCTTCATTTGCAGTCTCTACTTACTTAAATTGACTCATTATATTACATCCTACTTGACATTTTGAGTTGATGTTTGTAGCATAAACCGATAATTAAAAAAGGAAATCACCTTTGGCACCAACCACTCGCTTCTCAATTCCTTGTTTTCATTGTAAAATCTTGAAGATTTAAACTTCATAAACAATCCCTATAGACACAGACTGTGGTTTGTCATGCCCCGTGCACGTGAGGGGGCGGTGGCTCAGCCAGAACATACTGTCCCGCTGCAGCTGCCCATGACACATACATGGAGCAGTGGGGCTGCAGCTCTGTGGACAATCAGAGTCTGTGTAACGCCTCTTATATGATACTGTTGTGTGTGTAACAAGAACACAGGGTCCATATGCAAACACAAACAAGACTGAGGGGTTTACCCACAATCCCTATCACAAACAGAGCATGATGACAACATGTTTACAGGCAAATCAGACCACTCACCACTATAGGACTGTCCCGGGATTGGCTTTTGTCCAGTGAAGTGGAATTAGCTCAATGATGTTAAGAGGTTAGGTTGAGGTTAGATGTCATTGTTTTGTCATTGTCTAATTGTCCCCTCTACTTTGAGTGTATTGTACATTTGCATACTCCTAAATTTCCTTTAAAACAATCAAGTATCTATATAATCTCTAATCTGATGCTTCAACATCTTATATTAAGTACATTAATCTATAAATGCTTGGACACTTTCTATAATGTGTTTTTTCTATTTCAGCCATATTAATAATACAATAATAACACATAATATACAAGCTTTTTTGTCTCCACCAATGCCTCCACCAATCTTCTTTACTTTTGGCTTTTCTATGTCATTACAGCAAATCCTAGCATGCAGTGCATTAATTTGGCATAATTATTTCACTGGATGCCAAAGCCCTTCAAATTTCATGGTCAAGATACTGGACTGCTGCTAGACCTTGCATGCAGAGAGCAGGTGTAGAGAAAAAAAACAGACATGACATGTGCTAGATGCTTTTATGCTACTTTAAAATAATTACACATGGATGATTGAGATTTTTTGCACATCCATAAAGCCACAGCAAACTGGTTTGGTTGCCACTCTTGCCTCCAGCTCGCTAAAATACAAACCTGACATCTTTCACATGGACTCCTGTGGTTGCAACTAAAATGTCAAAACCTATCCAATAATAGCATCTAAACGTACCCTGATGATTTGCAACTCAGCACTTTCTCTCACTCATCTATTGTTAATACCATTGTTGTAACTCACTAAAAGCATTTGTCAAAAGGTTTATTGACAAAATGTAACTTAATTCAAAGCCACTGGTCATTATATAGTGCTACACACATTAGAGTAAGTGGTTTGTCCATGAGGAGTCCTGGGATATGCTACAGACAGGGCTCAAAGAGGGAAAGCACATTGTGTACCAACCGGCAGCACACACCCCTCTGCAAAACTAACTCCAGTGGTGCACTCTTGTACTAAGCATGTTTTAACAACCTTTCTCAGCACTTACCTTTCTATATTTGCACACTTTTAGATGCTTATATACAAGTGTATGAGATGTCTACTTACCCACAGTGCCATTGGTCTCCTCTGGTTTCGTCCCTGGCCTCTTCTCTTGGTCAACAGTCTGTGCGCTGGACGAGGAGCACCCCATTTTGACCAAAACAAAAAATGAAAAAGCTACAAATAAAGTAAAACTTGCTGCTTATTTAGGAGGAGACAGCTTTCCCAATTTTTGTTTGCTTTTAGCCAACCCAAAGCTTGTCTTGCAGCCAATTCTTCTTCTTTCGTCAATCAGTTCCTAAGCATAACTGGGTACCATTATCTCCACTTGTCTGTCTGTGGCTTTATGCATGGCCTGCTGCTGTCCCGCGTGTGCGCCCCAACAACGGTCTCTTATGTGCAGCTGAAGCAAAGCCAGCTCTGGTTTGTCCGATGTGTTTCCTGCCTCCAGCCCAAAGCCACACCATACATTCACAGTAAAGGAGGAGGAGGAGACTGAACATGTGGCAGTGCATGTGCTCCGGGCCGCGCTGTGTTTTCATAAGTGTCGTCCCCTAGTGGTGCACTTAAGAATTACAGAGAAGCAGGAGTGGTGAGAGAAGTATTCAAAATCTGTGCATGTTACTTCCACAAAAGGTAATTAAGGAGAAAAAAACTACTACTTAAAGTACTAAAAATTAAAGTATTTTCAAGGTATTTCTTGCAAAAGCATGGTAAAAACTTCTACTATTACTAACACTACTTCATTGCTACTACTACTGCTACTACAATTAGGCACCTACTACTTCTATTGCTATTATTATTACTAATTATTCTGCGACTACTACTACTGCTACTACTGGGGTCAAAATACTTATTCAGAGGCTTTAAAAAAATAAATGTTTTAGAAAATGTACTCAGAAAGTACATATTCTTCAAAATTATATGTAATAGGTGAAATCTATCCATCTTCTACCACTTATCTGGGCCGAGTCGCAGGGGCAGCAGTCTAAGCAGAGAAGCCAAGACTTCCCTCATCCCAGACCCTTCCTCCAGCTCCTCCGGGGGATCCCAAGGCGTTTCCAGGCCAGCCGCGAGACATAGCCTAGGTCTAGACTAGGTCTTCCCAAGGCCTCCTCCCGGTGGGACATGCCCAGAACACCTCCCCAGGGAGGTGTCCAGGAGGCATCTGGAACAGATGTCCAAACCACCACAGCTGGCTCGTCTTGATGTGGAGGAACAGCGACTCTACTCCAAGCTCCTCTCGAGTGACTGAGCTCCTCACCCTATCTCTAAGGGAGCGCCGAGCCACCCTGCAGAGAAAACTTATTTCTGGCCGCTTGTATCCGGGATCTTGTCCTTTTGGTCATAACCAAAAGCTCATGGCCATAGGTGAGGGTAGAAACGCAGAGCGACCGGTAAAGAGAGAGCTTTGCCTTTCAGCTCAGCTCCTTCTTCATCACAACAGACCGATACAATGACCACATTACTGCAGACGCTGCACCGATCTGACTGTCAATCTCACGTTCCATCCTTCCCTCACTCGTGAACAAGACCCTGAGATACTCGAACTGCTCCACTTGAGTCAGGAGATCTCCACCGTCCTGGACTTGGAGGTGCTGGTTTTCAACCCAGCCGCTTCACACTCTGCTGCAAACCGCCCCACCACAGGCTGAAGGTCCTGGTTCGATGAAGCTAGCAGGACAATATTAACTGCAAAAAGCAGAGATGAAATCCTGAGGTCTC
Source organism: Bostrychus sinensis (assembly GCA_020698575.1). Classification (NCBI taxonomy): domain Eukaryota; kingdom Metazoa; phylum Chordata; class Actinopteri; order Gobiiformes; family Eleotridae; genus Bostrychus; species Bostrychus sinensis. The sequence continues at coordinate 13,095,189 of CM036247.1, forward strand.
CAAACTGGACTCCCTCCGGCCCCTGGCTGGCTGCACCTAAAAATTCTGTCCAAAATAATTATGAACAGAATCGTCTGATGTATACACACACAAAGTGAGAAGTAGCATGTTTATTTATAATTCACCTGTACAAAAAAATATTAATTCAACATGCTTTTACAGACAAAAATACACATAGCATACATGAATGCATAAACACATAAGTGCATACATAAATAGTTCCAGTACAAAGTATTTGCATTTGCAATATGTTAAAGTGTGGCTCGGGGTAATGGACTTGATGGCGATCCCCACTGCACCAAGTATAGGCAGATTTTTCTATTTGCGGACGATCTGATTTTCCAGCAGCTGCACCTTCTTCGTCAATGCTTCAAGTAGAAAGGCAGGTTAAGGGTGAAAACTTATGTAAGACTGTAAAACATTTTGAAATATCAAAGGCAGACAGTGCTCATGTTACAACAGTAATATCACATTTCTTTGGTTTACTAGCATCAATAAAGTATCAACATGTCTTAAGCATGCCTATTATTATCTTAAGGCTTTGTCACAACTTTCTGGCCACATTTACTCAAAATGAATCCAGAAAGCTTGCTGTTAAAGCGTCAATCTTCATAAAACTAAGAGCAACCCCACATTTTGGCCATGTGGCCAAAAAGCTTTGTTCCATAGCTTTTTGCTATGGAACAACGCAGCTAAGAGTAAAATGTAATGTATTTAACACACATGTCCTTGCTATGCATTTCCTCAAGCCTCCAACCGTCCAAAGACAAGCATGTGTTGGGTGAATCTATAACTCTAAATTGTCCCTAGTGGATGAATGTGAGCGTGAATTGATGTGTATGTCTCTAAGTATTAGCCCAGCGATTAAGTAGCCATTGTCCAGGCTGTACCCTCACCTTAGGCCCCAAACACCTAGATTAGGCTCTGTCCATACAGCCCACCACAATATGAGCAGGAGAAAGTGATGAATAATCAATGATAAAACTGTAGATATTATTTTACTGCAGGACATTTTACTGAAACCAGAATTACTTCAGACCAACACTGTTAAACCAAGATACCAGGAACAGTTTTACCAGGAATAGTGAGTAAGCCTATGGTAGGTTTGTTAGGCCTTGGTAAAAAAAGAGCTTTAATGATGCAGTGCCATGTTCCTAACTGCATTTTACAATTTCACATTTTATATCCAGTGGCAATAATAATGAAAGTCCACTCTTGTCTATTCTAAGAATTAGACCTAATAATATGTGTTTGATTTCCTGGAGATACCAAAGTTTTTTAAGAAAGTGGTTTTAAGACTTCTCCCATGACCACTGCCATTTTCTTATAGTCCACAGCTGACTACTACCAGCCTCGTGCCTCATTGTCTCACAATTACACATTTATATTTTTATTAAACATTTAGCTTGAATTGACTGAGACTCTGTGAACTGGATTTTTCATAGCTTGCTGTTAAAAGGATATTATTCTTCATCATCATCTTAAATTTCTCATTGACGTTGTTCTGAAACAGGATGATGTTTTCACACTCGCACATGCTCTCATCAACTGTGGAGACAAATTAGTCACATATTAAATTAGAGGACAGTGATTTTCTGTCTCTACACCATGGGACCTGTTTTATATCACTCTATAAATCCTAACTCACGCAAAAAATATTAAACTAGTAGTAGGACGTGATGGAAAATGGAAAACATGAGAGGGAAAAATGGTCAAAATCTGTATTCAAGAACAGATACTGGCGCTGTACTTATGCTGATACTGTTATTATTACTACTAGTACTACTACTGCTTGTTGCTGCAGCTACATCAACAACCACTACTAAAACTAATACTTCTTTACTTGCTTATTTCTTGTTGGAGAAAGGGCAGTGCCATCCATGGATCTGTTCATTGCTCCTGAAAACATATTATTACCAATGTAAAGTAAAACAAAAATTTCTCCAAAGCACCCTAAAGTAACAGGTGTGTTTAGGAAATCTACATAAAAGTACTTAAAAATGATATATATGCTTATAAATATGCCAAAAACAATTCATACAAGCAAAAAAAAAAAAAAAAAAAAAAAACATCAATAGCTTTATAATGAGTTTGGACTATAAAAATTAATTCATTGTTTATAACATAGTGGATATAATTAATGTGCTTTGTAAACAAAGAAGGAGTCGCACATAGAAATAATGCATAATAGCATTATAGTGTTTCAAATACTTCAACTGTATTAAAATAAATGTAACTCATTCCACCTCTTGCACGCTGTTTGATCATGAAGGCAACAATAGGGGGCAGTAAACTACTAATACTATTACTTTACTCCTAAACCTCTACTGCTAGTTGAGTAAAAGTGGAAAAAAAAACTTCACTCAAGTGAAAGTACTCAGTATGTACTAAATTCTGGGAGATAGACCTGCTGTACCTTTGCATATCCTGAGCGTATCTTTGAGTTTCTCTGTGACTTCTCCCATTCTTCCAAAATCCTCTGTGTAAAACAGGTGCTTCTCATTGGGCTCTGAGGCGATTTCCTTAAGCTCCTGTTCGACTGCTTTGCCGACGCCCAGAGCATATATTGTGACTCCTATAAAACAAATAAAACCGTTTTGAAATTAATTTAATATATCTGATCCATGTTTAGTTGTAGATTACAGAACTGTACAAAAGATCTTAAGAAGGCTATGACTAAAGAAAGTTGTATCAGTGCACCAAAAATACACTAAATTACAAAAATATAAAAATAAAAAAAAACTAAAACCTACAATCACTTGGAGAACATAGACCATTGCCAAGGCACTGATCCTATCTCGCAATGGTAAAGATATAGTGACCGGGACTTAAACTTGAAGATCTTCTAATTCAATGGTAAACGCTCTTTTCTTGTAGAAACAAGAAAGTTAGTATCTTGTTTCTCAAAATGGGATAGTATCCCTTAAAACACTCCCGGATCTACACCAAAATGTATAATTTTGTTTTGGGCCCATTTCTGACCTTTCCTGAAATCTTCATAACAAAAATAAAAACTATAATTATGTATTTATTTAAGCGTTCAGCGTTAGCAGTATTTTCACACCACAATAAAACTTTTGCACAGCTTACCAGAGTCCTTTGCTTTGCTGGCCCATTCAGAGACATCATCCTGGGACCTCCCATCTGTAAACACAATACTAACCCGCTGCACATTGGCTCTAGCGCCCTCTTTAGCTGAAAAACTCGTCTCAAACATGTGTCTCAAAGCCGAGCCCGTTAGTGAACCTCTCCCCATGTACTGCACTCGGGACACGGCCTGCTTCACATCGCGGGCCGAGATAAACTGGTCCAGGGTGAACTCTGTGCGGACCTTGGTGGAGTATTGCAGTAGACCCACGTGTGTCCCCGTCCTGGAAACGTCAAATGCATCTACAATGGTGCTTACAAACTGCTTCACGAGCTCGAAGTTGGCTGGACCCAGACTTTTAGAGCCATCGATCACAAAAACAACATCCAAGACTCCACTGTTACAGTCAGGCTCTGGGAAAAAGAGAAAAAATATATCAACTTTTAGGTCATTCAGAGTCAAATTATAATGTTTCAGATACTACTTTTGCAGCTCTTTCTGTCCTCAGCCAGAGTAAACCCTTCGAAACATTTACAGACGTAGGAGTCATTGGTGTTGACGCAGAGGTGCTCACAGCCGTGGTTCACCGTCTGACACAGGTCCAAACCTAAGAGACATGTTGTAAAAAGATTAGTATTTCTATTTTGCATGGTCAGCCTGGCTCATCATTACTACCTTTACACCTACTTTGACATGTTTTTCCATCTTGTCTGAGTGTGTAGCCTTCCCTACATTTACAAACACAGGCATTTTCTGTGTTCTCAAACTCCTGCTCACATCCATGAGTCCCATCTGCACAGTGATCAATCTCTGAAAGACATTTACACAAAAAGACAGAGTTACATAGCAGCTCAAGTCCATTCACACACATGAGACTGGCCTGGAGGGTCAGCCCTGTGCTGGGCTGCCCACTGGACTCTGAGGAGGAGGTGGGCGAGAGGAGGATGTTGGCCAAGCTCACATCCATCATGGACAACAGCTCTCACCCACTGCAGCAGACTGTGGAGGGGCTGAGCAGCTCCTTCAGCAGCAGACTGAGAACCGCTCAGTGCAGGAAGGAGAGCTACCACAGGTCTTTCTTTCCCACTGCAGTCACACTGAACACTTCATCTGTATTCAAGTCATAATAATGTGCAATATATATTTATATATACTTTGATTATAGGGCCACATTTCATTGTTTTTTACTTTCCCCACATTTTCCCAATTTACACTTATCTTTGAATTTGTTTGAATTTCTAAAAAATTGTCTTTCCAGTAATCTATTAGTATTTACAAACTAAACTTTCATACATTTTGTTCTTGTACTTACCGTTGTTAATGACTTTATTAGTGTTTAACTCTATACATGAAGTTTTACAATGAGTAAACCAAAATAGACATTAAAACACTATTTTTTGATGCTTGGTGTTTACCAAAGGTACAGGACTGCTAATATCTTTTTTCATACATGTTTTCGGTGGTATGCCTGGAAAGAAAATGCATGGTCCACACAGAAAGGCCAGCAAACCAATGTTACTCTGATTAATTCCAAGAGGAAGGGGTGGGATTACAGAAATACATTTTACTCAAAACCTGGATTAAATCTGACCTTGTGTAGCTCTGAATTATGTAACATGTAAATATGAAGGCAGAGGAAACACAATTTGAAAACCTGCTGCTCACCAGAACCATTTTACTCTCAAGTACAAATAATAATAATAACAAATAAGCTATTAGTGTGTGTAGTAGGAAATTGAATTATATTTTGACTTACTTTGACATGTTTTTCTGTCAGGCCTCAGTCTGTAGCCCTCCCTGCACTTGCACACGCACGAATGGTCCGTGCTCATAGACTCCTGTTCACAGCCGTGTTTCCCGTCTGCACAATAATCTTTCTCTGCAGGAAAAAATCATGTTATCACTACAAACTCTGTTAAGAAGTCATTACTGAGAGAAGATAACACAAGGCCCACTGTGACCAATCAGAAGCAGTTATAGCTGAGTAGCTGAGGATCACATTTGCATCTCTAATTGAAGGGAAGAGAGGAAGAAGGGTCAGCGTGTTGCAGCCTGTCCAAAGAGAAATCCCAAAATAAACAGTTTAGGCGGAAAGAAAGTAATCATTGTCAACAGAGAGAGCTGTGATGAGCCTGTATGATGTGTCTTATATAACTTATATGACTAATGAACCAGTAGTTTGTTGAATACAATTTTACAATTTAACTTTACTAATTACAAAATTGCCCACTAGTGATATTTGAATTGTATTTCAGTATAAGAGACAAATCCTCAAAAATAAAAACATTTGGACTTGAACCTACAACCTATGCACTTGTTTTATTTTTAGATTTGGCCGGGTAAACAAACAAACATTAATATTTTAAAAGTCATAACCTTCTGTTCCTACAACTACGGGAGGACAACCTGAGCGCTGCTGGAGGAGAAGCACTCTTTGAACACAATCTTGTATAAGGACCTATTGGAGAATAACGATTTTTATGTGAATTTACCATAAAATATCCACTAGGTTTGTTCATACACAGCAGCATGTCCCTGCAGGGCTACTGTAGATGCTTACAGTCTGTAGAAAAAAACCTGTAATGTTGTGTTGTGCCTGAGAACGGTGGTCTTGGTTGGCTTTGAGACCATTTTTTTGGTCTCGGTCTCAGTCTCGGCTGCAGTTTTACTCAGTATTGGTTTTGTTCTCAAATCCAGTTTTTCTTGGTCTTGTCTCAGTCTCGGATGTGGCGGTCTTAGAGATTTTATTTAACAAACATGATGAGAAAATGCTATTCTTTGTCATTTTGGAGTAATTAGTTTTCAGCATCAGAAGATCCAGGAACATAACCTGTCTCTGTTTGTGGAGTCAGATTATTAAAATAATAATTGTCATTTTTTAAAAACTTTTCGCCTTGATTTAGTGTTAGTTCACCGGAGATGGTCTTGTCCTGGTTTCGGTTTGCCTTGGTCTCGGTTCACTCTGGACTCGGACTGGTCTTGGTCTCGATTAGTACAGTCTTGACTACAACCCTAGTGTAAGGTGTTGAATTGCAATATCTAATAGTTCCACTAGATGCTGCTCAAACAACCCAGTGCCCTCTAGGTTAAAATGTATAGCAACAGTACTAATTGTGTCTTGTAGGGCTGGCCAATATTAATGACAAAATATTAATAATACATTAGCACTTACTTTGACAAGTTTTTCCATCTCGTCTGAGTGTGAAGCCTTTCCTACATTTACACACACAGGCTTTATCTGTGTTCTCAAACTCCTGCTCGCACCCATGGGTGCCATCTGCACAGTGATCAATTTCTGAAAGACATTTACACAAAAATACAGTGCTCCAAAGCAGTCCCAGCCCATTCACACATATGCTCTACTTTGTACTTTGGCTTACTGTAGATTTTCCCCTCTGAGACACTTACTCTTGCAGGTTCGGCGGTCCGGATTGAGCACGTAGCCCTTCCCGCACCTGCAGATGTAGGACTCAGGGATGCTGACGCAGTCCTGCTCACAGTTATGGAGTCCCAGGTCACAGTAGTCTATTTCTGCAAGAGACAAATGTCCAAATAAAGCAACACTCTGTCTACGTGAGTATGTACTGTACTGGCAACGCCTCAAAAACTACTCTGCTATATGTGCAAGGGAAAAATGCTTCCTCAACTTTTGAATGAGACTCAAAAAAGGCATGGAAAAACAATAAGTTATTCATTAATTTTCTACTGCTTATCTGGTATGAGGTCCAGGGGGAGTTAAAGCCTGTCTTAGCTGCTTAGGGTATCCCCGAGGCCTAGATAATCACCAACTGCAGGGGTAAAACTTATGAACATACACTGACAAACAAGCATTCAATCTCATATTCATTTACAATGGGCATTTTAGATTCAACTCACTTATTCAATTGACTTTATACATGCAAGGAAAATAGTATGTTTAAAAATACTGTATGTTCAAGCAAGCCTTATTATGGACTTCATTCATCATTATATAATATAATTTGTGTCAATCTTATCGCTTAGATCAGTGTTTCCCAACCAGGGGTACGGGGACCCCTAGGGGTACACAAGTACATTGAAGGGGGTACATGGAATTATTTGATCATTTGTAGTGCATTTATATATTTGGCTTTGAAAGACTACAATTAACCTAAATCAAGGGAATGCAAAACTAAAGAAGGACTAAACCAGGACTAAACCAGCTCTAAAACCAGAACTGAACCAGGAATAAACCAGGACAAAACTAGGAACAAACCAGGTCTAAACCCCGTCCACACCAGGACTAAATAAGGTCTAAACCAAGACTAAAAGAGGACTAAGCTGGGTCCAAACCAGGTTAAAACCCAGGACCATACCTAAGGAATGCAACACTAAATGCAATTTCCCCACTGAGGGACTAATAAAGGTTTTCTTATTCTTATTCTTATTAAAGAAATACTAAACCTGGACAAAAAACAGAACTCAACCAGGAATAAACCAGGACAAAACTAAGAACAAACCAGGTCTTTTAAACCAGATCTAAACCTATTCTAAACCAGGATTAAGCCAGATCCAAACCAGGACTAAAGCAGGTCCTGGGGGTAAACAAGGCCAAAAAGGTTGGGAACCACTGACTTAGATTTGTTTAGATTTTGATTTTGACTCATCCTTCAGTGCCAATGGGGCAACTTGTCAGGAGCAGTGGGCAACCGCAGTGAAGTGCCCGGAGACCCTTCACGAGATCTGGAGTCAGGATCTTGGTCAGGAGCACCTAACTGGAGGATTAGCCTTTTGTGCATGTTTTATGTTGATGTGAGAAACCGGAGCACCTAGCGTAAACTCACACAGGGACTACATGCAAACACCACACACAAAGGCCCCACACGGACACAAAGACCCAGTTATAATTGGTCTGGTAGGATTGATTTTGATTAAAAAATAGAGTTGAATTGGGAAATGTTTGAGATTTGCAAAGAAAGTCACTGGGTCTAACTGGCCAGAACTTATAACAAGCTAAAACTGATTGATGTAGGGAAAGATTTGTTCCTCTTAGACACATAAGTTTCCACATTTCTTTCGAGTTAGGTTTCCAAGTTGTGACTGCTTCCTGCTGCATGTCATAGTTCTCTGAAAACACTGCAAAAAAGTTATCAAAAATTAAATAAATAACTTATACTTCTTCAACATCGGCATGTCCAGTGTCAAAGTCATAAACCATAGCTGTATGAATAGAATTAAGCGCTGACATGAGATACACCTTCAACGTTCCAGCGGCTGCCAGACTGATTGCATTAGCACACATCCTTCAGGAAATCGCCCACTCTTTTCTGTCAACATCCTCCAGAGAAACACCAGGGACCACTGCCTCTCATTCATACTGGAAGTCTATCAAAATCATTCATTACACCACGTTTCATGCATCAAAGTAAGCAAGTTATCTGCCTTCTTCTCACCCCCCCTTACACCAACTAACATCATGTCCTCTTTCACAACAGAAATAAACCTCCTCTTTGGTCTTCCTCTAGGCCTCCTGCCTGGCAGCTCTAACCTCACCATTGTTTTTGCCCATACTATCCCTCCTCTGTACTTGTTCCAACCATCTCAATCTGGTCTCTGTTGTACACCTTTCCTTTATTCTTGCTGGCACTCTTGACACTTCTCTCCAGCCTCTCCCACCTGCTTGCACACAGTTCTTTGGCATAGATGTTGTTTGCTTACGGTTGCAGGTCTTGTTGTCCATGGTGAGCTGGTATCCTGGACGACAGCGACACTCGTAGCCATTGGGGATGTTTGCACAGATGTGTTGACAGCCATGCTCCACCTCAGCACAGGTATCTTCAGCTACAAGAGACAACAGACATGAATTTTAAAAGAAGTATAATACAGTACAATATATAAGTACAATAATAAGTACAATATATCAATATACAACATCATCAAGTAGTTATTGAAACTCTCAGATATAAAAGGTATACTCTGTATCCCAAAGCAACATCTCTAGGTGACACGGCAGACAGCTATTCCACACTTTAATCTTCTATAGTCTGATGATATCTAGCCCCACATGCCAGACAGTAATAAACAATGTTAAAAGCAAAATAAATGTTCTTTTTCACCTCTGCAGGTCCTGCCGTCAGGGTTGAGGACGTAGCCAGTCCTGCACTTGCAGCGGTACGAGGCTGGGCTGCTCACACAGATGTGCTGGCACCGATGGTCCACCACTTCACACATGTCTCTCTCTGCAGTGGTAAGGAGAAGTAAAGTACTTTAGCAGTCAAAAGTCAGGTCAGAATAAAGTAGCCTGGCCAGCCATCATAATTTCATTTGTATTTTCTCCAAGACTGGTACCAAGTGGATGCTAGTGGTTTTACTCAAGTAGTTAACTTGTTTGACTTGTTTAACAAAATATACTGTCAGAGTCTAAGTCTTTAAATAAGCAGAAGTATTTTTGACCTTGTTGAAGGTCCTGGGTTGGGGACAGTAGAAGCTGATGTTGTACCAGAGGTACTATTTTCTACTTTTACTTGAGTACAGAGTTTGAGTTCTTTGGATGGTATTAGGACTGGCATAAAGTCTGCCCAATTTTAGATAAACAGTTGTGATTGGTCAGTGCATGATGGTTTGAATAGGAGGGGATCCAAGCCCATCTTCCTAATAACGTGAATGGGTCTGACTGGCCAGGCTAGACCAGATGGTGTTATGTTACCTCCACACAGTTTAGACTGGAAGACAGAGATCAGCGTTTCTATTTGGCTGAAGTTGGCGACGAGGTGGACATGTTCAGAGTGCGGCTCACTCCCGATGGCCTTCAGAGTGTTCATATCCACTCGTCCCACTCCGATGGCAAAGATCTGTATCCCAGCCTGCCTTGCCTGCTCTGCCACCTCCTCCACCTCATCCTGGGGTCTGCCATCAGTTACCACCATCGCAATTCGAGGGATGAGCAGCTCTGCCGGTCGTGCCCCTTCCTCCTTTGTGAAAGCTGTCTCCATTGTGTACTGTAAAGCTAATCCAGTCATTGTCCCTGTCGCGAGATGCCTCATGTTCTTCACAGCTCGCTCTACCTCGGTTTTGGTGCGGTGCGTGTTCAGAGAAAACTCATTCTGGACCACACTGCCATACTGAAGCAGGCCGACTCGAGTGGTGTCGGGGCCCACATCCAAAAACTGGAGCAGGTTTATGATGAATGTCTTGACCTTTTCATAATCGCTGGGGCGGATGCTGCGAGAGCTGTCGATCACAAAGACGAAGTCCAAAGGCATCATTTTGCAGGGAGCAGCTAAGATCAAAGAAATTAGGAGAGTTGGGGGTCAGTGTTGTATGAATAGGCTGTTCAACTGAGAATCAAATGCAGTTTCACTCTTCTCTATCTTGGAATAAAGTGAATAATACAGATTATCTCGTCATCATCAGCAGCACATATTAGTGGATTGGGTATATAAGGCAGCAAGTAAACATTTTGTCTTCAAAGTGTGTTAGAAGCAGGAAGAAATAGGCAAGTATAAGGATTTGAACGAGCTTGACAAGGGTTAAATTGTGACAACTAGATGACTGGGTCAGAACATCTCCAAAACTGCAGCTCTTGTGGGGTTCTCCTGGTCTGCAGTGGTTGGGGGATCTGTTTTTAACTCTTCTTTCCCAAGTACAAGCAAATCAACCAAAGATTGGGCACAGACAAAATATATCTGCATGTGTTAGTTTGTTACTCACATGTTGGTTTGGATCTGTGTTTGAGCATCTCATTTCGACCTTTGGCAGGAGTTGGTTCTGGACGGCGTCGTTGAAACAGGAAACCATCACAGCACAAGAGGCTGAAGAGAATGAGGACCAAGCACCTCATCCTGACAAGATGTTGTGGCTGCAACAAGACTTATTTCATAAGACCAACCAACTCTGTGACAGTGGACAAAGAGGAAGATTGAATTATGTTACAGAAACAGAAGTTGACATAGTCACATTATTTCATTTTCTATCTCATTCTTAAAGCACTCAGAGAGACTGCAGACACCATTGTTCCAATCTCATAATGGTAAAGCTAAAGCATCCATTAGAAAACAGAAAGTAATGAAGCATAATTGAGAACCTTTGTTGAATGACATGTACATTTTACTATAGCTGACAGTTAATACAGTATTACCTACATCTTACTGATTATTTTGCTCAGTCAACAAGATCCAAATCCACAAAAAAAGAAGAAAAAAAAAAGAAAAAACTTCTCTCAGGATGGCGTCATGTGATATGAAATGTTTAAGTTAATGGCTAGCAAAAATAGGAGGAACTTTCACCTCCTGCATATTTGACCTGTCCAGCTTCAGATTTCACTTTTTAGCATTCATAAGTGAGTGACCACCCGTCTGCAGACACTAGCAAAATACAGGTCATGGTTGTAATAATTGTAATTGTAGTGTTATAACCATTAGTTGTATTTACTGATGTAAAGAAACAACATAAGTTAAATTTTGAAGATGTACTTTTAGGAGACTGTATATTTACTTAAGGAATAGTTAATGTCGCTCCACGAGTAAAAGTATATTCTAACTTCAAAGTGATTAGTATGCTTGATGCAGGCTTTGGTTCAGTAGTAGTAGTAATGGTGGTAGTAGTAGTAGTAGTAGTAGTAGTAGTAGTAGTGGTAGTAGTGCAGCAGCGGAGAAGTGGGAAAATTTAGTTAAGGACTTTTGCTCCTACTGGAGTATTTTGCAGTAGAAGTACTTTTACTTGAGTATAGATTTGCAGCACATCTTCCACCTCTGCTTATATTTATCAATTTAATTAATGTCTCAATACAAGTTTTATGTACACAGAGTGGTGGTCCTGTCCCATCCTTTTTCACATGTAGTAGCACAACAGAACTCCATGTGATGTTCAGCTGCTTTGGTGGCTTGCTCTGATTTAAAAGACACAAACTGTTTCCAGATCTGGTTCAGATCCAGATCCAGTCCTCAGGAGAGACATTTGTGAGCTGTCATCTTCAGTGCCATGAACCAGGTCTACACACGTTTCACTGCATCCGAACACAGGGACGTGGCAAAACTACAGATAACACTTGTAAGTATTGTGTTGAATAAACAAAGGAAAGGAAAAGTCTCAGTGACATTATTTGTTCGATTAAATATTCAATGTACAGATTCACTTTAATGTGGAGAACAAGAAACTGCCCAAAAACAAAAAGTGTGTGGCCTAAATGTAAGCAGCAGGATGGTTGCCTTAAGTTTTAAAGTCATTCATAATTTAAAAGAAAAAAGGACAAAAAATTAATCTGATTTTACATGTCAGCAAAATTTAAAAAAAATATGAAAAGTGTGAGTGTTGTGTTGTCAGAGGTGAAAGAAGTACACCAAATCTGTACACTAGAAAAAGTACTGTTACTGCAGAATGATATTACTCAAGAAGAGGTTAAAGTACTTTGAAGTAACAAAATAATTACTTGAGTACTAATTAACCAAACCTAAAATGAATCTCAGGACCTTCTGGTTGTGAGGTGACCACTCAATCCACTTTTACCAAAAAATGTGCTTAAAAAAATGTATTAAGCAAAAGTATTTAGTTCCCATCCTGGTTTATGTTGCCCCTAAGTCACTGCTATTACAAAGTTATTGTATGCCTTCAATAACTTCAATGGGATTTGCAAATAGAGTTTTAAACAGCCCTCTCAGCGCCTTTCTGGTGATGAAAGCCAGTGTCAGTACTGGACTACAGTCCATAAGCTCACATGTATACAGTTACAGCTGACCTGGGACTAGCTGAAGGTCAGAGGAGGCGCTGACATTTGACCTTACATCTGTTTAAGGTGTCTCTGCTACTGTCTGTTTCCAAAGCATCAATAAATGACAAACCCCTGCAACACTTCGATGCATCTGTAATGTTAGTTTTCCATTGCAGTTTCCTCCAGCTCAAATTACAAAACAAAATGTACTGAACAGTATTTTTTATGGGACGGTGTATCTGTTTTGGCCATTGTGGGGACCCTAATGCCTTTTCATGATGCAGTTGGTGGAACAAGCTGCTCAGTATTGGTAAACAGAGAGCACGTGCAAACCAAAAATCACACATTTCTATACTTTTAAATAGCCAAAGATATATTTTGACAAAGTTTTACAATAACCACTAGCTATGCATCAAACAAAAAATAAATCTTACCTTGTTATGCCAAAGCTTTTTTAAAGTCCTGATGAGCCTCTCAATATGTTTTAAATGTTTCAAATATCTTAGCCTTGTAGAGATCTTTGTCAAATTAGTAGTAGCAGTAGGAGTAGTAGTCCCAGTAGCAGACGTTGTACATGCTCGTATACTCCAGTCGTATAACTCTATATGTGGACACACACTGTGCTCAGCCCCTCTCGACTTGAGCTGTTTCCTCCTCCTACTCTCAAACTCAGAGTCACCTCTACTTCAACTCTTTTGCCAGAAGTAGTAGTAAAATCAAAGTTGTTTCAAAAGTTTCTTGGGTACACTACATTTGAAACCATGATTTTTCATAGGATCATATTATTCTGTTCATGTGGCTTCTACTTATAACATATTCCATTTCACATATTTATTGTATCACAGGATTCAAGGAGGCTGATTCTGCTAAAGTATGTACAATGAAAGTAAAGGGAACTAATAATGCAATCTTATCCAGTTATAACTACCTACATTTTTTAAAATTAGATTATGCTAATGCTGATGATTTTATGTCCTGAGAGGCTACATCAAATTATGTGGTTATTTTTGGATATGTTTTTGTAATGCTACAATAATTCTAGGACTTGTTCATGTCATTGTCTTCTTCAAGGCTCATTATGACCAGCGGTTTATAGAGAGACTTAAAGTAAGGTAGACTTTATTTTCTCCATAGGGAAATTCGTTCTCTGCATTTGACCCATCCTTCAATGCCACTGGGGCAACCTGTCAGGAACAGCAGGTAGGGGTCCCTTCTTCAGATCTTGAGCCAGGATCCTGGTCAGGAGTACCTAGCTGGAAGATTAAAATGTTAAATTACATTTTAGGTTGATGGGGGAAACCAGAGCACCTGGAGGAAACCCACCCAGACACAGGGAGAACATGCAAACTCAACACAGAAAGGACTCGCATGGCCCAGGAATCAAGCCCAGGGCCTTCTTGCTCTTAGGCAAGAGTGCTAACCACTAAGCCACCGTACTAACACTTAGCAGTTTTCATCATGAATCTTCCAGTCTCTAAGCTGTGACGCACATTTTTACCTCACAAGAAGATTTTTAGTTGCGTATAGTGGGGAGTAGGAGCTAAGTGAATGTAACAAACAGCTGTGCTTTCTCATTGCATTAAAATTGTGCCTGTGGTATCCAGTGTTATCACTGATGCAGCTTTGATGCATGTATCAGAAATAAGACCGTCACAAACATTCGTCAGTAAAACTATATTTTATTAAATAAATATCACATTTTACTTGTTCATTCAGCAGTTTTCATGTTCGATTTCTTGGAAAACCTGTCATGTCCAGGGAGCATTGTGCCAATAACTACATCTGGTGAAAGAGACAAACGTGTGTACAAGTAGTTCCCATTGACTTAATTGTAAAAACACAAGTCCCACATTTATTGGACCCTTGAACATACAACTCTATCTTTTTCCTTTACAACCTATTCAACATTAAACTGATGCCAGATCAGTAGCTTCTGTGCAAATAACTAACCCACAACATTAAACACATAGATATAACCAAAGTAATGGAGGTCAACTCAACACGTTTATATGAAAAACAATAATAAAAGATGATATGTTTGTGTACACTAGGTTGGTGCATTTCTTTGGGTAATTTCTAGTCATGACGACACTTCAAACATTACCATAAAGTGCACCCCTATAGAGAACATTTTAAATAAAGGCAGTCCCCACAGGATCAGGAGCAAAAACAAGACAGGGGTTGCATAACTTTAAAATTAATGGGCATCAAGAGCGTCACATTTTTGCATTTGGTAAAAGGTAAGACAAAAAAAAAAAAAAAACACAAGAACACACATATGGGTAAATGCAGTTTTTAAAAATATCATTATCTATCAGACTTTCTACTGCTTTCATATTTAACTAAATGTATTAAAAAGTGCTGATGTCAAGTGAGGGTGAGTTTCACAAAAGTAGCAGTAGACCAGTCTGGAGCTACAAAAACAGCACAATTAGGATAAAAGCCTTTGGTTAAACATGAAACAAACAGTTACCAAACCAGGGACCAAGAATTTATAAAAGTAGTTTGTGATGTTTGATTTTTATATTGTGCTTAATGGGTTTATTGTCACAAAACTACATTATCCTAACACCAAACTTTTACCATTATTTTTTGGAGCTGTGTCATTTAATCTGACTAATGGGTGCTCTAGAAACCAGAGCCGTTGAGTTGTGAGGTTGACTCACTGACTCCAATGGATCAGTTTTTTAAGCAAATGTGTAGTTCCAAGGAATAGTTCCCGAAAGTTAGCTACGCAACTGAACAAGGACTGTTCACGTAGCACTCTTTATTATTATCAAGAGCATATAATTTATATGTTATAATAATAAAGTGTATCTTATCTATGGGTTTAAATTAAATTTGCATACCCCAAAATGCATTAGTTAGTGACTACATGAATCACATGAACATCTATATTCTGAACTATTGTGGCACAACATTTTTTCAACAGCTCTGCTCTGGACTACATGCCATAAACATAATTCTTATTATGGCCTACATTCGATCTATAAAGACTATATACAATATTTCTCTGGTTTATTAACAATATTTTTTTCCATTTGCCAGTCTTAGCAATAAGTTGATCTAACTTTAACAACTGATTACAAACTTCAGGCCTTTGTAACTTTAGAAACAGGTTGTTCAGCGGGTCAACTGTGCTGATTGTTTTCCTATTGACACTAAAAGAAACAGAATAGGGGAAAAAAGGCATTAAAAACTTTTATAGCTTATATAAGTTGATGTAAATGACTCTAAACTGGTCTAACACGACTTTGTGAAACTGCCTGCATTGTCCAGGAAACATATATATATAATAAGAACCAATTACAGTCTATAGTTAACAAATAAATAAAGGTAATGAGCGTTGTTGGAGTATTAAAGCATAATTATTACATGCTGGCTGAGTGCATGCGTGTCTGTGTCTGCCTGTGGCTTCACTAGATCCATGACTACAGGGTAAACTGAGAGGCAGTGAGGTGCATTCATTTGCTGGGCTTATTGTCACCACTGGGATTTAGGATCATGCGCTGGGCTCAGGCTGAGACGCTGGTGGAATAAGAAGGAGGAAGAGGAGATTTTTCGGGAGGGACATGAACATTGTCGTCATAAGGAGGTATCAGCACCTGGAAGACAAGGAGGGTCAAAATGTAGAGGCAAAGTACTTCAAATTGATCAGACTAAGTATAATTTTGTACATTAGTTGCTAGTGGACCATGATATAAAGTGCTCAAACCTTGACTTAATCTTAATCTATTGCCCACAAAGCCCTCATATCTGGTAAATAGTAAGGAATCCACTGAAATATTCCTGGATCCAGATTTTGTTCCCGATCTACAACCATAGACTTGTTCCTTGTCCCATTACTGACCTTTACTGAAAATGCTGACCATTACTTTTTGAGTTATGTTGTTCATGGACAAACCAATGCCAGCAAAAACACAACCGTCTTGGTGGAGAAGATTTTTACTGAATTTGTTCTTGTAAACCAGAAAGCATCAGCAACATAGACACCTAATACTGCACTGTTTATCGACTAAGAATAAAACATGAAACCTGAATAATGAAATAAACAACAACTGCTAAATAAATGGATGCAATGTACAGTATTTAATTCTTTGTAAAACCCCTAATCCATTGGCATGCATTTATGAGTGCTGTCTTAAATATATCCTTCTCTGCCATAAAAAAGCCTTACACACCATAATCTTGATTCATTCATATGCTTGATCTATTCAGAGATGGTTTCTATTTTTAATCAACCACAACAGTAAAAGTAGGGTGAGTCCTGATGCTAAATTTAGCTACTGACTGGGTCACAGATGAACCGGTCTTGGTGGACTCCTGAGTACAGAGGAATAGACCTGATTTTCATTAAAAAGGAAAAGCCTCCTGAGAGTTACTTTGTAGAGGTGAGCTTTGTACAAACAGGGGCACAGATAAAACAGCAATATGACATGATCTATTCACTCTGAATTTACACCACTGAGGTCTTCAACTTGAAAAATCTAATCCAGATGACTGCTTTTTTTTAACTTTTGTTGCGATGCATTTACCCTGGACGAGTGAGAGTCTTCACAGACCACTGAGGTGTGTTATTCAGGCTCTGCATCAATGGCAAACACTGCAGTCTGACTCAAATTAATTTACACCTTTTTAAGGATGAGTCACTGAGAAGACAGGAGCGTGTTATTGTTACATATTGTTGTGGTAAAGAACCATACGAGTAAAGAGAAAGGCATGACTTTAGTACCAGAGTTTATTAATACCGTAACAAAGAAATAGAAAACTAAATAATAGAATGCTGGCAATAAATAAATCTATGGTGGTCTTGGCTTAAAATATTGTTGCAACAACAAAAGCAACAATATTTGTATTTCAAATGCTGCAAAAAACACAAGATTTTTTTCTCCTAAGCATTCAATTTATGAATCAATTATTGGTTAAGTTTTAGCACAACAAAAATAGTAAGCTTGTTGTAGTATGAGGAGTAGAATTTGGCCTCAAGTCTTCTCATTTCTTCTCATATTTTAATTCACTTCAAACATGTCTGAAAATGTTAATGTCCAAATAAAGCAAGTAATAGTAACAATGTCAAGTTGTCCACATTTTCCTTTTACCTACAGTGGTTGCAACAATACTGACTTATTGCTCTTCCTGTGAGAACTCAAGAAAAGCTGCCCCTCAGACAGAACTTGCAACACCACAGTTAAACCTTGTGATAAATCCGAGGATGAAAAATCAATCGTCCTTAAAAGCCTCTTTGGGAGAGTCATTTAATTTAGATCTATAAAAACCCATTTGCTTTGTGGCCAGGTATTGACAGTGGCATAACTCATATGAAGTGGACCGATAAACAGATGGACTGAGAAGATGCACTGCAATTGTCTCTAGACTTAAATACAACAGCTGGCCCTTACAAGTACCCCTTTGTTTAAATCTGGCTACAATTGTACTTTAAAAGCAGACATTTCAGAAGAGCCAAATGTTTTACAACCTAAGATTATACAAGATTACACAACACAAATATTGGTTATCCAGGTGCTGAAAATACATGGGAACAGTGAATGAATTTTGCGTCTGCCCGAGCAGGAATTTACCTCGTCTGGAAGAGATTAGCCGTGGACCGTCTGCAGCAGTCTGTGGGGAAGCCTAATTACCAACGCCTGCCCAAAACTAAATAAGTGCAGGAGTGCAGAGGTGAAACTAATGTTATGAATAAGGAGGTGTTTGTCCAGTGTATACAATTCGTTTTTGTTTCTTTTGTTTTTTTCTTGGTAAATTAGACACTTAATGTTGAAAAAAGTAGGCTTGAATTAGGGCTGCACAATATATTGCAAATTTATCGTTAAAGAAATATGAGCAAATGCAATATCCATATCTCAAGAAACTAAATGTATCACAATAAAGTCAGGCAAATCTCAGTTTAAAAAAATCTCTGATGAGGAAGCCTGGTCCTAAAACAATCAGACTGTAGCCACCTGATAAGCCTTTAATGTGTATATCTAAATATCAAACCATTATAATTCTCTACCCATACACTGACAGCAACCATGTAGTCAGTTTGTTGTCAGTGATGTGCGAAGAGAAAAACATGAAAAGTAAAAGAGAAAGTGAATCTGGAATAAATATTACCAGCGATAGTTGCTGTTTTGCCGGGGTCTACAGCTAAACTCTGCACAAGAAGTGTGATGTCATATATTACTGTTTTTACAAGAGGAAAATTGGGTAATGTCACTTTAAAGAAAATAGCCACTACAGTGCATAAACTTTTCACCTACTGTTTTAAATTTAGTGCCAAGTTGAAATGAGCGGAGTCCTAAGCTACAGCTGGAGGAAAAGAATAGCAGTGAAACCCCACATTTAATAACATTTAAAACAATTCATTATTATTTTTACTGCCTCGTTTGTCTTTTCCATCAAGATAAATAATAAATGTGGGGTCAGACTGATGTCGCAGCCAGACCTCAGCAACAGTACACCAACAGAGCAACCTGACCGGACTCAGCGCACTGACTGCACAACTACTTTCCTTAACCAGTGTTGTAATGGTTTTACCAGCGCCAAACCTCATCTGTCTATTAAATCCGATCCTACAAGAGTGAAACTACCACCCCTGCTTCCCTCCATATAATAACTTTACAGCTGCCAGACCAAAAACTGACGCAGACAGTGAAAACGTGACGGAGGTTCAAGTAAAAGGGAAGTCGTTTTTCCTTAGATCTTGATCGGTTGCTTTTGGAAATTGAAGAAAGCAGCCTGTTGACATAATATCACCTCTTATACAATTCCAAGACTTGACCCTCATAATAGAAGTGATTACATCAGATATAGATTGCAACAGTATAAAATATAATATAAATACAATATAAAATACAGATTACTGTGCTAACAGTTGATCTTTAACCCTAAAAACTCCTGGGTCATATGGAAATGTAAAACCCAACCCAAACAAAAATACTAATACACTAAAATCACACAGAAAAAAATCATTCCTGGATCCAGACAGTGCAGATCCAGACCAAAAAACACAATAATTTGCTTTTTGGTCCATTACTGACCTTTCCTAAATCTCTTTGAAAAAAAATCTCCTACTTTGTTATACAATATACTAAAAATAGAGACATTGGTGCAGCTTAAACCTCCTTATACTGGGTCTGGATAGAGAATATAGTTTTATATTACTACGTTTGTAAAGCATTTAAGCTGTCATCAAAAAACTTTCTTTAGTAAGTAACACTACACTGAGCATGACTCATGTCATGTTGTAAATGGTGCTGAAGTGTCTAAACTCAGAACCATGTTGGTAATGCCTCACCGGAAAATTATTGACTATTCTCACAGGTGCTCCCACAAGAAACAATTACACTGGCTTTGTTTGACATCCACAGTAGGTCCCCTATTATGCTAAAACTACTTTTCTGAGCTTTTTACCATGTTACAATGTTGTTTTCTGCAAAGTGAAAGTAACAGCTGCAGTCTTAACAAAACAAAACCCACTGTCTTAGAAACAGCCCCTTGTGATCAATGATAGTTATTACATCAGAGGAGGATACTTACTGTGGTGTCATTGGTAACATAATGCAGGATTTCTGTAGTGCCCCAGCTGCTCACATACACGTAGCATCTCCACACACACAATATCAGGTAGGCCTGCAGCCATGAGAAAAAGACACAAGACAAAACATTAAATGTGATAACCTTACAATAAAAAAATAACCTACATTTGTATTCAGCCATTCATGCACTTTCAAGTACAACAGCTGTTACACTGCTTACATCTATAGAATTTATTGAGGGAAAATCCTTGAAGAACTGGTAAGATATCTGCAAAATTTGCAGAAAATATGAAGAAACCTGACACCAAAGGATCATATTTTTTTATTTGTTACAAAGTATTACTTGAGTGTATAGTACTGCGATTGTATGTGGACTTGTATCTTGTTTGAATGTAAAATTACGAATAGGCAAATGACCTGTAAATGTTTCCAAGCGTATATTATCTATATTTAAAGGCTAGCAAGGAAAACAGGCCCCTAGCCCCAGGTTGTTTATCCTACAATTTTTTCTACTTTTTCAGTCTTTTTAATGCCACTTGGAATAAAACTGAATGCCAGGATTGCCAGCAAAAGAACAATAATCTGTATAACTGTAAACTTACTGGTTTTATTTTAAAAGCCTAATACAGGTGAAAAAACTCCAGTTCTGCATTAAAAATCTCAAAATATAATCATACATTTCAGTGGTAACAGCATTTACTGCATTGTGGGGATATTTTTTGCAACAAATATACCTGCAACATTACACAAAAACAGTAGATTTATATAGCTTTCAAAAATGCACTAAATAAAGGCACGTTCCAGGGAGTGACTTTAAGATATTTGTACAACCACTACTGATAGAGCTTTTTGCCAAATTCACATCCAACTCCCAAAAAAGACTTTTCTGTTGTCACTTAGAAAGTATTAATCCAAAATATATTTTTGACAAGCACAACACTGAAAAACTTGACTTAGATGTCCCAGTTAGACCATTTAAGACCTAGATGAAGAAAAATAAATACCGCTCATGCAATTTAATACTTTTAGGCCTCACATAGTTTTTCTACAGTGGAAGATGCTACTGTCATTGTAATACAAGTATAAGACTATTTTCCTTCATCAAATGGACTACACAAATATTGCTATTGTCATTCTTTTGGTCAAAATGTTTTCGCACCAGTAGCTTTATTGTGGCCTTTTAAAAGCCTAAGAAAGTGCCACTACACCAAACTGTATACAGAAAGAAACCTGTGACCTGAGCTTTACCTTGACGATGAGGATACAGCCGATGGAGATCACCACAGCAGCCACCATGTTCTCATTTCTTACATCAGTAACCATTTCTTTGTGGAGAAAGTTATCAGGCTACACAGAAGAGGAGGAGGAAAGTTTACAAATGTTGGTTATACTGCACATTTTATCACCAAAACAAGCACAACTCACCAGCTGCTTTACATAATCCTGGATGGCGCTGGGGTTAAACAAAAGGCACAGAGCTACGACGACATTCAGGCTGAAGTCGAAACACTCGTAGCCCAAAAATGGGATGAGCCAAGCCGGACGCATCTATAATGAAAGGCAATTTTTTTTATAATATTCAGTTGGCAGATAGAGTGATGCTGAAGTTTTTTTTTCATTAACTGTAAACCATAATTGTCACTGTGTGTATTATTATAAATTGTACTATTTAAATAAAATTACTTTTCCACAGTATTCAAATGTATTGATGAGCCTAAAGGCAGTTTTAATTCTGTACGTTAACACAGTAGACAACATTACATGGTGTTTAATCTACAATGATCAGTGTATTATGACCACTGACAGGTTTAGGTGAATAACAAATTATCTCTTCATCATGGCACCTGTTAGTGGGTGTTAGCAAATGAACATTTTTTTCCTCAAAGTTGTGTAAAATGTAATGTATGAGCTATAATCATCAGTTACCTTGTATGCGCCATATGTTGCCATCCCACTTATTACTATCATCAGCAGAGAAATGGCTGAGACGATGTACAGCGTGTCTGAAACAAAGACATTACAGTCACTAACGTTTCTTGCATTACATTAATCTAAATGATTGCATAATGTTTACTACACCGTGTAAATAAATATAATAAACTATAACAATTCATCAGCAGATAACTAGCCCAGGCTAAAGTAAGTTACTTCCAGCCCACAGTAATGGTGCTGCCTAATCTCCAACAACTGGGACGAGTCCCAATCCAACGCTAACAGCAGCAGCATATGTTGTACCTCGATTCAGGCTGTTCCCTGTACACCTGCTGTGAGCTAAGGAGGACTTTTAAAGACTGCCCACATCAGACATTTGGGACATGTGTGCTTATCACATATTTGTACATATATGTGATTACGTCTTCAAACTGTGGACGTGCTAACTGGTATCTGCTCTAGTGAATGAGTCACCCGTCTCTAAATACCTCCTTTCACCACATCCTGGACCATCATTATAAAGTAATGGCCTTGTGGACTACTTACTGCCATCATCAATGACATCCAGGTCGTGGGCCAACTCAGCGCTGATCAGGTGGTACTTGTCGGGATCACAGAGCGCCATGAGCAGGATGGTCAACACCACTGCATTGAAGAGCTTAAGGACAGGGCACATATGGACAGGACATAAACAAGCAGCGGCGGGCAAAGGTGTGCACAGGCAGTGGTAGAATGTAACCAAGTAAAAGTACTTAGTAATGTAATTATAATTTCTCTGTACTTTACCTAAGATTTTACAAGTGGTACTTTTTCCTCTACTACATTTTGCATTACACATTAATTTCAGTTTAGGTTTGAAATGATTTGTTTTTGTTTTGTAAATGCACAAGATCTGAATATAAAACATGTTGTGAACCAGTATGCTTTAAAAATATTAAATTAATGAAGATGCAGCCACAAACAGGTTCAATTATCTTCTATTGCACTGGTTCTGTAATTCAGCTTAATAAGCACGTTATTAACATTAACATCTATACATTAAATAGTTGAAACTGTGAAATACTTTTATACTTTAAGTACATTTGAAAGGAAGTTCTTTAATATGAGTTAAACAGAATTCCATGTGATATTTTTACTTGAGTACATTTTTGGCCCTTTAGCTGTACTTTTACCTAAGCATAGATGTTTACTTCTTCCACTCTGCACAGGTGACATGGTTAAAGGTTAAGGCTGCTAAAGTGGGATACATAATCCTTTGTTTTGGTCTGGCATGGGGCTCCTTATTATGCATATGACTCATTCATCCTCACTGATGAAGTGCAATGGAAAATTCTTGAACAGACACAGTGTGAAACAGAAGCTGCTAACCTGTTACCTGAAGAGGTCTGCTGCTAATTTATTCATAAGCAAAAGAAGAAGCAAAAAGGGATTTTTCCACGTGTCGTGATTAAAAAGACAATAATAATTTAATTAATAATTATAGTAATACCAACAAATTATATTCAAAGCAGCACCATTAAAACTGGATGTTTGTTTAAAAAAAGTTACATAAAAGTACAAGTTAATCCCAAGTTGACTTTCATGATGGCAAAATGCAAATGTTACTTTAACCTCACGTTTGTTCATTTGGGCCACAGATCAATACACAGAGAAATTGTGCATTCCTGTAATATTTAAAACTAGCTTGTTAGTAGTGAAAAACGTTATTTAATAATAGTAATATTTCATAAAACATTTTAATAACGTATGAAACTGAGATCACAAACCATGCTACATGCTATAATTACCATTACCATTACCATATAATTACCATTACCAATATAGTTACCATGCTATAATGCTACAACTAACGTAACGTTAAATTATCACACATCGAACGTTAATCACTGCAAATTAACATTAATTGGCTAAATAATTTGACATAGGATGACAAAATATATCAGTAACTGTGTTTGTGTTGTGCAGCTGCTGCAGCTGATTGTGTTCACAGTGGAGCAGTGACAGAGGCGGTGCTCACCATGTACCAGACCCCGAGGATGATGGTTGCTGTGCGGACATGGCAGCACAGGCAGCAGCTGGTGGAGGACCGGAGCACCGGCGACAGCAGCGTCATCTTCACTCGTTCACTTCACCGATGTCACGACTAAAAATACATGGATGTAGGTTAAAGTCAGAGCGCTCACGGCTGGGAAACGTCCGCTGGGAGCAGTGCTGGTGGAGATGTGCCGTGGACAGACTGAGACCTGCTTCTGCACTGAGCGGATTAACGCAGACCTGGTCAAGTCCGCGGAAAGAGGACGGGACTTCCGGTTTCACAATAAAAGCATTTATTTAGAATAATTACAAACAAGAGCAGTGACATTGTTTACTACGGTAGCTGTTAATTTAAAGTGGCTGAAATGGGGTCATTAAAATAGTTTAAATAAAGCACAAAGTTTATGTGATGTATGCATCGTAAAGAATGTCTTTGTTCAGACAACCATAGGACGGTGTTGAGACAACTGAATTTGACAATTATAAAATATATGTTTTACTAAAATGGGAGTTGTGTTTTAGAAGATTTGTTTGTTGGTTGAACTAAGAAGTAGAATGTCCATATTATCTTAAGTTATTGTAAATTCTTAATCATTTCTTAATCATCAACAAAAGAAAGCTAACATCACCTCAAAAGTACTGTAGCTATATGTTATGAATGTAAATTATGCCCTTAGAGCAGAGGTGTCCAAACTTTTTTCAAAGGGGGCCCAGATTGAAAATGTGCAAATGTTCGAGGGCCGACTGTCCCTCCTGAAGTTGTCAAGTAACTGAACGCACATACAGTATAAATTCATTAACGTATTTTGTTTTCAAAAGCCAAATAATTATAAATTATTTTTTCTGACAACACAATCTCAAAGAAGTCCCAACAAAATAACATCTTTGAACATAAAACCTCAAACTACAATTACTTTTCAACCAACTAATTTGAAAATTCACTGCACAGAGTCGAAGATGAGTTGCACATGGATGGAAGTGCTGGTGGACCATAAGTAATGCATTTTCTCACAGAAGCTGAGGGCCAAATAAAATCTCAGTTTGTGCCACCAATGGCCCCCTGGCCACACTTTGTCTGCCTTAGAGCCATTTAATATGTCATATAGGGTCCAAGAGAGGTGGGGAGTAGATACATTTATTCAAGTAATTTACTTACTAAGGACATTTTTTAAAGAATGGGTGGCATGGTGGCATAGTGGTTAGCACTCCTACCTCACAGCAAGAAAGTCCTGGGTTCGATTCCTGGACTGGGTGGGGCCTTTCTGTGTGGAGTTTGCATGTTCTCCCCATGTCTGTGTAGGTTTCCCCTACCACTAAAAACATGTACAATAGGTCCCCCATGGGGCAAGGACTCCCCTATAAAAGAGATTCTAAATCTCAGTGGGTCAAAATAAATAAATAAAATAAAATAACCTCCTGAATATATTTTCTAAAATGTACTTTTTGATTGAGCATCAGATGAGAAAAAGTATTTTTAACTTTGGTTCAAGGCAAGTTTGGGGACAGTAGTTGTAGCAGTAGTGGTAGTACTAGATATTACTGTGCATTTAAAAAAAATTCTTATTTTTACAAGCAAACCACATTGGCTTAAATGCTACAACATTGTAGAGAAGACTCAGCATTGATTTCTTGTTAAGGCAACTTCCTGTTCGCTCGCGATAACACCAACAGCTTGATGCATCACTTCAATCCCAAAACACTGCAGTGTGTTAGAAACAGAAGGGACCAATCCCGTCATATAACCTAATCTCCTTTTTCCAGAAGGTTGGAGATTATTCAACAGTTTGCCTGCAGTGGGTGTTAAACCAAACTGATAGGTAATAATAATTACTCAAGGAGATCTGCTGTACTGACCTGACTGTTGGACCCAGCTGTATGCCTGACAAGTTTATTGTGACCATCTTTTTACTGATGTTGAATGATGAATGATGTAAATAGTTATGCTACACATTTATTTAAATTTTTTTTTCATTTTCACAATTTTCTGTGTTCAAGACAATGAAATTACATTCATCCTCCCATGACCTATGTTTGGATGCCATCCCACAATTTGGGAACCATTGATCTAAACAAAGTAATAAATTGGCAGTGTCTTTGGGGCTTTCACCCATTTCATTATAGAGCAGTGGTTTCAAAGTGGTGGGTTATGAGCCAGAATAGGGTCACAGTAAGGTGGACTATAGTTGTAGATGTTCAGCTTATCTGAAGACTAAATATTTATGTAAAACAAAGCAGGTCACACCAAACATGGTGACAAAAGTGTGTTCCACAATCAAACCAATGTTACAGAGGGCCTTCAGTTTTTACAGTCTTATTCGTCATTAAACCTTCTCCTCAAACTCAAACATTTAAAAAACTGGTCTTTATTTAGTCATTTACATATGGCTTTCACATTTCTTTTATTACAAACAGGTTGTACAAAAGATCCTCAAGACTTTTGAACCAACCACAAGTGGATGACAGTAAAGGTACATTTAGGATCAGGAGGTTTTTTTTCCAAAGATGATTGATCCCTGGCCACAAAGCAGTCACAAATAAAAGAAAGAACAGTGATACAACATCAGACAAGGGACAAATGATGTGCTCAAAACTGTAGTTACAAACCTGCTGTTCCCTTTTCAGTGTACAGTTCCTTGTGTTAGTGCCTTTACCAAAAAATGTAAATTTGTGATATCAACCAAAAAGCCCTCGATGTTTATTTGTACCAGCTCAACAAAAATTAAACGGTGAAGTAATGGCCAGTAGCGAGTTGTGCCCCAGTGTAAATCCTGATTTCAAACCATTTTCAGTAAATTTCCAGTCATGTGCCACCACAACATCAAATTATCTAAACATGATCATTATTTTCTATAGTACTACTACGTTACAACTCCTTCAATCAGTTTTTTTGATTAGAAGATGGAATCAGAGAGTATCAAATCCAGACTTAAAAATCAGCAACACAGCGTTAAGTTAGATTGCACTGCTTCTAGTTCAGTTTTTTTGAATGATCCGGCGGCTGAACAATCAACACGTAGAAAAAAAAAAAAAAAAGTCATTTCATTTTCCAGACAAATCGAAGTCTTTAGTTCAAAGTTCACAACAAAAGGTGTGTTGCATAGACAGGATTTTTAAGTCTTTTGCAGAGGGGGGCTCCTGTCTCATGTCTCTTTTCTCGCCTTCTTCTTCTTTGCTGGTTTGGGCGCTTGGATCTCCTCAAGTTTCTCTGTGGAAAAATTACAGTAAGGGATTTATTAGTATTTTGCAGTTCAAGTCCAGTTTGACTTCCTTTAAAAAAATGATAAAGCAGGGCATGTAGTCGTTAGGGGAAAAGGTGATCTTGGCACTGGGACAGATACAAAATAACTGGGTAATGTACATTTAAAGGTTTTGCAAAAACTTTGTAGTACACAGTCAAAAAAATAAAAATCTGAATGTTGGGGTTCAAGTTTGAACATTTGTTTTCTAAAGAGTCAGTATTGTATGTAAGTGAAATGTCAACAATTAACAATATTAAATATGCTTGTATCATAATGAAATTATGCGCTCATTATGTTCATTAAATAAATATATTTTCCCTTACTTTGTTGTGTTGGAGCAGGAGGGTTGTTCTGCTTGGCAGTAGGCTCCACATCTGTTGGCTTTTGTGGCACTTGTGTGACAGGAGGTTTCTGGGCTGTGTTGTCCTTCATAGATCGCTCAACTTTGACCTGAAGAGATAAAACAATCATGCCAAGTCAAGGAAAAGCTGAAACATTAAAATATATACAAATAGTGAATTCACATAGAGCTAGAGGCAAAAGGAGTTGTGTAAAAGTTGTGTCAATTGTCAATTACACTACCAAAATTATGTCTTTGCAAAATATTCTTCAGATATATTTCAAAAACTGTTTTTAAATATAATTCTCTTTACTTTCTGGACATATGTTGTGAAACAGACTGAAAACAGAAAACAGACACATTGTCCACACTGACCTCAGTAGCAGCTGGTTTAACAGACTGAACGATCTCCTGAACAGGAGGCTGCTTCTTCACTGAGGGCACAGGGACCACCTCCTTCTCTGGCACTTCAGCCTTTACAGATAAAACAAAGTGTGGAGTGTGTCTTAGAGATGAATGGTACAAATTGATCAAATGTCCCAATCAAATAGATGATTTTGATTTAACAAAATCATTGCCAAAAGTAAATGAAAACAATTTTCACCTTCACATTTTCATGACTTATGCATACTCTTTTCATATTTCCAAATTCATTGTTTGCTGATGTACACTTTGTTTTAGACAGGCACTTAACTCACACCAAGTTCAATTCTACCCAGTGACATAAATGTTTTGCATCATGTTTTGAAAAAAGGGGTGTCATATTTCCTGATTTTTTCATGATCATCTGAATCCAGCCAATACTTCAGTCATACACCTTCACAGCACGTTAAACTCTGCATTAGAAATACCTGTCCAGTGGTGTCTCCCTCTTCAGCTGCCTTCTTCTTCTTTTTCTTCTTTCTTTTACTTTTAGCTGCTCCATCAGTGGAAATGTCCTCTTTGTCCTTCTCATTATCATCATCCTAAGGGGTAAACAGCACATTTCAGTATTGAAAAAGGTAGGTACTGGTTGCTTTTAGTGGGTAGTTCAGTAACTGCAGCTGTACCGCTACCATCTGGTGGTAACAAAAAGAATTACACACTAAAAACAGTGCTTTCAGTTTTACATTATTACATATGCCAAGGACATTGTCTGTATGCCACTCTCAGAAAAGGTCAGTAATGGGCTGACCTTTGTGGCTCAAGATACCATTACAAGATATGCTCAGAAATATGAAAATGTACTGTGATGGAGCATTTACCCCTGAACTATAAGATCCTCAGTTCAGGTCTGGGCCCTATAGCTTTACCATGGCAAGATAGGGCCACCAATTTGGAACGCTGAGGTAAAATACTGTGGGTTTTTTTCCAAGGCTGTGTGTGGACTTACAGCTGCTTCACTCGGTAGGTTGTTCTTGTCCGGTTCAGGGACAGGGGGCTCCTCCACTGGGGCAGGTTCAGGGGCGGACTCTTCATAGTTGCCCCAGACCTCAGAGGGAGCGTTCCAGTCAGAATTGCAGTCCATCGAGCCACCATCTGAAAATGGCCAAGTCCAAAAAGTATTAGAGCACCACATGATGAAGATCTATATTAAAAGTTTATATCTTTTAATATTTTTTTTACTTACTGATGCCAGACCACTCATCATCCACAGCAGGCTGACTGAGCCACGGCAACTCACGCTTAGCCTGAGGCTCTACACAAACAAAAGGGATGCCTAGTTAATTTACGTCATGTATCATAATAATACATACTGTATATGAACTTAAAAGCATTGATTTTTTTAACTGTAAATTTGCCCTTACCAGCAGCAGGTACTCCCAGTCCAGTAAAGGTCCCAAGATTACTGTCAATAACGGTCCATGATCCTAAAGTACAGGTTACAAAGTTATTTTTATATGGTATCATAACAACACGCCACTTAGAATAAAATTGAATGCCACGATTGCCAGCAAAAGAATAATAATCTGTATAAATGTTATACTAATAAAATATCATTATTACTCTCTGAAACTCATTGTTTATTTTAAAACCCTATTGCAGGTAAAATAACTCCAGTTCTGCATTAAAAATCTCAAAACAAAATCATAAAGTTCAGTGGCAACAGTATTTACTGTATTTTGGGAATGTTTTTTGCAACAAATGCCTTTAACATTACGCAACCCTTACTAAATTAAGGCACATTTGAGTGGGTGACTAAGGTAAAACCACTACTGATAGAATTTATTGCTAAATTCTAAGGGTGCTCCGATCAGGGTTTTTGAGGCCGATCACCGATCACCGATCAGCCTCTGCTGTGATCGGCCGATACCGATCACGTGGTCTTCAATGTAGTAATGTATTGTATGCAGGCTATTATTAGTTCCATTTGAAAAATACTGTAGCCTTTGTAAATATAAAAGAACAACAAAATTCTACTTATTTTTGTTTTAGAAGAGGTTTTGTTGCATTATTGGTCTTTAATGTGTGCCCAGTGTCTGTGGCTTTGTTTGAATGCTCCGCTGATGTAAAAATCAGCTGTTCTTAATTGGTTCCTTTAATGCGAGTCCGCGGGTGCAGCGCCTGTGTCCGCGTAACGTGCAGCCAAACCAGGTTGAAACACAGTGGACTAAAGAGCCGATAGCTCCTGCTGCCAGTTTTGACAACGTCTGAATGAAGAAAACGTGCAAAGAGAACAGAGAAGACAACGATGAAAGGTGCTCCTCTCAGACACACGGACACATGGGCTGCCTTTTTACTTTCTCTTTCCATTAGCAGCCATTTGGTGCAGTTTAAGCCACAAAACGCACAGTTTTCTCCGCGCAACAAGACACAGGCAGACTCTGAACTTTCCTAATCCTTTTAACGTAACTGTTAGCGGGTTAGCTGTAGCTCTAGTTACGTTGGTGTTTGCAAATACACGCCCTGCTGCGCCTCGGTTCTGTCCCGTGCGCTCCTAAAGCAGGCGGGGACACAGCGGGGACACAAAGCAGCGCCTCCAGGGCAGGTTTGTGTTAGTTATAACCAGGGCTTAACTTAAAAACATTGCTAAAATAACGCTACTGCTGTTTAATCAAACCGGAGTTGCAGGACAGTAAATGTGAGAGCCTTGCGTGTGTATTGTAATTTGATCGGCCCTTCTGATCGGCCCATTTTACCGATCACCGATCACTCTATTTTTAGCCATGATCGGCCGATCATGATCGGCAGCTGATCGATCGGAGCACCCTTACTAAATTCACATCCAACTCACAAAAAAGACTAACTTCTCTGTCTTTACTTACAAAATATTAATCTAAAATATATTTTTTTTGAAGTAGAACACTAAAAAACTTGACTTAGAGGTCCCAATTTGACAAAGTCCTAGATGAACAAAATTGAATACCTGCCCATATGATTTAATACTTCTAAGGCCTTGATTTTGGAAACATGAAATTTAATACATTTCTAATACTTCCTGCTAAAGAAATGCAACCAACTTCAACTATTCACACTGGTGCCACTAACTTTTATGAATTCTCCTTGGATTGGACAACACTTTTGATTGCAGAAAGCAAATGTCTGTAATTTGGAAGCAGGCCTGTCAACAGAGGGAGTCTGTCAACTGGGCCTAGAAATTATCCCTCTTCATATATTTTCTATGGGCCCATGAGAAGCTTCCTGTCAACTGACCTGCTTGGAAGTCTAAGCAGTTAAGAGGTTTTTGGCAATATTTCAAGACATTTGTAGACAGTGTGCAGTAACAATAAAGATTTTCTGGGCAGACTTTGCTACTATTTTTCTATTAAAAATTCATAGCTCACTTCCCCTTGTATCGTCTGTGCTTGTAATTGAAGAGTTTTGTTTTTTCACTTCAGCGGGATCATTTTGGATCAGCATACGTGCCCTGTGATCTCCCATACTGTTATAATAAAGCAGAAAACATACCATCAATTTCAGACCCCCACAGTGACCCAGGTTCTCGTTTGGTCGACCAGTGTGCCGCCTTTGGAGCCACAGTTTTAGGAGGGACCTTTGTCACCTCTGACACCGGGACAGGCACAGCAGCAGGTTCCGTCTTGATAGTAGCTAAAGGAAAAAGATGGGAAGAACATTTGGGATTAGCAACAAATCTAATAGAGACTAATCAAAAAGATGCTCAATCATTTATGATATAATGTACATGAAAATTATAGCACTAGTACCTTTGGGCACGACAGCCTCAACCTTCTCCAGTTTAACTTTTGCATTTTCTCCTAAAAAGACAACATGGAAAAGGTCAAAATATCAGGAACAGAAGTCTTTTGACTGACAAGAGACCATCCCAACGTACACAATATTATTTACACAAGTTATTAAAGCTGTTAATCCAGGACTTTTCTTTTATGAACAGCTGCATAAGGCAAAACAAAGCTAATCAAAGGAGCAGGGCATTTGGGAATCAAAAATAACATTCAACCAATTTCTTGACGATTGGTCATTATCTAAACAATCAGGAAACTTGTGCTACTTTAATAATTGGGCAAATTAACAACACAAAATAAAATGGGGCAGTGGTTCTCAAACTGTGGTACACAGGTTCTTTCTAGTGGTACTCAGGAGATTCTGGAGGATTTGATGAGGAAAAAGAATCACAAAGTGGTTTAGATAAAGTTTAGTCCTATTTTAGTCCTATTTTAGTCCTGTTTTAATCCTGCTTTAGACCTGTTTTAATTCCTGCTCTGGTTCTTAAGGGCTTAGTCCTGGTTCAGGCCCAGTTTTGTCCCAGATTTAAATTTACTCCTATGTGCATTTCATTTTAAACAGACAGTTTACTCCAAGTTTTGGCCCAATTTAAGCCCTGGTTTGGGGCCAGTTTTAGCCCCAGTTTAGCCTCAGATTAGTCCTGGTAAAGTCATGTTTGCAATTAAATAATCATATTTTAGTTTTTGGTTAGTCCTTGCCTCCTTTCTTCTTCTTTTGGTTGGCAGGTGGGGAGGCTGGAGAGGCCTTGGGCTGCTCTGGGGCGCTGGTAATAGGAGTGTCGCCTCCTCCTGGACTGGAGGAGCCATCGCTGGAGCCCTTGTCCTTTTTACGCTGCTCACGCTTTTCCTTGTTGCTGACCTTGGTCTCCCATGTGCCTGAAAAGTCAAGTCAGGAGTATGGGATTAAGATGAGAATATGGTATGGATAAGTAGGTTAAAAAATATCTAACTAAAATAAATAGGTTATAAAGCAAAACATGTCAAGGAAATTAAACCTAGTTCTTAAAGACACAAAATAAAAAGGTCCATAGTTTAATGAAGTGTGAATCTGAGATTAAATGAATGATTAACTACTAGTACTACTGACCTTCTTCTGGTTCTTTCCCATCTGTGGTCACAATCTTAGCTGGCTCCTTGGCTGCCTGTTTGGCCTTCTTCTTAGATTTCTTTACCTAGAAGACATATATGAGCAGTCAGACACAAGCAAATGGTTGAGCTACTGCATGAAAACGGGACATGATACAGACAACATGCCAACATAAAAAGTCACCATCTAAAACTGCAGCTGTGGAAGGCAATACTATGCTTTTTCAATCATAGACAGTCAATCACATCATCACACAAGCTGCATCTATTTATATCTGAAACTACATACACTGTCTTGAAGTCAAAAATGTTGTTACATGCCACTATAGCTAAATGGATATAAATGTATACAAGAAAGATTTGTATTTTGGTCATTTTGGGTATTGAGAGAGTGGCATTATTTTGTTAAAAAGGTAGCTCCTTGTGTGGCCTTAACTGAGGAGCTTTCGCTGAGGACACTGCTGCTTCTTCAAGTTTAAAATTGAAACCTAAGACTGCCAGCTGCTGTGGTTACATCATTGCTATGTGTCACAGTGAGAAAGCAGAGAGTTTTGATTCATGAAGACACAAAAGCCTAGAGAATCTAACAAGACTTTGATAGTAGCAGTTTAAGCACGTGTACAGTAAAATAAATAGCGTTTAATAGTGAAAATTTTGTTAAAGTGTAGGTTAAATATAGGTCTAAGAGATTTTGTCTTGTCATTAATGTGCTATAATGCAGTGATTTTCAAATTGTGGTACATGGGCCTCCGCTTTTTTGCAGTTCAAGTCTTAATTTTGTGTCATTTAGATTCAGTTTAATTTCCAATACAGTCCTACTCCAGTCAGGGCTTACATTTTAAGTACAGACCATTGCTTAGTCCCAGCTTGTAAGGTTTGCTCATGTTTAGTCCTGGTTTAGAGCCGATTTTGTCCAGCTTTAGTCCTTGTTTAGCCCTGTCTTGCATTAGTCCTGGCTTAGACCTCCTTCAATTCAGGTTTAGTCCGCTGAAGATGGTACTTTAAAAGCCATAAGCTTTAGCCCTGTTTAGTTCTGCTTTAGTTTGTTTTTAAGTCCTTGTTTGCTCTATTTGAGATCGTACTTTGAAATCAAAACATTTTCTGGCATGGCATTTGATGTGAAAGGGTGAATACCAAAATATGGTGAATTACCTCCGCAGCCTTCTCGGTCTTGACTTCTGGTGGGGGCGGCTGCTGCTGGTGGTGATGTGGCACTATCTCCTCAGACACTATGGCTTCTTCCTGGGGCTCAACCACAGCTCTTCCATTCAGCTGAGATTTCTAAAATAATAAAATGCTACGTGACACGAAATCCTACCACGAGCGAGATAATTACACTGCGAGTCATAAATCATTTCCTTTTTATCTCAATCAAGGAAGTAGTATGAGGATATAGCTGTCAGCTGTTAGCATGACAGCTAGCTTAGCCACTGTACAAAAGCTTTAGATCACCTTCTCTGCTTTCTTCTTCTTTTTCTTCTGCTGCTGCTCTTCTGATTTAGCTGGTTTTGCCGCTCGCTTCACCTCCTCAACACTTTCCTCCGCGGCCTGATGTATTACAGCGGTGGCGGGCTGTTTTCTAAAGACAGCCCGGAGGAGCGAGGCCCACAGAGCCACCATCAGCACCAGTACGGAGCATGTGGACTAAGAGGATCACCCATGGCGGAATGAGCTCGGGCTCCAGTCCCAGGTCCACGCCGAGCTCGGACCGCAGCCAGAGCTGACCCCGGGACAGTAGGTCCGTGAGGCGGGCGGTGAGCTGCTCGACCTGCTGAGCGGCCGCGTCCTGCCACTGCTCCATTTGAATGGTTTTCAACACAACCAGATTAGTCACGCTTTACTCGCTGCTATTAGCCGCGCTAGCTTTTTTTGAATGCTAGCTAGAAATAACGGTGCGGGCTCGACATACCGCATAACCAGATATCCCCCCTCCCCTCTGCCAAAAACATCGATCTTAGCCGTGCTGCCAAAAAACAGTTGAGGCAATAAGATAACTAACGCTAACTAGCATTCAGGCTACGGTTAGCTAATGTCATGGTACGATAACAAGGCCACCACCGTTAGCTGCCTCTTCGACAATGCTCCGGGTTTGAAGCAGGTTCACCTCATATGGCTCCGTTTGACTGGAGGAAGCGCCGAGCGTTCAGGGCCGCTCGGGAAAACTAAGCGCTCACAGTTGGAAGTCGGATTTGTAAAATTGTAGGTCAAACAATCCAAGTTGATATGTTGATGGTGTAATAAGGTCTGATGTTTGACTTTTATTTTAGCAATATTAGTATTTTACATGCATACCGGTACAACATGAATATGCGTAGTTGATTCGCCAGCCCACGCTATTGCCGTAAGTGAAGGCATCGTAATAAATTCGTAATAAATAAAGCAGCCTTTCTCTCTGGCTTTTAACACTGTATTAGAGTGTTTTTTTTATTTTTTTATTTATTTATTTGTATTGTACAGTGGTGGAAGAAGTACTCAATTTCTTCATTTAAGTAAAAGTACAGTAAAAGGAGCACTTTAAAATGTACTTGCAAGTAAAAAAGTATTTCCCACAGACTTGACAACTCATGAATGTGTTAAATATGAAAGTTTTGGCTAAAATATTTTGCTGATTACAGATGAAATGAACAAAACTGGTGCAGTAGAAAGGACTGAATCTGTCACTGAAGTCTTCTGTCTATATTATTTTGATGTTTTAAGGAGTACTACATACATACTACAATACTGCATCTTTTATATTTAAATACATTACGTCTACAATGAGGGTACGACAAAAACATGATTTTAAACCAAAACTCAAAATACTTTGTACTTCAAACCAACTCGTAAAAAGTAGTGTAGTCAAAAGTACAAATTCTTACTTTAAAATGTAGTGGAGTAAAAGTAAAAGTACCCCTTGTAAAATGTACTCAAGTAAAGTACAGATACATGAAAATTGTACTTAAGTAAAGTAACTAAGTACTTTTTAGTTTGGTACATTCCTCCATTGTATTTTATATTATTTATTATTTGGGTTTTTGTCCCTATGTAGAATTTTTACTAAGCGTTAATATAATCTCTCCTTTTGCCTCATATCCTGAATTGTGGCCTTGTATACATAACAGACAGGGGAATATGTGTTTTTATCTTAAAAATTTAAAATATGTTCAGAAATCACATATAGTGTTCCTAGTCCCATAGTTTTAAGTCAAGTACATGTGAATACCACTTTGATAAAATCCAGAATATGGCTAGACAATTGATTTACTCAAATGTAAGGGGGAAGTTACAGTTAACACCTGCCTTTTTACGCGTGGAGGAGCTGGTTTTTCAGCTTTTAAATATGGCATGCACATTTCCTGTAGGTTTAGATGCATTCAAATGAGAAGTATTGGATGATTTTCATGATTTTTATAACATGACTAAAAAAATAACTCCATTGCAAAGATCAACAGTACCATACAGGCACACATCAGTAAATTAGAATGCAGCAGAAAAGTTTTTTTTTTTTTTTTTTTATATAAATTGTATTGCATAGGTTCATTACAGGTTAAATATTTCAAGGATTTATTTTAAGTGTGATGATTCAACCAGCTATAATGGGCCACAAGCTAGTGTACTCTTTGTGCCACTGCCAAGCCTGAATAAATGCAGATCACTGCATGACGAGGCGACCCTAGAAGGGAAAAGCCAAAAGCAAAGATTTTAAGTGTGACGACTGCAGTTTCCAAACAAAACAAAAAAAAAAAGAAGAGTACATACTAAATTAAAGTTTTCCTAAATATTACGGTTCATTGGTGTGGGTCTTTATATTCTTAAAACCTGTCTATCTGAAACAAGAGCCCAGACACGTATATTTGCATCCAAGTTTATTTTGAAATTCCCTACTCCCCCTGTACATGAAAAAAGGACTTTTCCACAAAGGCAGCAGTGATCCATCAGTTAGTGATAGTACTTTTCTAGGGAAGGGAGGGAAAAAAAACGTATAATAATCACAGTGTGTCTTTCTATTCTTTTAAATAATTCTACTGCTGTTATCTTTGGCTGGGTTTCGGCAGACATCTTTGCGTCAAACCTAATTCCTGGGAAGCAAAAGTTTAAGCCGATAGAGCAGAGCTGGGGTCTTTTTACAGTGCCAATGAAGGAATGTTCTGGACCTCTTGTTTATGAACACAAAAAAAAAAAAAAAACAATAAAAATAGAAATAAAAATAATATTACCGCCTGGGGAGATAGCGACAGTATATCGAATTTCATAAAACTGTATAGACAAAAAATAAATCTACAAAAATGGAGCTAGGTAAATATTACACAACAGTAAACATGTTATTCTTTTTCCTTTTTTAAACTCTTCAGTCTACACAAAACCAAAGTTCTTGGTCTTAATGGCTAGAAGGAGTTTCTGTTTGAGGATCTGTTTCGAAGAATAGAGTGGCACGTATAGACGGGAGATGCAGGTGTTGGCCGTGGGCAGGTGCTGGTCGTCCGGAGGTCGGATCGTGATCGAGGGCATCGGCTGGAAACCCTCCTCACTCGCAGGCAGAGATGGGCTGGAGGTCCAGAAGTACACCTGGACAAGGGGATGAAGACAAATTATAACAACTCAGATTTTTGTGCGATTACACAAGTAACAGAAAAGTCTTAAGTCTTAGTTTTAAAGCTATATGTTAACCTGCTGAGGCCTAGGGCTGGGTATCGTTCAGTTTTTTCCATACCAGTACTTAAAAAACCATACTTGGTTTTCAATACTGGTACCTGAATTATACTTTTTCTGATACCTATGGAGAGCGAATTCATCTTCTACAATCATAAAACACAATAATATTGAATAAAAGACCAATTTTTAGAGCAAAATTCTTAGCTTTAAGTTAAAACCAGTAATTTGTATGATTTATTCTGTTATTTATTTGATTCATACTTGCAAAGGAACATTAAAAGGTCCCACTAGCTAATGAAACTTGGTAATTATTTGTTCTATGCCAGTAGTATTAATAGTAACTTTTCTTTCAATACCACAAAGATATCGTTTAATAATACCCAGCCCTACCGAGGCCATACAATTTTTTCTATCTTATCTTATCTTGACCAGGACTCCCTGGAAGAAGAGATATTGTATCTCAATGGGACCTTCCTGGCTAAATAAAGGTTAAATAAAATAAATAAAATAAAAATTTATGCAACAATGGTCTATGGTCGGTTGATTTTAGACATACCAAATGTGATGGGCAGTAAAGACACACTGAATAAAAAAAATCCTGTAGTGCAATGCAATCTGAAAAGCATAATATGACTGAAAAAAAAAGCAGTGTAAAAAGCCTATTCCTTTTTAAATGGACCCAACTGGTCTGGTAGTATTACTAAAGGAGGTGCCAGTCTGACAAATATAAGACACTTCTCTCTTTGTAAGGTGCAAAAATCCTT
Organism: Bostrychus sinensis; assembly: GCA_020698575.1. Classification (NCBI taxonomy): domain Eukaryota; kingdom Metazoa; phylum Chordata; class Actinopteri; order Gobiiformes; family Eleotridae; genus Bostrychus; species Bostrychus sinensis. The sequence goes on from CM036247.1 coordinate 13,133,690, forward strand.
TGCATTAAAAAAAAAAAAAAAAAAAAGATTTAAAAACCTACCAGATCTTGCCTCTCCGTCATGCTCATCTTCTCAACTATGGACCAGAACCAGCGTTTAAACTGCAGCAGTTTGTCCGCATTTTCCCCTGTTGAATGCAATAAAATTTTTAGTTTTTAGTTTTTTTAGTCACAAAAAACCTAAACATTTTATAAGAACAACAGATGAAGGCGGGTAAGCAATGGATCATTAAATATTTTCATACCAGACTCATCGTTGAAGGAGGTGAAACTAATGAGCATCTGGACATTGACTTCTCCACAGCCGTTGACCAGCAGCCTAAAGTCTTCCGCTGTCAAATCCTCCAGAGCGTTTTTAGGGATTACGTCCAGCAAACCCTTCCTCATTGCCTAAAATACAAAATCTCTCAATAAATTTCCTATCAGATTTAAAACATTTATCAGTACAAATAAGTGTCTTACATGAAGAGGCTGCTCGGCCACCACCAGCATCCTGTGCTCAGCGTACTTCCTCACATATTCATACACGTTGAGAGGAGTTACTGGCATGTTTACCCCACCAGACAAGAGCTCCACCTAAAGAAAGACAAGATATTAGTCTCTGATATATGATTTCCTGCTTTAGCAAGATAAATCCTGTTTTTTTTAAATACATATCTTTTTTAATGCCCCTCATAATACAATTTAATATCAAATTCTGGATCTAAATTTTAAATCTCCTTTAAAAGATAACATTAGTAATAGCTGGATGACTTGAGCATAAATGTCAAAGTCTGCCGCATCTATTTACCAATTTACATATTCCCAAAAACATTTAGAAAGCTCACTGTGCCCTAGTTGAACAACATTTAATACCAGCCCATAAAAAGTTATACATATAAGGCCTTCATTTTGAGACCATCAAATTTTAAACTTTTTAGTAAGAATTTGGGGATACCCTGTTTAAGGACGCCAGCCAATAATTTTATAAAAGTGGTGGTGAGTAAGTAAAGAAAACAGCTAAGGTTGTATTAGTTTAGTGAAAGTCTGAGTCTTTACCTGTCCAGCCCCCTCTTCTTTACAGAGGTCTATGGCAAAGGCCAGGTCCATAGCAGCAAACACTGCCTCTGCTTCTCCAGCGAGTGAATGGCGGATGAGCTGCCTCAGGCTCTCGTACATTACGGGGTCAAAGAAAGCGAAGTCGTGCCAGTTCACCTGAAGTACATAAAAAAGGATGGTCAATAGCAAGAAATAAGCTTTAAAACATTCCAGTCAAACAGTTTCTCTTGCCTTTCTTCCGAGCAGCACTTTAATGACATGTCTGTTTAACGTGATGGGACAGAGTTCATTCTGCAGCAGACAAAGCCCCAGTATCCTGCAGAGAAAACCAAAGTTACCGTCTATAATCCATCTTGAACACATCATGTTAATAAAACTATAAAAGCCTTACCTCCCAATGTTACGGAAACAGTTAAGTCTGGCCTCTGTGTTTTTGCCTGGTCGAGGAGAGTAGAAGCCACGTTTGCCGGGCTGGTAAAACAGAGGAGCGTTGTCGTCCCCATCGTCAGGATCATCAAGCTCCATGTCTACAACACTGCGCGTCGAACCGTGGCGCTTACGGTTCTCCTGTTGCTACAGCCACACATGAGACAGACAAGAGGGATTAGTCGAAATTCACAAACCTAAACAAAGACACTATTAACAAACACAGTATTGAGTTAAACAATATCTTACTTGTGCTTTTTCTGGGGCCTCCAATAGACCAAGGTCCAGTATACTGTCAGCGCCATTTTCCCTGAGGAACATTCAGTCATTAGTGCTAACTCTCAAAACAGGTAATATTAAAAACATGCTGCAACAGTGGTAGTTGTGTAGGTAAAAGTTTAGAGTGCAATCAGGTACCTTCCGTGTGCTATAAGGAGTTCCATGGCCTCCTCCACTCTGGCTCTGAGAGAGTCCTCACTGGCGAGCAGCAACAGCAGCTGGGCCGGAGACAGCTCCAGCAGCATACCTGTGATTTTACTGGCAAAGGCCTATGGGCACAGACAACAATCAGAAACATGACGCATTTTGTTTTACATTATTATCCTATTATTTCAGGCTTAATGCATATTTTACTGTTATTTTATGACAATTTCTTACCGGTTGCATTGCATGAACACGTGGGTACAGTCTCTCCCCCAGAGCCTGTCTGTGTGCAGGGAGGGGGTCAGGCTCATCGCTGGGGTTTCCTTCAGACGAGGGCCTGAAGGGCCTGGTGTCAATAGACAGCTGTCTCCTTGAGTCTCTGTAACATTTAAACACTGGTTAGTGCCAAGACCGGTGCCAGGAGGAAGTTTTAATAAGAATAAAGACTATAATGAAGTGAAGTTTACCTGTCTCTGTCTCTCCTGGATCCTGCTCGAAGACCTCCACTTCTCCTCTCTCTTTCTCGGTCTCTGTTTCTCAAGCGCTGCATTAGATCTACAGGCACATAAAAAAACTTTTGAATAACAGTTTTAACAAACATTTCCCTGCTTGTGAAAACTCAGCATTAACACAATCCAATTCCATATTGTAGTTTCTATGTTTTGGCATACTTGAATTGTAATCGTGATGACACGTACTGCTGGCCTGCATGCCCTTGCTGACACTCTGAACACAGTCCAGATTGGGCAGTTTGTCGTTGGACAGGAGGGCAAGGGCGATGGCTGTGTAGAAGCTGCGGGCCACACCGCTGCCTTCGCCGGGCTCGTCTTTAAATGTAACCTTTACTCTGTGGACAGCCATTGGAGTGGTGGTGCAGCGTCGGCCAAAGTGTGTATTTAGCTGGCGCATGGTCTGCTGTATGAGCTGGTCCCGATCACGGTCCACCTCCAGGGCCAGGTCCCGAGACTGAAGGTTTCTGAGCTTCTCCATCTCTCTGCGGAACTTGGACTCCTTCACCTCAAATCCACCCAGTTCAGTGAGAATCTGGGGTACACAAAAAATATTGTAAACATGCTATCCAACATTATCAGAGATACCATATTTATAACAGTAAACATCTTTAATCATGTAAAAAAAAAAAAAGATCTTAGAAATGTTTATTTTTTGTCAAACCTCTGGTATTTAACATTTGCACTCACCGATCCAGGTTCAGCTCCAACATCCTCCATAAAGACACGGCCGAATAGTTCAAGTGAGAGACGCCAGCGACCAAGCAGCATGTCATGGGAAATCATCATCCCCATGAAACTACAATGGGGCCTGAAAACACCAGCAAACTTTAATTTAAAAACACCTTACAAATCTAATCTAATAAACTAATTATCAGCCTGTCTGCCAATTTACCTGAATGATGGGAGAGGTGGTCCGTCACTCTCTGTAAGTCCAATTTCAGCAAGCAGGCTACTCTTGAGCTGTGCTGCCAGATCATGGGGAGAAGGTCCCGGTTTGGACGGCTCTAGCTCCTGATCGCCGAGCGCCTGGTTCTCAGGACATCTCTGGCCGGTCTCCATACTCATCACGTTCTTCAAGTTGGCTGAGTAAGACATCTTAGTGGGCAGAATCTGTTTGAACAGGATATAAAGCTTTACTACAGACTATCCGTAAGAGTTTGCGGCTATGCATTACTGCGATTAAAAACATTTATACAAGGCATGAATATTTGGATATTTGCAAAGTAGCAGTTATGTGTGCATATGAGAAGCGTGTTTTGTCCAGTGCAGAGTGGTGGTGTACCTGAGAGGGGGAGGGAAGAGAGGAGCCCAAGTTTACCTCCAGGCAGTTCCTGTCCATGCTCGCCTCGGCCAGACCTTTAGTCGCCATGTACGAGGAGGAGTACAACCCCTGAGAGGGACGGCCAAACAGGTCCTCCTTTCTTGCATTAGGCTGCAAAACAACCAATATCCTGTTACAGAGGCTCTGATTTACAATTTCTCATACTATTAAGGATATGCTGGGGTAATTATAACCGATGATTCCTAATCTGAGCCATCCTCGTCACTCCCAAAGAAAACGGCAACTTCTTAAGCTCTTATTCATCTTAAATTTCAGCCTTGCCGCACTAACCTGCAGGAGATGGGGCTGGTCGGCGAGCGGTATGGCCTCAGCCAATGGGACGTCAAAGGGGTTTGGTGGGATACATCCGAGGAAGGTCATGGAGTCAGAGCGACGGAAGAAAGGATGGTTCTGACCCGTTTCAGCAGGGACGGTGTCCTCATCTTTGTCTTGTAGAGTTGATCCTGCCATACCTACAAAGATAGAAAGATTTTTTTAATGAAGTAGGTGGAGGTACTGAAACTACAATATCCAGACAGCCTTTTTACTCACTTTGATTTGTGTCTTCATCGTTTTCATGCTCAGAGTCCTCATTGTCCAAACCCAACTCCAAAATTTCACGATTCCTGGAAAGATAAAATATTTAATGTTTTGTGGGGAAGTACCATATTTTCCGCACTATAGGGCGCTCCGGATTATAAGGCACACTGTCATTGAATGGTTTATTTTCAAACTTTTTTCACACATAAAGCGCTCCGGACTAAAAGGCGAACCAAAACAGTCAGATAAGTCAGTCAGTCAAACTTTATTCAACGCGTTCACCCCAAACTCCCAAACTTGTTCAGTTGTAACGCGTGAATAAAAAACACAATCTGAGGCCGCTAAATCAAACGATAGCGTATTCACAATAACTCATAACTGTTCAGTTAACGTTATAACAAATAAACACAATACACTCACTTTTTCAGTTCATTCCTCGTCCACAAATCCCTCAAATAGTTTAATTTACCTCTTTCTGTCCATCTGTGGGGTGTCCAGTGTAGTTTGCTGGTTCATAGCTTTGATCCAGTAGATAAGAGCCTGGAAAACATATGCCACATGCTTCAGGGAGCACACATCCAACACGGGAAGCACATCCGAGTGCTCGTCGTTGTGTGACCGCATCAGAGACAAGGCGTAGTTTAGGAAGTCGCCTCGAGCTGACATCATGCCCTGACGAGCAGTCAGCAGAGTGGCCGCTCTCCTGAAAATTAAACAGATAGACAACAATGAAAAAATTAGAGGACTAGGACAAAATTGAGCTGGACTGAACTGTTGATAAACAAGGTCTAAACCAGAGGTGGAAAAAATATTCAAAATCTGCACCTGACTATAAGCAGGGTTGTAAAAGACCTTTTAAAGACATTTTAATGCCACTTAGAGTGGAAGTTGATGCCAGCATCGTCAACAGCAGAACAAACTGTGTGAGTTTTACCTTAAGGAATTATCCGTACTACTCTTTGTAACTCAAGGGTTTCATTTTAAAAGTATAATACAGATGAAAGAACTCTGGAGCTGCATTAAAAAAATATGAATAAATTAATCATGCATTTAAATAAATATATTGTTATTGTGGTGACACTATTTTTGGAATATTAACATGTTTTGACAAATTTTAAGACCTAGCTGAACAAAACTGAATACCTCCCTCATAATATTTAATACTTTTAAGGCCTTGATTTTGACACAATCCAATTTATTATCTTTTTAATGCTTTTAAGACCTTGGGGCTACCCTGAAAACTAATCAGCAGATTTTGGCTGCTCCCTTACGTCTTGCTGATGCCCTTCCTTTTGCAACCAGCCACATACTGTAGGCTATGTGGGAGAAGTGTATTGCCCAAGGACACAATAAAAGTACACACTGGTGGGAGTAGGAATCCAACAATACAAATATTTAAAGTACACTTACTCCTAATACTACAACAGTCTGTTGTAAATTGAAATATTTACTTGAACAAAAGGAATAAATGATGATGCTACTTTAATGTACTCAGAAAACGATTTAGTTATTTTCCCATCTGGTCTAAACTAGGACTACATTAGGTCCTGTATAACAAAAAAACAGGGCTTTATTTGGAAGCAGCACAATTTAAGGTCCTGATTGGCCATAAGTAAGTTGAATAAGTAAATGTCATGAAAAACGATCACCTCTGTGATCCCACCTGCAAAAAGGAAATCAGTCTCATAAATTTGCGCTGTGCAGCCCCAGCAATCTTTATAAGAATGAGTAAATTTCACACCTGCGCCCCTCCAGAGTTCGTAGGCTGGCCTCTTCCCGGGCAGTCATGCGTTCCCTGCGGGCCGAGTGCTGCGAGGCATGGAGCGGGTGGCTGGGGTGTCCCGGGTCTCCGGCAGAGGACAGCGCGGAGCCGTACCTCAGCTGGGCCTCAGTCGAATCCATGATAGACACCATCCAGTTCCAGGTGGGAATCAGCTTCTCCTCAACATAGTTCTGGGTCAACACAAAACCAGGGAATTCAGTCAAACATAAGGTCCAGCACTGGGAAACTTGTCTAAGACCTTTGCTCTGTACTGTACATAATATGTAACAATGTATTTTATGTTAAAGAATTACAAATTGTGGCTTTAATTGTAAATACAACAAAATTATTTTAGTCAAAGTGTCTCACCTGTAGGTTTACTGCATCCTGGTATGTGAGCTTCACAGCAGCCGGATACTGGGAGTAGACCAGGTGGTTGTATTTGGGGATGAGACTCATGAGGTCTGAGATCTGCCTGATGACGATGCTGTAGGCCCGGGCCAAGCTGCTGGCAGAGGTCAGGTAACTGCTGGAGTTACTGGCCTCCAGAGCCGCCGCTGCCGCCGCTGCACTAGAGCTGATCGCGCTGGAGCGACGCAGATTTGTCGGGTCAATGTAGATCAGGCCTGTGGAGCTCGCTTTAAGAAACAAAGTAGATTTTAGGGAAGCTATCACTATCACTTGCTGGAATAAGGGGTGCTTCCATTAAAGCTAGTTTGTATACACTTGTCAGCACTGAATTCATGACTGCCAATAATAAAGAGTGTCTAATCTGGCAGTGGCTATGTCTGCATACACAAAGAAAACATATTACAATAGGAGAAGCAAGAGTGAAATGCTAATAAATATTGGCAATGCATTTAGAACAGGGCATACAAATGTTCACGGCAAGACTGCACCAGTCTAATATTGACCTCAGTGCTAGAAGTTTATGGCAAGCTCTAAACTTTGGTAAAGTTGTTTCAAGTTTTGGTGAAGTGATTTGGTCATGTTTAAATAACAGGGCAGCTCCAGGTTTTGTCAATTGAGATTTAGGACCTTTTTAAGACTTTTTAATGCCATTAAGAATGAACTTTAATAGCAACATTGTCAACAACCAAACAATAATTAAATGTAAAATATGAATAAAATAATTACAGTGCTGCATAAAAAAAAAAACATAAAATTTAACTGAATCATAATATTAAATGACAAAGTTTCTCAAAAAGTATATTGTAAACAACTTATTGCGGTGACAGTACTTTAAAAAATATATACATTATCAAAGATCTGACAAATTGAATACCTGGTCGAACAAAACTTTATATTATACTGATTAGATTTAATACTTTTAAGGCCTTGATTTTGACACCATCATATTTAATGGCTTTTGAACTTTTAAGACTTTCTGGCTACCCTGAATAAAAGCAGGAAAGGTAGCTATGCTGTTAAGCAGTTTTGACCAGAACAGGAGAAGACTTCAGGTAGTGTAAAACCCAGACTGACCAGCTGGTGTGGAGGAGCTGGATGGAGCGATGCCTGTGGCCCGTTGGGTCGGGGTGTTTCTGACTGCCCACTGCATCGAGCGAGGGGCCTGGGCTGCACTGTTTGCATGAGAAGCACTGGTCGTTCTCTCCAGCGGCTCATCAAACAGAAAAGTCTCCTGATCCACGTCGTCACTCTGGCTGCTGCTGCTGTCTGAATCACTGGAGTCATTGGACTGAGAGTCGTCCTCCGAGAAGAAGGCTGGGACACTGCTGGCACCTACAGAGGGGAGGACCACAAAAGGCACAATAATGAAATAAAACACTTCATTCTCTGACCATCAGATTTGACCAGGCACGAGTGAGTGTTAAGGCCTCCATACACCAAGGCGATGATGGCCCATCTGAAGCCGTCTTAACGGTTCTTCCACGTTGCTCATTTCCGTCCTTTTGATAGGTATGCGCTGTCGGCCCCCATTGCTCCAGAACGGAGGCCGTCTGACTAGTTTTCTGCCGACTGGCCTTGTTGAATCGGCGTCTTTGATCTTTGGCACGAAGCGCTCTGATAGGCCTAGCACTACAGCTGCCGCGCCAATCAGCTCACGGAAATTTTAGCGGAAGTGACGGAGTGACGAGAGGTGAAAACCGCTGTGGCAGCGTACTGTCACCACTTTTGCATTTTTCGCAATTCCGTGCGAAAAGTTATCTTCTTCAAGTAACAGAGCACCGGCACCTAATCCATACAAAACAATGTCCAAACCGTCCATTTTCATGTTTCTCAAATGTTCAAACAAGCTGAGAACAGTGGCAGACCAAGGCGTGCTACATGCATATGTACTCCGCAAACATTGTGTCACTTCCGTTTATCTCTGTTTACTGGCTAGCTCCGTCGCTCCGTCTTTTCGGTGGCAGTCTGGGAGTCGCCTTGGTGTATCGAGGCCTTTAGTGAACCACACCACTACAAGGGCAAACAACATCAATCACAAAAGACAGTGTGCCTACTACAGCTCGACTCTCCAGCTGCATCTCATTTCCCTTAAATTGCATCCTTCCTTCCTCCCGTCCTCGCCCCCTTGCATGTTTAGTCCAGTCCCACAGAGGAGAGATCCAAAGTGTGTCCTATAAGTTTCTCTCACCTCTATGGGCAGGATTAACACATAAGACGAGGAACAGAGAAAGGGAGAATACAATTCAAGAGAACTCGAACACAGTCTTTGTAATTAGGGCTGTCGCAATATCTGCAAAGCAATATCCATATTGCAAGTATCTAAATATATCAAAATAACACTATGGTTTCCATTTTCATAACAGAGCCCTAAATGAAAATGTTTAAAAAGTCCAGTTTTAGTGTCAATTTCCCTAATTTAGTCACAATTTAGCCTTGTTTTATTCCTGGTTTAGTCTGTGTAAATTTTGATTTTGTCACTGTTTTGACTTGTGAATACAGGAACTTACATTTTTGCTTTAGGTGATTCATTTTCATTCATTCATTCATTTTCTACCGCTTTTCCCATTTAGGGGTCGCGGGTGACTGGAGCCTATCCCAGTAACTTTGGGCCGAAGGCGGGGTACACCCTGGACAGGGGCCAGCTTGTCGCAGGGCTGACACAGAGACGAACACAGACAGACAACCATTCACTCACACATTCATTCACTAGGGTCAATTTAGAGTCACCAATTCACCTAACACATGCATGTCTTTGGACGGTGGGAGGAAGCCAGAGAACCCGGAGAGAACCCATGGTAACACGGAGAGGACATGCAGACTCCACCCAGAGAGTTCGTGTGATGGTGTGTATTGGTCCGCCCGGGGCTCGAACCCACGACCTCCTTGCTGGGAGGCTAGAACGCTAACCGCTCTGCCACCATGCACCCCATCTGCTTTAGGTGAATTTGACTTTAAAATAGTTCTCAAATATTGCATGTTTTTTCCGTATTGTGCAGCCCTGTTTGTAATCCACCTTATACATATTCCAGAATTTCCTCCAAATATTCTTTTACATTACAGGAAAAAACAAATTTCTATTTAACTTTACTGGGAGTTTTAATTGTAAGTACATGCTACACATACATAGGAAGAAATGCATATCGAGACACCACACCATCATTAGTATGTTATTTTAAAGGTTTACAATGACATTAGTTAAACTGACAGACAATAAAGACTGAAATGTTAAGTCTGGAACCAAATTAACTAAAGGAAACAGTATGCATTTTGCAAAATTCACTCGCCCTAACATCTGTATGTATTATGAAGTAAAAAGGAGCTCATACCAAAAATAGGAAATGCCAAGGACACCCTACTGCCTGCAAATAAAATACATGGGGTATTCAGCCAGGCACCGTTTTGTCTACTCATCTCTCCAAATCCCCACAATCCAAATTTCTGCTAAGCTCCAATGATTTTGTGGCAGCTAAGAGTGATAGGAGAAACACATCACAGTGCAGCCAATTGCTTTGTCTAACCAGGAAGCAATCTGGGGTCTATAGATTTGCAAATATTACAGGAAGTCAATGACATGTTTCCACAAAATAATACTAAAATAAACCTAAACCATGTTATTTTTTGAGAGTGAAATTAACATCATAGTTTGATATGTTTGCAAAAAAAAAAAAAAAAAGTGACCCACCTGCTTCAGAGCCTGCCGTTGCTGCTGTAACAACACTTCTTCGGCCGCTGGCATTGTCCTGATTACTGTGATTACTCTCGCTGTCGCTCTCTGTTTCAGCTGCTGCCAACAGATCCAGCTCCATGTCGCTTCCTAAAGAACCAAAAGAAACTGTTGATACTTTTGATGTTCTTTGTAGATATACTAAAATCTAGCCAAAAACAAAACAGTAAAGAGCTGTGTACCATCTTCATCATGCTCGTCGTGTTGCCCCTCGGCTTCAGCGTTTTCCTCTCCTTGTTCTTCCTGGTCGTCGTGGTGGTCCTCCTCACCCGCCACACCCTCGACAACCTCAACCTATAACACAAAAAAATCAGATCTTAGAGACAAGAGTCACTCAAAATGCAGTAATTAGCTCTATGTCTATACATAAGAGACTTTACTACAGCATTTTAGGGCACAGAAAATGCATAAATATATACGCATATACCAAATGTAGACAGAGCAACAGACCAAGAACCTATAAACATTTAACTACCATTACAACATGACATTGCATCTCATGCACAGTCTATTATGCACTCTCTGTAACCCCGTCTCACTAAATGACTTGCCAAAGTTCATTACGACCTGAATGGTTTTATAATGAGGCACCCCACCTCTTCCACATCTGCTGATACAATGTCATCCTGCTCCTCGTCTCTTCCTCTGACAGGCTGTGACTGACTGCTGCGTCGTGGTTGGGGGTTCCTAATGATATACGAGGCCGCCGTCTGGTTGGAGCTGCAAGCAAGAAAACACAGTACACAGTCATTACCAAGAAACAAACATTATTACTAGGCTCTTCTTACAACAGTGCTATGTAGCCTTTGAAACTTAAAAAAAAAAATTAAAAATGTTTTTACAAAAAAAAAAAAAAAATGTAATAATGGAAGATCAACTCTATACCGGACAAACTGCCCTGACCCGACTCCTTCTCATTTTCGTAAAAGCTACAAATTTTGACATACACTACTTTCTGTTGACATGGTTATATAAATTGGGGTTATGGAGTCTCATCAACTAGACAGGGACCACAAGAGAGCGCAAAAGTGGTATGATGCTGCTTTGAAAGATCAATGAGAATACAACAAACCTATTGGACTGGTCAGGGGAGGGCCTTGGAGGCAGTGGTTCGACCGAGAAGAGCTCCTCACTTCCCTGGACAGCGTCAATACTGGTGCTCGCCAACGTGAAAGGAGCTGTAGGTCGTGCAATGCCCATCCGAACAGGAACGATCAGTGACTCCGCTACATTACACAGCTCCTCCACTGCATACGGCAACAAGGCCTGGAAAACCCTGCGGCATTTCCCGATAGGCTGGGGGATGAAGTTGCTGTGAGGAGAAAATTGACAGGATCATGATTAATTTTATCCAGATCACAAATCAAATAAGAACAAAACAAACCGATACATTAATCTGTGGATTGGGATCTAAAAGTGGTTGTAGGCAGGTTCTTAGCAGATTAGCGATTGAATAAAATAGGTTAATGTTGCATTGTAAACAAGATTTTAAACCATAAATAAATATTAAGACCATAATAAATAAATGTGCATGTAAAGTTGCTTACTTTTTCTTCTTGGACGACGCCATCTCCACACTGAGGATGACAAATACTCTTGCTACAGAGCGCAGGAACCTCCTGGTGACAATAATCGCCTCCTCTCTCCGTCCAGGGGTGTACTTATTCTGCAGCTCCTTCACCAGTGTCCCAAGTAAAGTGTCTATAAACTGTAGCGGAAAAATAAAACCCTCCAATTACCATCTTCAAAATATTAAAACCGAGTAATTGATACACATACTACATAAGTTGCACTGGACTTACAGTGATGTCTGGAGCACACTTGACGATGAGGCAGTGGGTGAAACAGTCAAGGCGGATAGTGCCACTCTGCTGGTTCAAGTAAACCTGCTCTTCAGGCAAGAGGTGGGCAATTCTGCTGCTGGCACTAAGTCTAAACATAAAAGAAAATCTAGGTCAGCATTTGTCAAAATATTTCCTACTGAACAGTGGATGGTTTAGTTTACAGGATTCCTATAATGAAAAGTATCTGTTGCCAAAGAGTACAACTAAGCAGAAGTAGTGTCAATTGCTTTTTATACTTACGGGTCTTTATTCTCCTGAGAACCAAACATAATCATGGACTTGAGGGCGTTCCAGTCCTGAAGGACCCTCTCCAGAGCCAGCTGTGCAAAGCGAGGAGGCTCCAGATCATGGTCAGGCATATCAGAGTCTGAAAAAATACAAACAACGTTTTACTAATGCTGCAGTTCAGGGTAAAACCAATAAAAAACAAATGCTTTTTATTTACTGATCATGGGAACACACTCATAAGCCTACCTTCAGCATTTGCAGCCTTACGATTCCTGTCTTCTCGGATGCGTGGAGGTCTGTACTGACAATGCTCCACACTTTGTCTGGCTACAGTCTGCACAAGGAAAAGTAATATATGCTCTCCTCTGAAGAGAAAGAAAAAAAAATTAACATACCAAAAAGTTTGAAGTGATTACAGTATAAAATAAAACGTATGTAAAATTAAACTTTTCCATACCTGCTGTTTGGTGTGGTGACCAGGTTAGTTGTAGTGAGCAGCCTGTACAGTAGATCTAGTCGTGCAGCCTTTTGCCCAGCAATTAGTGTTTTACATTTACACTTCTCCCAGCAGTCACAGTAGGCTGTTGGGGAGGTCCTCTTGAGCCTTTAAAAAGGGGAATTGAAAAGATTATTACTATGCTGTTTCAAATAGAAATGCTAATGCTATACTCCGATACGTACTTGCAGTCGTGTCCTTTGTGACAGACTCTGGCACACTCAGTGCAGCAGCAGAGAGACTCCAGCAGTCCACAGGTACGACACTCAAAAATGTCCTAAGAAAAAAGAACAGCAGTAGTGTTAAACTTGTATTCAATTTGCTTTACAGAAGTCTATGCATATACAGACTGACAGAGGTGGAAAGTATTTACTTAATTTAACATGACCTTATTAAATAAAATGTACTTTCTGAGTACATAGCATTAGTATTAGCAGTAGTAGTAATAGTAGTACATTTTGGTGTGCATTTGCAATTAACGCTATATTCAAGAGTACATTTACAACTTTCCACTTTGTACTTATATTATGGCTGAAGTAATAATTTTGGTCAGTACTTACACTTGAGAAATATTAAGTAACAATATCTTTACTCTTTGTCTTTTTAGTAGAGGTTATAAGTACCTCAGCAGACCAACGTTTGTGTATTTGTTCTAGAAACACCCTTATCCTCTCGTTCTGACCTGATTAATGTGCTCAGCTCCGGTCCAAGTGAAGCTGCAGGTGTCATTGCAGCAGAGTACATAGAGTGGTGAGTCGTCTGGGTTTGTTCCCATGGGGCAGATCATCTCCATGAAAACAGAGTCTGCATCCTCCTTCTCTGGGACGGATGGGTCACTGGCTGCAAAGATAAACAAAGCGTAGATTTATAATAGTTTGTTAGCTACCTAGAATGTAATCAGGGCAGTAAAATAGGCCACTAATGCACTAATAGCTGTTACCTAACCTATAGTAGGTTACACAGTCCTCTTTATTTAACTGCTAAGCTATGAAAGCCTAAAATAATGAGAGTATTTCCCAAAGACATTTTTAACCAGAAAATGTATAATCTTACCCTTGGCTATTTTCTGAGCAGCCTCCAGAACAGTAATGGCTGCAGGATATGCTCTCCCACTGACTGCCAGCATGAATGGTGTCATCCCACGGGCATCTCTGTTTAAACCACAGCAATAATGTACATAGGCAATTTAGAAAAGGCATTGAGAAGGTACTGTATTGGGAAATGAAGTTAAGGGTGAAATAAAATATACAGTTGGGACGGAGTGTGCTTACTTTGCAGAGAGCAGCTCCCTCAGGTGTGGCCTCAAGACAACACTGTCACACATTAGCTTTAGGATGAGATGAGCGTTGGCCTTTCTGTCTTTAGATTCAACCACCGATTGCTCCGTGGAGGGTCCTGCACAGAACAAGAATCAACTATATGTAATCTTCACTGTATTCCATGCACTAACAACTGAAAAAAGTAATGGTAGATCCTACCACTACAAAAATTGACTAATATTGTTTACCATTAGTACCTGGTATGGTGGAAGTGCTGGGTCCCTGGCTGTTCCCAGAGGAGGCTGTAGTGAGTGACCCCACAGCTGGTGCTAAAATAAAGTCAATGTCGCCATCTATGGAGAGAAAACAAAGCATTTTGCAAATATTCTGAAAGAGGTAACACCAACCAATTTATAAGTTTCTGTTAATATTTTTAATATTTTAGTTGAACTCTACTAACCAGGGTCCATAGGTGGTGGATCAGGGACCCAACTCGGTGGAGCGATGGGTGGAGACACTGGGTCCTGGTGGTCACTGGAGGAAGGTCCAGACTCATGTCGACCAAGACCTGCTGCTCTGAGCGACCTCCGCATCATCTCCCTCAGACGAAGCCTAGGGGGAAAAAAGCGAATTTCAAAACAAAGACTACAACATTCAACAAAGAAGCGGACCCTCTTAACTAAGTTTTTTTGTTTTTTTTCTAATTTACATTTTGTGTGTGGACAGGCGTGTTATTTACCCTCTGCTGCTTGAGGACCCAGTCCTGTTTCCAGAACTGTTGCTTGACACCACTGAGATGGCATTGGCAATTGCCTCCACAGCAGACAGACGCTCTGCAAATGTGTTTCTCTCTGACCTTTCAGCCTCTAAAATGTGCAAACATAACACATTAGTAAGCAGAGCAACAAAGGGACCAAAAGAAACTTAACAAATTAAAGTGGACTCATTTCAAACATTAATTTTAAAACAAGAGTCAAGGAGTTAGGTACTCCACAAGCCATAAATCATGTCAAAAAAATTCCACTAATCACAGCTTACCTTCCTCTTCTTTGGTCTCCTTGTTGCTAACAGGAAAGCAGACAGAGACAGCGGCGTGGAGGATGTTGCGGTTGCCATCACAGCGGTGACCCAGAAGTGCTCCCAGAGCCTGACTGCCCTGGTCCAGGAGGAAGGCCTGCTCAAGGTTTACCAGATATTGTCGACACGCCTCATAGTCACAGCGCAGCACATGTTGCATCAGTGTCTGTTTCTGAAGAGACAAGAACACCAAGATATGTTGATTTTGAGTGCACTCAATACTAACAGCACATTTTTTATGAGATACTATAAACTAAAAAGGCTTACCTCTACAGCCATAATAATAATAGCAGCTTTCTTTTTAATGGTGGAGTTAGAGGGAAGATTGGCCAGCGAGTGCACACCCATTCCCAAGCTGTTTATAGGTGGCAAGTCCAGCCAATCTGGATCTCTAATTCCCCCCATGCAGTCTTTGGCCATAGGGTAGATTGTGCCATTTCCATCCCGAAGGATGATGGGTGATTCCTGAGAAATAAAATACCATTTTAAATAATGGCGCTTTGTAAAACTTTACTGTCACTAAACACTATAATTGCTTGTGAAAAACACACCTGTCCTGCAGTAAAGATGGCGACATTTCGCTCACTTTGCCCTAGGAAGGCTAGGTTACTAGTAGGGAAGTTATTCTCCTGCTCAGCTTTGCCTGTTGCTAGGTCAAAGATACAGTATCTTACCCAGTTACCAGTTTTCAGAACTGCGTGAACTCCTGGAAAAAGAGAGCAGATTACAGGCATTTCTGTGGGAAAATAACAGAAGCCCAATAATGTGTTGTACCTTTGGAGTCAACATTCACAGCCAGAATCTCAGCCTTTTCAGGAATACTGAGTTTTTTAGGCGTACGCTGAAAACAGTCAGGAACTTTAGGTGTTCCACCAGTTTTGACCACCTGCCCCAATAATATAATAAAAGGGTTAGTCAAAACTGTATCTAAGAGTAAGCTTTGTGTAGACAGCTAAGTACTACCATTATGTGCAAGTATTTAAGACCATACCTGCAGCTCATCTATTCTTAAGAGCCTACAGTCCTGCAAAAGTGAGGATGGGTCAGAGTCTGAGGGAGCAGCAGTGCTTTGGTTGTTCATGCTGCTCGACGTCCCTGGAAACTTCACAGCAACATATGCGCCATCCACTTTAAGCACCTGGGAGATACAAGACACAGACATTACTACCACTAGAACTGAAATGTCAATATCAACAAATTAATGACAGTACGCCCACCTTTCCCACTGGAACATTTTTAATATCCTCCACAAACACCACTTCTCTGAGAGACCACTGCTCTTCATTCACTTTCTCTTCTTCTTTGGGAGCCGGGGTAGAGCGCCTTCGTTCTGCAATTAGCACAGTGAAAGGTTTAGTCCCAAAATCATTAGATATTTAAGTCATTATTAAACACACTTCTATATTATGAAGTGTAAAGTGAAGTGTTAAAGGCATGACTGTTGGCAAAGGTGAGACTATTGTTGTACTGAGATATACAGTATTTATCAACATTGGCAGCACGCTGTATGTTTCAAATCACAAGGAGGTAATAAGGCAGTGAACAGGCAGAATACTGTGAGCTGGCTGCACTTCCTCTACAGAAAAAAAAAAAAAAAAAAAAAAAAAAAAAAAAAAACAGGCAGAGAGAAAAAAAATGCTGATAAAAAGCCTGTGCACCATCTGTTTCAAAGTCAAAGGACTAATGAGAGGAGCGAGTGAGGAAGAAATTGGTTCTGTGCCTGCAAGATAGTGGGAAGGAAAGCCACGACTTGTTTTGGAAAAGAGTTAGAGGTCAGAGAAAGAACTGCTGGAGAAAGCATACTTACTGTAGGGCAGAGAGGCACTGCTAGCAATGGAAGAGGTATCACTGCAGGTGGAGGCTGGGGAAGGTGGGGGGCCCATCTCAGTCTTCACCAGCTCAGGCTTGCTTTCAGTCCTATTAGATGATGATATTGATAGATTGTCAGGTTCAACAATATAATAGAGGTTGAATCACATTACATGTCTAAATGCAATACTTCTTTTCACTTGCTCTAATCAAACTGTGTTTACTAGCTGGTACTAATCAAGTCAAGCTCTAATGTGATTTATAATAATAATAATAATGGATTGGATTTATACTACTACATTCAATTGCTTTGATTGGTCAAACTGTTTTGGGAAGCAAATTATCCTTTTTCTATTGCAGGGAATAGCAACTCATATAGAACTCATACAGCATTCTAAGTCCAGAGTCTGCCTCACTAAACCAGGCAGTACATGCTGATACTGACTTTATTTCCTGTGTCTTGGTGGTCTTCTCCATGTTCTTGAGGCTCTCTGGTGAACGCAGCTGGAACCTGCAGCTGTCGTTCATGTTCCAGACAGACTCCAGTAGGACGCCCACTTTAGGGATCCCAGCACTGACAGAAAAGGCCACTGCACCGGCGTGATACAGGGGGTTGCTCCTCAAGCACACCTGGGAAACAAAAAGACCATTTAAAAAAAAAAACTTTGTTTTCATTTCAGTCAAATAGAAACTATGGAAAATAACATTATACCTGTGTTCCCACAGTGATGTTGGGTATCGAGGAGATGCCAGCGCTAGACTTTGGCTTTTTGTTCTTGGCTCTGGCCTTTTCAAGCATCTTCTTTCTCTGACTAAAAGGCACAACACCCCTGTGGACCAGACAGAAGACAGTCAAATAAAGGCAACCTATAACCAGCATCTTATTGAGTAAATAATTTTTGTTATGTATCTTACCACCAGTAGAGGCTATTTTCCAGCTGTGCACATGTGTATAGAGCACAACAGTGCAGTGACACCATGCGCTCTCCTTGCAGCTCAGGAAAGGCCTGAGCACTGTGCTCTAGTTTAGAGGCCACTGTG
This sequence comes from Bostrychus sinensis, assembly GCA_020698575.1. Taxonomy (NCBI): domain Eukaryota; kingdom Metazoa; phylum Chordata; class Actinopteri; order Gobiiformes; family Eleotridae; genus Bostrychus; species Bostrychus sinensis. Next base: position 13,151,600 of record CM036247.1, read on the forward strand.
CTCAGCGTGTCGTCCACCCATGTCGCCACCTGTTACACACCAAACACAAGGAAAAATAATTAAAGACACTATTTCAAGATTTAACTAATTATTTCAGCATAATAAACAGACATAGCTACAGTACCTTGTTTGTTTCAGTGGCTACAGTGGCCCTGATGCTATTGGCAGACAGTAAGGTGATCTTTTCATTGACGAGGCCCAGGAAAGGGACACGTGGGTGGTGAATGGATGGATTCTGTTGGACAGATTATTTTATAATTGTATGACTACCTTTGTAAAAGATCATCAGTAGTGTAGAAATTGTCCTGTTGCATTAGTAAGCTTAAAAAAACGCAAGTCTGTTTATATTTTTATGAATGGATTTTCACCTGTGCATTCCTATAGGGTTCAGGGTCACTCCATTTCCACTGGTACAGCTCTCCTTTGGTGCTCACAGCCACCATCTCTGAGAACAAGGCTCCAATGCTCACAAACTTCACACCATCCTGAGAAGGCATTCAGACATTAGCGTCACAGTCAACATGTAACCTACAATTTAATTTTAGCTTTATACCTTGTCAGGCCACCACTGGAGCTCCTCTCCCAAGGAGACAGGGCTTTGGACCGGGATGCTCTTCTTGTCAAGGCTGGGTTCACCGTCCCGGCTGGTGGAGCCTCGCTCGGTGTCGAACGAGGCCCCATCGAGCCACCTCCGCTCACGCAGCCTCAGCACTGACTCACGCTCCCGCAGCAGCTCAGAGTCACGCTCTAAGGGCAGAAGGAGAACTGGTATGCAATAAGGTCACACCAGTGGGACAGAAATAAGCCACTCTCTGGGAAAGACCCATTAACAGTGTTGAGAATAGAGAGAGACTATAGAATCACTACTGCAAATCATAATTAATGAAAATTGAGAGGGAGTCTATGGGTATCAGTTTGTACTCTCATGCGAGGTGGCAGAGAAAGAGGAAGTGGACAGAGAAAAAAAGCATGCATGAGCTAAAAGTGGGCTGTGAGATTTTCAGAATAGATTGCCCTAGGTTCCTGTAAACACAGGTGGGCCTAGCGGGCCTTTCTCAGAGAGCTCATAGTGTACAATGCCAAATATGTTTTCAATTTGATTACGCTTGCTTTGGTTTTTACCCTGGTTTGTCACAAAACCACACTTACCATTCTCTTTTACCATCCCATCTTACTAAGGGTGCCACGAGATCTCGCAAGATCAAAACGTCACAAGATTTCTCATCAGAGTGGAGCGCAATCTTGTGAGGTTACGTTTTATTATTTTTTTACCATGAGGGCTGCATCTCAGACCAATAGGTTACTATTTGACGCATCACGCACTGTGCTTAGGGCAACAACCGCTGGAATGACATTGTGTCTTTGCGCAGCTGTATTTACAGAACTCACAATCCAGTAAAGTTGTGCTGATAAAGATTTCAAGCTTTCTGACTGTCTTTGTTTCGGGAATCTAGGTGCAGGAATCACAGAGATATCATTTGTTAAGCTTTAAAACAGTTTAAGACGCATCTAATTAACGGCACTCTTGGCGAAATCCGCCTGTCTATTTCAGATCTTGATCTTGACCAAACACATTTCTTGACAAGAGTCCATTAATAATAGGCTAGTATACAGTGGCAAAACTTTGTAATCTGGGTTCCCGAGCAGGTTTTCAGAATGAGCCCTAAAGCAATTATTCTGCTTAGGTCCTGGCTATGTGGCAGCGTTTCAGTTTTCCAGTAAGAAAAAAAACTAAACATTTGTGGTAAAACCAATAGTAGTATTTATGTTCATTTAATTCATAAAAATAAAGTAACTGCTATCAAAATGCACCAAAAATGTTTTGAGTTTTGTAATTTTGCTTTTTAAAATAGAGATAAAATGTTGAAAAAAAATCTCTACGGTTTATTAAAAATAAACTGTAAAAATCTTGTCTCGATCTCGTGAGCCCAAGCTCGTGTCTCGTCTCGTGGGATTTCTGTCTCGTCATACCCCTTCATCTTACTAAAACTTCTTTATCAATATCTATTCTCTCCTGAACCTAAACCCCTCCCAAAAAAACATCACCAGTGCTGTCACCAAAGCACCCAACACCCAGCTTTTCCATTCACCGGTTAATGATGTGTGATAGAGTTACCTCTAGAGGAACCTAGGCGGGACAGGGAGGAGCGCCTAAATGATGGGTAGCCAAAATAGCTGATGTCCTCAGAGAACATGGCGTCGGCATCAATAATCACACTGGGATGGGCTGAGTGAATGTCTGCATCCAGCAGGGACATCAGGTCCTCTGTGTGAAAGAAGGACATAGAGATGGGATAATAAATACCACTTCCTAGTTGAAAAACCTGTTCCTTTAGGTCAGTGCATCCTCTTATTCAAGTGACAAATTCAATTATTTTGCATTACTTTTTGCAAATTGCTGCTCTTTTAACTAGGAATGCACAATATGAGCCAAATGTGCATGTATGAGCCATAATATAAGCCAAATATCGTAGTACAAATACTTGCATAGAATTAACCTTCAACGGGCAATCATTTTATCCAAATGTAATACAATTTAAGCTCTATGTAGTCCCATCGTATAAATGTAGTAAAGGGATGATAAGGTCAATTCAACATCAGCAATCATTAAATTTCAATATAAATTGTAGGTCAACAAACCTCCGGGCAAGTAGGACTCACTGGCTGTGTCATCACCATCATCTCCGTCCTCATCATCTCTGCTCAACAGGTTGTTTACAGCGAGGTTGACATCCAAATTGGTCCTCTGCAGCTCCCGAATGATCACACTCCTTGACTTGCCCTGCAGAACTACTTGGGCCTGTGGAAATATAATGGCGTGAGCAATACCACTAACACCGTATGTAATTAGGCCCTATGAACAATAACCAGTGTCAAGGTATAGCCAAAACAATAACATTAAATCCACTATAGATGATTGTTCTTGTGAAATGAACTGATGAAACAAAAGCAGAAACTGAGTATTGTAATGACTTTTATATTTTGGCATTAATCAGCTGACGTAGCCAAATTATGGGCTTGTCACCTGGGCTTGTCCATGTCTTAAGGAACTGCAGTCTAAAAAAATTTGTCTGAATTTAATCCTAAGCAGTATTTGCATGTTACTCAATTACGTGGAAATTAAAAGGTATTTACAGTTCACCTCAAAAGGGTGAGATATTTTCACAAGAATGCCTATACCATAAGAGTTTCATATCATCCCATGCCTATAAGTAACACAATTAGCAAGTTACAAAGCAGAAATATATGCATTTGTACCTGAGAAATAAGCTCTTCAGGGATGACAGAGGCTGGTATGACAGGCTGGGGCTGGCTACCCAACAGGCCCGACCCACGATCTCGTCCTGTGCGTATCACTCTTGTTTGACGACGCGAGTCCCGGGCCGCCGTCGATGACCTGCCCGAGGTGCCCCCGCTGCCTCCGCCTCCTCCGCCCCCTCCTGCTCCTCCGCTGCTGCCTCCACCTGCTCCACTGCCCCCTGCTCCTCCGCCGCTACCGCCTCCTCCACTGCCGCCATTCACTCCAGAGCTCCATCGACTCCTGTTATACACACACAGCACAAGGCCAAGGTCAGAGACGGCTGCCAAAAATGCCATATGACCAGAAAAGTAGACACACTGGGGACTGCACAGTATTAGAGCATGCAATAACTATTTTTAAAGCTGCAATGAAAGTTTGATCTGTGATTTTTGAATGCCCTTTTGTAATGACTGATGAAGTTTAAAACATTAACAGAGGGCCTTTAATGAACTTTCAGTGATCAAAGTTAGTATTGATTAATTAATATTGATTTATCTAAGTCTAAACCAGGAAACTTAACAAGGACTAAATTTAAGTCTAATCCAGGACATGATATAGGCATTAATCACATTAAAAATATATTTTATAGTTTACAACTCTGCATGGGCAATAATACAAGATTTTAGCTAGCTGTATATTGTGCATCTCTAATTGACACACTTACAATTCAACCTTAACACAGCAGAAATTATGTTTTGTTATTGGGAAGTCCTTTTTAGTGGTGCACAATATATGACAATACAATAGTCATATCACAATCAACTGCTTGTATAACAATTTTGCTACGCATGTGATAGATGTTTGACCATTTACACGTCAAAACAATTCACCAATCAGAGCATAGCGCATGTTTTCCTCATCTTGTGCAGCCCTTGTCCTTTTCATAGTTTAATATGGAAAATGCTGGATTTAATATTCAAAATAAATGTGTTTCCATTGAGAAGCTGTGAAAATTTTATTAGCACCACAGCACAGGACAAACCGCCAGAAAGCAATTTTGATGCAACAAACAGTATTTTGACAGTAATCTAATAGACATTAATTTATCATGCAGCAGCATCGAGTTTCTCTCCAGGGTGAGTGACACTGAGTCCTCTGGGTGCAAACACCTCCAGCACACAGCAGTGTCAGTGCTATGCTCAATACACTGAGCTTTCACAGGACCATTTGTCTCTGTCAACCCTGCCAGAACTTACCCAAGGGTGTTGCCTGCCAGTCTGCCCAAAGTGTCTGAACCAGACAGGAACCAGGGCGGATCACTAGTCCTGCCTGGCCTGGAGCTCCTTCCTGTCCCTGAACCACTGCTCAACTTTGAACTGGAAACAAAAAATGGGAGATGGGTTACAAACCTACAGATGTCCCAAAGAGGACCATTATATTGTTTTTTGTATCACCTGGGTAGATGTCAACTACTATTAACCCAGGTTTTTGGTCAAATTCATAACCCCTTAATTCAGATTTGTCTACATTACATTGAGAAACAAATGGGGTTATTTTGGAGACTAGCATGGCAACACCCTTGGGAATGTGAATTGGCTGCAACTCATTCCACTTTTTCCATTTTAAATAGTACTTGGGGTTTTGGGGCTGCGGCTGCTTTCTCCTATTTTAAGGTTTCTTATTAAGGGATGCCTTATTCGCTGAACAAAAGCTACTTTCCCATATTAGTGTTGAATCAGGCATATAATTGTATTAATTTTGCTGTAGCAACAACATAAATACAAAAATCCCTTGATTACATCTTTCTATCATAAAGTAACAGATTCTGATAATAGTAAATGCTGATAACATTTAAAAAGGCTTGTAAACAAACAGCAGCAACTAGAATTAATCACAATACATCAAGATGACACACACTTCCTAAAAGCTTTCAAACATTTAAAGTAAAAACCAGCTCATCTGCTAAAAGTGTACAGCACACAATGCAAAATACTTGAAGATTTTGTACTAAAAACCTTTACATCCTTATACAGACATTTAACAACTACTCTTAAAAAAAATTACAAAAATCCCCACTGATGTACTGTTGGCAGGATAACAACAAATTGCTACGTGACATTTACCAAAAATACATGCACTGGGCAAACAGAATAAAGACTGAGCAGAGTGTAAAAAGCTTGACTATATAAAAAGAAACAAAGCCTTGTACTTCAATAGTCATTAAGACAAAAAAGCTTTCAGCAACTGCAAAATGTTTTGGGTTTATAATAATTTTATACTGAGGGAACAATGTTCATAATAGGCATGCATTTTGTTTGATTTGCCATCTCAACAGCTGCAAAAACACAAAAGCATGCCTTTAAACTGAAAATACCCAAATAAACCACTACTAATCCAGAGACATTACTCATAACAAACAGAAAGACAATGATAGCAAGAAATTTGAAGTATAATTAAAGACAATATACCCAAAATGCTTCAAAACAGATCAATAGCCACAAGCCTCAAGTGTGAATTTACTCAACAACCACCCACAGAAAGCCTGACATGCTACTAACTTACTGCCCTTTAAAATAAAAGCCATATAAATTGAGAAGCAGTGAAAAAGTAAAAAAAAAAAAAATCATTTCTGGGACAGGTTGCATTTTAAAATAAGTCTCACCCATCACTGCCATCCGGTTTGCTGAGCTCCAGGCGATCTGGCTGGACTGCAAAGCTGATCCTACAAACGCGCCCATCCTGAAAGAAGAGGCAATAAAGATTTGAGTGCCATAGACAGTTAAAACATTGTTCATTGTGCTGTGTTTTTTTTTTTAAACAATGTTACCTCAAGGAGAAATCCAGCATGGTTTGGGCCCACAACACATTGTTTTAGGGAGGCCTGCTCAAGTAAACTGAGGTGTGGGTGACTGCATTGGAGAGAATATAAGTAACACAGCATTTTGTTAGTAAGCCATTGATCCATATGATGTGAGACTAGAGATGTATCACAAACTCACCTGTTAAAACTGTATTTGTTAAGTTTTTCAGAGACTTCACGGAGCCTGAAAAAAAAATTAAAATAAAAAATTTTCAATATACTCGAAATTAAAACTGATACTCCTTAATACACACATGGTGCGAACAACAACATCAGTGGTTTGTTTTATGGCATTACAACTGAGATTTCTTTAAGACACAAAACAGTTTTCAGTGCTGAAGATAAACCCATGGTTATCACATGCTCGCAATCACTGAGGGCATTGTACAGGTCTTATGCAAGGTGATAAACAGCACTGAAACCTGCATGTTTTGAAGGTATACTCAAAAATATCGGTCTCGATGGAGCGAGTTCAGTGACTTTCACAAACAGAGCGACATGTGATCCTGAGCTGCTGTTGCTATGGGAATGATGCCGGTCAGAGGCAACAAATTTAATCTCTGATTATGAGTTAGAGCAGTGACTTGCAAACATGTCCACACCAAGTATCACCTCAAAAATATTTGGCTCTCCAAGTATTCATCAATAATGGACTAAAATGAGGCTAAAACTAGACTAAACCAGGTCTAGTTTTTAAAATGTGTTACTAAATAAACACTAAACTAAGGCTAAATTAAGTCCTAACCAGGTCTAAAACGGGGATAAATCTGTTCTAAACCAGGACTAAACCAGAACTAAGCTAGGTCTAAACCATGGAATATAGTAGGGATTACTCCGGAAAAAGTATTACTAAATAAACATTAAACTGTGGCTAAGCCAGGGCTACTTCTGATCTAAACCAGGATTAAACTAGGACTAAACCAGAACCACTGCATTATAAATATTACATTACAGTCAATTCTCAGCCTTTACTTTAACAGAAAGTTGGTGAAATACTATGAGGTAATGGTCTATATTAAACCAGCTATAATTTTCTGCCAAATAGATTGATAATTGTCTGTATCTCATAAAAAAGAAATTTTGAAAGAGAGGACTGCGTGTAGATGTTTGCCGAGATTTCTTATTATGAGCCAAAACAAATAAGTATACCTCTCAAGATGCACAGGTCAAATCTTGTGTGACCTAAATTGTCACCCCATTTAAAATTAGGTGACCATATCGAGGTGATAGAGAAATCTAATTTGTCTGATATTGTCTTGAATTACTGAAAAATCAAATGAATAAAAAACAAATGCAGTCTTTTGATAGGTCTTCAATTTAAGCTCAGTAATCATAGTCAATTATTATCAGACTAAGAAACTAATTCCTGTAGTTGTTGTTGTTGGTGATTACACACGTCCTAGCCATTCAGATGTGGGAATAATTATACAATTACTATGTTTCTGCAAATATTTGTTTGAACTCAGCTTCACTCAGCTCAAAATGCATTTGGCCGGATGACTGTGCCTGACAAGCGTCTCAAATGTGCCAGGATCAATCAAGACTATTTGTTATTTCAGACAGTAGCACAGCTTTGACAAGTGCAAGTCCTTCACAGAGGAAGACAGAGGAGGGGCCCCCCCAGCAGCACATGGTGACTGTAGCAGGCGATGGCATGCATGTCCAAGGATGATACTGCCATGACCTCTTTAAGAAACTGCAGATCTCTACAACACAGATGTCTTGGTGGTCTTTGCAACAAGAGCTCCAATGCCAGCAGCTTTTTGTCAACTGATAAAGGTGCTTATGTAGACATGTATGGTACAGAAACCTACAAAATCCTACATCCACAGCTTAATCTCAAGGTCACTCTAAAAACAGTATGACTTCTTAACCTCTTTGTCTTTAAGTGGAGCACTTCATTAATCTGATCCATCTTGGTGGATGATAAAAATAGGTCTATCATAAATCACTTGGCCTAAGAAAATACAGGTCACACTCAGCATTTCTCACCAATTCACAATGACTGATGTTTTTCCACGTTTAATCATCAAGAAACTCAGACCAGAGCAGCTGCCAGCTATAATTGTTCCCCTTCCAATGAAGACAAACCATGGAAGTATTTTAAGCGATAATCTATTATAAAATGAGACTGAACTACGGTGTTTTTATTGCCTCGTTGACGTCTAAACACATATCATTTATAACATTAATATGACGCCTTATTATGTGATAACAAGATTAACCTCGTGAAAACCACTATAGCGCGTTGCGCATCTCTTTTACTTTAGGTGTAATTACTGTAAAAGAGAAGCACATGAAATAAGTTCAAATATCTTTGGGGAGAGCTTTATCTTGCGGGTTAAAAATACACTGCGGCTACAGAGAAACAAGCAAGCATCACAAATATTTGGCTTTGTCAGGAGGAGCGTGGTGGGTTAGAGCCTTGGCTTCTTCTTAGCATTAGCAATCAGCTAACGTTTAGCTGACGTTAGCTAAGCCTACTTCATTGATCGTGAAAATAAATAGGTCACCCCCCAAAGAAACACCGATAATGTGAAATAAAAGTATAAGCACAATTGAGCAGGAAACAGCCTGATTTCAAGCGTAGGGGTGTTTCACGACCTTTATTCCCCTCTTCTTTACCCCATCCCCCAACCCGCATTGTCTATTTCAACTTTGACTGAGAGCCAACCCTCAGAGCTAACGTTAGCATTGTAGCCAGTTAGCGACTAGCTGCTAACTGTGCCGACTGTTTAGGTAGCAGCGAGCTAACGAGGATTGTTCAAGACACCGGGCCTTTTTTATCAACCCTTGCCTCGGTTTAAAACGCGTAAACCCCAACGCAAACACATGACATTACCAGCACCAGCCTGTTTAATAAGCCGAAACACTATCCACCACGCCTTGAACGCAAATATGAATTTTAATGATTTTTCTTATTCACGGCCGTTACAAATACCTGTCATTGAGCTGATCCTCGGTCCCGGGCAGCGGGTGAACCACAAAGTGTATAGATGTCATAGGGTCAGTTTCAAAATCACCCACTTATTCGTGAACGGTGTCGAAATAGCTAATCTTTCCAACACTGTATTTATTTGGATTCATATATGTCGTTTTAATGGCGATCGAGAGTAGTTTATCCAAGCCTCCTCAGCCACATGCCGCCATCTTAACTCCGCCAGGCTGCTCCTCTGTTGATGATGAGCGCTGCACATGCAACCCTCTGCTGCTGGACTCTGGCACAAACAGGAAATGTATTAAATTGGCCTCGAGAAGAAAGGCATCTTCACTGTAATACAAAAAATAAAAAAATACTAGGCGTCCACGCTTTGTTCTTTTAAAAGAGTTGTCCTGCATACTTTTGTTTATTCTTGCACAAGTTGTCCTCAAAACGTTATTTTACAGCCACGAAGTAATAAAGAGGATTATTATAGCCTGTGAGATTGTAGTGTTTAAATATTTGAAACAAGACAATGTGCAAGGTTGTGTTATTTTTAATGTTGGGGGACAATAAACAAAATCCCAAACTAAAATGAGTGTCAAAACTTTCTTGTACCCAAATTTACATTTACTTAAATATTTTAAATGGCGTGGATATTTAGTTGAATTTAGATTATTTTGAAATGAATAAATTGCTGTTTTATCTTAACTTGTCTACAGATAATTTTAACTGTACATGAGGATTACATTTTAAATTGCAATAGAGCCTCATACAATGAAAACTTTTATTCTCCGCCTTCTAAACATTGTTGAGGTACTGTCCTCAAAAAATAAAAATAAAAATGCTTTTTTATTACATGTTTGAGGGTGTAGCTCTTTAAGGAAAAAAAAAAACTCAGCATTTTTTTAATACAGGAAACATTTTAGTGATACAAAATAGTGGCAAATACAAACTTTTGTCAAGCTGTGTAAAGGTCTGCTCTGATCAGTGCTCCCAGACCTGCCAATATCCAACTTAAATTATTCAACCATTCTAACCAGCAGATGGCAGAATTTACATTTGACAATGCAAGAAACAATCCTGGAAACAATCCTGGAAATAGATGTACTGTACATTGTACATTTGTGTGTGTATGTGTGTGTGTGTGTTTTCAAAATAGAGAATCAGTCAGAAAAGCTCTAGTTAGCAAATAAAAACACAAAAGAGATCTAACTTGTAACTGACTTGTTAAAAGTGCAAGTCTGTGAGTTAGTTTAAATTGTCATAAATTACAATAACTACATCATGTAAGGCTTAAAAGCTCTGAAAGCTAAGAATTTAATTGGCGTTTGCAACCCCAAAAGTCTATTTATTTGAGGTTATCAAATGAACTGGTTTTGAATCTCTAGTTTTTTCATTGTGTTTGGGAACTACAGGCTACAGCAGAATACAGTAGAATAGTACATTAGAATACAGAATACAGTTTTCTCATTAAATAGTCTAAAGCATTAATTCAGAGCTTGAGCTCCAGGTGGAGTTATTATGAAAAACAAATTTATTATTATTTAATTAATTAATTAATTAATTAATTATTGAGAAAAACAAAATTGTGAAACTGAAATTTTTGATGTTGAACTTAATAAAATCAAATCAAAAATGCATTCCAAAAATCACATTGCAGATTTATTACTTTCAGTTTTTTTTTTACAGTTTTAAATGTTGTTTTGTAGGTTTTAGATTTTTTTTTCCCACTTGCAGATTTTTTTTCACTTGCTGATCACCTTTTTTCAGTTTCAGATCATCTTTTTTTTTTTTTTTTTTTTTTTTTTTTTTTTTTTTGTTTGTTTGTTTGATGGTTTCAGTTTCAAAGCTTTGCGCATGTTCTAAACATCAGAGGCTAAAATCCATGTTCTTCTATGAAGTAACATGACCACTGGCAGAGTTCCACAGAGTAAGAGAAAATAACTCCTCCCAACTTTGGTTGTGATCTCTGCTGCTTTGCCCACAAGTGTCAGTTTCTGTCAGGTCAGCTCAGAGCTCACACCTGACCCCTCACTAAGGCTCATGTTGACCAGTGGGTGATCTCAAGAACGGCATAACATTGTGATCAGTGCATAAAGTGTGTTTAGCATCAAGATAGAGACGATATAGTTTGTATATTACAGAAAGCTAGGAAGGATAAAATGGGTACAAAGTGAGAAGTGTGTACAACAATAGATAAGTTTAATAATTTGACAAACCTTTTGGTACAATATATTCATGCATATAACATGTATTAAGGATCCAAACATAGCAACTATTGACATATAATAGAAAGACAATACAGATAAAAATGGAGAATATGGATAAATGTGTTAAGTCAATGTAACCACAAATAAGATAAATACTTTTACTAACCTTCTTTGTATCCATGCATATACATTTATATATAACCCACAGGACTTAGGATTCAAATAGAGACAAGTGAATTGAATTAATTAATTAAAATAATTAATAACAATACAATAATAATACAACTTATAATCTCATAATAGTTTGTTCTTGCCTGTCTGCTTTTGAGGAACATCCCAGAGTCGCAGACACAGTGACAGTGACGGGGGTCTGTGTGTGTAGAACTATTGTGTCTCCACAGCTGACCTTTTGTTCTCTGTCTTTGTGCTGTCTAGAGTCTAGACAGATGAAATTCACCTAATCCACTGGCCAACCTCTGTCCCACATAAGGGCAACAGGCCTGAGGATGAACATTCCCACAGAATAGAACAGTGTAGTGTAGTATAGTGTTAATTATTCTTTGTAAATTATTTTTGTCTAAATGTGCATTTTTGTTTTAACTAAAGTAACTAGATACTTTTAATTTTTAGACTCTTAGGCTACCAGTAAATGCAAATAATTTAGTGCGCAATTTAGTGCGCAGAGTACAATTCTTAAAACAGACTCTTATTAAAGTTAGTACATTTTTGAGAAATCAAAGTTACTTTGTATCCCTGCTTGAGTAAAAGTAGCCTATATAAGTAATTTGTACTGAAAAAAAAACTTTACACTCTAATTAGTCTGAAAATAAATCAACAAGTGGACTTAGCTCTGTTTAGGAGCTAACGTTTCATAGGCTACGTTCCCAGCTGTCACACACCTGGGACAGAGCCATTAGAAGATTTCCCAAGATCACCAACACATTCATCTAGCGCAGGGGTGGACAAACTTTTTTCAATGAGGGCCACATACTGAAAAAATATATGATTAGGAGGGCCACTCACTACTTACACCATAAATGAAAGTTCCTTTTAGCTGCTGACTTTTCTTCAGGGGTGTCTACTCCCCACAGTGAATCTTTATCATGAGAACTTTGCAATAGGTTTTGCCCGAAACGCTTTTCCCCAACCCCACATTTGTCTGGGCTTGGGACTGGCACATAGCTAAATAATTTTTTCCTTAATGCCAGGTTAACACACTAAAGTCAAGGGCTTGTTATTGAGCAACTGATGACTAAAAATAACTAATATATAATTACTGAGACTGGCAAGTTGGGCCAATTGCGAATGAAGCCTGAGGGCCAATAAAAAATGGTCTGCTGGCAGGACTCACAGTCACTAATCTAGCTCTGATGTTAGTGGTGAAACGTTAGCTCCTAAACTGAAGTAAGTCCAGTTGTTGTTGATTATTTTCTGATTTGTTCAAACAGACTGGATGTCTCAGAATCTACACTTTTTACACTCAATGCTTATTTTTTTGTGATAATTTTGTACTTTTACTTTTACCTAAGTAGCAGCACTTAAGTATTAACTATGAGTACTACTTCCACCTGTGGTTACTTTACAGTTACTTCACACCAACATATACCTTTAGATTAGATCAGGCTCAAACATTGTTCTATACTTAAACCACTTGTTTCTAATAAATTGTTTTTTACCAAATGTGAATTATTGTTGTAACACCTCATACATTTTAGACCAAGCTTATATACTTTTTTGTTCTGCCTAAATACATGTTTGCTTTATCTCCTTTGTAAATAATGTACACACAAAATGGCTGCCTTTTTGGTCATGTGATTAAAGGGCACAAACACACAAAAGTAAAGTTTGCTCAATCAGTTGTTTATTACTGACAAGCTACGAGAACAGGCAATGCCCTAAACCATAAACATGCCTTTAGACACACATTTCACAAGTATGGTTTCTTTACACGTTGCACACAATATTTAGCAAATATAAATATAATACAAATGCAAAAGGGGTCCTTGAGGTCAATATCTGGTTTAGGATCCATCAACACTTTCTCTGTTCAATCTGAATCACATACTGAATACTTATTTTATTTCTTGACATAGCAGCTACACCTATCTGTCTTTAGCTGGTAATGGGAGCCAGCAAAGGCAGAAGTCAACATTTGGGTGGAAAAACACTGAACCACTAGTTTGATAGTGACTACTGAACTTCATCTTAACACTGCTTCAAAAGCCACACACTGGCCTAACAGCAATTATTTTTCTCAAAGTGAATTTGTTAATGCTTTGATCAAATACATTTCTCTTACTATGTCAAATGTAAAAAGCAGCTGCATACAGTTAGGGCTGGAAATATTTAGACAGTGACACGTTTTTTCTATGGCCGATGCTGGTACTAATTTTTAAAATTCAGAGTAGCCTATGGCAATACACATTGCACTTTGGGACCCATATGTAGGGCCGATTTTCTTAATTTAATGAAAGAAATTAATTTAATATAGCCATTTGTTTTAGTAATGCTTATAAAATGGAAACATATGTGTTAGAATTAGACTGACAACAGTTAATGAACCAAAAAGGCAAGCTCAATGAAACTCGCAAGTAGAGCTTGGGGAGAGCTACAAAATGCATTTCAAATTTTTTGTTCTTCAAGGTTCTATGCCAAAGAAAATCTTTCTTTTTTTTTTGTTGTTGCAGTTTTGAACTTTTCAGGCTGAAAGTAAGATGCCCAAACTGCTAAAAGATGGTTAAGGAAGCTGGGGTCCTTTAGTCACACCTCTTGTCTGGACATGTGCCCAACTTAAAAGTGCAAGAAAAGGCTGATGGCTGTTAAAAAAAAATGTAAAAATGAGGCCCGATATTACTTATGTATTAAGAAAATCATTTGTCCTATTACTTTAAGTTCCTGTAAAGGAGGGGTCTATTATTGAGGAGCTTTGCAATCCCTAAACTAATCCCCATTTTGATGCAGATACTCTTAAATTAAAGCCTGCATTTCATAGATAATATCATCTTGAGTATTTCATTTCATATCCATTGTGGTAGCACACAGGGCCAAAATTATTACAATTGTCTAAGATCACTGTCCATATTTCCAAATCAAACTGTACTCTATGTAAGCATCACATCAAAACACCGAGAACATATTTCAAATTGTAGCAATGGGGTTCACGCTGCACAGAAACACTAAAAACCAATAAAAAATAAATACTCAACTTGTGGGCTACAGAGCATCGTGCAGATGTCGACACATTAGATGTACGAACGTTACATTACAAGACTGGCAACAGCAATGGAGATAAATAATTGTAGTTAATAATGTTATCTACTGTAGGGATGTAAACTGCAATGCAAAGGGACACTATACTGTATATTTTGGAGTCCTCCATTTTGTTGCAAGCCTTTCATTAATCAATACCACACACAGGAATTTGCAATGTAAATTTATTCTGGTCCCAGCAAGCACTATCTATCTGCACTATTGGTTTTTACCCCAAAAGTGGAATGTAGGCCAGAGAAAGCTGACAGAAAACAGCCAAAGGTTAGAAGCTGTCACGACGTGGATGTGTGGCCACTAAGCTGGGACAGACAGTGCAGCGGCTGTTTGGCAGGAATTCAAGAAGTAAGGAATCAAGGAGAGGTTCTTCAGTGTAGACTCCTGGGTGACGCCAGTGTCCTGCATTTCAAACCTGGATAAGAAAATCAAACAATGTCAATGAATGTGTTTTACTGAATTATTTACAACCTAGAAGCACATGGACAGCACAGACCTCAGCTAAGGCAGTGGCCCTATCTCGTAATGGAAAAGATATAGTGCATACACCTGGACTCAAGTCAAGGATCTTCTAGTCCAGGGGTAAGTGCTCTATCCATTGAGCCACAAAACCCTTCTCATAATTGTTAAAGAATCCAATTTAACTAATGATTTGTTTCTTTACTGACCCCTTGTGGCTGGAGTTAGTATTCCCTTGGCTCTGTCTTGTAATGGTAAAGATAGGGTGCCCAGACCTAGACTCAAATCAAAGATAATCTAGTTCAGGGGTAAATGCTCTCTACTGTACATTCAGCCACAAAGCCCTTGTCTCTCACAATTGTTAAGAATCTACTAAAATGTGTTTCTTCACTGACCCTTTGCCAGAGTTAGTATTTCTGCGGAATTTTCTTTATCTCACATTGGTACAAAGTCTTTAAAAGATTCCTGAAACTATACTGTGTTCTGGATCCACACCAAAAACATGTATTGAAAAAAAAAAAAAACATTTAAAAAAATCCCTTCCTTTGTTCATCACTGACCTTTTCAGAAAATTTCATCAAAATTAATTTTTGATTCATCTTGCTATCAGACAACAACAACCCAACAAAACAACATATGCCAGTAAAAACATAACTTGGCAAAGTGAATTAGGCTCTCTTCCATATTTTAATAGATACATCTAGGTGTATCTTACCAGTCCCTCGAAGACATGACATAGAATACAGGAGGGAGTGAGGAGTCAGCTGGTCCATTGCAAACCGGTTGACCCAGGCTGTATGCCCCAGCATTGGTGAATAAGAGCCAATCTCCAATGTTAAGCTCGGGCAACAGGCAGTGCTCCACGATCTGGTCCATGTCATCCCCAGTGGGACCCCACAGGCTGCTGCTAAACACTGGAGCGTCCAGGGCTGTGCTCTGGGAGAGAAAGACAATTCAACTTAGTGTATAGACAACAACAAGGCTAAATTCACTGTTGGTAACACTTTAGAATAACTCATACTATAAAGCAATAGTTAATGATTAGTAACAAGTGAATAGGTTATTTTAGACACACTTACCTTGTGAACAGATGGTGTGGAAATCAGTGTTTCAGTGAGTTTTCCAGCAAATGGTCCATAGACACCCTCATTCATGTAATAATGAAACTCTGGCTCGTCATTAGGAGAGGGGTCATCTGTGGAGCACGAGGAAGGAAAAGCTCTTATTGGTAGCAAGCAACTATTAATATGTAAAAATTAAATATATTTGCAACTGACCCTGCTCCTCATCTTGCATGTCTTGAGGCACCATCTCCCTTGAAATGATGTTGACGGCCAGGGTGAAAGCAGAGGACACAAAATAGCTGCCAGGTTCAGCAATGAGCGAAACTCCAGAGGAAGGAGGGAAGTAGAGCTCCACCATTGACATGACTGCATTATTTACCTGCAAAAAAGAGCATTCACACTTTATTATGTTTGCTTTGATGGTCCAGCTTTCTTCTAAATGAATTTGAGAGCAACAAAATACACTTACTTTTTCAAGTTGAATCTCTGAGCTGCCGAAGCCCCCAATATCCAGGATTTTCATATCAAAGCCAATATCCTCCTAAAAGAGACAAATAAAATAGGTAGTTTTAAGTAAGGATAGAACACCAGTGTTCAACAAAGCTAAGTGCCAAAATATCATATAAATATTATAACATTACGTACTCCCATATCAAAGACGCATCGAGCATCTGAAATAGCATGAATGTACACTTCTTCATCTTCGCAGGAGTTGGAAATGTGACATCTGTGGAAGAGATGAAGAGATGAGGCGGATCAATAAAAGCACATATATTCACTCGTACTGATAAAATACTAAATTAAGTCTTACCTGACACCCACCACCTGCACACCCAGCTCTTTCGCACTATCCAGCAGATGCCTGCAGTCTTTGAGGGAACAGCCAAATACCATGCTCAATTCATCCTGACAAGATGTTTCTGTTGACACCTGAAGCAGCAGCCTGCAATAAGACAAACTGGATTATTGGTCTATCTGCTCAGCTCAATTCAAAGAGGTGGACATTTTACAAGATTGGGTGGAAGCACACAACTCTTAGTGACAACAAAATGCAGCCATATAAAATATGTAAACAAAAAATGTTTCAAAGTTGCATTATCACTGACACAAGACACAAAAAAAGAGAAACACGTACTTAGCACTGGGGTGAGAGCGAGCTATTTTACGAAGTTCTGCTTCACCATCACACACCAGAAGGTCAATGCTGTTCCTAGCAGCATACTTAATCTGGGAAACCTGTTTGCAAACGCCGCTGTAGATTATATCTTCAGGGGGGATGCCATGGCTTTGCACCAGTTCAAGTTCAGACTGAAAGACAAAGACATGAAGATATATTATTTGCCTTAAGTAAAGAAGTGGATCAAGTTACCAGTGCAGCAGTACCAGCCGTACCTTATTAGCACACAGGAAGCCAGTGCCAAGAGCAGCAAGGACTTCAATAACGGCTGGGCTACTGTTGCATCTGACAGGGTAATAAGGGCGAATCTGTGCCATGTGCGTTCGCCAGAGGACATGCTGTCTTACCAAAACTCCCAGGTCTGCTACAAAGAAAGCATTCTTCTTGAACTGTAGAAAAAGAAACCCAAGACATCAAGCAGTCAGTCAGTATTTCTGAGGGAAGTTTAAATGGTTAAATATTTACAATGTACAATGTCTTACAAGAGTTTGCTCATAAATATGATTGTCGATCACATCACAGAGGGCTGTGCCTCCCTCCAAGAGGCCAATAGAGTACTGTGGTTCATCAGAAATTCCTTTCATCCTCTCATCCGTTTTCTACTAATCCGACAGGCATAAAGAAGATGGCTGGTCCAAAGTGGTTACGCTCGCTCCCTCTCGAGCCCCTGGGTCCTAGTCCTGTGCAACAAACTGCAAAAATATATGAAGAAAATCCATTGGTATGTGGGTAAAAGCTAGCCATTTCAGTGCTATCTTTTTATATTTATGCATGATGTACAACTGATGTGAAAAATGGTGAGCACAATTCAAAAGTCGGTTCTCAGCCAGCAACCAATCAGAAGAGAGAGACAGTCCAGCATTATGGTACAGCTTTGTGGAAGAGGGCTATTCTTCTGAAAAGCCCCTATGCAAACACAGAGTCTGGGCCATGGGGTTCATACATTTTACCATCAATTACTCCCAACAATCACCATTAATCCACAGCTGGTGACCCATGAGCATGCTTTTTTGTCATGGTATTAGTCAAGGTACAATGCTGGCGGCATCAGTGTCATAACTTTAGTCCCAGTAATGCAACACCATGCGTCATCAAGGCTGGACAATAGATAAGGGAAATGTGAAATTAGGGGGTAAATAAGGAGAGTAACAGTATGTACAAGTTCCTCTAAACTGCTGTGGTTTTAGATTAACCTAATTATGTCTTCAAAAATGGTAATGGTATGTAACTTTAATGTTCTCTGAGTATCCACCTGAGTGCAGTAAGTCAGACAAGTCAGTCATAACTCTTTCTTTCCCTCTGCCATCAGAATCATAAACGGCTGACAGGAGTTTATACTAATGGACTACTTCATGCCCCTATACTTCTGTTTACATTTCAATTTGCACATTGTTAAATGCACAGGGATATGTTTCCGCCCCTTGAAATTTGCACATGTAAATGTTCTGTTTACATCTGTCAGTTTGGACATGCAAGTCATTCTTTCACTGCTGAGTGTTGCACAACAGTTAATGTAGATCACTACCTCGCACATTTATGTACAAAGTCTATAGTTATGCAAAGTTTATATTTCTATTTTTAATTTGTATTTTGCTGTTGAAATACTTTATTTCATTATACATAGACAAGTTTATGTACTATGCAAATGACAATAAACGCTTTGAACTGAATTGAATTTACATTGATAGGATATGTCAGCATTATAAAAAAGGCAGAAGATGTTCTTTTAATGTTTGCAGAAAACCAATATACCAGAAATATCCAATACAAAGTTGCCAAGAAACTATGTCAATTATTTTAATCCAGTTTCTGAAAATAGCTCTAATATGCAGCACCTAAAATATGCACAGTCTATTTGTGACTTAACTGGGTCATGCTGTTGGCAATTTTACCTCTTGCCAGCTATTTTTGAGATACACATTTAGTCATGCATTTTATTTGTCCTTGAAAAGTCACAAACACACAGGAGAGCAATTACAGGTAAATGAGCCTTTTCACTCCTTTGTAACCTTGTGCTTAAACAGTGGACACACATACTCTGCAACAATAGCTGACTCACATGGAGGAGTCCGGGAATGAACTCGTCCACTATCAGCTAGGATCCCAAGGCGGCTCGGCGTTGAAGTCAAACGGTTCCCTGTAGAGCGCTGCCCCTAGATCCTCGGGATAGTTGTTGTACACCTGTAGTGAGAGAAAAAGTAAACACAAAAGAACCAGACACTGATTAACAATGTTATTTAATAAGTTAATCGTAATACTAGAAGCATATTTATTGATTATCAAGTGGTACAATAGTGAAATAATACAATCAGGTCCAAGTTAGTCAGGAAGAAGTACTTTTTTTTAAATCATTTAGTGCTGCTGGTGGTACACCCCTCGTATATGTTTAACGCATAAGCATATAAGAACGAAGGCGTTTGATTTGACTGACCTAATTTCAAGAAATGTTTTAGGTATATTTGTCATCGATTAATGCTTTTTTTAATTGCATTAATTGATGGCAAATATACGATATAAACAATTAATAATCATTTTAAGTACTCAAATGAGATTAAAAATAAAATAATAAAAAAAAGTGTACAAATCTTAATCCATACGTTATTCTGAATTTTAGTACGACAACGAGGCATTTGCATTAAAAACATTTGTTGCAGCACATCTTGTCATGAACGTGTAATTACTACCAGGTCTGCTCAGAGTAGCAACATCAATATCACGCATGACCTGTCTAATCGCGTTAGCTTTATATCCGTAAACGAAAACAATCCACAGAGCCAACAGTTTCTCATTTTAAGAGTCTCAATTTGTGTGGTTGCACACACACACAAAAAGGAACAGTAATCAGGCAAATATCAATAACATGCTAGCGTCAAATGAAGCTAAGCTAAGTGTAGCGTAGCTGTACTTACATCTGCGGTAAACCCAAAAGAGGGGACAGAACGCTTTTTCTTTTTAGGCGGAATTTTTAAAGAGTTGTGGGGAGGCTCAAAGAGAAATCAGCAGCTGCCATGAACGTGATGGACGGATTAGTTTCGAAGGTTTTGTCGTTGTTGTTGTTGGTCGCAGATTGCACGAAACCACTATGGCCGAACAAACGGAGTACGGCGCGACGCACAGACACGTACGGACAGTACTCCCGCTGTCAAGGCAACCGACAGTGACAACCGCGCATCCGGTTTAATTTCACATTAAAAACCACAGTCGTACAAAACTAACTACTTATAAAATTTAATTTATCAAGAAAATGTGTCAATATAGAATAATAAAGCCACTGAATAAATAATTATGTGGATTCAAATTACGTTATTTTACCAATTGGCATGTTGTTGACGAAATTGTCAGTGATATTACAGTTTCCGTACGACTGCATTATAGCAACTTGATGCATTTTTGTATGGGCGGGGAATAGAGCTGTCAAAGCCAAACGCGACAACAACAAACATCACTGTTGGAACCGTCTTCTGGAAAAGATCATGTTCATACTATAAGGAAATTATATGATTTCATCGTAGTGTATTTATTTCGTAAATGCATTTATTCCGCACTAATCATAAAGATATTCGGACAGACAACAAGATCAAGATATTACGTTGCTATAGTGGCGGCAATATTCTTTCAAAATTAATAAAATACGTTTTTTCATTTTCAGTATCCTATTAGTAATGCAGGGCGTAGCTATATTTGAAAAAATAAAATATAGTATAGTGTAACAAGTCTTTAATTCATGTTTACGTTAGTAGTTCAACGGTTATTAAGAAAAACAAATACAATTAGCTTCGTAAAACAGAAGTATTACACTAATATTAGAGCAATAGCAGTTTTAATCAATAACTACATCAAATGCACATAAATTACCTCTGTTATGTCTTCATTCTGTTTTCCGTTGTCAGCCAAAGTGGACAGAATACTGTCCAATAAAGTGTCTTTTTGTTCCTTTTTCCACTGTCAACTGGTGCAAAGCATAAGTTCCTGTGGCTCTGGGTGAAAGTGCATAGCCTAGATGTATTTACTATTAACCCAAGCTCTATTGGACTGGGGTTGTCCAGTGCCTGTGTTATTGTGACTTTTTGAGATGTTGTGCCTGCCTTTTAAAAATGCAGGGCCCAGGCAGTAATTTTTTTTTTTTTTTTCAAGACGATAAATTTGCATGTGTCCCTCCTCAGTGTTGAAAGAGGAGGAGACTGCTGAGTGAAGCCCAGCTACTCTTGGCTCAAAAGGAGCCTACTTACCATTTCACTCTTATCTACATACAATTACGTAAATACAAATATGTTATGTATTACTTATTTCAATTCACCTTTTGCACGCATTGCCAGTCCTCGGCTGGTTTTCTGAAACAACTTCTAATTTTACCAGATTTAGCTTGTACCTTTTAGTCTGTTTTAACTTCCTTTTAATCCAGATATTGAGTATGTATCTATTCCTTTTCTTGTATTTGAGGAAAAGAAAAGTTTAGATGCATAGTAATAAGCAAGGACCTAGAAATAGAAGAAGAAGAAGTTGTCTAGGTTTTATTACCCTGGATTATAGCAATTATATTTTAGATGCAAGCAAATGATTTAGCTGATCACATGCAATGCTTTAGAAAGTTAGGAACTCTCCCCATCCTAATATCCTACATGGCTTGTCCACATTATTTAATGGCAAAAGGAGTTGGTAATGTGTCTATTCTAGTGAAACAAAACACATAAATATTGGTAAAATTGGTAATGCATTGAAGTTATGGTTACTGAAGACTGTTGCAGGATGGCATGTTCTGAGCTCATATTATACAGTATGTAGGCACTCAACTTAAGATATGAGATGAGTTTTAATCAGTGCAAGTGGAGAAATGAAGCACAGTGTTGCTATAAATTGTTTAATAACTGGCAAATTTTTTCTTATTGTTGTGTCCAAGAGCTGTAAGTACACCTGGGGGAAGGGACCACAATAACAGCATTTGTTTCTGTAATAAAACTATTTATTGTAGCCCATTGTAGCAGCTGGCGCTCGGGCTGCAGCACAAAAGCTGTTCCGTGTTTTGTGCCTGCTTTCACCGCCACAAACCAAGACTATGTATATGTACTATGTCTAATCACACATAACATCTAAAGTGGCTTCCAGTAACACACAATGTTTGATTTCCATTGTTCAGACCATAATAGCCACCACAGCTACTGGATATGCGAGACCGCGACATGTGTACCACCCACAGTCAGAGCAAATACTCCAGCGGCTGCATTGTGCACCAGGAATTCTTATTTGCAAACATTGCAAACAGATTACATCACTGCTGCTTCTTACAAAGACTCTGTATTAACCCTGAATGACCAAAGATTAGGCTTTCATTTAATTTATTCATCTGTTATTGTTAAAAAATAAAGAGAGTTATGCCAGGAAGGGCATCTGATGCAAAACCTATGCCAAATGAATATGCAGAGCTCTGCACACTAAGTGACCCCGGAAAGAAAACAGCAAACAAATCTAAAGATCTGTTACACTAGTTGTTGTTGCACATGTTTTATTACAAAACATAACTTTCACTTTCACAAACCAAACAGTAGTACAAGTTGTTAAGTCACTCAGCTCTTTTTGTACTTGTTTTCTCTTTTTTCCCAAAGTATCTTGCCAAGAATGTTGCTAAGAAAGTCCAAACAAACAGCCTTTACTTGATACGAATGTAAAACAGCACCAACGTCACTGACTCCAGCAACAATTATATAAAAGTTGACCATTAGACCATTTTTATCTTTCTAAAGTCAAAAGAAGTAATCTCCTAAAATATGCTTATTATAATCCTAACCCTTGCCCTCTCTTAGAGCAATGCCCTCAGACAAACCATGACGGTCAAACAATAACATAATCTAAAAATGCTGCTCATTTCCTTTTTGTTATCACCTGTTAATAAATTTAGATTTTATGGAACGCCTTTGTCTGTAAATTTAAGTGCCAGCAGGTAGGGCGCCACATATCACGAAACTTAGGCATTTCTGCGCCGCACCACAATAAACATTGTCCACAAGTGTAGACTACTACTAGGAGTAGACTGTGTGCTTTTAAGTGGAACTCATTCAGCAGATAAAGTTCACAGTAAGACAAAAACATTTAAACACGCATTTGACCGATAATTCAGGTCTGTGACTAACTGCACTGTCCAGGGTGTACCCTGCTGCCTAAGGCCCAAAGTTGCTGGAGTAGGCTTCAGTCACTCACGACCCCTAACGGGATTAAGGAAGACAATGAATGAATGGTTTGGAGATTTGTTGGTGGCCAAGCAAGCGGTTAAATTAATCTTTTCAGTAATGTGATTTAGTTTCATAATTATTATACAATTTCTGAGTGATTTATTTGTAAAATCTCTTTTTGAACAATAGCGCGTGCCACTGGCCTCTCAGCAGCGGGCCGCAGACAGCAGACTGATTACAGTTCGTCTGTCCTGTCCCGATAACATCCACACAGACTGGCCCTGGTCCAGCTTTGGGCAAACTCACCCTGCTGTTTGATGTCAAGGGTTGGCTCCAGGCAGACCACCATTGTGTCCCAAACAATGCACCCCAGACCCACTGGACTATAAACATGTCCCTTTGGGGGCGTTTTCCTCAGATTCTGAGCAGGAGACTCCCAAAGTCAGGAAACCTGACCCGACTTTTCCAAATTTAGTAACTCTTAAGCCTCCCGCTGCTAACTTGGTATCTACAGCCCTTGTCTCATGAAGCAATTATGCCTCTGGAATGTGGAGTGAAAGACTGATTGATGGTTTAAACAGTGGTGCATCCAAATTTATGTCATTATTATCTCATTAGTCCAGGAACATGTCAAATAAAACCACCGCACCCAAATTATTTCCTAAACTTTAATCCCATTTCTGTCCAAAACTGTCTAATGCTTTATCTTTAGTGACCCTTGTCCCATTGTATAATACAGTTCATACACCTTTTACTGGTTGCATGTGATACACAGACTAGGACATAAATAAAACAAGATAGAGCCATTTAACATGTAGCCTGCTACATCATAATGCCTATAGGTGCTAATGCCTGTGATATCAGTGATGTTAAAGTTACAGTCACTTCTGCTTAATCTCCTTTGGGTTCGTAGGGGGCTGGAGCCTAGTCGAGCTACTTAGGGCCTGAGGCGGGTTATACTTTTGGGCATGGCCAGTTAGTTGCATGTCACCACTTACAGACATCACACAGACAGAAAAAGATTGATTCTCACCCTTATTCACTAGGGATAATTTGCTTTATCAACTCAGTCATTAGGCAGTGCAGCCAGTAACACTGCACTGGGGCCCAGGAGATTTAAGGTCAGTATGGATTTAAAATATTCATAACAAACAGGAACAGTACATAACTCGGTTGTTCAGTTTTTAACATAAATTACATTTTAAATCCAGAGGTGGACAGTAAATAAGTACATTTACTTGAGTACTGTATAGTTTTTAAGAATCTGTACTTAACTTGAGTAGTATTTTTAGGGAAAACTTACAACTTTTACTCCACTAGATCTAAAAGATAAATATACACTTTTTACTTCACTACCTTTCTAAAAAAAGCAAAAGTAACTTCTGCAGAGAAATTGTCTTAAAACCAAAAGACAACTGCCTTAGTCCCTGAAGATAATCATTTACTACATAATACTACTCATATTTGCTCTCAGGAACTAAAAAGAAGCTCTGAACATGATTTCGCTTTTGCTATTGAATGTTATTTGCATGATTCTATAATAAACCAATTTAAAAAATAATTCATTAGTTAGAGCCTTATTTATAATATGTATGGCTTTTTTTTTCTTTTCTTTTTTTTTTTTTTGCTATAGAAGTTGATCCCCACATTTCCTCACTAAAATGATGTAAAATATATTGTATTCATATTTTTGGAGCTGGAAATATGTGACTTGAATGTACTCTAGTACTTTAACTCAATAAAAAATTTGACTTAGCAACTTTCACTTGTATTGGAGTAATATTTGGCCAGGAGGATCTGTACTTTTACTCAAGTAATGAAGTTGAGTACTTTGTCCACCTCTGTTTAAATTCTGCTAAATTTGTGAACTCATAACAAAATTAATGTGTTTTTTTTTAGATAAATACACAAAATACTATTTATAAATAGTTTCTAGTTTAAATTGCCTCTAAATAGCAATTATTACACACCTGTTTTTTTTTTTTTTTTTGTTTGTTTTGTTTTTGTTTGTTTTTTCACACTGACTTCCTTTAAAACAGCTATCGCAACCACTTACATATAATAAGCTTAACACATGACCCTGAAGTTATGTGCATAAGATCTTAGGGCCAATTCTGAAATCCTGCATTGGGGGCCCTCAGTACCAAGTTATGCCTCTCAGAAGCAGGAGAGAACTCACAGTAACACCGGCAGACACAAAACAACACACAAACACAGATAAAGTGCACTGCCAACCATTTGTTTGTGTTCCTCCTGTAATACCCAGCGCCTGCCAGCAGTGGTCGCAGTTGTCTCCGCAGTCAGCGCAGTGCAGAGGCCTTCCGGTTCCTCTTTGCAGCAGAGGATCAGCTGACTCTGATGCTGCTGTCAGGAGACCTCACGAACTGTGTTCAGTTGTCACTATGATCATTTCTTAGGCATTTTCACCATAAAAAAGAGCTGTACCTCCTCTGGCTATTTTATCATAAAGAGGTGAGTAAAATTTGCGTTTGATATCAACAAACATGATTCTTATTGAGAGTAGAGCTGTGAGGCTAACGGTGGCTAATATATGCTAGGCTTTGCTTGACCTTAACCATCATTATTGTCATGGCTGGCCTATTAATGTTAATTTAGTATCTTATATGTAATTACAGCTTTATAATACCATCATCAAAATGTATTATATCGCCGAAATAGCAACATTCAAGGAATTAATCTTCTTGCTTGCATTGGTACTAATAGTAAACACTGCCAGGAGACCCCCTCACATCATCCCTTTAAGACCTGACTGCTAAAAATATAAAAGTAGATTTGTATTATTTAGTCTACTACCAAAATAGACAGCCAAAGGTTTCCTGAGTCTCATAAGCTTTCCTTTCAGTCCTTTTACAAGCTGCACCAGCGCTACAATCATGACAGAGTTTTGGCTGATCTCTGCTCCTGGGGAGAAGACGTGCCAGCAAACATGGGACAAAATGATGGCAGCCACTACACGCCCCAACGTCCTGTCTATGAACCACAAGTTCAGCATCCCAGACCTGAAGGTAAGCAGTCTCTAGATCATATAATTATTTGTGCATAGGCAAAACTGCTACCTATATGACGACATTTCACTCAGCTAGCGTCCACAGATCTCTTGCATCTATTGCAGCAATGCCGAAAAAGTTGCCAGTCTTACCACATGCTTTCACTATTAATCATAAGTCAAAGTCAACTGTGTGCAAAGAAAGGACCTTTTAACAGATGTGTATCTTGCATGTAAAATTTTTGGTGACCTTAAATATTGACAGTTTTGAACATCAGCATGACTGTGCAGCCTGAACTTATGCATCCTCTATTAAGCATAAGACAACTCTTTTAGTAGAAAGTTTTTTTTTTTTAGTAACTTTAAATTTAGCTTTTCTAAACATAATAATATTGAACAGCTCACCTCATGCATCCACTGTCAAGAATAAGCCAACTGTGTACACGAAAAGCCGTTTTTGAGCAAATCTACAGCCTGCATGTTGAAGTATTGCCTTGTTGAAGTCTTCATCCAAAGAGCAGACACATTGGTCCTGCTTAGGTCCTCTCTGTGCTGGTGGCCAAGCTGACCTGGCTGACCTTGGTACGAGCCACACTCTAGGAACTGTTAGTGATGCATGAGTGGCTCTGGACAAAGAGGCGCCATCCTAAGCACGTTGGGGCCCCCCTGTATCTGGACTCAGTGTGGACTGAGAGAGAGAGAGCGCCCCGAGATGTTTAAACACAACCCGTCGACCCCTTTGTAAAAACACACCTCTGAAGTGAAGTCTTAATGTGCTGACGTTTGACTTTTGTCCTTTTTTTGTGTGTTCTAAACCAGGTGGGGACCCTAGACGTTCTGGTGGGATTGTCAGATGAGCTGGCAAAACTAGACTCTTTTGTCGAAGGGTATGCTATCTTTTCTACCACTGCTTACTGTATATTAAGTTAGTTATTTAATAGTCTTTTTGGTTATTTTTCATACTTGCAAAGCCCAAGTATCACACAATCCACGTCAGTCACCCGTCAACAACATCAAAAGTATTAACATTTTTAACTGCAGGAGACTTTTGTGGGTGGCAGTAGCTCAGTTCGCCCATTAACAAAAAAGTTGGTGGTTCGAACCCAGCTGCTGGCATTGCTTACTGTCATTGGTCAAGCCCCACCATACCCAGTATGAATGAGTGTGTGATTGGTGGTCGGAGAGCCACGTTTCTGTCAGTCTGCCCCAGGGCAGCTGTGGCTACAAAAATAGCTTACCGCCACTGAGTGTGGGGAGTGAATGAATTATGCAACTGTAAAGCATCAGAGAGTGTCCAAAGAAAATGCTATATAAGACTGAGGCATGTTTTTTTTTTTTTTGTCATGCAAAATGACAAAAGGAATCTCAAATGGGGGTACTTCACTGGGTCAAAAAATGTGTATCAAAATGTTTTAATTACAAAGTGATGTTTTTTCTACATTGTCAGGTGATGAAGACCCAGCACGGGTTGAAACGCGTTGAAATATCCCTCACACAATAAATTATTTTTAATAATGTCAGAGTGTCTCGGATCCCTCTTCTGTTCTTCACTGTGTATCAAAATTGTTGCAAATCAGGTGCTCTTCAAGGATGTAGAAAGAACAGATTCAAAACTGTAAAGCGTTGTAGCCCCTTACTTATTACAAACATTACCAGTACATTTAAGCCCTGAATGCAGCCAGTGTTGTAAGACATGAAACTGTTCTCATACCTGTTCACTGCCTCTGTGATGTAGTTGGCTTACCACTCCCTAATCCTTTGTAACAATGAGGAATTTCACAGCAGTCTGAGGTTGAGCTGAGCTTTCAGGCTAAACTTGGCAATTTACAGTTGGGTGACACACTGGCCACTCTTACTTTAGTCATATTTATTCCGGCTGACTTATGTGCCGCTTGTACGTAGAGCTGTAATTTATAGTCTTTAGGAAAAATTGACATCTGAAAGTAACACATAGACATTACCGCAGAACTCGGTCTGGCTTCCTTTGTAGACATCTTCAAGGCTGTGAGAAAGGCCAGATTTTCGCAGTTACACTTGTTTGACTCGCTTCTTTGTGCTTCTGGATGTGCTTTTTTTTTTATACAAACCCTTGTTTATAGCAATAAATCTCTATTGGTTTCACCAAACAAGACGTGTGTTTACAACAATTTAATGAATTAAAACCGAGACGTAAAACCAGGGGGACTGGGCCTTCTCTGTGGTCGCCCCAAACTGTGGAACGCTCTTGAATTATTTTGATGCTTAATAAAGCCTTACTTTATTAAGACCAGTCATATCATTAACAGTATATTCAACATTCTTATCACAAATCATATTTACTTTCAACACATTTTGCTCATTGCAGTCATGTGATGTAGCTCTATAGTCTGTACATAGCTCTGCTTCCATAGTCACTCCTCTCTCCTTTGAAGTGCTGGTTAAAATCTTTGAACTCTGAAAGTCTGCTGAGTTATAAATTGCCCTGTCAGAACATTAGTTCAGCAGCAAAATGTGAAGGCGTTTGATGTGTGCCAGTGTTTGTGTTTAATTTAGAGAACGAGGTCAAAGTGGTTGTGTGAATGTGTGGTTTACATTGGCTTCTGTGGATCCACTTTGTGTTGACGAACCACGTTTTGATGTCTGCTGGTTGTTCACAGTGTGGTGAAGAAGGTGGCCCAATACATGGCTGACGTGCTGGAGGACAGTCGAGACAAAATCCTGGAGAATCTGCTGGCCAATGGAGGTATAAATGTTGACGCATTATATAGCTCTCTAAAACATAAACCGGTTTCCAATATATAAAAGTTTAAACATTTAATTTTCTACTAAAATAATGCATTGCTTAACTGAATAGTAACACTGCAACCATTTTGTTTTTTCAGTTGATCTCGTCACCTACATTACAAGGTTTCAGTGGGACATGGCAAAATATCCCATTAAACAATCACTTAAAAACATCTCTGAAATCATCTCTAAGGTCAGTCTTCATGCCCCCCTAAGATTTTATGTTATGTACAGTGGCTTGCAAAAGTATTCATCCCCCTTAGCGTTTTTCCTTTGTTGTTGCCTTACAACCTGGAATTTAAATGGATCATTGGGAGGTTTGTGTCAGTCACTTTACATCATATGACAACAACTATGAAAATGCAAAATGTGTTTTTTTTGTGTGTGTGAAACCAACCAGAAATATGACAGAAAAACTGAAAACTTGCAAAAGTATTCATCCCCTTTTTAAAGTGGCCCCTAAATGAGACCCGGTGTTACTCACCCTCAGATGTCACAGAAATAGTTAGATAAGGTTGGCCTGACTGCAATTCAACTGTCATTATGCCACAAAACACCATTTAATTCATCATTGCAACATGTAAATACAGGGATCCACACCAAACCTGCCTAGATATGACCATCTCTCACAAACTGGGTAAGGAGTGCACTCATCAGAGAGGCAACATTAAGACCAAAGGTGACTCTGAAAAAGCTGCAAAGCTGCAGAGCTCCACAGCAGAGACTGTTGTATCTGTCCACAGGACCACTCTGTTTGTAGATGAAGAATGAGCACATATCCTACTAATTTTATGAACCAAGCTCATAAACACTTATCCAAGACTTGAAGCTGAAAGTCCTTCAGAAGGTGGCTCTACAGAGGACTAACTTGAGGGGATGAATACTTACTGCATGCGCAAGTTTTCTGTAATATTTCTTATTTGCTTCACAATAAAAAAATATTTTGCGTCTTCATAGTACTTGTCATGTAAAGTGACTGACACAAACCTGCCAATGATCCATTTAAATTCCTAGTTGTAAGGCAACAATAAATGAAAAATTGTAAGGGGGATGAATACTTTTGCAAGCCACTGTATATATTTATGTACATCTCTAATGCCGCTATTACTATCATCTTTGTAGCAAGTTACTCAGATTGACAATGACTTGAAGACCAGAGCCTCAGCATACAACAACCTGAAGGGAAACCTGCAAAACCTGGAGAGAAAGAATGCGTAAGTAGTAGTGTGTTGTCATTATTTAGCTTTCATAAAGTCAAAAAAGTGTTTTTGTCACCTTCACTACACTGAAATGCTGTTTCTCCGTGACTCCAGAGTTATAAGACAAAATATGAAGAGGTTGAGACACCTTACTCATTTTAGAGCATAAAACAGCTATGTCTGGCAGCTATACCAGTGAAAAAGCAGTGATTATGATTTTGCGTAAACAAAAGTTGAAATTAAATCAGTAAATACATATCATATGCTTACGTGAGTGTGTTTCTCCTTCAGCTGGGCTCAGTTTGTCTGGTCATGAAAATTGCTGTTCATTAAAATTTATCTAACGTACTGTATTATTCTGCTTCATGTATGATTTTACATTGCTCCTCTTCTCCACCAGAGGGAGCCTGCTCACCAGGAGTCTGGCCGACATTGTGAAGAAGGATGATTTTGTACTTGATTCAGAGTATCTCATCACTCTGCTGGTGGTTGTACCAAAGTAAGTTTTGGGGGGGTTCACTGTTGAATAGAAAATAAAGTAGATATAGCAATTATTTTTACATCTGTCCTTATGTTGTCTTCAGGACGGCATACCCTGAGTGGCAGAAAGCATATGAAACACTTGCTGAGATGGTAGTGCCTCGATCCTCAAAGTAAGTAAATCAATATCAATTATGGGAAGGTCATATACTGTTTAATTTCTCTCTTTATTTGCCAGACTTGTTTTCTAAATAATAATGTGTTTCTTTTTACAGTCTGTTATTTGAAGACTATGACAGTGGGTTGTTCAGTGTGACTCTGTTTAGAAAAGCCATAGATGACTTCAAGCACAAAGCCAGAGAGAACAAGTAAGACTTTCATAAATAGGTTGTATAAATAGGCAAGCCTACACTGTATGAGTCAATAAAGATGTGTCATGTCTGCAAATATGCTTAAAAGACCTAACAAAATGGTATAAGTGGTAATGACGAACAACATCTGACCGTGTTTGTTGAGTGACTTAAAATAAAAAATGCTAAAATTATGTTCTTTTCAACTTAATTTTAGATTCACTGTCAGAGAGTTTCAGTACAACGAGGAGGAGATGAAGGCAGACAAAGAGGAGATGACGCGACTGTCCACAGATAAGAAGAAACAATTTGTAAGTCACTGTTAAGTTTAAATAATTTGTAACATTTAAACAAGGGCTAAGTTACTGTTTTCCCAGTACAACATCTCAGTGATTAAGCGATGCAGAAAGAAAACTAGTGAGCCTTCAGCATTAGTCATTAAATACATCTAAACAGCACTCATAATGAGTTTTTTTAGGCCTGGTTAGTGCATTAATCTTGTCCATCTCAACTGAAAAATGTGTCCCAAAGTTCACTATAGTAAAAAAAAATCTCCATTTTAAGTGTTAATGTGGTCTTAACATGAACAGCACCATGATTTAACACCAGATGTTAATTTTAATATTTAATTTGTACTTGAATACCTCTGGCTTTGCTCCTTGTCACTGGGTTTGTATAACAATAGTATCCTTCACATAGATTGATGACCCTTTTTTAAAAACTGTGTTCAAGATGTATTGTTAACACTTTATAATAACTACACTCTATATTGGTTAGTTAAAACATTAGTTTAATGTTAAAAAAAATCTATAAACATTAGTGTCACTACTGTATATTTATTAATGCTTTATTACTGCTTTATACTGGTGAGTTATTCTAGTGTCACCAACGCATTTTTAGACTTCTTAAACCTTGCTTTTGCTCTCTACAGGGTCCACTTGTGCGATGGCTCAAAGTAAACTTCAGTGAGGCGTTTATTGCGTGGATCCACATCAAAGCACTAAGGGTCTTTGTGGAGTCTGTTCTCAGGTCATACAACACGTCATCTCTGCTCACTTCATGGTCAGATTAATTTTTTTTTAATGTAGTTAATGTGTTATTTTCCCCGCAGGTATGGGCTGCCGGTGAACTTCCAGGCCATGCTCCTTCAGCCAAACAAAAAAAACCTGAAGAAACTGAGGGAGGTGCTCAATGATCTGTACAAACATCTGGACAGCAGTGCAGCAGCTATTATTGATGTGAGTGATTCTGAAATTGAATATATTACATTGCATTCTTCACTGTTTGAACATAGACTGTAGCCTATGTATTCATGAAAAGACTGAACTGGTCATCTCTGCATAGTTCTTGTTTCATTTTGCTAAAGCTTTAGTGGTGCGCCCTCTTCTGTTTAAAGCAGTCAATTGCAATTACATTTACAACACGTAATCTACTTTGTGAAAACTCTAAAAAAGGTAATTTCCAGCAGCAGTTTTGAAGCAGACCATTTAAAACTTCCACTGTCAGAGCAGACTTACAATTATAAATAATTATGAACCATGTGTATAAGTGAAACCAAACAAGGAAAATTAGGCAATATTTTAGAATAACTCACAACTATTAAACAGTAATGAACCATTAATAAATATAACAATAATTTAATAAATAGACAGTTTATATATAGTTTTTACATTTTTTAATTTATGTATTTGACAGAGACAATGCAAGCAATCAAAGTAACAGTACAAAGCCTGCAACTAATTTTCAACTCCTGTCCCTGGATATAGATCCTGAAATACCACCCATTTTTGTAA
Organism: Bostrychus sinensis; assembly: GCA_020698575.1. Taxonomy (NCBI): domain Eukaryota; kingdom Metazoa; phylum Chordata; class Actinopteri; order Gobiiformes; family Eleotridae; genus Bostrychus; species Bostrychus sinensis. The sequence goes on from CM036247.1 coordinate 13,184,554, forward strand.
TTTTGCATTGATTCACACAAGCTTATTACTAAAGAAGTGAACATTTTTATAACTCAATGGATGCACATTCAGTTAATTTTTTTTTAGATCGATTAGTTGGTGGACTTAAGAAATGCTTATCAATTACATCATCTATTGTTTGACATCATCTATCATTACTTTTTATAAAAACAGCTTTTTATTAAATGCAAAGTCATGAACCATAATAAAAAAGTTGCTGTTTTTAAAACTAACTCTCCATTGGTACTGTACCTTTACTCTACTGTACAGCATAACAGTTAATTGTTAGTATTTCTTTGATTATCAATTGATAATGGCCATAATGCCAATTAATCGATTAACCACAAACACCCCTAGTTTTTAGTAATGCTTTGAAAATAATAAATTAACTGTTTTATAAAGATATTTTTTTTATTCTGCTAAATCACTTTTTTGAGCTTTTAACCATGTTATAATGCCATTTGCACCTCAAAAACATACCTGGAGAAGTATTGTGTTTCATTCATGCATGTTTGAGTAATCCTGTTTGCTGAGCCCATGCCCTAATGAAGATCTGAAAACGCTCACTCTCACTGCTCTTTGAGTCACATGAAACCAGGAAGTGCTCCAGTTCGTTTCTAAAGCCCATACATCGTCACCAGACACATTCTGATAATTTGAGAGCCTAAATTGCCTTCAGTACAAAGCAGTCAACTCATTTATCTATGTGTTAGCGTCATGTTGCTAATAGCTGTGCTAATTTACCCATTTTATGCACTGCCCATTCCCCCCTTAACACGCTTTAATTTGTTTTTCTTCTAGTCTGCAATGGACATCCCAGGACTGAACCTGAGCCAGCAGGAGTATTATCCATACGTCTACTACAAGATCGACTGCAACCTACTTGACTTCAAACCCTAATCCCCCTGAAACCCACAGCTCTTCCACTGATTCTTAATTTATGTTTTGTTTGTTTTTTGGTACAAACCTTTTCCTATCCCTCCTCCTCATGTTGTCTATTGCGCTCACTCTCACCGCTGTCCCATCGAGCTGCTTAAGTGACACTGCTGCATGCCCTTTCCTTGTGGTCATAATGCAGGCTTGTACATATAAGGGACAAAAGGATTTTAAATATTGTTTTTGTTTACAAATCAAATCATTTTTTCTGACGTGAAGTGAAATGTCAGCCATCATTCCATATGTGTTAGTGAGTGTAGCTGTACCACTTGTGTATCACCGGGTTTACAAACGCAGAAACACTGTAACCGTCATGAACAGCTGTGGTATTTGTGAGTTTGTGAGTACATTGTATAGCAAAGTTGTTTTATGAGTGCGTGTGTCGTCTTATGTTGTGTATATTTGCTGTCAGAAGAGCTCTATATAGATGTATTGTGTCAGAATAAAAATTATTGGTGGAAAGGTGATCATGGTGGAGTAATAAAAAGTACTTTGCATGTGTCTTGGACTTGCAGTTTACACCAACCAATAACATCTGCTAATTATTTTCCATATATAGACAGGAATAAAATACTGTAGCTAAGGCCTTTATAGATGCTGAGAGAAAGTTATAGAAAGTTGATAACTAATTAGTGTGTGCATTATTTTAGGATTTTTAAGATGAGGTTTTTTTTTCTCTCTATAGTAATGAGCATTTACGCTGATATTTGTTTCTTGACATTAAGCTAAATGAAAGTCAGAGTCTCTTCATGAAACGATACATATTTATGTCAATGTAAATAATAAAGGCTGTAGACTATTACCTGTGAGACATAAGAGAACAAAAACAAATCCCCTGGAGTCTAAACGGCACATACAAGAATTTGTTTTGCTCTTAAACAATGTGGCTAAAAAGCTACAAGATAGATTAAAACTACATGTTATCATTAATGTACATTACATATCACTCTTTGTATTTGCATCTTAGAAAAGAAGACTGAAGGTCCATAGATCCAGACGGTTGTTCAGTTTCTCTGTTCCTACAGGTGCCCAGAGAGGACAAACTATGAGAAACATATTTATGTTTCCTCTCGAATACACAAAATCACATCAAGGCTTTGTACATGCATCTAAATGCCTTAAAAACCCACCATCAAATTTCATAAAAGCATTAGTGACTTATTTCTCTAAGACTACGTTCACACTGCAGGTCTTATTGCTCAATTATGATTTTTTTCTTCAAATCTAATTTTTTTTTTTTTTTTTTTTTTCTGTTCACATTACATTTTAAGTGCGGCCTCCATGAGTCTTGGGTCTGAACCGTTTCTAGCCCTAAAAAACATCCGAAAGTGACCCGCATGCACAAAAAAGACCTGATGGAACATGGAGTGGTGGAACTGTGACCTGAGAGGCTTCACTGACACAGAGTTTATCCACAACTTCAGGATATTGTGGAAGATGTTTGAATACATCCATCAATGACACTCCTCAGTCCTAATTTCTAAAAATTTCTCATCTTATTTTTTTTTTCGCATTTCTCCTCAGTACAGTTATGATATGACCTCTCAAGTTTAGCTTCAGCAGAATTGTCACCTTAAATATTAATTAGGTTTTAAACCTCTTTTTTTTTCATTGACTAGCTTCATCAGCGTTGTCTGCCAGGCTCGTTATCATTTGATCTGGCCAGTTCCCACCTCTCCCAGTGCAGAATTGGGCTGTCTTTTGGATTTCAATGACATAAAAGTCAGATTAAATGTGACTTGGCCGTTCAGACTGCAGTCACATTGTAAAAAATCAGATACATATCAGATTTAGGAACATGTATGAAAGTGGCCTGGGTTTCATTTGAAAAAATCTGATTTGTGCTGTTCACACTGTCACAAAAACATCAGATAAAGGTCACATATGGGCAAAAAGTCAGATTTGGGCCACTCTTACCTGCAGTCTGAACATAGCCTTAATTACTTTACTTGGATCATTCATGTATTAGTTTCATCATTTGATAAAAGGAAAGACTCCAGCCACAAAAGATCACAAGTCTGTGTGCTCTTTGTGCTGGTCCCAAGACCTGACAAATGGAGAGGTTTGTGTCAGGAAGGGCATCTGGAGATGGCAAATCAATAGAGTGGTTCCAGAAGAGAAAAACTGAAAGGAAAGAAATAATTAAAGCAACACTGTATTTAGGCTTTAAATGAGCTAAACAGTGAACTTTTATTCAACTTCCCCCTGACATATACTTTCTGCATCCCAACCCATCAGACCCTAATTTTTGATTTTGTAACTTTGGTAGAAGGTAGTAGTAGTTTTAGATGCAGGATATTGCAGTAGTGGTAATAATAATAGCAGTAATACTAGTTGCAGTAGTAATAGAAGTAGTAGTAGTAGAGGTAGCAGTAGTTTTGGTTGGAAATTGTCATTTGAAACAACTTAAAGGAAAAAAGCTTGAATTTTGACTTAAGCTGTACTAACATTGTAACATAAATTGTTCATTTTAAGTGTGTTTTCTGTGAATGTGAGTCATTGTGGACATCATATGGTGCCGGGGCCTGGACAGGAAGAGAAAAGTGGGTGAGACAGTAATAATCTTTAGGAGAAAATGGAGAAAGAGCTCCTCAGTGCAGCCTTGTGATGACTCATGATCAGCTGCAGACCCAGTGGCTGTTTCGAGGAATTTAAACTCCACATAGCTTCAAGAAACATTTTCAGGAGGAGAGACACAGACAGACAGCAGCCTTTAAAACTTTGTACAACATACGTGCGTTACATAAGAGGACTATAACACACAATGAAGCTCTCTAACGTGCCTATGGGGTCAAGAGGGTTAAATCCTGATTTGATGGACTTGCATTTCTGATTTATGAAGCTTATAGCCTACATCTCACTGTTTAAGTGCATATATTGCATGCTACTATAATTTTTGCAAATATTTATCCTTATTCTGTTAAGAGAATTCCAAATAATCTTTCTTAAAATGTGAAACTGATCATTTTCTGTAAACTTTTCCATAACACACTGGAGGTTTATACTTGCAGTCCTCAACGTGTATACTTACTTTTTGCAATAGACCACTTTATGTCACCCTGGCCTTGACCTATTAAAAATATTTAAGCTTAATAATACATATAGGGTATTATATATGACAAGAGTTGTGATTAATTTGTGTGTGGACAGATTAATCATATATCTATATATTATAAACATTTAGAGTAGTGTTCACAGTGAGACCGTTATGGTGCAAAAATACATTACACATATACATTAAGATATTTGTTTAATATGGCTCTCAAGTGAATTCATGCATTTTACTATTGGTTTTATTAGTGTGGATGCAGGGTTATTGCTTTAACTTTTATTATATTGTATTGTAGCCTACTTTAAACAGTATTTTTAAAAGCAAATAATCTGTCTCTCTCCACTTTCTAAACCCCGTCTATAACCCAGTAAAACAAAAAAAAAATGATTTAAAGGCAACACAGTTTAATGGTTTAAATGTGCTATTATGTATATTAGGGTAAACAATGTGTACTGGTTTAAAACCAGATTAATGTCCTCAAACTAAAATTAAACAATTTACTTATTTATATCCATTTTTATTTTATTGTCAAATTATGGGGTATTATTTTTTAGTACAGGTTCTTTTTACATCGGTGTATTTCACATTGTCTTAAAATACCCCTTTCATATTTTAGATCTAACCCAGTGTTACTCAAACTGTGGTACAGGTTAAATTTAAGGTTAAGGTAGACTTTAATGTCCCCACAGGGAAATATGCCCTCTGAATTTGAGCCATCCTTCAATGCCACTGGGACAGTTTGTCCAGTTCAGTGCCCGGGGGCCCAGATCTGTGCCAGGATCCTGGTCAGGAGTATGTGGTTGGAGGATTAGCCTATTGTGCATGTTTTGACTCAGAGGTTGATGGGGGAAACTGAAGTACCCTGATGAAACCCACCCAGACACGGGGAGAACATGCAAACTCCAGACAGAAAGACGCCACATGGTCCAGGAATCAAAACCAGGACCTTCTTGCTGTGAGGTGAGAGTGCTAACCACTAAACCACCGAGCTGCCAAAAAAAAAAAGTTTTCAAGATTTTTTTAGAATTATGAACTATATGTTTGTTAAAATTAAGCTATTCAAACGTGTTTCAAACATTTGGGGCCCATTGTGAACCCCTGCTCTGGGGCCCCTCATCACCAAGTTACGCCACTGTGGTGTAAAATGTTTGAGAACCACTGACCTAACCTTAGAAGCTACACCTCTGAGTGTTTGTGATTTATTGTATTATACATCATGTCTCCTACCAATTGAACCTCTTAATTTAGTCAGTTTCACGCTCTGTTACTAAATGAAATAGAGCCAGGATAATCCTAACAACATTAACTCCGGAGGGATGCAGAGTGAGCGACGGACGAAGCGGGAGGGGGGTCATGTGACGAGGGAGACAAATGAGGCGCTGCTTCCAGAAACACACAACCACACACGGACACACACCCACACTGCTCTCAGTCTTAACACGCCTAAACGGGAACGATAGCCCACCACCAACACCACCAACACCACCGAGAGGCCGAAAAAGCATCCATGTGTCCGGGTTAGCTCTCGTCTAGCCTCGGCCTGTGGACCCGGAGTCTGGACCACGCACGGACGCAGCGCGCGGGGTCTTGATGGATGCTGCCACGGCGCTCAGTCCCACGGAGGACCTGTCTTTGGAGGAGATACTGAGGCTCTACAACCAGCCCATCAACGAGGAGCAGGCATGGGCGGTGTGCTTCCAGTGCTGCCGGACGCTGGCGAGGGGACAGCGAGCCTCCAGGAGGAGCTCCACCGGGGCTGGGGCATCCTCAGCCGCGGCCACGGGAAAGATCTCAGGACCCGGGGATGTTAGGATACAGAAAGACGGCTCTATACGCGTGGAGCACGAGACGTGTGAAGGTAATGATATGTGTTGCTGTAGCACTAGGGTGTGCCCAGTTTAGTTTGGCAATTAAAGCTGGGATTGGCGATTTTTTAGGTCTGGAAAACTGATTTATGCAATAATTTACAGTAAATATCTAGTGAAAAACATGATGCTTTCGAGCTAGCACTAAACTAGCGCATGCATGAAGTCTTTAACCGATCAGGTTAAGCAATATAAAGGTCCACTGTAGCCAATTTCACAATCCTAGATGAGACATTTCAACAGTATTTGCATTATGCCCATACTGTTTATCCAGGACTGCTATAATAATCTATTGAAAGAAGAAAAAGAAAATCATAGCTCTCTAAAATAACCTTTACATGGCGACATCATTGTTTTGCCATGGCTTTATGTTGCCACTAAGCCAATGATATACAAAGTACAAGCCTGCCAAGATGCTGTAATGTCCATATATCTAACTGGGTCTGCTATCTATTGCAACTTTAAAATCATTTTGAAATAATATAGGCATTATAGGCATTTGATTGTTTTGTCTTGCCTAAGCCAACAGAGTACAAGCCTGCACATGTACGTTGCTTACAAGCTTTTTGACAAGCTAGCCGATACATTTTAATCGACTTCAGACCAGGTGCTAAATTTGCATCTTCCAGAGCCACAGCCAAGGCTTTACTAGACTTGACCATAAACAAAGAGCTGTGTTCCTCCCACCAGGCCACCCCCACTCTGTCACTGCTGCTGCCTCACATACATAGCTCTGTCTAATTAGTGATTTTAAAACCACTATTTTTCAATATTTCTCCACAACTGAAGGCACGTGCGTTGTTGGTCATGTGGTTTTTCATCTTTTATTCAGATCCTATTTGCCACTTCCTATGAGATCAGTGTGTTCATCTGTTTAATCCGGTTATCACAGCTTGAACGTGTGGGCCCTGGTCACATAATATTATTCATGCATGGAAGCTGTCTGTTAGGGATGGACCATTAATCAAAAATAACAAAAAATTAAGGTTGCACATGGGGCTTTGTGGTAAGATAATGCTATTTTATTTTCTATTACTTGACTTTTTACTTGATCCCCTGGGAAAAGAGAAGGTGCATGTGCAAGTCAAAACAAGTCAATAGCTACTTAACTCTTTATTATGGATCTATAGTTTTTTTGATTGCTATACCATTACGCCGTTTGGCTTAAAGTAAATGGCTGCATTTAGATAATACTTAACTACTACTTTATATCAAGCACTTATTTACACATTAATTCATATTCCAGGGTACACAGACAATTTATTGGCTGATTTAGAACAATATGATTTAATACGATTCAACACCTTCACATCAGTCCAGTCAATACAGCAACTTTCTGACAAAACTCTTAAAAGTTTCTCTAGCATCGTGGCTGGGGTTGATTATGTCAGTTAACAGAGAGCAAAGAATAGTTGAATATAACATTTTATTTGATTAAAAAAACAAAAATTAAAAAGATGTATCTGGTTTTATTTTAACATGCAAATTTCTAATGTCGCGATTTCTGATATTGATTTTTTTTCCATGTGTACAATAAACACCTACCTAGAAAATTATACGATTTGATACAAGGTAATGCGTATCAACATAGTAGTATTGTAGGAATAAAAAATATATTGATGTAGTAACTATCTTTACACCCATAACTAGTAGTGTTTGTAATATATCCTTAAGTAAACTTTACATTGAATAATTTTTTACTCTTATTGTTATTCTTGAGTAATATTATTTTGAAGTAACAGTACTTTTACTTCAGTACAGATATTGAGTACGTCTTCCACCTCTGGTTATTATGTCGTGAGCCACTGTTGCTGTTGTTTAAAATTTATGTGGGAGTGTAAGTAGACAAATGCTCCAATGTTGATCTTCATTTAGTACTGTGTTGCTAGTTATTGCCTATCTGACATAGTACCCTCTGTTCATTACAACCATAATTAACGATAAGCCATTAAAAAGTGAAAAGTCAGAGCCTGAAGCTATGAGACTCTTAAGTTACAAGTGGGAAAGTGAAGCAGACAAGCTCAGTGAGAAATGTCACTAATAACTTTGTGTGATTTTAAAACTATGATCTGTGGGTCCACGTAGACCTTTTATAGGGACTTGATTGTACTTTATGGTAATAAGGCTCGACTAGTTACAGGGGAGCTATCTTGAATCCGTAATACTGAATTATCCAAGTGCACTATTATATACAAGAAGCTAGGCGCACTGGGAATGCGCAGACCTCCTCCAAGACACCTCATTTGGACCTCATTTTGGACATCAATTGCGTAGAAACGGGTGCAGATTCTTGCTTAAAAACATGCATACGCTGCTAGGCTGCTATCAGTAATGAATCCACTAAAAATACCTGGATCCAGACAGAGATCTAGATCCACATCAAAACAAATTTGTTCCTTGATTAACCCCTTATTCACTCATTCCTGGATCCACACCAAAAAGGAATAATTTCTTTCTTGACCCAGTACTGACCTTTCTGGAAAATTTAAACCTCACCATTACTTTTTGAGTTATCTTGCAGACTTTAACACAGTAGCGTGTCTAGACAATAACATGCATTTAATAAACGGTACATTACATTACACTGTTAAGCTAAAGCTCTCGGTTCCAGTCATCACATTTGCAGCTTATAGACATCTATACACGCCTCCATCCATCTTCCTCTCTCTGTAATGGACTACCTAAGGGCCTCAGAGACATGCATTTATCTCTTCAACAACATGCAGCCTCAAGAGCTGCAGACCCTAGTGTTCAAATCCAATAAACACACCAAATGTTTTGTCTAATTGACTTTTAAAATCACACTGGAGGAGCACAGCTGTGATGATGACGCTGTTGTGGCCTGTAGCTTTATAGTCTATAGCTTGACTTGAATGAATGGGCTATTTTTAGTAGCATGGACGCTACCATTTGAGGAAGAAAAGGGGTGATTTTTTTTCCAGCAACGTCACTGATGAATGTTGCAATGGACAGTATGTAAATAACAGGATAACACAGGCTTATACGGTATATACGGTATATGTTAGGGTTAGTACTGGTTCTCAAACTGTGGCACAGATGCCATTGGTCATATACTGAATCATTAGTATGGCAGAAGTTGTATTTGTTTATTGTAGTAAATTTGTTTTTAGGGACGGCTCATGTTAGATGTTTTGGAAGATAAAGTCAGAGTGAAATGGTTTGGACATGTACAGAGGAGCGATAGTGAATATATGAGTAAAAGGATGCTGAGGTTAGAGCTGACACAGACAGGAAGGAAGACCAAAGAGATTTATGGATGTTGTGACAAACAACATGAATTTTGTTGGTGTGAGAGAAGAGAATGCACAGGATTGGGTTAGACAGAGACAGATAAGGCATAAGAAGAATTTTACTGTATATTTTTAAACCACAGAGTTGTCCTTGTCCAGTAACTAAACCTTTGGTAGAGCAACTCCCATTCACACAAGCAAGACACTGATATACAGTATATGATGTCCTGCAGCTCTGTTGTGTGGGTGTGAAGGCTACTATACTATTTCTATTCATAATATTTCTAGTTTACAATATAAAAAAAGGGATTTCCAAAGTTACTGGCATAGGCTCCAGTATTTGTGATCCTTAACAGGACTAAGCAGAAGAAAAGAAATGAATGAAATACTGTAATTAAGTCCCAAAGACTTTCTGAAGTGGTACCTAACTTGGTGTAAAAAGTTTGGGAACCACTAGGTCAAAGTAATTGCTTGAGAAAGTCATCATTTTCTTTCACCGACATGGTTTGAACATATGCTTGTCTAACTGGTTATTATGTGCTGCTTTTAGCTCTGTCTCTCCTTTCCTGCCACCTACACTCACAGATAGACTCATTCACAAATTTATCATGTCTGTTGCAATGGCATATTTTTCTTTAGTGGTTTATCTGCCCAATATTATATTATATTATTATGCCCACACTATGTTTATGTCATACCTAGACAGTGACTAATCAATCTACTCTTCCCATTGGTTTAAGCATTGAGAAATACATTATTGCTATCTTGTCACTGGGTCATTCAAATTTGCTGATGCAAGTGCAGGTCATGCAGTGATGTCAAAGCCGCTCTCTCGTTGCACCGCTGCGTGTCTTACTACAAAAAGCCGTTTGTTAATCGGGTCATCTGTTCCTGTTGTAAAAAGCTGAGGCATCCTTAGACTTTGCCTGGAGATGTAGGTCTGCTCTTTTGTTGAAGTGAAGGCTTTCATCAGTCTTGTCGTCACAGGTCACATGTTTTTTAGATAATGTTGTGAGAGGTGTTTCTGGAAATGCCTAGTTTCATAATTTCTAAAAACAGCGCTAAGTATGGCGTATTAAGATTACTTTGGAGGAAAATAGAGCATTTAATTACTGTTCAGAAACATTATGTTATTAATAGGGATTGTTTGGTATTTGGTTAAGTGTTTTTATGACATAACATTCAATTTATATTTTGCCACAGCAAACCATCCTTGTATGTCATGATTTGCACAGTGGTTTGGCAAGTTTTACGCCCCAAATCCCCCTCCTGATGCAACCCTCTCCATTTTTTCCTGGCTTGGCACTGGCACAAAGAGAACACAGGCTTGTGACCCCTTGTTGCGGGATTGAAATGACATAACATAAAAAAATTGTAAATTTTGGTTCCCCTTGGAAGGTCCATAAGCTTTGAGACAGGAGGCAAAAACTCCACTCACGCTTTGTGCTGCTCCCAAGCCTGGATAAATGTAGAGGGTTGCATCAGAAAATGGCATCTGGTGTAGAAACCTATGCCCAATTACCAATGGAAATAAATGGCAACGTCTGAAAGGAAGGGAGCAACAGATCACCCATTACACTGCTCATTTAAATGTGTGTCTATTGAGAGTATATATTTTGGTTTAGATGCTAAAGTGCTTATAATTTTTACTGGTGATGGACCTAACACTGCACAGAAACTGTTTCTCCTGTCTGCTTGTCCAAACTGGTGGTGTTCTTACGATTAACGTCCTGTATGGAAAAGAATTACATCATGGATAAATATCTGAAAGAACCCTTTTTATAAAACACGTGCTATGGCAGATTTGATATGGCCTTCAGACTGTAGACCTAGAATATACTGTGTTTATGCAATGTGCTTAAAATCTTTGCCTAGACCCTTGTACTAATGGACTGAGATGAGAATTTCTGAAATCAGCTTAAATAAACACTGTTTTCCTGTTTCTTTGCAGGTAAATTCAGCCCTTGCACAACAGCGGAGGTGAGTAACTTTGTTTTTATTGTGTAGGTGTTTAGCCTCTGGTTTGTTTTTTTTTTTTTTTTTGGTATTAAAGGGGATTGCTGAAAATGAGACTAGACAGTTTTACATGCCAGGTTTTGTTATGATTCATCCATTGCCCCAGTTCACATAATAACCAAAAGGAAATCAATCTCTATGACAATGCTAAAGATTAATATAATTGCATATTTAGCTGAAACAACAACATATTTTTAGTGATGTCAAAATATAGCTAGTTACAGTAGTTGTAACACACATGACTTGAAGATTAATGGTTGCAGGATTAGCTCAGATGCAGTCTCTCTGTGGTTAAAGCTGTCGTAAGCCTTGGCTGTGTGGTGCTACTGTGGTTTGCCCTGCTGTGTTTCCCACAAATCTTTTAAAAGAAAACAAGGTGTCTATGATGTGTCAAATATGTCCTAATCCTAAAACATACCAGACAGAAGTTGGCTTTTCTCAACACCACTATTATTATATTTTTCCCTTTATGTAATCATAATATAAATATATTTTTTATCAAGCTTAATGTAATAGCTTGTAACTGAGAAGGCATAGTGTATTGGGACCGATGAATTATTATTATTATTTTAACTTGTAACCTACTCTCATAGCAGTAGTAAAATGTCATTATAGTGTAAACAAAGAAGGTTAACAACATAAAGATCGTAGTTGTTTATAGATTTAATTTCCTCCATATTGTTTAAAAGGGTCATAGCAGTAAAATTAAAGGTAAAAGTGTGCTATTTTGCAATTGATTAAATGATTTAACCATACTCAATAGAAGGATGTCTCATATGTATAGGCCCATGTCACTTTGATTTATGCATTTTTGTATCCAGACACAAGCATCCTACCTATTTCTGATATGCTTTTAATTAACATTTTATAATCTTTAATGACATGGACATGGAGCCCTATACGTTTCCCCCCTGGCCTTTTCCCAGCTCTCAGTGCAAGCTCTAGAGACCTCAGCTGGTTTCCCCCTGGTTATTAACTCTCTCAAAATGTCACACAGTACGGACGCTCATCTGACGACAGCACTAGAGACATAATTAAAGGGCTACATGGCATTGTCTCCTCCCTAGATGCACTGGTACCATCTGCTTCAGCTGTTGGCACCTCGAGTGAAAGTACGCATATTTGCTTCTTAATTAACTAACAGTATAATGTGATAGTTATCAGCAAGACCTTAATGCCATCTATACTATACACTTTATTAACAAGTTCCTATTGATTGTCCCATATTTATTGTCAACAATTAATTAGTAGTTGTCAATTACGGAAAAAGTGGCTAATTTAGTGCTATTTCATCTGTTTCTAGTAACGCAGAGATAAAACATACATTACAGAAAAGGAAAGCAAAATGAAATATTTAAGGGTGCTCCGATCGATCGGCCGCCGATCATGATCGGCTGATCATGGCTAAAAATAGAGTGATCGGTGATCGGTAAAATGGGCCGATCAGAAGGGCCGATCAAATTACAATACACACGCGAGGCTCTCACATTTACTGTCCTGCAACTCCGGTTTGATTAAACAGCAGTAGCGTTATTTTAGCAGTGTTTTTAAGTTAAGCCCTGGTTATAACTAACACAAACCTGCCCTGGAGGCGCTGCTTTGTGTCCCCGCTGTGTCCCCGCCTGCTTTAGGAGCGCACGGGACAGAACCGAGGCGCAGCAGGGCGTGTATTTGCAAACACCAACGTAACTAGAGCTACAGCTAACCCGCTAACAGTTACGTTAAAAGGATTAAGAAAGTTCAGAGTCTGCCTGTGTCTTGTTGCGCGGAGAAAACTGTGCGTTTTGTGGCTTAAACTGCACCAAATGGCTGCTAATGGAAAGAGAAAGTAAAAAGGCAGCCCATGTGTCCGTGTGTCTGAGAGGAGCACCTTTCATCGTTGTCTTCTCTGCTCTCTTTGCACGTTTTCTTCATTCAGACGTTGTCAAAACTGGCAGCAGGAGCTGTCTGCTCTTTAGTCCACTGTGTTTCAACCTGGTTTGGCTGCACGTTACGCGGACACAGGCGCTGCACCTGCGGACTCGCATTAAAGGAACCAATTAAGAACAGCTGATTTTTACATCAGCAGAGCATTCAAACAAAGCCACAGACACTGGGCACACATTAAAGACCAATAATGCAACAAAACCTCTTCTAAAACAAAAATAGGTAGAAATTTGTTGTTCTTTTATATTTACAAAGGCTACAGTATTTTTCAAATGGAACTAATAATAGCCTGCATACAATACATTACTACATTGAAGACCACGTGATCGGTATTGGCCATGATCGATATCTGCCGATCACAGCAGAGGCTGATCGGTGATCGGCCTCAAAAACCCTGATCGGAGCACCCTTAGAAATATTGTATGTATAATACTGGCAGGTCATACACAAGGTTTAAAGCAGAGTTAATTGTTGGCCGTGGTCTAATGCTAAACTTAATTTTGTTTTAGTATTTTGCTAATAGGGCCACAGGGGTCTCTAGCCTGGATAAATGAACAGAAAGGGCATCTGGCTTAAAAACCTGTGCAACACTGGGGGCAGATGATTTGCTGTGGTGACCCTGGAAGAGAAAGATTTAAATGATAGAGCTTATCAACCTTAAAGTGGAACTAACTCAGTATCTTTTCTTGTTTCTTTGCTGTTTTTGCCTCATTTTCCTCTGTGGGGCGCCCCCTATATTTGGCCCCCTATATGAATACTCAGAACTTCAATTGACTCCTGTGTGATCCCTCCCTCGGCTTTCCTTTCCTTTTTTCAACTGCGTATATTTATATTTGCGTAATGAGTTTTATCTGTCATTTGGCCGCTCTGCCATGACGAAAATCAAGAAATAAAGCCATTGCTAGCTTGTGGTTTTGTTAACCACGATGTGCCACTTTCTAAAACTGTACAGAGCTAGAATTTAAGGTAAGCTAGTACTTTGCAGGTTGGTTCAGCATAAAACAGCTATTTTTGCACGGGATGGATAAAAAATGTGCCGTTTACCTTTAAACAGATCATTCTTGTCTCCTCTTTTAGTTTGCTTTGGCCTTTATCTGCAGTAGTTTTGAGGCTTTTCTGTTGGCAGATTGCTGTTTAATAGAGCTGTGATAACAGATGGACAGTGAATTGCTCTTGCACATGCACACCCTTCACTGTAGACGCTGGGAATGTGAAACTTCATAGACAAATCCCTCCCTAAGCAGCTTTGCACCAGCACTGAGTTCCTTACAATGCATTGTGGCTGACAAAACTCCTCCTTTTTTTTTGATTCTTGGATTTTGCAGCATGAAGAAAAAATATTCAGTGTTGGAATTAGCCATAGCCCGGTGAACTGAGACACGTGTGGAGCTGGAGCTGACACATTATGTCCACATGGCTTTCAAAAAGAGCATGAACTATGGTAAATGATGCAGTCGGGAAAGTCAGATGATGCTGTTTTCTTCACAGCCAATGAGCTTGGTTCATCTGAGCACAGCATGCCTCTATATTTTCATTATTAACCATGAGGTATGTTAGGCTATAAAAGGCTATTATAATGTAAGGATGCATTATTTTGTCCTGGTAAAAGTGATTCTATAGTGATTGAATGTGAGTGTGAATGGTTGTCTGTCTGTGTATATCTCTGTGTCAGCCCTTTGACTCACTAACCATTGTCCAGGATGTACCCCATCTAAGGCCCAAAGTTGCTGGGATAGGCTCCACCCATGATCCCTATAGAGAAAAGGGAAGAAAAGTAAAATACTGGCAAAGTATTCGCACATTATTTAAACAGGCAGAAGTGTTCTCAGGAAAGCACAGACCACTTTGTAATGTTTTAGTATTTTGTGGTGGCCAATTGGTGTAATTTTAATCAAATAATAGCAGTAAAGGGGTCACAAGCCAATAATGTATTCTTTGTGCTGGTCCCAAGCCCTGATAAATAAGGAGCACATTGTGAGGCAGATGTTTTGCTATGAAGAAAAAGCCGAAAGAAAAGCAGTAAAGTATGCTGTTATTGAGGGGCGGAATGGGATTTTGCTACTGGGACAGATAAAAATTGGGTAGTGAACTTTTATGTTTTATTTATGTTTTTAGGACCAAACAGATCTCGACCCCCTGACTCCACGTCCCGTGATGCTGCAGACGACTGTGTGGATTAGGCTTTTATTACATTCCTCTCAGTCAAAGTTTAACTAGGCTCAGTTCACTGCTCCTATAACATACAAGCTTTGTAGTCTGAGAAAGGATTAATCCCAATGTGACATTTTAGTGTTTAATGTAAGCAACTGTCCAGTCAGGAGTGAAGCTGGGAAGCACACACAGTAAGCTTACAATTTGACATTTTCTTACCACATGATGTCACAAAAGACAAGTTTTGTACCCTGTTTATAGCCCATAGTTGCTGACATTAGCCAACTGTGACAAACACAATTTTTTGCAGTATTTTTGTTTGTTGTCAACAAACAGTTTCCAGTGTAATTGCCCCCCATTAAAAGTGATATCGTGCCCCACATAGACACTGTGGGGGCTTGTATTTGCAGTTGTAAGTCATGCCAAGTTTTGATACAGGCTAAAAAGGTCTCTTTAGCACATGTCAGTGTTTTATGACGCACAATTTCATTACACTTTCTATTTTAACATGACATCTCATCTTTTCTCCACGCCTCTGGAGCTTGATGACAGCTAGATAGACAGATGTAGTCTGAACTAGGAAGTCGAGACTCCTCAGACATTTCCTTCAGCTTTTTTGGGAGAAAGAGTCTGCACTTTCATTATACTCTACATGTGAAGTGCTGCAGCTCCATTCTCAAACATATGACATTCAGAGGTCAGGGCAGGAAAGTGGTTCATAAGAAACAGAGAGAGATGTGTTTCTGCCTCAGAGGAAATAATCCAGTCTTCTGTTTGTGTCACGGTGCATCGACTCACAATACAAGGCCTGTGAGTCAATAGGGCAGAACGAAGATGATTCCTTTTTCCAGTCACTTATTGATTAACCACAACATGGAGTGCAGTACTTTTACTCATAGATTTTACATGTGTTTTGCTTTGGTCAGATCATTTGGCCTGAAAGAAAAATACATTTGCGTACCTCAGCTTAGTAGAGTGGTCCCAGTTTTATCCCAGATTATTTCATTGTGACATTGATTTTACAGAAGCCATTTGGATTATTAAGAAAAATTTGAGAATCACTTGTGTAAAACATTGTGTATAACCATGGCCATACATACCATAGAGGTCACAGTAGTGTGGACCTCAGTACTTTTCTAATATGTCTACTGTGTAAGTAAGGATAAAATCTGGGGCAGTGTGTAATCCACAACAGCACTTTGGGCATGAAAAAAACATGCAATATTAGCACTTTAATTTGATCTTTTATTATGATAAGATCTTGTCAATGAATTACACACATGGTATTGAAAGTGTTGGTTTACCTGTGAATATCTATGTTTGAATGTGCTCTGTATGTTTGTTTGCTTGTTGTTTGTCCTTGTCCTTAAATTGAATTAACCTGCCGAGGGACTAGAGATGGAAATAACCCATACAGTCTCACATATTTACATGCCAAATGTTCATTAATATGTATTGTCCCTTTATAAATAAATTAAATAAGAAATAGGAAACTAAACATGGACCAAAGCAGGTTTAAAATTGGACTAAACAAGGACTAAACCAAGTCTAAACCAGGACTAAATTTGGCCTTCACGATGGACCTAAGTATTTCTAAAATTCTGTGTACAGCCCTGTGTATAACTAGTACTTACTTATGAAATGCAGGCTTCTGGGGTCGCCACAGCAAGTGCAGTGGCTTTCATATTAATTTGGCATAAGTTTTACACCAAATAAGCGTCTACTCTTCCCATTTATCCAGGCTTGGGACCTGCATAAAGAGTACACTGGCTTGTTACCCCATGTGGCTGGATAGGATCAGATACTTTACACTTGTAGCTCTGCTTCACAGCTGGACAGCCCTGATTTTATCTCGCCTGTGTGATGTTTTTTTGTAGCAATTAATTAAAGGCACATTTGCATTTTAAGTCTATGTTCAATTATCAGTCGACATGTAAAGAGTGCTGATAATAGTTTTTCTAAGAGTTTAGTGAAGCAAGGCTTAGAGAGTATTAGTCTCCTGTGACTCACAAAACACAGATCATTGCAGTTAAGAAACAAAATGGCTCCCAGACTTACACCGCTTCAGCTTTTATGGTTTAAATAATGTTGATAAGAGCTTTTGTGAAGATATAATTTACAAAGGAACAATGCAAAGCTCTGTATTATTTTACATTGTCTTATATCTTTGCCCTGTGAACAAATTAAAATCCTTTATCTCTCCTCAGTTTGTGCTGATCTCAGTACTGTGCTGATCTCACTTGCTGCTGCTTTACTACTTGGTGATTTAATGGGATTGGCCCTCGTCTCCCTCTGTGTGAATCACATAAAGCTGTGTTAATTGAAGCCTTGTCTCTCTACTTTGACGTGTTCATGTGCTGTGATTTCTCTTCTATTTTCTATCTCTCGTTGTAATGTGAATTACTGAGTGGCAAAGGAGACACATTTTCATCTTATCTTAGTTATTTCCTTTTCATCTTACCCATAATTTGTATAGTGACAGAATAAACAGACAGGGTACAAGGAGTGAAAAAAGAGGCTATATTCACTGTAACAATGACGATGACCCAGCCTAAAATTTGCTACTAGTTTGATCAAAAAAGTATTAACACTTAGTCATCTCTTCAGTGTGTTTGTGTGTATGTGTGTGTGGTCTTCAGGTGAAATTTCTCCTTTTGAGTTACCTGATCCCACGTTTTCAGTGCCCTGTTTCTACTTTACCTTAACCCATGCATTAAAACTGTTCACAGTAGCTGACACCAGACACCATGCCACTGTTCTCTATTATAGCTTTATTATAAAAAGTAGACGTGTTGCATTTCCTCACATACGCAAGGTTTTGACTTTATATTGTTTGTTGTGGCCTTTTTTCTCTTCTTCTTTTACAGTTTATGAAATCTAACCTTCTGTACATAGTGACCTAGAGAGTTTGAGATTTTGTGGAGACCTCTTTGTGTCACCTGTTAAAAGTCACACAGCAGAAGTGGTTTTAATCCAGTTATGTTTGCTCTTTGTCACTCCCCATTAATGTCCACTAGCTTTTTGTGAAAGACAAAGCATAGTGGAGACAGCCTTTGAAAAATACAAGAACTCACATCAAGCTTTCAGTTGTTTTAAGTCGTTTCAGACATAAAACGTTCACTAAATTGATTTTATCCTTTTTAACAATGTACTGTGTTTTCTGTCGTGTTTTTTATGCCTTTATTTATTTTTGTAAGTACTGTAATAACTTAAATACCATAATTGTTTTATGTGTATCTGTGTAGTAAACAGAGAAAACCATTATTCCCCCTATATTATGTTTTTGTAGGCTTTTTGAAATATTTTTGGACACCTCTGCATTAATATTTCACTTTGTATAACTTAAAATAATGTATATGAAAAATGCCTTCTTATGCAGAGCTTTGACTTTGTAAAGAACGCTTGGATGTCTGCTGCTTCCTGCTGGCAACAATGGGGAATAGACAAAGCATAGGGGACCTTTAAAGTCTCTAAATGCATAAAAAAGCATTCTAAGGTGGGTAGCAGTAGTAGCAGTAGCAGTAGTAGTAGTAGTAGTAGATGTGTAGTAGTAGTTCTTGGTGCTAAAAACATTGAAAAGTAATTTGTACTTTGAATTGTACGTTCAATACTTGTTACTTCCACTTAACTTTGTGTATCTTTACTTCTACAAAAGTATTATTATTTTGGAGTACCTTTACTTAAGTAGAGATTTCGAGTTCTTCTGCCTCAGCTATAGAGGAAATAAATAATGCAGTAACACAGTTTGTAAAGGTCTTAGTCTCGTCCCTTGATGGGCTGCAGCCTCTGTGTGGATGTAACGCTGACTTCAAACTGTTTTCATGCTGTGTTTGCCTGTTTGTGATGATGACCCATGCTACATTTCACAGCTCAGTCAAACTTCTTCACTCTCCTCCTCCTGTCTGTTTAGTCTTTCTGCTCCAGCGCTCTCAGGCCTGGGAACCTTTCGACTGGCTGGGTTTGGTGAAGGCTACTGGGGCGAGGGCTGCACATTATATTACAAATTTATTGTTTTAGAGCGTTATTAGCAAACACAAAATGAGTCATGCAAGAAACTAAATATATCACAATAATGTTATGGTCCTCCATCTGGCAGAAAATAAAATGTGTTCTGGCCAAATAGAAACTTAAATGATCATAATTTAGCACTAATCCAGTCCTGAATTTAGACCTGGTTTAGTCTTTAGTAAGTTGTTTGTTGAAAAAAGGCTTTATTAAGAAGAGTATGCAACATAGTTATATTTTTTTATTATCATGCATTTCAAATGAGGCCACACTTGATGCCTATAATTTAGACCTACATCATAAATCACAGCAGGCTAAGACTTTTTTTATGCATTTTTCTAGTGAGTTGATGTTGTCATGGTGAAAGCATGGCGCATGATCACATTTTCAATACTTATGACTTAATTGATTGAGACTGCATTGAGAGGAAATGCTGTAACTCAAACTAATCTGAGGCGGAAACTGTTATTGATTGATGCACTGTTTATCATAGTGTCTTCCTGCAGTTTATGTGTGACTGTGGCCTGTAAATGAATGTAGTGTAGAGCAGGGGTTCTCAACTGGTGGGTCAGGACCTAAAAGAGGAGTGTAGATCAACCAGTAGCTCCCAACCAAGTTCCAAGTAGCTCCCCACAGGCTTTATGGAGCAATGGGATGATAGGAGAGTTGGATAGATTAGTTTGGGGAATCCCCCTGGGGCTTAGACACTGGTGGTGAAGAGGAGGAGAGGGAAAGGCTGAGGAGGCTGATGGTTGTGCTGATGCGGTGGAGTTGAGTCATTTCATGTCTTGAATATTGAAAACACTATAAAGCCAGTTCTGTAAAATGCAATATCGTTGAAAAATTACAGTGGCTGGTGACTAACAGTGCATTGCTTATGTGGAGTTACTGAGATACAAATGTGGGCTTGTGGTTGTCTATTCTATGTAAACATATTTTCTCACACTGTACCTAAGCTACTTCTGCTTTTGTTTGGACAAAATGCACATATCTACATGCACAACATATACTCAAAATTTGGTGTGACATCTGTTTAAATTGGTTGATAAGAAATAAAAAACCCATACCCTTATCTCATTAAACTATTAGCCACCATGCCAGCACTATACTGAAGGGTGATAGCCTGTGGAAATAGCTTATCCCATGGGAGGTTTAAGCATTTTGGGGGTCTGCATGTTTCTGTGGCATCATACATCACTGAGGTCCAAGACAAAGAGGTCCCATGCAGCAGCCCTATCCCCCTGTGGGAACCCCAGCTCATACCCCGAGTAATCGTATCGTGGGGGAGGACATATCTCTTTATGGGACCCTTCCTCCACTCCTCTCTCTCCAAGTGCGCATCGATTCTTCCTTGAGCTTAAATGTGTACCCTTTGACACTCCTTTGACAATTTTTCTCTTGATGGTTCACCTCTGCCATCCTGCCTTTGACACATGGGACATTACGCAGCTGTGAATGCCTCATTTATTGCGTTGGTTACCCATTTCCTCACACCTTTCAATTCTTTACTGTCTGCCTCCTTCATTATCCCAGCCAGTCATGCTCACAGATTCAATTCATTTGTTTATATTCGCTGTCACACACCCACTCAGGCTTATTTTAGAGCTCAAGGCTGCAAAATTATTCCCTATGGGACTTCCTGCTCTTGTCCTTTGTCTTGGCTTTAGCAGTGCTGTTCGAATATACTGGTTTTAGGGCATGTTTTGTACCAGTTAAAATCAAATTCAGATTATTTAAGTACAGCATGTAACAAAAAAGGGAACACAGGCTACACACCTTTCACTCCTATTAAAGATTTTGAAGAAATTGCTTGCTTTGGGACTTGTGTCCTTCTTTCTGCTTTTATAATTATTAGTTTCCTAAATTTAGTACAAAGCAATACACTCTGTCTGGCTTGGGATGGCTTCTTTTTGTGCCCTTTTTCCATGTCTCACTTAACTCGATATCCTGGACAAGGTTTTACCCCATAATTTATAAAGAAAAAGAAATAAACTGATATGAGCTAAAACCATGTACTCGACATGCATATTCAAGGGTTTATTATTCACACATCACGAGTATAGGCAATAATAATCAATGACATGATTAAATTATGTATTGTCTGCATGTTGTGGTTCTAAATTTCTAACAATGAATACATTTGAATGTCATTAGTTGTCTGACAGTGACTGTAATTGACAATTGTCCAGGCCTTCAGGGACTACATGTTCAAAGTGGCCAGGATAGGCCCCAAATCTAACTCATAAAGCATAAAAATCAATTCAATTTAACATTACTGTTACTAGTTATTTTTTTTGTACTATTTATGTTTGTGGTGTAATGGCATTTATTATGTACTTACATAACATACAATCTAAGAAACAACCGTAAAAAATAAATACAAGTAAAACGAATAAATAAATGCACAATTAACTTTATTTGTAGATCACTTTTCAAAAACACAGTCACAAAGTGCTTTACAGATCTTAGAAACATACAAGCCAAAATGCATAATAACATTAAAAACCAAGATGACTAGATACAATTATAAATAAAGTCAATATAGAAACAATAAACATGAGAAAAATGGAATCTGTGAACTATATATTTAAGATTTTGGTTGGGGAATATGAGGTTTCTTTTGCATTCGGGTGAAGCTTTAATCTCCTCTCAGGGACCACCACCGGTCAAAAGCCTGAAATTGCTGTGTGTTTGTTTGGGTCTGAAAGGTGAAGGGGCTCTGTCTCATTAAAGGTTGTGTCATGGAGTCAGCGTACTGTGGCTGCTCTGTTCAGGAACAGCAAATAAAAGAGGGTCATGTGTAATAAAGACACACATCCTTTTTGTGTCTAATTCCTTACAAATGAACAGGGAGCATTGTTTAAAATAGGGCTGATCATCTTCACCTCAAGCCATCAATATGTTCCATGAAATAATGTATATCTCTGTGAGTTTGGAGCATCTGACGGCATCTGAAAGTACAATTTCACTTTTCACTTAAGCCCTGCTGGGACTTGTTATTGAAAAAGCTCATTGGAAATAGGTCAGAAAATAGTTCAATTTATTTATGACTTATGTAGCTGTGTGCTGTATCAATTGTACGCCTTAAAAAAAAATTACATAGTGGACCAAAACTTTATAGTTTATACTTTATACTTTATATACTTGCAGACACTTAATAAGATGCCGCTCACCAAGAAGGTTGTGGGTTCAATCCTTGGCCCTGGCCAACACACAGTATCGCTGAATGAAGCCTGCATGTGTTAGGTGAATGGATGACTCTACATTGCCCCTCGTAAATGAATGCGAGAGTGAATGGTTGTCTGTGTGTGTCTCTGTGTCAGTCCTGTGACTAACTGGCCACTGTCCAGATTGTACCCCGCCTAAGGCCCATAGTTGCAAGGATAGGCTCCTGACAACCCAACCACAACCCCAAGTGTAAAAAGAGGAATGAATGACTCATTGCAGACACTAGATATTGCAATCTGTAAAATAACTTGTGTCCTGTTTTGTTTTGTAGGTCATCGAGTCCCTGGGGATCATGATCTACAAAGCGCTGGACTTCGGTCTGAAGGAGAACGAGGAGCGGGAGCTGAGCCCTCCTCTGGAGCAGCTCATTGACCTCATGACCAACATGGCTGACTCCGAGAATGACCCCTGTCCCGACGAAGGATACGAGGCCACAGAGGAGGAGGACGAAGGTGAAGATGACTCTGATGGTGTCTACAGTGTCCACGGGTACAGGGACATACTCAAGGTAAGTGGGTTGGGGACTAGACTTTCATACACCTAAAGCAGCGTAAAAAGCTCATGGTAATTTGGAGAAAGAGGGATAAAAAATGTCCTGCAAAATGAATGAATGTGAAAGTGAATGGTTGTCTATCAATGTACTGTATGTCCCTGTGTCAGCCTTGTGACTACCTGCTTAGTTGTTAATGTCCTCACCTAAGGCCCAAGGAACAGGCAGAAGATGAATGAACGATTTAATGTTGACAAGAGGGTGCACGGTGGCAGAGCAGTTAGCATTCTCGCCTCCCAGCAAGGAGGTCACACAAACACCATCACACGAACTCTCTGGGTGGAGTCTGCATGTCCCCCCTGTGTTACTGTGGGTCCTCGCCGGCTTCCTCCCACCGTCCAAAGACATGCATGTGTTAGGTGAATTGGTGACTCTAAATTGCCCCTAGTGAATGAATGTGAGAGTGAATGGCTGTCTGTCTGTGTTCATCTCTGTGTCAGCCCTGCGACAAGCTGGCCCCTGTCCAGGGTGTACCCTGCCTACAGCCCAAAGTTACTGGGGTAGGCTCCAGTCACCTGCGACCCCTAATGGGAATAAGCGGTAGAAAATAAATGAATGAATGAATTAATGTTGACAAGAGGCATCAACCAACTATCCAACGGGAGTGTTATTCTCCAAAGTTTCTGATATGTGCTGTAATTTAAAATCCTAATAATAACATTCATATGATGTCCAAAGCTTGACTGTTTGGAAACAATTGAATAGATAAACAATAATTTTAACCAGCTTTACATATTGAAGCCAGGCAGTGTGGTCCAGGGGCACCCGACACAATTTCTTACCCCTTGCTGCAACAGTGCGAAACAGCAGCGTTGCGTCAGCCGCGTATGAACTGTTTCTGTTAAATCAGTCTGACAATTCACACTGGCAACAGCACACATGCGGCACACAAACAACTTGCCAAAAGTTAGGATGGAGTTTGATTTTTTGAGCAGCTTCCATAAACTTCCACTACACTTTAAAAATAAAGACTCACTGAAACAGTGGTAATGTAAGCATCGGACATTAAGAAGTGAATTCTTCCGGAGGAGAAATGTAACGTATTTTGCGATGCCAAGCAGCCATTTTACAAGGACAACATGCAGAAGTTTAATGCCTGGGGCTCAGTGGCCACCACAGCTCTGTATTTAGACGGTAAGTAGTCTCTAAAACAGAGGGAGGAGAGGGGTAAGAGCGGCACAAGCAGCGGGGCAGTAGCCGCTCTTCCATCCTCAGTGCTGGTTTTAAATATGTGTGCGCAAATCGATCTGCTTCCCTGATGCCCCTGTTGTAAATTCGGGGTTATGGCCTTGGCTTCCATGTAAAAACGAATTGCTTATGGCCCTTCAGCACCATCAAGCAGCATTTAAGTAGCTTTGTCAATCTGCACAAATCCTGGTCCCAAACAAAACCTATCTCCCCACTAGTTCCAATAAGTTACATATATAATGATTACACTATATTTCCAAAAGTATTCACTCACCCACTCAAATAACTGAATTTGGATTATGGTGTAGGGTTGTTTTCAGGAGCTGGGCTTGTCCTTTTAGTTACAGTGAAAGAAAGTCTGAATGCTTCAGCACTAAGAGATTTTGGACAATTCCATGCTCCCAACTTTGTGGGAACAGTTTGGGGATGGCCACTTCCTGTTCCAACATGACTGCACCAGTGCACAAAGCATGGTCCATAAAGACATGGATGAGTGAGTTTGGTGTGGAAGAACTTGACTGAACCTGCACAGAGTCCTGACCTCAACCTGACAGAACACCTTTGGGATGAATTAAAGCTAAGACTGCGAGCCAGGCCTTCTCGTCCAACATCAGTGTCTGATGTCAGACATCAACATGTCTGACGTACAAAGATGCAAAGGCTGGGCCGACGTCATATTAAACCCTATGGATTAAGAATGGGATGTCACTTAAGTTCATATGCATAAAGGCAGGTGAGCTAAGACTTTTGGAAATATAGTGTATATAATTAAAATTAAATTATATAATTATATACAGTCTGAATTGTCTGAATGGCTATACTTATTTAGACCAGTGGTTTCCAGATGGTTGTTTGGGACTCACAGCATGGGTCCACAGTGAAGTGTTATTTTCGCTCTCTCTGTGAAAATGTTAAGGACAACTCTGCTTTGAACAAATAAGGTATATTACAACTACAGTGTCTCTCCATCCAGCGTCATCTTTCCTGGCTCCTCCCTGTGTTTTCCAAAGAAGCAGCGAATCCACTGTGTCAGTCCTCACATGGCTCTATTGTGTTTACATAACTCCATCATACGCACACCGCTCTCTGATGAGATGTATCCGATCTGCTGCTGGCAGTGAGCTGCCTGTTCCTTTAAATTGTCTTCTTTGTGTTTATGCTCTTAGTCCATTCACTCTGTGTGCTCACAACAGTCATCTCTCCTGCCCTACTGTACTATAACTAACTAGACAAGGAATATACTCACAGTAACAGTACTACTGTTTTTTTTTTTACTGTTTTTTTTTTTGAAATGTATGCACAAATCAAGATGAAAAAAAAAAAACAAGTTATATTTAATGGTTATGAATTTTACAAAACACTGAAGATATTAATTGCAAAAATTAAGTTGCCACACTAGTTTCCTCCATAAAATACATAGCACCAATTTTTTAAAATTTAACCTCACTCAAAATCAAAGTGACTCAAGGTCACTTTGATGGCTCTCTGACAAAATATTAACTTCCTTTTTATGTGTCAAGATAGCATTTTACCATATACTGCATAATGTAATTACAATCAACATTGCCATTTTTCCATATTATACAGCTGGGAAATGATACATGATAAATTTAATAGTTTTGCCATTTATGACAATGTTTGCATTTAAATTGTACACACCATAAGCAGCATAGCAATAGACTTTTAGTAGTACCATTACATTTTGATTAATGGTATCAGTCTAGATCAGGACATTGTAAAATAGTTTACATGTATTGCACTGGTGAGGTTGAGCTGACCACACCAAGCATTTAGGAACAGTTTTTTATAATTCTCTATCAATGTTATTTTATTTTATTATTATTATTTTTAGCATTTTAGGCTTTAATTTTGCAGTATTAAGCCAGACTGATGTAATAGAGAGAGGGAGGAAACTCACTATCCTGATAATCATCTAATCTAATATAATTTAAATGGCCCCTCAATTAGGAGAAGAGTTTGTCTTCATACTTTGCTAATTTTCCTCAGCATACAAATAAAATGTAATTATCATAAACTGTTACTGTAACCGACCATGGATTTATTGTGCTGTATCAATGTGTAAATAAAAATCCATAATATAATCTAATATATTTTCTCTCCTGCTTTTCTTTAGCTGTGTACGACTCACCTGCCGAGTCTGTCAGATGCCCCCAGTCACTACCAGGCAGTGTGTCGGGCGCTGTACACTGAAACCAGGGAGCTACGGACTTTTCTGGAGAAGATCAAGAGTGCCAAAGAGGTGGGTCACAATCACTGTTATCATCATGGCTGTAGACGTTCTCAGTCTTCCCGGTCTATAATGAGATTGTTTAAGGAGACAGCATTTAGAAATACCTTCAAAATATGTCCACAAAGCCTTTTTCTTTGCCTATTTTTTGGGCTATCTTTTTGTTGTCATTGTAGTCAAAGTCTGATTTCAGTATAGTCCAGTTGATAATGTGCTTTGTTGCTATTAAACAAAAATTAAGGACTGAACCAGGACTATATTTAGGACTATTATAGAACTAAATATCAGGACTAAACCAGGTCTATACCAGGACTAAGCAGGTCTCAAAAGTTTTTCATTTGGATGCAACGCACTTTGATTGGAGCCTCTCTTAAGGACAATTTTTTTAATAGACACAGATTAAATGTCTGTAACATGGAAGACCATAACAATGTATTTTTTTTTTAAATAGACCCTTTTAGTGTGGACTACAATATATTTTTTTTTATGAAGAAATAAGCATTAGCCACCAGATATCGCAAATTATGAATTGATGAGATGGTTTTAGCAGCTGACAACAAAGTGACTAAATCTATGTCATGTCAAAGTGTAATAAAGTTAGCAGTTAGTATACATAGCATAAAAGCTTTAGGCTCAAAAATATAGTTTTCTGGGTTGATATGTTATTCTGAACATGTTTGAAATGGTCTATATGGACATTTAGCTAATATGTTTGTAACATATGCTAGAATTTGCTATACGTATGCTCAATAGGCCAATGTAGTCCAGTAGAAAATGTGCTGTTTATGGTTGAGTGTGTTTTAGTCTTGGCCGAGCCTGCAATAGTCATCATCCATCTCGAAAGCCATAGCCTCCAGACAGTGCTGCAGTCAGCTGATCCACTGTGGAAATGTCCGCGCTCAAAGCAAGAATGCTAATGTCAGTAGTGTAGAATTTTAAACCTAGTCTTGTAACATAATATCTTGTATCTATAGTCCATTATAATTCATTCTCTATTTGTTTGACATGGACGCTAGCAGGCCATCATTGTGGTTGTATTGTACTGTAACAGTCCAGTGCCGATGACAAGCTGTGCTCAACGCTTCACTGGTTGACGTGTGGATTTGGGGGAAACTAAAGAGGAGTGACGTGTTTGAAGTTCATGTCAGATACGTATGACGACAGCTGGAGACTCGCTGACTTGTACTCTGTCAAAGCCATTTAGTTCAGGTTCCCAGATTATGAATGATAAGAATAAATGAATGAATGGGAAATGGGGGCATGCTGGACAAACAGGTCTAGACTATTGGGCTGTGCAACTTCTAATAACTCTATAACACAATAACTCTGTAGTTTTGAGAAATAATGACTGTATTCAAGTGGCAACAACGTTCTGTGAAAATATCAACTGATCAGATAATTAGTCAGTTGTTGCTTGTCACTTGTTTCTAGGCAGATTACAGAAGGCCAGTTGTCAATATACTTACTTTAATTAAAGCATATAGTTGAAATATGTGTTTATTGAAGTAACATTATGCTATCAAATGTACACTATATTTCCAAAAGTATTCGCTCACCCACCATATAAGTGAATTGGGATTATGGTGTGGAGTTGCTTTTGGGAGCTGGGCTTGGCCCCTTTGTTCCAGTGAAAGTAACCCTGAATGCTTCAGCATATCAAGAGATTTTGGACAATTCCATGCTCCCAACTTTGTGAGGTAATACGTTTGGAAATATAGTGTATATTCTTATTCCCTGGACAATCTGGCCTTCAGACCTTTCCATCTATTTTTATTGGTTAAATAAGGTAGGTAGTGAGAAATTGCACAGTTAGTGAGCTAGTTTTATGAGCTCCAGAGTGGAAATTTGCATTACCAGCAGCAGTAGGAGATGTGAAGGGGAAAAGGTTGGATTGTAAATTTTGTACAAGAAGATAAATACGGCATTGTCCAAAAAAGCTTACTAAAAACAACAGATCAACCAACAACTGTTCATTTGAAGCAACTTAAACAATTGAAAACATACAGTAGTTTGAACAGATGTGCTCCATTTTACGCAACTATTTCCAAAAAGATATTATACAATGGCAGAGTGGTTAGTACTCTTGCCTCTCAGCCATAAAGTTGTGTTACTTTGGGTCCCTCTAGTTACTCCTCCCATCGTCCAAAGACAGAATGTGTTAGGTGTCTAAAGTTGCCTCTGTGTCAGCCCTGCAACTAACTGGGCACTGTCCGGGGTGTACCCCCAGCTAAAGCCCTTATTTCCTGGGATAGTCTCCAGTCACTTGCAACCCCTTACATGAATAAGCAGAAGATGGATGAGTGAATATTACACAATGCACCTTTAAGATCCACTTTCCTCACATTTAGACTGCTTCTCTACAAGATGTTTTCAAGAACAGCCGTCACTGTAGGCTTTTGTTCCTGTTCGGGGCGAGTGGAGGGCTCAGCTGTGGTCGGACATGTCCTGAGTGAGGAGGTCCTGTGTGTTACCTCAGGGTGGCTTCTTGCTATGCACCACTTCAGCTGTGGCTGCCCTTTTTACTGTGTGCGTCTGAATGAATGGAGGAGATTTGGACGGTTACATAACGCTGTCAGGAAAGGCTCTTATTGCAAAGTGGAGAAAGCTGAAACCGTGGCCTGAGAAAAAAACAGGGGACAAGTGGAAATAGCAGCTTTTTGAACTTAGAAAGAAACAAGAAAGATCTTGAATGTTGCGTAAATGTAGATGTAATTACAATTATGTTTTTATGGCTTTGGTTAGTTTGCTTGTTTGTCTATTAGCAAGTGAACTCAAAAACTAAAAGACAGATTTTGATGACATTTTTAGGAATGGTCAGTAATAGGCCAAGAAAATTACACTTACTATAGTTTTAGTTGTTTTTTTCCCTTTGTGAGATACTGTATAAGGGCTTTGTGGCTCCATGGATAGAGTATTAACCTCTTGATCCCTAGTTTGAGTCCAGGTCTGGAGACTGTATCTTTACCATTGCACAATAGAGCAAAAGCTGTGGTGGAAGTTTGTAATTTCTGAGTGCTTCTCGTTAACTTTTTGCCATTTTATTGTATGTCTTATTCAAAGATATCTTATAGATAAAGATATTTACAGTCATATGTAAAAGTTTGGGCAGCCCTCTGTGGTTGCATAATATTTTTTCTGAGTTCTAGGGCGTTTTCCTAACAACATTTTTAGTGTAGCAGTATTTAGGTGTATGAAATTAAATGAAATATGAAAAAAATGTCTGTGCAAATATTTGGGCACCCTTATAAGTTTGCTGATTTGAATTCATGTAACTTATCAAAATGGATTACTTGCAACACAAAACTTGTTAGATTAATTAGTTAAGCCTTGAACTTCATAGACAGTGCATTCAATAATGAGAAAAGGTATTTAAGGTGGTAATCAGAAAATGGAAGGACAGGCAAAGTTGATGTTAAGGCCAGATGTGGCAGGCCAAGAAAAATACCAGAGAGACAAAGGCAAGGAATGGTGAGAATGGTTAAAGACAATCCACAGATCACCTCCAAACACCTACAAGATCATCCTGTTGCAGATGTTTCTGTACATGGGTCAAAAATTCAGCGCACTCTGCACAAAGAACAGCTGTATGGGAGGGTGATGCCACGCCACAAACAGAGTCGCTTGAGGTTTGTCAGTCCACACCTCGTTATTCCAAAATGAATCTGGCTTGTCTAAATGAGCTTTTGCCTACCTGATTTTTTTAGTAAATTATTATGCAACCTCAGAGGGGTGCCCAAACTTTTACATGAGTGTAGGTTTGCAAAATACAATTAATCTGGATTCTAGCAACTGTGTTTTTATAATTTGTCTGTTCACAATCACACATTGCTGCCAAATCGTGCCTTTTTGTGTCTCCACAAAAGACACCTCCTGCTGCAAGAAACTCAATAAAAAGCCGCTGAATCATGGACAATTCACACAAAACACTTGGGCTCCCACTAAGAGCTTCCAGTCAGCTATTTGTGAGAGAAAGAACAACATAGATTTTAGCTCAAACAGGGACAACAAAAATGAGGTATAGCGGTAGCAGTAAGTGTCCTAATTACTGTCATGGACATTTAGATTGGTCCGATTGAATTAAAATTCAGTCCTTGTTACTAAAACAAGCCTTGGACCTTTACAAATGCAAATGTTTGGCTTTGATGTGGCCTCATGATGTTCCACTCACACAGACAGAAAAATTAGATATAGTTTAATAAGATCTCCAGGCTAAAGATGAATTAAGTAAAACTACTGCTACTACTACTCCTACTACCACTACCACTACTACTGCTACTATTATGATTACAACCTTTGCTAGAACTACTGCTATTACTACAACAAATGCTACAACTACTACTGCTACTACAGCGCTTTGATAAGTTTTACTACTTCTAGTACTACTACTTTCATCGCTACCACTATTACTGACTACAGTCACTACACTACTATTACTACTACAAGTGCTACAGGTGTTATTGCTCCTACTATTACTATTACTACAACAACAGTTTTGACTACTAGTTATATCTGACCTGTGCCACGCCAAGTCCAGCAGGCTTATAGATTAAATGACTGTCTTTTCAGCGCCCCTGTCCCTCCCTCCTCGCTCTCTGACTCTCACAAACACGTCCACTGTCTCTGTTGAACTCTGAAACCAGCAGCAGCAGAAAAATCCCGGGTTTCTTCAGTGCCTCGGTTCCCACAGTTCAACACAAAGGTCTGACAGGATCACAGTGTTTGACTGCACTGTAATGACCTCACGTAGAGCATGTTCACACAGGTGTCAGGATGGAGGAGCTGGGTTTGTGTTCACAAAACAAGAGCTCACTGTCAGAGGTGGAAGAAGTACCCCAGACCTGTACTCAAGTACTGTTACTCCATAATAGTTTCACTCAAGTAGAAATTAAAGTTTAGTATGATTACTAGTTCTTTTAATCACTATTAATACACAATTTGAAGTAAAACTATAACATTCTTTACTGTCTATTGTATGTAGTATATACTAGGCCTGGAAATCACAGGGTACCTCTTGCTATGATACGCCATACTTGGATGACGATACCAATAATATCACGATATGGAAATATTGCGATTATCAATTTATTGCACAAGGAAACTTACGATTTATCACTGTATTTGTAAAGAAAAAAAGGACCATTGTTTTTTCTTGTCTGTATCAACTGAATTTTTATGACTTATTAAATACATATGTACGTTATATATTATGGCTACTTTATGCCACTGGAGCAGCAGAACAGTTTTAGATTGTTATTGATATCAGAATTACCAGTATCAAAAGTATCAATACTTTGGTATCAATTCACACATCACTGTTTTATAGACTTAAATAAACAAGAAACCCTGTTTCCAAAAATAATACATCAACCATCAGTCAGTCTGATATTTATGTCTCATTTGTGTGACAGCATTTGTCAGACCAGTTGCTTGGAAGTGCAGGGCTGCCCTCTGCACTTCTGGCAGAATTACCACTTTTACTTCTACCATTTGACTGTGAAAGCAGAGCAGCTCTGTAGCACCATCACTATCTATGATATGGTATCAAAGTATTGATATTGGTTTTGGGTCACAAACAATACACTATATTCTTGTTGGGTTCCTAATTCAGCGTCCCCTTGTTTTTGCCAGAATCTGCGTAAAATGGAGGCAGAGTCATCAGAGGAGCCTGGCAGAGAGCTCAATGAACTACAAAATGCTGACTGGGTATGTAAGAAAACTGATGTAATTTATAACTATTTTGACAACACAAATGCTGCAGTAGTACATCAAGGATAAGCTTGCTCTGAAAGTGGATACTACTTTCCTCTCTGTCTGTCCCAGGCCCGTTGCTGGGTGCAGGTGATGAGAGGCCTGCGTGATGGGGTGAAGCTAAAGAAAGTGCAGGAGCGTCAGTACAACCCTCTGCCCATCGAGTACCAGCTAACGCCGTACGAGATGTTAATGGACGACATCCGCTCCAAACGATACAAGCTGCGCAAAGTCATGGTGAGATTTAAAATCTTGAATATTGTGTGGTTTTTGGTTTTGTGTAAACTGTTTAGAGTTTAGCAAGGAGGTTGTGGGTCCGATCCTTGGGCTGCCTACTACAATCTGTCTGTGTGAAGTCGGCATGTCCTCCCTGTGTTACAGTGGGTACATGGGCTTTCTCATGTGTTTTAGTGACTGTGAATTGCTCCTAGTGAATGTGAGAGTGAATGGATATTTGTCAGAGTGTGTCTCTAAGTGTCACCCTGCAACTTACTAGCCACTGTCCAGGGTGTACGGCAAAGGCCATAGTTGCTGGGATAGGCTCCTACCACTTACGGCTTGATTCCAGAAGTTTGCCAGGTATCTCTCCCTGCTCCCTCCTCCATGGATTCCTGTCCACTATTATAGCGAATAAAACCAAAAGGACAAAAAAAAATCCTATATACATACATCTCCCTACATACAGTAGTATTGTTTATAGATAGATATTTCCAAAAGTTTTTGCTCACCCACCCAAATAACTAAATTTGGATTATGGTGTGGAGTTGTTTTTAGGAGCTGGGCTTGGCCTCTTAGGTCCAGTGAAAGAAACTCTGAATGCTTAAGCACCAAGAGATTTTGGACAATTTCATACTCCCAATTTTGTGGGAACAGTTTGGGGATGGCCACTTCTTGTTTCAACATGACTGCACCAGTGCAAAAGCACGGTCCATAAAGACATGGATGAGGGAGTTTGGTGAGGAAGAACTTGACTGAACCTGCACAGAGTCCTGACCTTAACCCAACAGAACACCTTTGGGATGAATTAGAGGATGAAGACTGCGAGCCAGGCCTTCTCATCCAAAATCAGTGTCTGACGTTGGACGAGAACGTCAGACATATAGATGTCTGACGTAGATAAATGCAAAGGCTGGGCCGACGTCATATTAAACTCTATGAATTAAGAATGGGATGCCACTTAAGTTCATACTTTTGGAGATCTAGTGTAACTTCACTTCACTCTATAAAGTATTTGTTTGTCAATAACCAAATGTCTCTATTGTTCTTCTCTAAATGTTTACACCTTTCTGTTTAGGTGAATGGAGACATCCCTCCTAAACTAAAGAAGAGCGCTCATGAAGTCATTCTTGAGTTCATCAGGTCCAGACCTCCTCTGAACCCTGTGAGTATCACATACTAACATCCAAAGCAAACAGCAATGGTCTTTGTCAAACTTGCCCTGAACTGACTACCACTCTATGGTCCCAACTGCAGTGGGCCATAAACCTCCAGCTGCTGTACCAGTGCCTGAGACATTTTACACGCTTCAACAACAAGTCTGCAGCAGCTGTTGGCAGAGTAGTTAGCGGTTTTGTCTAAAATCAAAGCTCTGAGTTTGATTTCTGGTTTAGTGTTGATTGAAAAATAAAGCACAATAAATGTTTAGTTTTTTTTGTTTTGTTTTTTTACTATTTAAGTCACGACCTACATTTAATCCAGCCACAAGGTCACAAGCCAGTGTACTCTTTGCGCTGGTCCCGTCCCGGATACAGAGAGAGAAGGTTAGGAATAGCATCTGCCCTAAAACCTATGCCCAGTCAATGTACACATACACATACATAGGCTGATGATGCTGTGGCGAACCCAGAAAGGAAAGCTGAAAGATAACAAGTCATGGCCTTTCTGTATTGTACATGAAAATAAGCAGGTGCTGATTATCAGAGCTCTGATTGAGGCAAACCCCTAATATAAAGAGTTGATGAAAGATATATGTAGAGTATATTGTGTGTCCTGCTCTGCCCTCTGTATCTTTGACCTGATGTGACCCTATGGCAGGTGTCGGCCCGTAAGCTGAAACCCCAAGCACAGCCTCCTCCCACACTGCATGAGCGAATCCTGGAGGAGATCAAGTCCGAGAGGAAACTCCGGACCTGTGTCACCTGATGTGGTCCGCAGGGGCAGGCTGGGTAAGACCATCTCTTTACAATATGTACACTTTTACACTGCACACATGCACACTTAACATGACTACTGTCTGACTGTAAACCTAGTCAACCAAGTCAATAAAACAAAATATAGAGGAAAAAAACATTATTTCAGGAGTTCAATTCATAAAGTGAAACATGTACAGTATATACAGATTCAGTACACACACAGTGAAATATTATGATGATAATGTCCTGATATGTAATCAAATTTTATAGGAGGCTAAATTTTATTTTTTAACTGTAAAACCATAAATCCAGCCACAAGGGGTCACAAACAAGTACACCTTTTGTGCCAAGCCTGGATAAGTGGAGAGGGAAGGGCATCCATCATAAAACCTAGGCCAAATTAACATGCAACTCACTGCATGTGATGGGGCAGATCATTTGTTGTGTAAAGAAAGAATAGAAGATTAACTTTATTAAACCATAATCACAATTAAAACAAATAAAAGCTTTAAATATACGGGGCATGGTGTCAGAGGAGTTAGTGCTCTCACCTCCCAGGAAGGAGGTTGTGAGATTGGTGACTCTAAATTACTCCTAGTGAATGAATGTGAGAGTGAATGGTTGTCTGGTTGGTATGGTTGTGGAGGTCTCTGTGTCAGTCCTGTGACTAACTGGCCTCTGTTGCCTTGAGCCCAAAGTTACTGGGATAGGCTCCACTACCCGCGAACCCCTAACAGGAATAAGCGGAAGATGAATGAATGAATGAATGAATATTTGCACTCTATGTACTGAATCTATATAATCAGGGTTTGACATTTAATCTTTTGCTCACTGGCCACTGTGGCTAGTCTTTGTCAAAATTTGCAAGCCAATTAGTGTTTTTACTAGCCTTAATTTAATTACTTACATTTTTGTGTATTTTTATTCAATAAGCCTAAAGTAATGTTAAATTTGGTTTTGTGTATGGGCAGAGATTGATCAAATATTAAAAAACAGGTTTACCTCAGCAGAAATAAAGTATATCTGTGCATGTGATGTCTTTTAAAACATTTTAACATGTTATTATAATCATGATAAATTACTATATACTAAATGGCATACACTCAAAGCAACATAAATTCAGGCCTAACCTCTAAAGTTAAGATATATGTATGCATAAAGTTCAACCAGCCAAAGTGGCCAGTAGTTTTATTTGTGCTTTTAGCCAAAATGAAAATCTACCCGCATTTGGCTATTTGGCCAGTGTTAATGTCAAGCCCTGTATGTAATGTATGAGTTTCACTTTGAACTGAATTTCTGACATGAATGGACTTTTCCATAATATTTACATTTTTTGTATTGACATGCTCCTTGTATTGTGCTAAAATAAAATTAACAGTGGCTTTTTTATTGTTTGTTTATAATTTGCTCTTGAAGCTAACACCTGTATTATAATTAACCTTTATGTTTCTAGTACCGCTTATTATTTTATTTCCTATATTGTTTGCAATATAGTGAAAGGTATAAATAATAATGCTAAGTGTCTGTAATTCAGCTAACAAACCACACTTTATATGTAACTGCTAACACGCTAACTGCTATTGCATCTGGCTTGTAAAAAATCCTTTATTAAGTCACTCTCCAATAATAACAATGACTGTCTGCGATGCCATGACTGTTTCTCTTTGCAGTAATTCGGCCACTTAGCATGTCTGTGAGTTTTGATGCGTCAGGTAAAGTCTCACCTGCTGCTTACCTGGCTTTTTTTTGTCTAGTTATGTTTTTTTCCCTAAATGTTGTGTGTGGCCCCTCATACACATATGCAATAAGAAGGACACACATGATCATCTCATGCTTTGGTGGTTGGTGTTGGCTGGTTGTCGTTTGTTTGTGGAGGTGGGACATAAATGGTTTGGGACACTGGTTCAGTTGGAGGAAGATGTTGGCAGAAAACATTTGCTAATTGCTAAATGTTCAGTCCCAGGGCATCCCATTTTAAAGTTTACCTTTTGCTGGTTTCTGTCCATTATCTTGCATTATTGTCAAAATTTTCCAGTATCTTTGATTCACAACTGGTGGGTTGGGACCAGAAAGGGGGCCACGTTTCAGTGTTTTTAAAGCTTATATATTCCATAAATTGGTAAAAATGTTTTTAAAATGCAGGTCCTATAAAGAAAGTGGGTCACAGTAAAATGATCAGGGAGAAAATTGTGTCACCACAAACAGACCACTTGAAAACCAAAACCCTTAGTTATCTTACAATACGGCATAATTCCTTTCTACAGTTGTGTGCAATGTACAGAATAGATAAAAATACAATTGGAAGGTAATCTTAAACAGTGTTCTCCACTAACAGAGGCTGGTGAGCTGAAAAGGTTTTACACAATAAAGTCTTTCATGTCCCACAGTGACTTTGCAGAATCCAGTTTGAAGTAAGGATGCCCTCTATGGACAAAAAAGGTTTCAGAGCCACTCACACTTAACTGCAATCCTATTTGATTAAAGGGTTTCTTGCATGAGAGGAATATTAATATGAAATGAGACATTTTTGACAGTTTTGATTTATGATCAAAGATGTTAATACTGATTGCTTCCTCCGACTGCAGCCAGTGTCTCTCACCGTCCCATGAGCTTTATCGCCTCGCTCATTCGTACCGAAATCAGTGTGGTACAAACTTCCTTTTACTTCCTAATACAATCAACTGAGCAGTTTATTTTCCCTGTACGCTATGTAATAAAGGGGATAATGGCAGACTTAATGTGATTGGTGAATGTAACACCCATTAATGTACTAATCCCCACAAACATAATAAATTGCAAATGTAATAAGAAGGTGTAAGTTTTAAATGCAATAAACCCACAAATGTAATAATTTCCCCCAAATATAACGGCTGCTTCCCACGTTTATGGAAGGGTAAAATCATGACTTAATATAAATGTTGCTAAAGTAAGAACATATGCTACAGTGTTTTTTTTTTTGGTTTTTTTTATCTTTTTGCAAATTTTAACGTGTAAGCAAAAAACAAACAAACAAAAAAATGCAAGATTAGGCATTAATGACAATCTTTTAAATTCCCCCCCTTTTTTTTTTTTGATTATAAGTAAAATTTTGCAAAAAGTAAAACAAAACACAGTAGTGTATGTTCATATTTCAGCAATAATTTTTTTTTATTACATTTACATTAAGTCATGATTTTACCCTTCCATAAACTTAATAAACTACTGCAAATGTAATAGTTATTACGTTTGTGGTAAATTTTGTTATTACGTTTGCATTGGGAAGCAGCTGTTACATTTATGGGAAATTATTACGTTTGTGGGTTTATTACACTTAAAACATACACCTTTTCATAACATTTGTGGTTTATTATGTTTGTGGGGATTATTACATTAATTGGTGTGTTACACTGACTTTTATGTTGGGGTAAGCTTGTGGTTCCCAAACACTTTGACCCAAAAATTAGTCACCAAAGATTTTTCTGTCTGGGTTGTCATAAATGTGTTATCACTCCAAAATAAGGCTTGGATTTTTCAAAATGATGACGTTATATTGTCTATCCTTTTCTTCCCTTTTATTGTGTTCAGTGGTAACACATTTATTTAAATTCGAATGCCCATGGATTTATGTTGTAAAAAAGTAACAATGCATTGTAGTTACAAAATGTTGCATCGCACAGTATCAATAAACAGGCTTCCACATGTAATCAAAAGCACAATCTAAATAAATAAAACAGCAAGAATTAAAACATTGGGTTAGATTTCATGCTCTGAAATAAGGATTGGAAAACACTGCTCTAAACTAAACTTTTATTTGCGAAAAGTCCACTGAGTACTCTCAACTTAACATTTGTTTGGTCTGCAAAAAGGAGGTGAATTTATATTTTATTATCACTATGAAATAAAATTTTGATTGTAATGAAGAAGCTGTCCCGTTTTAGGTTTTGGCAAAACTCGCAGTATGCCTCAGGACTTGTTCCGTACGGGACTAGGTAAAGTATGAACCCAAAGCTGTGGTTGGAAAAGGCCTTGATCACTCCTGTAACCCCACGACCTCGCTTCCTCCCTGGCTGTCAACTAATGTTTCCTCTGAATCTGAAGTTAACTACAAATATTTATTGTAATGTCAGTAAACTTTAGTCAAGGCCAAAGACGAGGCTATTTTTATTCAGTAAAATTGGCTCATAGGAAGTAACTATCCCTCTATACACAATCCATCCACAAGGAGCCACTGTACTTTATTAGCCAGTCCCAAGCCCTGATAAATCTGGCATCTGGCGTACAATCCATGCCAAATTAAAATGCATAATCACTGCATGCTAGGAGGCAGATGATAAGGTGTGGCGACCCCAGAAAGAGAAGAGCCAAAAGGAAAGAAGAGAATAGTATAATATTAATTATAATTAATAATATTAATATCTTGCCATATGTTAGACTTGTAAGATCTTATTGCCTTTTGCTTCTTATCTTTTTACTTCTTCAGATCCTTCCCTTTTAACAATACCCTCCTCACTGAAGTCTTCTTTAAGGTTGTAGCTGTCTTAATGTCCACTGTTATAAGGC
Source organism: Bostrychus sinensis (assembly GCA_020698575.1). Lineage (NCBI taxonomy): Eukaryota > Metazoa > Chordata > Actinopteri > Gobiiformes > Eleotridae > Bostrychus > Bostrychus sinensis. Next base: position 13,223,389 of record CM036247.1, read on the forward strand.
CTCCCTTGCTCGGATAATATTTGGTTTTAATGGCTCTGCCTCAAAGACTGTGCTGCTGTCAAGAAAGGGCCAGTTTTAGGAGTTCAAAGCCTAAATATTTGATGTACAAGACATCCATGCTCTCTGTGTGTAACGCTGTCCTGCTCTTTTGGCTTCTTTCAAACCAACTAAATTCATCCCTTCAGCCTTTTTTTTTTTTTTACTTTTACCTTGAGATGGATCTCCAAACTCAGATGTTTACTGTGGCCATAACCAGAACAAACATATTAACTAACAGGAATGTAACAAAGCAACTTGAATCAGCTAAAAATGTATTCAAAAGACTGAAAATTTCAATCGGCAGCTCATTCTGTTCATTAAAAACAACAGGCTACAGTTGTTTCAAAAGTCTGAGTTTTGAGATTCATTTTAAGCCCTGTTCTTTAATTAATCTGACTTCATCTGAATCATTATTGTTATATGGCTGTGTGCAGATGAGTTCAGTCCCTACATGGGCCGAAGGGCGTCCAGCACACTCTCCCTGTTAAACGGTACAGGGGATGGATCTCCCAGGACGGAGCCCTCTGGATCCCAGTCGGCCCCTCAGAGAAAGAGGCTGCTCAAGGCCCCCTGCCTGGCTGAGCTCGACAGTTCAGACTCGGATGTAAGCGCTGGCTGCTGTGTGTAGTAAAGCAGCACTGATGTTTCTTTATGATCACTGCGTACTTTTTTTTTTTATGGTATTGTGTTAAAACTGGTTGAACACATCTCAAATACTGTTTCTAATTGCATAAGATTATACTTTTTCTGAATAAAAACAGAGACTTGGGCAGTCAGTGGGTTTCAAAAATATAAAAAGCCTATATTGTTATTGTTCCATTAAAGGTTCCCTATTATGCAAAATTTATTGTTCTGAGATTTTTACCATATTATATGTTATGTTTCCTCCTCAAAAACATACCCAGAGTTGTATTTTGTTTCATTCACTCTTGTTTGAGTTTTCTTGTATGCTGAGGCTCTGCCCTTCTCAAGAGCTGTAAATGCTTGGCCTCATTGCTCTACGTAGACAAACCTCGCCTTCTCCAGGAAGTGCTCCTGCACGTTTCTAAAGCACTGTCACTGTACTTGTTCTGATCATTTCAGAAACTGCGGCCACTACAAGGTAGTCAGCTTATTCATTTATCTTTTAGCTTTATGTTGCTTATAGCCTTTGCTAATTAGCAATTTTATCATGCTCTGTCTATCCCCCGCTGTTAAGTACAAGCACTCGGAAATTTACAGTATAAAATGTGACATGTTTTATGCAAATATGTCCAAATGTATTTCAAAAAGAGTGAAAAAGCATAATATGGGCTATATTTTAAAACATTTTTGCATTTCAGCCTCTCAAGGTCTTTATCTGGGCATGTACTGCGTAGGCTAGTCTGTCCAAAGACTCAACCAATGACAACATAATGCTCTAATATTATAAAATCATAAATCAGAAAAACACCTCAGTAGGTCAAAAATTCAGTAATCACAAATTCAAAACATATGACTAAATATTCACAAAGTAAATGGATTTTGTCTCTAGTTTTCTAAAAATCAGGACTCAGAAGTGAGTCAGTGAAAGGTTGAACATGCAGTAAAAATCTAAATATTATTTTGAACAGTTTTTTAAATACACATGCCGTAAGTTGGTAATTTTTCAAAAATCTTTTTGATATATAATAGCATGGCCCCTTTGACCAAAAACTACACACCTGCCTTACTTCACTTTAATTCATTTAGGCATTGGCTCTTGTGCTTGTTCTTTTGTTTATTTCCAGGATGATTTGGTTTTGAGGACATCGGCGAGCAGCTCCAGTGTGGCGACATCTTTGATGGATGATACTTCTCCAGAATCTGCTATCGGCAAGAAAAGTGAGTCCAGTTCTGTCACGGCTCGGTTATGTGCAAACTAAAAACTAAATTGACAGTGATACATGGTTTTAATCTTAAAGCAATCTCACAAAAACAGTTTCCTCTCTTTGGGCAGCCACAGAGCATGCACTAGTTATTTTTGGTCTATGTTTTTTGTGTCTAACCCTGTATCATCTTATCCATGAACCACAGCTCCTCCCATGTTCCTGCCAATCTCCTCTACACCTCAACCAGAGAGACGCAAGACACCTCAAAGAAGACACTCCATCGAAAAGGAAACGCCGACCAACGTCAAACAGTTTCAGTTTCAGCCTCCATCCAGACAGAGCTCCAAGTCTCTGGTGAGTGACAGTTTTTACTTTTTATAGTCACAGTTCAGATCTGTGTTCATAATGATGTATGTAATGTGTTTTGCACCCAACTTTTTTGTAATATTATTATCTTTGGCAGCGCTTCAGCAATATGTCTCGGTATTAAAAGAGCATTTTAGAAAGGCAAAGTCTGTATTAGATCAGTATTGGATGTATTGGCTACTCATGATCTTCAGGTCCTCACTTTCCCCAAAACACAAACAGATTTTCTCTCGTTCAGGTTGGGATCCTCGTCCCTCTGTGCAGCTCTCATCCTGTCGAGGTCTTTGTAATGCAGCTGCTCAAAGCACTTTTTACTCTGTGTTTGGACTTTTGCACCAGTCGATTTAGGACTGCTGAGGTTTGCCCGTCCTTTTCCTGGCCGTCCTAGATCAATAACAAGACACTTTTGCTTACTTCATCTTACCCATTTTAAGAAAAGTTTAGCATGTCATAAACTCTATATTTTAATCCATTCATTTGCCTAATAATCTCACATGCAGTATTTGGTAGGTTACTGAATAATGATCATGTAGTCATGGTACTAATAATAACTTTGCTGATAATATATTCTTCACTGGTGGGTCAGGACCCAAAAGTGGGTCACAGAGAGGTTGAAAATAGTTTCAGCTTATTTGAAGTCTAAATATTGTTTATTTACATAATTCAATTAAATGAAATGGTGAAAGACATTTCTAAAACATGTTTTAAAATTTAAAATAATCACTTTTCTTCTGTAAAATGTTGTTCACAATAAAATTATCAGGAATAAAATGGGGTCACACAGTCAGTCCAAATGAAAACCAGTGATCTAGTCCCAGTGGCTTTTGTCATATTAGTTATAATGTATTGCCAGTACAAATAATGACCACTAATTGTCACCAAATGTTATAGTTTACTGCTTAACACAGAAAAATCTATTAAAACATTACATAACACAAGTTCCACACAGTCTAAATGCACTTCAGTATATTTATTGAATGCAATCAATAATAATAAAAGAAATAGTCCATGTATTGGTCTGCATCTTTGTGGGGGTGACAGTGGTATGGTGGGTCACACACCAACTGAAGGGTTGGCGGTACAAACCTTGCCTGAAACACGTATTGTTGTTGTGTCTTTGGGCAAGATAATTCACCCACATTGTCTACTCCAGTCACAGAGTGGCTGGTTGTGACAGAAAGGGCATCTGGCAGATAAAAACCTGCCAAATCACCATGCAACTGGTTTGCTTCCCCAAAAAGAAAGAGAGAAAAATAAAAGACAGAAAAATAAAAAAATTAATCTGCGTCTGTGGCTGAAATTCAGCTAAACACATTTCTGAAGCGTCGAAAAAAGTCAAAAACTCTGTGTTTGTTCTTTGGTGTCTTGTCAGCAATAATCTGAGCTTCTACTTCAGCGGGACATTGGTCGGAGTCCTTTGTATTGACTCAGTGGTAAATAGTTCACGGATTGCTTTGGACGTCACTTCTATTATGGCCTTGATGAGATCTGCTACAAAACTTTTGAGCTTCGTCCCCAAAATGTCTTGAGGAAACATCTCTTTGACCTTTCCTAGGATGGACAGCACCATCTTGTTCCTCTGTCTGCGGGATAGTTCGACCTGCTGGACCACTGCAGGTAGACTTTTAAAGACCCGCTTCTCTATAGCTATGGTTAGACCCACAGCATTTCGGCTTAAACGTTTTGAAGCCGTTTTGAGACAAATGCTAGGTCGTAGCAGCCACACATTTTGAATGACTTTAGGAGCTACCTCTAACACCACGTCTCTCGGCTGTAGTAGTTTGGACAAAGGAGCGTTTTTTTGGAGCTTAGTTAGGGCTTTGGCGTAGGGTTTTGACAAGTTGAGGACCAAAGGATTTCTGTAAAAAAAAAAAAAAGTTAGTGTTAATTCACAAAATAATACAAAGTACTGTGCAGAAATCTTAGAGAGGTTTTCAAGAAATGCTGTCAACAAAGAAAAGTAAAAAAAAAAAAAAAGTCTCTAATGATTTGTGCACAGTACTATAGATAAAATGCATTTCTAATTTGACTTACTGGAAACTTGGTGGAAAGGCGTCCGGAGAGAGGAGCAGCTGTTGGGCTTCAAACGTAACAGCTCTCATCTTAATGCTGTTGTTAACCTCCCAAATCTAAAACAGATATTATTATATGTTATTAAATTAAACCATGCTGTGAGCAAATGGCAATCTAAATAAAAAACAAAATGCATATATAGTATAGCGCTCATAGGAGTAAAAGTTGCCCAAAGATGGTAGATATTAGTATAAAATGGGACTAACGTTGGTGTGATAGGATAGAGGGTGCCAACAGACATCCTAAATACGCTCGTATTCAGGCGTCTTAAACAAGTCCTGAAACAGAAATTTAATTATGACTTGCTGTTTAATAAATCAATCCAAAAAGTCCAATATAATGCATTTTGAAGTTGTAGCCATTGCTTGTCTCCTTGTTGCTTTCGACCTTTTGCTTTTGGGGTTGCCACAGCAAATCGTCTGCCTCCTAGTGTGCACTGATTTGTATGTTGATTTAGCTGATGGATGCCCTCTCTGACACAACCTTCTCCAATTTTTTCAGGCTCGAGGCTGGCACAAAGAGTAGACTGGCTTGTTATGACCCCTTGTGGCTGAATTATTTAGCCATTGCTTTACTTTTAACCTACCTTTAAGGGCTTGTTGGTGACACTAGTTGTTTCCATTATATGCGATAATGGTACAACGGAGCGTAAATGCAAAGAAAGGTCGTTAGTTGAGTGATAATCTCAAGAGTAAACGAACTGTGTGTATCTTGCAGACTGCAGAGACCAGAGTGAGCACAAGACAGGGACAGGGAGATCCATACATATGTTTATAGGTTGTTTTTTTTATGATTTTTGAGAAATATTTAATCTTTGTACTAGTATTGTAGCAGCCGAGACCAGTCTTGGTCTTGAGACCGATCTCGGCTGCATTTTTACCTGGTCTTGGTCTTGGTCTTGAATCCAATTTTACTCGGTCTTGTTTCAGTCTCGGATGTGGCGGTCTCTGAGTTTTATTTACCAAACATTATAAGAAACATGCTATTCTTATTATTTCAGCGTAATTTGTTTTTAGCATTAGAAGAACCAGGAAAATGATTTGTTTCTGTTTGTTTGTGGAGTTCATTGCATTAAATCATTAAAATGGATCATTAATGTATTTGAAGCACAATTTTTATTTTATTTTCCCCTTTACTTAGTCTTAGTTCACAGGGTTTAGTCTCGACCTGTCTCGATTTGCCTTGGTCTCAGTCTTGACTCACTCTCAGTCCTTAAAAGTCTGAGTCTTGACTTGGTCTCCTCACCTCTTGGTCTTGGTTCACTCTGGACTCGGACTGGTCTTGGTCTCGATTAGTACAGTCTTGACTACAACACTAGTTTGTACTACTAAAAAAGGTATGGAGGGTTTTGCAAACATTCTCACAATACTACCATAGTTGAAATGTCACAGTAATTAATGCATTAAAGGCTCGTCATGGCATTTTTAAAGAATATGTTTTGTTATTGTGAGCATTTCTACAACACCGTGAGCCTCCCCACAATATAGCAATAAATATTGTACCATAAGATTAATATTGTGATAATACCATACTGTGAGATTTGGATATTGTTACACCCCTTTTGCTAAAGCTTCTACTAAAGCTAGTTTGTGGAAATAAAAGCTCATTTGGTCGCTTGTGTCATGGCTTTTGCCCTTGACAAGAACTGCTCCTTCTTCACCACAACATACCACATTGCTGGCTTTGAATGGTTTAATATAAGCAGTGTTCCCCAAAGGATGGGTAAGGATCTAGAAGTGGGTTGTGAAGAAGTTGAAAATACTTTCCATGAAATCTAATTTTAATTAAAAAAAATTAAAATACATGTTCTATAAATGGTATAGGTATTCAAATCCAAGCGCAATTTACAACAGGATTTTATGTATATATCTTCTCTTTTTTATGGCTTAAACAACAGGAAATTATGAAGAGGAGCAGGAAAGTCCAGACTTGAGCCTTCAACAGAGAGGCGTGTTGTCGTTCCATATGTGCACCCTATGCTCTACCATCTGAGCTACAGCACAGCATCAACTTTAGTAAATACAGAAAAGAACTTACAAGAAGTAATTTTACCAATAATCTATACCAAAAAACAATTAACTGAGAGATAAATATGTATGAGATAGTGGCAGGTTAAGAAATAAAATCTGCTGAAGACAACAAAAAGAAGAAGAAAAAAATAAACTAGCATGTCTCCTCACTATAATATTTCTGAGCCAACAAACCTCAATTCAACAAAACTTATACTCACTCAGTACGTTTTCTTGTTGCAGGAGGAGTTTTGTTTCCCGGTGGAGTGCCTGTCGCTGACTGTGGACGAGGTGATGCACATCAGGCAGGTGCTGGTCAAAGCCGAGCTGGAGAAGTTTCAGCAGTACAAAGATGTCTACACCGCTTTGAAGAAGGGAAAGGTAACACAATATACCCCTCTTACCAGATTATAATTAAACTGGGCTTAATATCTAGCAGTTATATTTAAGACTATATTTCCCATTACAGCTTTGCTTTTGTTGTCGAACAAAGAGATTTTCCTTTTTCACCTGGTCTTACATTTGCCAATTTTGCAAAAAGTAAGTGAATATTCATGTTATTTTCTTTATAATGTTTATATAAAATACCAACGTAATTTATAAACATTTTCTCATCATGTATGACATAATGTTTTTTGTCCATTGCAGACCTGTTTGTTCGCAGTGTTGCAAAAAGGTGAGCTCTCTATTTAAATCCTTATTTTATGCATTACTTACCGTCTTCTTTTTTCCTTCTGGTGTCGTCGCAGCAAATCACCTACAATGCTGTGATTTACACAATGATTTGGCATGCCCTTTACTTTCTGACACAATCCTCTCCATTTATCCAGGCTTGGGACCAGCACAGTACACTTGTGACCCCTTGTGACTGGATTACATGCCTTACTTACAGTAGGATCTTAATATAGAGGCTCAGATTATTATAGCGCTTACTATAAAGTCTGTGCTTCCCAAACACTTATTACAAAAATGGGTTACAACCAAAAAATTTAATTTGTTCACCAAAAAAAAAAAAAAAAATTGGCAAAAATGAAAGAAAACAATGATTTAAATGACCATAATAGCATCAAATGGGTAAATGGGCAAATGGTTTGCGGTGGTTAGTGGTTACCTGCCTCTCAGCATGGAGGTTGTGGGTTCAATCCTCGGATCACAATCTTTCTGAGTGGAGTCTGCAGGTCTTCACTGTGTTACTGTGGGTTCTCTCTGGCTTCCTCCCACTGTCAGGAATGTGTTAGGTGATAAAATGACTCTAAAATACCCCAGGTGAATGAATTGTTGTCTGTCACTGTATGTCTCACTCATAACCCAGGACATTCACCTGCCCAAAACAACAAAAAGGGACTTGAATCTTTTGTTCCTATCTTTAATACCAATACTTAACACAGCACAAGCTCAACAGTTCTGTTATCATGAAAACAGAGAAGCAGGGAAAACCATAGACCAGAGAGATGGCAGAGATCTGAACATCTGAAGAAGAAGTTAAGTTTTCCAACAGGTTATATAGGATCCAGAAGAAGTAACTGAACCTGGGACGACATACAGACTACTCAGAGACAGTTTAGCTGGTTATGGTTTATATTTATTGTCTAGGAGGGAGTGCTAGACAGTAAACACGTCAATAACTACTGTATCTAACATATGGTGATGGTTTATATAAAGGTCATAGTTACTACATAGAAGACAGGAAAGCAGGAGGAGACGTTCAAAAACTCATGGCATCACAGAGTTAGCCCTGAAGCTAATGAATGAATTAGAACAATAAAAAGGGATTAAGCCTATGGAGAAATTGACTATAAACCCGAACAGAAAGTTGGATCATGATTTTTATATATTTTTTTGTCCCATGAAAAAGTCTGAAAAACAATGTCATATGGTAATTACTATGTAAAACTTGTTAATTTAGATGCGGCTGCCGCCCAAGCCCTACTCCAGCCTGCCCATCTACTCCATTGGCTCAACCAACACACTGCCCCGGGACAGGGTAAATGCCATGGCCTCTGTGGGACAGGGGCTCTCTGTGGCCGGAGAACCAGGACCGTCTACAGCAGCAGTGGCCGAAGCTGCACCATCTCCAAATTTAAGAGCTACTCGATCCAAAGCATTTAAAGGAGCAGGGAAGGCCTCTTCAGTAACAGCCGCACCTCCTCCTCCTCCTCCTAAAGGGGACAAATCCACGAGTAGTTCACAACGCCACGGTCTTCAGAAAACTATGTCCAGGTAAGTTCAATTCCTATGAACAAATTATAGGGACATATAACAAGAAATACAAATAAGGTTTTAGTCATGCTCTATTTTTTGGTACATTTTGTATTAAAGCTGTTTCTTTAGGCAGCCTTTAATGATCTCTTGTGGATGGTCAGGATATTTCATGACATGATGAAATGGGTATGCAGTGTACAGTATTATGAAGCTGCTGACTCGGAGCCTGCAATTACAGGACCACACTTCAGGCCCCTTGTTGCTACCTGCAGAAACTACTATACTCTCCCACTATAGTTAAGGTTAGGGTTGGGGGCAGGATTATCCTTCTGCAGAGACAGTGGTACTAGCATTGTTAATTCAATAATTAATTTACCACCCCTGTCACAATAAACAGGGGTCCTGAGACTCTGGTCCTGAGACAGGGGTCCTTAGACTGGGGTTCTAAGACTGGGGTCCAAAGAGTGCAGTGTGCAGCTTCATACTCCTCGTAGTGGAGTTTAAAGTAATAGCACAATACTAATGCAACAATATAACAATAGGCAATAAAATATATCTCGCCACTGCAGCTCACTACTACCCATATCTATTTTTGCTTTCTGTTAGTGGCACTAAAATGTTACTACTTAACTCAAAATGAAAATGATTCAATCATATACTCCAACTATAACTCTATTCTCCATATAGTCATTGAGTTTTAACTGGTTTGATTGTGAGACCCCATGATGTGTGTCGACACTACATCACCTCTGCACATGCACCAGTTGCACTGACAGGTTTATGTGGCTTATGTGTAACCGGCTGGACAAACTGGTCAGGAAGTGTGTCCTGTGTTGGGTATGAGAGAGAAGAATGATTATGCAGGGTGTCCGCAGGGTCTTACAAAGTATTAAAACGTCTTAAATGCGACATTACGAGGTATTAAATTTCATTGCTATTAAAGTTTTGCCCAAAAGGTGTTTACTGCAAAAAGTATGCATTAATGGATTAACCAGACAGACACGAACCCAGGCCAGTTTGAGCTGCACCAGTCTGTGTCACTGTCTGCACCAGTCTGGAGACAGGTTACGTTCTTATTTTAAGATGAAACTTGTCCAGCCTATCCTCTGTGGATGAGATTTGTCTTAATCAGGCTAACGAGGGGTACCATGCAAGCTGCAAACAAAAGAGCAATGACTGCAACTTTGTTTAAAATGGTGCAATATTTTACTTTTGCTTGAATTTATATAGATATGGCTCTGTAATACATGGTCACATAATAAATATAAAAAGAAAATAATCAAAAACTTGTTTTTATGATAAAAAATTGTGTGAGAAACACTGCTATTTAAGATAGATACCGGATATCAATATTGGCTGGAAAAAAATCATATTGGGATTGCAAAGTACCCCTTTTTACTGTTTTCTTTAGGTGGTGATAAGGTCTTAAAATATTTTGGGAAGGTCTTGAAAAAGTCTTAAAAGTCTTAAAAAGGTATTGAATTTAAGCTCAGGATTCCTGCATATACCCTGTTAAGAGGAGCATGATTAAAAACAACAGCAGACATTCTCTGTATGAGACTCTGGTAGCACAGAGAAGCAGCTGCAGTGACAGGCTTCTTTTCCTGCGCTGTAGCCCCGAGAGGTTTAGAAGATCATTTATTTCAGCAGCAATTTATTTTTTTCTCTCAATTTTAGCTCTGTGCAAATAATTTTTCCTTCATTCACCGGTATCACAGTATATTTGATATATTGTCCAGCTCTACACAGAAGGTGTGCTTCCTTCCTGTGCACGCTTGCACACTTATAATGCACTCTCTAAATTAGCTATAACAATCCATAAGAACTTTGGCACAAAATGTATTAATTTTACCCATTGCCTGTCACTTTCAGATTCTCCAAACATGGCTCTCTGAAGTCTCACGAAGAGCTGGAGCTTCCCTCTGAGCTGACGGAGGACTGGGCCTCCATGGAGGTGTGTGTGGACTGCAAGAAGTTTATCTCTGACATCATCGCCTCCAGCAAGCACAGTCTGTCCCTGGCCACCAAGAGGGCCCGCTTAAAACGCAAGACCCAGTCATTTTACATGTCCTCGCCCAAAGGGAGGGAGGAGTACCGGCCTTCGGAAAGAACAATCAACGAAATATGAAGTCTTTTAATGGCACAATACTGGAGACTGAATGTGCTCTCTTGGACTTGCTAAAGGCTAGAGGATGGTTTGAGTGGCTGTGTCCTCAATGTGTACAGCTCTTCTAGATATTAATTTAACAGACACCAATCAGGCATAACATTATGACCACTGTCCTCAAAGTTGATGTGTTAGAAGCAGAAAAAGTGGGCACCTCTTGTTTGATAAGGGGCAGATTGTGATGGCTAGACAACTGGGTCAGAGCATCTCCAAAACTGCAGCTCTTGTGGGCTGTTTCTGGTCTGCAGTGGCAAAAGTAGTACAAGGAAGGAACAGAGGTGAAGTAGCAACAGGTGATGCACATGAGGAGCGAAGGCCGTCCTGTTATGAGTCAACAGACAAGCTACTGTAGCTCAAACTGTGCAGAAGTTAATGCTGGTTCTGATAGGAAAGTGTCAGAACACATAGTGCGTCACAGTTTGTTTCCTATGGGGTTGCATATTAGGCAGATGGTCATCATGTTTTGCCTGATCAGTGTTCATCTGCCTTCATTGTTGATCCTTTAATCTCTGGTCAGACCCTTGACTAGACTTAAAACTCTTAACCAATGCCTCAAAGTGGAAAAAAAAATCACTTTTGATGGGACTACAGCAACTTTCTGCAGACAATAAGCACAAGTGAGAACGAGGATTTTTCAGACCCTAGCAAGGGATGCACAAGCTACATCGATCAGGTTATAAATTGCAGAGAGACGAGAGTATATATATACAGTACTTTTTATATGGTTTTTGGTTTAGATTTTTACATGTGTGTGAACAGTATATGGTTGTTCAATGGAGAGTTGCACAGTGGTTGTCATGGTTCTTCAAAAACATTGTAACTAGTAACTAAAGCATCGACCATGCAGTGCAAAATTGTCCCTTTTTGTCACAAATGTGTGCAAAATATGTAGTGCCAAATAACCTCTTTTTCATGCTTATGCCGCCCGAAGACTAAATAATTGTCCTGATGTTTGCGATGCCCTTAAACAAATAAAAAAGCTAATCGAACTCTCTTCAGACCTGGCACTAACATGCAGAAAGAAAGATCTGAAATATTAACATCTTTCAGCTCTCAGCAAGGAGTTTGAAGGTTCAATTCTCGCCATGCCCTTTTTCATTTAATGTGGCTTCCTCTCACAGTCCAAAGACATGCATGAGTAGCTGAAATGGTGAATCTAAATTGCTCATGTCTGTCAGGCTTGCAATTAAAAGGCTATTGTCCACATAACAGGGTACCCCACCTAAGGCCCACAGTTGCTGGAATAGGCTTTCAACTTTAAAAGTCAGGAGAATAAATATTTATAAATATCAGTCTAATATCCAATCAGATGCCAGTGCAGTTTTGATTATGAAACTGGAGATTGAGACCTGGTTGTCAGTTTTCGAGTCCGAGTCACTCTCAGGTCACCAGTGTTCGAGTCTGAGTCCTAGGACTGGTTTATATCTAGTCCAAGTCGTAAGGAGAGGTGGGTACAGTGCCCACAAATTGTAAAGAATAATGTTACAAATAATATTACTCTAGTAGAAGTAAAAGGTTTGTTTTGATTTTTTTTTTTTTTCAATTACTCTTACAAGAACAATTTATTTAAAAAGTAACAGTGTAACTCATTAATACCCACCTCTGGCCCTAAGACTGGTCTAAGTCTAGTCCTAATCCAAACTAATTGAAGGTGAGTCAAGTCACCAAAATCAGTACTCTTATGTTAAACACTGAGTGGGATGTTACATTTAGTCCTGTACCATAACAGTTCAATTTTGAGCCGTTATATTGTATTTCTGAATTCTTCCCAGATTGCTTGAAAACAATCTACTTTTATATCCAGTCACTGTTGACGTTAGTGCTAGGTCTAAAGGAGGGTCAGCCATAACTCTGAACATGCATATCCCAAATAAAACTACTCTCCTTTAATGGTAGCAATGAACAATCTACACTAATCCCAGGTTTTTAAAGCACATTTATTCATTACTGACGTGTGAAGCAGAAATAGGCCCAATATTTTCTGCAGATTGTGTTGGACCATGTGATTCATTTTGCTCTATTTGAAAGGTTTACATAAAACATCAACACTTTTTATTATTTAAGATTACGCATTAATTTAAATGAGATAATGTTTAATCAATTCAGTCACATCACATAAAATAACAGGTTTTGGTCAATGGGCCATTCAGTGCATTTAAACGGTAAAAATAAGTGGCACCAGTGTTTCATGTTTCTATAAATTATTTCTATAAATTGGACTTTTCATTTTACAGATGAAGCATGTTATTTCTGAAAGTGTGCAGCCCTACTTTGAGGACATGCCTTTTGATGTGTCCTGTAAAATCAGAGCCAAAATAAAATGTTTTAGGTCAGTGGTTTTCAAACTGAGGTACGGGTACCACTAGTGGTACTTAGTCATTTACTGTTAAAGTCCTGATTGAGTTTAATTTAGAGCCAGTTTTGCTCCTGTTTCACTCTTGCTATGGTTGGAGCTTAGATTTAAAGTTTAGACCACTGCTTAGTCTTGGTTTAGACCTGGTTTAGTCCTGGATTGGATCTGGTTTTGTTCTGGTTTAGTCCTGTTGTAGACCTGGTTTAGTCCTCTTGTAGACCTGGTTTAGTCCTATTTTAGCCCTGGTTTAGTAGTGGCTTAGCACTAATTTAGGCTCATTTTAGTTCATTAAAGATACTTGGAAAGTCAAATACTATGATGAGGTGGTACCTGTTTGAGAATCACTGGTTTATTAAAACTATCCAACCCTAACAAAGTAGGATGTTTTTGTTTTGACTCTTAATTTTACAAGATCATCTTCTTCTAGTGTTTTTGTTTTCTCATCTCTCATTGTATATTTTTGCCTTAGACATAGCCTTTTTTTCTGATGTTTATTTTTGTATATTGAACTATTACTGTACAAACATTTTGAGACCAGGTCTGTGTTGCCTCCATGACAGGATTACAGTGGGACGTTGTGTAAATGTATTGAAGTGACGGGATGAGCTGGACATCTGCAGAAGTGTGACAGCAGCATCATGCATGTGGTGTAGCTTAATACCTTCTAAACTGTAACTTCCTGCAGAGTGCAACAAATGCTGAATACAATAATAAAACTGTAATGCAATATGTGAACAATGGCTCACTGGGTTGTGTGGTTAGTGTTTTATTTACAATAAAGCATTATCTTTCTGCATGTCCCCTGTTGAATAAAAACAAAAATCACTTCAGTTAGGTTCAGAGATGGATAGCATCCAGGAAGACAATATGCCACTATAACGCCATTGACAGCTGCTGTACAATCAGCCAGCGGCTATAAACCACTGCGATGTCACTAATAGCGAGCCGTCTGCCGCTCTGCTCAGTGACATACCATCCACTGGCCACTGACAGGTCGACAGGGGGCGCTCCCGGACCGATCGGCCACTTTTCGATTTCGGCCCTGCTGCCAAACGGTTTCAACTTGTCATATGAACAGTGTTGCCAGATTGGGCGGCTACTTTTGCTCTCGGCGGAAAAAAATAGCGTTGGGCGGGTGTATAATATTTGGGCTATTTTTAGACTTATGGGGCGGGATTTTGAAAATGTAAAATAAACTTATTTTAATATTTTTAAATTTCCTGATCAATAATTGTATATATTTGCTGGTTATTGATGAATAAAATGAATTTGTAAAATAGAAGTAGTAATATTAGTGTCATTAGTTATCAATCACGTCTAATTATGGACCTCTGATTGGTTGAAAAAAGTAAAAACTCTGCAGCCCTGTGAGCGGGGACGGGCCAACAGTGTTTCCTCTCAAGCTTGGAGTTTTAGCGTTTAGCAACCTGCCGAAGTGGGGGAAATACAAGAAATTGTACAGGAAGGAGACTGACCCAGAGCTAAAAATGTGGATTGCCCCTGTCCCAGAGGAGTGCAAGCATGTGAGAGAGCTATTGTTTTTCTGATTACACTCATTGTGGAGACTGTTTATTACTTTTTCCATAGGCAATTGTGAAGTTTTGTGTGCTCAAAATATGTTATTTCATATGTATTACAGTTTTAACATTAGGATTGTAGAATGGTTGTGATTTGGGCGGGTTTTTATTGCGTTTGGCGGGCTTTACGTTACATTTGGGCTGGAAACTGTCAGTCAGATCTGGCAACCCTGCATATGAATCGATGAGCCAAATGTAATTAGGTCCCTTTGAGAAATACTGCCTCCTGTACAGCCTTCTTTTTTTGTCTGAGTGTCGACCTTCAGGATCCAGTTCAGCTAATATCATTCTAACGTCTTCCTTTTTTGCCTTTACGCCACTTTCTCTGCACTTGGTAAACATTCATCTGTAGCCATGCATCTTCCCTGGACCACGTAACTGCTGCTGGACAAAGTCAAAGACACGATCCAAATTGGCAAAGTCCCTTCGTCGGCCAAGTCTATTGTCCTTCAGTATGCGTAGTAAATGATTCCTGCTGATGAAAATTCTGTGCCTGCATATCAAAGTTGAAAGAATATCATCGTAGAACATGCCCATGTTAAAGTAAAACTTAATAAGCTGCTCCGTCTCCATCATGTGCCATGTGTAGTTCAAGGTGTTTGCCTGATTGCTAACCTTTGGCTTTTAAAGTGAATTATTGCACAAGATAATATATTGTTCCCTCAAGATATTTATCTCGTTCCCTCAAGATAATATCCCGTTCCCTCCATATAATTTAATTGTGTGAACAAGAAGTTTTTGTTCCCTCAAGATAATTAACTTGAGGGAACAAGATATATATTTTTAATGTTTTGGGACTTTAGGGGCTGCGTACTTTCCAAATCATTTTCTTTGCCTGGTGAAAATCTTTACCTTTATGGCACCATCTAGTGGTAAAAAACAAACAAGCATATCAAGCAGAATGCTAAATAAATGTTAAAAAGCAGGTATAAATTTATTATTTATGGGCTTCATTGTATGGTTTGAAAATGATTACTAGACATTTTTTATGTTTTTATTAATAGCTTTTTTAAATATATTTTTTAAGATTTGTCCTTGCATTTCCGTTACCACCTCATCCTGCAAAATGTTTGGATAAACTTGAGAATTCATTTTGCTGTTGATGATAGTAATTTGTCCAGGCCCTGAGGCAGCAAAGCAGCCCCAAATCATGATTCCTCCTCCACCATACTTCTGTTGTGATGTTGGTGTGCTGTGCCTTTTTTTCTCCACACATAGTGTTGTGTGTTTCTTTCCAACAACTCAACTTTGGTTTCATCTGTATATATTTTACCAGTGCTGCTGTGAAAATCTAGGAGATCTTTTGCAAATTTGAAACGTGCAGCAATATTTTTTGGGACAGCAGTGGCTTCCTCTGTAGTGTCCTCCCATGAAGTCCATTCTTGTTTAATGTTCTATCCATTGTAGATTTGTCATTATAGATGTTAGCTTGGGCAGAGATTTCTGTAAGTCTTTAGCTGACACTCTAGGATTCTTCTTCACCTCATTGAGCATTCTGTGCTGTGCTCTTGCAGTCATCTTTACAGGACGGCCACTCATAGGGAGAGTAGCAGCAGTGCTGAACCTTCTCCATTTATAGACAATCTGTCGTACCATGGACTCATCCAGGCTTTTAGAGATTTTTTTGTAACCCTTTCCAGCTTTATGCAAGTCAACATTTCTTACTTGTAGGTCTTCTGAGAGCTCTTTTGTGCAAGGCATGGTTCACATCAACTAATGCTTCTTCAGAATAGCAAATTCAAAACTTGTGTGTTTTTTATTGGGCAGGGCCACTTTAACCCACATCTACAACCTTCTCACATTGATTGAACTCCAGGTTGGCTGACACCTAACTCCAATTAGCTTTTGAAGAGGTCATTAGAATGACTGATTCCCAAAATGTTTTGACTGGAGTGCAGTGCCAGAGAGTGTGAAGATAGTTGTCCCTATTTCCCTGTGTACAGTGTGAGCATGTTTTTGTTGTGAATTCTATTTTTGATAACTTGCAACCTGTGTAATGATATCTGTGAATAATTTTGAATTGTATGAGTTGAAGGTTGGAGTTATTTGTCATTAAGTAGATATTTTTGCAGATATGAGTCCAGAAATTGGCATCGGAAACAAATGCTAAGTCCTGTTGCCATTTTGTAATCAGTAAGGAGTGTGATGTTCAGGTAACAACTCTGATTCATTTATTCACTTGCTCAAACTTGTTAAAATAGAATTGTATAGACTAGCCTGATGCATTATATTGCTAGTCTAACTAAGTTTGCATAAGTTGTGTTGTTATCTGGTAATTTAGCTCAGTATGAAAATATTGAACTAGACTGGATTGAACTGGATTTTTAATGTTTTTAAAGGTCAAAAAGAGCAGCAGCAACACACAGAGGAGTCTGCTCATACATCAGGTAATGATATTTCACTGCAACTAGATAAGCCACTATTGGCACATCTTGCTTTATTAGGCTTTTTTTTTCTTTTCAGTATATACTCCATTTAACTTCCTTTTTATTTAACTGTGTTTGAGGAGGCATTTTCTGTAAAGTTGAGTTCTGCTCAGTAACTTCTGCTAGAGAAATTTTGCTCAAGTGACATGCATACTACTGTTACGTCATTCAGGAAAAATAACTTCCCATTCTCACCATCTCTTCCCTTTTTACTTTCTACTGCGTTGGCGACATTTAACAGCATCAGCCTGGTGTCCACCATCCACCATCCTGATTGTCAACATCAGCAGCTCCACTCTGAATGACTGTGTTATTGGGAGCAAGGCCTACCCACCTGCTGTGGTAGAAAAGCAGCCGCTGATGCGGGGAACTGTCCAGGACGTGCATGGTGGGTGTTATCCTTCAGTGATTCTCAAACTCAGATGTTTGACTTTCTGTGTTATATTTAATGAAATAAAATGACCCTAAATTAACTTGATACCAAACCGGGTCTAATCCAGGACTAGGACTATACTAGAAATAAACTAGGACAAAAAAAAAAAACAGGAGTAATCCAGGGTTAAAACAGGACTGAACTAAGTCTAAACCAGGACTAATCAAAGACTAAACAAGAAATAACCAGTTGTCTAAACTTCAAATCTTAGCTCCAACCAAAGCAAGAGTAAAATAGAAATACAACTGGCTCTACATTAAACTAAATCAGTTTGATAACCACCGGTTTATATGGTTTATTATTTGCATGTTAAGGATTTTATGCAATAGTTTTAATGTATTTTATTGTAATTGTTTACCTGGAGCTAAATATTATGGTCATAAGTCTGCTGCATTCTGGTAAAATTGTGTCTTGTCAGTTCATCACATTTACCACACTGTCCCTTTTGAAACAGATTCAAACAGATGTTACAGGGGCCCCGCTCCAACATCAAGTATCCAAATCAGTAGCTCTAACCTTAGCTGGGTCATCATTGGAGACAACAACTACATGCAAGTGGAGCAGACCGTCCCAAGTGAAGAAGAGTCTGGAGGGGTTTGTGAAGACGGCAGCTAGACCTGTCCTGCACTGCTGTATGGACAGCTGCTGAACGAGTTGTTGGCTGGTTGGGTGGACAAAACAACTACCCTTTTTTTTTCCAAGTCAACAAACAAAATTTTCAACATAGAAAACATGACATAAATACAATTACTTTGGGTGCTAACGTAATATTAAATCTAACTGATTAATTGTTCTGACTGTTCAAGGAGAGAAAAAAAAAAGGTTTCTAATCCTGATATTAGTGCTAAGAAAACCATAAGCGCTCAGCATATGTCCATGTGATTTCTACACCCACACCCAAGACGCTTAAGGGAAGGACTTTCCAATTTTGCAATACATGTTCCTCTCACCAAAAAGAGTTGAGCATTGTATCTGCAGCTGAGTAACTTTTATGGCATTATGACTTGGAGTGACGTGCGTGATTGTGTCTGCAAACAAGGAATGGTATTTATTTATTTATTTATTTTTACATGAAGAAAGTGCTGCATTTTTGTCTGAAACCTTATCATCTACAGCAGACTTGTAGAGGTGGGAACCATAAAAAGAACTTTGTCAGTAAGCTATACAATGATCTGACAAAGCCGATTTGTGAAGCCACAGAATACATGATGCTTTGTAGATTTGTGAAAACTTTATCATACAAACAATTACCTCAATGGCTTTTACATGAACTAATTGAGGTGGGTGGCTGTCCATCTGCAGCTCGGTCTGAAGAGGGTGTTTTTCTCTTCACTGTCTGTCTTCATGTTTATTTTTATACCAGAATTACTTTTTTGATAAAATGGAAGCATGTGAATGCTACTGAATTGTTTCTACAGATCTGTTTTGTAAAAGTCACTTGTCAGTCTATTGTGATGTGATTTTTATATGTTACAATGTGTTCACGTTGATTAATAATAAAAAGCAAGTGATAATATTGCATTTATTTTTTCTTCTTCTTTTTTCCATCTTTCTTTCCATCCTTTTTCTTGCCTTTCTTGTCTTCCTCTGTTTTTTTATAAATACCAAGGCCTTTGCGGACCATGCAGCCTCTCCACCAAGCTTGTATCTGCAATGTAACAGAGTTCATTGTTAGTCATTGAAGACAAAACATTGACTAGTGCTGATTTAGCGCATACAGCAAGGCCATTATTACCTTAGTAGCAGCTTTGATCAGTTCTTGCTCTTGGCGCAGTTTCTCCTGCTCCTCCTTGTCTTCCATTACAACTTGTTCCATTACTCTGAACTGCACATAAACCAAAGTCAAACCAAATTCACAATAATAATTCACTAAATAAGATCTACAAATATACAGGTAATACCAAATACAAGATATTTTCTGCCATCTAAAACTTGATGAAACAACATTTAAAATATGACATGGTGTGGCTGAGGAGCAGTTGCTTGGTATCAAATGTTTAGTTTCTCTGAGTCAAGTTGTTTATTTACCTTCCTCCTCATCTCCATCAGTCTGTCCAGGTTCAAGGTTATTTTGCAACCAACATTGTTTAGCTGCTGCGCCTTGTCCTGCCGCATCACTCTTGAGCGCTCTTCCCACTGGTCCCTCTGCTGTTTCATCTCCTGGTTAAAATAAAAACACACACTCAAGATTAGGCAATTGTATTCTATAAAATTGGTTGTAAATTGGTTGTAAACTATGATATTGATTCCTCTGGCTGTTCTGTTACTCTGTTTAAAACTTTTAAGAACCAATGCCCATAAACATATGACGGTATACAACTTTGGTTCTTTAGACTGTATGTCCAAACTAAACATATGGAGCTAACTTAGTTATTTAAAGTTAAGGAGGGCCACACCTGAAACATGCCTCTTCCTGTCTTGCACCTACAGTTAGGTCCATAAGTATTGAGACACTGTCACAGGTTTTGTTATTTTACCAAAAACATATTCAAAATACAGATATATAATATATATATTAATATGTGCTTAAAGTGGAGCCTCTCAGCTGTAATTTAAGAGTATTCACGTCCAAATCAAAGAAAGGGTTTAGGAATTACAGCTCTGTATAGCTGTCTCTTTTTCAGGAGCTCAAAAGTAATTGGACAAATAACATTACCATGAATGAAATGTTAATTTTGCATACTTTGTTGCGAATCCTTCACATTCAATGACTGTCTGAAGTCTGGAACCCATGGACATCACCAAACACTGCATTTCCTCCAATCGTTCTTCTCGTTTATGTGCCCCACCCTCCCATCTCTCTCTATATGTTTTCTTTATGCTGTCATTTATCTCATCCCAAATTGTTTTGTATTTAACGTTGTGGTCGACTCATTAATAAAGTATTATGAAAGACGCTATCAAAAGCCTTCTTCAAATTTCTCTGAGCAGATAGGAGAAAATTATCATATTTCTGATGGTATGTCATTTTTTTGGTACTCACTGAGTTACAAATGTATTCACAATATTACGTCAAAGAAAACTAGAAAGAAAACCCTTATTTTATTCTTGTGAAATAATGAACAGATTTGTCCTTTTTACTGGGTTTAGTATAGAATGTTTTAAGTCAGCAGGTGCCTTATACGCTGATGTTAAATACAGTGTAGCCATACAAACCTCTTGTTGATTTTGAAGAAATATAATTGATTCCTTGTGAGAGTGCTTTTCCTTCTCGATCTGTTCTTTCACCAGCTGTGGCAATTTGAAATAACAATGATAGATTAATTGTGATCGCTGTTATTCATGCATTTATATTACTGGTTGTGTTTGTGAAACTGTGCTGAAGATACACCCACCATTATCTGTTGCTTCAGCATAGTCTCTTTCTCACTCGCCTCTCGCTGTAACATTAGTAGTTGGTCTTCTTTGTCCCTTTTCATAATTTTAGCCATCTCACGGTGTTCATGCTGTTGATTTTCCAGTAACTTCCATTCTTGTATAAGTTCCTAAACATGAGCGTAATAAAAAACACTTTAGGTCTTTTTAAATTTTTAAATCAGACACATTAGCTGCATGAAAAAACAGCAACAGCCTTTTAACTGAAAACTGTTGTTAGTAAGCAAGAAGCTGAAATGAAACTGAAAATGTGAATGGCTTAGGAAATTATGCAATGTTTTGATTTTTCTAAACTTGACCAGTAAAAAGATTTAAGTAAAAGTACTGTCACTTCCAATAAGAACAACAATTTTTAATAAAAGTATAATATTTACTTGTTAGTGATGTAACTGGAAAACTGTGCATACTTTCCATAATGCCATACCTCAAGTATTGTATGTTTGTGTGCTAGTTCCTCTTCTAGCTTGATACAAAATTCCTGTTTCTCTCTGAAGTCTGCCTTTGTCACTCTATCACAGACACAAGGACAGTTCAGTATTTACCGCTGTATTATTTTGTTGGGGATTATTTTACCTTCTTAAGTGTTCAGCCTCTATTTGTTTTCTTCGTTCTTCTTCCTCTATTTTCTGTAACAAAGAGTTGAAAGTCTGCCTTTCCTCAAGCTCCACACGAAGCGCCCACATGTGCTCTGATACAGTGTGACTATACACAGAGACAGATTTAGGTACATTATCACAAAGAATAGAAGATTAAAAACATTACAAACATGTTTTAGTATCAGTACCAATCTTGGATCAGTTTGTTCAGCATGACTTGTTCCTGTGGGCTGTGTGGGTTCTTGTCCAAATCCACTGTGAAAGCATGTGCCAGTATATGCAGCTGGTCTTGGAAGTCCTCTAGCACAGCTGCCACTCTTAAACTCTGACTCCTAGACAGATGCATCCTGAAAAGCAACCAAGAAAAATCCTTACATTAATAATACTTACTTAAAAATATAGATTAATCAACATAATGAGCAGATTTGGGTTGATATGATATAACAAAAAGAGAATAACAATGTCATTACTAAATGTAACTCTTTGATTATGTGATTCAATTTGCTGAAATTGCATTTTATATTAATTGTGTCTAGTCTAGAGCTAGAGTTACCACCTGCCCCACTTTTGGTTGTACTGCAAAGCCAGTATAGGGATTTGTCCCCCTGCCCCACTTATTAAGACGATATCCCACGTTCTCATTTGTGCTCAGTGGATCTTATAAAATGTGAGATTAAGAACAACAAGGTAAAATCAGTATTCCTCATGTAGAATAATGTAGAATAAATATTTGTGAGTGTCCAACTCGCTGGGATATGTGAATGGTGTGTCCCTGCCCCTGTGTTTTAAGAAAGGGCCCTCCAAGGTGTCATGAGGTGGTGCTGGCCCAGTGCTGGACAGTGTTGAGAAAATAAGACCAGGAGATAAGGTGACCACCTCAAAAAGTACAAAAAGTGGGACAAGTTGTGCAATTTGATGAAACAAGGAGGGAAGGAGTCGAGAAATAAATGTTTTGATATACAAATCTAACTGAATGACTGAGACACAAGATGCTTTGGTTTAGGGCCTATAAAACAAGTGATGTGCTGTTTTTACCACAAAACCATATAAAACCATATATTGCTACCTGTCAAGATGGGATGCCCACAAATTTTTTGCATTTTTATTCTAAATTCTATCTTACTTTGTTGGTCTTAACTTGAAGATTCACTGAGCCCCTATGAAAAATATGATCTTAATAGGTGGGACGGAGGGACAGAGGATTGGATGGATGAACAACCAAAAGGTTGTACTGGTGGTGGGACAGGTGGTCACTCTACCGGGAGATTTAATTTTCCATCTTTTTATTCCATAGCTGAAACGGCACATAAACTCAACCTATAGCAAGTATCTTTATGTAAATGAGGTTTAGACTCGGTAAGTTAGATATGCATATTATGAAAGTTTTTATTTCTCGAATCTGCCCCACCTAATCACCCAACTTGGCCCACTTTTGGCACTTTTTGAAGTGGTCATCCTATCTAAGTTAGAGCACGGTGTGAAAATGAATAGTTATCGACTCTGAAGTAATTTTAGTTGCTCTACGCCGAAATCAGCTAACGAGTTAAATCATATTCATTCACGTAACGTTAACTAGCCTAGACTACATGTTTTCACAAACGAATGCCATGCTAGCTATCTAACCTAACGTTAACTAACGCCAGCTAATTTCTGAAAATAAATAAATAAATAACGAATTAGTCTAACGTTAAATCAAAATGTATAAATACATATGTTTGAATAATGACGATTTACTGTCACCCTAAAATAAAATCATATTAAATCATTTAGCTAATCAAATAATATTCCTACCTTGCGTCGGTCATTTTGGGGGACACGTCTCTACCGTCTTAGTTTACGTGTTACTATGGCGACCAATGGACCAATAGAAAGTAACGAGGTGGTAACGGAAGTGCAAGGACACATCCAATGGACAAATCTTAGAAATAAATATATATAAAACTATTAATAAATACATAAAAATATGTCTAGTAATCATTTTCAAAACATACAATAAATAATAAAAAATACCTGCTTTTTAAACATATTTATTTGGCATTCTGCTTGATATGCTTGTTTGTTTTTGACCACTAGATAGCGCCATAAGGGTAAAGATTTTCACCAAGTGAAAATGATGGAAAAAGTTCTATGATTTCTCCTTTTCGTTTTATAAAAACCTTGCATTTTACAGAGTGTTGTGTAGACTTTTTTATAGCCACTGTATACAACTTATCTTCAGATGCAAATCCTGTTATAAACCTGTTGTGTGAACTTATCTGTTGTGTTGTCCTGGATCTTAAAGACAGAAATGTCCCTTTAATGGTTTGTATTAGAAATACCAGAATCTGCACATTATTTTGCATGTTTTGACTTTTACTTGTGTCATTATTTGGATGACTACTTTTTACTTCTGAGTAATATTATTTTGAAGTAACAATACTCTACTTAAGTACAATTTATGGCTACTCTATCCATCTCTGAACCTAACTGAAGTGATTTTTGTTTTTACTGAACAGGGGACATGCAGAAAGATAAATACTTTAATGTAAATAAAACACTAACCACACAACCCAGAGAGCCATTGTTCACATACATTACAGTTTTATTATTGTATTCAGCATTTGTTGCACTCTGCAGGAAGTTACAGTTTAGAAGGTATTAAGCTACACCACGTGCATGATGCTGCTGTCACACTTCTGCAGATATCCAGCTCATCCTGTCACTTCAATACATTTACACAACGTCCCACTGTAATGCTGTCATGGAGGCAACACAGACCCTGTCTCAAAATGTTTGTACACTAATAGTTCAATATACAAAAATAAACATCAGAAAAAAAAGGCTATGTTTAAGGCTAAAATATATAATAAGAGATGAAAAAACAAAAACACTAGAAGATGACCTTGTAAAATTAAGAGTCAAAACAAAAACATCAAACTTTGTTAGGGTTGGATAGTTAAAAAAAAAAAAAAAACAGTGATTCTCAAACCAGGTACCACCTCATCATAGTATTTGAGTTTGTAAGTAATGAACTAAAATGAGCCTAAATTAGTGCTAAGCCACTACTAAACCAAGACTAAAATAGGACTTAACCCAGGTCTACAAGAGGACTAAACCGGGAATAAACCAGGTCCAATCCAGGACTAAACCAGGTCTAAACCAAGACTAAGCAGTGGTCTAAACTTTAAATCTAAGCTCCAACCATAGCGAGAGTGAAACAGGAGCAAAACTGGCTCTAAATTAAACTCAATCAGGACTTTAACAGTAAACAACTAAGTTCTAAGTACCACTAGTGGTACCCATACCTCAGTTTGAGAACCACTGGTCTAAAACATTTTATTTTGGCTCTGATTTTACAGGACACATCAAAAGGCATGTCCTCAAAGTAGGGCTGCACACTTTTAGAAATAAAATGCTTCATCTGTAAAACAAAAAATCCAATTTATAGAAATCATTTATAGATATAGATTTTACAGTTTAAATGCACTGAATGGCCCATTGACCAAAACCAGTTATTTTATAGTGGTTTTTACAGTGACAGATGATGAGACTATACTATACTAAGCAGCCCTGCTTTGGAGTTCACATACTGTATTAAATAAACAGTTCTCTCTGCAATTTACAACCTGATCGATGTAGCTTGTGCATCCCTTGCTAGGGTCTGAAAAATCCTCGTTCTCACTTTTGCTTATTGTCTGCAGAAAGTTGCTGTAGTCCCATCAAAAGTGATTTTTTCCCACTTCGAGACATTGGTTGAGAGTTTTAAGTCTAGTCAAGGGTCTGACCAGAGATTAAAGGATCAACAAAGGAAGCAGATGAACACCCCAGCCATCCATCCATCCATTTTCTTCTGCTTATCTGGGGACTTATCTTATCTGGGTGAAGAGAGGGGCTGAACTGTCAACTGATCACCACCTGGTGGTGAGTTGGATCCGCTGGCGGAGGAGAAGGCCGGACAGACTCGGCAGGCCCAAACGTATTCTGAGGATCTGTTGGGAACGTTTGTCTGAGCCTTCTGTTAGAGGGGTCTTCAACTCCCGAGGGAGGCTGGGGACATGGAGTCCGAGTGGACCATGTTCTCTGCCTCCATTGTCGATGCAGCTGTTCGGAGCTGTGGCTGTAAGGTCTCTGGTGCTTGTCGTGGTGGCAATCCCCAAACCCGGCGGTGGACGCCAGAAGTAAGGGATGCCGTCAGGCTGAAGAAGGAGTCCTATCGAGCCAGATGAACACCGATCAGGCAAAACATTATGACCATCTGCCTAATATGCAACCCCATAGGAAACAAATTGTGATGCACTGTGTTCTGACACCTTTCTATCAGAACCAGCATTAACTTCTGCACAGTTTGAGCTACAGTAGCTTGTTTGTTGGCTCATAACAGGACAGCCGTCGCTCCTCACATGCATACCTGTTGCTAGTTCACCACTGTTCCTTCCTTGTACTACTTTTGATAAATACTGACCACCGCAGACCGGGTACACCTCACAAAAGCTGCAGTTTTGGAGATGCTCTGACCCAATTGTCTAGCCCACTTTTTAGTTTAATGTAATGCTAATAATAACTGCAATGGCATCTAAAACCGGAAACCACTGTTAAACGCTAATTTGTTTTTTTCAGTCGCCATTCGCAACTTTGGCAACTTTAATTTAACTTTCTGTTAAGTGTTAAAGCTTGAAAACATGTTTGCAATTGTATATTTTCCATGTTGCAGTCCTGAAAATACTGCAAATGTAAAAAATATCACACTTCCATGCATTAATAAGGCCCTGTCCCAATACTTGCACTTGTGCCCTTCAAATGCGCATTCACGCTGAGAGGCGCAAACTAGTGTGTCCCAGTTCTCGTCAACATTTGCAATACAACCTATCTTCATCATGCACTTCACTGTGCACTTCTAGTAAGTGTGGATCAGAGTGGACGTCACTGAAGTATATTACCCATAATGCATTTCATTGTGATGTTTTCAAACAATGCTGCAATTTTTTCTTAGCAACTTATCAGTGAGCGCTAACTGGCAACAGCTTAACCGATGGAAATTTTAAAGGAATGTGCCTAATGTCAAGGTAACAACATTGTTACAACATATTAGATATTTCTACATATAGCTTACCATATTACCATTAAAATTATATTTTGATGTACTACTGCTAAGGTTAATAACGGCTCAACATTAGTAATAATACTTGGGTCGTATGTGATGTTTTTCCACTGTAAGGTCAGCTTACAATTGGGTGCATTGTTGATTCATAAAATTGCAAACATAACAGATAGAGTTGCTACAAAGTTATCAGACTCAAGGCTGCAGATGTGAATCCCCGTGGCCCAGCCTGATGCACGGGAGGTTCAGGAAGACAAAGAAGATAATGCTATGCTGAACTGAGAACTTTTGTGACCCTGCCATGCACGAAAGTTACTCGAAGACAAGAAGATAACGCTATGCTGAGATCGTCACACAATATAAAAACTTAGGACACTCCTTTCTTGCAGCGCGCTTGCACTGACTTCCAACCACCACCTGGAAGTCTGTCTGCTAGCGTGCTGCTAGTAGCCCTGTCCACTAGCAACCACCTGGACGCCCAGCCTGCTAACCTACTCCTAGTGGCTCTGTCTGCTAGCCACCACCTGGATACCCAGCCTGTTAGCCTGCTGCTAGTAGCCTTGTCTACTAGCAACCACCTGGATGCCCAGCCTGCTAACCTACTGCTAGTGGCTCTGCCTGCTAGCCACCACCTGGACGTCTGCCTGCTAGCCCGCTGCTAGTAGCCCTGTCTACTAGCCAACACGTGGATGCCCAGTGTACTAGCCTGTTGCTTGTAGCCCTACCTGCTAGCCACCACCTTCCACCTTGTAGCCTTGAATACTAGCCTCCTGCTGGAAGCGTGATAGTCCCAGGCTACTACATTGACTCTGTGAAAGGTCTCTTCAACTAAACTTGGTAACTTGGCATCAAGCATTTTTTTTATACTCTTCATACTTATACAGTCCAGCCCGGTATTAGATGTAGAAATTATTAGACCAAAAATGAGCAACAATACATCAATACATCTAAACTATGGTCAATTCTCAACTTCATCTACAAATTACTATGAGCTATACCACCAGTTAATCAGCCTGTGTCACCAACAAAACCTTTATAATTTACAAGTACAAGTTAATAAGATCCTGTATCTTCAGAACCTACTGTTGTTAAATGACTATTTTATTATCTCAGATTATTCATTTTCCCAGTTTATAGAGGACAGTGGTAATGATAAATATTATCCAGCCAAACAAAAACTGCACTGTATGATTATGCTTTTATTGTTGCTGTCTGGAAATGTTCAGCCCAATCCTGGTCCTGCTAACCCTTTGCAATCCTTATCCACTCCTTCAGATTTCAAAAGCAGACATGGTCTTGGTTTTATACATTTAAATGTTAGAAGCCTTGTCCCTAAAATGGATATGATCAAGATCTGGGCAATTACAACCAACATTGATATTATTATTCTCTCTGAAACCTGGCTCAAAAAATCAATACCTGATGAATTCATTTCCATTGATGGTTATAAACTTTATAGATGTGATCGGGTTGGCAAAGGAGGTGGGGTTGCCATATATGTGAAGTCTAAGTTTATAAGCTCTGTAACTGAAATCCTGGCAATCAAAAGTTAATATCTCAAAGGACTCTGATATTACAGTAGTTGGATGCTACAGACCGCCATCCGCTTCAAAGCATGCTTTCCAATCTATATCTGATATATTACATGAAATAAATGACTCTGAATTCATTCTTATGGGTGATATGAACTGGGACTGGCTTTCAGGAAACTCAGATTGTTTCAAAGATTTGTGTAATGATCTAAACCAACAAGAATAAACCCCAAAGCGCATTCAACCTTGCTTGATATAATCATAACAAATGCAGTTCATAAATACACCTCAACTGCTGTATTTTGTAATGACGTCAGTGATCATTGTGTAGTTGCTTGTGTAAGAAATACAAAATCTTCCAAGGTAAAACCCCGTGTCATCTTAAAAAAACACTTTAAATGCTTTGAACAACAGGCCTTTCTGCATGATCTGTATCATAGTGATCTTAGCAGGGTGTCTTTGATTACAGATGCTGAAATGGCATGGGATTTTTTTCATTCAATTTTTTCTTCCATTGTAAATAAACACGTACCAATCAAAAAGTTTAGGATTAGTGGTAAGGACAATCCCTGGTTCTCAGATAGTCTTTCAGAACTAATTCATCTGAGAAATAAATTATGGGCACAAGCTAGATTCTCCAATTCTTCTGCTGACTGGACTGCATTTAGAACTGCAAGAAACAAGTGTACTTTAAGGATTAGAAAATCCAAATCTGAGTTTTATTTGAAGTCACTTAAAGATAACTTAAACAACCCTGCAAAGTTTTGGAAATCAGTTGAATCTTTGTCTGGTGCTCAAGTGACCTCAAATCTCCCAGAACATATTCTTGTGGGTTCAAATTAAATAAAAGACAAAGAGACTATGGTTAGTCAGTTCAATAAACACTTTATTCAGGCTGGATTTATATTTGACCAATCTGTAAATACATCTGTCCCTAGTCCTGCCATTTCAGCAACTGAAAATGAAAATGCAAACTCAGAACTTTTTCATTTAAAACCTATTTCAGTGTCAGAAGTTCATAAAGCTCTGAAAGACATTGATTGCAAAAAGTCTGCAGGCCCAGATAATCTGGATCCTCTTTTATTAAAAGTGTCAGCTGATATTATTGCTGATCCTATTACCCATATTTTTAATCTGAGTCTTCTTTCTAACTCTATTCCTATAAGTTGGAAAGCAGCATATGTCCTCCCCTTACATAAAGGTGGAGACCCCTCAGATTTGAATAATTACCGTCCGATATCTAAGCTCTCAGTTTTGCCTAAGATCCTGGAATCACTTGTAAATTTACAGTTGAAACAAATTTTAGCTAACAAAAACATCTTAAATAATTTTCAGTCAGGTTTTAGAAGTGGTCATAGCACCATCACTGCTGCTACATGTGTGACAAATGATATTATCAGGGCCTTGGACAGAAAACAATGATGTGCTGCATTATTTGTTGATCTTTCCAAGGCGTTTGATTCAGTTGATCATGAACTGTTACTGACCAAATTACGTTCAGTTGGTTTAAGTACAAAGGCTGTTACATGGTTCCAAAATTATCTTGTAGCTCGTACTCAATGTGTTTATGTAGAAGGATATAAATCTGAGTTTCTTGAGATAACCAAAGGTGTCCCTCAAGGATCAATCTTGGGGCCCATTCTGTTTTTAATTTTTATAAATGATTTGGGTAAGGACATTCAAGCAAAATTACATTTATATGCTGATATGTATGTATGTATGTAAATGTATGATGATACAGTGGTTTACACCTATGCTCCCACCATTCCAGGAGCCATACAGGAACTACAGGCTGCATTTCAGGCATTGCAAAATACATCGTTGAGTTTAAAATTGGTTTTAAATACACAGAAAACAAAGTTTATAGTCTTCTCAAAAACTCGATCACAGCTACTTGACAATTGCAGAATCGTATCCTTAGATGGGAAATCCATTGAGAGAGTGTGTTCTTACAAGTACTTGGGCGTATGGATAGATGATAAGCTCACCTTTAATGTACATATTACTAATCTAGTCAAAAAGCTTACCGTAAAGCTTGGCTTTTATTTCAGAAACAAATCCTGTTTCACATTTAGTGCAAAGAAAAAACCTGTGGAAGCCACTTTTCTGTCTGTGATTGATTATGGTGACATATTATACATACATGCTGCATCCTCCATCTTACGTCACGTTGATTCAGTGTACCATGCATCATTACGATTTATTACAAATGCTAAGTCCCTCACTCACCATTGCATTCTCTATGATTTAGTTGGTTGGACATACATACTTACAGTTCGTAGACAACAGCACTGGTTTATCTTTATCTATAAAGCAATACTTGGCAAGCTCCCACAGTACCTCTGTAACCTCCTCTCTGTGAGCTCTGGTACTTATCAGCTTCGCTCCTCAAAGTGGTTACTTTTTAATGTACCCCGAGTTTCAACCGAGTTAGGAAAAACTGCATTCTCCTATTCAGCACCCTGGGGATGGAATAACCTACAGAAAGACCTTAAACTAGAAACTCTCATATCCATAAATTAATTTAAAGCTTCCATAAAAAAATGGTAATAAACACATGTGCTTGCTTTTCTTGAGATGTTTGAACATACTGTACTTATTTATTATGAAAATGTAAAGTACTGTTAATATGTATGTATGTACCTGTTTCTGTGGATTGGCTGCTACCTTGGCCAGGTCTCTCTTGAAAAAGAGATTCTGAATCTCAATGGGACTTCCTGGTAAAATAAAGGTTAAATAAAATAAAATAAAAAACTATCCATTCAGCAGGGCCTGCTGCTGTAACCTTAACTGTGTGATAGTGAATAAAACTTCTGAATTGATTGCACTTCTGAATCATTGTCCTCTTTGATGCTTACACTAGAAAATGAACAATTCTTACAACATTAAACACGTGTGATCTTTCTGTGGCAAAATTATCCACTTTTTATTATTAACTTTCAGATAAATCCAGCAGCACTTTAGCAAACACACTGCTAAAAGACAGCGCTGTTTATTCTATTAAATGTTTTTACCTGGTGACTTTCATAGCACCAGTGTCTAAGAAGCACCCTTGTGCACTCACGCACTTCATGCACTTTCAGAAAATGCGTACTTCAAC
This sequence comes from Bostrychus sinensis, assembly GCA_020698575.1. Classification (NCBI taxonomy): domain Eukaryota; kingdom Metazoa; phylum Chordata; class Actinopteri; order Gobiiformes; family Eleotridae; genus Bostrychus; species Bostrychus sinensis. The sequence goes on from CM036247.1 coordinate 13,254,543, forward strand.
AAAGTGTCTATGGTGTAGTGCGGGTATTGGGACGGGGCCTAATGCAATAATTGTAACTCTGACACGTTAAATTGTGACTTCATCACCGATAGAACCTTTATTTCGAAGAATTTAATAGTCTATTCTAGATTTATTATTTGTAAACCATAAAAAAAAAGTTAGACTGGTGCTTTTATGGTAGATTCCCGATAGCTGCCATCTCAGTCTCCCTGATGATGCATGTCACTGTCTCAGTGTTTACAGTTGTGTACAGAGAACTGTCGCAAGAGAACAGGGACGCCAAGTGACGCAGGGATGGGCAACTTCGGGTGCAGGTTTGCGCCCAGTGTGAAAGCAGTCCTGGTTTAATTCTAGTTTAATCTTGGTCTAGGCCTGGTTTAAACCTGGTTTAGACCCTGATAATTTTTTGTATGTGTAATAGTATTTTTAATAGTAATGCTGAGCCAGTAATGTGTCGATTGTCCATCCGGCCCTCACAAATCTTGTAATTTTCTAATTTGGCCCCCTGCAAATGATGTTGGGTTTCAAATGATGTCACAACATTTTCTAGGCCTGTAGTGTTTCATTGAAATAGGGGGCAAGCAATTTTTTTTATTGTTAATATGCACATTTTTTGCTGTGGTAAGATAAACATAGTAAGATCACGGCCTTGTAACAAATACAAATGATCAGGTTCAACATTTTTTAATTTTTCTTCAAATATTTCTAATGAAAATGACATCTAATCGATAGAGGAATACTGGCTCCTGCCCCCCATCTGAGTGTGTGTACGTGTACAGCAGGCAGACGGAGCAGAGGCAGGACATTGACAGCAGTGATAACTGTGAACTACACTGAAAGTAAATACACTTATCTTAAAGTGAGTTTTTACTAAACTGTATGACTATGGACCCTTTCAGAGTTTGTAAATAACAGGCAGCACACATTTTAGTTCTAGGACTGTGCTATTACACTGGTTAGAATTACAGCCACTTTTTATTTTTAGGACATAAAGCAATCAAGATGAAGAGCTGCATTCTCTACTGAGCATTCTTCTATCATAATGATGTGTGATGCAAGTCATACCATATGCTCATTATCGACAACATGCAGCATTTACAACATCCCCAAGTCTGATGTGTTGTCATAGAGAACTTTTGTCATGTTTTGTTCTATCTTAGCTAAATTCACTTCAAAAGGGTGTATTGTGAAGTGTTATCTAGCTTTCTTGCCACTATCTTTCATATAGTAAAGCTTATTCTTTTGCACTGTCATGGAAAAGCCAGTACATGGTCAGCTATTGGGCTTTATCCCCCAATATCAACTCAGACTTTTTATATAGCATTTCTTAAAACAGTGGCATCCTCTGTAGTAGAGATTTTTGTGATGAGTAGTTTTTGATGACAAAATAGTAATTTCTTTTTGTATATCCCAGACTTTTTTGCTATAAATCGACATAAAAATTACTTGATTCGGATACCATGACATTTTAATGTGAAGCTGCTAAGCACTTCTATGTAAGCCACTGATATTGGTAACGTATATTGTTTTCTGCATGTTATGTTTTCCAAGGAGCCAAGTTTTCCAGGTGCTCACATAGACAATATTTTAAAGACAATATTTTAAAGGTAACTGTTTACTTTACTATGACACATTGGTTATCTGTGAACACACATTTCTTGTGAATCTGTGCCTTACTTTTACTTTTTTTCCCTATATAGCACTGCTAAAGTTGCATGTTTCAAAATGACAGAACAAGGTCCAGACTGTGTGCGGAGGAACAGGTCTGCTCGATTCACAACAGACAGAAGTTTTCTCTTTAAGAATCAGTGAGGAACTGGAGATGATCCACACTGTGAAGCTCTCACTGCCCCTCTGAATTTGTCCCTGTCACAAAGAGGAGAGGACTGTCTCATATTTACCAGAGAATTGGGAGGCAATCGCCATACCGCCTTGTGGATGCCCGATCACGTCAGACCTCGGAAGCTAAGCAGGGCAGGGCCCGGTCAGTACCTGGATGGGAGACCGCTGGTGAACACCAGGAAGCCGGTGTGAATGTGAGTGAGTGAGTGGGGACTACGGATGGAAATTAGCTCTGAGCTATAATCCGGTGTATTTACAGCACTAGCTGCTGTTCATTAATACACGCTGTCCCATATAAATAAATAAAAAAAAATAAAAAATGTGTTTTGAGGCACGTACAAGTAGATAACATATCTTTGCACGTGACGCTATCAGCCAATCAAATCTGCAAAATTAGATACATGGAGCAGTTTGACTGTGAGTTAGACAGACAGCGGAGAAATGAGAGACAGATGTAGAAAGGAACAGAGGTCAGCTCTAAACCAGTGTGTCTCCTATGGTCTGGGTCAGGGACCATTATTAAAAGCATTTCAAGTCTTTTCTTTTTTTTTTTAAATAAGAAAAAATATGTCTTCTTTTTTTATTTCCTTATTTCATATTACAAAGTTTGTTTTAAAACTAATGTTAATGTAATGCTGATCATGTAACTGCAATGCTTTTTCAAGGCACAAAATAACAATGTGATGTTCCAGACCTTTGCTTGAGAATATTTTCACAATTTGGACCTTAGTGAATTTTAATTGGTGACCCCTGATCTAGTGGATTACTGGAAATTTGGGGGAAGGACTAGGTCGATTAATCTGTTGTTTTTTTGTTTTTATTAATCATTTACTCAGATATTGAAGCGTGTGGGGTTAAAGAGGTTACAAATTTGCAGTGTTTTATAGTTCCTGTAAAAAATTGTGAAAATTCAACCAAAAGTCACTTAAGTTTTTTGAAAATTTTAACCAGGCAAACTATGTCACTTGAGGACATTTGGATAGAGTATATATTCACACAAAGATATTTTTAATCTTAAACACAAAATGCACATTGTCTTTAACTGTTTTTGTTTCTTGACTGCTCTGTCCTGGTAATAAACCTCCTCCATCAGCACATGGCATGTTTCAGAGTCTATGAATACCCCAGTTAACCATTAAACTATTATTAAATTAGATGACGAGTATTTCAATAATTGATTATAATCAATTAATCTTATTAGTTGTTGCAGGCCTAGGGAGGACTTTATCTGCTATGGTGTCACATCTGATAGAGATATAATTCACTTCTGTGGTAGGTTTTGATTTTACTTTTTATTTTTTATTTTCTGTATAGGTTAAAACTCCAATTCAAAAAAAGTTGGGATTTTATGCAAATCTTACCTACAGTACATGTTATTCACTTTTGAACATAATAAATAATGAAAGTGAGACATTCTATTATTTCATTTAAAATAATTGCTAATTTTGAATTTGAAAGTTGGGATGGGACAACAAAATTGTTGCTCCTCGTCGCGGCTCAGAGGGCATATTGGTCTGTGGCAAAGAATGAAGAGAGCACATGTGTTGAGCTGCTCCTAGCCTCACAATAAGAGCATTTATTCTTCTTAATATATTCACATATCAACATTGTCATTGACACGAGCTCATTTAAGCTTATAGTTACAGCCTTCTCTGATTACATCACACATAAAACCCAATCATACATATTCACCAATGTACCAATCTAATTTTGTATCTTAAGTAACGCATTCACTTTCAAATGTGTACTTTATTCCTAACTTATTCCTTTTTACTCTGTTCTCAGTGCACCATGAACTGTATTAACTTAGCTACTGCTTTTAACATTTTTAACACTGTACATTAAAATGAAATGTATTGCTGTTCTTACAATGTCACTTTTAACTGAATTCTATTTTTAACTCGCCCAAATATTTACAATTTTAACAATAACCCATGAAATAAAATGTATACATGAATTACAAAGAAAGAGTCCTTTAAATGGCACTGTTCTTCAGGCTTTAACATAACCGCCATGCATCTAACACAGTTTCACAATAGCATTTCTGGTACTTGGTTATAAACCACAAATATGCACATTCAGTGACATATAAACCCAGTAAATGTCATATTGTATGAAAAACGTTTCATAATAACGTTAAATGTATTTGAATTTAGTACAGGTTTCGGTTAGCTTCTAGCATTTTCTATTCCCCAGTATACTTGGCCATTAGCATTAGCAGGTTAGCTTTCATATCAGTGAACTGTGTTGAAAGCTAACCTCACTCACTTACTCAAAGATTACTCAAAGAGCTCTTACAACACACGTTCATTTCTCACCACATTAACCAATAGTATCTGTGACATCTTAAGACTCATAAACTTTGCATTGTACATTTTACTTTTAGTGTTTACTCACCTGTGGTAAAGAATAGAGAAAGCAATCGTGTTTAGCTGCTGCTAGCCTCACAACGAGAGGATTTACTCTTCCTCTGGTGCGTGAGTCTACCATTAGTCAAACGCCATCTCGTGGACAGTATAGGGAATAGTCCTCAACTCAAACGAGCTGCAGTGGAACCAGATGAATAATTACAAGGAAAATAAAAAAAAAAAACAAGAGAATAAGAAAACAAAATTATAGAGGTGCCTGTTAACCCTTAGTAGCACTTTATCATTTTCCCAAGCTTTAACAATTTCCAAGCCTCTACACTGCCTTTACTTGCAGCTATTGTATCTCATTTAAAAGACATAACATGTTTTTTATTATGCTCATGTTTAGGAACTTATACAAGAATGGAAGTTACTGGAAAATCAACAGCATCAACACTGTGAGATGGCTAAAATTATGAACCTGGACAGACTGATGGAGATGAGGAGGAAGGTAAATAAACAACTTGACTCAGAGAAACTAAAGATTTGATACAAAGCAACTGCTGCTCAGCCACACCATGTCATATTTTAAATGTTGTTTCATCAAGTTTTAGATGGCAGAAAATATCTTGTATTTGGTATTACCTGTATATTTGTAGATCTTATTTAATGAATTATTATTGTGAATTTGGTTTGACTTTGGTTTATGTGCAGTTCAGAGTAATGGAACAAGTTGTAATGGAAGACAAGGAGGAGCAGGAGAAACTGTGCCAAGAGCAAGAACTGATCAAAGCTGCTACTAAGGTAATAATGGCCTTGCTGTATGCACTAAATCAGCACTAGTCAATGTTTTGTCTTCAATGACTAACAATGCACTCTATTACATTGCAGATACAAGCTTGGTGGAGAGGCTGCATGGTACGCAAAGGCCTTAGTATTTATAAAAAAACAGAGGAAGACAAGAAAGGCAAGAAAAAGGATGGAAAGAAAGATGGAAAAAAGAAGAATAAAAAATAAATGCAATATTTATCACTTGCTTTTTATTATTAATCAACGTGAACACATTGTAACATATAAAAATCACATCACAATAGACTGACAAGTGACTTTTACAAAACAGATCTGTAGAAACAATTCAGTAGCATTCACATGCTTCCATTTTATCAAAAAAATAATTCTGGTATAAAAATAAACATGGAGACAGACAGTGAAGAGAAAAACACCCTCTTCAGACCGAGCTGCAGATGGACAGCCACCTCCTTTAGTTCAGATAAAAGCCTTTGAGGTAATTGTTTTTTTGTACACTAGACGATATACTCAGAGGCAGGAGAGGACAGAGGCAAGACACACAAAAACATAATAAAATTACTAGATGTAGTTTACAGTAAATGACCATAGGCCAAACATTTACATCATTATCACAATATGATAAAGTTTTCACAAATCTACAAAGCATCATGTATTCTGTGGCTTCACAAATCGGCTTTGTCAGATCATTGTATAGCTTACTGACAAAGTTCTTTTTATGGTTCCCACCTCTACAAGTCTGCTGTAGATGATAAGGTTTCAGACAAAAATGCAGCACTTTCTTCATGTAAAAATAAATAAATAAATAAATACCATTCCTTGTTTGCAGACACAATCACGCACGTCACTCCAAGTCATAATGCCATAAAAGTTACTCAGCTGCAGATACAATGCTCAACTCTGTTTTTGGTGAGAGGAACATGTATTGCAAAATTGGAAAGTCCTTCGCTTAAGCGTCTTGGGTGTGGGTGTAGAAATCACATGGACATATGCTGAGCGCTTGTGGTTTTCAAAGTAAAAATATCATTTTTTTTTTTTTTTTTTAAAGAACTCCTTGAACCCTCATAACAATTAATCAGTTAGATTTAATATTACGTTAGCACCCAAAGTAGTTGTATTCATGTCATGTTTTCTTTTTTAGTTGAAAATTTAGTTTGTTGACTTGTTTGACCCAACCAGCCAACAACTCGTTCAGCAGCTGTCCATACAGCAGTGCAGGACAGGTCTAGCTGCCGTCTTCACAAACCCCTCCAGATTCTTCTTCACTTGGGACGGTCTGCTCCACTTGCATGTAGTTGTTGTCTCCAATGATGACCCAGCTAAGGTTAGAGCTACTGATTTGGATACTTGATGTTGGAGCGGGGCCCCTGTAACATCTGTTTGAATCTGTTTCAAAAGGGACAGTGTGGTAAATGTGATGAACTGACAAGACACAATTTTACCAGAATGCAGCAGACTTATGACCATAACATTTAGCTCCAGGTAAACAATTACAATAAAATACATTAAAACTATTGCATAAAATCCTTAACATGCAAATAATAAACCATATAAACCGGTGGTTATCAAACTGATTTAGTTTAATGTAGAGCCAGTTGTATTTCTATTTTACTCTTGCTTTGGTTGGAGCTAAGATTTGAAGTTTAGACGACTGGTTATTTCTTGTTTAGTCTTTGATTAGTCTTGGTTTAGACTTAGTTCAGTCCTGTTTTAACCCTGGATTACTCCTGTTTTTTTTTTTGTCCTAGTTTATTTCTAGTATAGTCCTAGTCCTGGATTAGACCCGGTTTGGTATCAAGTTAATTTAGGGTCATTTTATTTCATTAAATGTAACACAGAAAGTCAAACATTATCTGAGTTTGAGAATCACTGAAGGATAACACCCACCATGCACGTCCTGGACAGTTCCCCGCATCAGCGGCTGCTTTTCTACCACAGCAGGTGGGTAGGCCTTGCTCCCAATAACACAGTCATTCAGAGTGGAGTTGCTGATGTTGACAATCAGGATGGTGGATGGTGGACACCAGGCTGATGCTGTTAAATGTCGCCAACGCAGTAGAAAGTAAAAAGGGAAGAGATGGTGAGAATGGGAAGTTATTTTTCCAGATTGATGTAACAGTAGTATGCATGTCACTTGAGCAAAATTTCTCTAGCAGAAGTTACTGAGCAGAACTCAACTTTACAGAAAATGCCTCCACAAACACAGTTAAATAAAAAGGAAGTTAAATGGAGTATATACTAAAAAAAAAAAAAAAAAAAAATGTGTGCCTAATAAAGCAAGATGTGCCAATAGTGGCTTATCTAGTTTCAGTGAAATATAATTACCTGATCTATGATGCTCCTCTGTGTGTTGCTGCTGCTCTTTTTGACCTTTAAAAAGGAAACAAAGAAGGAAACATTAAAAATCCAGTTCAATCGAGTCTAGTTTAAGCAAAATAACCAGATAAACACCACTTCTGTAAACTTAGTTAGACTATCAATATAATGCACCAGGACAGTCTATATGATACTATTTTACCAAGTCTGAGAAAGTGAATAAATGAATCAGAGTTGTTACCTGAACAAATGTTGCGTCTATCACACAGCAGATTGTCTATGGAGCAGCATAAAAGCTGGCAGGCTCTTCTGCAGCTCTTCTCCATCACTCTGTGCAAAATCTGGACTAGTCTGGACATGCTGAAGGCCTTATAAGCCATCACCTGCTGAACAGAGCAAGTGAAAAGAGGAGACTCAGTAAATGTAGTGCTCTGAAGCGGTTTAAGCCCTGATGATGTCATCCTGTAGTGAAATGACTAGCTCAAGAATCACAGGTGCCACCTGACTCTCACTTTTGCCACTGTTTTTAGGTCACTTACACTGAATGTGTTTTCAGAGCTGAAAGAAATTACTAGAACTACAAGCACTTAAACTTAGAAATGACAAGTCTGTGAAGACTCTCACTCGTCCAGGGTAAATGCATAGCAACAAAAGTTTAAAAAAGCAGTCATCTGGATTAGATTTTTCAAGTAGAAGACGTTTCACCTCTTATCCAAGAGGCTTCCTCAATTCTGAGAAATTCTCAATTCTCAAATTCTCTTTTTAACTTTTGTTGCGTTAGAAATGACAAGTGTAGATAGAGGCTGGAAAACAGGGTTAGATAAGTAATTCTCCTTTTTATTTCTTACCTGATTATTCTGTTGTTGATCTTTCATTTTATTAAAACAAACGGGTTTGTCGTCGCTGGGGGGCCTGATATCATCCACCATCGTCCAGAAATTTGTGAAAACTGGCACGAAAACACTACCGCTGCAAATAAAAGGAAAGCAGAAAGTTCCCCCCGCCTCCGTTTTCAACAAAACTGCACTGCGCATGCGTCAGGGATTTCCACCATCGATGTATACGTACAGCAATAACAAAATTACTACTATTTACACACTGCACAAGGACTTGTTTTGACTTTGTGTACAGTATAATAAAAATGCATTAAAATGCCGTAAATTATAATTGTTTTATTCAACAAACCTAAATTTAGCTAACTAGAGTAATAAACCCGACTCTAATGTTTCGATAGGAAATGATGCAATCGCTTACTACTACTGTCGTGCATATACCTGCAAGCAGCACTGCAGGTACTTTTCAAATACAACAAGCTAAACATCGGCAGTGGTGGAGAGGGTTGTGTTACAACCATCCCCGATATTAAAGCATGTAAAACTTGTGGGGAAGAAAGACTAAGAGAACTGTGCCTACTCCTGTTTTTTAAAAGCATCTGCTGAGGTCACAGAGGAGGCCCAGTCAGCTCCAGTGCTACTAACACTCATTTGTCAACATTGTAATTATTATCAAGAATTTTTCACTAATACATCCACACTGGCTTTGTTTTTATACATATAAATATATTAAAGGTACATCAGACCTACATGTATTTCATAGAGGTGCATTGTAGTATAAAGTTCAGGAAATATTAAGATTAATAAAAGTTTGTTATTAGACTCATTTACATTGCACACATTTTTGAGTTAAACAGTGTGTGTGAGTTATGGCCTGTCACAGAGAGACTCTGACACTGTTCTGGATTGTTCTTTTTCCCAATATACCAGTTCTGAAGCATAGTCTATGATTTGACCTACGGTGTTTTTTGTTCTTTGCCTGATTGTTACAACTCCCCCCTGCATGTGTTGATTCACCCCAGTAGTCGGGTTGGTTGTAATACAGACCACAATGTATCTGACATCAACCCACAAGGTCTGTGATATTCTTGCAGGGGTTTAAAGGGGTTTAAAGGGGTTAACAAATCTGGGTATTTAATATAAAAGTTTAAGAACCATAGCTTAAAAATTCTGAGTTACAGCTGCTGAAGCAATGTGTTTCAACCATACTCCGTCTCCCATAGTACTGCTACTGCTACTACTACTTTGCTTTTACTAGTAATACTACTACTGCTACTATATTACTACAACTACTTTGCCTACTAGACTACTTCCTCTACCACTATTGATTTTACTATAACTAAATCAATTTTCCACAACAACAACATAGTTCCATTTCATTTCAGTTTTAATCATAGAACCATGTTTACATACATAAACAATCGGTTTATAGGTTGTTTAAAATATTTTAATTCTTTTCCACTTTTGGGTTTATATGTTCAAAACCCTTTTATATTAAGTTGATACATCAATATATCAGTACCAATATAAACTTCATCTATTTATTTATAATGTATAAATCTTTTTTTATATATATATTTTAACAACTTTATAGGTAACACATGGGTTCCCTGCATGTCCACTTGCCTCTGTCATTAACTTAAAATGAGCGGGCTTTTTTTGGCAAAGACTTCTTTTATACTGAACAGTCACATCCTGTACCCATACTTCTCTTTTTGTGGTCCTGGACGTAAGCACTAAAACCAAGCTTGTATTTTCAGTTATTGTGACACAAGCTAGCTTTGGATGATTCTCATGAAATCATTTTAATTTGAAGTAACAGTAAACATTTGTCATCATAGACTGATGACAAGGTCTTGTCTTAAAAATAGACTTTTATAATGCTAAGAAATTTGGTCTAGGCTTTTCAGCGTTGTAGGTGTTATGTACATTGTTAAATAACTTATATGCACCAAACTTATGAGCCAATAAAATCACCCAGCTATCACTTAAAGGTACTATAAGTAGCATGCACTTGTACTGGTTTGAAAATGGTTCTGCAGTGTCAAAGCAATGGTCTGTGGGCTGCCAGTCTTTCCGCTTTTCTGATTGGACGATCAGGAATGCAGTTTTAGAACCAAAACAAAAAATGTAAACATATACAACTTGGCCATTATGTAGAATATTGTTTAAATTGTGAATAAATCAGATGTACCATTGTTATCAGTAAAACTAATATCTGATTAAAACATGTTTACCTCATATCTTGGGACACGTGGATAATTTTTAAGAAACAGAAAAAATATACTGCTCATAGCACCTTTAAAAAGGGGGTACCTTGATGTTTTCTGTGCCACACATAGCAGTGGAAGCAGGGGCGGTTCTAGGGGGTCCAGGGGTGGCCAGTGCCCCTGTAACTGTGAGCCTGTGCCCCCTATTGGCCACCCCTCTGAAGTGTCCTAAATGCCTTAGGAAACTCAAACATTATATTGTAAATTTGTTTCAAGGGTTATTCTAGCTTTATAAAAGGGCACTTCATGTAACACTTCAGCTCTCTCCCTGATTTCATGTTGATGTGCTATCTCAAAAAAAGGCATACATAAAAAAAGTAGTAAAAACAAAAGTACTGTATCCTCTATATTTATACAGGCTTATTAGACAACAACAACAACAACAACAAAAAGGCTACAGCTCTACAATGGCATCTATGAAATTTTATGGTCCCTCAACTTAGCCCACTTCTACAGTCGTCCCCCTGTGGGTCCCTGCCCACTGTCTGGAAAACGCAGCTGTATGAGGTCAAATGCGTTGTACATCTTCTTTTAACCTCTTGACCCGTGACCTTTTTCAACATAAATCACCAACAAATTTACTGGCTCCAGTGTCAGACTGTAGGGCCAGTATAATTAACGCATCGCCTAATCAAAAAGACGGAAACTGTTTTTACTGCCTGTACCATTTAACAGTTCATAAATCTAGATATTACAACAAAAATAAATGCTGTTTTGTGGCCTTTTTGGGAGGGGGGGAGCACCCATTAGCCCCACTACCATTGAAAGCAGCATCAATTTAGTAGAGTAACCAGCAGGAGCAGTCATGAGTGGACTGTCCCGCTTCTTCCTGGATGGAAACAAAACGCAGAAACGCAGAGGGGCTGGATCGCACCACGCACACCAAAACACACACATTTGCAGACTGGATACACACGGGACGTCTGCACATGTTTTTTAGCTGGATTTGAGTCTGTTTTTTACTCAACAGAGGCGGTTGTTGGACGGCAGTGACATTACAAGCGCTGACAGTGGAGGTGGTTTGAACAATTAGGCGTAAAAAAACAACAACACATGTGCCTCAGTGAGTGCAATGCGGATCTGGATCTAGGCAGCCTCTACCTACAATCACAGTGGTGCACACGCAAGGTAAGTATAGCCTCTTCGTGCTACTGCTATGTATCATTTCTTTCTCCACTTTGCACCATAACACTTAGCGAATCAATGCGCCAAGCAGCAGTCTCGACTTGCCCTATAATGCAACCTTGAGGGCTGCAGATGTTTCAGATTTCTGGTGTGGTGCAGGTAATAATTATAATAACAAGGTATAGGTTAGTTGCACCATTTCACATCTGAGCAAAACAGTGAGCCCTTAAAATATATTGGGATAACCTATTTTCCTGCTCATAGCCTGGAGTGATTCAAATCTTGCACTGCTTTTCCCACTGCTAACTTCTGTGTGCCAGCCCCTTTTCTAGACAGTGGTCTTCTGTTATAGCACGCAGCAGCAGCAGCAGCTATCCTGACTGGGTAGATGCAGTTTTCCATTTTGGCTTCCTAAAATGCTTTGATCCTGGTGGACTGCTTGTCACTATAAGCTCTGAACCTATTGGAAAGACATGAGCTGAGTGGCCTATATATATATTAATAGTTTTAAAATGTGCTTTGTTCATGACTGCTTTTTAGGTTTTATCCAGCTGACTTTATAATCACTATGGCATTTAATTAGACAACTGCAATAAAAAGTGTTGCTGTGTCTTTTGTTTCAGTTCCTCATTTATTGTGGTATTAAACCTCCATGCAGTTAAGCCGTCTGTCTATAAACCTGTTATTTTCCTATCCTCTGTTGCTGTTTTGTTTATGCTGGGCAAGACCGGCTTAAATACTGTGGCCTGCTGACTGCGGCTGTCTCAGTTTTCCCCAGCCTAAAGCATTGCATTGGCCTCCACCGTGACTGTGCAGAAACTCAATGTGCACTGAACAACAGAAGCCCCACTGTCTGTGATTTGCATGTGTGTGTCTCTCTTTGGATCGATGGCACATAATAAAAAACAAATGATGTGTTGTGATTGCATTGACTGGGTAGCGCTAAAGTTTCTGGCCAGCTTTATCCAACAGATCAGTGGTTTGCAAACGTTTCACACCAAAAACCACCTCAGAAAAATATTTGGTTTTCTAGGTACTGTTTTAATGAGGCCCAAATGTGGACTAAGTGTATTACTAAATAACAACCAGGCCTTACTAAACCAGATCTAAACTACAGCTAATCCAGAGATACACTAGCAGCAAACTAGATCTAAACTAGGGCTTAAACCAGGTCTAAACCAGCACTGCACAGTATAGCAGTATAGCATCCATCCAGTGTGAAGAGGGAATGCTTGGTTACCTGGATTTGTTCCCCAGATGATGCCACAGGAAGTGTTGCTGTCTTGTGCAGTTCTTTGTTTTTTTTAATATAACCTTGACAATAAGGTGCAGCCTTATGTGGTCCTTGGAAATTTGGAAACATTTGGAAAAGACCTTAAACTAGAACTAAACCAGGACTGAATTAAGAACCAATTCTAAACCATGTTCATACTAGAACTAAACTAGGATTAAAACAGGACTGAACTAGGACTAAACCAGTTCTAAATCATATCTTAACTAGAACTTAACCAGGACTGAACTAGAAGTAAACCAGTTCTAAACTACTGTATGTTTAAACTAGGGCTAAACCAGGTCTAAACCTGCAGGAAACCCGGTCTAAAGTAGTGCTTTGCCAGAGCTAAACCAGCAGCAAACCAGGGTTAAACTAGGACTAAACTAGGCTTTAACAAGGAATGCAAGGTCTTAACCAGTGCTAAACAATGTGTAAACCAGGTTTAAACCCGGACAAAATTAGGCCATAATCAGATTTAAACCAGAACTAAACCAGGAATTAACTAAAAGATCACTTAATGACTGGATCAAGCCCTAAATTGAACTAAATCAGGACTTGAGCTGCCAAAGACCACTAGAAGACATCTGCGTACCAGCAGTGGTACTAGTACCACAGTTTGAAAACCACTGCTACAGCTATTACACATTTTATGGCTAGTGAGATTGTGTTTAACACCAGAGTTTCCGATGTAACCCATGCTGGTTCCAGCCACTTTATCTACAGGATTTAATCACAAATACCAGACAATGGGCTTTAATATTTCTCATGAATTTTTGGAGCTGGTAATCTCCACCTCAGGCATGATCATTTATCATTTGGTATCTAAAACCATATTTAACCTTGGTCATTATTTATCTGCTGCTGACAAATTCAGTATGCTACTCTCTGGCAAATGAAAGTGCACTTATCAAGTTACAGTTCTTTGAGCTGCAAGTAAACATCTTGTTATGCCTACAGTGTGCCCTGCCCAACTCACTTTGTTTACACCTGCAACTCCCAGTGTTAAGTAGTCTACATAGGTTACCCAGATTATTACCTTTCATTATTACACCAATTATACTTTAATTTATTCAGAGTTGGCTCCTTACTGTAAAGTCAGTAAACACATTGCTTAGACCTTGGCATTTTTTAAGGCAAGTAATGTGGATGAACTACGTCACACACCTTGACGCTTGAGCTGTGACTGATCCCTCATTCCAGTCATGAGGCAATAACATCGTGAGGTCATCTGAGTTGGTGCACCACAGTTACCAGAAAAGATGGCAGATTCAGAGACTCAGTAGTATATTATCTTAAGCGTTTTGCAAAATTTAGTTGAACTATGGTACTGAGCAAACGTTTTTGGTGAGGTATCTTCCACAGATTTTTGTTGAGACTATGGTGGCACTGGTAAAAATGTTAGTTAACATCTTCATTTAATCCTTAAGCAGTTCCTTTTTTAGCACTGCACAGTATAGCATCCAGTGTGAAGAGGGAATGCTTGGTTACCTGGATTCGTTCCCCAGATGATGCCACAGAAAGTGTTGTTGTCTTGTGCAGCTCTTTGTTTTTTTTGTTTTTTAATATAACCTTGACAATAAGGTGCAGCCTTATGTGATCCTTGGAAATGTGGAAAAATGTTTTGTTTTTACAGATTGTTTACATAGAAACAGAGCAGAATGCTGCATTCTCATGACCCTCAAAAACTGAACTTTTAATTAGTTTGCTTGTATTGTACTTTACTGACTAAACGTTATAATCTGAGTAACATGTAAGCATCACACAGTAATTTTGTCAGAAAAGACAATATTTCACTGTTTCACTTTACAGTTACTAATAATGTGTGATTTTACCAACACCACAGACACCCTTTTCAGTAGATCTGGCAGATATTTTCTTGTGTAAATGATCCTGGTAGTAGTATGCATTAAAATAAGATAAAATGTAAAAATCAAATACAGGAACAATATTCATAATTGAGAGGGAATTTAAACAGGTTTAAGTTCCTACCTCAGAGGGAAGAACACAGCATTAACATTAGAGTTGCATGATTTGACTGACTAAGCCTGGACTAAACCAGGATAAAATCAGGACTAAACCAACTTAAAACCATGTCTAAACTAGAACTGAACCAGGACTGAACTAGGGCTAAACCAGTTCTAAACTACTGTATGTTTAAACTTGGACTGAACCAGGATTAAACAAGGGCTGAAGCAGGTCAAAACCAGGATAAAATCAGCATTAGACCAGGACTATACCAGGTCTAAACCAAGATTAAAACAGGTCTGAACTAGAAGTAAACAGGGTCTAACCCAGGACTAGACCAGGACTAAACTTCTGACTGCTCAGAGATAAACCCAGGACCAGATAAATGCAGATAACTGGACAGTTACTTTGGGAGCTGCTGTGTAAATCAAAGACAAGAAAATCACTGTGATTTATTCAGTTTCCTCTTGATATGGGTATTGTGTTGATGATAATTTGGTGATAATTTGCAGACCTAATTAACATGTGCACCTTTTTTAGAAAGTCCATTATATGAAATTATTTTCTGTTTAATCTTACAGGAATATGGTGCATCAGTTTCCTCTCCAACAGAAGGGCTAGGAGTGGCATGATCTTCTCCTCCTAACTCAAAGCTTCACACGTTAACATGGCTGCCAGGAATCCCTCAGACCCGGGCCCCCCTGAGCACTGTGCTGCTAGCCCTGGGCCTGTTTCTGAGGTTTTCTGCAAACTCTGCCTGATCGAACAGCCCTCTGCAGCAACGAGAGAACTGCAGAGCTGCAACTGCGTCTTTTGTACAGCAGTAAGTACAACAAATTCACAGCACACACCCAAATATATTTTTGTTTTGGACATTTTACCTTCAAATTTGATGTGTTAGAAGCAGGAAAAATGGATGAAACTTTAACAAATAATGCCAACAGGCCAAATAGTGATGGCTGGACGACTGGGACAGAGTACCTCCAAAACTGCAGCGCTTATAAGTGTTTTTGCTGTGCAGTGGGCAGTTTGTCTCAGTAGTGGTCCAAGGTATGAGCTACTGTTGTTCAAATTGCAAAGCATTGCACACATCTTTGATGATATCTTCTTGGAAGAAGTGCATGAATGACGTAAAAGCTATATTTAGTTAAAAATACAAGTGCTCATTGTTAATGAGGGTAGTAAAATGATCCAACATTAAAGATTTCTTTGGGAAATTTAGGCAAATCTTCAACAGTGAAATTACTTGGACCGGGCTTCTCCCTTTTATCTCACTATCACTTCCTGTTTTAAATACCTAAAATAGATTCTCTATTGGGAAATCTCTCTTACTGCACTTATTCTTAGAAGAAGCCAGACTCAGAACAGTTTTTTTATTTTAATTTATTTATCTGGCATTTTCTTGTCTCATATGGGTTTTATTTGAAGTCCTGTTTATAGATAAAGAAGGGCTGCTGTGTCCAGTATCAAATCTCCAAAACAAAAGTAGTCTGTTAAATGTCTTTTTGCTTTTGTATACTGTCTAAATTGATATGTTGGTGCTGTGCCTGGACTGGAGGTTGCCAGATAGTGACAGGTGTTGATCTTGCATATAACAAGGTCAAATAAATATGAGTCAATGACACATGTGGAAACGATGAGGGTCTGGCTTTGTAAACTCGCCTTGTCACTGTTTAAACCTGAAACACAACTTCAGTCTCTCCAGCCCTTTATAATATGAACACAGAGAGGGGTAAACAGTAAAATTTATGAACATGAGACACTACAGAATAGGGTACATTTTGAACAGATATCATAGTGAAACTTCTCCAGTAGATTTGTAGCATCAACAAGAAAAAATATATTGCATGTTGCGTAATTGAATGTTTATTATACAAATTAGTTATTATCTACTTATGTATATGCTACTTTTGAATTAAAAACAAACAAACAAACAAACAAAAAAAAAAAACAACCTATATCTAAATATTGAAAGGGGCCAGGTTTTGGTTTTGTTTCATTTTGTTGACACATTAGATAAAAGTTTTTTACAGAACAAAATTATGAATTATTTTATTATGAGAATACTGCCAATAGCCTAAAATCAGCTATCGCCATGTTTTAGGAGTAAAAAGTCCAATAAAAATAGGCTAGGTATGATATATCAACAAATCCTTTTGAACAAGTCTTAGAACTATGGTCAAGTATAAGACTGGAAATTATGGTGCTTGTGGGTGCTGCTGGGGTGGAGAAACCTGACTCAGAGTGTGAGAAAAGCTAATTTTGAGAAAACGACTTGTGAAGTTAATATTCCAAGAGAAAATTTATAGAAATAAACAAATATATATAAATACCGTAAGGGGGGGGGGGGCACGGTTGCAGAGTGCTCTTGCCTCCCAGCAGCTTCGGGCTGACACAAGAGAACCCCTGTGTTACTGTGGGTTCCCTCCGGGTCCACCGTCCTCCCACTGCCCCAAGGCATGCATTTGTTTGGTGAATTGGTGACTCTAAATTGCCCCTAGTGAATGAATGTGAGAGTGCATGGTTGGGTGCATCCTGCCTAAGGCCCAAAGTTACTGGGATAGGCTCCAGTACCCATGACCCCTGATGGGAATAAAGGGGAGAAGATGAATGAATGAACCATCACCTTACAATATAGATTTGAGATGATCGTTATTTTAGTGTTAAAGCTTACAGTACATGTTAAGAGGGCAAACTAAAAATCTGAAATCTCAAAATCTTAAGTTGGTTTTATATAAATTGCATTTATTGTGAAAGAAGTGACATAATTTAAGTTCATTTGTTGACTATGTGGAAAAATAGATATTTTTTCAGTTAATAGTAAACAGTGGAACACATGTTTTAGGCTTCTTCATAACAAACATTTTCCCTCTTGAAACTAAAACCAAAGCCAAAAAGTTGTTATTCTTTTGCTAAAATACGACATTTTCCTTTCTGTTCCTCAAAACTGCCTGTCTTTTCGTAACTCTGCTGACACACTTAACATCCTCCTTCATATGTCATATCTAAACCAACACGTAACTAGATGCAATGTCAAATTTAATTTGCCCCATTTACACAATCAGTTTTTCTTTTTTGCTTTCCCTCTGAAGAAAATATTATTATTATTGTGCAACCTGATTGTTTTTGTGCTGTTTTTGCCCCCTGTGTGCAGTGCTTGCAGCAGTATGTTCAGCTGGCCATTGTGGAGGGCGGAGGGGCACCTATCACCTGCCCCGATATGAGCTGCCAAAAGACAGGCGTGCTACTGGACTCTGAGGTATGTCCTGGTTAAAACTAGGTCAAAAGTGAAACGGCTCCACAAAAGAGTCTGCACATAAGCTTTTAGTAAACTAATAATGGTGATTTTTTGTCCTGTATGGTGCAAGAAGTTGCAATGTGTGTACTTTATTGTAATGGAATATTGGCATGATGCATAACGTATGAATGCTAAAACAAAAACAAAAGCTCTGGAAATGACATCACCTCTAAAATGAGTCTACAGAGCCTACACCAAATATGCTTTTAATAAACTTTGGGTACATGTCTTTTGTCCTGTGCGGTGCAAGATGTTTCAATTTATAATTTTTATGTGTGGGCTGAAAAACCTTCACTTGGCTCCAGATCAAATTCTGAAAACTTGTATGTACTCTAAAATATAAAATAATCCAAAAAAGGATTGACAATTATGAAGCAACAAGATGATTTTGGAAACTGACACCCATTTGACAACATGTAAATAATATACAGTTCTGATAGAAAATATTAGTGAATAAATGTTTGGCTGTTTTATTTAACATAGGAATTAGCTTCTGTAATTTGCATACAAGTTAAAGACTATGCAGTTTACATTTTTAAAATTGAATGAAGTAGTTACAGAAATATGGCGGACCACAAATATGGCGGACCACAACAGCTTGTCATTGTTTGCTCAGATTTAATCCACCAATCACCACCACTGCTTAACCCTCAGGCCCTCCTTTAAAAAAAAAAAAAAAAAAAGTTCTTCCTCTTAAAGCCCTTTTAGGTCACTGGGTCACATTTAAAAATATAAAAAAACACAAAAAAACCAAAAACACTGTTTTGATCTTTTGATCATTAACCTCTCTTCTTGTTATACAGAGCAAAAGTAGATTAATTTTTATAATTTTAACCCTTAAAGACAGGAAGTGTTTTTGTTTGTGCAGGAATTATCGGCCCCGGATAGGTCACTGATTAGTCTTAACACTGATTTTCATACTTTTTTAATTTTTGTGCCATTACAGAAAAAGCTCTGAAACACAGGTTCTTCCTCTTAAAGACCTAAAAAGGCAGGGCTGCAGTTATATAATAGGAAGTATAAAGGAATTATTTCCCACAGTGCAATGAGAAAATGGTGGCTCTGGTAGTATATATTTTTTTGGTTTGTGTATTATTAGGCTCTGAATGACAGAGTTACAGAGGAGTTAACATGATTGAACATTTCTGTATTACAATGGCAGTGAAATAAGTGATTTTATTGTAAGACAATGGGACCAAAAAGGGCTTTAAGAGGAAGTCTAGACAGTAAAAAAAAATTTTTTCAGTTGTGACACTGAAATTCATTTATTAATGAAGCATTTGAAAAACTCTAAAAGGGTACCAGGGCCAGGGGGCTGAGGGTGAAGGTAAGAGTAGCAACTATAGCTGACAGATCTGGGTCATATTTATTCATAGTACATTTATGCTAATAAATAAATATATAAGTAACCATTCATTCCTGTTGTCTAAACACATCTACCGTATTTTCTACGCTATAGGGCGCTCCGGATTATAAGGCACACTGTCATTGAATGGTCTATTTTCGAACTTTTTTCACATATAAAGCACACCATACTAAAAGGCGAAACAAAACAGATAAGTCAGTCAGTCAAACTTTATTCAACGTGTTCACCATAACTCCCAAACTTGGGTGATTACGGCATCCGGCATGCCCGGATCCCTCTCGTCATTATAATCTCATTATAAATTATATATCTTGTTGAATAAATTCATAATATAAGGCGCACTGTTGTTTTTTGAGAAGATTGAAGGCTTTTAAGTGCGCCCTATAGTGCGGAAAATATGTTAATAAGTTAATATTTTTATTTTGCTCCTTCTTGAATGTGATTATCTCTGTGTGCACAACTGAATACGTCGCTCATGGAAGGGTCTTGGTATATTCCTTTTATTACCCTGAATGCTGCAAGAGTTTAGATTTTAATTTGTAATGTTTGAAACTGAAAAAACTTTTGCTTTATTGCAATGGAAATCTAGGATTGAAGATTTTTTTAGTATGACATATTCCTTTTCATGTTTTTGTCCTACATGGTGCAAGAAGTTAAATTTCAATGTGTAATGCTTATGTGTGGGCTGAAGAAAATCACTTGTATGTATGCTAAAATAGAAACAGATATTGCTCTTGTTGTTATAGGAGGAGTCTACCAAATTACCTTTTAGTAAATCTTTGGTATAATCCCTCTTGTGTTTTTGTCCTAGATGCTGCAACAAATTGTCATGTTGTCAGTGTGTCATGTTTATGTGTGGGCTGCGAAACTTTCACTTTGTTGCACTGGAAATTCAAGGCCTCCTGTTGTATGATTGCTGAGGAAATTCTTCTGTGTATACTCTGTCTGTATCTTAAAATAGAAACAAAAGCTGCCCTTGTAGTATGTACAGTATAAAGCAGGTTAAAGAGGGAAGCCCTCTTGTGACACAAGAAAACTTTTACTACTGTTTCACAAACAGCTGGAAACCCTGCTTCTGAGTTCCCTTTTTAAATGTTTAAGTTGGATTTAATTTATAATGTTATGTGTGGACTGAAAAACGCTTTATTGTAAATCCAGGACATCCAAAAACTGACATTTTATGAGATACGTTTTCTGTTTATTTAATGTATATATGCTAGAAGACAAACAAAAGTTGTTCTTATTATATAGTCCATTTCCAACCTACCACTAAATATGCAACATTTTGGGAAGTATTTTAGTGTTTTTGTTCTGAGTGCTGCAGGAAGTTTAAATGTGGGCTGAAAACCTTTCACTTTTTTCACTGTAATCAAATTAAAATTTACATGTCAGATTGTCTTCATTATTAATCTTAAAAGGCACATGATTAGAGCTGAACAAGTGTGTAAAGCATAAACATTAATAAGCAACTAATGTTCTAAACAAATACAGAAATTCAAGACATTGTGTATGTATGTGTGCTAAAATAGAAACTAAAATACTCGCTTTTACGGGAGGACTCTACAGAGTGCTTCAAAAGAACTTTGATCAAATCTTTTTGTATATTCCTTTTAGTGTTTTTGTCCTAGATGCTGCAACAAGCTGCTCTTGTTTCAGTGTGTCACGTTCATGTGTGGACTGAGAAACTTAGACTTATTGTAATAGAAATTGAGCACCTCCAACTGTATGATTGTTGAGGAAATTCTTCTGTGTATTTTGTATAAGTGGTAAAACAAAAACAGAAGCTGCCACTGTATGTACAGTGTAGAGCAGGGTAATGAGGGAAGCCCTGTTGTGACTTACACAACTTTCTTACTAACGACAGTTTCACAAACAACTAGAAACCCTGCCACTGAGTTCCTTTTTAATCTTTATTAACACATAGCATGTAGTGTATGGCATATGAAATAAATACAAACTGGTGGAAAGTAACTATGCTTTTACTCAACTAATTAAAATGCAGTACATTTACTAAAACATACTTTTACTTTTAGTTGCGTAAACCGTGGAAGTAAACGTTTAAAGTCGATAGTACCTGTAGAAGGAGTTCTAGTCGTAATAGCAGCTATAGTGTTAGTAGTAGTGCAAGTAGTTGTAATAGTAGTGGTACTAATACTTTCTTCTTAAACTGAATATTCAAGTAGAACGTGTTGTGTAAAGTTATAATACTTTTACTTGAGTACAGCTTTTGAGTACTTCTTCCACCTCTGGTTTTTAGTAATGCTAACCTCTTCCTAACTACTATTTTTAAAAAATCTTTCAGCTGCTTTCTTTCTTATTTGGGGCCCCCACAGCAAACCAGTGGAACAGTGATTTGTCAGGTTTTTATGCCAGATGCCCTTCCTGTCACAACCATACTGTGTCTGGAGTGGGCAAAGTGGGTGAAGTGTCTTGCCAAGGGACACAGCGACAGTATGAACTTCGGGCAAGCGCATAACCCACTGCTCCACGGTCGCCCCCTTTCATACATTACTAAGTTTAACATGATTTTTTTGTTTTGTTTTTGTGTTATGTCAGATAGCCGCTTTAGCCCCAGCAGATCAAGCCGAGCTGTATCACCGTCTAAAGTTTGAACGAGGTAAGTTTTTCTGTTAAAATGTTGTTGACTAAAAGCTCAGGTCACATGTTGCACTAAGTATCGCAGTGCTGAGTTTCACATGCCTGGGATATCTCTGCTGCCCTTTCCTGAACTGCTGCAAAAACAAAGTTACTATTCAGATTAGGGAGCAATATTAAGGCGAGCATTTAATGAGTAACTGATAGCGCCAGTGTTTGTTCATATGTTTGTTGAGCAAATTGAAAAATCCCTCTCTGAGAAGAAGCCCTGTTAATATTGTGCGGTGTTGACATTATGACAAATTGTAAACAGAGCCCGTTTACCTTTTAGCCACTCTGCTGTTTTTCCAGTGGCACGGCCTAATACAGCACACAGTAAAGCCAATTACAGACTCATAAACCACATGATTTATATTAACACAAGTATTAAACTGAACTGTGCAGGCAGCTACTGTTAGCAGATATACAGCTTGTTAGCAGTGCAAGTGACTTTCAAATGAGTCAACTATTGAAAGCTGTTGTGAAAAGGCCTAGATTTGTTATTATTGACAAACTTTACCAGCCTCAGTAACATTGTAAAGAACCTATACTGTAGGCCTTTAAAGCTCATTTATTTCAATTGGAACCATATTACAATGTACAGTAACTGATTCAAATACAGTATGTGACTAATGATTTCAAATAAAATAATTTAAAAAATAACTATAATTTAAAATGGTTAACAAGTAGCAGTGAAAGCTTATGCTAAATCTTTTTACTAGAGTAGGGTGACCACATTTCTAGGCTCAAAACTGGAAAACCTAATTCTTTTACAAATGACAGTGCATTTGAACTTATCAAGTGACAAAAAGTGTCTGAAATCCATACAGTTTTCTGTCATTAATTCAGGGTACATGGCATAGGGGCTTAAGTTTTGAATATGGTGGCAATTTATTCATTAAAACAATGACATTGTAAATAAATTTAGTGGTGAAAGTCTTTTCACCATTCATCATCTCTATTGGTTAAAATTGGGACAACTGGGACATTGTTTGTTGAAACCTGCGACATATGAGTGTTTTTACAAATATTTGTTGGGACATGGGACAAGGAGCCTAAAACTGGGACTATCCCGGTTAAATAGGGACATCTGGTCCCCTGTACAAGAGAAAAGTTTCTGTTTACTGTTGACATCTTTAACAGCCTAAATGTGTAATTTTTTTAGAAAAAAAAGAGCAAATGCCCAGTAGTAGTAATAAAAATTGGTATAATGTACAATCATCTATTAAAATATATGGTTAATTTATTTAAAGATATTAGGGAGGATTTTTTTTGACTGCTGAGAAACCAGCGGCTGTTTGTCCTTTTTTGAATAACGCGCATGCGTCAGGCCTCCCCCGCCCTTCACTGTTCCTTTCCAAGGAACTCCTCCACAGCGACGTGCGTTGGAACACGAGTGTTTGTTTACAGCCGGCATCGGCAGAGATTCACCTCAACCTAGACCAGCATTGTTTGTCTGCGCAACCTTTAACCTAGTTCCCCACACAGACCCAATCACACGCAGAGCACAAATATCTGTCCTCCTGCTGTTGGTAGCATTAGCAAACTGACGGTTGCTGTACAGTTGAAATGGTTCAACAGATA
This sequence comes from Bostrychus sinensis, assembly GCA_020698575.1. NCBI lineage: Eukaryota > Metazoa > Chordata > Actinopteri > Gobiiformes > Eleotridae > Bostrychus > Bostrychus sinensis. The sequence goes on from CM036247.1 coordinate 13,278,204, forward strand.
AAGAAAAAAGGCATTTTTTTCAAGATAAGATAAACGTACCTGTCCAGCAGAAACTTGATGACCAGTGCATCGGTCTGAAGCCCTTTCTGTTCCTCCAGCGCACGCCATCGTTTGAAAGAATCGCCAAGAACCACACGGGTTTTATTATGCTCTTCTACAGTTATTCTCCTCCTCTGGTACACTTCAAAAACAGTTTTCCTTTTGTGACTGCCCAGTTCACGGTTTTCCTGAGCCATTGTGCTCTTCGAAGTCAGGCTGTCCGCGCTATGATGAGGCTCGGCTAACGCCGGACTACATAAACATACTGCGTACTCATGCGCAGGCACAAGAACACGCACGTATTGCCGAAACCAGGAAGTCAGAATGATTGGCAAGTCCGTGGAACAACGGTTACCGTACTCATGACGAAAACGATTGGTTGAGGTTTTTTAAGTCCCACAGAGCCCACAGTTTATTAATATTATTATATTTTCTAATACACCAATTTATAAGCCTTATACAGGGCAATGAAGGTAGTTTTAATAAATATTGCAAAAAATTAATTTATAAAGCTCCTCCCTAATACCATTAATTTGACCTTTTATTTTTACTTTTCTTGGGATCATTGTCAGAACATAGCAGCTAAAGCTAAATCTATTTCCAAGTATGAACATTCAAGTAAAGTACTATACTGGAATCTACTGACTTTCAACTGGTGTAATCTTATCACCAACAGTGTTTCTTTTATCATTTTACTAGGACCCACTTTTTACACTATTTATACTGCACCTACTATCTTGCAACTTAATCTAAAGCCTTTTCATAAACTAACAATCTGTTTAAATTGTACAAACTAACATCATCTATGTTCTCTGCAGAGGTGAAGCTGGACCCCAGCAGAGCTTGGTGCCCTGTACTCGATTGCCAGTCTGTGTGCAGTGTGCAGCTCACCTCAGAGGGAAGCCCCACTGCTGTGCCCTGTCCCACCTGCCACGCGGTCTTCTGCTCTGGATGCCGTGAAACTTGGCAGGACGACCACACCTGCCCCGAGCAGCAGCCCATGATCTCACCCCCTGCCGGGACCGAAAGCAGGTCAGTCAGCAGTACCCGCTTCCTGTAAGCGTGAGGTAAACATTACAAACAAGATTAAGATGAAATTAAATTAAATAGTCACACATGTTAAAAAGAAATATTTCTTTATATTAGGGCTGCTTGATTATGACCTAACACTATTATGATTAGTTAGGATTAAGATTTATAAAACAGTAAATCATTAAATCATACAATATAGTTTGATGGTCGGGTTGACATTAAACACGAAAAACAAGTTGGTAAACATGCGGTGCATACACAGAGCGACCGCGCCTCAGTTGTGGCTTTGAGTCTAGACTCATTCCCCCCCATTGTTTCCAATCACTTCTTGACTTTACTGTTAAATACTTTATTTATAATAGGAGATTTTCAGCAGGATCTGTCCATAGTTTAATATTGGGTATAAAAGTTGCATCATTTATAACATCAAATAAGTTTTACAAAACAAACTAAAACCTCTCTCACAATTACTAAGACATTCTATGAGGGTTTTCCCCCAAATGTCTTCCGTATACCACACACCTGACTTTGATACAGCTATGACTTGTTTGTTTACATCTACATTTCCACTCAAGGTTCTTGGTAACAGCAGCCCCGACCTCTTGGGTTACACTGAAAAACTGTAAGATGACATGCAACACCGTACACGCTTTGTACTGTGATCAGCTTGTTTTGTTTTGCACAACTTCTTCTTTCCTCACGACTTTCACTTTCAGCAGCTAACATTTTTATTTGGCAAAGATTTTTACACCGATTGCAGATCTCCTTCTTCCCATTTATTCAGCCTTAAAGTGAAAGTACTGTCACTGTCATAAAATCTTATTACTCTTTGCATTAATGTTTATCTAAGTTTAGCTAAATACAAAGTATGTACTGCTACCCCCACTACTATTACTACTACTCCTACTAATACTACTGCTGCTATGTCTATCACACTACTATTACTGCTATTACCTTTACCATTCCTGACACAACCCTCTGCATTTAACCAGGCTTGGGACTGCCACAAAGATTTCACTGACTTGTAACCTTCCCGGGCCAAATTAAAATTCAAGCTGCATATTTTATCTTAAATTATATTAAATGTATGCCCTTCTTGACACAACACTCTACATTTATCCATTATAAATATTATTACTCAAGTAGAAATAGTATTCGACAAAAATGTATTGAGTAAAAGTATTTTAAAATTTATATTTTGTGTAAAGTTTACTTGAGTAGAAAGTATATACCGCTACCCCCACTACTATTACTACTACTGTAACTACTACTACTGCTGCTACTTCTCTAATCAGGGCATCCCCAAGGTGTTAAAAGCATTAAAAAGGTATTAAGTTTGATTGTGTCAAAATCAAGGCCTTGAAAGTATCAAAGATGCTATGAGCCGTATATATTTTTTATGTTTCATAAAAAATGACCCCCATGTGTGCCAAGATATAAACATGTTTAAATCAAATATTAGCTTTATTGATTACAATGGTACAGTTGATTTATTAACAAAAAAAGTGTTTTACATAAGACCATGAGACCATTGTTTTGATTTAGACTGCAGTACCGTTTTCAAACCAGTACGAGCGCATGCTGCTTACAGTACCTTTAAATATTAGGTATTACATTTTGTTTATCTAGGTCTTAAACATTGTCAAAATGTTATGTTAATATTACAAAAAAGTAGTGTAACCACAATAACAAAATATATTTATTGAAAAAAAATGTTATTATTTAAATGCATGATTCATTTTTCATGATTGTTTTTAATGCAGCACTGGAGTTCATTTATCTGTTATAGACTTTAATAAAAAAAACTTGAGTTTCAGAGAGTAGTACGTATTATTCATTAATGTAAAATTCATGCAGATTATTGTTCTGTTGTTGACGATTCTGGCATTAAAAAGTCTTAAAAAGGTCTTAAATTTCACAAGATAAAACCTGGAGCTACCCTGCTAATATAACTATTACTGCTACTACTACTGTTATTACTCATTGTGCTACTGATGTTTTATACTGTACTGTAAGTTACATTTGTTTTTAAAAAAGTGCTCAAGTAAAAATATACTTTAGACAATGTTCTCAGAAAGTACTTTTTAATAGAGATAAGTACTTGATTAAAAGTATCTTCCAGCTCTGGCATACAGTGGTCCTTTCTGTAGATGCTGTTGTTTAAACCAAACCTTGTCAAAGCTTTGCCAGTCAAGCTGACGTCACTGGGGAGCGACTGAGTTTTATATTGGAATTCCTTTGTCCTGGGCCAAAGGGAGGTAGCTGGGCCCGAGGCCAGACAGTCCAGGGTACAGAGGCTGGCTATGCACCAGTCTCTGCAGTGGCCAATGAGGAAGTGTGGACTGTGTAGACTGTTGCACAAGAGCAAGACTGCATTCAGCAAATTTTACACTGACACACATCTCCACTAAAGCAGTGATTGTCTTTTGTATATTACTGCATATTTATTCAATGGAAAACTTCCCAAGAAGGATAGTTTATTAAGACAGCCAGACAACCAAACATTTATTAAAGAGGTTATGTGAAAGATAATTTAAAATTACAGCTTGTCTACAGAGGTCAGATAAAGTAAAAGAGTAATACAATATACAATTCAAGCTGAAAATCTTCTTTCCTTTCCCTTCTGGGGTTGTCACAGGAAATGATCTGCCTCCTAGTGTCACAGTTCACAGTTCAAGTTTTTTTTTATTTGTTTGGGGAATACAGTGGGGCAAAAAAGTATTCAGTCAGCCACCAATTGTACAAGTTCTCCCACTTAAAAAGATGAGAGAGGCCTGTAATTTTCATCATAGGTATACCTCAACTATGAGAGACAAAATGAGGAAAAAAAAATGCAGAAAATCACGTTGTCTGATTTTTAAAGAATTTATTTGCAAATTATGGTGGAACATAAGTATTTGGTCAATAACAAAAGTTCATCTCAATACTTTGTTATATACCCTTTATTGGCAATGACAGAGGTCAAACGTTTTCTGTAAGTCTTCACAAGGTTTTCACAAACTGTTGCTGGTATTTTGGCCCATTCCTCATGCAGATCTCCTGCTTCTTACGAAGCCACTCCTTCGTTACCCGGGCAGTGTGTTTGGGATCATTGTCATGCTGAAAGACCCAGCCACGTTTCATCTTCAATGCCCTTGCTGATGGAAGGAGGTTTTCACTCAAAATCTGATGATTCATGGCCCCATTCATTCTTTCCTTTACACGGATCGTCCTGGTCCCTTTGCTGAAAAACAGCCCCAAAGCATGATGTTCCCACCCCCATGCTTTACAGTAGGTATGGTGTTCTTTGGATGCAACTCAGCATTCTTTCTCCTCCAAACACGACGAGTAGAGTTTTTACCAAAAAGTTCTATTTTGGTTTCATCTGACCATATGACATTCTCCCACTCCTCTTCTGGATCATCCAAATGCTCTCTAGCAAACTTCAGACGGGCCTGCACATGTACTGGCTTTAGCAGGGGGACACGTCTGGCACTGCAGGATTTGAGTCCCTGGCGGCGTAGTGTGTTACTGATGGTAGCCTTTGTTACTTTGGTCCCAGCTCTCTGCAGGTCATTCACTAGGTCCCCCCGTGTGGTTCTGGGATTTTTGCTCACCGTTCTTGTGATCATTTTGACCCCACGGGGTGAGATCTTGCGGGGAGCCCCAGATCGAGGGAGATTATCAGTGGTCTTATATGTCTTCCATTTCCTAATAATTGCTCCCACAGTTGATTTCTTCACACCAAGCTGCTTACCTATTGCAGATTCAGTCTTCCCAGCCTGGTGCAGGTCTACAATTTTGTTTCTGGTGTCCTTTGACAGCTCTTTGGTCTTGGCCATAGTGGAGTTTGGAGTGGGACTGTTTGAGGTTGTGGACAGGTGTCTTTTATATAGATAACCAGTTCAAACAGGTGCCATTAATACAGGTAACGAGTGGAGGACAGAGGAGCCTCTTACAGAAGAAGTTACAGCTCTGTGAGAGCCAAGAATCTTGCTTGTTTGTAGGTGACCAAATACTTATTTTCCACCATAATTTGCAAATAAATTCTTTAAAAATCAGACAATGTTATTTTCTGGATTTTTTTTTCTCATTTTGTCTCTCATAGTTGAGGTATACCTGTGATGAAAATTACAGGCCTCTCTCATCTTTTTAAGTGGGAGAACTTGTACAATTGGTGGCTGACTGAATACTTTTTTGCCCCACTGTAAATTGTAATGTCAACTGAAAAAAATTACCTAAAACCCAATGACAATGTTTTTAAGGCTCCACCTAATGTGGTTTTATTATTTCCTGTCTAAATAGGTTAGGACCTTTGTGAACTTGCATCAGCTAGTGACACGTGTTCAAAAACACAAACACAGGTTTCATTACAACTCATGTTGTTGTAACATTAAAATGTTTTGGTTTTTACCTCCTTTATTTTTGCATTTTTTTTAACACCATGTAAACCATAATTGTACTACTTTATTTATATCTGCCCTCTATATTGTTTGTATGTTTTGCGTGACAGTAACACAAACATTCACATCCTCATTTTCCTTTGATGATTCCTTCCTTCATATCTAACCAGATTCATCTTTATATAACTATTTAAATACAGTTTAAACACGTCAAAACCAACAACATTAAGTTCAATAATTTCACAACCTATTATTATAAGACAAAATTAATACAGAAATATAAACTGCTGTTTAGTGTAGTGAGATCATATTAGCTCTCCCAGTTGCAATGAATTGTGGGGCAGTGGAGCATCACATAATGTTTACCAATAAAAAAGGTCACGTTTGTTAAGTGGTGCAGAGGATAAAACTAGGCCAACATTTGGATTGTATTTTTAGCACATACAATACGATGGCCTAATTTTTAATGAGACTTATACAACTCTAATTAGCCCACATTGTTGACTAGATACTGATACAACAAAACAATCAATAACACACACAGACTGAATATAGTATGTAGTTGGCATTGTCAGTGGCTCCCCAACTATAAACCAGGACTAAACCAGGTCTAAGTTAAGACAAAACCTGGTCAGAGCCAGGTCTAAACCAGGACTAAACCAGGACTTACCTAAGCAGTAGACTACACGAGGCCCGTGTACCATCAGCGCTACCTGTACCACAGTTTGAGAAACACTGAGTAATAGGGCTGTGTGGTACTTGGAAAATTAGGCTATTTTCAATATTCTCAATGCAAAGTGTTTTTTTCTTATTACAGCCTTGAGTATGTCAAAGATTATCAACAACATTGATTTAGATGGATATGGGATTTTTTTGTATTAACAAAAAGTTACAACCAGTTTTATTGGGTTTTAATCAGAGTTGTTTTTTTTATTCATTACATAGCACAAGAAAAAATTATCCCTAAAAATAAATGTTGGTAATCTTTGACAGACCCAAGGCTGTAATAATCCCCTCTATAAAAATCCATTTTGCTTTGAGAATATTAAAAATATTTATTTTTTTGCAAAAAAGTTGAGACACTTTTGTCACTTAGCAAGAGCAGTGTAACTTTAAAAACTTTTAAACTCTTTAAATCGGGACAAAGGGGGTTAAATCAGGTCTGAACCAGGTCTAAGCAAGTCTAAAGTCTAAACTAGACTAATTATAGGTATGGTACTGAAGTACGCCATGGTTTTCAGGTTTGGATAATGATGATATTAAAACAAAATAAAATGTCTGTCACATGAAAGACTCTGTTATTGCAATACAAGCCAGTCTTTCCAGTATGGATGTTGTGATAACAGAACATTTTCTATGGCCTTAGTTTAAAAAGCTAATAATGTTTAAAAAGCAAATAACACTTTCTGGCCAATAAAACAGCTATAATAATATATATATATATATATATATATATATATATATATATATATATATATATATATAATATTATATTATATTATATTATATTATATTATATATATATATATTATATAAGTAAATCAGATTTTTTTGATGGCGTCCCTTTAGGAATTTGAAAGTCATTGCGGGTCACCCATAGTTACACAAATGCCACATACCAACATGAGAGGAAACTAACTATCCTTGTCGTTGCTTGTGTAACCGTGCATTGTAATTCAAGAATATCTGCCCCTTGACGTACTTAACCCAGTTCAAAATTAGCCCTGACCTTCGGCTAAAAATAAAAGCTTTTACACATCGCCGGTGACCGTCCAGGCATTCATAGCCATATTTGCCCCTCTCATACGTTCGTACTATATTTGTTGGTCTTGTCCTGTTCCTGCAGAAGCCGCTCCGACAGTAACGCGCCCATCAAACAGTGTCCCATGTGTGGCATCTACATCGAGAGGAACCAGGGCTGCGCACAGATGCTCTGCAAAAGCTGCAAACACACCTTCTGCTGGTACTGTCTGCAGAATCTGGACGTGAGTGGGACCCCCCCTGCATCAAACAAGTCCTCCACACTGCTGTACTCATAAATACTGTACTTGATACCTAAATGGCACACATGTTTCAAATCTGTCTTACAACTTTGTGTAATTAGAACAATACTTAAAGTAGATGAACACCGAAACTTTATTCAGCCTCCCCCCACCCACCCACTTGGGAATCACTGCTCTACTGATGACTTTATAGATTTTGCGGAGACTTTGTGTTAGGCAGGTACAAGGCCAGTGTTTGTATTCAGATAAAGAATAGAAGGACACCCTTGTACTTGTAGCTGCATATTTTACAGTGTTTTGACACTTCTCCAGTTCACACTCAAGTAGAAAATGTGCAGGATAAATGAGTAACTTAATTGAAGGGGCTATATGATACTTTTAGTTTTATTTTTAAACCAAAAAATATAACCTCTAGAGCAATATTGCATGTTTTACAACCTTTAAAAAACATTATTTGACCAAAAAAAAGCAGTTCTAATAATTTACTCATAAAGAAACAGGTAAAGAGGGCAGAGGGCAGCAGAATGCAGTTCTGTTATGGTCTTTTGAACATAAACATAGAAAATGAGCTTTTTATTTCCTTAAAGTTTTTGTATGATCCCGTTTTACTGCAAAATTAAAAATGTCTGTGAGGAATCAGTGGAAACAGAGCTTTACACAGTTTTTTTGGATAAATGAATGAGAGAAGACTGGATGTAGAGGGCACGTCATTATAACATGGTAGAAAGATCAGAAAAGTCAGTTTAGTAATTTTGCCCTTTTTAAATGTTTTATTGCCCAAATAGAATTCAAATAGAAAGGTTGAATCCAGTGCACACAGTTGCTTACTGGTGAGGTGCTTACATAGTAACACAAAATTTAATACATACTTTTTTTAAGCCACTGAGGTCTGTTGTTTGTCATTGCAGGGTGATATCTTCCTGAGGCACTACGATAAAGGCCCTTGCAGAAACAAACTGGGACACTCCCGAGCCTCTGTGATGTGGAACAGGACACAGGTGGGGCCCTCAAAGACACACATTCATTTATAATCGTTAGTTGATACTATATTGACATTATCTACACAGACTTTCCACCACACCCGCTATGGCTGAGAAAACATTGCCATCAAATTTTGGACCATATCCCAGCTCCTTTCTTTGACCAAGAGCTCAATAACCCGCTGATGATACACAGAGATAAAGTGGTAAACAATAAAATGTCTTTGAGGCATTTAAGTTTATTTAAAAAGGAAACGCCTGCTGCCAGTCATTTACAGAGACATTTCCCTATAGAAACACCGGAGTAAGCTGGTTTCTGTTTTGTAATTGCGCACAAAAGTAGCCCCTTATCAGACACTAAGCCCAACTAATCCAGCTTAATCTCAAATTCCTGCCTTGCAATAATGTTTTGTATCCAATAAAAATGGCTGCCAAAGCGGCATTCTTTCCATTGTCGTTATCACATGATTGTTTACAAGTTGACCTCCTGATTACATCTCTTTGTAACTGTGACCATGGCAGAGTTTAGGCTCAAGAGAACAGCTCATTATTTTGGTAAACGCTTAAGAATTTATGACATACCAGGTTATATTTAGCTTATTGGACTATTTTACTGTATGTTTCATGGTTTACTTAGCTGGAAATAGTACACTTCCTCAGCTGCCTGGCAGTGATCGTGTTGTGGAGGGGGCATGACATGATCACGTGAGATTAAAATGTGACAAGATTCTTACAAAGGTCAAACTCTTTCCCGTGATGCTGTGGTCTGTTTCTGCTTGAGTCAGCTGAATTTGTGGCTGAACATCTGGCAGTGAGTCTGTGTTGTTACTGCCCACTAACAGGAAGGCTGGCAGTTTGAATCCCTATCAGCATTGCATGTTGCTGTTGTGTTCTTGGGCAAGACATTTCACCAGCTCACTAGCCTTGCCTGAGAAAATCATGGTATCGCCAAGGTCTTAAAAGTATTAAAAAGGTATTAAATTTGCTTTTGTCAAAACCAAGGCCATAAAAGTATTAAATATTATGAGTAGGTTTTCAATTTCGTTCCTCTAGGTCTTAAAATTTGTCAAAATATGATGTTGATATTAAAAAAAATAGAGTCACCACAATGACAAAATATATTTATTGAAGATCATTAAAATGCATGATTCATTTTTTATGTTTTTGTTTTGTTTTCTTTTGTTTTTTTAATGCAGCACTGGAGCGCTTTCATCTCTATGAGACTTTTAAAATAAAACCCTTTATTTTCAGAGTAGTACAGATAATTCCTTAGTGTAAAATTCATACAGATTATTGTCCTGTGTTGATGCTGGCATTAAATATCACTCTAAGTGGTTATAAAAAGGCCTTAAATTTAACAAGACAAAACCAGTGCTTTGCGTGCCTTGAGGCATTATATGATGATTAGAATTATTATTATATTATAGAAATTCAAAAGCCATTCATCTAAGTTAATTTTTAAAATGCACTTAAATAGTTTTGCATTTTGTTGTTTTCAGTGGATTATTCATTTTTCACTTGTTTATTTCATCTTTGAGGATTTTTTTTAATAATGTAAAAATCACAGCACCGTGTAGGTCAGTGCGCTGCATGTGCAGGGCGACTGCAGCGTGCCTCAGATGTTGTGGGTTAGAGTCCAGACTTCGACAGTTTCCTGTACGTCTTGCCCCCCTCGCTCCCCGAATTCCTACTAAGCTCTGTCCTATCAATAAAGCCTAAAAAATGTCCAAAAGATATCTTAAAAAATCCCAAAAACAAACAAAAAATCTTGTGGCAGCGCAAGAACTAGGGACCAAATTTATATTACTGTTTATCATAGGATCATTGTAGAAGTCAAGGGAATGAGAGATTCAGTCATTAACAGTTGTGTGATTGCTTTTTCCAGCAGCTATTTAAATTATAAGAGAGTTTTGTTGCATATTGAACTCTTGTGGAGGAACCTTCTTTGGCAAAGCACAGCAAAATCTCCCATCTCCAATAATGATCTGCTGTATACTACTCTTGAAAATGAATGTAAAACAGTTTTTTTTTTAATGCTATGGTACCAAAACAGAAATAGAGACATTAGTGTAATTACACAATGTTCCAGCTCATGCAAAAAGCCACCGTTAAGACAAACAATATTCAATTAAATCGTATCGTAGTCCATTATTTCAACTGAAGTTGCCTCAAAGGGCTTGACCGAAATAGACAGACAAATAAGCAAACAGACGGAACAAGACAACATCCTCTGTCCTTAGACCCTCAGTTTGGCTAAAGAAAAAAACAAAAAACAAAAACAGCTGTGGGAAAAATGAGAAACCCCAGGGAGAACCACAGAAGGAGTGATCCACCCCGGGACAGTTGTATAACATCCATTTGCTAATCGTTCATCATATTTACAAATGTAGTTAGGCGAGAAAAAGTCCATATAAAATTCAGTAGGAAGGGATGCGGTTCATAGATGAGAGGTCGGGGGGGGGGGGGTCCACAGAGGGGGCCAGCTAATGTCCAATTATTACTGAGACATCTCACAGCAGGCCAGGCCTCTGCTCTGTCCCAATCCTTCTGTCCCACTTCCTTCAACCTGTAAACAGCAAAGTAGAGATATTTACTTGTCGTGTCAAATAAATCAATAGAAAGTTAAGGATCTTCATACAAACATAACTATTTATTTTTTATTATTCAGACATATGTTAATAAACGTTAGTGCTCTCGCCTCTCAGAAGGTTGTGGGTTCAATCTCTCTGAGCAGAGTCTGCTCTAAGTTCTCCAGCTTCCTTTCACCATCAAAAGACATGCATGTGTTAGGAGAATTGGTGACTATCTGTTGCTTCTAGTGAATGAACATGAGAGTGAATGGTTGTTGGTCAGTGTGAGTCAGCCATGCGAAAAACTGGCCATTGTCCTGCCATAGTTGCTGGGAAAGGCCATGACCCCTGTTGGTAATAAACAGAAGAAGATGACAGAGCCAAAGTTTAGAATGTGATCCTGAATAGTTAAACATTTCTCTAACATTTCTCTAATTACATAAGAGGAGCATGGGCCTGTACTAGAATACTTTTTAAAACGGTGTAAACAATTTAAACAATTTTTAAACCAATCAAATACTAAAGAAATGTCAGTGGACTTCAGAAAGAAAATGTCATTCACACCATCCCTCATCCAAGGACTGGAGATACAGTCAGCTCAAACATACAAGTATCTTGGTGTGGTTGTGGACTGTCAGCTGAAGTGGGACTCTTGGGCTGACTGCACCAGCACTAAAGCCCAACAGAGACTGTACTTTTTAAAGAAACTGGTGTATTTTAATGTAAATAACAAAATGCTTTTGATGTTTTATTCTGCTTTTATTAAAAGTATTTTAATTTTTTATGGCATCTGCTTGGAAATGCAACCAAGGCTCAGAAAAAGCATCTGAGAAAAACTGTGACCACAGCCAGTGAACTGTTGGGCGTCTCTCTGCTGAGCCTGGAGCAGATGTATGTAGATAGAACTGTTAAAAAGGCAAAAAACATCTTCAGCTGACTTTAAACATCCTCTCAGCTAATCATTTGAACTCCTGGCCTCTGGAAGAAGTTACTGCCCCCCCCCCACCCCCCCCCCCCCCCCCCCCCGGTGTCAAAAAACAGAACAAAGTTCTCTTTCATTCCCTGGGCAATAACATTGCTTAAAAAATCACTGATCTGGTGCTACTGCTAATGTTTGTATCCTGTCCTGTGTGTGAGATGGTGATGTCTGTCATGTTTATATCTGTTCTTAAATGTAATGCCCAATGATAATGCTGCAACCCAATTTTCCTACGAGTACAAATAAAGTTATCTATCCTTAAAACTACTGCTGTTCTTGTGTCCAGGTGGTGGGCATCCTGGTGGGCATTTGCATCGTCGTGATGGTGACATCTCCTCTCTTGGTGCTCGCCTCGCCTTGCATCCTGTGCTGCGTGAGCAAACCCTGCCGAGGGAAGACAAAAAGCAAGAAGAAGAAGAAGGAGAAGGACATTGCCAAATCGGACCCCTCCACGACATCCTAGCAGCCCCCCCCCCCCACTCATGGACTTGGACCGAGAATCCTGGGATCACACATGCTGGCTTTATGCAGCTAAACTTGGACCCCATTCAACCCCAAGCTATGGCCTAAAATCTTGTTTACAGCTCTGGGAAAAATAAGAGACCATTGCAAAATAATCAAGTTTCTCTTGTGAATTGCTGACAATATTTCTCTCAGCTTTGGTCTGTCAGCTCTTAACGCAGAGGTGAAGTGCGCAAAGAAAATTAACAGACACAGAGAACGGCTAATTTATTTAAGAATAAATTGCAGTGGTCTCTTTATTTTTTTTTTCCAGAGCTGCATATCACATCTTAAATAAGTAAAATCAAACACTTAAAAATGCAACGGTATAGTTCAATTCATTATTAAAACTCTCCTGGATACCCTCAGATCTAGATTTTGCAGCACTTTTTGCAGCAGACTCAAAGGGCTACACAATAGAAAGAAACTTGATACTGTGTAGTTATAATAAATGCCTGAACTTTGCAGAAGCCTTGGAAAAAAAAAAAAAAAAAAAAAAAAGGCAAAGAAAAAAATAGACATTGCTACATCTGACTCCACTGCAGTCATTGACCTTGCCTGGGATCTCTCATGCTGGCTTTGTATAACACTGAACTCCCATGAACCAAACTATGTTCACACTAGCCTCGAAAATGACAGTATGTAACCTAATTTATAACAAAAACTCACTTTCACTAGCAGTGTGGACATAGCCTTAGACATTCAAAGGGCTACACAGCAGAAATCAGGACAATGGACCTATATTTCATGACACAGAAGCCTTGTTTGTGACTATTACTGTGTTGTCAAAGAAAACAAATGGACACTGATGCAAAGACTCATGTAAGGGCTTCTACAAAAGTAACTTGTGTGTTTGTGTATATATTTGGAGAATGAATGTACGTACAATGCCAAAACAGTGGCGAGGACAAAGCTGTTGTGGCTGTGAAACATTTCATGGACTTTATACAGCAATCAGGCATAAGATTATGACCACTGACAGGAGACATGAATGACACAGATTATGTCCTAGGGGTGTGACAAGATCTCGTGATCTTGCAGCATCAAGATGTCTCAAGATTCTCATGAAGGTAAAAATCTGTCTTAAGATCAGCTTCTGTTTGGACTTTTTACAAAGGAGAAGCGAGTCCATTGAATTTGTGGCAAAACATTTGGCAGTATATGTTCTGCAATTGCATATAATTCAAATAACAGAAGTAAATACCATTCATTACAAGTTGATTTTAAAAATGCACCTCAATAGTTTTGCCTTTTATGGTTTTCAGGTGAATAAATAACATTTTTCATTTGTGTAACATATTTCACTCAGGGCCGTACACAGGATTTTAGAAATACTGAGGTCTATCATGTTGACGGCCAGTTTAGTCCTTGTTTAGACCTCGTTTAGACCTTGTTTAGTCTCTATTTAATCCTGGTTTAGTCCTGGTTTTGTCCTTGTTTATTTCTGGTTTAGTCCTGTCTTTTTCCTGAATAGGTCCTGGTTTAGAGTATTTTTAATCCTGGTTTAGTCTTTGTTTAGTCCTGGTTTAGACCTGGTTTAGTCTAGTAATAGAAAAATACTGAGGTCCGGACCTCTGTGACCTCTATAGTGCATGCGGCCATGATTTTAATAGTGTAAAAATCTCATCTTGTTTCGTAGACCCAGTCTCATTTCTTGTCTCGTGGGATTTGTGTCTTGTCACTCCTCTATTATCTTTTCATCATGGCACCAAATAAACATTTTGTCCTCGATGTTGATGTTAGAAGCAGAAAAAATGGTCTCATTGTAACAGCAAATGGGTCATAGCGTCTCCAAAACTGCAGCTCTCGTGAGGTGTTCCCGGTCTGCAGTGGTCAGTATCAAACAGACGAGCTACTAACACAGAACATGAGTGCATTATAGGCAGGTGGTCATAATGTTTTGCCTGATCGGTGTGTGTTATTGCTACGCTTTTCACAACAGACATGCGTTTTTGAAGTGCAACCCCTCGTGCCAAACGTCATGATGCCAAACCTGAGCTGATAGGTGCTCAAGTGCCTCACTCCAGTGCCTGGTGCTTGGATCCATTGCCTTTCATTCTTTCTATAATTATGCAAAGTTTAACCATTCAAAAAAAAAAGAAAAGATGACACTGTAAACTGCGTCCTCAAAACAAAACCTGCTTTCAGATGGCACAAGGCAAGCAGCATTACGTGTGCACTGTGTATTATGTGACTTTTGCGGTTACAGACGTGACAAAGACAGGGCTTCAGTGGTGCACACGGAGCTTTTTCTGTTTGTTCTTTTGACAGTGTGTCCCAGCCCCAAGGCACTGATAAAAGATAATGTTTAATTCATGGATGATGAGTCTGCTGTATCCTGTTAGCATTTATACTTTGTTTTTCTGTTGCTGCGTCATATATTTTATAAAGCCGCCACTTTAATTGAATAAACACTTTATTTAACATCAGTCACATGGTTTTGCCTTATTTTCTATAATCTAAGTGTAAAAGTTACAGCAAAAACAAAAGAAGTATCACTGCCTTAACTTAAAGAGCTTAAAGAGCTTAAAGAGCTGAAATGTTCTATGTCCCTATAATAGTCAAAATGCAATGTGTAAATTAGGGTGACCAGATTTTTAGACCTCTTTTTTTTTTTTTTTCTTTCCCCACTAATCACAGTGCATACGAACTTAGCAAAGAAAACAAAAATGCTTCAGAAATCCACATTTTCTGTCATAATATTAAAGTACATGACGGTAGGGCTTAAGATTTGGATTTTAATGGCAATTTATTAATGAAACATAATGATTTAATTCATATTGATATAAATAATGAATTTAGTGACAAAGGTATTTAGACAAATGTGTTTTAAGTTTCTTGTGCTTTTCTATTAGTTAAAATGGGGACAGTTGGGACATGGTTTGTTGGAAATTGGGACATATGAGTGTTTTTACAGATATGTGTTGGGACAAGGAGCCTTAAACTGTGACTGTCCCCGTTAAATAGGGACGTCTGGTCACCCTAGTAAAACTACTATTTCAGAAG
The DNA here is from genome assembly GCA_020698575.1 of Bostrychus sinensis. Lineage (NCBI taxonomy): Eukaryota > Metazoa > Chordata > Actinopteri > Gobiiformes > Eleotridae > Bostrychus > Bostrychus sinensis. The sequence goes on from CM036247.1 coordinate 13,293,696, forward strand.
TAGTGAACTATTTTTGTATGTTACTGTACAATATTTTGGTTTATCATACCAAACACAGTTAATGTAAAAATATAAATTACTTGTCTAAAAATGTATCAAAGGCCCCAGAGGAGTTTACCTTTATTTAGAATGAGCATATACTGTATTTAGCAAATATTTAAATGCACATTATTAGGTTATAGTGAACAGACACCTCCTGATCTTAGGCCTAAATCAAATCTCACTTCTCCACCACTGTTTGTCAGAAATAGCAGAAAAGCTTTCTTATTTCTTTTTTTCTTCAGTTTCATCAAATCAAATATCTAATTTTTAACATGAATATAAAGTATTTACAGGCGTATTAGTTATTCTTTGACATTTGTCCGACAAACAGAGCACTGTTTTAAATGATAGGGCGACATCTAGTGTCTCCAAAATAAGACTGCACTGTGTTTTCCTTAAGAGAAAAGTCGTTGACAAACTTTTGGCGAACAATCCGCAGATTGAGCTGCAGAAGTTAAAGCGATGTCTGCGCAGCAGGAGGAATACTTTACGGGTAAATAAGACCATTTTATTTCATATTTGTTACTGTCTATGTGCGTTTGGGACTTAAGTGTTCGCATTATGAAGCAAAGAAGTCGTTCACAATGCGGGGATCTGCAAAATGCAACTGATTTGTTTGGCCTGGATGCCGTTGTGCATTAGGCTTAAACCATTATTCAGTTAAGACAGATGTAAACAGGCGTTAGGTTTAGGTGTTAGGGCTTTTTGTTGTACAGAGCGTCACTTTAATTTCTACTTATGAGGCCTGGGCTAAAGTAGGCTAGATGAAGGGTTAAATATTTGTTGCATCATACTTTTTGTTGCACAGGGATCCCTAAAATTCCCTATGTGCCCACTGCGAGTCCAGGAAAGGTCATGTGCTTCAAACACTACAACGCAGAAGAGGTGGGTGTGTCACTACAGAAACCTATATTGCATTATGCACTGTAACACTTGGGAAGTCATGTGCATGCCATAAATGAATGTGGTTTCAAAGTTCAGAGTTGTTTTGCGCAGGTGCTGATGGGGAAGAAGATGGAGGACTGGCTGAGGTTCTCTGTCTGCTACTGGCACTCCTTCTGTGGATCTGGTACTGGCTGCAGCTCCTCTAGTTACATAAAAAGGGATGATAAAACAAGAATCATAGAGCTATAAGATACATTTAATGCCAACTCCATGACACAATTCCTATATACTGTATTTTTGTATCCTTAAATGTTTTAAATGTATTTTTGTCAGGCGCTGATCCCTTTGGCTTCCCGACACTTCATCGACCCTGGAATGAAGGGCCTCCAATGGAAGCGGCCAAAAAGCGTCTGCAAGCTGCTTTTGAGTTTTTCACTAAGCTTGGTGTGAGTAAAAAAGTATGCGGAAAAACAAACACTTAGGAGCAGTGTTGTTGTTCAAACTTTTCTTATTTTTACAGGTGAAATATTACACATTTCATGACAGGTATTGATCATTTTAAACTTTATGTTGTTGTCCCTGATAATGTATGTTTGCCTATGCTCTCGCCAGTTTATCATATCAGTAAAAGCCTGTGTTTTGTGCAGAGATATGGCTCCTGAAGGCTGCACGTTGGAAGAATCAAACAGAAACCTGGATGAGATCTCAGACCTGGCTCTGGAGCTGCAAAACCAGACCGGAGTCAGAGTGCTGTGGGTCACCTGTAACCTCTTCGCTCACCAGCGGTCTGTGCCATGAGCAGCTCCTTCTGTATTCTCCATATGTGCAATAATCCCCCACTTAAACTTAACAAATGTCACTCTATTAAAGAATATTGAGAAGAATAATGATTTGTCTTCTGTTAAATTGTCTTGGCAGGTACATGAACGGTGCAGCCACTAACCCTGACTGCCATGTCCTGGCTCATGCTGGTGCTCAGGTGAAGAAGGGTCTGGATATTGCCAAGAAGCTGGGAGCAGAAAACTTTGGTAAGGCTGGTGCTATATGTGAAGAGTATAAAACTAGAAGCACTCAGTACAAACCTCCACCACGGCATTACCCTGGACAGAGACAGTGAATTTGTTTGTTTCCCTTTTTGTGACTTTTTCTGAAAATGTTATGGAAATCCACCTGTAACCTGTTGAACTATGTTGCTGACAGACAAAATGCTCTATGTTTCAATGGTAAATGGTCCTTTAAACATCGTAATTCTGAATCTAGACTGTGATTTGGATCCACACCCAAAAATGTATTTGTTCTGTGGCCCATTATACAAAATAAATCATCAAAATCTGACCATAACAAACTATACCTTTTCTACCAGACTTGGGACCCCTTTTTTGACTTTTGGATGCCTCTACGTCTCAAAGATGCAATTGGGTTTACTGACAGGAAGATATTTTTTAGCTTTAATGCACTCCCTTTTGTTTTGTGCATTTTTGTTATTGTCTGTATCTCGTATGTGTCTTCGATGTTGTGTTGTTACTCTCCTGCTTTGCAAAAAAGTTCAATTCAAAAAATCGGCCTATAATTTTGAATTATGTTGTTCACAGACAAATAAACAAACCAGTGCTAGCAAAAAGATAATCTCCCTGGTGAAGATAATGTTTTGCTATATTTTGGCACTATAACTATCTGTCTTTTTTGCAGTGTTTTGGGGTGGAAGAGAAGGTTTCCACTCTGTCCTTAACACTGATGTTGCGGCTGAGCTGAAGCATATGGCCAACTTCTTCAAAATGGCTGTCAGTAAGTGTCCACTGAATACAAATGTTACATGTTGCTCATCCTTTGGTGACAAATATATAGAAATACAGTATATTATCAGAGTACAAGGAGAAGATTGGGTTAAATTGTCAGTTCCTGATTGAACCGAAGCCTAAAGAGCCCTGCAAACATCAGTATGACTATGGTACGGATTTGTAAAGCGGATTTTAAATTGAGTTTTAAATCTTGTTTGCCAGTGGACACCTAATTACTTTGTTATTTCTGAACAGATGCTATGAGTGTGATTGGATTCCTGAAGCATTATGGCCTGGAGAAACATTTTAAGCTTAACATTGAGCCAAATCACACTACTTTGGCGGGACACTCCTATGAACACGACATTGTTATGGCCTCTGCGTAAGACAACCAAAAACTATAACTTATGGAGAAAAGAAAAAAACACTATATCTGACACTAAATGCTATTTTTTGTTTGTTTGTTTTTTTGTTCTGCAGGTTTGGCATGTTGGGCTCAGTGGACTCAAACACCGGCTCTCCTGACCTGGGATGGGACACGGATCAGTTCCCTATGGATGTCAGAAACACCACTTTAGTTATGAAAGTGAGTTTTCTTTTGGCTCTTCTCTTTAGCGGTCCTAACAGCTCATCATCTCCCCTGTCTTGTGCATACTGAGTGACATTAGCAGTCTGTGTTGGCTTTTCTATGTTCAAAGTTTGCTGCTATCGGTCTTTGCTCAGCACCCCAAATGTGTGTACACTGGATTTATCAGGAGTTTTTACTGCAAACACTTGTTCTAAGTGAATGAAAGACCTCAAAACCATTAAATAAATACACCTACAAGGATTAGTTCAACAATGACTTAGGCAGATAGTAAGTTTAACGCTCACTCATTATCACCAATGCTTTATTTTTTTTTACAGCATTAGAAATGGTCACTTCATACAGGGTTCTTAAGCTGAGGTACGGGTACAACTTGTGGTACACAGGGTTCTTCTGGTGGTACTCGGGAGTTTTTTGCAGTTCAAGTCCTGATTTAGAATCATTTTTAAAGTTTTATTCCTGTTTTAAATTTGAAATGTAGAACACTGCTTAGTCCTGATTTAGTCCTCGTTTAGCCTTGATTTAGTCTTGGTTTAGCCCTGATTTACTCCTGGTTTAGCTTTGATTTTATCTTGGTTTGGCTCTGATTTAGTCCTGATTTAGTCTTGCTTTTGTCCTGGTTTAGTTCAGATGTAGCCCTGGTTTAGTCCTGGTTTACCCCTGGTTTAATTTTGGTTTAGCCCTGTTTAAGTCGTGGTGTAGATCTAGTTCTGTCCTGGTTTACATTTGGTTCAGTCGCGGATTAGTCCCTGTTCTGTCCTTATATAATGATGCATATTTCTGTGTTAATCTGTATTTCGTCTCTTTGTTTAGACAGGGCTTAGCCAAGTTATATGCTCATTTCAAATGTTTTCCAGACGATCATTGAGCAAGGCGGGATACAGCCAGGAGGACTCAACTTTGATGCTAAGGTTCGCAGAGAGTCCACAGAGCTGGAAGATTTATTTATTGCTCATATTGGAGCAATGGATGCATTTGCAAGAGGACTTAGAAACGCCGTTCGCATAATTCAGGACGGCCTTCTTCCAGGCATGGTAAAGGTGTGTGTGCAGGTTAAATTCACGTAATATTGCAATTTTTTACACTACATGACAAGTACTTTTGACTTTCTGTTTAAATAAGGAGCGATACTCGAGCTACAGCGATGGACTTGGGCAGAAAGTTGAGGACGGTTCTGCCACATTAGAAGATTTGGAGGTAAGGACATAGAAACATTTTGCGTAACTGGTTTAACAGCTATTCTTTATGGTAGAAAACCCTTTGTGATTGCTTTGTTTCTACATTGTAACATTGACTGAATTTATTTCACATTTCAGGCCTTTATCAAGCTAAATGGAGAGCCAAAAGTCACGTCTGGGAAGCAAGAAAAATATGAATCAATCTTCAGTCACTACATATAAAAATAATACCTGTATCCATTTTATACCATTTCCCCAGTAAAGGAAGAGGTCTGAAGATAGATATATTTCTGATGAAAACTAAAAACTGCACTTGTAGTTAGGTGTAGTGAAATGCTGTGTTGTCTGTGAAATGATGAGGTGTCTACTGTGAAATAGCTCTAAAATATGTTGTTAACGGTAGACTTTGTATTGCTCTTGCAATACAATATGTTCTTGTTCATATCCATGGAGAGTTTCATGTAAATAAAATGTTATGTAATAAATAAAGACAGGTGGCTCCCCTTGACAATGAGAGGTACAATGAATTAAAAATGTAATTAACTCATTTGGCTGTAGTCAGAGCAGTTTATTTTTGCTGAAGTTGTTGATCACACTTACAAAAAGGACAGGTTTATTTCTTTCTAAATCTAAAAAGTGTTTTCTTCAGACCTCGCTTTGTCACAGTCATAAAGAGGGTAAAAATATACAGAAATATGTACCTTTCCACTGACATCAGATCATACTACCAACCTGTCAGTAGCTCGTCCAATCACAGGCCGCACCGAGGCGCCGTGCTGGCTCCGCCGTCCAATCAGGAGATAGCGTGAGCTCTGCTCACTGGCGCGTGTCTCCTGATTGGTGGGTTTGTCACAAAGAAGGCGGGACAAGAGGCCACCAAATCCGAAGTGGTCCGTCTGTCTCATTAACATAAAATATTCAGCATCTCTTTGCCTTTTTGCCTCCTAACGAGTTATTATGGGCATAGACAACGTTTTGTTGTCTGGTTTGTTTTTGTAGCAGACGGCCAAACAGCTACGTTTACTTTTTTATTTTTGAAATATTTATTTGTAGCTTTTTAAAACTAGTTAGCTTGTTTTTTTACTTTTAAAATGTGGACTTTTCTGGGAATAGCAAGCTTCACCTATCTTTATAAAAAGTCAGACACAGTCCTTACTTTTGTCCATAGAGAGTTAATGGCTGTAGCGTTATTAGTTACAGCGCTGCTCCTTTGTATTAGGTATTTTCACGGACACAAACTGACTGTGTCTCAGCTGCTAAACGTGCCTTTGGGTTTTCTGGGGTTTGTGCCTTTTATTAAGGAATTAATCCCTCAAACTGTCACAGAGAAGGACAAAAAAGAGATCTTATCTAAAAAGGTAAGTTATAGATTTATGGATGTATTCATTACTAATAAGAAGAGACAAAGGCAGTCAAATCAATTAATCTGAGCAGAATAATATAATGCCATCCTAAATATATTTATTAAAAAAGTATAATTTTCAGAAATTACTGTACATCTTAAATACTTAACTACATTTAACTTAAATTTTAACAAAATACAAGTCAAATAAATAGAAGTAAAAAAATAATTATTAGCTACTTCTGGATAGACTTCTATTGTGAAAAGATCAATGGTAAAAAGTAGCAACTTGATTTTTAATTGAAATGGTCACAAACTTCAAACAAATATGAAGGATAATGAATGTAGCTACAGACAAAATGGTTGACTGCAAGAGAGAGAGATATTTAAACTGATTGTGTTTTTATAGACTGGTTGTTACAATAAGGCACAACTACAAAATCTATTTCTACTTCACAATCATAATATAAATCTCATTGTCAAAAATGTTTGTAAACTTAAACTTGTCCTCTTGCTTTTGCTTCCAGGGCTCCAGGACCAGGAGGAGACTACACCAGGAGTCCTCTTCCTCAGTAACCAGCTCAGACATTGGTGCTGCAGTGGACTCAGAACCCAATGTGGTGATAGTTGGGGGAGGTGTCCTGGGATCAGCGATGGCGGCTGTACTGGCCCAGGACGGGAGAAAGGTCACAGTGGTGGAGAGGGACCTGAAGGAGCCGGACCGCATCGTGGGGGAGCTGCTGCAGCCCGGAGGCTACAGGGCTCTCAAAGCCCTGGGACTGGAAGGTGAGGCAGACTGGTTACTGTTCAAATCATGTTGTTACATTGTAATAAATGGTTTCCAAACGGGGCACAGGCAGGTTAGTCAGCGACCTGCTGGTTTTCCATCAAAACATATGTTAACAAAACATATAAACAACTACATAAACTTCTCTGTCTTTAATACACTATATAAAAGTGTCTTAAACCCCTTTAACATAGGACATGGCGGGTGCCGCACTCGCTTTCTCTGTCCCAAACTGGTACACAGCCAGTAAATTGCACTTAACCTCTTCTTCTTCTAAAATAACTAGTTACAAGTAGTAATAGTAGCAGTAGTATGCATTTCAATATTTTTGGGGATTTATGCCTCCCAGCAAGGAGGTTCTCCCTGGTCACTCCTGATTCCTCCTTGCATTACCATGGGCTCTCTCCGGGCTCTCCGCTTTCTTCCCACCTATGTGTTCGGTGAATTGGTGACTGTAAATTGCCCCGAGTGGATGAATGTGAGAGTGAATGTTTGTCTGTCTGGCTCCAGTCACCTGCGACCCCTAACGGGAATAAGCGGAAGAAGATGAATGAATGAAAGGCAGAAGTGCAAGCATGTGACCTGTAAGAACCAGTCTCCCACTAACCTGAAGGTTAGCCTGCTTGATTCCTGCTACCAGCATTGTATGCTGCCGTGTCCTTGGGCAAGACATTTTACGGCCTTCAGTGTTTGGCACTGTTGTATGACTGTGTTAGTGTGATTGTGTGTTGGGTGGTGGTTGGTGAGGCCGTGGGCGCAGAATGGCAGCCACTGACAGAGGCTACAGACGTAGCTTACCACCTCAGTTGTAAAGCTTTATATAAATCTAATCCATTATTATTATGAAAAGACAGGACAATAAATTGACACATTTTTTACATGAAGAAAAAACAACAACATCAGTAGCAGTGTCTTTCTGTCTCTGCATTCATCTGTGGAGCCATTATAAAAATACCATTACAGCACAAATGCACAGTGAAGTAAGAGTCCAACGACTGTCAGTGTTGAAGTGGTTGTTTTTCTTTGTTATAATGACACATGTACGCAGCTACCCACAGCCTTCATAAATATTGTATGTGTGGCGAGAAACTCTAACCCACCTCTCCTGTTTCCCCTTAGCTTCAGTCGAGGGCCTGGACGCTCATGTAGTGAAAGGCTACGTTATCCACGACATCGAGAGCCGAACAGAGGTGGAGATCTCTTACCCAGAAGCTGACGAGGGCATCCAGTGCGGCCGGGCCTTCCATCATGGCCGCTTCATCATGGGCCTGAGGAGAGCTGCCATGGCCCAGCCCAAGTGAGTCCGATGTAAAAATGTACACACAACCAACATTTAGCCAGAGATGGATAACTAGTACTGTAGCTTTTTGAACTATCTGAAGCAAATTTTAGACTCTAGGACTTTTCTTGAACAAACTCTCTTTTCTTTTTAGTGATTTAGTGATTTTTGTTTTTTATGTTGGATGCCGTTCCTGACGCACCCAGCCACTGTTACTGGAATAGGCAATGTGGGTGTCTTGCCCAAGGACACAACAATAGTATGCACTGGTTCCGAGCGGTAATCAAACCACCAACCCTCAAGTTAATGGGTGATTCGCTTAACCTCCTGCTCCACTTTTGCTCCCAGGGTTTTTTTTTCTTGAGTGGATAAATTGCTTGTACTTACGCAATGTATCAGTTTAGATACAGTAGATTGTTAGTTATTTAATGTCCTATTATCACCCAACATACAATCTTTGTTCAGTTTGTCCACTCTGGGCCAATGTATTTATATTAATGTGTTGTATTCTGCCCTCTAGTGTCACTTTCATAGAAGGCACAGTGACCAGTTTAGAGGAAGAGGACGGATGTGTCACAGGAGTCCAATACAGAGACAAAGAAACTGGAGACAACAAGGTGAGATGCATTTCCACAATACTATGCAAAGTTTTAGTGAGGTGTGAAAATGCTGTTAACTAAGAGTGCTTTAATAAATACAGATTTGTTTGTTATTTAAATTTTATAAAGGTCAGTGATGGGCCAGTGAACAAAATGATTAATACTGGTGTGGAGCCAGATCCAGGATTGTTTTAAAGGATTGTGTATAATTTTGAGACACAGACTGAAGATAATAACTTCACTAAAAGGACATATGATTAGTTTTACTAGATTTTATACTATACTTGTGAGGAATACAGGGTTCATACACTTTTTTACCCAGAATTTTCCATGACCTTTGACTAAATTTCCAAGACCTGAAAAATGACTTACAGGTGTTTAAATAGTATTTGAGGCTGAAAACTTCACACACCAATTTCTTGGGATGGGTGCGTAGGAGCAGAGGGAGCAGCCCAAAAGTACATCACATTTTTTTCTTTTGTGCAATTTCATTTGTTAAATTTGGAAATTAGTCAGATGAAGGAAAAAAAACTGTTGTGGCTTCTTCCCTCAGAAATATATTATAGACCAGCAAAAAATTATTTAGTTCCAATATTCTGATGAAAAATAGATGTTGGTCACGTTTTCCTGCAGTGAGAGCAAGAAGCGTTTACACTTATATTTACTGTATTCTAGCTGGCGCAGTTTAACTAGGAGTGGCCCAATGTTACTTGAATTGTTTAAATTTCCAAAACTTTACACCAAAATATAAAATTCCCAAACTTTTTCAGGGCCTAAAAATTGCATTTTAAAATCCCATGACTTTTCCAGGTTTTCCATGATTGTACGAACCCCTGAAGATATTTGTGTGCAGGTCTGGGCGTTATATTTTTATCATTGTGCCTTGGTAGAGGTCTACTTTCTAGTGCTTCTAGTTTTTAATTATTTTTTTGTCTTTTTTTTGTAGTTTTGTGTATTTTTATACATTTTGTTTATAAGCTTTCTTAAAAACAGTTGCACATAATTAAAATTTCTTGTAGGTAATCCATGCAGGTGTAACTGTTGTAGCAGATGGATGTTTCTCAAAATTCAGAAAAAGCCTCGTCTCTGGGAAAGCTCGCACCTCGTCTCACTTTGTTGGATGCCTTATGAAGGTGCAATGTTTAATTTGTACATTTTTCATCTGTTTTAATTGCTTGTGGTTGTGTTTTTCTCTTCAAAAGGGACAACAACGACTATAACGTGTCCCTTTTCTCTTCAGAATTGTCCGCAGTTCAAAGCCAACCACGCAGAGCTGGTCCTGGCAAATCCAAGTCCAATCCTCATCTACCAGATCTCCTCCACTCAGACCAGAGTCCTCGTGGATATCAGGGGAGAGATGCCGCGCAACCTTTCAGAGTACATGGTCGAGAAGATCCACCCACAACTGCCAGGTAAGACAATGAGGTGTCATAATCTGGTGTTTTTCTGAAAAGAATGACCTTTGACATAAGATTAAAGCAGTGCATAGAGATAAATAGTCACAGTTTGTTATAAGGTTGTTTGAAATTAAACTTAAAGCACTTAGCAGTAGCATTGGTTCTAGCTCACAATGGTAAAGATGAGGCCGAGTGCCTAGACCTGAACTACAACTTCTTGTTCAGGGTTAAATGCTCTCTATCTCAACATTGTAAAGAATCAACTAAAACTAATACTTTGTTCCTTTCTAAAGATGTTTTTGGCTTAAAAAAAAAAAAAGAAAGAAATATGGAATATATAAGCAGAAAAAGGGGAGGGGTGACCTGGAGCAAATAGGCCCAAGCCGGCAATCAAAAGCAACTGAGGGACTCTTTGTTCACATCTTTTTATTTTCCTTTACTGACTAATTGTGTCTGGAGTAAGTATTTTTGGCCTTGCACTGGCACAGAACCTTTAGAAAAGTTTTTGAATCCAGAGGGTGACACCAAAATATAATGTTTTTTCATCATTATTTTTTTTTGGCCCTTTTTTCTCCCTGAAATCTGACAATTAGAGGCAACTTTTTTCCATTGCTGATCTCTCTCTCTCTCTCTCTCTCTCTCTCTCTCTCTCTCTCTCTCTCTCTCTCTCTCTCTCTGTGTGTGTCTGTGTCCTTTATCACTGCAATAAAGGCAAAAGCCAAAAATAAATAGAAAATCTGACCATTACCTTTTGAGTTATCCTGCCAACACACTAACAAACCAGCAAAAACATAACTTTCTTGGTATAGGTTATGAAACTGACCCTTGACCTACAAATTAAACCAGGATAAAGCTATAACAGCCACACTTTTGCCATTAGAAAATCTTTCACAGCTTTTTTTTTATGCACCATTGAAGCCAGAAGAGGTGCTGTCGCTGTGAACAAACCCAGATCATTGCCTTCGCTGTTGTCAATGCCTCATTTGAAGGATTTGACATTCATGGTGTGCGGCGCTTTTCAGACGAAATATCAAAGCGCTGATATCAAAGCCAGGGGTCTGGTTATCTTGACAGAGGTCCAGCAGGAAACGACAACGTCTGCTGCACTGATACCTTGATAAATATACACTCAAAAAGCAAAAGAAAGAGATTTTTTTTCTTCTTCTTTTTGTGCATGTGGCCTGGGTGGGTTTTCATCTACAAAGCCAGCTGAGTGATCTCTCTCTCCTTTTCCTCAGAGCATCTAAAGGAGCCCTTTCTGGAGGCACTGCAGAACGACAGGCTGAGGTCCATGCCCGCCAGCTTCCTCCCTCCGTCCCCTGTGAATAAGCCAGGTAACTACTGAAGGGCTATTGACCGCCGTGTTCCTGGGAGGCCAGTACACAGCCACGGGGGAGTGAATTTCAAGTGAATTCAACTGGTGCCAACATATAACACATCCCTAAGTGCTTTAAACTTTACTTTATAGGAGATGCCGTACTGTGCCAAAGACTTTGACAGAGGTTTTTTAGGAACGACTATGAACAAAGAAAGGTCTATCAATGCACCAAAAACACATAATATTGCTAAAAAAAAAAAAATCTGAAGACAAATCTAAACTAGAAGCACTCAGAGAATGTAGGCCTCTGCCAAGCCACTGGTCCTATCTCACTGTGGTGCCCAGACCTGGACTCAGACGTAAATATCTCCTAGTTCAGGGGTAAATGCTCTTTTCACTGAGCCACAAAACTCTCCCAGTGTTAAATAATCTACTTAATCATTTATTCTTATTAGTATCATCGACCTGTATCGCAGAATGGTACAGAATCCCATTCAGTTAGTTGCAACCACTCTTAGTATAAATGAAGCTGGTCTAATTTATGACCTGATAACTTTTGTTTTTCATTTTATTTGAGATAGCATAGATGATTTTTAGCTAACAAAATATTTTACAGCCAGCTTTTCTAAATGTTTTATCATCTGTTTAATATGAAGTCACTTTTTTGTATAAGACTCTGGGACACTGGGAATTCCCCTACTTATCCTTTAGTCGATTCATTACGGTGCTGGGCATACCTTTATTTGGCAAACAATTTCTTTGGTCGACTACAGCCCTAGTATATTTTGTCCTTGGCCCATTTCTGACCTCTCCTGAAATTGCATTAACAAATATATAAAACACATATGTATTTATTAAAGCACTTTTAATTTTTTACACCTGCCTAAATTATTTTTAATTACATAGTTTTATATATATACTGTATATAAAGGCTTAAGAGTGGGCAGTTATTCTAACATATGAAAACAATATGGCTATGTTCCCTTTTTCAGAAGTGCTTTATTGGTTTGGTTATGAAAATGTTGCTTTTAATTTCTAAGACGCCCTTAAACCATCATAATCCAGATGAGACAACATCAGAGAAACAGCGGACTCCTCTATTTGGCAGTAACTGGGAAAAACTGAACCAGGCACAAATATATATATACTCTTTCTGCCAGCCCCAAGCCTGGATAAATGGAGAGGGTTGCGCCAGCAAGAGTGTAAAACCTATGCCAAATTAACATGTTAATCACTTCACACTCAGAGGCAGATGATTTGCTGTAGCGACCCCAGAAGGGAAAGGCAGAAATGAAAGAAGAGTATTGGTCTGGTTATAAAAATGATGCTTTTAATTTCTAAAATGCCCTCAAACCATCATAATGCAGCTGACACAACATCAGAGAAACAGTGGACTCCTCTGCAGTTGGCACTAATTGGAAAATAGGAACATATTGAATGGAGCGGAAAAAAAAAACTGCTGATGTATTTTGGATGCAATACAAATAGCAGTCTGTCTGTCGCAGGTGTGCTCCTCCTGGGCGATGCCTACAACATGCGGCATCCGCTGACGGGAGGCGGGATGAGTGTGGCTCTTAACGACGTTCGCATATGGAGGGACCTGCTCAAAAACATCCCCGATCTGTACGACGACAAGGCACTGCTGCAGGTAAACATCAAACTAGACAACTCTGTTTATTATAATGAGTGTAGTGTTAATTGAAAGTTGGAGCGAGAGAAGCCATTTAACTGCGTTGTGTGTTTTGATGTTAAGTATTGTAACTGTAGAAGAAATACTTTACTTCTGCTACTATTACTACTACTACTGCTCTTGTATACATGCCCATTCTCTTCAGGGGTCACCACAGCAAATCATCTGCTTCCATCTAATCTTTCCTCTTCATCCTCTTCTCTCACGCTAACTAACTTTATGCCCTCTTTCACTACATCCTCTTTGGTGCCACTTTGGGCGAATATGAGTATTATATATTAAATGAAAGCTCTCAGTGAGATCTTTTCAGTGGCTAAAGGACAGAACTGAAATGATGACCCATAAGATGTAATTTAGGGAAAACTAAAAGGCGTAACGGTAAAAGTGGGGTTTTGTTCAGTGTCAAAAAGACACAAGTTTGACACTTATTTACACATTCAACATGACTCAGAGTAAAGCTCTGTTTGACTATAAAAATACCTATCTATATATTTATTTATATTTGTTTTTTTATTTAAGTAGAAAAGTCTTCAGGATACAAATCTCTTTCACAAGAGTGTTCTGGCCACGAGGCAGCAGAAAACTTTCATGTGACAAACCTTATCAAAGTTGCTGTGTGTATTCAAAGATGAAAATCTCCATTTTGTCTCCAGTTGTTTTTTTATTCATGCATAAGTTCTGTTTATTCCATACATTTATTAGGAAAACGTTAGGGTCAAAAAGGCATTTCACACTTTTTTGTCATCTTTAAAAAGTTTAATAAAATATTTCCAACTTAAACTATAGCAGTATGAATTTCAAAAAGATCCTCAGTTTGATAATGCAAAAATATCAAATATTGTGTTTGTTTTGGGGCAGCAGCAGCTGAATCAATCTTGATGAAAATTAGTTTTGCCTGTAAAATCTGTAAAATCACACTTATGCTCCTCTGCTTCCAAGCCCTCGATATATTCTCTATCCCTCCTCTGTACCTGTCCCAGCCATCTCAGTCTGACCTCTCTGACTTCAAAACATCTAACATGAGCTGTCCCTCTGTTGTACTCATTCCTAATATTATCCATCCTCATTACTCCCAAAGAAAGCCTCCACATCTTCAGCACTGCCACCTCCAGCTCTGCCTCCTGTCTAATGTGTTGCTACATCATATGTAATGTTATTTCCTGTGTGTTTGGTCGGTGGGAGGCTGTACCACTGTGCTCTCCTGATCCTCTCTCTCTTTCTGCTCTTGAATAGGCAAAGAAAAAATTCCACTGGGAACGCAAGTCATCACATTCTTTTGTGGTGAATGTTTTGGCCCAGGCCTTGTATGAGCTGTTCGCAGCCACAGACAGTGAGTCCCTGCTTCCATTAACGATATTTAACCTAATGTGAACCTTAAACATGACATTTCAAAGGTGCAAATATGATCTGTACCTATGTAATATCTGATTTAATGGTTTGTTATTCCAGACTGTCTTCATGAGCTGAGGAAAGCGTGCTTCCAGTATTTTAAACTCGGTGGAGAGTGTGTTGCTGGGCCCATTGGTCTTCTGTCGGTGTAAGCATTAACCAGTCTATTTATTGTTTATGCACAGTATAAAATAACGTGTATGTATTTTGTATAAATTATTTCCTGTAGCCAAATCTGTTCTCAAATACAGCTATAAGTCATATTATTCAACTAAATATGAGTTACAAAGTACTCACACTCTTCAAGTACTTACTGAGAGCTGAGAATGAAAAATATTAAGCAAAATACTACTACTACACAAGCTGCTGGTGCAAGCTACCACACTAATACTAATTCTACTACTACTATTGCCAGGAATATGGTGAAAGTCCATTTGTGCCAGTGGTTCAGGTCAAAGTGATTCAGTACGCATAGAGTGAAGCATTTCAAGTATTAATTTATTTCAATTGTCATGATATGACTTAGTAACAAAACGCATTATCTCATAAAATTAGATAATATTTAATATTACATAATCATCACAAATCATAGATAAAATGAATAAATGCTTGAAATATTTTACTCTGTGTGAACTAAATCTATGTAAATGTTTCACTTTTTGAGCTACTGAAATAATTTTTCTTTTCCACAATATTCAGGTTTATATTATGTTTATATATATGGAGCCATTCTGTAAGGCTACGCACCTTTCCACAAACTCGTGATCATTTACATATTTGTACTTAAAAGTGACACTTTTCTTCCAAATAAATGAGATATACAGTAATAGATATAAAATAGGGATGCACATTCACTTACTTTTCTTTAATCGATTGATTGGTAGTCTTTACAAACTACAAGTTATAGGCTTGTATATTTTAGGAAACAGTTGCTTAATTTTATGATTAATTTGCCTTAACACTCCAGTGGGACTGTATCTTTACTCTACTGCATAGCATAATGATTAATTGTATTTTTTTCAGTCAATTTGGTCATAATGCAGATTAATCGATTAACCACGAACACCCCTGATATAAAATTTAGCAGTAACTGTATTTAGTGCTACCCACCTCTATAGGTATATATATTTTGTTAGCGTGGTCCTTCAATTGTTGCACCTTATATACTTGCTTATATTTTGTATGTAAATTGTAAAAATGCTCCTCTTTTTTAGGCTGTCTCCCAAACCGGTGACGCTGATCGGACACTTTTTTGCCGTGGCGCTGTATGCAGTCTACTTCAACTTCAGGTCTGAGTCCTGGAGCACCAAACACAGGGCTTTATTCAAGAGCGGGGCCATCCTTTACCGAGCGTGCACCGTTATGTTTCCACTCATCTACTCTGAACTCAAGTACTTGGTCTACTGACGAGGGATGTAATGTCTGGACACAGGACAAACAAAAAAGTCCAAATGTAGCGATTTTTGAAAAGGGACTCATAAAAAGCCTCTTTGTACATAAACTTTCATTATTTGATGATGTAACTCTGTATATGTCTTGTGCCTTAAGCCAGTGTTTCCCAATCAGGGGTACGGGGACCCCTAGGAGCACATTGCAGGGGGTACATGGACTTATATAATAATTTTTAGAACCTATATTGCCTTTCAAAGACTAAAATAAACCTAAATCAGGACTAACCCGGGACTATAGAGAGGGATGGGGCACTAAAGAACGACAAAATGGGGACTAAACCAGGACTAAAACCAAAACTCAACCTTGAAAAAAAGAGGTCTAAAACCAGAAATAAATCAGGAACAAACCAGGTCTAAAGCAGAACTTTAGTAGGTCCAAACCAAGCCTAAACCAGGGCAAGCCAGGACTAAACTAAGACTAAGCTAGGTCTAAACCAGGACTAAACCAGATCTACAACCCAAACTCAACCAGGAAATACAAGTGTAAAACACAACTAAACCAGGTCCAAACCAAGACTAAACTAGGTCTAACCCAGGTCAAATCAGGACTAAACTAAGACTAAGCAGAGTCTAAAGCGTGCCTAAAACCAGAACTAAACTAAGACTAAGCCAGGACTAAACTAGGTCAAAACCAAAACTAAACCAGGACTAAATTTGTTTTGATTATTTTTTGGAACCTCTTCACACTTTTATTTGCTTTTATTATCTTTATTTACAGTAAAATGATATCCTATAGCACTTAAAGAGAAAAGGGGCATATGGCAGTACTTTAGGTGGCTAAAAAAACTACCAGTCTGCCCTTGGTATCATACTGTATCACTTACTGTTTGGTATCTGGATAATCCTGGGGGTACTTCACTTGTGTGAACAAATTATTACTTTTAACAAGCTAGAAATGGGGCATTTTGGATGTTTATTTTTGCTGCATAAATTGAATAATGCTTGTTAAAGGGATACTTTTTAATGATGTTTGAGATTTTGCACATTTACAGTACGATATAAAAACAATTATGAATTATGAACATGAATGAATTCAGTCGGATAATGATGTGTTATAACAAAAAGGGTTATTTTAAGGTAATGTTGCGCTTGCTTGTTTTCATAAATTATTACTGTAACTTGAGGAGATATGGTATAATCTGTCTGACAAATGTGATAAGTTTGTTTAGATCTGGGAACCTTTCATTCATGTTTATTAAAAAAAGGGGATTCAACCTAAAACTTCACAAACACTTACACTGGACAGCTTGGTCATGCAGGAATTTTTTTTTCATTTCTTGAGCTGGTATGAGCTGGCAGTCTTATGTTTGGTATGTCTTTTTATTTGTGCTTGATAATAATAATTAAAACTATCAAAATAAAACATAACCATACCCTCTGTTGTCATTAATGTATTTTATTTAGCTGTACCTATAAGAGCTAAAACTTGAGGGAATAATATTAATGGTCAGTTTGTCTAAATAATATATTCAGCTTCCAGAGCATGTTCCTGTGATGAGAAAACGAGATGTCGAGAGACTTGTTCCGCTTAGAAAACTGCTGATGGTGCAGCCCCAGTGTGACAAGAAAGACCATTACCCAGCTCCACAGATAATGTCCCACTGCAGTATCTCCCCCCTACAGCAGACGGGACCCAGGAGTAGGCTGCTTATTTGAAGATTTTTACCATAAATATATTCAACTACACTTAAATCATAGTTCTGGTATAGTACCTGTTTTGTTTTTATTTAGTAATGCATATGTCTGTGTTACTCCCTTTATTAAGACCTGGGTTAGTAACAATTTATATTCATAGTAGTCTTTTAAACATGGTACTTAAAAAGCCAGAGTGCTACTTAGTGTGCAGTACGCCCTCATTCTTTTATGTATTGATTTTTTGATTGTGTTTATTTGTATAAAGTCTAGACAAAGACAATTTATACTTTAATGTGAAAGCTAATTCTACTGCGTTATGTGAAAATTCAATTCAAGATACAAGTAAAATTTCTATACAAAAACAATACATATAAAAAATAATTGAATAAAATACAACAAAATAAAGAAATACTGAATAAAAATATAACAATATAAAACTTATATTAAATTGACTTTTTTTTACTATGTTTTATAAACAAAAAATCTAAAAACTCATAATAAACTGACAGGAAAAATTTATGAAAAATAATCTCTCCTTTGAAACTAGCTTTATGTGGTTTCAACAGTTTCAAATGGAAAGACTGAAAAAAATGAAATAAAAAAAGCCCACGGAGAGAGGTCTTTCCTTGAACACAGGGGCAGTAACACACCAACCCAATATAAACCAACCCAGCAAACCCACAAATAAATATTCTACATTTTACACAAGGAATACTGACTTTACCTAACTTGAATCTCTCTTTTTATGAGCTAAGATCTGACACTGGGACGTTATTTTAATAAGTGGGACGGGGGACTAATGCATTAATGGCTGTGCAGTGGGACAGGTGTTCACTCTGGTTGGATAGCACAAGTGAGTGAATTAAATGACCTCTAGATGGCGCGCGTGAACAACAGTTAAAGCTTTAAAGCCGCGTACACTGAAATTATAGTTAAAAATTAAAGAGAAAGTATTTTTGGTCTATGTAAGCTGTTTGGGTCCTGTCTATGTTAATTTCATGACGTTAACCAGGGTGATACACTGTACTGTTGAAATTGTAATGTATAAATACTGTTTTTAGTCAACGGACAGACTTTTTAGAAGATTTTTTTAGATGCAATGTGTTCATAATTATGACAGGACCAACATAGAATCCACCTCACCCTCCAATTTATACTGTTATGTTTAATCAGAGTTAATAACTTGAGTATAACCTTTAATAACACCAGGTCATTTGTTTTGAACTGGACAAAAGTTTTGACTATAGCAAGTGAGCCCCGAGTTCATAAGTAGGTTATTTGGATTAACTACTCCAGATTATATGTATTTGGATGTAATGTTGAATATTTTTAAAAGGCTTTATAAAGAGAAATCCAGACTCATGCCAGGTTACAACAATTAATTCAGCTTTATTGGTTTCTTTATACATCACTGGTACATTGTATTCTGGTGAAATCATTGGAAGAATTATCCATATTCTTGTGACTCTCCACAGACACAAATACTGCTGTGGAAGACCGGGAAGGGGGGCTCCTCTGTTTTGGTCTGCCTGTCAGAGGTCGGTCTGCCTGCATACCTACCTGTCTGAGACTCACCTGACGGCCACATGACAAGAGCAACACTAGCGCCGCCATGTTCACCCCCCCCTCCCTCCTCAGCATCCTCCTCAGAGACACAGAGCGTTAGGGCAAACCCTTATTGATATTGTAGCAGCAAGCTTTCTACTAACAGTTAACATCTTAATGACCTAAACAAAAAGTATTGTACAGCTACTGCTAAAGATAATCTAAGAACCTTGCCTTGACGCTTTTACACCAGATTAAAGTGCTAGAAGCAACCCACCAATCCACTGTATATATATATATATATATATTTATATAGAATTATTATTTATATATATATATATTCGGAACAAATCTACTATTATAACATTAATTTACAGGGTAATATACATTATATTGTAACAGCTGAAATTGAAATCAGCACAAATAGATCACTGTCACACATAACAGCAAAATATATATGATTATATAAATGCCATATAATCATATATACCAATATATAATTGTCATATATGCATGAAAAACAAGTTTACCACGTCTCAGGCTTTTCAAATTATACTCAGAAAAGCAACTGTGTATCAAGACGTAAAAGCTTTACAAGTGTCTCTCTTGAAGAGCGACAGGCAGAGGCTGAAATGCCGCCGCCTGTGGTATTTGAGGTCACAGGACAGTTATTTGCATATTCCACAAATCTATTGCAACACGTTACTGTCTACAAACAGTACAGCCAGCGTCCCGAGAGGAGCTGGTGTTAGCTGGACTCACACATACACCCACTGAACAGAACAACGACGATGGGTGATCCGATTATAGCTATGTGCTTTCAGATGGTGTGCTATGACAGTGAACAACAGGAGGACTACAATACACAATACTCTATAGTTGAGCCTCAGAACACAACCCAAAACGGTACGGTACTGGAAAAAGACCAACGCGACTCTGAGTCCAGTGTTATCACATCCTGCTGCTGCATGTAGTTTTATTGGTGTTTTACCACAAACCAGAACCAAAACGCTTTTACTGACACCCCATCATCAAGATTAATGGAATGTGTTTTTGTAAGCTCGAATCTCTCTCTCTGCATCTGGGTCTCTGTCAGCACAGTGAGTAAGATCCTACTGAAAACACACAGAGGTTTGAGAAGTGTTCCTTGAGATTTACACACGTTTATCTGGACCAGGAGAACGGTTTCGTTTTTTCTGTCCAAAACCATCATCTTCACCACCACTGACTGAGAGAGCAGCTCCGATGGGCATTTCCTGAGGCCTAACTGTCTGTACCATCAGGCTGGATTTTTGTCACACTCCCGCTACCCTGCAAAGACGCTGCACAAGGCGGTAACAAGATACACACATAGGTAATTTTTCACAAAGAAAAAAAGAAAAAGCTCCAGAGTAACTGCAGTAGTAACGCACAACAAGCATCCGTTAGCTGGCTTCCGGCCGGGGGAGCCCTGGTGATGTGCAGTCAGGTTTGGGAGGTTGCCATTGTTCAAAAAAGGAGAAACGCTCCTTTATTTTGCCCTTTTACAGGTCTTGTTTTTTTCCCTGCGGTGCGCTGTTGAGTTATTCAAAAGCCCAGATCTCTATGTCCTGCACATAGAAATCCTCCTTCTTCGAGAGCATGGGGTTTCCAAATGTTTTACAAGAGTGACTCCTGCCGTGGTAAAGGTCGCCGTCCAGCCACAAGCCAAACTCTCCGCTACAGAATAAGAAATAAAGGTTAGTATCAGAGGCTATGTTTTTGAACTTGGTGATAACTGTGATGCCTGGATGTGCTCACCTTCCTCCACCAAAAGCTAATGAGTCCATATCTCCTTTAATGAAGAACATGTTGTCCCCTGTCCATTTAAACACCTGCCACACATTAAACAGAGAATATATTAGAAAGGATCGAGCCAGGAAAAAAACAGATAATTGACAAATACATAGCATGCATGTTTAGTTACACTCTTAAGCTGCATTCATGTTACTCTATGTCAAAGTCCTGCTCAAAATACAAAAAGTAGTGTACTCTTTGCCTAGGTAACATATGATTGCAATACAATTTCATGTATGAGTTAACCCTAACCCTGGACTTGTTAGAAAGGGTACTGAATGATTACTATTAACAGTATCCAGGTCAAGTATGTTGGGTGAAGGTAAATATTTGAGAATTAATTATCAAGCATTTTGAAATATACCTATATCTGACTTGTAATAAAAAAAACTTTTACTCAAGATAATTTGTGGCAAAGTGGGTAATAATAGAGTATTATTAGTATGAAGAGTTGTACTGAGTAGCTTTTAGCAGTAGTAGTAGTTGTACTAGTAGTAGTAGTAAAAGCAGTATTTGAAGTGGCAAGCGTAAGCATTTTACTTTTAGTCAAACAGTTTTGTTGGACATTAGAGTAATATTATTTTGAAGAAACAATACTTTTACTTGAGTACTTCTAGTATGTATGTATGTATGTATGTATGTATGTATGTATGTATGTATGTATGTATGGTATGAGTGCTTCTTCCACCTCTGCCAAAGACTACAAAAATGCAGCACCTCTGCATTCTTTCTACAACAAAATGTACTTAAGACTTAACTTTCTAAGTACACAGTTCGTGTATTAAAGTTTCAGTTCAAACAATGTGCTTTGTCTTTGGCCATTTCTCCCACTAGATTTGTGACATACTGTAAAACCTTCCCTTCTGAGCTAAAAAAACACTTAAGTTCCTGTTCTTCAGAAAAAGGCAAAGAATATGATCCTTAGAAATGTCTGAAGTGAAAGATGAATCTACTAATATTTTTCTCGGAAGGAAAAGGAGGTTTGAGAGTCATATGTTTCAAGAACAGCATGTGTTATCGCAAACTTAGAGCATTTATTTATATAAAGAGAAGGAGGCTTGAGTAGACTGGGATTCCTTTAATAGTTTGCAGCTGTAAATCTTCTATTTATATAATGCAGAAATAGCCATTTGAGCTACACCATCACAACATGTTTATACTAAGTAAAAGCAACTCCTCTTCTCTCCTCTAATGTCTTTAGAAAGATTTTAATTTGCTCATTAAAACTTATAATTTACCAAAGTTTACAGACTGTTTTAGTTCAAATCCCACCAACTACCACAGCCTTAGAGGGTCAAAACTAAAACTCTAAATCCCCCATGGATTTAATGACAGGCGTAACATTGATTGTTAATCCAATTGCTCTTTATGTTTCTAAAGTTATGCCCACTCATGTGTGTACAGAGGTGGAAGAAGTCCTCTGAATCTGTACTCAAGTAAAAGTACTGTTACTTCAAAATAATAATACTCAGGTAAAAGTACCAAACAAAACTATTACTTTATGTCTGTGTGAGTTCTCAATCATCCAGGCAAATTCACTAAGAAGGTTTTAACAAGAAGGTTGCCTGGACAAGGTTTGTTTTTAGAAGATCTTTTGTCACTTTATCCAAAGGTCGGCTCTACTTTTGGATAAACAAACCTTGTGCAGTTGACTTTCAGGGTAGCTCCAGGTTTTGTCAAGTGAAAAACCTTTTTTTTTAAAAAACTTTTTAATGCCATTTAGAATGAAATTTAATGCCAACATTGTCAACAACCAAACAATAATTAAATATAAAAAATAGGCCTAGATAAAATAACTCCAGTGCTGCATAAAAAAAAAAATAAAAATAAAAAAAATAATAATAATAATAATAAAATTGAATGACATTTCTCACTGTCATTGTGGTGACTGTACATTTTTTTTTAATTATATTCATATTATTAAAAAACCTGAATGAATAAAATTTAATACCTATTAAAGTAGATTTAATACTTTAAGGCCTTGATTTTAACACCATCAAATTTAGTACCTTTTCAATACTTTAAAGACTGTGCGGCTGCACTCTTCTTGTTTAACCTTTTTTACTTGAGTAAAAGTAAAAAAGTACTAATTTTAAAGTTTACTGTATTGATTAAAATCAGCACAGCAAAATCTACAACTATTTCTACTACTCCGTACCCAAACTTGTCTCAAACATAAAATACCTGAATAAAAGTAATATTTTTTTCCTCTTAAATGTACTCAAATATGTATTTTGGAAAATTCTATTTTTTTTTTTAAATTCAGTTCAATTAACAAATCAGAGTAGTAGTAGTCAGATGTAAATTACTTGAGTAAAACGTATACTTTTCTTTTTGTGTCTACCACAGGCTGTGTATGTATGCTGCCATGTCACTGTGTCATCTCCAAACTCAGAGATCACAAACCTCAAACTCTGGGTTGAATGTGAACAGGAAGGTTTCTCCAGTGCCATAAAAGCCGTCACTGACTTTAAAGGGCTCTGATGCCAACGCACCAAACACCTGGGAAAACAAACACAATTTCATATTTTAAGTGAGATATTAATAGCACAACAAATATATTTAGAGGTCTATAATTAGTAACTTACTTGGCCATCACTGTCTTTGATCACCATGAGCACAGGGGTGTCCTGTCCCTGCATGGACCTGTACAGCGTCTTAATGCTCATGCCATGCTTAGCTGTGCCAAAGACCAGAGTCCACGGGTACCCAATGGTCCGAGGTGGGAGATTCCTGGCGAGCTGAGGGCGAAAAAGCAATAAAGAAAAAAAGGAGAGGAAATGAAACAGAAAGGCCACAGCCACCAATGCTCAATTACATCCGCAGTGACCTTTTCACACAGCGTGGAGTTTAAAGACGAGTAACAGGGCTCCAAACACCAGAGCCGCCTCAGAGGGGAGAGGGCTGCAGCTCCCTCAGAGAGAGCCGCTCTGCCTCTGACACACCAAAAGGATTAACTGTGGCTGTGCAACAAACCAAGATAAAGGCTACAAGAGTGAATGTGTCTAATTTTAAAAACGACAGAAGAAACACATTTCAGCTTAAACGTGGAATTAGACTGATTATTTTTACATAGAAAACCGCTAGATTTCTTCCAGGGCTATGCTAATACATCACAAAATTAGCTTGGCTGTTTTTTGTGTATTTAATTTTAAATGTTAGGACCCGCCTACATTATTTTGTTTAATATAGAAGTTCATAGTGGGTAGGCCCGCAGCGCTAGAGGTACACAAACAACATGGCAGCGAGCAGGGAAGAACTCTTTCCTAAGAAGGGCAGAGTGTCGTCAGTTGTGTGGAATTGGTTCGGGTTTGCGGCGTCAGACGGAGCACAAACAGCGCCCCACTGCAAAGTCAGTCCTTACAGGATTTCGAGATGTTGCAATCGCAACTAATAACGCAAAATCAAGCAAACGTGAATTCAAGCAAACCCCGCAAATTCAGCGCGACCCTGCAACACTGTCCAAACTCCGCAACTCTCTCAGCAGCAGCGCACCAGTAATGCGCGGCGGAGGTCGGGTTGAGCCACTGACAAAGCGGCGTGGAGGTGCGGTGCGGAGGACGGAGGTGCGGTGCGGAGGACGGAGGTGCGGTGCGGAGGACGGAGGTGCGGTGCGGAGGACGGAGGTGCAGTGCGGAGCAGCGCGGAGTTATAGTGCGGAGATCGAGCGCACATGAGGTCACAGGTGCTCACCAGCAGCAGCAGTGTGGATGGGACTAAAGGAGGAGACAAACACGGTGCTTTCTAGTTTTGTCTGGTGTCACTCTGAAAAGCTGTCTACGTTGCCATGGTGATATAGTTGCCTAAAAAGTTGAATGGGCAGCGTATTTAGGCAACAATGAAGTTTGAGGTCATTGTTCTTTAAACGTTAATGTTGCAGGCTAAAAACCTTCCTGAAAACCTAGCACAGAAAACTTCCTCTGTTTTTTAATGACTGGATGTTCTACAGCACACAACAGGAATCACCAGAGAAGATCTGAGAGGAACAGAATCAGAATCAGCTGCAGGATCCCCAAAAAACAGCCTAATAACACAGCAATATCATTTTAAAAAGTAGGTACACTTGGCCTGTTCAAATACAGGTATTTTTAATTAATTACCACCTCACATATGTTTACAAACAGATTTTGTTAGTTTTTACAGTTCTAGCTAATATTTTTAAGAAAAATTTGCAACTTTTAGCGCAACTTTTAAGAAAATCTCCCGTAAAATCACAGGGCCTTCTCTTCTGTTTGACTTGTCTGATTGCACTTTAACCTCAAGAGGAAATCAAAGTAATAAAGCTAAACTTGTTTTGGACAATTTCTCTGTTGTCTTCAGTTTGATTTTAAGTAAGTGGGGAAAAAAATCATTTTTAAATCGTAAATGAAATTTTTTGTGAAAAAAATCTGAGATTTTTTTTTAGGCTAAATCGCCCAGCTCTACTTTAACAAAAGTTTTACTGTGTCAAAGAGCTCATATCATTATCTCACTATGGTTATTACATATTACACATCACATAGCAGTCCTAGTTTCTTCAACCAAGTCTTCCCAGTTGGGTTTTCTCCATGCCTCTCTAGTCCCTAAATGTGCTTTGCTTGTTTCTTGTTGGTTCAGCACAATCCTCCAGTGATGTAGCAGAAGCAGTGGTGTAATCAGTGGTCTGGAAATGATGCCCTGAGCAGATGAGTCCCGACTCCACTCACCTCTGCTCTGCTGTGTGCTGCAATACGCTCCAACATTTGCTCCGCAGGGTTATTAAAGAGAGCTGTATATTGGCAATCTATGGGTCAATATGGCAACTGGGAGCCATTGGAAGAGCTGTATGTGTGTGTTAACCCACAGTGCAGCGCACACAGTAAAAACGCAGCGCTTCAGGATAGGCATTGTACAAATTCAATACAAAGACTCCTGCCATTACGTCTTCTAACATGTCTGTAAATAAATACAAAAAGTTTTATTCTGGTGAATGCATTCCTCTGCCCACGTAACAACTGTTAACTAAGGAGAAGCAGATGTGCGCTGTGATTACGCGC
Organism: Bostrychus sinensis; assembly: GCA_020698575.1. Taxonomy (NCBI): domain Eukaryota; kingdom Metazoa; phylum Chordata; class Actinopteri; order Gobiiformes; family Eleotridae; genus Bostrychus; species Bostrychus sinensis. The sequence continues at coordinate 13,319,427 of CM036247.1, forward strand.
TTACTGTGACTACAGCAGGGACTACTGTTTATTCCCAAGCGTACAGTTGACAAATGAAGGTGAAAGGTCCCTGTAGAGGTGGATGACTTTACAAATACAGAGATAGGAAGTCAAATGAGTAGCAGCAAGCCACAAGAAATGCAAATGTGATAATAAACATTTTCATAGACATTTTTCATAGACAATAGACATTTTCATATTATGGCTAATGATAACTATTTAACTCAAATAAACTATAACTGCTTCTGCTGAACCAACAAAAACACACATACAGGGATTGACGAAGGGTTAATACAACAAGAATCAGGACTTTATAAATTATGTTTTGGATATTGTGATAAAAAATCTATTTAAATAATCTTCTTGACATAGTAAAAAAGTTTCATTAATTTAGCAGAAAATAATACCAGGTTCTGGACTAACTTCCATTAATTAGCAAGGGTTAAATCAATGGGGAAACAAAGACTGAACCAGAACTAAACCAGATCTAAAATAGGACTAAATTTATAACAAACCAGGGGAAGATACAAGATCTAAACCAGGACTGAAGAGATCTAATTTAGGACCCACTATAGTTTTAGTTAACATTATTTAACCTTATATGAAATCATTTTTGGCAGACAAAGAGTAAATGTCATTCTCATGAAAGACCATAATGTTATCTGCAATGCAGACAATGTGATTGGTGATATAGCCATAACAACAATTTTGCAGTATGTTGTGAAGAAATGTAGCAGCTTTGTGGGTTTAAATGGTTTAATTCTTTGTTTTTGATTGCTTTAAATTCACAAAACTCAGAAACACATACCATTTCAGGATTTACCCAATACCAGATGAAACCAACTCTATCATTCAGTAGAAACACACCTTTTGTGTATAGACCTGCGTTACTAAAAATAATCAGCTCGAAGCTCAGGTTGGGCTCACAGTATTTCGTGTTTTCCAACGTGAAGATGCTGACTTGAGTCTAACATGTTTCAACAAAACAGAATCCACAAAATACAACTCTGGTTTAAGAACCTGAAATATGGTGATACTATGGGCCTGTGCCCAGACCTGCCTTTCATATGCAAATTCTGTGAAAAAAATTCATGAGCAGCCAACGTTAATGTCAGGTGTGTTAAGTGCTCAAGATACTTGTGACTGGACTGCTGTAAAAGTGTAAATGAGAACATGCCTAGACTCACCTTGAAAGGAATATTATAATGCCAACAGCTGTGGTGTAGTAGTGTTATAGCCAATAAATGTGTTTAACTGCATATGAAGCAAAAGAGTAGGATCATATAATGAACCTTGGGTGGACAAGTATAGAAAATGAGAGAGCTGGACACTTGTGATTGATCTGCCCATAACAGCCCATATGTGTAAAATCCCACAAAGCTTTACCTTTTCTATCTGGTCCGCTTCCAGGAGATCGCTGGGCTCCTTGAGGTTGGGTTTGAAAGTTTCGGGCTCCATCTCAGTCTTGACACATGTGCCATGTTTTGAGTTGACCTCTTCCTTAGTGGTGATCTACAAGAGCACGAACCAAAGTCAAAAACCAGAGCAAGTGGAAGCAAGGTACCTCCAGGGTTTTCCAGCTGAAATTTAAGACTTTTTTAATACCACTCATGACTGAATTTAATACCAAAGTCTCACCATATTGTTGTATTAATAGTTATCAAGTACTACTCAAATAAATATTTGAACAGTACTTGCTCCTTTGTTGTACACAGATCTTATACAATATCTTGCAAGAAGAATTTACCTGCCACACTGAAAGGCTAGACTAAGATGCAATTTTACAAATTAAGCAAATTCAGCAACTTTCTATTAAATATATTTTTTATTGACTTGATTTTGACATCAAAGTAAATACCTTTATACTTTTAAGACCCTGGAGATACCCTAAGTAGGTGGACATTTCTGCTTGTAAAGCTGGTTTACACTATCTAACCTGTGGTGGCATTTTCAACAAAATACAAGAGGGCCGACTAAATCTGCACTAAACTCTAGGCAATGTGGGAAACAATATTGCGTGATGTTGAACTAAACAGACTAGCTAGTGGTATGCTTAAGAAACTACCCTGGCCTCATTTAAAAGGGAAAATTATTAGCTGAACATTTGACTGCAACACACTAATTGCTGACTGAAGATGACAGCTGATGCCACTCGTCAATGCCAGATGACTGGGCTGGGATTGGCAGGACTGGAATGGCAAGAAGAAGAAACTGTTTGAAAGGGGGAATAGGAACTCGTCCAAATGAATAATTGGCAGTCGACTGTTGGGACGTTTTTTCTCTGACCAGCCGACTGTTTGAGTTATCTATCTGGTTTATCTCCCTCAATAACAGAGGCTAATTGTGAGGCGCTTCCCCACTGGTGGCTTGGACGATCTCATGTTTCGGGTCCTCATTCAAATCAAGCCTACCAGCATTGTCCTAAGGGAAACATCATTCTCCCTGTCAGCGAAGTCTTTCTTCAGCCTATCACTGACACACCATCTCTTTGTTTGATAGTGCTCCTCTTACTACCTCTCACTTAGTCCCCAAAGTCACACAATTAATGAATTTTACCTTCAAAGTCACTTTCCTATTTTGAAACATTGGTTTTCAGCGAGAACAGCGAACTAAATAACAAATTTGAAGACTGCGTTATGCTGAAGCTCTAAAACATGACAGCCAAGCTAAGACAGAAAGCCTGACACATGGAGATAAGGCTGCTGTCACATGACTGTCCCAAAGCTCAAAACAAGCCAATTTTCTGCCCATAAACTGATAAAATATTGTTAAAAGCATAGTTAGCTTGACAGTTTTGTTTTATAACAGTGTGGACTAAGACTTGTTCAGCATAAACACTCATTAAACCTTTTCAACCTATAACCTTAATTAAAGCAAAGGGAAGATGCTTTAGTCTGCAGTCTGGAGCGTAAAGGGAGCTCGTTGTTGTAGAGGGAAAGCGGAGGCCGGGGCAGAATGGCTACAGTGGGGGCAGTCATGGTGAGTCAGGGCACCTGGAGTCGTTTGCAGAGTGACCGCAGATCTTCACTGTTTAGTGCATCAATTCGACGGTGGTACTCCGTCAGAGACACTACCTGGTGTACAAAGACAGGAACAGGTGCAACATAAAACTCTGCCAGTTCAGCTGCTGGCCTTGGGTAAAATAAGGAAAACAACTCTGAAGTTAGTGCTCGTAAGTTTACCACTAATGGCTCTAGGCATATTTGAATCTACTTTTGATAAAGAGAAGACGACATGGCATTTTGCATGTTTGTGTAGACGTACTTTCTCAATAACTGTGAAAGTAAAGCTATTGTTTTAGAACCTATGAAACAAAAAACTGACTTGTAGACAACACACATGAAGTCAACAACAACAGCAAAGCCCATAAATAACACAAACACTTCAAGGGAAGTACTTGTCAGAGCCAGAATCCAGAGCGACCAACAAAATGACTGGCTGAGATCCAACAAAGTTACACCCCACACTGTTGCATACTCCTCAGAGAGAGAGCAGCGGCCTCTGAATAGATGTTGTATTCATCAAGAATGACACAGCATGTACAGTGGAACCTCATGTTTTGTTTAAAAGTTAAAATGGTCAGAGAATGCCCAAGTAAGCGGATCTACTCTCGTTACTATAGGTGTAAGTAACTTTTTTGGTAACAAGCAGTGCCTTTACAGCTCTCAATAATGCAGCAGAAAGGGTAAACTACTGTCTTCATAAATAATAAATGGATTCACCTTCTGCAGAAGACGTTAGTGCGTTGGTCCACTGGGTTAGCAGTATGCAGGTTCAGAAATATCTTTTATGACAAGAAGTGCCTCCAGTCAATAATCATTAGCTAGAAGTTATGGCAGAGGTGTGACAAGTAAGCCAAGAAATATAATATTTCAAAGCATTAATAGCTAAATGTCACCCAGGATCTATCTTGTCACTCAACTGAGGGGAACCCCAAGCATGTCATGAAAGGCAATGGGAAGACAAACTTGGCAAAACACAAGGATCTACATAGCGTCCTAGCTTTGCAAACTTTTAAACAGCTTACAGGGGACACAGGACGCCAAGAGCAATGCAAACATCCCAGAACTGTGTCCAGACTGCAAAACAGAGTCTAGATAGCGGCCACTTTGTTTACACAGTGCACTTAATTAGAGCTGACCGGCTAGCAGTGAGGCTAGGTAGCTAACTGGCTAGCGAGCTAACATAACAAGAGTGTAAAAAGCGCCGGATAAAGAAAACTTGAATGAGACACAAGGGACGTACACGAGTATACTTAGGAGTCTGCCGTCTCTCTGGGTCCTTTACTCTCCTAGAAAACATATCTTGCCTTCAGAGCGAGATGATAGCTTCAAAGTCACATTACAGAGGCTTTAAGTTCTCCTTGTCACCCCGAAGACAAACAGCCGGAGTTGGTTTGTAGCCTGGCAGCCCGCTCGACTAAAATAGAAACATTTTACTCTCCAGCGGGGTCGCTACCCGTCTCGCTGAAGTGACAGCGCCGCTAACCAATAAGAACACGGGACGGGAGGAAACCCTGCTTCTGATTGGTCAAAGATAACGTAAAAGGCGGTGCATAATCCGGAAAAGACTGACAACATTTAAAGAGACAATCACAGATATACAACTATTTTTTTTCATACAATAATCCGATACAAAACTATTAATCATAAACATGTATCCTAACTTGATGACTAATGCTAGTTTCTTTAACCAGCACAACTTTATATTTTTTATATTTTTCACAATGTTTTAGATTGTGAATATTAAAATACAAAATTACAAAACGTGATTTAACAAGTCACTTAAAAGGTACCACATAATATACTTTAACAAAATATGACTTGGCCCATAGCACATACAATAACTGTACGTAATCTCTGTCACATACATACATTGGGTTGGCTGTTGTTTCATATTATTTATCAAAATCATATATTTATTTATTTGCTTATTACAGTTTTACTTTACCTCTAAAATTGATCTTGCTCTTAGACATAGACCTTTATGATCAAAAGGGAAAGCAGAAGGTTCCTATTTACTTATTCAAATGTAAATGGATCACACTGCCTGTGTCTGCCAAGAGTCCAAACAAATCAGTCCATTTTGTTTCCTCCATCATTCATTTACATTAAAATTTAAATTGTGGACAACAGTATCAGTTTCGTCCTGCAACATATTCTATTTTGCACCCCGCAAGCCTATAAACAATCCCCTCTCTCTGAACTAGACTCATTTTCCAAGGTATCGACCTGCTTTCTCAAACACAAAACCTTAAATTTAAAAATGCAAATTAGGTGCATTGTAACATCAAAGTGGTAAGATAAAGAATTGGGAGAAAGCTGTGTTTGTGGCTTTCTGTGAATTTGCAACAAAAAAACTGTGAAATTGCTCACTCAAAATTGTGAAATAATTGCCAGAGGGTGACCAACAATACTGACAGTCACACGACATATGACAAAAAACTACCATACACTGACTCACAAGAGTAAACAATTACACAAACATGCAAAATACTTTGTTGGAGGCTCTAAGAAGCACATTTCCAAGCAAAGCAAGTGTTCACACCAATTACATGTAATACAGTATACAATGCAAAATACAAAAGCAGAATAAATTTAACTTAAACTTGCGTCTACACATTTCTGATGGAAAAGATTATTCACAATGTTTTAGATTGTGAATATTAAAATACAAAATTACAAAACGTGATTTAACAAGTCACTTAAAAGGCACCACATAATAATAATATACTTTAACAAAATATGACTTAGCCCATAGCACATACAATAACTGTAGGTAATCAATGTATGTGGGGTTGGCTGAAGACAATACAATAGGAATTACAGGTAAAGGCAACATTTTTAGCTTTTTAAACGTTACCTCCCACTCCTTCACATTGAGGTCTGTGATGGGCTCGTCCTCAGATGTTTGTGACGCCTCGTTCTTCTTGACAACCATAAACCCGGGCTCTTGTCCCATCCCTCGAACGCCCTCCCCGTACATGTCCGGGCTCCACTGCATAAAGAAGACATACAGGTGGTCTGACCTGTTGAAGAGATGAGACATAAGACAAATATCAGAACAAGTTTGGCCTTAGAACCTTCCACCTACGCCACTACTCAAGATGAATATAATCACCACATTGTTCATCAGAAGAAAAGGAACAATATGACCATTACGAGACCATTTGAAAGCTCTGAAAAACCACAAATTCCTTTTAAAAACCAAACAATATTTATAATTAAGCTCTCCACAGTTTGAGAGATCGCTTTTTAGCAAATGTGCTAAAAGACTGCTCCTGGGAAACCTTATTTTCTGATTATGAGTACTTTGCAAAGTATTCACATATAATAATAAATCAATGTAAATACTGATACATAGTTACTGTAGTTGCTATGCTTCACATCTCTTCTCTCCTTTTGGTGTTTTTTTCTTTTCTTACCAATAATAAACATGCCATTCTGTGCTCACAATCTCTACACACAGTCACACTCACAGTACACTTACAGTATGTAGTATGCATAAACCACCAATCTTCCAGTTAGTGGGCAAATGACTCTACCAACTGAGCAAATGCTGCCTTGAATAAGGACTGTTTAAGCAAAGGAGATGTCTTTTTGCTGGTTTATTTATTGTTTAATTAATGCATTTGTATAACAGTGATACCCGGTCATTTGTTATTCTTCATGCAACTATTGAAAATGGAACCCAAAAGAGTGCAGTACTGACCCAAACTATGCCATACTATTCTTGATAAAACATGCCCATAGCAATTGTACACTGATACCACACTAAGTATTCATGACTGCGAATGTACCACACTGTTGATACTGCTCGACTGATGTGGTTTCTTTTAGCTGCTTTTGTGTGGGTACTGTGGCTGTTTATGCTTGCACACTTCTTTTATTGCTTAGAATTTACTTATTGTACTATATGCATGCTATCATTGTTATCTCTGTCATGTATAGAGCCAGGAGATTCCATTTGTCTTATTGCTTACAAGTTATTGTACACTTACACTATATTCTTGTATTGCCACTAATTAACACTGAATGCCTCATGTGATTTTTGTGATGGTACTACTTGAACCTTCTGGATCAATAAACTACCTTATTGGATGCAATTTAACAAGAACAAAGTTTTAGAGAGTGACACCATATTGTGCATGATGAATGGGAAAATATGCCTCTAGACACAGAGTAAAATAATGAATGTGGGTTTGATAATAGCAAAATGAGAGCATTAACAAGTGGTCATAAAAGTAGTACAATCTTGTAAAATCTCTTCCCTTTCATACAGTTAGAAGCTTGAAAAACTTACAACTACACAGAGACATCAGTTTGAGAGTCTCTAAGCTGGCGGACATAAAAGAGCTGGGGAGAGTTTCCATAAGCGAGAGTGTAAACACTGTTATGGCTGTATATATAGCTCATTCAATAGTGTTCCTTTTTTTTCCCCCGCACTAATGCCGGGACACTTAAAGACACATCATGCGGGTCGCCTCCCAACTAGGTCAGGCCAACGGTGTCTGAACAAAAAAGGGGAATGGATAACTGTGTTTTGAGGGCAGCCAGCTTAGGAGCCCTCCTCCCACACACCTCCTCACAGTGCAAGTGGAGTTGAAATCATCGGATAGTAAGATGTAAGAAAAAAAACGTGTCTTTTATTGTTAGCTTTGAATCATATCCCTGGGCTATTATGACCGTGAATAGTGCTCATTGCTGCAAACTTCTCTTATTCAGGTGGGAAATGCAGTAACTTGTGGGAAGGAAAAAAAACAACAACAATGCCATAACAAGCATGACTTCTCAAGTTCATACTGACTAATGAAGCAGAGGGGAGTGCAACCTCATTAGCATTTAACATGTCTTATTATCGATAATTTATGATACCGTGACTAGCAGAAAGGACACGGCTGTTTGTCTGAGTCAAATGTGATTAGCAGATAGGGAGAGGCTTGAGTAGGACAGTGGTTCTTAACTGGACTGACTGAAGATCACAAGCATCCCATACATCCAATACTAATAATCAGGGCTGAGAAAAAAAATTGTTTTGTGATATATCATGATATCTTTTGCCCGATATGTGGAATCAATACTTACAATACTTTATGCATAATAATGGTGTTACAGTGATGCGCCGCTTTCACGGTGAAATGTGGGGAAAAAGAATTCTGCCAGGACTGCAAAAAATGTGTCAGACTGACTTTCAGAACATAACTTTTTTTGTATAATTAGGTCTAGAAAAAAAATTGATTTTTAACTTAACAAGATAATATTGCAGTAATTTATAATATCTAATTGCAACTGAATGAGCACCAAAGTATCGTGATAGTATCATATTGTGACAAAAGCGTATTGTCCCAGTCCTACTAATAAAATTTCTAAAATGTTCCTTTTATACCCGATAATCTTACTGGAGACCTTGTTTTCCAGTCTTTTGTTGCCCTGTCCCAAATATTTTTATGTGTGTTGCTGCCATCACATTAAACTTATTTTTATAAAATGGTAAAACATCTCTGTTTCAGTCTGCTGCTGTTAATATTCTATTGTGGAAAAAAAAGGTTTTAGCAGTGGAATGTAATAAAGTAAAAGTACTTAGTTACTTTATTTAAGTACAATTTTCATGTATCTGTACTTTACTTAAGAACATTTTACAAGGGGTACTTTTACTTGTACTTCACAACATTTTAGAGCAAGTTTTTTACTCCACTACATTTATGAGAAGTAAAAAGTATTTTGATTTAGTTTAAAATCATGTGTTTTTGTCGTGTCCTCACTGTAGACACACAGTACTTAAATATAAAAGACGCAGTAAAGTATAAGTACTTTACACATCAAAATAAAATAAAGTCTCTTCTACTGCACTGGTTTGTTAATGGTTTTAGTAATCAGCATAATATTTCAGCAAACTCCCTCACATTTAACACATTCATGAGTTGTCGAGTCTGTGTGAAATACTTTTACGTTTTTACTTGCAAGTACTTAAAAATTAGTACTTTTATACTTTTACTTAATTAGAAATTTCAAAGTGATACTTTTATTTTTACTTGAGTAAATTTTTGCTCCTTTATCTGTACTTTTACTTAAGTAAATTGAGTACTTCCTCCACCACTAAATTTTAGGAATTTTTAAAAATAGTTTTACACGTCCCAACTTGGAATTGGGGTTGCATATTGTGACTCTTTTCACAGACCCAAAGTTATCTAAATTATAAAGCTATAAAGCTAAATTATATTACCTGTAGCGAATCTGTTTCACTGTTTCATCAACTTCAAACAATATTTAGCCTTTAAATAACATTGAAACTATATTCGACATCTTTGAGAATCACAGAAGTAGGCCACAGCAAGCAGTCACTACTACCCTGCATGGAAAACAGGTCAAGGTTGGTCCAACAGCTGATTATAAACATGTATTTTTGTCTTCTCCATTACCCTGAAATATTACTGTGCTAAAAAGAAGCCAGAAGCCACTAATATGACCAATCAGTTCTGGATGTAGCTCAAAGGAAAATTGTCTTAAAATAGTCTTGTCAAATTAAGTTATCTGTGCTGTTGGGACTAAGTCAGCACATAAACATATTAGGTCGGAGCACATATTGTCCTGTAATGTGTCTCCTTCCAGTGTGAAGATCTGTAATGTAATTATAAATACTGCTGACTTGGCAAGAGTACATAAACAAGAGCAATCTAGTCTGGCAGGACAAACATAAACACATTGTGGCTGTAGTTAGATCGTATAAAAACATAACCAATTTTAGACTGGGTCAGGAAAAGTTCATGAATTTTAAATATGAAATTCATGACTACTTCGTACAGCAGATCCTTTACAGCTGCGATCCCAAAGCTTAAAGTGTGTGTCTGTCTCTCTACAGGGAGTATTAATAATGAATAGTCACTCTGGTAGGGGCAGGACAGAGAGAGGGGCAGGGGGCACTGTGGGAGACTGTCCTGACAAAGAATGCATATTTGATTTGGTTTCTAATATTAAAACCACCAAGGCCTCTGTAACTCTCTGAGATATACAGACTACCACTGTGTCAGTACTGTGATAGTCCTGACCCACTGTGGGTAGAGGAGCCAAAACTATACTCAGATACTGTAACTGTAGAAAAAAAAAAAATAGACACAGTATAAGGAATATGTATAGCATTTAGTAAAAAATACCAAAATATTTAATTAAACGGGGGCATTTTATGTTTTTTAAGTCTAATTTAAAATAATTTTGGACACCTTTGCATTAGTATTTTACATTTTATAACTTGATGCCCCCTGCTGGCAATGGTGGGAAATGGACAGAGCATAAAATGGCTATTTAGCATGGCTATTAGCAACATGACACTAACAGATAAATTAAATAAATAAATAAATGAGCAAATAACAACAACAAATAAATGAGCTGACTGCTGTGTAGTGATGGCAATTTAAGCACTGAAATTATCAGTCCGGTGATGGTGTATTGGCTAAAGAAACGCACTCGAGCACTTCCTGGTGTCAGAGCTCTGGGACAGAGTGTTTCCAGCTCTCGAAAAGGGGACAAGCTCAGCAAAGAGCTTCACTCAAACATGTGAATCAAACAAAATACTACTCCAGGTATGTTTTTGAGTTGCAAACAAACATTATAACATGGTTAAAAGTAAAAACTTTTAAAGTTTTTAAAACTAAACTTAGTATAATAGGGGACCTTTAATCATAAATGGCCACCCTTGTATGTAAAATACAGCAAAGTCCTCAACTAAAGAGACAAAAAAAAAAAAATTTAGCGCACCATGTATACTAAGTGTAAAAATGAAGATAGGCAGCAGAGAATGCCTCGCCTAATCAAATGTAGCCAAATAAATGTAAGATTTCATTCATTTAGTATCTTCAGCTGCTGATCTTTATACAATATGTTGCAGGTCCTGGGTAGCGTGTCCAGGCATGCTAATATTTGCATGCATTATATTTTTGTACTTGATAAAGAATTACAAAGGTCAGAGTTAATTTGAGTTCCATGGGGCAGAACAGTTCAAAACAAATTAAACTATCTCTGAACATAATTGGATGGAGATTCAACCAATAAGAATACAGGAGCAGAACTGGGATACCCAGACCAGCTTCAGATTCTAGAGGCCTACCCCAGCCGCTTTGGGCAAGAGGCGGGGTACACTGTGGACAATGTGCAGAGCTAAAAAGAAGACTGACACCAATAGACAATCACAACTGACCTAACCAGTTTTTTTTTTTTTTTTACCCTGGCAATGAACTTTGGCTGTTGGGAGAAGAAATGGAATAAGACTCTGGGGTTTAATTACATTCCAAATTTTCCTAAAGATGTTTATACAATTACAGATACACTTCAGGTCAAGTTTGTTTAGTTTAATGTTCTGCGCATCGTAATTGTAATTGTAGATTAAATATACACAAGAAGTAAAAAGAATATCTACAGACTACAGTCACAACAAAGCCATGGAAAATATTAAGAGACCACCGCAAAATTATCAGTTTCTCAGGTTTTATCCTTTATAGGTGCAAATATGCTGAACTGAATACTTTGTCTTACTTTTTGTAACCTGTTGACAATATTTCTCATAATGTCATATTAAAATTATTGTTCTTTAGAGCACAACTATTTAGGCATTACAAAAGTATTAATACTAGAACATTAATAAATCAGTATTTGGTGGAATAACCTTGGTTTGTAATCACTTTCTTGTGTCTTGCAGTGAAGTTTAAAACCTCTTAGATAACCAAACTAGCTAGGATAAAACAAAAACAAAAAAACAAGTGGGTCAGTAAAAAATAAGTAACTTAATCTATTCAATACTTATCGTTGCGGGTTAAAGGTGCTGGATAACCATACCAGCCATCTGAATTATTTTTTCTGTGCTAGATAAAGAATTAAACTGATCCCTGTTGATCCAAGGTTAGATTTCCACCTGGGATTACTTCTGAACATAATTGGATAGAGATACAACCAATAAGAATACAGGGGGCTGGAACAACTACACAGGTCAGCTTCAGGACCAATGCAATTTAAAAACATGCAACCAATCAAAGAAAGAAAGAAACCATTGCCTATAGTGTGCCATGATCAGTGTTTAGGATTTCAGCTGAAAATTTTGAGATTAGACTCTGGAGCAAGCCCCAGCTGCTTTGGCTTTGGACATGAGGCGCTTGCGCTACGTTGTGGACAATTTGCAGAGCTTAAAACAAAGACCGACACTGAGAGACTGATCAGATTCATTATCTATCAAAAAGGTGTCTACTTAATCTTCGGTTTGATTTCTGTACAGCAGTTTAATTTAGTTTAATGTCCTGCACATCATGTTATCTGACTAGAGAAAAAGGTGTTTTGCATATGAGCATAAAATGAAATACTGCAGGCGCTGACCTCTCCTGTGGCACGGCAAACCAATACTCGTGCTTCTTGCCGAGCTGGGCGTACTGCTGCATGGAGGCGCTGGCGTTGGACACAAACGTCTTCTTCATGGGCTTCCCCACTCTCAGACAGAGGAACTTGTGAGAGCGGTGCTTCCTCCTCGCTGCTGACCCTGTGCCTGCGCAAACACATTACTCACACTGTCACAAGGTCACGCAAAAGACTTGCTGTGTTACATAATCACCACAATAAACAAAGGATTTATTTAACATAGTGCTGTGAGATCTTCTTATACTGGTGAATAAAAACAAACTGCATCATCTGTTTAATTTCTGGTGTGCAGGACAGTGGTGGGACAAGCAATGTTATATGGTTAAGAGACAGTGGCACTGAGGAAAAGACAGGAGGCAGAGCTGGAGGTAGCAGAGCCTAAGGTTTTCTGGGACCAAGCTGGATGGGATTAGAAATGAGTCTATAAGAAGACTGGCTCATGTTAGATGTTTTGGAGACATGTACAGAGGAGGGATAGTGGCTATATTGGTAGAAATGATGCTGAAGTTAGAGCTGCCAAGTAGAAGGTCTAGAGGAAGACCAAAAAGGAGATTTATGGATGTTGTGATAGAAGACATGAAGTTAGTTGGTGTGAGAGAAGAGGATGCAGAGGATAGGGTTAGATGGAGGCAGATGATTCATTGTGGTGACCCCTGGATCATGCATTAACTTGACCTAGTTTGTTTTGGCTTCCTCATCTTCAATTACCAAGATTTTGCCAGCATATTTAAATCAAAGAGCCACAGTTGAATTGATAGAAGTGACAGTATACATTAGCAGTATATTGGCAAAAACCTGACATCTCCTGCTTGATGAATGACACGGAAACATTAAAATGCATTGACAAAAAAACGTCTTAGTGGAACTGATTCAATTTTCAAATTAAATTGGTCTTAATGCATCATGTTTTTGAAGCTGCTGCTGGTAGAGCTAATGTTCGCAGAATAAAGGGCAGGCCTGCTGAGATGCCCGTGAATTAGAAGTGCTTTTGTAACCCAGCACTCTGCGTGACAATAATTGCCAGGGAAGAAAAGGATAATTTCTCTCCTACTGTTTTGGCCTGTTTCTTCAGAGGCAGAGAAATCTTTTAGGGACCACAATGACATGTCTAACGAGAGAGAGTGGAGATGAGTGAGTCATTGAGGCTGACAAGCTTTTGTCAGATAAAAAACATATCTGAGTGACATTTAAAATTACCACCACCGTGTTGGACTTTATGGACAGTAGTAGGGCTGTATAATTTAGGAAAAACATTGAATATTCAATAACTATGTTGAATATTGCAACTTTTTTTACGATATTTTAAAATAGGACCTGCTATTCAGACATAGTAAGTTAAATTCACCTAACACAAAAATGTAAATCCCTGTATTCAGTCAAATCCGTCAAAATTAAAACAGACTAAACCAGGAGTAAAACAAGGCTGAACTGTCACTAAAATAAGGAAATTACTACTAAAATTTGACTTTTTAAACATTTTTATTAAGTCACAACACATTTTCATTCAAGGCTCTGGTAGGAAAATGATTCTGTGTAAATCTCTGTCAGATTTAAGAAAATAGCGTTAGTGCGATATACTGTATTTAAATTCTTGCGACAGGGAAATTGTGTTTACTGATCTTGCAATCATGATAATTTTGTGATAGATTGTGCAGCCTAAGAAAGAAGTCTTTTAGTAAAATGTTTACAGGGAGCATTAAGGTCTAGAGCTTGGTATTTTTGGCTTATACTAAAGACAACTTAAACTTAAAGACAGAATACATGTGTGGAAGTGAGAGACATACATAGCAAAAAACAGTGAGGTTGCAGGGAGTAGAGGCAAAGAAGAAGGTGCAGGATTTTAAGTACTTAGGGCCAACGGTCCAGAGCAATGGAGAGAGTGGAAAAGAGGTGAAGAGGTGTGTGCAGCCAGGTTGGATAGTGGTGGGTGGAGAAAAGTGTCAGGTGCGTTGTGTGAAAAAAAAGAGTAGTTTCAGAAAATATGAAAGGAAAAGTGTAGAAGACAGTGGGGACACCAGCTGTGTTGTACTGAGAGCTGAGGATGCTGAGGCTCTCTTTGGGCGTGACAAGGATGGACAGGATTAGGAATGAGTCCATCAGAGGGACAGCTCATGTTTAGGACTGGGTACCATTAAACAATCCCTTTGTGGTATTGAAGTAACAAAAAATTGTTTTTATTCAATGCCAAGTTTCATTACCTAGTGGGACCTTTAATGTTCCTTTGCATGTATGAGTCAAATAAATAATAGAATAAATCATACAAACTACAGGTTTTAACTTACAGCTACGTATTTTGGTACAAAATTGTGTCTTTTATTCAGTACTACTGTGTTTTATGATTGTAGAAAATGAATTAGTTCACCATGTATCAGAAAAAGAATCATTGGGGTACAGGTATTGAAAAGCAGGTATCATTTAAGCACTGGCATCAAAAAATTTGACTGGTACCCAGCCCTACTCATGTTTTGGAGAGGCCACTGAGATGGTTTGGCCATGTACAGAGGAGGGATAGTGAATATATGGGTAGATGGACGCTGAGGTTAGAGCTGCCAGACAGGAGGCCTAGAGGAAGACCAACGACGAGATTTATGGATGCAGGGAAGGACATGAAGTTAGCTGATGTGAGAGAAGAGGGTGCACAGTGGATATGGTTAGATGGAAGTAGATAATTCACTTAAAAGTATCTGTCTAAAGTAAAGCAGTTGTTTTGTTGGTCACTTATATAACCTGTTAATCCTAACACTTGAAAAAATCACTTTAGTCTAAGATTATATAAAATGCTATCTGTATAATGCCAATGTCAAAGCCAACTTTTAGACGGACGCTAAATAAATAAGATCCTTCTGAAAGTGTTCTGATGTTGGGCTAAATCGCTGCCTCAGATCCCCTCCGGGTACAAGGTAGGTTTGTGTCATTGTGCTGTTTGATAGGCTTTAGCTTATCACCCGGAGGTGCCGTCCAGACCACCACAACTAAAGATCAAAGGGCTGCACAAAGCTATAAAGCCAGGTTAGCTCACACACGCGGACGATAACAACAGAGGATGCATTTTCTCTGCGTTTTTATATTTTCATTAGTAGAACCAAGGCACACGGGGACACAGGGCTATCAGGTGCTAACATGAGATATTCCACTGTGGGAAGACATTTACTTTGATACTCAGCAGAAGAAAGAAAGTGTAGACAAGAGCTGCACAATATTAGAAAAATAAGTGATATATACGATGATACCTGAGTTAATTTAATGATAACAATATGACCAGTGATATTTGGATGTACGCTCTGACGTGGATAAAGTTAAATTCAGTTTTATTTTAGGAAGAGATAAAATTCTGTAAAATAGGGCTAAATCAAAACTAACACTAAACCATGACTAAACAGGGACTACACAAGGACTAAACCAGGTCTAAATTTAGGATGAAACAAAACTAAACCAGAACTAAACTCAGACTAAACCAGGTCTAAACAAGGATTAAACTAAGTCTAAACTAGGTCTAAACCAGAACTAAACTATGACTAAACTATGTCTGAATCAAGACTAAACCAGGCCTAAACAATGTCTAAACTAGGATAAAACTAGGTCTAAATTAGGCCTAAAGCTGGACTACACCAGTAACAAACCATGTCTAAACTAGGACTAAACCAGGTCTAAACCCAGGTCTAAACTAGGACTAAACCAGATAGATAGAAAACTTTTTTTGTCCCCGTAGGGAAATTGGGTTGCAGCAGACTAAATAAGGTCTAAAACAGGACTAAAGAAGGTCTAAACCAGGACTTTCCAAACTTTCCAACAGTCTCTAATTGGACACTGAGAGGGAATATATTTTTTCGTGCAGTATGGATACTATGTTGTTGATATTGTGATAACAGTAATATATCAGTAGTATCTTGTGCAGCCCTTGTGTAAAGTGTCCTAAAGCCAAGACCAGGCCAGATCTGGAGTGTTAAACTGTATTTACCCTCTGCTGAGTCCTGTGAGCCGTCTTTTTGCGTCTCCTCTACACTCTCCTTACACTCTTTGCCTTGTTGCATAGTGTCAGTGTTGGAGACTTCGGCCCCCCCGTTGGCATCCTCCTTTGGACTAGACGGGGCAGCAGTGGTGTTGTTGGTGTTCGGCGCACCAGGAGGAGGGGCGGAGCTTTGAGACCCTGGACGAGAGTTGCTGCTGTTGGGATCCTGTTGGTCTTGGCTAGTGGCGGTAGTGCTGCTGGTGGTGGTCGTAGTGGGTGTGCTTGGTGGCTGTTCTACACTGTGCTGCTTAGATCCCATGGCGGACTGGCTTTCGTTTTCGGTGGCAGTGTCGGGTGGATTGTCCTCTGCTGGGGTGGGGCTTTTCTCGGCCGTGGGCTGGGCCTCTCCTGGCGGCTCGGAGACAGAGCCAGAAGCGCTGCCGGTGCCACCAAACGGAGAGTCCACTCCGGGGGCATCAGCTTTAGGCGTTTCTGCTTTAGGCGTTTGAGCTTTAGGGGACTCCACTTGGGTCACAGTTTGCACGGACTCAGTGGAAGCGCCCGAAGACTTGTCCATATGTAGGTCTTCGTTCGACGCCTGTTCCTCCTCCCGGATGGGGGACAGCTCTGATTCGGTGAAGACGTCCTCAGAGATGGAGCCCTCGGTGCTGCGTGGGGCGGTGCTGCCGCTGCCGTCGTTGGCCCCTGGCTCCCTGAGGCGCTGCTCCGGGTCCTTCTGCTGGGACGGGTGTCTCTCAGAGGGCAGAGGCTCTAGGTCACTGTGAAAGAGACCTCCAAATAATTAATGAACAATTGATTATAGAGAGTTGGAAAAACTAAAGGAAAAATAAAGAAAAAAAAAAGAAAAAATTCTCAGTATGATAATGTTCTGGGTATTGAAAAATTTGGTAACTTAAAGCATTAGTAAAAGATTAGTTAAGAGTAGTAGTTAATTGTTATTAATGTTTAATTTTTGAGTATTAACCTCAGGTAAATTAAAATCTAAAATGTTGTTTAATTAATGTTATTAATTACATATTAATATAATATAATATATAATATAATAATATTGCTTTATTACTGCTATATAATAATAGCGGTGAGTTATTATAAATAGTTAACAAAAAGGAAGTATCTGTAACACTTCATAATGATTCACAACTATTAAGCAGTAATAAAGCATTAATAAATATATATGCAGTTTATAGATCCTGTATTACCACTGATGTTTATAAGTTTAAACTTTCTTTACATGAGCTTAAAAGTAAAGAATTAAACATTAGTAATAATGTTTATTACTAAGTGGTGTAAGTGCTTTGTAAATAATTAATTACCTGGTTACTAATCCTTAATTAATACTTAATTATTGGTTAAAAGTGTGAGCTATTCTAAAGTGTTAGCGAAGTATCTTATAAATAAAGTAAGTGAGGTTGTGAATGACATGAAACATACCATTATACAATATGTTTGTAAACAACATGTGTTAATAGCTACACACTGAGATCCTGGAGGCGCCTGTGTCTTTATGTTCACACAGCGCGAGGTCACAGAGAGGAACAGTGACACAGACAATGGGCCACAGCTGGACGAACAGCTGGCCTTGGCATTAGAAACACACAGTTGCTTGCCAGAATAATAACTAGGTCTGTGGACACCACTCAGCACTGCCCCAGGCCTTGATACCAAGAAAACCCAGACTTACACCAGTGGTTCTCAAAAAAAATTCACCCATAAAATCAACTGGGTCTAAAGCAGGACTAAGCCAGAAAAAAAAGCAGCACACAACCAAAACAAAACTGGGACTAAGGCCAGGAATAAAGCAGCACATACCCAGGTCTAAGAAGTGGTCTACACTATATACTACATATAAATTTAATCTCCAACCGGAAACAAAACAGGAATAAAACTGGCTTCAAATTAAACTAAATCAGGACTGAGCACCATCAGAAGAAGCGTGCATACCACCAGTGGGACCCGTACCACAGTTTGAGAACCACTGACCTACACCATGTCTGCATTAATCTAGCTAGAGCTGTGAACACAATCAAAGTAGGAAAAAAAATGCAGACAAAACTGTGGGCGGAAACAACAGTGTCCTCTGAAGAGGCTGCTTCTTTCTGCATAAAGAGGTGAGCAATCACAGTGTAGGCGGGTGAAGCCATACTTCATTAACCCTGCCGTAATTGCAGCTTCCTTTTTATTTTGGTATGCGAAAGGGAAAAGGAATTAGACTGCCGGTTCGCTGCTGATGCAATCTGACCAAGCGTGCAGAAGAGAATGACAGTGATTACAGCTACTTTGCTGCATTTCTGTGAGAATGGAAAACGGGAATTACATTGTGAAGACAGAATTAAAGCGTGGCTGATTTATGTGGGAGTGAATCAGAGTTTAGAGCCCATTTGTGGCTTGTAGCGCTGCGTGTTATTTCACTAACTACATGTATGGACGTTTTTCCACTCGCTGCCTTATTTAGTCCGTCCACAGCAGAGCACATTAGTATAAATCTGTAGAGTCTTACTCAGGCACAGTTTCTCTGATCTTGGGGTCGGTAATCTCTTTAAAGATGGCTGCAGACTGGACCTCCTCCAGCGGGCACATAATCCCGTACTCCTCGCACCCATGGGCCTGCACCAGGGGGTCCATCCGGTGCGGGTCAAACATAATGTTGTTGGGTGTCACCAGCAACACCCCACTCACTGCGCCCTGAAAGAACACAAGTAAAAAGACATATTTAAATAGGCACTACCCATTGGAAAAATAAATTCTGTAAACAGCACAGCATCATAGAAGTCAGCTCTGAAAAAGACTGCACTTTCAGACCTCATTCGGGGCGTTGTTATACAGCATTTTTGACGGGGGAAACAAGCGCAGGGACTAAATATTTTAACTAATCACACGCTATTCGGATGTAATGGTGGCGGCATGTCCAACTGGAATAAATATCAATTCCAGTGCTGGCTCCAGATGCTCACACCAGAAAACAGCAGAAAAAAAGAAAGACAGAGACAGAAAAAAAGAAAGGAAAAGCCCAAATCTGACATAAAACAAAATTTGTGTATTCATACAAATATTTATACGCTAATATATATATGAGAGGAAATAAGGAGAGCTCTTTGTAAAAAAAAATTATTCATTTTCTCATTCAAAATATCAGGTAGTGGGCCTTTAAACAGGTAATCACACAGAATGTGGCATGATAGACAAAAAGTAATCAAAAGTGCCCATAAACAACTAGAGGCCGAATCCATTTGAAACCACAAATGTCCTAAATCAAGTAGAAGATATTGACTGGCAGCGCTGACCACTTCAGTGCTTTCATTTGGTACCTGGGAGTGAATCAGGCCTGTTCGATACAATGGATCTGGATCTACACACATGCTTTTAGGCAGTGATAGACGGACTACATGTGTACGTATTTCTGTAGGACGTCCGGTTGTGGACCACTGCCCTGCTTGCTTTGTGTCAGTGCATAATTTCTAAGTCACTATACAGAGCCATAGCTAAACAGTAAACAACTGTTTCATTAAAATAATCAAGATAAAACTAGTTACATGCAACGCTGAACAATAGTTTATCAATGCTTTTAACTTCTGAACATTGATCTTGGTGGTTCAATCTTAGTTAAACCCTTAGGTAACTTGTCAAACTGAGTTTAGGGATAGGTCTGATGAAAGTACTCAACTGACATGTGGATTTATTTCTCTGATAAATCTGGATTGTCTAAAAGAAATAAGCTCTGCATTAACAGGGTAGCTCCAGGTTTTTCTTGTGAAATTTAAGATCTTTTTAAGACTTTTTAATGCCACGTAAAATAAAATTTAATGCCAAGATTGCCGGCAAAAGAACAATAATCTGTATAAATTTTACATTATACAATATCAGTATTCCTCTCTAAAACTCATTGGTTTAATTTTAAAAGGCTAACACAGGTGAAATAACTCCAGTTCTGCATTAAAAATCTCAAAACAGAACCATACATTTCAGTGATAGCAGTATCTGCTGTACTGTGAGGATGTTTTTTGCTGGAAATATGCCTGCAACTATATGCAATATTCTTGGCTTTCAAAAGCGCACTAAATAAAAGCACTTTCAAGTGACTTTAAGATATTTGTAAAACCACTATTGATAGTTTGTTGCCAAATTCAAATCCAACTCACAAAAATATACATACCTCTGTTATTACTTACAAAGTATTAATCTAAAATATATTTTTGACAAATACAACACTGAAAAACTTGACTTAGATATCCCAATTTGACAATTTAAAACCTAGATAAACAAATTTTAATACATGCCCAAAGAATTTAATACTTTTAAGACCTTGGGGATACCTTGGTTAACCTTTAAAATGTACTCTTTAATATATAAGAGTTATGCAGTACTCAAACTTGTAAGACGATCTTTTCTTCTTAAAGAAATCAAGCATGTGTTTTGTTATTTCTTCTGCCTCTGCTGTCCAATATTCTGCTCTTTCACATACATTTGTCTCCATATCATGTGTCTGAAGTGCCTTTTCATATGCCTCTAATAACACAACATGAGCAGATGCTTGCTTTTAAGAGTGCAGCAGCTGATCTTGGCAGCTTAATCGTGTATTTATTTTTTT
The DNA here is from genome assembly GCA_020698575.1 of Bostrychus sinensis. Lineage (NCBI taxonomy): Eukaryota > Metazoa > Chordata > Actinopteri > Gobiiformes > Eleotridae > Bostrychus > Bostrychus sinensis. Next base: position 13,340,377 of record CM036247.1, read on the forward strand.
TCATGTGATTCTTTGATACCATTTGAACGCTGCCTCTTTTATCCAGCCGTCACATAAAAACACTGCTCTCCTCTGACAATCTGCAGCTCTACACTTTGGCTACAACATGAGTGGTTTACACAGATAGACGAAAAAAACAAATGCGCAGCTTACCATGCCATCAGTGATGTACTTGCAGTTGATTTTGAGAAACTTCTCGGTGAGCGCCTCTTCCTCCTCGGAGGTGGATGACACCACTCTGGACTGGCGCAGGGCTGAAAACAAGGGTGGCTGGACCCCTTCTGGTCTAGGCGGGCCATCAGAATCCTGTCCAGGTTAAAGGGTGGGGTAATGAAGAGAGGGTAGGACACAGACATATACACAGTTAGTGCATTTACGACTGGAGGTGATCTGAAATAGATACAGTATTTAATCTGGATGCCCTGATGTCCTAGTATATTTGAGAAAATGTATTAACAGAAAAACTGAAATTAGTTTATTATATTAGTTATTTTCCACCCCTGGTCAGAACATTTGAAATATTAAATAAACCTAATGACCACCAGAATGAATAGGTCTCCTGAGTGCCTCACATTCACACTGGTAATTAGATAAAAATCAAGACCCGAGCTTTAATTACAGAGCCTTTTCCCACAACATGTCTGATTACTGTTGTATCATTCTAGACGCACACCGCTGAGTGACCTCCAGTACAAAAACACTACTTTGTGCGTCATCCATGCGTTAAGATGCATGTATGAGCCTCGATGAATGCCTTTGGCTCAATGCATCTACGCTGAATGTTCCTTTAAAATGCCTGTGCAGTCAAATGTAAAACCAGCTCTTCCGCTAATGAAAAACAACTGACGAACACATAGGATTTAATGAATATGGCATTTATGTGGCATATACAGAAAATCCTGTAACATTCAGGGCAAAAAAATATTATAGTCCAATTAAAAAGATGCCTGGATATATGGCTACACAAAACTAGAGACACTTGCAATGGTAAAGTTGTTATGTCTAGACCTGGACTTGAAAAAATCAAAAATAACCCTGGATTTAAACAGTTGCACCAAATGCACACCAGAATGTAGTCAACTGATTCTTTACTGACCCCTTGTGGCTAGGATGAGCATCTTTTGTGGCAGCTGAGACCCAGCTAACCCAGCCAGAACCACAAGAGGTCACAGTGTACTCTTTGTGCCAGTCCCAAGCCTGGATCAATAGAGAGGATTGCATCATGAAGGGCACATGGCGTAAAACCTGTGCCAAATCCATATGCGAATCACAACGGAGCACTATGAGGCAGACGATTTGCAGAGGCGACACCCGAAAGGAAAGACTTTTCCAGTTATCTAGCTTAGAGACTAACAAACAAACAAACCAACATTGGCAAAAACATAACCTCCAGATGTAATGATGACCTTTTATGTCATTAAACAACAATCTGCTCCTGCTACAGAGTTAAAGAGGAATGTAAACGATGTTCTAATACATGTCGACAGATACTGTACACTATTAGACAGTTTGGTTACAGCTTATTCATCTCCTGCATGGAAACAGTGTGATGTGGAACAGACGGTGTGTGTGTGCTGGGATGGAAACACAAGGCGTGGTGGGCTTGGTGGCGCTATGTGTGAGCACAGAGGGAGCGACTGTCTGTCTGAATAACTGTCTATGGGGACAACTGTCGAACTCCGAGACATAATGTGGGATCAGACAGGGCCGGTGTCTGGTGGGTGGGTGCAAGAGGAAGTCACGTCGCATGGAGAGGAGACAGGAGTTAAACGGGAACTAACACATTTTTTTCCCCCCTTGAATTGGAGGATGTGTAATTATCTAATAGTATATTGTAAAAGGGATTTATCCGTGGAAAAAATAGACTTTATGATGTATATAGGGTGTGTTAAAAATGTTAATTAGCTGGCACACTACAATAAGGGACACTTCGATTGGCTGATGTTTAATGCTGCCAGGGAAAGTTAAAGAAAGTCTTACTTGTTACAGAGCAGAGACTCGGACTCGGAAGTCTTGACACATGAAGACTTGCAACTTGAAGCATACTCTAAAGACTTGACTCTAGATTCGGATTCTACAAACTTGTCTTTAGACTCGTACTCTAAAGACTTGACTCTAGACTCGGACTCTAAAGACCTTAGACTAGACTCGGACTCACAGTTTGGCACTTCTGAACAATGCAAGTCCAAAATTATGCAAATAAAAGACTGGGATAGAGAGTTGTCTAAATCTCTTCCATATTATATTTTTATTATTATCACAGGCCCTTTGATAACGGAAAGGGGGACTTGCAACCAAAAGACTTGAAACATGACTTGGACTGGTGGCCAAGGACTTGAGACTTGACTTGGAATTGAGACCAAAGGCTTGTGTACATCTCTATTACACAGAGGGGCAGTGCTGTAAAGAACAACATATATTGAAATAACGCAAAGCAAAGTTAAAAGCAAATAAAAATTGACGATACAAGACAAACAAGATAATTGCTGATTTGCTTCTATCTAAAGAAGCTTTTAAATAATTTTGCGTTGGAGGTCATACTGTACATGAGTATTTTGAGGTGACAAAAAGGTTGAGTTTTATATTTGTTAATAAATTAAAAGTAGCTACACTGTTGATGTTGGCAAGTGGTGGAATTGGAAACACTATAATTAACAGATAACAGACTAGAGATTTCGTTGTAACTGCACCCATGACGGCATTAGTAAAATCGGGTAGTTCAGCTTAAGGACAAAATACAGGGGGAAACCGGGACAAGTAAGTCAGAGAGTGGTAGATAGTGGTTCAAGAGATTTATGAAGCCAACAGGGATAGAGCTGAAAACAATAAAAGGTGGGGATTGGAGCGAGGACAAAGCAGAAAAATGGGAGAAGGGGGACAGAGAGAAGTGTGTGGGAGCTGCAAAAAGGGGTATAAAAAAGGTTATGTCAGCAGTTCTTCTGGAGGCTTGTAGTTCTGGACAAAAATATATAAGGATCCAAATAACTTTTACAAAATGTTCCCAGTTTAACAGTGACATGGAGGTAGCTAAGGTTAGGCAAAACCAGGGCAAAACAGGTCTAAAACAGAATTAAAGCAGGTCTAAACCAGGACTAACTTCAACTAAGGCATTGCTAAAACAGGAATAAAACTAAATAAGGGCTTGAACTGCAAATGTACCACAGTTTGAGAACTACTGGTCTGGGGTGTTTCCTGCCTCAAGCCCATAGTTGGTGGGATAGCCACCAGCCCCTCATGACCCCTAATGGGTCTGTACTTTGTACATTCATTTTAGTTGAGACTTAATCCAGCTACAAATGTCCTAAACCAGTCCTGGATACACAGAGATGGTTGTGTCAGGGCATCCAGCATAAAACCTATCCAAAATATATAAAGGTAATCACTGTATCCTTGGCTTGTGGTAGTTACTCCTGAAGGAAATAGTCAAAAGGAAAGACACGTTTTAGTTAAAAAGTTAAAGGTAAAGATCAAACTTAGCTTTTATTACAAGGCTAGCAATCACATCTTAGCTGGTAGAGGAGTTTCCTTATGGGACAATTGGATCCAGCCGAGAGAAGTGAAAGGCAGTGAAGTGCATTTGCTGCAGCAGCGTGAAAAGCTCTTATATCCAACTGTCTGCTGTGCCTCTGACTCCCGCCCCCGTCCCACTGTCTCCCAGCTCCCTCCACTAACAGCCCGCAGCCAATGACCCACACCAGCACCAGGAGCCCAGACACCGGCAGCCGGGGAGGATGAGGGGGCGCACCAATCTGTAACAGCCAAAACAAGCCTCCAAAACAAAAGCAAAAAGGCACCTAAAATGTAATTGTTGAACGGTAGCCAATTCAGGGCTGAAAATAAACTGTCTTCTTCATTCTTTTTGGCTTTTCTCTTCTAGTGCACAGCTAATCATCTGCCTCCACGTGTGCAGTAATTCCCTTATTGCGTTTTCTGGCATAACCTTCTCCATTAATCCAGGCTTGGGACTGGCACAAAGAGTACACCAGCTTGTGACCCCCTGAGGCTGGATTACTGAAAATAAGCTTCTGGATATAACACATGCTTAGCCAAATACAGTGCTTTACCAACAAGGGATCTGAGCACCAGCTGTGGAATATGTGGCAGAGGCAAATGTATGGCATGGTCAACCAAACCCATTCACTTCCTAAAGTAAACTGGGTCTGGAGCCCTCTCCCATTCAAACCATCAAGCCTAATCCTACCAACCAATCATAACAGCTTATCTAAAATGGCATGAGCTTTAGGTGATGCGCTCTGATTGGTTGTATATTTTTTAAAATTGCATTAATTTAATGCTAGTTTATTTGGTACCCCTTTGCTTAAATTTTTGTTTCTATGGGTGGAACAATGACAGACGGAATAACTAATCAGAGAAACAAAGGCCAGAATATAAGCTGTGACCTGTGTCCTGAACAAGCATGGCTGATTCTTGCAGTTTTTTTTTCTTATTATGAGCAGCTCTGTACTTATTTGTGAACAGGGACAGCAGCAGAAGCCGGTTGTACAAAGGCTTGTGGAAAAAGTGGATTTGTTTGAATGTGTACATCAGACAACCATGGGACTTTACTGTAAAATGGCAACAAGATGACTAAAAAAATCCCACAGAGGACTGAACAACAACGAGGACTTCAGCAGAATCAATAGGTGATGAAGGAAAGCACTAAATGCTTTTAATCAGGACAGAGAAGTTATTAAATTTGCTCCACCTCTGTATTCGTAAGACGCGCTGCAGATAAACGGACATGATAGGCCAGATCCAAATCGACTAGGGAGAAATGGTTCACTGCGACTGAGGAATCAGACTGTCCTGCTTTTGAAAAGAAAGTAGGAGAGGCTTGCTGCCCCCTGTTTTCAGATATCTGTAACCATTAATGCATTTATTTTCTTTAAACGACAGGGACTAGACTAATTCTTTGTATATAATAAAACAACATTAAAGATGGCAGACCAGGCTTGAAATTGTGGGCAAAATACTGTTTTAAACCAATTTGTCATCCACTTCCACCAAAAAAGTCTCACCTACACACCAGAACTTAACCACTCCTCGAAAGACATCTTAATGACTCACTAAAAGCTTTCATATTTACTGGACACTCAATGTCAAAACATGAAAAGTGCACAAACAAACAAACCTACTTTCTATGTCAAAAAAAAAAAAAAAAAAAAAAAAAATCCATGCACCTGTGTCCTTCTCACACCTGTCCCACTCACACCTGGGACACGGCGAGCAGCTGCGGCGGGTGCCACAACATGTCCTCCTCAGAGAAAAAGCAGGACAAACAGCACTTGCATATTCCCTGTCATTACATCCGACACATCCGAGGACGAGTTGTTATGTGTTGGGCGCAAAATGACAGCCATCACACGTCCCACACTGTCCATGAGAAAAAGCTGTGCCGCAGTCATTTAGATAAGAGCTGGCTGCTTAAAAGCCACACAGAATAGTGTCTTTAAAGAGTATGCTACAGCAGTATTTACAATCCAGAAAGCAATGATATTTAGGTATCAATATAAACAATATCAAACAGCAGTTGAATTTTAAGTTCTTCATAGACAATACCTGCTTTTTCACCCAATGAGAACATGGTACATCATATTTTTGCCACTTGGACAGACAGGACTGAGAAGCTCAATATTTATTCTAGCTTTTAAAAGTAACAGGCCGTCCTTGGACAGAAATGGTTTCCTAAGTGGTTTGTAAATATCTCCGTACCAAGATCATTAATTCTAGATGCTATATTGTCCTGTACTATGCTAAACTGGTGAAGTGAGTCAAGAAATCTATGCAGCCACAAAGGGTCACAAGCCAATGTACTGTGCCAGTCCCAAGCCTGGATAAATGGAGAGGGTTACATCAGGAAGGGTATCTGGTGTAAAACCTATGTTAAATCATTATGCAAATGATGTTAGGAAGGCAGATGAGCTGCTGTGGCCAACCCAGAAGGGAAAAGAATACAAAGTGAAAAAATAGGGAGAGAAGTGTGCCAAAAAGCTCCACATGTACCAGTACCAAGCCCAGATAAAAAGAGAAGATTATGTCAGGAAGGGCATCAATTATAAAAAACTTGGAGAGGAAATGGTGAAAAAAAAATTAAGATGAAAAAAAGCAACATTCTGAGAAACAATTGTGAGATCACGAGAAACTTTTGCATGTTCCTGAGAAAGCAGGCTAAGGCCCGCCTGGATTGTGTTGGAGAGGACGGCCAGATCAGGACACCATTCAGGAGTGGGTCGTGAGTTTAATGTCCTGGTCCATACATTACAAAAATTAAACAGACCCAAAATCAGCAGATATTATACACAATCTATATTTATATAATACCCTACACTGATGCAAAAGATCAACCTTGCAAGATCTCACAATAGTTTCTCAAGATTTTGCTCTTTTTCTTTCTCTTATCTTATTTTTTTCTCCATGTCCCCAAAAAGCTAGACCAAAACTAATCTGAACAGTACTAAGCATGATAGTTTGTTAATAAAAAGGAACTAAAAGACACAGCACAGCAGCAATATCAAGTTATCTTTATTTACATGTTTTCTTATCACCTGATTAAACCAGCCAGTCAAGTTCCACACATGCAACCATGAGCTGCCAGTTTTCCTGTTGTTTATCTGCAATCACTGGGCGAGGGCTACCTACGTACTCCTTCCTGTTCCATGCTGCTATTGGCATCCACTGCACCTTCATCATGAGCCTGGTCAGACAGTACTGCACAAACAGGAGGTTATGGCCGCTTATGCCTTTTTATTACTTCCTTTGTTGTGCTTTACTTGATTGGGCATCGAGGGGTTGTATAAGTTGCTGTATGTGCTCAATGCTGCAGTACCACAATGTAAAAACTCCAAATTATATTTAAACAATTCACCAATAAGTAACTTGACAGAAGTATCTTTTTTTTTTCTATTATTATAGCTGAGAGTTAGACCTTTAAAGGGACTGCCATGTGATAAAAAAAACTTTCATTTACACTTTTGATAAGCAATTTACACCTGGATAATGTCACATAAGGCCAACAAGTTCTTAAAATAGAAATGCAGCAAAATACTGGCCAAACATCTTAACTTCTGATGTTGACACCTTTTTTGCGATGTGCATTGTGCTTAAGTTTATTATGGGATGTATTGTTATTGTGCAACTAGTGCTAGATAATTTTGGCTATACAGGAACTTGCAGCGTTTCCCAAATGGTGGGTCAGGAGAAATAAAAAATAGTTTCAATGTTCAGTTTATTTGAAGCATTAATGTTTTATTTACATGAAATAGTGGATACTCTGGGAACCACTTCAGCACTCAGTCTGAACAAGCACGAGGGGCGGCTTGTGCTAGCAGCAGAAGCAAGTGCCAGCAAAAGCCCCAGTTCTGATTTAGGGACCGTCAGTTCCCATTATTGTTGTTATTATTTTTTATATTATTATTATTGCAGAGAACAACTAAACCTAGTCCATAAAAATACTGTATAGCCTACAAACCTCAGTCACAGCCCGACTGTGCAATGTCTCAAAAACATATTAATTTTATCAATAAAGCTCAGAATGAGTAAGAGTGGAGAGAATAACTATTAAAAGTTGAAGATTTAAAAAATATTAAGTGAGTCGGCCAGTCAGACATGGAAATCTATACGTTAAAGCATCCTTGTTTCTTATTCTTACATGAGTACAGTCCAGTTTAGTACCAAGTTTTCTCTTGTGGGAATAAAAGCATTCTATGCCCATCTTTAATATACGAGCAGTGTTTGTCCTGCACACGACTCCGGAGCAGACAATATTCTCAGTGGTGGAGCTGCAGAGAGTGGCTGTAAAGGATGAGCCAAAACTCTGCCGTTCACTTATTAAGTTCAGTTTAACCTTTACCTATACAGGACTTTATTTGCGGACTAAAAGTAAAAAACACCAAGTCATAACACACACTCAAAAAAAGTTGGATGAGCTAACAAAAAGTGTGGAAAAGTTAACTGGCAGCATTTCAGTTCAGATGACTCAGTATAAAAGGAGCATTTTAGGGATGCAGAGTCTCTGTTATTAGTATTGGATGTATTGGATGTGCATAATCTTCAGGCCCTCAAGTGACACAAATGCAAGTTACAGCCTTATGTGAACACAATTGTAAAACACATCCTTCTTCTTGGAGCCAAAGCTTGATTAAAATGGTAAAATGGAAAACTGTCCAGTCAAATGAATCAAAATATAAAAAAGAGAAACCCTGCCGGCCCAGAGAAAAGACTGCTTGGGTTAAATCAGTAACATAGCTGTGTCCTAGTTTCTCTGCTTTGCCACAAAAAGTGAATAAATTTTCCTCACCACTTTATCTAATTAGCGGAGACGCTCTGCAAATTGGCTGACTGTGCATTTGCAGGCTTTCAAACAATACAAAAAGCACTGTAAATAATTTCAAACAACACAGGGATTTACTCTCTATGGGAGGACTGAAATCACCACGCATTAGCTGCACAGAGTGGTTAGTGCTCCAGCCTCACAGCAAAAAGAAAGAGAGTTTGACATGTTCTTCCCGAGCTACAGACTTTTTATTCTTTAAGTACATTAACATAAATATATTTCAGTGGATAGCTGCTAGAGGCAACAACATACAGAGAACATATTAAACTATTTCAGAGTAAAACAAAGACAAAGTTGTTCAGCTCACAGATAAGCCCGATTGACGCAAGTGGGGTATCTGACGCAAATCGGGGAATTACAAACACTGGCCAACTATGGACTATTTCATTGTTACTGTGGGCTCTTTCTGGGTGCTAGTTTCCTCCCACTGTTCAAAGAAATGCATGTGTTAAAGGTGAACTAGTGAATTAAATTAAATTTTATTTATATAGCTCATTATCACAACAAAAGTCGCCTCAAAGGGCTTCACAAACAGTTAATCAAACATAAACACACAAACAGACATAACACACAATCAACACAAACAATAACTACACTATACTAAACAGACCCAGGACATCCTTAGACTCTCCTTCTCGGTAAGGAAAAACTTCCAAAAAAACCTAGCAGTGGGAAAAATAGAAAAAACCTTATGAAGACCATACGGAAGGAGAGATCCTCTCCCAGGACGGACAGGCAGCATGTGTTTAGGACTGTTAGTCCATTAGCTCATCCATAGGATCATAGTTCAGGTCTGTAAGGATGCAGCACGTGGGCCTCATCCAGACAGGGGAGTGGAGGTGGAATAGGGGTGTGGGGAGTGCATAGGAGGTGAGGTTAAGGGCCCACAGGTCAGGACAGGAGCACAGAGGGGCTCAGCTAAGGTCCAGTCCTCACTGGGATCTAAATTGCCCCTACAGTGAATGAATGTGAGAGTGAATGGTTCTCTGTCTGTGTAGGTCTTTAACTTACTGGCCATTGTCCAGGTTGCACCATGCCTAAGGCCCATAGTTGCTGGGATAGGCTCCAGCTATCCATGACCCATAACAGATAAGTCAATGATTATTTTTTACCATACTTTTTAAAACTGGATTCATTACAGCTTATCATAACAAATACAAAATACAAGATAATGCATAATATGAACTGAGCTACAACTGAGATTAAGTGCCAGGTTTCAACTTGGGTTAGTTGTCCTGGAATGACCAACATTTTAGTGAATTTTTTTTTCCACCCTGTGACATCAAAGGGAGAAAAAGAGCATAGAGCAGCAGCGTCAAGGACTGCTGCACAGAAATCTAAAGATGAAAGCGCTGCCACTCAGACTGTGAGCAACCACTGCTGTTGAGTAAAAGTAGAGGGGGCTGTTCGAGGTGACGAGGAAGGTAGGACTCAGGAGTGTGGAAAAGGATGTACAAGTGGAAAAGCTGAGGTGAGAAAACCAGAAAAGGCAAAATGAGGCCACCACCAGGAGCCCGCGTTCACCTGGGAGGTGTGAATAGAGCTGCATTATAGAAATCTACTGAGAGGGGCTACAGGGGAGGGCTGACTCTGAGGCAGGGAGTAACCGTGTTATATGACAGCTGTGGTTGGGCTACACAAATCAATATCCTTTTAGCTTCCAGCCAATATTTCTCTCTTCATATTTCAAAGCACAAGACAAAAAAAAAAAAAAAATCCACTGCTTCTTCTGCTAACATATAGTTTCCACTGAGGCCTGAGGATAAATATGAATAAAACATGGTCAGTTGTGTGCATTAAGATGATACAGCTTTGACATTTCAACAACAAAATAGGTAGCATTGTTCTCCACAGTCAGAGATATTAGCTCTATTTGTCTGTATGCAATAATGAAGATTTCAGAAGAAGCCTACAGGTATGAACAGGGTTTGACCTTGACAGTGACACATGGTGCACGTCAAAAATCAATCCACAGCTCCACCTTGTGGGCATAACTCTGTTCTGCAACAGGGATCCGACAATGATGAGGACACATCAAATGAAAGAGGTGAGAAGTCATAAGGTACACGCTGTACTGTTGTGAATTCCAGCGTCACGTCTGAATAACAACACTTGATAGGACTATACAGTGTTTCTACAAAGCAAAAAAATGTGTTTAGGGTTGCCTTAGTGGACTACCTTGGAAAGCGGATGCTGGGTAAGCCACAGACCTACTAAATTGAGTGGGCAGGGTCTATTTGTCAGCTCTGCTTTGTCTGGCTATTCTCTCTCACACACATTTCTTGTCTACCATCTGTGTACAAGTCAAAAACAGACCAATTTTTAGCTTTTAGTCTCACCAGTGAACGCACAATAGAAATGATGATCTGCATAGAGGGAATGTGCCTGTGCAAACAAAGACAAAAAAAAAAAAAAAAAAAAAAGCAAATATAATTCTCTGTTTCAATACATCAAAATGGCATAATTAAACTGAAATATACTTGTAACAGCTGTGGTCATGTTTTGCTGCTTTAGTGTTTTTCAGTTGAATTAGGACATTAGGACGTTCATTAAAAGTAGTTCACCCTGAAGTTTACAATACATGTGCATATGGATATTGAGATGCCATTTCCTTAGAGAGATATTGTCCGCAGCTCAAGCAGTTCTACCTGTGTGGCACTAGACATGCTACACTACTTCCTATCGAGCTAATTTTAGACTATGCCCAAGCGGAAGAGAGGAAGGAAGAAAGGAAGGAGCGTGGGTGGCCGGCAAGATGCCAATAGTGATGAGGTGAGGAACGTCACAGTGGACTCTGAGTGTGAACTGCATTAAGTGTGTACAACAGGAGTTAGGGCTCTGGACAGGACAAAGAGGACGCGCCTTCCTGCACAGATGACCACCGAGCCAGGGCCTGCCAAATAATCCAATGACAGCAAGAACTCCAGCCAGAAAGTCAGCCTGCTGCCCATGCATGAACACACACACATACAGAGACACACACACAAATACAGACACACACACAGACACCCAGACAGTCGACTACTGATCTATGCCTGCAAGATGTGTTACTTTGTGCTGCCAATAACCAGCGGGCCAGCAGGCAGACCCACTACAGCACTGCCTCATCTGGCCCTTAGCCCTATTTGTACAAGAAACTTTTCTATCTCATTTAGACTAGTAATACACAGTATTTGCTTACTATATTCATTAATTCAACCAGCCGCAGCAGGTCAGGAGCCAGTGTGAGCTGATCCCAAGCCCGGATAAATGGAGAGGGTTGCATCAGGATGGGTATCTGGCATGAAAACCTATATCTTCCTCTGCTTATTTCCTTTAAAGGGGCCCTGGGTGGCTGGAGCATACGCCAACAACTATGGGCCTTAGGTGGGGTACACCCATAGAGATAGTGTTCTATTCATCTCTATGGGGTACACCCTGCCTAGACAATTGCCAGGTAGCACTAAGCTATGTTCAGACTGCAGGCAAAACTGGCCCAAATTCTGAGTTTTCACCCATATGTAACACATATTTGATTTTTCTGCGACAATGTGAACAGCACAAAACAGATTTTTTCAAATCTGACCCAGGCCACTTTCATATATTGTATGTATATTATGTAAATTAGATGCATATCTGATCTTTTGCAATGGAGCTGCAGTCTATGACCAAATCACATTTCTTCTGACTTTTACAACATTATAATCCAACATATGCCACAATTCTGCACTGGCCAGATCAAATAAGAACAAGCATGGCAGACAACAGTGGTGATTCTAATTTGCGGAAAAGTGAGGTTTTGAACTTAATTAGTATTTTGGGTAAAAATAAAATAAAAATAAAAAATATTCTGAAATTAAATATTGAAGGGCAACACTGACAGATATTAATACAGGTATTAATATATTTGCCTTTACATGCTAAAATTATGGATCAACTCTGTGTCCTGTCATGTCTTCTTTTGTGCACCCAGGTCACTTCAGGGCTTTGGACGGTTCACACACAAGACTGTTAAAATGTAAAGTGAACCACCACACTAAAAAAGAAAATCTAATTTCAGCGAAAAATCTGAATTGGGCACCTAAGTCCTGCAGTGTGACCGTAGCCTGATGACAATGACAGATGACCATTCACCCTCATGTACAGTATTTTATTCACTAGGGACAATTCAGAGTCACCAAATTTCTTAACACATGCATGTCTTTGGATGATGGGAGGAGGCCCCTGCTCTGCTGAAGCTAAAAAAAAAAATCTTCCTTAGTTTCATCAGCTATTTTCTAGCCAGCACTGCTTTTACTACAAGCCTCCCACGGCCATTTATTTGGATATTACCCTTGTTGTGATGGGCATAGCCAGCACCAAAGTAGGCACGTAATTAAACGATGCCAAGGCTTCTCTAGACAAAACAAAAGCAGCGAATTATTAAAGTCCTTTCCATGGTTTAAAAACTCAAATGGCACCTAAGTCTAGGAAAACAACTAACACAAATAAGGAAAAGTGCAATAAGACTGACAAACAGATACAGAACGCCTCCACAAACACACACAGCACTGACACTGTGCTGAGGTAATGCCTGCTCCCCTCTGTCTTCCAAGCACACTTCCTCTTCTGCTGGGAATAATTGCTGCCTGGCTGCTTGTCTGGAAGCCCGCTCCGTTCATTAGTTGCTTTAAATATCAGACACGGCATCACTTTTAAAGGCTTAATTTCTCCGGCAGTCACAACCTGTTTTTTTTTTTCCTCTCTGCCAATCTTGTCAAATATGCTCCCTGCATTTTTTTTTTTCAGAGGCGTGACCTAAATAGATAAGTTGGTAATAATAATAATGGAAAAAAAAAAAAAAAAAAGAAAAGCGTTCTTTACGGTGGAGAAATTAGCATCCAGAGTGAGAGAAATGAGAGGAGGGCTTCGCGGTGTTGTGGTCGTGGGAGGATGTGGGAAGTCAAGTGATGGTGATGAGAGACAGCAGAATCCATTTTCTTATAAAGTGGCGCAAAAAAAAGAAAAAAAGAAAAACAAGACATTCCATTTCCAAGGAGACCAGCAGAAACAGTCATATTTCTTAAGGGGACGCTGGGCTTCCTGTGGCTCCTAATGATTGGCTCATTCGGATGCTGCAGACATGCCGTAGCTTAAGGGAGATGGCTCAAATTATGTGACTGCTGGTCTGCGAGTGGCGAGGACAGAGAGCTTTATGGCTGGATGTAGCTGAACAACAACAACAACAAAAAAGCCTGAAAATGGCAGATCTATCACGCTGAACAACTGGCCATAGACAAGGACATAGACAAGGATGTGTGGGGAAGAAGAAGACCTTTTCCTGAATGATGTAATCCAGAAAGCTGTGCATTTTGTCGAAAAGAATAGCTTAACACATTAAATGAGAGAAATTTTTTATTTACTTAGATTTGTTTATAGTTATATTACGAATCCAGTTTGTGCGTACACTGACTGTGGAGGTCTGAAATGTTTTGGTGACTACTTTTTCAGCATAACAAATTTCCACTTTTAATATGTAACCTTATGTAGTGCCAATTTCTCCATTAAATCAAACCGTTAATGTTGATACACTTGCTAACCAGGCTCTGACTTTTCTTTCATGCGTTGATGACTAATGCTAATTCTTCTATTGAAAATGTAATGAAGTCTGTCTAACTTATCACAGCCCACTGTGCACACAGCCATGTGGTTTACAAAACTTAAAAGGTCTACGGCACCAAAAATAGTAGCCTTGGATGCCGAACTGAAACTGCTAATTTGATGTTAGTAAATATCGCTTAGTTTAACATCCGCAGTACAAGCTTTAAATAATTACAAGCATCCGACTACAGAGAGAAATGCGACTGAATAAACCAACGTTTTTGGTCACGTTATCAGTATGCGGTTGGTTTTCATCTGAACATCTACAGAGTAATTACTGTAATGGATCAGCTACACAGTGCTGTCTGCAGCCTGGATTTCATGGTCAAAATATGTCTCCATCTAAAGGCTTGCTTTATGTACATTTCCATCAGTAAATGCTCAAAACTTAAAATATAAAAGTGGTTCTCCATTAAAGACCAGTGACCCACCAGTGGTCAAGAACACATTAATACATATAAGATATTATTGCAGTATTTTAGATCATTATGACGAAATGGTGCAAGGTAATGTGCAGTAAATATTGTTTTAGTGTTGTCTAAAGTTTATGACACACAGTATGCTACTGTTGTTTGGGTTAATAGACTTCATTACCTGGTCAGTAAAGTCTTGGCAAAAAGGTGCTACAAGTATTTTGCACACATTTGCAGTACAGGTACTGTATCTCCTCGCCTCAAAAAATACAAAATATTATGTGTGGAGCCTGTTTTGTCTTTTCTGTCCACTACAGTGTGGCATGTCATTTTAGATGTGCACCTTCATGACGGCAATTAGAAAAGCTAAAAATGACAGATCTGCCCCAGGGCCAGTATTTATAATAGGGTTTGTGAATGTGCTGTGACAGAGACAGTGACTGCACTGCTATTAGTTTAATTGCATGTCTGGCTTTGCATGAAAGGCTAAAGCACGTTTGGTAAGTTTCCTCCTTAAAGGTGCGAAATATCACATGGTGCTGCAAAGGGCTGCACAGTATTTGAAAAAACATGCAAGATGCAAGAACCAATCGGGCAAAACATTATGACCACCTAAAGGTGAAGTGATTATATAGATTACTTTATGACACCTGTTAGTAAGTGGAATATACTGTATTAGGCAGCAAGTGAATATTTTGACCTCAAAGTTGACCTAAAAGAAGAAAAAAAAGATTTGAGCAAATTGAACAAGGCCAAATTGTAATGTCTAGGCGACTTGGTCAGAGCATGTCCAAAATTACAGCTCTTGTGGGGTGTTCCTGGTCTGCAGTGGTCAGTATCTATCAAAATGGCCCAAGGATCAGACTGTGGTGAACCAGCTACTGACGAAGGTTAGCTCATGTGGTCCTGATAGAAAGCTGTCAAAATACACAGTGCATCTCAACTCGTGGTGGTCATAATGTCTTACCTGAGCGGTGTATTTTAACAATATAAAGGCCTGTCAGAAGTAAGACGTTATTTCAGTACATTTAATTGCCATAGTGCTATTGTGTTTGACGATTTTGTTAGTGCTACGGTCACTGTTAGGCAAGTGTGTGCTGTCGTCTGTGTGGTCAACGTACCGTCACCTTGTCTAAATCAGCTTCGGAGGAGGTGGGAGAGAGAGGGCTGATGGGGCTGAGGGAGGGGGAGCTTCCAACACTGGAGACGTACTCGGGATCAGGAACGTACAGAACCTGCAAACACAACCCACCACTGTATTTACACAGGCCAGACCAAAGGGCAAACACACACAGCAGCACATAGAGACACACAGAGATAAAGGACTATCTCTCTCACACGCACGCACACGCACGCACACACACACACACACACACACACACACACACACACACACACACACACACATACTTGTTTTAGACAAGGTAAATAACATAAAACCACATTAGCACTCTCATGCCATGGGACAGGGCAAACATAGAAAGGGAGAGTGATGGACATGGTGGCTGAATTTGCAATAAAATGAAACAGGGCTGAAATGTGGCTATGTTAAACTGGATATGTGTTTTACATTATCAATAGTAAATAAATGGGGCATTGAAATACAGTGCTGCAAGTTTTAGTCAGGTGTGAAAAATCCTGGTGACTATGAGTGTTTTCATACATTTTATTTTAGTTGTTTTTGTTGTGAACATTTCTTTAAAAAAGTCTGTAATGAGCCAGTGATTCATTTTGGTATGGATCCAAGAGTGTTTTAAGTGTTTTTATCATTTACTCCTGAACTAGAAGATTTCTGAATCCAGGTCTGGGCAATACATCAATGTGAGATAGGATCAGTGTAGGGTGACCAGATTTCTAGGCCCAAAAATGGGACACGAATTTTTTCACAAATTATGGTGCATTTGAACAAACCAAGACACAGAAAAGCTTCTGAAATGTATACAGTTTTCTGTCATGTGATTCAAAGGACATAAAGCTGGGGCTTACGTTTTGAAGATGATGGCAATTTATTGATAAAAAAAACGACATGGTAAATAAATTTTGTGACAAACATCTTTAGACAAATGATTTTGTTGCCTATGCTTTTCCATGTGTTAAAATGGGGACAACTGTGACATTGTTTGTTGAAAACTGGAACCTACAGTCGTGTAAAAGTTTGGACACCCCTCTGAGGTTGCATAATAATTTACTCTGTCTTCACAAAAAAAGATCACATAGGTATATCATTCAGTTTCTAGTGACATCTGAGTTCTGGGGTGTTTTCCTAACAGTTTTTAGTGTAGCATTTAGGAGAATGAAATTAAATGAAATATAAAAAATATGTAAAAATGCAAATATTTGATCATCCTATATAAGTTTGCTGATTTGAATGCATGTAACTTCTCAAAATGGATTACTTGCAACACAAAACTAACAAGTTCTGAAGCTCCCTCAGCTGCACTGCTACACTAAAAATTGTTAAGAAAACACCCTAGAACTCAGCTGTCACTAGAAACTGAATGACATAGCTCTGTGATTTTTTTCATGAAGACAGAGTAAATAATTATGCAACCTCAGAGGGTTACCCAAACTTTTACATATGACTGTATTAGTGTTTGCAGATACTTGTTGAGACATGGGACAAGGAGCCTAAAACTGGGACTGTTCACATTAAATAGAGGCATTTGGTCACCCCAGATTACTGGCTTGGACGAGGTCTTTGCTCGAGTGCTTCTAATTTAGATTATTTTTTTCTATTTTATGTATTTTGTACATTGATACACATTACTTCCATCACAGATTTGGTCTAGGACTTTTGCCAAGTGCTGTATGTCTATCTATGTCTGTGTAATGTAATGTGCAGAGAGACTATAGCTTCTTCATATTCATTTCCAGGCAATTTACTTCAGCATGTCAGGCCTAAATGAAAAATTAAGTACAGCGCTCCTGCACCGTAGTGATATAAAGCTACAAAGGCCTGGGCAATCTGTTGGGACATATATAATAGCCTTAATTAGACCTGCACAATAGCTACAGCATAGACAAGAAAAATAAGTCAGCGACACTAAAACCGATAATGTGTCTTAAGATGATAACTAATATTTTTTGTACTATTTAATATTAACCTTGTAAGGATAGATTTGACCTGTTTTAATGGTAGATAATGAAACACTCGGGGTTGAAGCTGATGGTGTGAGATGGGAGTATTCTCTAATGGATTTTCAGCATTGTTTGCAGAGTGAGAGCTACTGCCAACAGGACTGGCAAATGTGGCTCTGCTCCAAACGCAACGCGATGCCAGGAAGTAGACAAAATAACATGTCGGGTATTTTCACTTGTCAGAGTCACACAGACAAAGATGGAAGAAGAGAATCACACTTATTATATTCAGCTATCTAATGGTATATACTGATGAGACTAAATGTTTTGGGATGTTTATTATGTGGCTTCTTGTGTTATACTTGCTTATTTTAGTAACACTTTATGATAACTATAATGTATTAGTTAATAATTAATAACTACTTAATTCATCATTTACAAAGCAAACATTAACCCCTATATACCCCAATTTTAAAAGGTTACGCTGTTACTGTTAAGTGACAAAAGTGTCCCTGTCACAAAACATCACAAAAAATTTACTCATTCATATTTTTTTTTCTTCTTTTTTAACATACATTTTTTAATCAACTTGTCCCCAGTCATACCATATTTAATTAATGAATACAAAAAAAATTAATTAATTGTAGGAATTTTTACTTTTTTATGCCAGTGCATGTAATAGCATCTAATTTTTTTTAAATAAAAAGAACACTCAAAAAATTAAATATTGTTATTTTCTCAAAGTAAAGTCGCTTTTCCTTGAGGGAAATCCAAGGCAAGGCAAGGCATGTTTATTTGTATAGCACAATTCATAGACAGAGTAATTCAAACTACTTTACAGAAAAAAGACAAGTGAAAAGTACATAAACATTATTTTTTCTGTTCTATATACAATCTAAAAAACAACTCCCATTAAAACCCTTTAAAGCTGGTTGTAATTTTTTGTTACTATAAAAAATCCCAAATCCATCTAAGTCAGTGTTGTTGGTAATCTTATACCCTAGGCTGTAATAATCCTCCCTAAAAATTTGACTTATATACTGAATACTGAAAATATTTCATTTTGAGTGTGTTTTTTTACACACAAAAAAATAAAAAAATAAAAAAAAAATAAAAAAATGCTATTACATATACAGGGATAAAATTTCTGATTAAATTTCTGAAAATTATTAAATATTTGGTATTTATGATCAGGGCACAAGCAGAAAAAAGGAAAAAAGTAGAAAAAATTATAATGTATACTATTTCTGTGATATTTTGTGACGGGGACACTTTTGTCACTAAACAGAAGCAACATAACAGATTTAGTTAGAGAGTGTAAAAATTAAGTAGAAAATCTATATTAGTGATAAAATAAACACCTGAGCCAAATTCCACAGAAAAGGTAAGAACCACTGCAAGGTTATCAAAAAAATAAAATTTGAAAAGGACATTTTTGTCCTCATTGGGGCAGAGGGCCTAACAAACATCAATGAGTTATAAACAGTTTTACTGATGTTTTATTAATAGGTAATAAGCTCATTTAAATCAACATCACACATACCTCAGTTCATACATTTTTTTGTTAATAACATACTTATAAATGCTTGACTATGGCCTAATAGTTGGGAGTTATTCTAAAGTGTAACCATTATTTTTTACTGAGACAAGCGATACTGTAACTTAACAACATCGCAATGTGACTTTGTGAGTTTTAGTGAGAAATGCACATGCAGTATACTGAAGCCCCTTTAAACTCACTACACAGGCTCACATCAACACAGACTATTTTTCATACATTCCTTACACACAAGGTGAAATATTTCAAGCATTTATTTATTTAATATTAACCCTTTTTTCCATTAAGTGTAAGCCATTAACTATAAGCCAACATCATCACAATTAAAATAAATGCATGCTTGAAATGTTTTATTCTACCTTGTATGTTTTTGTATGTTGTGTTATTTGACCTCCTAGATTATATTTGCTTATTTTTTATGGATGTGATGTGATACTGTACTCCACAACAGAGAAATGTGGGTTATCAAGTTTTAGTGGGTGAGAAACGCACATGCAGAATGAAAATCCCCTACAGATGAATATAGTTATGAGATTTAGTGGTTAGTGAGTTGCATATATCTGGTTTTAGTGCAGAGAAGTGGTCGGTGAGTTGCTGCTTGGCTGTGAGGACGGCGGTGCACACCTGGCCAGGCACCACGGCTCTGGAGAACAGCTTGTTCAGCTGAACCAGCTCGTTGGGCGTGGTGTCAAACTTGAGCGCAATGCTGTTCAACGTGTCCCGCGATTCCACCTGGACCACAAAACAAGAGAGAGGACACACACATCACATACTGCTGCTTCAGGCACGGCATTTCCCTTTTAGTGGACTTACTGTAGGAAAGACTTAAAGGAATAGCAAAAAATTATGAGAGCCAGAAAGAAGCAGCAAGAAAAGCTTTCATTTTTATCTTTTTACACATTCTTGTTAGGGGTAGATGCAGGCTATTTTAGCAACTGTGGGCCTCACTTCACTCTTACATTCATTCACAAGGGGAAATTCGGATTCAGCAGTACATTTAAAAGTACTGTAAGCAGCATGCACTCGTACTGGTTTGAAAACGGCACTGCAGTCTAAATCAAAACAATGGTCTGTGGGTTGCCCGTCTTTCCACTTTTCTGATTGTTAATGCTATTTTAGAACCAAAACAAAAAATGTCAAAAAAAAACAACTGTGCCATTATGTAAAATATATTTTTTATAATTAATAACACAGCTGTACCATTGTTATTGGTAAAAGTTAGATTTGATTTAAACATGTATACCTCACATCTTGGGACATTTGTAGGTAATATATATGAAATATAAAAAAATTATACTTCTCATAGCACCTTTAAGTCAAAAACTATTCACATACTGGCCCTGGACTTCAGTGTTCAAGAGGGAACAGCTTGAAGTGACCAAGCCAGACCTGTATCTTCTATTTGTGAATTTGTGGAGAGAACTGAAGGAGCCTTCGAACATCAAGGACTCACAGATCTATGCAAAAAAGAGTCTTCCAAACTCACTGTGAAAATGTGCAAGAAACTGTAACAACTGTCACAGAAAACAAAGGCTTTGCTAGGAAGCCAGAGAAAGCGAGAGAAGCCACAGTAACAGGGGGAGGTCATGCAGACTCCACTCAGAGAGATTTTAGTTGTGTGGCCTGAGGATTGAACTTACAGACTCTTCACTGTGAGGCTGGAGCGCTAACCACTTTGCCAACGTGCACCCCTGCAAGAAAAACTGTGCTCTGCAAATTTTAGGTATGCAAATGAGTGCCATCAGCTGTGCACAGGGAACAGACTCCCATGGGAGGAGATGTGGTTGGCAAAAATATGAATTGACACGTATGTCTGCAACAGTCTCATGTTATCTTGTAAAGCCCTTCTCACTTTGGTTCAACATCAAGAAAACTCTGCAGAGCTGTGGACTTTGACTTTCATTTTTACTATTTGACGATTTCTGTCATTAACTCTGGCAGTTTTCAAAAACATTTCTTTCCATTGATGCCGTTTAGGATCCAACAAAACACAATGTTAAAGAGCTAGCAAACCCAAGGGGAATAATTTAGCAAACGAGCTGTGGATTCAGACAATGGTGAAAATACATGATAATTA
Source organism: Bostrychus sinensis (assembly GCA_020698575.1). Lineage (NCBI taxonomy): Eukaryota > Metazoa > Chordata > Actinopteri > Gobiiformes > Eleotridae > Bostrychus > Bostrychus sinensis. Next base: position 13,361,454 of record CM036247.1, read on the forward strand.
ATAGGTCCTAATTAGGAAACAGATCTTCATGAAAAAACCCTGGATAAACACAACTCCCATAATGGACAGCAATATACTCAAACAGCAAAACTGCAAATTAATCTGCTTACTCGCATCCAGAGATAGTGATTTGGTATGGGTTTTAGGCCAGATGCCCTTCCTGACACAACCCCCTCCACTTATCCCTGTTTAAGACCAGTGAACCAATATAAACCAAGACTGAACTATGTCCAAAAAAAAAAAAGTCTAAACTTGGTCTAAACCATGTAAATGAGGACTAAACCAGGATTGAAGCAGAACTAAGCTTGAACTAAACAACTAAAAACAAGGACTAAACAAGGACTACACGGGTTTAAACCAGAGCCTAACCAGGACTAGACCAGGACAAAACCACATCTAAACCAGGACTAAAGTAGGATAAAACCAGGTCTAAATGAGGACAAACTTGGACAAAACTAGGATTAAACAAAGACTAAGCTTGAACTAAACCTGGGAAAACAAGCACTGAACCAGGTCTAAAAAGGGTTTAAACCAGAACAGACCAGCACTAAACCAAGTCTAAATGAGGACTAAACCAGGACAAAACTATAACTAAACCAGGGTTAAACCAGGACTAAACCAGGGTAAACAAGAACTAAACAAGGTCAAACTAAGAACTAACCCAGAACTAATCCTGACTAAACCATGTCTAAAGGTGGACAAAACTAGGACTAAACCAGGATTGAATCAGGATTAAATTTGGACTAAACCAGGCCAAACAAATATTAAATCAGGTCTAAAAAAAGTTTAAACCATAATTAATCCAAGACTAAACCAGGACTAAACCAGGACTGTGGTGTGTATTTGGCAGCAGCTCCAGCCCCAGCCTGTGCTCAGATGCTGCACCCCTTTGTGTGACACAGGTGCATTTGCCTGTCTCCACCAGTTAAGGTCCATACAACAGAGATGTGCTCCACGTGTCTGAACTAGTTAAGCGTCTAACAAGCCCGCTGGGAGTTTCCTACGCCCAAATAAGGATGACAACCATGACAGGAAGCACTGGTGAGAAATGTGGTAGAAATGAAACCAGGAGCTCACGGGAGAGGACCCCTGAGAAGAAGACGAGGTTGACTCAGAGCTGGGTGTAATTAGGACAGGATAATGGCACTGTGTGTTTTAGTGCAGCCGTCCTGGGACACCTCTCTGCATGTACTGTATCTGTGAGAGCGTAGATGTGAACATATCTAGTACGTGTTTCAGTAGTAGTCGAATAAAAGCTTTAACACGCTGAGCTTATGGCAGGCTAAGTGGATTTCTGCACAGGAGAGATATGGAATATTGTGCCCACAACAACAGCTAAGCTACTCTTCCTACGTAAATTTAACCCTTATAACCAAATTTAAATTTAAAATTTAGTTAGGTGACAAAAGTGTCCTCGTCATAAAATTGGTCTAGTGGTAGATGTGGTGTTGTGGTCCAATGAAGACAAAAATTACAAATCTAATATTACAGCCTTGAGTATCTCAAAGATTACCAACATTTATTTTTAGGGATCTGTTTTATTACTACAAAAAACAAACAAATAAACAAAAAAATCCCAAATCCATCTAAATCAATGTTGTTGGTAATCACTGACAGACCCAAGGCTGTAGTAACACCCCGCTTCAGTGGCAATTCCGGCCGCCATCTTGTGACTGTAGGATAAGGCTAAACATAACAGAACTGACATAACTTCAAAAAATAAATGTTGAAAATTGAAAAACAGTGATATTTTTGAACTCCTAAGTATGTTTTTCACTGAAATACACTAATAAATATTAACATTATTAATATTGCAGTGGTGTGTACTTTTATGTAGATCCACTGTATGCTTGTATTTGTAAAGTTATTTGAAAAGATGACCATTGCACAAAGTATAAGAGTGTAAGGACAACAAAATAAAATATGCCATTATACCTAGTTGGAAACTGAGAATTATCCAAAATGTCTCTGTGCTGAAGCAAATACATTAAATAAGACAAGATATTAGATCAAGCAAAAATATAAAAAAATTATCAAATTAACAAATTTGATTTGTGAAATCAAGTGCAGATCCCTATTTGTTTAGATGGCACTGGGTAGAACAGCTACAGTCATAATATGCCAGGTGTTTCATACTCTAGTGTTTTATTATATCTCTATGCTGTTTACATGCATACAAATCTCAAGTTATAATCTGAGGCTTCAAATTTCTCATTTTGTGCATCTCGCCACACTGACTTAGCAACAAACGCTTCAGCACATGCTTCACAGCACTCAATATTTCCAGTGAGATATTTCTGCAGCAGACAGACAGAGAGCTCAGAGTCAGAGTTAGAGACACAGGTTGACTAATAAAACCCAGACAGAAAATACTCAGCTACAGAAAAACTGGTGACACAGAGGAGCCGAGTGAGGCAGAGACACACACGAGGAGACCAAGGCAGCGCAGGGAGGATATACACATTACACATGTACCGAGGTGTAGGAGCAGTGATGGGAGAGAGAGCTCTGCCTTTACAACAAGTGTCACTAATGGCAACCACTGTGCCTCCAGGAAACAGCTGTAAAAATGAACTGAAACAGGCAAAATAATGTCGGCATGATTTTTTAAATGGCTATTATCAACTAAAAACAGGAGAAATCGAGAGTAATACAGTATCACAGCTGACAGAAGGACTTTGTTTGATATGGAAGTGCTAAACCAGGACTAGCAATGTGTTATTGTATACAAATATATTTTCATTGTGGAAAATGAAAATTAAGTGTTTACTGTACAGGAATACTATAGGAAAGTTATTTGTGCAAGTGCACTGGTAAAGACGTAGTGGCCAGACTTCGACTCATAGTAGTGGATCTTCGAGTTCAACAAAGCCCTAATATTTCATTATGGTACAAATATTTTCTAAATTGCTGGATCCAGTCAGTGAAATTTGTTCCTTGGCCCATTACTGACAATTTTCAGAGTTTTTTATAATCAAAATCAAGCCATTACATTTTGAGACAAAAACAAAACAAAACAAAACAAACAAACAAAAAACAACCTCCCATAACCAAAAACTGTAATTAAATTTATGTTAAAGTCCAGTCTTAATGTTAACTATTTTAATACGTGGATTTCTTTTAGATATGATATTTTTATTGTACCTTGATGTGTTTCGGCTGCTTATGTTTTCCTCAGAAGTGTCATGTTTTGTGTCTTCTTGTCAGCTGATTTAAACAGTTTTAGTGCTGTTTTTCTGACAGTGCCATCTGCAGTTTGCCTTTTTCAGAACCGGGGGCCCTAGGAATGAGAATGCTGGTATGCCCCCTTGTCCCATGGTCATCCTACCTGAAGCTGTTGGACAACCGCGGGCCAAGGGGGCAAAATCAGCTAACAAGACACATCACAGTAACATCATGTGACACTTGTGTGGCCAAAACATGTCAAGGTACAATACAAAAATATTGGTCTGTCTATAAGAAATCCACATATAAGACCAAATTAACCTTTTTGGATTATTATTAACTATTTTAAATGTGTAATGGGTCAGCAACTATGAGAAAAACAACCAAAAGTGTGGACACAGTTCACACAAAGTACATGCTCTGGCTTCCTCTGATAACAAAAACATGATCAGCTCAGCCTCTGACTAAGCAAAACCACTTTGTGAAGAAAACAAAGCACATAGCAGAGTCTGAGTGCATTGTGCAATACTAATTGGATGGCTGAGCTGTGCACAGCTGAACTGGAGTGGTCAGGGTAAGTGTAGCGGTATCTTGTGGGTAGAGGTTTTAAAGAGCCACTACTTGATTTTCCTCTTGCCATTCTGCCTGGTGTGATACCAAAATCTGTTACCTACAGCATTTTCAACAACATCCACACAACAACAGAGCTACCCTTCCTGCTTTTATTTTAATAATAAATCCAATGTTGGACGACTTTACCACTGTACAATGCTGATATATGGCAACTTCTAGAGACAAATTTAGCTTTAGAGCAATGCAAAACAGCAGTTATCTCTCGTATTGCCAATATTTATTCATCATGTTGCTTGCCCCTATTTTCTGTTTGTTTTTCTTTTTTCACTGTGTAAACATATCAGCAATATAATACTTGTAATTTTCTCTACCTAACTCACAATAATTAATAGTTAATAATAACTAATTTAACAATAGTTAACAATAACAGCTCCTTTTGGTTTGTGTTTGGTTTGTGTTAAAATAAATTACTAATAAAGCCCAAATGACATCTTGGTTTTTCACAGATTATTCCCATTAAAATACCATATACTGATAAATACTTTTCCTCAGATCCAATAAAAAGGCAGGTAGTCTAACAGAGTGTTTCCCAACCAGGGGTACGGGGACCCCTAGGGGTACGTGAGCACATTGCAGAGGGTGCGTGGATTATGTGAAAATTCATAGTATCTTTATATATTTGGCTTTCAACGACTAAAATAAACCTAAATCAGGACTATAGAGAGGGATGGGATACTAAAGGACAAAACAGGGACTAAACCAAGGACTAAACCAGGTTTAAAACCAGAACTAAACCAAGACTAAACTAAGATCAAACCACGAATAAACCATGCCTAAAACCAGAACTAAACTAAGAATAATTCAGGACTAAACCAGCAACAAACCAGGTTTAAACCAGAACTAGATCTAAACCAAGTCTAAAGCAGGTCAAACCACAACTTAACCATGTCTAAAACCAGAACTAAACTAATACTAAACTTAGACTAAGCCAGGACTAAGCCGGGTCCAAACCAAGACTAAATCAGGTCCTGGGGATACACAAAACCAAAAAGGTTGGGAACCACTGGTCTAAAATACCACCACAAAGGCAGTAAAACCATAACTGAATTTCCCTACCTTATAATTCAGAGGACTGGGGTAGACATAGATACATATTTAAAGCTGTTTGTTGGGATAATTCAATTGTCTGATACAACAAAATGTTAATCCGATCTTTTTCCTAATATGAAATTACATTAGAGGACATGTCTCATAAGGACAGTACATTACCATGGCCTTTATCAACCAGACACAAATATGGTTACAAAGAAGCCGCTGTCTGACTGGTTTCAAAGAGCGTACCTCTGTGTGGTTGGTAATCTTGTGCAATGCAAGATAAAAGTTGCCTTCAAGTTCACTTTTAGAGCTGCAAAATATGCGGCAAAAAATATCTGCTTGTATTGTTATGGCTTCACTTGTAATTGACATTTTGTAAGCCACTATTGACCAAAAAGAGCTCTAGATCTCCTTGTGGCATTCTTTTAGGCAACAAGTGATTAGTGAAAGCAGCTTGACCAGTGCAAGTGAAGCTAGTATTGAGCCTTGCATATATTCATTCATATTTCCAAAAATATTCACTAACCCTCCAAATAACTGAATTGGGATTATGGTGTGGGCTTGTTTTTAGGAGCTGGGGTTGGCCCTTTAGTTCCAGTGAAAGAAAGTCTGAATGCTTCAGGACCAAGAGATTTTGGACAATTCCATGCTCCCAACTTTGTGGGAACAGTTTGGGGATGGCCACTTCCTGTTCCAACATGACTGCACCAGTGCACAAAGCACAGTCCATAAAGACATGGATGAGTGAGTTTGGTGTGGGGAAGAACTTTTCTGGCCTGCACAGAGTGCTGACCTCAACCTGACAGAACACCTTTGGGAAGAATTAGAGCGAAGACTGCAAGCCAGGCCTTCTCATCCAACATCAGTGTCTGACGTTGGACGAGAACGTCTGACATCTACGTGTCTGATGTAGATAGATGCCAAGGGTGGGCTGATGTCATATTAAACCTTTTGGATTTAGAATGGGATGTCAATTAAGTTCATATGTGTGTAAAGGCAGGTGAGCTAATACCTTTGGAAATATAGTGAATAATGCAATTCAACTTTTACAATGACAAAGTGGATTCAAATACCTTAGGTCTTATAATGTTACTGTGCAATGTTTTCCTCATATTGTGCAGTATTCACTAAATATGACCAAATCTAATGAACAAGACTGTCACCTAATTTGCCATATAGACACAACATGCTGACAACACCAATCTTTTGTTCATAATAAACATTAAACTCTCCTTCATAACGGTTAACAGCTTCCCTCGGACACATCTCCTGACAGCATCATGCACCAACATATGTCATCTCATCTCAGGACGTTCACCGAGACCACACCGACATGTCAGCGTGATAAATGTCCCATCTCCGAGAGGAAGGAGGATGTCGAGCTGATCAAAACCAAGTCTCGCTCATGTCCGCTTGCACTGCTCTGTATTTACAACATGGGTCATAAAAGGATGGATTAAAATGTAAAAAATTGCATAAAAAATATTAGACAGGCGTGTCTTTCCTGTACAAACATTTGTAGTTCATGTCCTTAGTGCATGGCTTTTATAATGCAATGTTTGTCCCTTAATAATAAAGCTTTTTTAATCATGGACATAGTAAAAGTTCAATTCAATTTTAATTTATGAATAGATACAAGGCCCAGGACTCACTGGTCAAAGGTCTACCCAGGACTAAACCAGCATTAAATCAGGACTAAACAAGGTCTACATCATATCTAAACCAAGTCTAGACCAGGACTAAATAAGGACAAAATCAGGACTATGCCAGGTCTAAACCAAGACTAAACCAGGACAAAATCAGGGCAAACCCAGATCTAAACCAGGACTAAATCATGTCTATTCCTGATCTTAATCAGGACTAAAGCAGGACAAAATGAGGACTATACCGGGACTTAACCAGAACTTAATCAGGTCTATACAAGAATAAACCACGTCTAAACAAGGACAAAATTGGGACCAAACAAGGTCTAAATGAGAGCTAAATCAAGTCTAAACCAGGTCTAAACCAGAACAAATCATGCCTAATCCTGGTCTTAATCAGGACTAAATCAGGCTTTAACTAGGTCTAAACCAAGTTTTTTCTTTGTTCAATAACATACCCTAACTGGACTTATTCAGTGCAAATCTCAGGCCATACTATTATTGTGATGCATTTTGTTTCTTGCAATACAGTTAATGCTTTTGCCAATAACCATAAGTTTATGAGACACTGTGTCTATTATTTAAAATCTGTGTTTCAAGTGTGGGCCATAAGGAGTTAATTGTCCACACGTTTTCTCAGTGGCGAGCCCGTGCCTCCCTGCAGCTTCAGGGCACAGCATTGATTCTCCCTCGGTGCTATTTGCAGCTGTCTCATCCATGAACTATTTATTTTTAGCTTTATGGCTCCTCTGTTGCCCAGCACAAAGGCAAAGTGTATAGGGCCAGGTCCCGGCCTGCAGACAGGCTAAGGCACCTTTTTATTGGCGCATACATTATTAGGTGATATATGTCACAGTGATACGAGCATATGGTCAACACTGGTGGGAAGCCATGGCAGTCGGGTTATAAATAGTTATGGGTGGCTGACAGAATACAGCAACACCCTTTCTCTATTTTTATGTACTGTAGGTAAAACGGAACTATTTTAATCCAGTCACGGGGATCACAAGCAATTGTACTTTTTGTGCCAACCCCAACCCTGGATAAATGGAGAGGGTTGAGTCAGGAAGGGTAAAATCTATACCAAATCAATATGCACATCACTGCATGGAAGCAGATACATGCACATACAGTATTTTCTATTGTCTTGTGCACAAGCCCTTTAAATGCTAGAGAAATTTGTAGGACTTTGGTAGGGCTGTGTCATTATAGGGGAAAATGCAAATTAAAGAGTACAATAATGATATAACCGTACACTTACACAGTACAGCAGCTTTTCCCAAAGTCAAGAATGCCGCAGCCCCCCTAAAAATCAGACAATCCCATGCACACTCCCAACAATAAAACTTATATATTATAAAACTTAATTTTCAAAGGTCTATGTCATGTTTTTCCCTATAGATTTCTACAACATCACAAAAACACAGACTGTTGGCTAAAAATGTTTAAAAGTGATATTAATTACTTTTAATTTCTTTTGTGTCATTCATTTCTTTTTAGGTACTTGTAGACAATGTCTGGCGGCCACCCTGTAGGACATTCGCGGCCCACCAGAGGGCCCCGGACCCCACTTTGGGAACCACTGCAGTACAGTATACAGAAATTCAAGGTCTCAGACTTCCACTGGGTAAAACTAGGGCAAACCTAATAATAACAGTGTTAACCAGGAATAAATGTAGTACTCACTTTGGACTGAACAAAATTTTATGAACTTTTCATTTGGTCACCCCACAGATTTTTGGCTCTGATTGAACAATTTTGACAGTTCACCAACATCTGCTAGACACATCCATGTTATTTTGTTAGACAGATAAGTTTCAGCTGAGCTCAGATATAAAAATGGTAAGAAATATGTGTATCTGTCAAGTCCACAATACTGCATTTAGCAAAAAGTAATTGTTTGCCACACTGAAGACCATAATGTACTGGGACGCAAGCAGTTATTTATAATTCAGACAATGCAAGAATAAAAGCCTTCATGTTTTTCAAGTACAATACATTACTATGACCACAATGGCTTACTTACCCTTAACACAACAAAAAAAGTTTATGTTGGGATGCAAGTAAATTTGTGTTTTTTTGTAAACTAATGCAATACTGTACCTTCGGGCAGACACACATTTTCAAAGCACAAAATAAAATAGCAACATAACTTCTACAAGACTTAACTCCCTGAAATGGTCACCTGTAAAGTTCGTATGTATAAAAATATGTTTGCCATTTAATAAAGTGAGCATGTCCACAGACGACGGTTGACCCTGCTGCTTAACAAAGTAATAGTGTAATGAAATAATGTCGATGTCTATATAAACTAATTTGAGCATCTCACTTGGGCCTTTAAATGATACAGGGACAAAGTAGTCTGCCAAATCTTCCAGATGTAGCCATCGATCGTACAGTTAGACAAGGCTTCTTCAACTCAATTAGAGAGACAGAGGATAGGGACAATGCAGAAGTGATCCACTGGTGCAGGAGGTTTATTGACACATCGACAGGAAAACGAGGAGGAAGGAAGAGCCTCCGCGCAATCAGGATCGTAGCCGCTAATGACAAGTAAAGCTATATCTGCTTATCAGGTTGGATCAATAAACACACATTATTCATCCAGAACTGGAGATGAATAAGGTGAGAGCGAGCGGAGGGCGGCCATCTTGAAAGTGACTGACATGAAGCTGATGGTCACCTTGTTGAACAAAAAAATACTTTTCACAGCAAGTAGCACCTCAGAAAATATTCAGCTTTAACATCATTAATAAGCTACAATGAGCCTAAAATTTGCCTAAATGTGGACTAAACCAGGACTAAACCAAGACTAAACCAGGGCTAAATCAAGACTAAACCAGGGCTAAATCAAGGCTAAACCAGGACAAATCTAACACTAATCTAGGACTAACCCCAAACAATATTAATTCAGAACTAAACCAGGTCTGAACCAAAACTAAATCAGGTTTAAACCAGGACTAGCCCCAGCTAAAGCTAAACTAAACCATGACTTTACTAGGTATCAATCTTGACTACACCGGGACTAACAAAGGGCCAAACCAGGTCTAAACCATGGCCAAATCACATCCAAACAAGGAACTAAACCAAGAGTAAACAAGGATAACAGTACAAAACAGGAAAAAAACCAGGACTAAACCAAGACAGGCCTAAACCAGGACTAAACCAGGAATAATCCAGGACTAAACCAGGTCTGAACCAAGACTAAACCAAAACTAGCCCCAAAAACAGGAATAAAAAATATGGATTTTAACTGGAGAAGACCTGAGTACCACCAGAAGAAGCCCATGACGTACCACCAGCGACACCTGTACCACAGTTTGAGAAACACTGACGTAGCCAAAGACCAAGGGCAGTCATCCGGACACTCAAGGACTATCGGCTTCATTGAATAATCTGCTCACGTCTCGGTTCGAACATTAAGATCGAAACATGAGAGCAAATCTATGAGCGCTACAGCTAAAGGTCAACAGCAGATGTAAGATGTAATCTCACTGGCCCCGAGTCCTTTTACTTGGTTTATGATGATGAATACTAGGGCTGCACAATATATCGCAAATTTATCGTAATATTGGCATGCACAATATATAAAAAAGTACATCTATCGCAATAATGGTATGCTCTTTGGTCTGACAGAAATGCACAAAATATGTGTCTGGAGCGTTGAATAAAATTATGTTATGACCAAACAAAAATGATAATTATTTTGTTCTAATTCAGTCCCGGTTTAGATCTGGCTTAGACCTGGTTCAGTCCTGGTTCTGTCATGATTAAGACTGGGTTTAGTCTTGGTTTAGACCTGGTTTAGTCTAGTTTTAGTTGTGGTTTAAAGCTGGTTTAGTCATGGTTTAGTCCTGGTTTAGTTCTGGCTTAGACCTGATTAAATCCTGGTTCTGTCCTGATTTAGACCTGGTTTAGACCTGGCTTAATCCTAATTAAGTCCTGGTTTAGACCTGGATTAGTCCTGAATTAGTCCTAGTTTAGTCCTGATTTAGTCCTGGTTTAGTTCTGGCTTAGACCTGATTAAATCCTGGTTCTGTCCTGATTTAGACCTGGTTTAGACCTGGCTTAGTCCTAATTAAGTCCTGGTTTAGACCTGGATTAGTTCTGATTTAGTCCTAGTTTAGTCCTGATTTAGTCCTGGTTTAGAAAGTTTTGATTCATCCCCAGTTTTGACTGGTGAGTCCAGAGCCTTGTACATCTCTCTCATCCAACTTGAATTGAACTTTCTCATAAAGCCTTATTAAGGATATTTTAATATCTCAAATCCTATTGTTATTGCAATTTTCAACAAAGCTATTAGATGTTTTTCTAATATTGTGCAGGACTGATCAGGTCATAGTCCAAACACCTGTTTCTGCAGTAGAGAGTTGAAATGAGTCAAAAAGATGAGTCACAAAGTAAATGAGCAGGAAAAAAAAATTCCTAGAAAAACATAATCAACCAAATGAGTCGACTGTGGCAGCATCAAACCGGAAATAAACACCCCGTATACAGTTTAATCACCCATAATACCATATCCAAGGAGCCTTCACTCTGCGTTTTTAAATGAAGGATGAAGTGCGGCCTTAGCATGACAGTTTCCATGGCGACTCTATCGTTACTAGCCTAATGGCATGTGCATTGTGTGCGGCTACACCCTTTCTGATCACTGGGACGCCTAAAATTAGCTCTGCTTTATGTGACAGAGGGGAAAGTCACATTATAGAGACAGCATTCAGAGGGATCAAGGACAAAGATACAGTGGAGTGGACTTTGCACACCAAAAACCTGAAACTGGAACATATTTGCAGCACATAATCAAGGCTAAACTAGGACTAAATCAGGACTAAACCCAGGACTAACACAGGAATAATTTTGAACTAAACATGGACTAATCTAAGACTAAAATAGAACTAAACTTGGATTCATTTTGAATTTAACCAGGACTAACCCAGGACTAAACTAGATATGCGCCAGGACCAATCTAGGACTAAACCAGAACTAAACCAGGACTAATCTAGGACAAAACTAGATATGCACCAGGAGAAATCTATTACTAAACCAGAACTAAACTAGGACTAAACCAGAACTGAACTAGGACTAATTTTGAACTAAACTAGGACTGAGCCAGGACTAAACCAGGTCTAAGGCAGGACTGAACCAGGACTAAACTAGAACTAAACTAACTAAACCAGGACATAACCAGGACTAAACCAGGACAAAACTGTGCCTAAACCACGACTAAGCAGTGGTCTACACTTCAAACTTAATCCCCAAGCAGAGCAGGACTAAAACAGGCATAAAATTGTTTCTAAATTAAACTAAGACTCCAGAACCACTGTAGCAGAGTAAGTTGTTCCAGTTTCTCCCACCGCCAGACTCAGGCCTCATGACAGAGTCTTCCTGCTCTGAAAGCCATCCTACATAAACACAGATTCTAATAATGACATAAAGGAAGCTGCAGAAAGAGATTCCCCGTGACAGAAGCATCCCAAACCCAGGGGCTGATGTGACCGGAGATGTCACCTCACTTGTTAACAAATGTGCAAACATAAAACAAGCCGTGCATCGCCTCTGGCACGAAACACATTCACGAAATAAAATGTTCTCTGTCTGCATAAAGGTGGATCACGTCTGCAATAGTCCAGGCAGGAATACTGACGACTGGGCCACACATACAGTACTGTGCTAAAGATTTAGGCAGGTGTGAAAAATGCAGTTAACTAAGAATCTTTAAATTTTTATGAAAATTTGTAGTAGTGGCAGGTAAATTGTTTTTTAAGGGATTCTGTATTTCATTTTGAGACACGGACCAAAGATACTAACTTTACCACTGTGAAATATAAGGGCTCAATGGAAAAAAGCATTTACCTCTGAACTAGAAGATCTTTGAGTCCAGGTCTGGGCAATATATATTAACCATTGTGAGATAGGATGCAAATATTGACAGTTTTAAAGCTCGACGGTGGCTAATCGTTTATGAGGTAACTCCCAGCAATAACACAATTAATTTAGTAGAAAAAAAAATCTTAAACTTGTAAAAAGGTAAAGCTACAAATGTATTTTACAGATTATTCAAGTTTAAGTTTAAAATTAATTGTGCAATGGTCATGAGTTATCACATGGCTGATTAGCCTCTTGATGATTTAAACTCTTAATATATGCATTTTTCGAAAAGTGCTAGTTTAGTACTGGATTAGTTTTGGTTTAATCATGGTTTATTTGTAGTTTAGTCATGGTTTAGTTCTAGTTTAGTTCTGGCTTAGTCTTGGTTTAGTGCTGGTTTAGTCCTGCTTTAGTTTTGGTTTAGTCCTGGTTTAGTTCTGGTTTAATCATGGTTTAGTTCTGGTTTAGTTCTGGTTTAATCATGGTTTAGTTCTGGGTTGGTTCTGGTTTAATCATGGTTTATTTGTAGTTTAGTCATGGTTTTTGTTCTTGTTGAGTTCTGGCTTAGTGCTGGTTTAGTCCTGGTTTAGTTTTGGTTTAGTCCTGGTTTGGTTCTGGTTTAATCATGGCTTAGTTCTGGTTTTGTTCTGGTTTAGTCATGGTTTAGTTCTGGTTTAGTCATGCTTTAGTTCTAGTTTAGTTCTGGTTTAATCATGGTTTATTCATAGTTGAGTCATAGTTTAGTTCTAGTTTAGTGCTGGTTTAATCCTGGGCTTCATTTTTGAATATTGATAACACATTTCTTTGTCCATAGCCTTTCTTCAGACCTGTCTCAGACTTTTCCCCAGTGCTGTAAGTCTTTGTTTATGTATGGCCTCCTCACCTCTTCACTAACCGTCCTTCTTCCATCATCTTCTTCTCCTCCTACAAAATGAGCAGCTGTAAAAGATCTCAAACTGTGGGATCCCCCCCGCCTCCTCAGCACTGAATAATGCAATCAGAGCGACTGATTGTCAGGAGGAGGGAGTGGAGTTAAGATGATGCCATTGTTCGTGTGTGTGAGTCTCGGTACAGACACACACCTGGCTCGGGCGTATGACTCATCTAATGTCCACCGTTTCTCCAGCAGCACCGTGAGCTGGAGCTGCTGCCTTGTCTGCATGTTTAACGGACACAAACCAATCTGAATCATTTTAGAGCAGGGGTTCTCAAACTGTGGTACGGGTTTCACTGGTGGTACATGGACTTCTTCAGGTGCTACTCAGGAGTCTTTTTAAGTTTGATTTAGTTTCATTTCTTTCTTTCTTGGGTCTTAAATTTAAAGTTTTGTCCTGGTTAAGTCCTGGTTTACCCTGGTTTTGTCCTTGTTTTAGACCTGGTCTAGTACTGGTTTAGTCCTGGTTTCCTCCTTGTTTAGCCTTGTTTAGTTCTAGTTTTGTCCTTGTTTAGACCTGGCCTAATTCTGGTGTAGTCTTGGTTTTGTCCTTGTTTTAGATATGGTTTAGTCCTGTTTAGTCTTGGTTTAGTCCTGGTTTAGCCTTGTCTAGTCCTGGTTTTGTCTTGGTTTAATCCTGATTTAATCCTAATTTAGTCCGTGTTTTAGACCTGGTTTAGTACTGGTTTAGTCCTGGTTTCCTCCTTGTTTAGCCTTGTTTAGTTCTAGTTTTGTCCTTGTTTAGACCTGGCCTAATCCTGGTGTAGTCTTGGTTTTGTCCTTGTTTTAGGCCTGGTTTAGTTCTGGTTTAGTCTTGGTTTTCTCCTCGTTTAGCCATGTTTAGTACTAGTTTTGTCCTCGTTTAGATTTGGCCTAATCTTGGTTTAGTCTTGGTTTTGTCCTTGTTTTAGACCTGGTTTAGTCCTGATTTATTTCTAATTTACTCCTTATTTAGTAGTGCATTTTCCTGGGTTTCTCACTGTCTTGTCAAATATTTTCCGAGGTGGTGCTTGGTGTGAAAAGTCTGAGAATCACTGTACTGGGGATCCCACGATGAGGAGAAATGGCATAAAAATGATTGATCGATGCCAAGTCGACAGCATCACGTCTCTTTGTTCCTCTGTGTAAAGCTCGCACACTGGGACCCGGGCCCCATCCTGCCCCCTTAGACAGCACTTGTGTCACTGTACAAAGTGTAATGAGAGCTTTGCCATGCCAGTTCGGCTGAGAGCACTTGACTGAGGAGAGTCAAGAGAGTTTGGGAAGGGAGGAATCAGGCCCAAAACATGAAGTCTGAATCAAAAGGGTGAGTTGATGTTGATACAATGGTGAATCTGTACTGCAATGGTTTTAGGCTATGGGACAATTTGCACCTCCTGTGGCTGGATTAAAATACTATTCATAGAGAACTCCTTTTTATCTCCCAGGGTTCCAAGCCTGGATAAATGGAGAAAGTTGCTTCACTAATCCACCTTTATCAACCCCACATTTATCCGGGCTTGGGACCAGCACATATTATGGCTTTATTTATTTTTTCTTTCTTAATGGCATGTCCACCTTACACAAATATCAAAGTTCTTACCTTTGCTTTTTATCCTGAGCTAAAAAAAAATCAATCAGTGGCAAATTGGGCCTATTGAGAATAAAGCCTGAAGGCCAATAAAAAAATGGTTTGAGGGCCACATTTTGCCCCCGGGCCATAGTTTGGACACCTCTGCTGTACGCTGTATGGAGGCTGGCGATTGCTGTAGTGGCCCAGACGGGAAAAAGAAAAAAGGAAAGAAATCTATTATTTGTATTTTGCTTACATTCTGCACTTTTATTCCTAAGGTATTCAATGAAAAAGCACATAACCAAAGCTACACTGACTACTACTACTACTACAGTGCAAATAAAAATGTAACATTGTGTTTGTCAGATCCAAGTTGATCAAAGTAGGAAGACTTCAAAGTACCATCAGGTTATGTTTGAACCACTTACTCAAGGTCAGACTACCTTAGCCTAATAATGCTCATTAAATCCTTTAAATACAAGGTTTATCTAAAAAATATGTGAAGGATTTACATGTAATTTCATGACTCTATGTCTAGACTGACTGCAATTAGGCTACTTTAAAAGAAATTATTAAAAACTATGCAATTGTATTAATGTACTGGAAACTGCAACATTGAATAAACTGAATTTTGCAGATTAGTTGGCAAGTGACGATGGCTGATTTATGACCAGAGAGCTTAACACGCTATGATTTTATGAAATCATTATTTTTTGAAATTAACTGTGGTTGTTGTTGATATGCTGATATGTAACTGCACAAATTGGTTAGCCAACATGTTTGCATAGATTGAAATAGAACAAAAACACAACTACTAGGAAATAAACAAGCAGCTGTGATTCGATACTATGCTGAGTACTTTGTCTTTATGAGTAATCCTTTTCACTGGCAGTATGGATATTTCAGAAATGTAAGATGACATTACAACAACTGACTCATAGCCTCTTTTTTAAGTGGTTTAAGAGAAAATGTAGGTATAACATGAGTCATATTCAAGAAAAAATACATCGTTTATCATCACAATCCAACAAATTGCCTTGGCAGCTTTGACTTTAAATCAAAATTGGGAATGTAATCGTGATGGCCTACGGGTCAGACACATCTATGGTGGGACACATCATTAAAACGGTTCAGCTCAGGTTTATTTGACTGTCTGTCCAATCAGAGATCATCTGGTTCACCTTTGTCCTACTCTGTGTCTCCTTGTGTTCCTCTCTGGCCCCTCATCCATCTCTGTTGTTGTGAAAGTCTTCAAACACTTTTTTTAATTGGACGCAGGTCAACCAATAGTTGGACATGCCTGAATAGACCAGTGTTATCAGCGTCCAGGCAGATGGGGTTGCAGCTGCTCAGGTTATTTCTCGATATGAAAAAAAAAAAAAAAATCAGCCAGGGGTAAGGAAGGAGCTTGTGTGTGGTAGAGGGCGAGGGGAGGGAGATAGTATTGATAAGGCCGCATAAGAGGAAGTCCTCGTTTTTCCTGTGGGCGCCGAGCAATAGATTATAAACTTATCAGCTGGAAAGAGAAATAAGGAAAGAACGCTGGCCGTTACTCCCTCGGTACAGGAGATGAGTTTAAGATAGAGCTGCTTCTCAATCTCTGGGACAATGTTGGCTACGCGTCTCTCACGGTGGAGGTTAGGCTGCAAGATACGCTTAAACCTGAACTACCCGATTTTACTAAAGCTGTCCCGGGTGCTGTTACAATAAAATCTGTTATCCAAACTCACCACTAACCATCAACAAGAGTAGAGCTACTTTTCTGCTTTTATTTTAATAACAAATGTCAAACTCAACCAATCTGTCACTTCAAAACACAAATATATAACATCCAACAAAAACTTTGAAAGTTTAGCTTTAATTGATGCAACAAGCCTCTTTAGTAGTACGCATAGTAACTTTTTTCCCTTACCTTGTCCCTATAGGACATAATAAAGTCTATTTTTTTTCACAGATGATTCCCAATAAAATAAACTATAAGATGACTACACAGGTTTCCTCTAATCCTAGGAAAAAAAGAACTGGACACCTGTTTAAAGGCTTGGTCACAGTGTTTTTAAACACACAAGTCAGTTCCCTTGTGCATGTTAGGCTATGGGACAATAATTGGCAGTGGTTGCTCCATCCATCACACTATCAGCAATCTAATAAGAGGGTAACAAGAGGAGACTGAATGCTGCTAATAGCCCAATGTGCTGTGTGACTGTTTATAAAGTATTCCTCTATGTTGAGCTTTTCTGTCTGTGCACCCTGCTCCAAAATAGCATGTTGTTTTGGTGGCTTTTAGAGCCCCTGCAAGTAAACAAGAGCCTTGTCAATCAACACGTACAGGATGACTGACACGCTGGAGGTGGCGTCGGTGCTGCTAAGGTGTTGGGGTGCGGGAAGGGAGGGAGCAATTCACTTTAAATAACCAATAATATCCCAAGAAACTAGATAAGAAGACCAGCCAAAATAATATAAGGGGGTCCAGGAGGAGTCTGTAGATGCCAGGGATGCATATAAACATTGATCTACACTATCCCGCCTCTCCTTTCTCAGCAGACAACAGAGAGCGATCCCACTCCTCACTGTTGCCACGGTGAATGAAGCGAGTGGTAGGGGGGAAAGCAGCCTGACCGCCGCTGGATTTTGAGGGTCATTTGAAGAACACGGACCAAAGCAAAGCAAGAGACAAGCTCCATTTTCAGTTCACGCCAGGGAACCGGAGAGCTCTCACCCACCCGCCCTCTCTCTCCTCTCCTCTCTCTCTCTTTGCCTGCTGCTCCCCTCTCGCGCCTCACCCCCCCCCCCTTTCTCCTACACAACAGCTAAATCAATAGAAATGACAACGCACTTGGAAGGTCATTCACGAGTACAGCGTGCTCTGTGTTGGAATGCTTGCCGATTTGTGGCACAGAGGTGAACCCATGGAAAAAAAACAAAACAAATATGCATCCTGCTAGTTGTCCTGTTGGTTCTGTCCTGCCATGGTCCCACTCGGGCTACAATATCTCTCTATACATCAACATGCAAAATGGAGCGTCTATATACCAGGACTTGCTCAGCTTCCTATCAGCTGCTTGCAATCAGTGGGCGAACAGTCCTGCTTTTGTAAACAGTCACCGAAACAGCTACACGTGCTTAAAAAAATCCAGAAAACGCTTCTCTCTCTCTAATCAGATACATGCATGGTCTGACATGGTTTGCTCTCAACACGTAAACACAAGTGCTACATATGGTTAAAGCTAGTGAGCTCTACCAAGCCGACACCAGCAGCAGCAGCAGCAGAAGCCGACACACATGCAGCGGCAGAGTAGCAGCAGCAGCGGGGCAGAAAGACATCGCAAAACATACATTGACATTTACACAGGCAGTGGAAGAAGTGGTACTACTCACAGAATATTCAATGGTGCCTTTGGGTCTCTGGAACGACATGCGCCTCCCATCCTTCTTCTCGGGGGTCTTCTTCTGGCCAGTATCTGCAAGCAAGCGAGGCAAGGTACGCATCACATTCATGTTCCTCTCTCCCCCAGCCTGCCGTCACAAGCTGCCGTTTCCCCCCAGCCCTGTGGGTAGACAGCTCATTCGTCAACAGTGCGCGAGCCAGCCAGGCAGCCAGCGAATGTCAGCTCGGAGACACTTTCTCTCCGGACCACTCTCGCTCCCTCTCTCTGTTGCCTCTCTCCCGATCTCTCGCGCATACTCTCTCACATACTGTCCTTTAGCTATCTCTCTTTCTCTCTCTCTCCTCACTTCTCTTGCTTCCTCTCCTCCAAAACTCACCGCACGCGCAGAGCAATGACACCAGCTTAAAGTAGTTCACCTTGCCTGAGACCGAGAGCTGACCTCCATCACTGCTCTGAAGATGGATACAGTTGGGAAGCTGTTGACGAGAACAGAGGGGAGGAGGAGGGGTAGTGGGTAGTGGTTTGGGTGATTGGGAATGATGCTGGAGAAGTGGTGGAAGATGCAGGTATTTAAAGGGATAGCCCTGTTTCTGTGCAATAGGTCAGGTAATGGTTAGAGGATATCTTATTTTCTTTCAGCTTTTCCCAGCAAACTCATCAGCCTCCTGGTGTGCAGTAATTTGCATTTTGATTTGACACAGCTCTATGGTTTTCAAACTGTAGTACAGGTACTACTGGTGGTATGTGGGCTCTTTCTAGTGGGGTTTTAACAGTTCAAACCTTGATTTAGGTAAATTTAAAGCCAGTTTGGTTCAATCTAGTCTTGCTACTGAAAGGGAAAGGAATTTGATGTGCGGGCCCCTGCTTAGTGCTGATTTGGGCCCAGTGTTGGCCTAAATTAGACCTAATGTTGACCTGATTTAGTCAGGGTTTAGAACTGGTTTAGCACAAATTCAGACCTGGAACAGTCCTGGTTTAAATCTGGTATATACCTGCTTTGTCCTTACTTAGTCATCCATTTTTCTGCATGAATCCCTATTTTAGTCTAACAAAAAGAAATCCAAATATGGTGGTACTTTAAGATGCACTGTCATTGGTTTTTACACCAGGTTCTCTTCCATGCTCAACCCTCTCCCATTGTCAATACTTGGGACTGGCTTGTGGCCCCCTGTGGCTGGATTAAGATAATGGTTTAAGGACAATCCAGGAAAAGGTGGTTGCTGAATGGATACAGTGAAAGCATGTAAGGGTCTTGTAAGAAAGTCAATGCTGTTAGAGGGATAAGGAGGAGAAGATGGGGGCTGGGACATGGAGATGAAGGGAAGTGGAGTGAATAGCGATGAGATAAAAGACAGAAGCCAACGTTTGTGGGATGAAAGAAAATGCAAGAATGCTCATGGGAAAGAAGAGACACCACAGTCAGTCTTTAGACCGTTGACTAAAGGGCCAAGAAGAAGAAGCACGACCAAGCTTTTTGGATGGCCCTATTGTATATGCCATTTTAAACAGTGTGGCACAATATCGCAAATGTTCTGTTTAGATTAGAAGGAATATCCATATATTACCAGTGATTATGTGCAGCCCTAAATTTAATGCAATAGGGACCATATTTAACCAAGGATCCACTTCCAGACAGAGGCTTATCGTGGGTCATTTGTGCAAACTTGGAAATCTCAGACACCTCGGCTAAATGCTGTTGGATGGTAGGTGATGCACATGAGTAATGAGCCCAGTTATTTGTGCCTTTCTGATCATGCTCAAATGGTGAGTCATACACAGCTAATGCTATTTGTGGAGCTCAGGGCGGCTGGCACAAAGTGAGAGGGAGGGGAAAGCAATGGAAACTGCTTCAGGTGTAAATATTGTCCCAGTAAATATAATGCTTGGAGTGCTAAAGTATGGGCTTGGTTCTGATATAAAACGTAAAGGGCATGAATGCTGCATTTAAAGTGCAGGTTTATTATTAAAGACTGTTTCTAAGTTAAAAGGGCACTTTCCTGTTAAATGTTGCTATTTACAAATATTTTCCTTTTGGCCGTTCCCTTCAGGGGTCTCCTCAGTGAATCATCTCGACCCATATAACCGGATCCTCTGCATCCTCTTCACTCACTACATCCATAAATCTCCTCTTTGTACTTCCTCTAGGCCTCCTTACCTGGCAGCTCTAACCTCAGCATCCTTTTACCCAAATATTCACTATCTCTCCATTGTACCTGTCCAAGCCATCTCAGTCTGACCTCTCTGACTTTATCTTCATCAGCTTTAGCAGCAATGGAGTTCATGCCTGCATGCTTAAACAACGACAGTACCCCAGTTAAACAAGCTAAGAGCGTAGCATGACCAAGCTGAGCATGTGACTGTCAAAAAACACAAGGCCCTAATTCTACTACAGGCCATTTGTGGTACTACATCTAAAAATGTATCGCGAAACTTTGAGCAATGGAAATTACAGAAATAAATCTTGTTATCTTTTTGAGTCAATTTTCTAAACTATATTTTTACTTGAGTGATTGTTTTGAGAGACATGTTACTTTTACTCAAGAAAATTGTCAAATTCTCTCAATGAGTCAGAGTCTGAGGTTTTAACCTCAGTGGCAAAACATGTATAACACTCGCTTTGCAATAAGGAGGTACAAGATTTGAGGCATGGTTTGGTTACAGTGGAAGTAATAGTTTTTACTGTGCTTGCAAATAGCAAATATACTGATTTTATCTTAGTTTTTTCAGGCTTTTTGAAATAATTTTAGACTCCTTTGCATTAATATTTCACATATATACATTACAATAGTGTATATGTATGGAAAACATCTTTGGGGAGCTGTTACTCTGACTTTGCACAGAACAATTGGACTGTCTGTCTTGGACGGTCTATCGCCCCCTGCTGACAGTGGAGGGAAATGGACAGAGCATAAAATGTCAACTTAGCACAGCTGTTAGGAACATGACACTAACAGATTGATAAATGAGCTGACTGCAAGCGCTGAAACCATCAGAACAAGTATGGAAACGGTGTATGGGCTTTAGAAACACACAGGAGTACTTTCCGGTTTCACGTATCTACTTAGAGCCATGAGACTGAGCGTTTTCAGATTTTTAGAAGACCTCAGCATAGAAAATTACTCAAACAAAATGAATGAAACAAAATGCTACTCCAGGTATGTTTTTGAGGTGAAAACATTATAACATGGTTAAAAGCTCAAAAAAGTAAATTTAGCATAATAGGAGATCTTTAAATGCTTTATTACAAGTATTTTGTTGAGTACTTTTACCTCTACTTCTTATTTTGAAACACTTTATTATACAATTTGAGTACTTCCTAGACCTCTGTAAAATCACATGTGTTACATGCTGATAAAATTGTATTTAATTTTAATTGTATTTATTTGGAGACTTTTTAGTGGTATTAGTAATATCAGTTTATGCTTGACAACTCCCTCAGAAATACACATTTGAACATGTCAACATTTTGCAGCGAGGCTAATTCCCAAATAACCTGTAGCACAAGCACAAACTCTGGATAAGGGGTCGTATTGAGCAAAATCATTGTTGCATAAACTGCGAGCGTGTGCCAAATCAATTATTCAGTATCTAAATGAAAACCTTGGAAGGATGATTACTTTCAGAGGGAGAATACAAACAGGAGCTGGGGATTGTGCATGATTGCATTTTAGCTGCTATTTACAGGCCATACGTCACAAGTGTGAATCCATGTTATGAAATGTAATCCACTGTGTCTCTGTTTAATTGCAGTTTTTTCCAGGCATACGGCATGTAACCTGACCTGGGTAAGAAGAAGCGGAGGAGTTGATCGGATTTTTAAATAGTAGACTTGCATATATACAGTATATTGTGCAAAGGATTTAAGGTTTTTAAGAACAAAGAAAGTATTAATACATTAAACGGAGCATTAAAGAAGAAAACTCTAGAAACATTTGGATGGCATAGACTTCTGCCAAGGTACTGGTCCTATCTCACAATGGTAGAATGGTAAAAGACTGAATGCCCAGATCTGGACTCAAACTCGAAGATCTTCCAGTTCAGAGGTAAATGCATGCTTTCCTGTTCCCCACAAAACTCCTTTATCAATACAATGGTAAAATATCTATACTTCCTCCTTTTGGAATATTAGGTCTGTTAATAAATCCACAGCCCATTACTGACACATTACTTTCCTGAAATCTTCATTACAGCATTTTCACATCTCCCTAAACCTTTAGCATAGTACTGTAGGTATTTCTAGATTAAATGATATGGGATTAAGGAAGTGAAAGAAGAAAAAGAAGACAGAGATAGTAAGAGATGCATTAGCAGCTGCGGGGAGCTGGCTCATGGGGAGGCAGTGATGGGGCTAAAATTAAACCTCACAGCGGATGGTGGCACAAGGGACGGCCATTGTATTCACAGTCCAGACACACAGCGACACGGGGGCATCTTCTAACAACAGGCTTTGGTTTCATCTCTCACTACAGGAGGCTGAGAACATCTGTTGACTCCAAATGAGCACTGGTGTATATTGAATGTATTGCGTTATAAACAATCAGGTATAACATTATGACCACCTAGAGAAAGATCAGAGAAGATTTATGGATGTGTTGTAATTTAGTTTTGCAGTAGTAGAAACATAACACATTAATAATAGTTAATGGTTTTCTCATTTTTAACCTTATTGTTTTAAAGGCTAATTAAAGGCCTGAAACACAATAACAGAGGTTGAACTGTGAGAGGAGCTGTGAGACACTGAAAGGAGCTGCTGTCCAGTCCACGAGGCAAACAAAGCCTGTCTCTGACCAATCTGGGACATATACAGTCACAAGAAGTCATGCCTCTCTGACCGACTTAAAGAAAAATGTGTGACACTGAGGGCACCAGGGCTTTGGACGCTGAGCGGCGGCTGTTAACACAAGAAGAAAGCTCCTGGAGAAAACACAATGGCAGCTGTTACTGTCTGCTGTTCAGCTATTTAGTGTGTTTAACAAGGGAAGAAATGTGTACTGAGTGACACAAAGATAGGTGTTAAAAGATAAACACTTTAGAAACAAGTTTTGCAAGCTTGTATTGGTTTATGAAATGGTAAAGGTTAAAGGCTTTTTTCTAAGTGGAAAAAACATGCTGGACATTGGAGATGTTTGTGATAAGAAATGGGTAAAAAATAGAACAATAAAGTAGCCTATTGAGCATATTGTGTATTAGACATGCATGTACATTTGTGAATTTAACTTGCCCATAGTAAATGAATATGAATGGTTGTCTGTCTGCAAGTGTTAAACCTGCGATTAACTGGTGATTGTACACGCCTATAGAAGTCTGCAGCTCCATGTGACCCTCAGCATATAATGGGTTAAAAATGAATGAACAAATGAATGAAAGGATGCAGGGTTACTTTATAATCAGTGTTTTGTTTTTGGAAAATTTGTGTGCAATCAAACCCCTATGAAAGCTGTCTCAGTGTTGTATTATAATGATAAAAAAAATAATTTTTGCATATGTCTACCTTAAAATTCAACTGAGGAGGAACAAGGCAAATGCCTCTTAAATGGAGCATAGAGTAAATACATGCAACCTTTTAGCAAAGTAGAACACAGACCTCATAAGAAATCTAATAGGAAAAACACTACCTGGTCATTTATTTGCACTGTGGACCGGAGCTGAGTCAAACACTAGTGTGGTGTGTCTTTGGCTCGGAAAGCATGCCGTGTCCTGCACAATCTGCTGCGCATGAATCATGGCTAAATATATATCCCCGGCACTTTGTACAGAACCATGACAAACTGAAGCAGGCAGGGAATATGAGAGTCAACAAGCTACATTCCCCCATGGTCTGATAAAATACACAACCAACCAATTTCCCTCTGCGCCCTTGTTTCCCTGCCTGCTGGCTACACAGTCCTCCCCAGATGTTATTTTTAGAAAAGCCCTAAACACTAAAGGGAGGCTCTGCACCACTCTGCACTGAACAGGTGCTGGACAAGAGCCACATGCAGTTTTTTTTTTTCTAAAAGTTACTGAGGAAGAGAGAGGACAGATAGACTCAGCAACTTTAGTTGTTTGTGCTATTCCGGGGGTGGACACCAAACCAGAAGTATATGAGAAATCTAATGCAACTGTCTGCAACAGTGCTACCTGAGCTCACTGACTGGATACTGTGGTCTGAATCAATCACTCTGTTAGTCGCCATTCTTCTGCTTACTGCCTTTAAGTGTAACAGCCTGTCCCAGTGTTTCCCAACCAGGGGTACGGGGACACAAGCACTTCCCAGGGGGCACTTGGAATTATTCATAATAATTCATAATTTAAGTCCTAGATGATAAGAAAATATTTGATATCAATTGAAATAAATAAATAAATAAATAAAAAATCAATAAAAGCAAGCTTAAGTGTCTCATTGACTGATGAAAAGAAGATATTATTATGTCTTACATATTTTGTATGGATTAAAAATAAATAAATATATTTTTTTTCTTTTTAGTACATTTAATATAAGTTTAAGATACTATTTATATGTGTTAAGTTTATATTGAAAAAGAATATAGAAAGTTTTAATTGTTTTATTTGTATTTTATTTGTTTATTTTAAAAACAGGCAAATTATTATTATTTATATTATTATATTTTTTTTTTCTCTTGAATTTTTTTTTAAAGAAATTACTAGAGAATTAGTATAAAATGTCTTTGTACTAATAAAGACAAAGGTTTTATAGACCACTTTCTGAAGAATCATCGACGTCTATGAGTGAGGGGGTACTGACAAAAAGCCCAGGGGGTGCACAAGGCAAAAAGGTTGGAACCACTGGCCTATCCTACCAGCTATGGGCCTGGACAATGGCCGGTCAGTCGCAGGGCAGCTGCAAACAGACAACTAGTCACTTTCACATACTCACTGAATGAGAGCGAATTTGAGTGAAACTGTAAACTGCTAATCACTAACTACTCCAGCTTGCACCCTTCAATCATTCAGTTAAACTACCAAAATACATATTGTATTAGCAATCATAATTAAATATTTGACATCTCTGAACAAAAAGTTTAACTGGGTTGTGCCTAATGTTTATGCAAATGTCCTCAGGAGACATGTTGGCAGTCAATCTGTTTACACTGAAATACAGAAACTGAAAGTTAACTATGAACTACGCCTAAATTAAACTTTTCTAATGGAGTGCAAATATGACATAGAATTGCTTCCTTCTAAGATAGCATTAGCTAAATGTATTTAAAGAGTTGAATAAACATCTATTTCGCCGACTCACAAGATACATTGAAAAAGGTGGAGACTGTTTGGGGTTGCAGGAGGCTGGAGTGCTTGTGGTCCTCAGAAACTCTGGAAAATAAGTTAAAAGAGGCAAATGAACACCTGCACAAGCTGGAAAAATAACTTACTTAGGTCAAAACCTGCTGCCCGACTTTCCCACTTGACGTCATCTGCTTCATGAACGGAGCAGAAAAGTAGCTGATTTATTAATTTGCATTTTATTCATGAGCTCTTTGACTAAAAGTTACTAATAATATATGTCTACAATAAGCTGTCACTCACACAGAAGTAACAGAATTGGGTGAGAAATGTTAATCATTGCCATACATTTATTTTATCCCTAACGTCCCAGCTCTGGCTAAAGCTATATTTGCAAAATGGAAGAACATTCAGCTTTTTAGTGGTGAGAAGGCTAATGTTAAATCTGACTAGTTAGCTGTGTTAGATGCTAATTAACATTATTGACCAATAACTTTGTTGATCTTCCTATGGTGACGTCAATATCCTGACTTTCCGAAATAGAAGCTCATGAACATAACCAAGTCAGGAAAGCAACTTCTAATTTCGGAAAGACAAGCGCCTGAGGAGAACATTAATGCAGCAATATTCCAGCAGCTATGGGCCTGAGGCAGTGGTTACAGTTGGTCACAGGGCCACCATTTAGAGACGTTCACTTCAGACAACCATTCACTCACATTCATTTACTATGGGAAGTTTAGAATAACCGGCTTAGCTATAAATTCATGTCTTTAACAGGATTGAACCCACAACTTCTTGCTGAGAGGCAGGAGCACAAACAACTCTGTTACAGGGCATCCTACAAAAACTTTTAACCAAGTCAAATTCACCGTTTAAAGTCATGTAGTCTAGACAAAGACAAAGACACAGGAGAGATTATTTAGTATTTACTGTGAGTGATTAAGGATTTTGAGATCGTTGTGCAAGAGTTTCAGAGCTAAGAGTAAAAATTACAAGTCTAATACTCTTATGTTCCCATATGTAGGGCACAATGATAAGAAGAGACGGCAAGAACCATAACTAGAATGTGATTGGTCAGTATATGCAGTAAAATGCTTAGTCTAGAGTAAAAAAAGTGCTGACTATTACAAAGTGACAAACTGTCTTTAAAGCTAAGATGGTGAGTTGATATCTGCAGATTCTTAGGTGGATATGACAACGTTATACAGAGGAAGTAGCAGTAACTTTGAAGGCTTTTGTAGATAAAAGAAACTCATTTATTATGGATAAAACAGGTTATCTGATTTAGTGTGTCCATGTGACCATGTGTCAAGTGATGTGCTTTGAATTTGTTGATGATGATAAAGTTTGCAAGAGTCAAAACTAAAAACATGCCATGCTCTGCCCAGATAGAGACACATACAGAATACAGTACAACACATTTCATAGCATGCATGGAAATTGTAATTCACTAGACAGACAGGAAGACGAATAGACAAACTATTATTAATCAATGGTGTCGACAAAGCTGGACCAAGGCTTTATGACTTTTTATTACTTTAAATGTCTAGCCCCAGAAGACAATAAAAGCACTTAAGGTTAGAGTGATTACATATTGCAAGCAACTGTATCACAACAACAAAATACCATATTTCCTAATCTACCACTACATACTAAAGGTGAGCTCCTGCCTCCCAGCAACGAGGTCAGGCTTCTCTGGGTGTTCAGGCTTCCTCTCAACGTCCAAAGACATGCATGTGTTCTGTGAATTAACTCCAAATCGCCCCAAATGTATGGATGTGAAAGTGAATGGCTGTCTGTCTGTGTATGTCTCTGTGTCAGCCCTACGAGTAACTGGCCACTGTCCAGGGTGTACCCCACCTAAGGCCCAAAGTTACTGGGATAGGCTCCAGTTAGGGCTACTCAATTATGGAAAAATGCATAATCACAATCATTTAGGTCATAATTGGAATCACAATTATTTAAAACGATTTTTCATGTACTGCCAGAATAATAGCCTGTAGAGGAAGAGTAGTTTTATCATTTATTTGTGTTCATTGATTCATAGAGCCTAGTACAAAACTTTGGACAATGTTCTGGACAAAGACTGAGTGCATCTAGCTTTGACAGCACTGTAAAGTTCCTACATATGAATGTAAAAAGTATTCAGAGTCATTCAGAGTCTAATTTACTTAATAATTTTTTTCTCGATTATATAGATTTTGTAATCAATGGGAGCCGTAATCACAATTAAACTTTGATTAATTGCACAGCCCTGGCTTCAGTACTCTAACAGGAATACAACAATAAATATGAAAGGGGAATGGAAGTTTTTAGTGTGGATGCAAATTAGTCTGGATCCAGGCAGGAACTGTAATGCCTTGCGCTTTCATAGCACTTCTTGCATTTTAATTGTCTTATCTCTCTTATGTTTTTAGCTAATGCTTTAACATCTTTCTATAGCCCATTGCAAATGAGCTGTACTGCCCTTTTCTATAGTGTTACAGCTGAGTGTCTTTCCATTGTAATGAATATACAGTACATGTATCTGGAGGAGCTGTCTTTGTAACCACAGAAAACACAGTGTGACAGGCCACATCCCTTCTGCCAACTCTCTCAGCTCCACTCAGCTCTATATTACACTGGGAGCCTCCACAGAACGGCCCTGTACTCCACTCAGCTTTTGTGGGAAACTTTGCTGAACTGCAGTTTTGTGTGTATTTGTGTGTGTATAAGGCCACAATAGTGTAGTAGTACTTGCTCCGCTCTGTCCTGTCATTAACACTCCCCATGTCAGCTCATCACACCCCTGTTGTGTCAATGTGCCTTCAACTCTTTCGGTTTTCCCCGTTTTAATCGACAGACTTAGCACAAAGCTAGGTGTTAGTATAGTGTTAAAACCATCTTACACTCTTTTCAGTTAAGTTTCTGGGTCACTTGACTGTCTCCATAGCAACAAACCTGGACTAAATGTTATAATAATGGGGAGTGACTCGAGTGTGAACTGGGAGTTTCTGGATAGGATAAGGTTCAAATGGTTTTGTTATGGATTCAGAATAAGAAACTGGATCATATGATGTGCAGCATGTTATCAGCAATATGAACAAAACATGTGTGAATGATGCTTATACAGGAACTAAAATAAAATCTACATCCAGTGGACCCCTTACGGGCTAAAACTGGTACAATACTGGTGGTTCAAATCCCACTCAGCCCAGTGCAGAGGCCATAGGTGCAGAATGGCAGCCACGTCTCTGTCAGTCAGCCCCAGGGCAGCTGTGGCTACAGAAGGAGCTTAGAGTGTGACTGAGGAGTGAATGAATAATGCACCTAATTGTAAAGTGACTCTGAGTGTCTAGAAAAGCACTAAATGCATTATTAATGTTATAACATAGCCATGACTAAATTAGCCACTTTCTCTGTATTACTGGCAGCAGGGGTGTAACGATACAGTTACTATATCAATGTATGGATTTTTATTCATATGATCAGGACATGACCTTAACACAAGCCAATCGGCCAAATGCAGGCAGACTTTCGGTTTGGCTAATAACACAAATACTCCCACTGCCACTTTAGCTGGTTCACTTTTATGCCTACCTATATCTTAACTTTAGAGTTTTGGCCTGAATTTATGCATTGAGTATATGCCATTTAGTATATAGTAATTTGTCATAATTAAAGAAAGAACCATATGAATTTAAACAAAATAACGTTAAAATGTTTTAAAAGATTTGACACTACATGCACTGAGATTTTTTTTTTTTCCGAGGTAATATTTGATAAATCCCTGCCCAAACATAAAACCAAATTTAATATTTCTTTAAGCTTTTTGTATACTAAAATATATATACACAAACACTTAACAAATTAAATTATGGCTAGTAAAAATATTAATTGGCTTGCAAACTCTGACAAAGACTAACCACAGTGGCCAGTGAGCAAAAAAAAAAAATATCAAGCCCTACCTATGATACAACTATATCACCTCACATCACCATGACTTGCATCATTTTCTAGGCAGTGTATATCGATATGGAAATAAATAAATAATACTATAATATTTATATCAGAAACTTGCATGTTAAAATAAAACCAGATATGTCTTTTTTGATGCAATTGATGTCCTTTTAATGAAATAAAATGTTTTATTCAACTGTGCTTCACTCTGTCTGTGTGACATATAGTACACTTTATCACTGTATACTGAATGGCTTTGTCTTCTCCAAACAGCTATAATTTTAATCTGGAGATGCTATTTTAAGACTTTTTGCCCCTAATTGTGCAAGGGGAGAGCAAAAGGTTAATTTAAAACAGTGCACATGACTATTGATGTGACTGCAATTTGCAACACAACTGTGGCCATCAGTCATTATACTGTTAAGTGGAACAAGACAGATCAGTAAAGAATTCACTCTTATTGCTGCGCCAAATAACTACAAGGCTATATGTCAATACTGAGAAACAATGGCTGCATATCATTAACTGTATCTGCCCCAGAGGATTTGTCAGTGACACTTAACATCCACAAACCACTGCCAGCCCAAACCAGGACATCTTCTCTGTAGCCCTCCAGTTTAGACCTGGTCTAGACGGCCTTGTTTAAGCCTGGTGTAGTTCCGCTTTACTCTGAATTTATGCCTGGTTTAGTCCTGATTTAGTCCTGGTTTAGACCTAGTTTAGTCATAGTTTAAGACCTAGTTTAGAACAGGTTTAGACCTGGTTTAGACCTTCATTAGACCTTGTTTAGGCCTTGTGTAGTCCTGTTTTACTTGTGATTTAATTCTGGTTTAGACCTTTTTTAGACCCTGTTTAGGCCTGGTGCAGTCCTGTTGATTTAGACCCTATTTAGTCCTGATTTAGTCCTGGTTTAGACCCTGTTTAGTCCTTGTTTAGACCTGGTTTAGAACTGATTTACTCTTGGTTTAGACCTGGTTTTGTCCTGATTTAGGCCTGTTTTAGACTTGGGTTAATCCTGATTTAGTCCTGGTTAATTCTTTGTTTAGTCATGGTTTAGCCCTGGTTTTGTCATGCTTTAGTAGTGGTTCGGACCTAATTCAGTCATGGTTAAGATCAGGTTTAGTCCTGATTTAATCCTGGTTTCTACCTTCTTTAGACATTGTTCAAGCCTGGTTTAGCTCTGATTTAGTCCTGGTTTGGAGATGGTTTGGACCTGGTTTAATCCAAGTTTTGATCAGTTAGGATACTAACAGAGACTGAGGCACTCAATGGGATTTCAAAGGTAATTAAAAAGCCTTTATTTCATGGTATTTTTAAACTTGATACAGCCCAACGCGTTTCAGCCTCTCAGGGCCTTCATCAGGCCGTAACAAGATAATCACACAACATTATTGCATAATGTTGTGCAATAATGTTGTGTGATTATCTTGTTACGGACTTACTCTTTGGATTGGTCATATGAACAGGTCACATGATCTCTAGGTATAAAAGAGTTCTGGCAGCCATTTTGTTTCTTTTAATGATGCAAATGCCCTGATGAAGGCCCTGAGAGACTGAAACGCGTTGGTATTTTTAAACTTGATACAGCCCATGAAATAAAGGCTTTTTAAATACCTTTGAAATCCCATTGAGTGCCTCAGTCTCTGTTTGTATCCTACGTGATCCCCAACCTGAAGAGCACCTGGGTAAAACCTCTGCAATCTTTTGATCAGTTAGTCCAGACCCTTGTACCTCTTCCTAAATTAAAAATACATTGAACTTTTATATGTTTATGCTTAATAAAGCCCTACCCTATCACCAATCAAACTGCTATCACATTTGTATAATGTATAATGTATTGTATAATGCATGTTTTTCTAATATTGTCCACCCCTGCCTCCTACACACTGTCACGCGCACTGAAAACTCCCAGCTCGCTAATCACACGACCATTTCTCCAACCTTTTGACGTTACGGCTATTGCGCGGTGGACAATAACTCACAGCTGGGGGGGGAGGACATGCATGTGAGGGGTAAAAGGGGACGTGATGGATGGTGCGGTTTGAAGTCTAACTCAGATCAATAGATACATAAATATATATATAATGTCAGCTCAGTCTGATCTCCTGGCATTAATCTCCACTACTGACACTAATGTAATGCAATGATGTCGTCACCTGGACAAGACTATCAATGACCAACTCATTACTGTTACGCAACACGGACTATAATGGGTAAAGTGATCCTGGGTTTGTCCTAAGAGGAGATTTATAATACAACTAACTTTGACTGTTTTTGGGAACAGCTAATTAATGCTAAGTGAATGGTTGTACTCAAATCTGTAAGTAAAACATCAAGTAAAGGTACTCAATATATGTAATACATGGGTAGAAGTAAAATATGTTGAGTGTAAAGTTAAGAAGAAAGTACTTACTGCTACTATTAATGCAACTTTTACTACCATCACAATTGTTATTTTTACGACTTCAACTACTAGTACTTATATAACTACCTCTATTGTCGTTAACGTAAAAAACAAAAACAAAACATACACTCAACCTATAAAAGCTTGAAGAGTGCAGACAGTAGTAAAAATCTATTGCCCAGGGATTTTCTATTTCAGGAGTAAATGCTCTCTCCACTGAGCCACAAAGCTCTTACAACTGTCAGTTGAGATGTGGTATCTTTACTGGCTCCTTGTGGTTGGACAATATCTTTTGCCCTATCTCACAATGCTACAGACGCCTTTCATGAATTCCTAGATCCAGATGCTGTTCAAGATCCATAACAAAAAGTTTTTCTTCTTCACCCATTACTAATTTTTAGAAAATGTAATTAAAATTGGACCATTGCCTCTCATAGACAAACAAATAAACAAACAACCAATGCCAGCTAAAATAAAATGTCATCGGCACTAGAAAAATAGATGAAAATTACAATTTCAGTCACACAGATATACAACTGCCTTATGGATACTGCAGAATATTGAATTTGAATATTTCTAATGCTTCCCTTGCTGCAGCCAGTGTGCTCTCAACAAAAACAAACAAGCCGCTGAGGACAGGAGCCAGGCTGTGTACAAGAAAAACGTCCCCAGTTCTCGACACAGAGGTGCATCTTAATCCGTTTGTGTGGCCCGTCGGAGCCCTGGCTGGCACTGTGCATCCCCCCAGCAGCTCTCTACAAGCTCTTTGGTTACAGCAACAATCAATAGGCACAGAAGTGATGAGCTCAGCGAGGAGAAACACAAACTCTGCATTATCAGATCTCCTTACCGGCCCAAAGTAAAGGGGTCCTGCTCCGGAGAGCTGGGATTTGAATAAGGCTGAATACAGAGAGGACACAATGTTCTCACTGGCAATTTAAGCAACTCCTATCGGGTGCTGAAGTTACGGCCAATGAAGAAAAGTAATGGGACAGTGTAATCTCACAAGTGGCAACACAAGGACAAAATGTCATGTTGTCATCCCTGTTTTCAGATTTTAATACATTTCATCCCACAAGCACAGAGCTATTGATTAAAGCAAGGAACATACACAAGGGCATTTTAAGATACATATGGTTTTTGCCAATAATTTGGTGAACCACATGTCTAGAATAATGTAAACTGCTGCTATGTCTTGCAGGAGGAATGTGCTGTTGTCTAACAAACAAAATAAGCTAAAAGTGCTCAGTTTGACAGCTTGGGACTGTAGAGAGAAAAGAAACAGGAAGTAAAAGAAGTTTAATGGGTTCATTTTTTAATTTTTTGTAGAGTAATTTCCAACTGCATTTTCTAGGACAGACTTACTCACTTAAAGGTCCCGTATTATGCTTTTTCAGCCTTTTTGAAATAGTTTTGAACTCCTTAGCATTAGCATTTCATGTTTTATAACTAAACTTCTTTTGGCAGTGGTGGGGAATGGACAGCGTATCACGACGCTAACAGACAGATAAATGAAATGATTGCTTTTTAGTGGCAGCGGTTTAATTGTTGAAATGATCAGAATGAGGAGTCCCTTGACGGTGTATGGGCTTTAGAAACACGCAGAAGCACTTCCTTGTTGCACAAGTCTATGAAGAGCGGTCAGACCGAGCGTCACAAGAAAAGGACGGGCTCAGCAGAGAGAATTAGTCAAATATGTGTGAATAAAACTAGATACTACTCCAGGTGTGTTTTGGGGTGGAAACAACATAATAACAAGTTTAAAAGCCAAAAAAGTCAATTTAGCATGATAGGGGAACTTTAAACGGCTGTGCTCACTAATACTGTTTTATGCAGAGCAGTTCTTTTAATAATCTCTGTAATGACAGGTAAAAACACCGCGCATTCAACTGTGAGTAGCAAAACAGAGCAGCATAATAAACACTAGACCTATTGCCCCAACCTTGTCAGAAACACATGCGTAAATTCATAGTAATACTTCTGCTCTGAATAAATAAAAGGAAATAACAAAAAACACAGCTTGTTCTTGGTCTGAGTCTGTGTCTTTTTAAAACCTTGTGTATAACCAACTATCACACAGCCACCTGACAAGACAATACAAAAGCTTAAATTTATTGGTTTACGAGTAAATAATTGTAATATCTTTTTTTGTTAAATGCACTGAGGTAGGGCAGAGATGACCTCATGGCTGCCTCTGGGCTGTGTGTCGTATTGGCCTGGCTTTTCCACACAGACCACAACAGCGCAGCCCCAACTGATCAATGCACGCTTGAAGCCATTTTCTTTGGTCTATTTATAAAGTCAAATCATAGAGTTCAAGCCACCCTGTGACTAGCCACTGGCAATGTGCTCCAACTGCAACACACAGCACCAAAAAGCTTGTAAAAATCTCAACTAGAGCTGCACAATATCTAATCATTATACTGCAATATGGGCAACGCAATGTCTGTGTCACAAGAAACTGAATTTAACGCAACATTAAGGTCCTTCATCTGACAGAGATTAGGACTGAAAATAAGTGTTGTGTTTAGATCCTGTTTAGGCCTGGTTTAGTTCTAGTCATGTACTGGTTAAGATCTGTTTCAGACCTGATTTAGTCCTGGTTTTGCCCTACTTTAGTCCAAGTTTAATCCTAGTATTAGTTTAGTACTTGTTGAGTCGGTGTTTAGTCTTGGTTTAGTCCTGGTTTAGTCCTGGTTTAGACCTGGTTTAGTCCTGTTTTAGACCACGTTTAGACCTAGTTTAGTCCTGTTTTAGACCTGGTTTAGTCCCTGTTTAGTCCTGGTTTAGTCCTTGTTTAGTCCCTGTTTAGTACTGGTTTATTCAATGTTTAGTCCTTGTTTAGTCCTTATTTAGTCTTGTTTTAGACCTGGTTTAGTCCTGGTTTAGACCCGGTTTAGTCCTTGTTTAGTCCTGGTTTAGAGCTAGTTTAGTCCTTCTTTAGTCCTTGTTTAGACCTAGTTTATGGTTTAGTCCTTATTTGGTCCCTGTTTAGTACTGGTTTATTCATTGTTAGTCCTGGTAATTCTAGTATATTATAAAGTCTCATGGTTTGGTTAGAGCCACTTGAGCTAAACCCAGGACTTGAACAAGAACAGCTCTTCTGTCCTGGACAAATCCCTAGGAGCCCCCAGTTAAGTATCCCGGCTTCTCGAGGAGTACTGGTGAAGTGATGTAATCTTTGAAGAAACTGGGGCTATAGTAGAAAATTTCTTCCTCCCCTTTACGCATGAATAGCAGCTTAATCTCTCAATTTTATCCAGTCTCTTTTTGCATTTGTTCTACTTTCAGTGGCTTTGAAAATGAGGGTGAATCTCTCCCCTGGCAATGAACGCAAAAAGCACATTTATCAGTAACAATTAACTAGAAAACTCTACTCAGTGTCCCACAATAGGACTTTACAATTTACACTCTCTATAACCAAGTCACAGTGCCACAGACAAGAGCGCTAATTGCTTAGAAATGCTAGTTTGAAGAAAAGTTGATTTGCAATTCTTATTCCAATGTTTCACAATTTTCTTTTAGCTTTTCTGGGGTTTCCTGTCTATCAAAGAAACGGAAAACCCGGTTGGTGAAGTAAGAGATGTATGTTTTTACAAGCATTCTTGGGAACACTGGATACACAGGTGTGCATACTCAGACTAAAGAAGATGAGCTATTCACAACAATTACCTTCGCTTAATGTCAGCTGTACTCAGCATTCAGGCTTATCATCAGGCTTTTAACATCTGCTGCAGAAAGTTCCCAGAAACTGCTTCCAAAACATACTGTACAGAGTCTTTTGGCCATGTGCATGTCTAATTAAAACTTTTCAGGCCTTAAGGAAGAGTGTTCTCATCGTGTTAGATAGATCTTCAATCTCGAAAAGACGCTTGAATCTTGCAGCTAAGCTTAAAAGTACTCTATTTTTATGTAAAATTATTCTTAGTCTTATAAGTCGACTTCAAATGTAAGTGAATGAAGCAATAAAACCCAATGGGCAAAACTGACATTTTATCGCTAAAAGCTATAGTTGAGTCATGACAGATTATTGACAGTAGATCAGGTTCTCAAACTGTGGTACCCTTCTCAGTGGTACTCAGGAGTTTTCCTTTGCAGTCTAGATTTAATTTCATTTGGATACTTTTTTATTTTAGTCCTTCTCTGGCTGGGGCTTAAATTTGAACTGCTTAGTTCTTATTTAGGCTCAGTTTTGTCCTGGTTTAGACCTGGTGTAGTCCTAGATTAGTCCTGGCTATGTCTAGTGGGCTCTACTCAAGTAAAAGCACTGTTACTTCAAAAATAATATTACTCAAGTAGAAGTAAAAGTACCTAACAAAAATATTACTCCAGTAAAAGTAAAAAAAGTATTAAAGTATAAAATTTACTTAAGTAAAAAATTATGTCTTTGTAAATTCTTCTTCTTCTTCTTCTTCTTCCCGAGATTCAAACCCTGAACCTTCTGATTGCAAGCCAGATGTGCTACCCACTACATCACAGGGGAAAAAAACTACTTTCAATTCCAAAAACAATTTAAAGTTTTACTCAAGTAAAAGTAAAAATAATATCATCCAAAATTTACTCAAGTAAAATTTTACATATTTATTTAACCTTTATTTTACCAGTTAGAACATTAAGAACAAATTCTTATTTACAGTGTTGACCTGGAACTGGAAAAGAAAAAGTATGTTCTACAAAATGTACTTAGAAAGTGCTTTATCTAGAATCTAGTCCTGGTTTAGTCTCAGTTCTGATTTAATCCTGGTCATGTCCTAGCTTAGACCTTGCTTGGAACTGTTTTAGTCCTTGTTTTGTCCTGGGTTATTCTCTTTTTTGCCCTCTTTTAGTAATGCTCAATTTGGTACATAA
Organism: Bostrychus sinensis; assembly: GCA_020698575.1. Lineage (NCBI taxonomy): Eukaryota > Metazoa > Chordata > Actinopteri > Gobiiformes > Eleotridae > Bostrychus > Bostrychus sinensis. The sequence goes on from CM036247.1 coordinate 13,398,088, forward strand.
ATTATTTTAAAAGCTGGCTATTTTGTGAGGTGGTATGTGTTGTAATAATTTTGGGAATCACTCAGTGAAGTGCAGAGCAGGTGAACTTGGGTCTCCTGATCTCTGTAAGGACGACTGTCACTTTCATCATCACCTCATATGATCCATAACCCATCCCAAGAGTATCTTATAATGATTCAACAACGCAAGTGGCTCACTAATAACAAAGTGTCCAAGGACTTTTTTGAAATGAAGGTGATTAAAATCCCCTTTTTACAGCGCTGAGAGCATGGGCTTGGATACATTGTGATAATTGCGGTGGAGATGATGTCGGCCGCGGGGTGAAAGTGAACAGTGACAAATCAGTGAGCAGCTTCAGGGCTTAGAGAAGGGAGGAGCCCAATGTCACCAGGACAAACTCAAGATTGCAGCGATCCTGTGTGTCATCTGCAATTAATACACGTTCGGTCCGACCGCCTGTTTGGGTGAAGTCATGGTCACCTGAAAGTAACAGAGTCAAGCTCACGTTAAAGCTGCTTTTTAACCTTCACATCAAAGCACTGCGGAAGTGGCAATAATCAATCACATGTAGACAAGTGTCCAGTCTGAAGACTTTGTTGAATTCACTGCCAACAAATGCATGACAGAGATCTTCATATGAATAACATCAGTAAAACCTTATTTAAGGAGAAATTCAACAACTGGTGATCTTTTTCTTGTATACAAAAATATAATAAATTAAAATTAGAAATGTTTTTGTGCCTTTTACAGCTTTATTTGACAGGACAACTGAGCCGGCAAATTGTCAGCATCCAAACTCGAACCCATTTGTTAAAGCTGTTCTATACTCAATATGGCCACCCTTTATACACTCACTACTTTAACAAGAACTAAATTCAGACACACCTCCCTCTTTAAGTGTGTATGTCTGTGTGGTTTTGTGCAGGTGTGGTGTTCTTCTTTTTGTTTAAACATAAAATTAAGTACATGCAATTTTTACTGTTACAAAAAAAATGTCAATAAAAAATGATAAGAGCATTTTTACACATGGCTTGATTCATTATGACATTTCTCTCTATTAGATTAACTACACATTTCATTTTATGTTCAAACATCAAGAGGCTACTATTGATGAATTATGTAGTAGTATTACAAGTTTGTGCCCATACAAAATGCATACTTTGTTACAGTACATGATGTTCTAATAAAAGTCATATGCAGCTGATTAGAAGGAAAGAAGAAAACCCTCCACTTGGTGCTTGTCTCTGTGTGGTTATGATTTAATTCTCTAATCTTGAATCAAAGTGCTCTTTTTGTCATTTGTATTAACTCCACAAGGTCAGAGAAATTTCATGCTCAATTATTTCTCAAAATTGTTCAAATAGGCTTTTTTAATAGACTGCTTGTGTCTTCTTTTTCTCCGTCGGCTGCAAGAAGCAAGAACCAAAGGCTAAACCAGCTCCGACTCTCCAAGACAAACCCTGACATGCATTCCTCACAAATCAGTAAAGAGGTCACGGCCCATCACTGGAACATCACAGGGACACAAAAGACTCGCGCAGACTTTCACATCTCAAACACAAATGCAGCTGTCATTTGGATTTTTAACATAAAGAGCTAGTTATAATGAGCACATTTAACCAGCACTTAAGGCACAGGGAAATGGACTTGAGGCAAAGTTTCCAACCCCTGCATCTATGAGAATTTAACTGAGGTGGAAGAAGTACTCCAAAATTTGTACTTAAGTAAAAGTACTGTAACTTTAAAATAATAATTAGAAGTAAAGGTAGTCGACAAAGATTCAGGAGAAGTAAAAAGTATTGAGTATTAAGTTTACTATAGTAGAAAGTGAAAGGATTTTTGCAAGTGCACAAACAACTTTCACTACTATTTGTATTACGAGTCCTAGTTCTAATTATATTTATACCTATTACCACCACTACAACTACAATTATTACCTTGTTATTAATGTTTCTACTTCTACTGCTGCTACTATTACTGCAATTATTAGTACTACTATGTAAAATGATAAGATAAGATGCACGTTTATGACATAAAAACATAAAAACAACAGTCAAACATTAACAATAAATGCATTCATAGCAGGCAGTCATCATAATAATACATATAACAGTTTATTCATTCATCCAATCACCTGATGATTTGAGAGCTATTGCACATATTTCAGAAAAAAAAAAAAAAAAAGTTATTGCACATAGACCATAACACTTTTAAAACAGCACAAAGTATCTTGACCAAACTGGTGTTGTAATATGTTGCAAAATTCACTCAGATCATGCATTATACACAATAAAAATAAATAAAAAACATACAGTTGCACAATTCCCAGGATGGCCTACTACTACTAAGTAAATATTTTCATACTCAAGACAAAGTTACTCAAGAAAAAAGCCTTTACCATTCATTTTTCAGAATACATATTAAACTGGGGCAAAATTAAATTTTGTTTGGTTATCTTATTACTTTTCCTGACTCCGCTTTTCCAGTTAGTCTGAGTGTGTACTTGGGCTCCTGCAGATACCAGCAGCCACCCCCCCCCGGTCCCCTCTCTTACAGGAGGGACAGGCAGAGGGACTGCTAATGAACCCGACTGCCGTCGGAGGTGTTTTCAGAGCAGCAGAGCATGCCTCGGATTAATCTTTGTCCTAATTAGATCCAACACTTAACCCGGCTGCCACAGAGATCTGCCGCCCCCGATTCTGCAGGAGCTGCTGTACAGTAAGTTAGAGAAGAGGGAAAAGTATACCTTCATAGTAACTGTCAAACTGTGTGGACATAACCAGGACTAAACCAGGACTAAACCAGGACTAAACCAGGACATAACAAGAACTAAACCAGGACTAAACCAGGACATAACAAGGACTAAACCAGGACTAAACCAGGACTAAACCAGAACTAAAACCAGGACTAAAGTCGGAGTAAACTGGGATATAACAAGAATTAAACCAGGACTAGACTAAGAAATAACAAGGACTAAACCACAACATAACAAGGACTAAACCAGGACTAAACCAGGACATAACAAGGACTAAACCAGGACTAAACCAGGACATAACAAGGACTAAACCAGAACTAAAACCAGGACTAAAGTCGGAGTAAACTGGGATATAACAAGAATTAAACCAGGACTAAACTAAGAAATAACAAGGACTAAACCAGGACTAAAGTTGGAGTAAATTGGGATATAACAATAACTAAACCAGGGCTAAACCAAGAGTAAACCGGGATATAACAAGGACTAAACCAGGACTAAATCAGGCCTATACCAGAACTAAAATAGGAATAAACCAGGCTATAACAAGGACTAAACCAGGACTAAAGTGTGAGTAAACAGGGATATAACAAGAACTAAACCAGGACTAAACTAAGAAATAACAAAGACTAAACCAGGAATAAACCAGGACAGAACAAGGACTAAAACAGGACTAAAAGAGGATATAACGAGGACTAAAACCAGAACTAAACAGCATATAACAAGGACTTAACCAGGACTAATAAGAACCGTGCCTAAACAAGGACTATGCAGTATTCTACTTCAAATGCCTCTAAATTAAACTAAATCAGAACTGCGATGACTCCTGAGTACCATCAGAAGAAGCCATAGAGTACCACCACTGGTACCCATACCACAGTTTGAGAACCAATGTCCCATATGAGTACTGTCATGCTACTGCTTTGACTCTCATCATTTCAAACAGACACGCCTCATAGTGAAACAAATGTATTTTACACACTGCTGAGTAAGTTCCTCTTCTGCTTTTCTCTGTGGAAATGTTTAGTAATATTTAACTACAAACATGGAAGAGAAAAATTTCAGCAACGTGTTAGAAAACTTAAAATAACTTTATAAGAGAGGAAACTTTGATCATTTTTTATAGGCTACTCATTCTGGTGATATTTTCACTATAAAAACATAATCTGGGCTGATGTAAAAAACCTTGAGGATACTTGGTTGGGTGGCTTATGTTGGTTTATGCACTGTCCCCTGATTTGAATCACTGTGACGCCTCACTTGTTATAGCCAAAGTGCATCTCACAATAAACACACACAGGCAGCAGAGGACAGGAACTATGGGCTGTATTATGTTAATATGTGTACAGATGGATTCAGGCAGAGGATTCACTGGAAACCAATAACCTGGTCCTGTGACTGTCCAGGAAGTCTGCTCAGAGAGTTTGCAACAGCCAGGCTTGTATATTGCACCCCTGAACTCCTCCAAATACTACTCCCCACAGAGATTAATCCATTTCTGTCTGCCAGGGGGAGGGGCTGATACATACACTCCACATTTGCTATGAAAATATATGCTATTGAAAAATTAGAAAGCCACTCGCTGACAATGCTACAGCCTACTTGTGATCCCGTGTTACAAAATGCGGTTCTGAAATAAATGCTTTCTCAATCAAAAGAAGGTTACTCCACTTTGTGTTGCAGGGGAAGTTGCGAAGTTACTGAACTTGCAGAGCCAAAAGCTGACCGCGGAAACAACACAAACCCTGAGACAAACTTTTCACTCGCGCGTTTTATTGCAACGTAACCCATATCCGCATCATGGTTTCTAATGAGCTGTCATACGAGGCGAAAAGTGTGCCAGAACAGCTGCTCATAGTCTGGAGTTGGACCCCATTGGTAACTAAGTTCTGTAGCGCTATTTAAAGAGACACGCACCTCGTTTCTGGAGGACGGGGCTCAGGCGGTGCTCTGTCCCGCTGTGGTGCGGTTGGGGCGGAAGACTCTCCAGTGGGGGGCCGCCGGCAGGCCACAGTCTCTGGGATATAGCTCTGACAGCTCTCGCGCTGCTGTCCGATATAGAAAACAGGTAATCCATGTCAGCGACAGAGAAAGTTTCAACACGTTTTATGAAGTGCTCCGGAGGCGGTGGACATATCGCAGTGCGTCCAGTGCGCAGCAGGAACAACTCTGAACTCGTGCGAACTGCGCTCACATTCCAAAACAGGAACTATTTGACAAACGTCAACAAGCGCAAACATTTTGCCCCTAGTGGAGTCAGGCCGTGCAGCGCACTGGAGTGGCTCCGTTTACAACAGCGCTGTGGGACACTTACAGCGAAGGAGGGTCCAGACCAGGGAGTTGACCCAGTCTTTAACTCGTGAGGGCCCGTTAACTGTTCACAAATAAAACTTTAATAAAACTATTATTGATAAATACAAGCCAGATAAAATATTCAGTTAGGAGGAGCACCAATAGCGGCATACAGAAGGGAAATATAGGCTAATAGGCTAATATGAGAAAAAGTAAAATAGCCAATACGTTATTAAAACAATGTAGCAATAGGTTCATGCTCCAGTTGGGTCCCGGGACTGCTTGATACATGCTTATAGCTAATAAAATCATAACTTTAATACTTATGATCCATATCAGTGGTTTCTTAAACTGTGGTATGCAGCCTTCTTCTGGTGGTATTCAGGAGTCTTAATTGAGTTCATATCCTTTTTAAGATTTTATTACAGTTTTGTTCTTGTTAGTCACAGCTTATTTGGGGCTAGTCCTGGTTTAGACCTGCTTTAATACTAATCCTGGTTTTGGTTTAGTCAAGATTTAAGTCTCATTTCCAAAAGACAAACAGCCAAATACTGTATTTTCTGAGGTGGTACTTGGTGTGAAAAACTGGTGTTATTACAAAGATAAAACACAGTTGCATCTTTTGCCAACATAAGTGAAGTTTTATTCTCCATGCCCTGAACAAAGGGCCCAGCAGGGTTCTCTTTGAGTATCATAATATTCATATAGCCTAAAAAGTGGCTTAGTTTTTTTTTTAAATCAATAAATCAATATCACAAACATTTACATAAAAATACATAACCCGCACTGGACCTCATCCCTCTCAGACCGTTGCCAAGATATTTCTGGCTCTCAAACGCAGATCTTCATGGCTCCCCAGACAGTGACATCCATCTGACTCCTACCGCGATAACATTATAATAACAGGAGACTTTCGCATTGTGAGCTAAAGTACACTTATGCGACCTGTATGTGACTCGAGGGGCGAAGCAAGGACTCTTAGACGTGTGACATATTAAGTGTGTGCTCATCTGGAGACAGACAGAGTGGGGTGGCATTTACAGCAACTAAATGAAAGCAGAAAAGCAAAAAACCAACAGAGCAGAACAGGCTGTACAGACAATAATTGGGCAGTGGGCTCAGGTATTCAGGTGGAAAGGCGGATGCATTATTCATTTAGGAATAAAGACGTCGTGCGAGGGGACAGGTGCCATAAAACCAAAATGTAGTTTTAGAGGAGTCTGAAAAAGGAGCCACATGTCCCACCAAAAACATCACAATAGGTAAAAAGAAAAACCTTTCAAGTTATTCTTATACTGCCCTAAAAAAAGCTACACATTTTGTCCAAATGGATTTCAAGACACTGACATTTGTAGGCTACAGATTAAGATAAAGCTATGTTTCAAATTCACAGCACAGCAGCATTCACAGCATATAATCCAATGACTTCTAACCCAAGTAGAGAGAAGCCTTAAAAATGACTATAATGGCATGTACTAATGACATATATGTTCCATTTTTGTTGTGGAAAGAAATAAAATTAAAATTAAAAACATATTACAGATAATTATTTGTGTGAAGATGAAAATTGCAAATAAGAAATGAGGAGACAGTTTTGGCTTGGGAGAGCAGTGTGGGCGGACTCAGACTGCAAACAGCTGTGCCAACCAAGTACAGGCTTTATAAGGGTTTAAATATTATGTGTCCGCCATCTGCTGGCCGCTTTGGGAAGTGCAGTTTAAAAGCAGATAAACAACTGCTGATAATAACTTTATTACAGCACTCGCCACAAGACATTTAATAAAAATATAAGGAATTTCCAGTTGCAAGACAAATACATTGAGGATGGTGGCAAATAGCATTAATAAGGAGATTAAATGCTTTAGTAAACGTCTCTATTTTGTCTCTTAAAACAAACATATTAAAGTATTCATATCTGCATGGCTATAGTTTGAGAAGGATTGTGGATACTAAGTGTTTCTGGCCCCTAATTAAAGGTATAGGGACAGTAGGAGCAGAGACTAAATGCAGAAATAAAATGTTATGGCAAAGAATATTAAACCTTATGTATCCCTGTGCATCATGATAATAATATCAACATTGCTATTCTTGTATACTGGGGACTGATGTAGCCACTGGGTTACAGCTAAACTAGCTATAACATGCCATAACTTCCCTATAAATGGTCAAAGTATGGTTATGTATTCGAGTCTAGATGCCCCAAACAAGGAAAGCAGCATATTCATCATTATTACAATAACTTTGGGCTGTTTGAAAGACTTTCCTCGGACACAGTTTGGTAAATGCGCAGCCAGGGGGATCTCATTCACCTCTGTGTTTGTGTCTTTGACCTTGCGCCGGGCACCGGGCTGGTCCTCTTGGCTTGGACACTGTATCCAAAGTCCTGCCTCAGACTGGCCCCCTGCCACCACCCCAGACTAGTATAGCTCTGTGATATACTGTGTTGTTGTGTAGCCTCCCAACACGGCGGTCTTCAAATCACAGCGAGTCCGACAGCCCCCCCACCCCACCCCCTCCTCCTCCTCTCTCAGGCTGCTGGAGATAAATTTTCTATCACCGTATAGACTAGAGGTAGTTAGAAAGGAATATTTTCTCTCTCCAAGTATTTTAGTATCTAATTAAGCTTTAGTGTGACCAAAGAGGGGGAAATGAAAGAAGTCCCACTGTGCCCATAGCTACACCAGCCTCTCTGTGTGGAAATTATATAAGTGACTTTGTTCTACCTAAGCTAGCATGTTTCCTGTATTGACTGGTTTTCTTTTCAGCAGATTATAGATCCTTTGAAGCTAATTGGTAACTTCACATCAATTACAGAGTACAGTACAGTGGTGCACGGTGGCAGAGTGGTTGGCACTCCTCAGTCTCTACAAGGAGGCCGTGGCCATACCTCCACCTTCCTCCAACCATCCAAAGACATGAATGTGTTAAACTGGTGGATCTAAATTGGCCCTAGTGAGTGAATGGTTGTCTGTCAGTGTATGTCTCTGTGTCATAACCATTATTATGGTTAAGTTTAAGGTAAACTTTATTGTCCCTGAAAGGAAATTTGTTCTCTGCATTTGACCCATCACCTGTCAGGAGCAGTGGGTAACCCGGACCCTTCTCCAGATAGATGAGCTAACAGACTTTATTTGACAGTCCCAGACAAATGTATAGCCTGTCTGTCCTGGGAGTAGATCTCTCCTTCAAGGTGGACTCCCTTTTTTGTAATTTTTAGGAGTTTTTCTTACTGAGAAGGACGGTCTAAAGACAGGAGACGTCCTGTGTCTCTTAAGTTTAGTTATTGTTTATGTTTGATTGTGTAACTCAGTGGTTCCCAACCTTTGTGGTCTTGTGTACCCCCTGGGCTTTTGGTCACATCATGAGTACCCTCTCACTTCTACATATTATCAATTCTTCAAAAAGTGGTCATAAAAATCTGTTTTTATTAGTAGCCTAAAGATACATTTTATACATACTTTATAGTAAACACTAATTATCCTGGATTTTTTTCTTTTACTGAAATTGAAGATAAAAAAAATAATTAATTTAAATTATTTTGTGTTCAAAAGAAACTTAAAGAATAAAAATAAATAATAATTTCATAATAAATTTACTACAAAGAAAAACTAAAATCATTTAAACAGATGGCCTTTGAAACAAGTTATTAAACATGTAACAAAAAATAATACTCAATATTATTTTGCTGTTTCATCGGTCTATAAGGCACTTGAGCTTGTCTTTTTAAGTTTCAATAGTTCAGTTTGAAATTACGATCAATATTTTCTTAACATCTTGGAAATAACTTATCAAATTATTCCATGTACCCCCTGTAATGTACTCGTATACCCCTAAGGGTCCCCGTACCCCTGGTTGGGAAATACTGTTCCAACTAACTGTTAGTAAAGCCCTTTGAGGCTTGTGACACTGGGCTATATAAATAAAATTGAAGTGAACTGAACAGGATCCTGGTCAGTACCAAGCTGGTGTATGTGTTTTAGGAGCACCCAGAAGAAACCTATTCAGATAAACATGCAAACTCCACACAGAAAAGCCCCACACGGTCCAGGAATCGAACCTTGAACCTTCTTGCCGTAAGGTGCTAACCACTTTGCCACTTTGCCACTGTGCCGCCTCTAGCCACCTTCACCCCTAATGGTAAAAACCAGTGCGCTCTTTATAATGCACTGGGACACGACTAATCTGAATTTTTGTTGACAACTTTCCTCTGATATGTGACAGATTTGCACTGTGAGTCTGTAAATCATTTCATGGAATAACTTTAAATGAAGTCTTGTTATTCGAGTGGCGCATGAAAAGCCGGCGGTGTCAGCAGAAGCCCTCAGAGGCTGCAGTGTCTCAGAGCGGGGCCGCTGGGGAAACGAGTGTTAATCTCAGCACTTTCCCACTGAGAACCCAGGTAGGCTGCAGCCTAATCCCGAGCACAGGAACACTCTCATTAAGGAACAACAAACACGGAGGCCACTGGGGAGCTGCAGCATTTCCACCGACAGCCCGTGGACAGAATACACAAACACAGTTACATAAGACGAGCTGGTGTGAACGGCAGCGGCATTGGATGTGGAAGCATGTGCGTGTTCATACATGTAACACACACACAGCTACTGTAACTCTCTGCTCTTAGCTCGCAGCAATTTCCTGTTTACACTAGAAATGACTCTGACATAAATGCAGCAGAAGTCACTCGTGCAGCACAGATGTACCTGCCGGCAAACAATAACAGCCGTTTCATTGTGTCGTAATTGTATGGCTCATTAAGGTATATGGATTTTAAATATGACGGCCATAGATAACAAATTATAATACACCAATAACAATATGACCACCTAGCTGTAATTGATGGTCATAATGTTGTGTGTTATGAGTGTCTGTCTATTATGAAGCCTGCACTGTGTATTCTGATACCTTTCTATCTGAACCAGCATTAACAACTACAGCAATTTAAGCAGCAGTAGCTCGTCTTTTGGATCGGTCCACACGAGTCAGGCTTCGCTACCCACGTGCATCACCTGTCGCAGGTTTACTGACCACCTTTGATAAGTAGTGACCACTGCAGACGGGGAACACCCCACTAGAGCTGTAGTTTTGGCGATGTTCTAACCCAGGAGACCAGACATCACTATTAGTCCCTTGTCAAACTCGCTCAAATCCTTATGATTAGGGCTGGGCACTGTTAAACAGTACCTTTATGGAAGTGGTTCCCAAAGTTGGGTCTGCTGGGGGGCCCCCAGAGGCTGTGGATATTAGGTACATAAGAAGAAATTAAGTTTGAAATGAGTTACAGTTAAATGCTTGTTTAAAATATTACTTTCAAACAATTTTTAGCCAACAGTCAGTGTTTTTTGTAATATTTTTATAGAAATACATGAAGAAAAAAAACACAACAAAGTCATTTGAATAGAGGAAAATTGCATAGTTGGGGGTCTGCGTAGGATTTTCAGAAAGTTAAGGGGGTAGTGACTTTTGGAATAGCTGCTTTATAGTATCAAGTTACAACACTACTGGTATTGAAAAAAATAAAATAAAATTCAATACCAATTTCAGTACCTAGTGGAACTAGTGGTTTAATGTTCCTTTGCACGTATGAATGAAATAAATAATACAAGAAAAAGCCATACAATCTACTGGTTTTAAATCAAAGAATTTTGCTCCAAAAAGTGTTTTTTATTCACTATTATATTGTGTTTTATGATTGTAGAAGAAGAATTAGCTCACCACAGGTATTTGAAAAAGTATAATTCAGTTACTGGTATTGAAAACCAGGTATTGTTTAAGTAATGGTATCAAAAAATCTGAATGGTACCCTGCCCTACTTTTGATTGCCTATTTTTCCTGCTTCTTCCGCATCAACTTTGAGGACAAAATGTTTACATGTAGGTGAATATATCCCACCCACTAACAGGAGATGAAGAGATAATCTGTGTTATTGTGGTCATAATGGTATGTGTGATCGGGGTATATTGTATTTCTGCAACTACACTACCTATACATTGCTGAGTTTCAGCTTTATAAGAGGCATAGAAAAGATGAGGGCCACAAAGGCAGTATCTTAAATCAGATCCAGCATGAAAACCCAGATAATAACACCAATTACAGGTGTTGCCAGAAAACCCACCAATCTCCACATCTCTTTCATTCGACAAGTGAAGCTTTGTCCATTAAAAGCTGTCAACGCTACACCAGATGAACATGTATTTCTCTGTGGCAGAAGGGGGAAATATATATTCATGAGAAAATAAAAGCATCAAAATGTGGTGTGGCGTGCTGTTAAACCAATGACAATGCCAGTCTGACTCACAGCAGATCATCTGGGGAGCGAGAAAGAAAGAGAGGGAGAGGGCTGCTTTTTTTCTTCTCAATACTGTGGTTACATAAGTGTCACTGGTGTCACTCAGAGAAACGTCTATTTCCTTCGATTTCCAGGAACACTGAACAATAATGAGCACTTAATGTTCCCTATGCAGCGTATGTGAGCCGCACTTAAAAAGGAAATTACAGACTGTGGTCCATTGGCCGCGAGTTGATAGGTGACTCAAGGATTAATAGAAAAGCCATTTGAACAGCTAAAGCACATATAAAAGTGTTCACATTATCTTGAGCTGTAAGTGATGACTGGATGTATGTTTTAGACCAGTGGTTCTCAAGCTGTGGTGCGCGTACCGTTAGTGGTCTTTTCAAGGTGGTACTTGGCAGTCTTTTGCAGTTTAAGTTAAATCCTTAGGTTGATTTAAAGACAGTTTTATTCCTGGTTTAGTCCTTGATTTGTCCTTGTTTGGTCCTGGTTATATCCAGTTTTAGTCCTGGTTTAGAGCCAGTTTAGCCCTGGATTTGTCCTAGTTTAGTCTAGCTAAGTTCTGGTTTAATATTGTTTAGTCCTGGTTTAAACCTGTTTAAGTCCTGGATCTGTCCTGGTTTAGTTTAGTTTAATCCTGATTTAATCCTGGTTCAGTTCTGGTTTAGTCCTAGTTTTGGTTTAGACCTGGTTTAGTTCTGGTTTAGTCTGGTTTTGACTATTTTTAGACCTAGTTTAGTCCTGGTTTAGTTCCAGTCTTGGTTTGGACCTGGTTTAGTCTGGTTTAATCCTGGTTTAGTCTTGGTTCAGTCCTGATTTAGTCCTAGTTTTGGTTTGGAGCTGTTTGGTTCTAGTTTAGTTTTGGTTTACTTCTGTTTTAATTGTGGTTTAGTCTGGGTTTAGACCTGATTCAAATCTGCTTAAGTCCTGGGTCAGTCCTGGTTTAATCCTGGTTTATTACTTGTATAATCCTATCGTTGTGTTGTCCTTGATTAAAAATGCATTTTTATTTTATCCTTTGGTTTAGATTTAGGTTGGTCCAGATTCAGGTTCATTTAGTTTTACTTGGTTCTTGGAACACTAAATATTTGCTGAGGTGGTACTTGGTGTGAAAAGTTTGAGTTTTTATTAAAGCAGATAATTTCCGGTGTGGGATGCATCAGAGGCTGGGGGCTGATGAACTGAGCTTAAGCTGCACCTGCCACTGTTGACAATGACATTTTACTTTATTTTTTCAAAATGTCACCAGCATTAACCCTATGAAGCAGAACATTATGAGCCACGCAAATGGTTTTAATATCTTCACAAACATTTTATCACCTAATAAATCCAAAGACTAAATGTGTCGAGAGTCCCCTGTGTCTACAGATCAGTATGACTCCTTAGTGGGAAAAAAAGGGGTCAAGATGAATTATTTCCTATAGCTCCGACTATAATTAAAACCGTTTCAAAAGGTGAAGGGTTAATGCAGTATCATCTCCACTTGTCAACTATTATATATTATTTCAGTGGTTCCCAAACTGTGGGTCAGGACCAAAAGTGAGTCAAGTCGCAAAGGAATATAGAAAATAATACTTTCACTGTTATTGTACACATCATATGCCACATTTTGCTGGGCTTAACTTAAGGTGCTGTCAAACACAATACACAACAATAAACACACAAAAAACACAGGCGACAGGAAGGGCATCTGGCATAAAAACCTGCTAAATCATGTGCGATTAATTTGAGGTGACAACAAAAATAGCAGCTGAAAGATTATTAAAAAAACATATTTGAATATACTCAATATTTTTTAGGGGCTAACTAGTGAAACTGATTATGCAAATGACAAAGGCCACGAAGATTGTATTAAAATTATATAGAAGAATTGACTTTTAACTTTAAAATATTTGTGTGGTGAAAATGTTGGGGCCAAAGTAAAAAAGACTGATTTAATACAGGGTAGCTCCAGGTTTTATCTTGTGGAATTTAAGACCTTTTTAAGACTTTTTAATTCCACTTAGAGTGAAATTTAACGGCAGCCTCATCAACAACAGAATAACAGTCTGTATGAATTTTACACTGAATTATCTGTACTACTCTCTGTAACTCAAGGTTATTATTTTAAAGTCAAATACAGATGAAAGAACTCCAGCAATTCAAAAATTATGAATAAATGAATCATGCATTTCAATAACATTTCTTCAATATATTTTGTTATTGAGGTGACTCTAGTTTTTTGTAATATTAACATAATGTTTTGACAAATTTTAAGACCTTGATGAACAAAATTTAAAACCTACTCATAATATTTAATACTTTTACGGTCTTGATTTTGGCAAGATCATTATTTGATACCTATTTAATGCTTTTAAGACGTTGGTGCTACCCTGTAATCTCTATTTGGTAATAAATTTAGCCTTGGTTTAGCTCTGTTTGCATTTAGCCCCGTTTTCACCATTGCTTTGTATTTCTTGAAAGAATAAAACTGAATTAAAGTTTGGTTATGTCAGATATCCAAGCTAGTCACAGTGTTATTGCAATACAAACACATATCACATAAAGCATATTTTTCTAATTATTATTTTTCTTGTGCAGCCTTTGTCACACTAAAATGATTACCGATAAATGTGCTTCCCATAATCAGGCCATGTTATGTTATGTTGTAGAAAAAAAGGATACAATAAAAGCATGGCCTGTGACGTCAAAATGCCTCCGCCTCCTTGCCTGTAGGTGACACGCGGCTCAGGTGTTGTGGCATCTCATCTGACACTGACCTTCCCCTGTACGCACTTGTGTATGCTACTGTTCCTGCCTGCGCCCCTCCTCTCCTCTCAGGACGGTCCTACAGGGTGGCTCTCTGTGATCGATGACCGCTGGCGTCAGAGCCGGCTATCTTTCACCGCTACATCCACTGCCCCCGCTCCGGCTCATCTATCCTCTGGGTGTCTGCGCTGTCTCCCTGCCCCAAGAGGCTGGGTGGCCCCCGACGACTGATGACCAAAGCTTTACAGCAGGAGGAACGCAGCTGTCCGGTCAACACGCTGTCCTATATCTGTCAGTCTCTTCTATTTCTAACTCATGTGTATGTGCTGTTTTACTGCAAGTAGTGGCCATAGCATGACATGAGGATTAATGCAGTATCACAGAATGGCAGCTACAACTTAAAATGAAGGTATAGCCAAATTCTAGGCTCGGCAATTAGCGATACTTTTAACAAAAGGATAGAAAACTAAATCAATCGCTGACAGGCTGAGGCTACATATGCTTTATAACCAGGGCTTGACATTACACTAGCCAACCGGCCAAATGCGGGTATATTTTTATTTTGGCTGGTGCCACAAATACTCCCAGTAGCCGCTTTTGGCCAGTTGGATTTTATGCACCTGTATCTTCACTTCAGAGGTTTAAGCCTGAATTTATTTTGCTCTGCTGAGTGTTCACCATTTAATGTATATTATTTCATCATGATTCAAAAAAGAAACATTTTAATTAGTAGGTAAATTTTTTTAAAGAATGTGATACCACAAGCCTGTTATTTATTTATTTTTTTAATATTTAATAAACACCTGTCCATACAAGATAAAATTAAATTTCTTTAAGGTTGTTGTATACGAGTAATTAAATTGTGGGTATTAAAAACACTAATTGGCTAGTAACTTTTGACAAATACTAGACACGGTGGCCAGAGAGCAAAAAAGTAAATTTCAAGCCCTGATTATAACAAAGGTTTTCCTTGGGTGCCTTTCCTAAAGAAACACACAGAAGCATAAGGTGGTGATGTGGGGCCCCAGTGCAAGTTTTTAGAATGG
The DNA here is from genome assembly GCA_020698575.1 of Bostrychus sinensis. Classification (NCBI taxonomy): domain Eukaryota; kingdom Metazoa; phylum Chordata; class Actinopteri; order Gobiiformes; family Eleotridae; genus Bostrychus; species Bostrychus sinensis. Next base: position 13,413,218 of record CM036247.1, read on the forward strand.
GCCCTAAAGTTATGAAGCACATTCAGGAAGTCTATAGGTCCATATATCATACTTTTAAGTTACAAAAAGTGCACTGTGCTTTCTTAAAGTCAACTAATACTTTCTTTAAAATATTTAAATGTCAGAGCCACAAAAAATGAGATGTTTAATTTTGTTCAGCTAAAATTTGTGGAATTATGTTTATCATATATTTTAAAGTCAACTTTTTTGAGCTTTCTACCATGTTATAATTTTCTCATCAAAAACATACCTGGAGTTGTGTTTTTGTTTCATTCGTGCATGTTTGAGTACTCCTCTATTCCTTGACATAGAGTTTGTGACAGGCCAAAATGGCTTGTTTCACCACTATCTACCTTTTCCACCTGACCACACCCCTCCCCCTCACGGTCCTGTCCAGTTCAAGAAGCACAGCTACAGCTCACGCCTCCACCGTAGCAACCAAACAAACCCTCCCTGACAGGGAGTTTTTCTCACAGAGTCAAATGATGAGTTTCTTCAAATAAGTTTTAATTATAATAATTATTGTGTTTTCTGACCAACAAAACGTGAGATGGGGATCTAGATGTGTCCTAAATGAATTTAAAAGACTCACAAAAAAAGCATAATATTTAAATTTTTATATTTTTTATCAAAAGAATAGCTTGTTTTTAAATGGAGTCTTGCCTGCTGTGTATACTGCCCAGACTGAACATAACCCAGTAAAATAGGACTCTTAATGGGGCCCCCTCATGTCCTGATCCCCAGTGCAGCTGCACCAGCTGCATTTATCCAGACTTGGGACCAGAACAAAGGTGAATTTATGGTTGGAGATTTGTCTCTTCTTGCACCCCTACAATAGAGCTGGTTATAATGAGGAGGCAGACAGAAAATGGTCCCATAGACCACCTCTTAAAATGAAAACCCAGAGTGAAGTAAAAGACTAAGGGACATACCAGAGTTATGCACCACGGCTCTCCTCATACGGGGCAATTTATTAAAATAATAAACTTCAGTCTGGTGCTAGAGGTTGTGAGCCTACAGTAAAGCTGACAAAGAGGCAGAATATGAGGCTATGGGAGCGAGGTATCACCAGGAAAATAAACAAAACAAACGCTCTCTTATGTCTGTGCCCGATTTATTATCTGCACCCAGCTTACAGGGACTCCACTGCTTTCTCCTGGACACATATCATATATTTCATCATTACATTAAAAAGCTACTCGTGAATCACCACAGCACAACCAAACCCATAAGATCTCTGTGTCTAAGCCTCTCCGCCTCCACAACCAGACACCTTAAATCCTGCAAAGATGCTAAAAAGTGGTTTGCTCTCTCTGCTTGCAGTAAAACTGTCTTCGCCCCGGACACTCTGCATCTATCAACGGATATCAGCTATTGCGCGGGTATGCTAAATTGGATAATGAATCTCGGCCCCTGGGGACATGCAGTAGATGGATAATTTGTTGGTTAAATTACAAGCGGGGGACACATCAACCCACTCGAGGTGCGGGCTGTTAGTCTAGTTAAATGGAGGCAACCTTTAGCATGAGTCCACAGGAGTGACTTTACTGAATTAGAGCACAATGAAGATGTAATTAACTTGGCGAGAGGAGACTTGTAAACAATAGTCAGGCGGACACAGTTCAACATGAGCTATCAATACTGTTTTTACATCTAATCTTGTAATTTCTCAAATTTGTACACTAAAGGGGATACACCATGGAGAAAACATATTTACTTTGTTTAGGAAATTGAAAGCTAATTTGCAGAAATGCACATTGGAAATATTCATATTCTTCCTCTTATTCCTATTAGTGCTTGTTTGTTCCTGTTGGCCTAAGCCAGGAAACTTAGAGGCATACACTGACAGTCAACCATTCACTCTCACATTCAATTACTAAGGGGAACTTAGAGTCATCAGTTCACCTAACACATGCATGTCTGTGGACAGGAGGAGAAAGCCAGAGTGCAGAGAACACAGAAAAGATACAACCTCTTTGTTCAGAGACAGAAACAATGCCAATGTGCCCCATTGTGCAATAAAAAAACACTACCCATTTTTTCTCTAGCACTGGAAGTAAACTATAGCAGGAACCTCATAGGCTTTTTTATTTATTATTTATTTTATTTAAGTTATTTTAAAGGTTACATGCTATGCTAAACAGTTTTGTTGTTGTTGTTGTTTTTTTTTTGTTTTTTTTGAAGCTTTTAACCATGTTATAATATTATTTGGAGTAGTATTTGGTTTTATTCACGCATGTTTAAGTAAGCCGGTAAACTGAAATCTGATCTGAAAATGCTGGGTCTCACAGTTCTTCATAGACACCAAGAAGTGCTCCTGCGTGTTTCTAAAGCCCATACACCATCACTGGACTCATTCTGATAATTTCAGCAATTAAATTTCGTCACTACAAAGCAGTCAGCTCATTTATCTGTTGGCATCATGTTGGTAATAGCTGTGCTAAAAAGCCATTTTATGTTATGTCCAGTCCCCATTGTTGCCAGCAGGGGGCAGACACCTAATCCAAGCGTTCTCTGCAAACTCAAAATAACAGCTCTCCAAAGGAAGACTATTCCATACATACACATTATTTTAAAATATATAACATGAAATACTGAAGCAAACATGTCAAAAACTATTTCAAAAAGCTTGAAAAGATGACTACTGATTGTAAATGCAATCTGTCAAAATAAATTGCAAATTACTTACTTACTTAATTACTTCAGCATAGCCTTGAAGCAGAACTTGAGCAGCAATATGAACTATGTTTTGTAAGTGAACATATAAATATGCAGACCGTGAAGTGTGAGAGTACTTGGAGTTTATGTCTGAGGTCACACGACAGTGATGAGACAGACAACATCACAAAACATGTCAGTCAAATAAAAGTGACAGATTATTGCCAGCGGCTTATACTTTGTCATGTCATGAACTGAAGACATGACACTGTAGGCTATCTGTAGTATGTGTGAAGACTGCTGAGACGTGGTCATGACCCACCACATACATTTTTAACAAAGACGTTTCAGGATCTTAGCCAACATACAGTGAATTTTTATATAGGAAATGCAAGTACCTCAGTCATATTGAGTAGTGTAAATTTTTGCAGTAAGCATTGCATGTTAAACTTAGAAGTAATAGATTATAAACAACAACAAAAATATAGACAACAAACCTAACCAAGCTAAAACTATGTGCATGTCTATTTTTGCTATTTTCCTGTTACTATTTTAAATGTTATGAGCATTTTGAACAACCTTTTTCTGCTCTTGCTTCTGAGTGGTAAATGAAGATGGGACAATCAAAAATGCATTTGTTTCATGCAAAGAGGGACAGCTCCTGTACTGATTGAGCACTCTTTAATATTACTGCCTATTAAATTATATAGACCTATTTATCAACTATACACAGAGGTGGAAAGTAACAAAGTAAATTTACTTGAGTACTGTACTTAAGTATAGTTTTTGGGAATCTGTACTTTACGTGAGTAGAATTTTTAGGGGAAACTTACAACTTTTACTCCACTACATCTAAAAGATAAATATAATACTTTTTACTCCATTACATTTCTAAAAAAGCAAAAGTAACTTCTGAAGAAAAATTGTCCTGGAATCCAAAGACAACTGACTTACTCCCTAAAGATAATCATTTACTAATTGTAATTTGTACTTTAAGTCTTTTTGTAAAGTAAATTTACATAATATCTCTCAACTTATTTTTGCTTTCAGGAACTAAAAAGAACCTCTGGACACAATCTGGAAGTGATTTAGCTTTTGCTTTGAACATTATTTGCACAATTTTATAATAAACCAATTTAAAAATAATTGATTAATTTAATTGTACCGAGCCTTATTTATAATACGTATGTCTCGTTTTAATCTTATCTACTATGGTTTTATAGTTGATGCCCAAATTTCCTCACTAAAATAATGTAAAATGCATTTTATTCATATTTTTGGAGCTGCAAATTTGTGACTTGAATGTATTGGAAATTTTACCCAAAATTCTTGACTGCACTTATTTGAAATACATTGTGAAAAAAATGTTGTTGTAGTACTTTAATTACTTAAAGAGTAACTCATCCCTGGCCCAGGCCTGACTCTGCCCACTGCCAGAGATTGAAAACTGCTCAAAAAGTGGGCAGAGACAGAGGAGGAGAACTGAGGGAGGAGCGAGGCCTGGTCCTGTGACTGACAGCTGTCAGAGACGTCATGGACGTCCTCCACAGCAGGGTTGCCAAGTCCCAGAAAGGGGAAAAAAAATACAGGACATCTGGACTGATGTTTTATGTTGCTTTTATAATAACACAGCTGAAATATTGTGAGAAAGGCATCGTGCACCACCGCACGTGTGCTTCAGATCGCGTCTTTATTACAGAAGGTATTATTTCAGCTGAGAGCTGTTTATGATCGTATCTCCGCAAGTAAGAAATCAATTGTCATCAAACAAAAAGTGACTTAAAGCGTGGCAAGACTAAAACAAATCTGTGGAGTCAAAACTCTCCCCAGTGTCACTAATTTGTAGGTATATACAGGTATATATCAGGCTGATTATGCCTTATTGTGCGCTGACACACGGGACAGTGGAAGCGCAGCCGTGAGAGGGGAGGGGGGCGGAGGAGACTGAATGGTAAATGTGGGGCTGAGTGGCGTGTTTAGGAAAAAGACCCACACCTGGCAACAGCGGGACTGGGACGAGCGTGCGGGGGAGAGAGACAGCGAGGGCGTGGAGAGCACGGCCCGTGGGAGGAGGTACTTGGCACAGGTGTGGTAACACAGGTGTGGTAACAAGGTCAAATACTACATCACACTTGCCTATCTAGAACTATTGAGCAGAAATCCCACTGTTTGACCCTAGGAGGGCAGCACTCTGACGGTTTTCACTACAAAATGTGAATTTAGACCTTTTTTTACAAAACGGTCAAACATGAGACTATAAATAGTGAGATGTATCACTAAAGCACTGTTTGTACAGCTGATCAGCTAAAAAAATGGTTTAGGGGTGAGGATTTTTGAAAGCACATACTCCAGTACTTTAAAATAAGTAAAATTTTGACATTTGCTTGTATTGGAGTAATATTTGACCAGGAGGAGCTATACTTTTACTCAAGTAATGAAGTTGAGTACTTTGTCCACCACTAACTATACATTACTTGCATATACAGTATCATCTAAATGAGTCTATATACAAATAAATATCAGTGGTTTTAATATAGTTATTTTCCAGTAAAATGTATCTTTTTTTACAAATGTAGTTGTCATTCCACTGCTGTGATTAAACTCAGTGTAGAAAATGGAGCGATGCATTCAGACCTGATCTGCAGCTTCTGATGCTAAACTTCTTTGTGACAGTTTTCCAGAGGCCCCGCCATACTCTGAATGTCCAGAGCAATGACCCGTGTGCACAAAGACGGCACCGCACTGCACTGGGCCTGGCCAAATCCTGTCCTCCAGCTACTCTTCCCCTTGGATACACCGCTGCATAACAAACATGGCTGCAGAGAATGTACTGCACACAGAGTCCACGTTTTAATGGGCCCGAGCTGGAGCGGGACGAGTAAGGGGTTTGTATGTAGAGAGGAGGGGAAGGGCAGAGGCTCAAGGTGGATGAGTCACAATGATGCCAGCTCCAACCGTTTTTGGCCACGATCCAAATTCACCATTTTTTCATCTTCCCCATAATGAAGCGAAATGCACAAGGACAAAGGATGCTGTTAAGATTCAACTAAATGCACTCAGAGTACGCCTCTTTCGCAGCAATAATTGATTGTAACAGTGTTTATGTAAAAATCCAGATGCATAAACTGCAATAATATGTTGTCGTGGTCCAAACATTTTAATGAGCTTTTAGTGTTATTTTTTATTTATTTAAAACAGATGAACAGAAATGTCTCCACAAGTAATAAGCAATGGAAAACAGAAGAGAAAAGTATATGCAGCTATTGTTAAATTATGAACTGCCACATTCACAGTAAACAACTCTTTATGATTCAAGACTGTGATCATATACACGGCTACAGCTCCCAAAAGACCACAGTGAATGTGTTTGCATCAATAATAAGCATTTTCAAATATTACCATTGCCTTTCTGCATCCAGTTTGTAAAAATACAAATGTGTCCAACTGTGGGTTCACTCCAACTCTGTCCAAAGACACGTGTGTGCAGTACAAGAGAAGTGGTGACTCTAAATTGCCCATGGTGAATGAATGTGTGTGAATGGCTCTCTTAGTCTGCTAACCTTGAACTCTTAGTCCAAGGATTAAGTAGCACTTGTGCAGGCTGTATCCCTCATCACACACTCCAGTTATGTAGCGTGTAAAGTAAAGTGAATAAAGATTAATAAATAAAGACTAATTAGCAAAACGAGGGGGGCATTGGTGGCAGTGTTAGTGTTCTCGCCTTCTTGCAAGGAGATTGCGGGTACAATATTCGGGCCGGCAAATGCACAAACTCTCTGGGTGGAGTGTGCATGTCTTTCCCGAGTTACCATGGCTTCTCCCTCGGTACTCCAGCTTCCTCACACCGTCCAAAGACAAAGTTAGGTGAATTAGTGACTCTAAATTGCTCCTATGAATGAATGTGAGAGTGATTGTTTGTCTGTCTCCATGTCAGCCCTGCAGCTACCAGGCCACTGTCCAGGGGACGTACCCCGCCTAACGCCCAAAATTACTGGGATAGGCTCCAGCACCATGGCCCCTAACGCAAATAAGCGGAAGAAGATGAATGAATGACTAATTAACAAAACATAACCTTGCATTTTAAATATATGGGTGTATAATGTCTTCAATCAACACTTCGTGGATGATATCAGTTTTCTGTGTGGACTATACTTTGTAATGTCCTATTTTATGTTACATGTCTGCATCAGTCTGTGTGTGTGCTAGTTGTGTTTGATGTTTTGTATTTTGTGTAATTTATGTCTGTGTTGAATTTTTTTAATCACATGGGACTATGGATGGAAATTAGCATTGTGCTAAATTCAGCGTATTTACGGCACTTGCCCATTCAATAATGTGACTGTCCCATTCAAATAAATGAAAAATATATTTTTTAATTGTCAATCACATTGTGTTTTGCTTTCACACTGTGATTTGGCAAGTTTTTACACCTATCACAACAAGTTTTTACACCTATCGAACCGCCAACTGCTCTAGTTAGTGGGCAAACTATACACTAAAAAACAAACAAAAAACAAAACAAAAAAACAGATGACCCCCTAAAATCTCAACTTTAATATGACAGCCTCAGCTAAAGCTGACAGTACACTTGACACTTCGTTGATTTTTTTACTGAATTAAAAAAATGTCACGTCAATAAAACTTTGTCACTTTGTCTGAAGCTACATTTTCACCAGTTTTAACAAGTGCATCTAATCTGTTTCCCTGACACTCTATGCCTCTGTAAATTCAATTAACTGCTATGTAAATATCATCTATAACTGTGTAATGGTTTGTGTGCTCCTTAGAGACACAGACTAATTTGCTCAGTTTTGAGATGAAGTATTGCTTTAGCATCGGCTTTGTTACATAAACATAGATTTCTTCTGTTTTTAGCTCGTGTGAGCTTCAGTGGGGGTTTCCTATCAGCAGCACTCAGGGCTGGTGTCGAGTTGTTGTCTTCCAGTTGAACTCTGAGGTGCACTGACGTGGGCGCTAATCTGAGCTGCCCTTAATTGGTGTTTTTTTAGGAGGCAGCTAAGTCTAATGAACTTAACCTGAGCAGATGAGGTAACTGTTGCTATGTGTTATCTTGTGTTGATATAGCAACTTTGCAAAACAACTTTTTCAGAGTTTAAATGTAAAATAGTTAAAGTGATTTTTTTCTTTTTTATATATACTTTACTGATTAAAAGCAACCTAGTGTAACCTTTTTAGCATGAAAGACATAACATTAGTTGTATTGAAATATTAATTTATTACCTTGCCTTCATACTTTGATGTTGTACATTGATTACTATACTAAATGTGTATATAGTATACTATATACTCATTTATGTAAGTTACTATACACTTTATAGGCAAGCTTGTACAAATGTATATCTTAGGGCCTACTAACTTAACACAATTTTCCAGACAACCTACAGTACCGTGCACAAGGGTCAGACTGTTTCGTAAGGCTATGAACAAAGAAGCTGTGTCAATGTACAAAAATACAAAAAATTGCTTAAACAATCAAAACAAAAATTACTCAAAACATAGGCACCTGATTTGACTGTTATAATCCCATCATATGGACAATTTTTAGCTCTACTCAGCCTCATAGGAATGGGCAAATAGACCCCTACTCTGCCTACTGTCAGCCCAGCAGGTGGTAATCACCCTTTCATTGGCCTCAACTCAGCCTCTTGTATTGTAATATATCTGCCCCATTCTTTTCTATTGTTGTCATGTGACTCCTGAGGTTAAATTGAGTGGCAAGGCACTGGTCCTATCTCCCAACAGTAAAGATAGACTGTCCAGACCTAGGCTCAACTCATAGATCTTCTAGGTCAGGGGTGAATGCTCTTTCCATTTATCCCCAAAATCTTTGTATCTCACAATGTCCTGGCAAGAATCTACAAAAACTAATTGTTCTTTTAGTGGGTGAAGTGAGTATCTTTGGTCCGTATCTCAAAATGTTACAGACAAAATGTTACAACTCTCATGGATCTAAACAGTAAACTGGATCCACTCCAAAATGAATAATTTTGTTCCTTGGTTCATTATTGACCTTTGCTGAAATTTCCATAACAAAAATAAAATTCTGTATTTATTAGAGCATTCTTAATTAATCATGTTTTTCATTCTTGACAAAAAAAACTTTGGTACAGTGCTGTGTATCTCACTAACTCAACACAAGTTCCCAAATAACGTTTAACAATAGAACATCTCAGGAGTACATCCTGAGAGATAACAAGTCCATGAAAGTCTGCAGACAACACCCAGTCCTTCAAAATCCACAATAGTTATATCAGAATTATATTTACAACTGCTTTCCACAAGTGTTTTATGCATCATAGCTGACCTAGAATCTCATATAAAAAAAAAAAAAATTGTGAGTGGCTACATTTTCTTTCACATCTTTTATTTCTAATCTGCAACAAAAAATACAACAGAGCAACTTCTTAAATAATCACACACTTTCAGTTTATGAGCAAAACGGAAACAAACACAAATGTTTATATGAAGTGGCAGATCTTATTTTTCCTCTGCTGTAAAATGAATCAATAGCCACGGCTGGTCCTGGCGTTTGACACTGGAAAACTGCTTACTCTTGATTTGAGCTATATGTAATCAATTCTCGGTGGGAGGAGAGCCGGAGCCCTTTCCAAACCAAGTGGGGGAACTGTGGGATTACTAGCTCCCTGGCATTTATAAATTGAGCCCAACGAGAAGAGGGCCACCGAGAGACTCTCGCTTGACGTAATTACAACGGCAGGCCAATAAATCCAGCCGGCCAATCCCTTACAGTAGCACTGCAGTAAATTCAGCAGGAGCTCCTATCCTCACACAGCGTGGACCATATACTCAAGAAAAAACATTTATGTTTGTGTTGCTGTCCAAAGAGAGGCAGAAAAAAAGAAAAACAACGGCCTTGGTAGCTACAAATCTCTACGGTGTTCGCTCTTGGTAAAAGCTATGAGTCATTGTAGTGACTTAGATCTACAAAGCACTGACTCATAGAAGAATGGCAAATCAGCAAATCACATGGCAACAACTCAATGACGAGGTGAATACGATTAGCTGAAGTTCAAACCGAGCATCAGAATAGAGAAGAAAGTGGATTTAAACGCGCACCATGCAACTCCCAAATCTGGTTGACTTCTTTGTGACCCCTCGCTCAGCTTGACTCACGTTTTCTCCTCCTCGTACAAAGATTTTCACAGCCTTTTGGCCGCTCTGCCTTGATGAAAATATAAGACATAAAGCCATGGCTCACTGGTTTTCTTGCAAGGCAGAATTTTAGCCAAGATAGACCAGGGGAGATACAGAAAGCTTCATTCACCCTGCAGCAACTCATTTAGCCATCACACTGGCTCCAAAAGTGTTTAAATAGGTAAAAAAAAGTTGCAATTCCTCTTTAAGTGGCATGGTCTGGTCTAAAAATTTCTGAAACTGCTGATCTATTGGGATTTTCACACACAACCACTTCTAGGGTTGATGTCAGGTGAATGGGCAGACTGGTTCAAGACAACAGAAAAGCAGACATAGCTTAAATAACCACTGCTAACATCCAGGTCTGCAGGAGACCATCTCTGAAAACTTGAACTGCAGAAGACCACGCCAAGGCTGTTAGGTTATTAGGTACAGAGTGTGCCTAATAAAGTTGGCGGTAAGAGTAGTTCTGTGCATCTGCATTTAGTATCCTTGAGCCAGGTAAAAGCTACCACAGGATGTCCAATATTTGTCCATTTTGAAGGAAAAAATAAAAATGACGTGAGGGACATTCTGCTTAAAAGCACTGAATTGATTTAAAGGTCTGCTTGCATGGTCTCAAGGGGATATTTAGAAATGACAAACATCCAAAGGACAATTGTAGCAGCACTTACATGATCCTGATCTCTTCGACTTTGAGACGACATATGGATAAGTGGTTTAAAGGTGAGTGCGTCCCGTCTGCATACAAAACACGCCCTTGGCTTTACTTGTAACATAGGTTTACGATCCATTTTCATGAAGATTTTGAATGTCGAACTATCTTCCTTCCAGACCTTTACACAACCTGGTTAGCTCAAGATTGATGGAGCATTGAGCGCCATACGCACCGCTATTGTCTCTGGGGGACAAACAGGAACAAGGTCAATGTTATTTCAGTCAGTTGGATGCTCACAAACTTTGTAATGTGGACAACTGGAGAGGTCAAAAATGACGCTAGAGTGATGGTCTTTTTATTGGAAAAGCTTTTTATCTGGTAACCATTCAATTACATGTGCATAATGCCAAAGCCTGGTTAGAAAAGTTTAATGAGAGTGCCAACCTTTGCCGATTTTATTGAAAGTTGTGAGTATAGCATATCTTTTAGCATATAAGCTAAAGGCTACATAAAGTTTATTTTTATTTTTGGGTTATGCCTGCCTCAAGTGGAAGAGTTTAAGTATCTTGGGGTCTTGTTCACAGTGAGGGAAGCATGCAGCGGGAGATTGGCAAGTGGATCAGTGCAGCATCAGCAGTAATGTGGTCTTTGTATCGGGCTGTCCTGGTGAAGAAGCAGAGCTGAAAAGCAAAGCTCTTGATTTACCGGTCAAACTAGGTTCGTACTGTCACCCATGGTCAGGAGCTTTGGGTCATGACCGCAAAAACAAGATCCCAGATATAAGCACCCGAAATGAGTTTCCTCTGCAGGGTGGCTGGGCGCTCCCTTAGACATAGGGTGAGAAGCTCAGTCACCCAGGAGGAGCTCAGAGTAGAGCCGCTGCTCCTCCATATTGAGAAGTGGCTCGGGCATCTGTTCTAGATGCCTACGGGAGGCCTCCCTGTGGAGGCGGTCCATGCATGTCCCACCAGGACAGGCGGAGGCTCCAGGGAAGACCTAGGACATGCTGGAGGGACCATTTCTCTCAGCTGGTCTAGGAACACCTTGGCGTTCCTCCGGGGAAGCTGGAGAAAGTGTCCGGGGAGAGGAAAGTCTGGGCATCCCTGTTTAGACTGCTGCCCCCACAACCCGGCCACAGATAAACAGAAGAAGATGGATGGCTGTTATGCTGGACAAGTAGCTACAGAAATATGGCAAACCACAATAGTTTTGACAGTGTATTCTGATTTATCCATTCATTCATAATAAACAAAAAACGTTTGTTTCTGCCATCTGTCTCATTTAATGTTTTTAAATTGCTCCCTCATATAAATAAATGGAAAATAATGCTACTCTTGTCTCCAAACTGTGTGCACAACTTATCTGAATACATCATTTGTGGAAGGGTCTATTACTTGGAGTCATGATAAAATTGAAAGCAATTCATTCTCCAAAGCAGTCATGTCTGGATACAAACATGGAGAGTCAAAACCAAGTAAAAACAGAGGTGACATTCAGTGGCTGTAACCGAGTTAGTGTCAAAACGGCTCCACTGCTGTCTGGGGATGACTAAAGCATACGGTTAACCTTTAAGGGAACGGCTCTGAAGCTCAGTAGATGTTGTTGACTGTGCATAGATTGTCATGCATGAATGTGTTTATGTGAGAATCTCATATCACTGTGGCTATTAAAGAGCGCTCACAGTGACAACACAGTATCTAAGCAAAGACAACTGGGACACACATGTCTAATCCACAGCCCATGCTATCAAAATGGCAATGCCCAAAATAGTCTGTGTTCCCACTGACTAGGACCAAATCCCAAATAGGGCCACACTGTCCAAAAGTAAAGACAAGATTTTGTCTAGGTCAAGACCAGTAGCAACACATGATAGATGGTACAACTGAAACTATAAATGTCCTTTTTTACTATCAAGAAGCAGAGCACAGACATCCACCAAGGCAATGCCATTGTGCTCAGACCTGGATCTTGTAGTTCAGGGGTAAATGCTCTACTTGCTGAGTCACAAAGCCTTTCTATGGTAAAGAATCAGCAAAAACTAATAATTTGTTCTTTTACTGGTCCCTTGTGGCTGGAGTTAGCATCTTGGCATCCTATCTCGCAATGGCACAGAATCCTTAAAACAATTCCTGCATCCAGATGGTGCTCTGGATCGATACTGAAAACTAATTATTTCATCCTTTGCCCTTTACTGACCTTTCTAAAATATTATCCGATTCTAACCATTACTTTTTGAGATATCTTGACCCCTATCACAATAATAATGTTGATTAATTGTTGCCATGGTTTAGATCCATCAAACATTAATATATTAAGTGTTTTTTAGCTGGTCTCAAAACCATAACCAAATCCTCCACCCTCCTGTGTTTACCCACCGAAAAGGCAGACCTACAAGATATCCCAATTAAGGCTTGAAAAACAGTGTGATTCTGAAGCCTTTGGTGCTATTTAGTTGAATGTGGCCCTGGAGGCACATAGTTGTTAGGCTTTTCTTATCAAACATGCGGCGCAGACCATGGTACCCTGTGGGCAGCAGCACTTTCACAGGATTAACTGTGGAGTTGTGTCTAATATTACCCAGTCTACCTTAACCCCTGCCGTGTGCACTGAATACTCAATGTGTGGGGCCTGCACATGGCACAACAATACACAAGAACACCCCTAATAACTATGCTACTGATTTTAGTTCAAAATACAACAATAAGTTTAGATTATTCATTTATATGCTTCCAATTATTCCTGCTGGGGTCATGGGATGAGCAGCTGGAGCCTATCCAAGATTTATAAGAGGGGTACACTCAGGACAGTGGCCAGTTAGTCACAGGGCTGACACTTTAGAAACAAACACTGACAGACAACCATTCACTCTCACATTCATTCACTAGGGGCAACTTTATCTTTACTTAATCCCCTAACACACACGGCTTTGAACAGTGGGAGGAAGAAGGAGACATCCCACTGTAACATGGGAAGACATGAGGCATGAGGGCTAAAAACATTGCCACCATGCACCCCAAGTGTCTGCTAAGTTAATGCTAGGCCAGGACCAAAAGTCCATGAAGGTTGAATATAGCTTCAATGTTTAGCTTATTTGCCGATTTCACAATAATCTCTGACATTTAAGTTATAACACAGCAAATAAACTTAACAGGAAAGGCAAAAGTTAAAAGGTTATGACAAATAAATGCTTTTAAGGGTCCTCTTCTTGCTTCCTGATCTTTCCAGTGAATACACAGTGCCACATAAAGCTGGGGACATTTGGAGTGGAGGACCTCATGGGGGAATACAGTCTGTAAAATGTGTGAGTGAGGAGAGGGAAAGTAAACGGTGGTGAGAGAAAGACCCAGGATTGGATTTGCGGTGGGGCTAAGCTGCCTTCTGGTGCTACGTGACCAGCCTATACCAGCCAAGGCGAGGCGGCTCAGGCTTATCTCGGCACACACAAGCGGCTGCCGGGGACCGTGCAGCGGCATTGCTGTGGGGGCTGCAGTCAGAGCGTGACAGGCCGCTCTAACTCACTTATACTAGGTTAGGCGCTCTCTCCAGTTTACTCCATTCCTTCACTGGGGAGGGTGCACACACTGGAGGACGGCTGATACTGAGGCAGCACAAGACTGTACAGATGGTTTTAATTGGTTCCCATTGCAGAAAGTGTCCTCTTTTCCCGCAGGGTCACAAAAGCACAGCAAGGACATCACCATTCCTCATTGCTAGAAGCTTTTTTGAATTTTATCTCAGTTTCGCTTTACTTTTGGCTGCATAATTTTTTTTTTTGTATTGTTTATTGGTGTATCTAGATGGATATAGCGCTGAATTATCCACTTTGTCAGCATTAGCTATTAATTCAATGTTGACAAGTGGTGTAGACCAGTGGTTCCCAACTTTTTTCCAAGTGACCCCCATTTTATCAGTTGGTATGTTGACAACCCCTTTGCTTCCCTGACCCAATAAATTAGGAAAAAATTGGTAATTTATTGGGTGAATTTCACTGCATAACAAAAACAAAACAAGGTTTAGGGTTATTAATCTATTTTTAACACTTTCTAAACACATTTTCTGTGACCACTGCAATACATTAGCCAGTCTTCCTTGCATTATCACTCAGCCCTAGCTTGGATTTCTTTTTCAAGAGGTTCATGCAACCCTCTGTGAAGCTTTGGTAACCCCTTGTGAGGGTCCCGACCCCCAGGGAAATCACTGGTGTAGACTATTATATAGGAGTTTGATAATAAAGCCTAGATAATATTATGAGGTCTATTTTTTTCACAAATGATTACTATCACAAAATATTATAAAGTGAGTGAACACAGCCACAGGGGGTCATTGCACCTGTCCCAAACCTAGGTAAATTGAAAGGGTTGTGCAAGAAAGGACATCCTGTGTAAAATACAAATCAAGGCAATGATTTGCTGGAGTAACCCTGGAAACTGGTGATTAAATCTGTCCTCGTGAATCAATGTGAGAGTGAATGGTTGTCATTGTGTGTTTCAGCCATGCAACTAGCAACTAGCTGGCCTAGCTAGCTGCAGAGTGTTCTCTGCCACCTACAGCCCTTGACAAGAATAAGCAGAAGAACATGAATGAATGGAGTAAATAAACAAGCTTCAGTGCTAAATAACTTGTCATTTCTTTATCCTGACAAATAGAGTCCTATTGAGGTTTCATAATCACATTTCAGCACATTGTCACCGTCCCATTTCCACAGGATCAACAGAGAGACTTGTCCGTGTGTTGTGTGTATGTAATTGCCACCTCTGGCTATGATCCTGATGTGTAAACACAAGAGATGTGCCACCTGGGACAATCACATCAAACATAAAAGAGATGCACCGCTGTACCGCCTAAAGCGCTCGCTATAACTGTCAACTCCACTGTGATTAGCTGGCTCACTGTGCCACAATACAACCACACAGCTGCTTCAGGAAGAAAGTTCAAGGACAAAAGGCTGATATGCAATTAAGCTCTGGACCCTCCAAAGTAAAAGAGCAACAAGGTGGTAACTGCATCTTCGATATTGAGTAGCTGCTAATCTAATCCCGGGCTTTTTAAATCCTTCCATGAAAGCGCATCTCAAGCTAAGACTGGTGAGAAGTTAGCATATTGCTCCCCCAGCACTTGTCCCCGCTCCGTTCGACCCTGCAGGGAAAATCCAATGAATAACTAACAGGGGAATAATCGCTCACACGCGGCGGTGGCAGGCGTTGGGATACAGCAGCAACACGTGCGCTACTGTCTTGTTTATTAGCATTTCCTCTGTCAGGTGGAGAGATACAGTGCTGTGTTAGCAGAGTCAGGAGCCTGCCCTTTCTGCCTCACAGGCTGCAAACACACACGATGATGTTGGGAAAACTGCAGCCATGTTGCACTTTGCGAAAACAGGGCAGCTCCAGGTTTTATCTCGTGAAATTTAAGACCTTATTAAGACTTTTTAATGCCACTTAGAATCAAATTTAATGCCAGGATATAAACTTCAGTAATAAAGTATAGCTCTTTCCAACATTATGCAGCAAATATAAACAGTAGACCTGTCATAGTATAAGCTTTAAAAAACACACAAACTAAAGGCACATTCGAGTTAGGAACTTTTAAGACATTTTAAATCCACTAAAGATCCACTACTGCCAAATTCACATACAACTTGCAAAAAAAGGTTATAGTATTACTCCTAAATTGACTGTATTTGTAGACAAGCACATGCGTCTAGTTGGGGCTGAACATGAGTGTTACTTCTAATGACACTTGTATATATGTAACAAAAGCATTAACACAATACTTTGAATAATTAATTTCACAAAAAGATGTTTTGCTAACAATTACTCACTAATCTATTAACTACACAGTTTAAAAATTTGAGACACAGATGAACAAATGTAATATTTAACCACAGAATTTAATGATTTTAAGACCTTGGGGCTACCCTGAAAAATATATTCTAGTTTTACGTAATGCAAAACTCTAATGTCTTTAGTAATCTGCCAAGAAGGTTTTTTTTTTTGCCCCACATACTAAATATATAATAAAAGTCATACCTATGTTCTACCAGATTATACCAAAACCATAGAAAGTTTTCTTGAAAGCAAATAAATAAAATGAGCCTTGTCCCTCTGTTTACTATAATGTACTTATTTGCACTCAAATTCACTGTACTAAAATGCTTTTGCTGAAGACTGCAGCCAAGGTTGGTCCCAGAGTTTGCAGCTGTATCTGTTGGTTGTGTCTGTCCGTCCTTGAGACAGATTACCTGCTACTGTGGCCCCCAGAAAGACACGGTGCAAATACATTAGACGATAAGAAGGTGGAGAAACAGGAATGGTGTGAGAGAACATGAGAGAGGCCGGGCTGAAGACAAAATGGCAGAATAAGCAGAGAAATCATTGAAGTGAAAGGGTGGAGGGAGAGTGTAGAGATTTCCTCTTAGAGCCCATTATCGACAGGGACATGCTGTGAAGGCTCTCCCTCAGCACTGCCACAACAGCAGCTTCAGCACCACGGACAGTGCCATATCTCCAGCCTGCGTGTTTTAAGAGCCGTCCTACTGGCCACTAAATCTTTCTCCAGTATTAAGTCAGGCTTTTTGGGAAAATCAGACACACACAGACTTAACTGAGGTGTAGAAAGGTTTATCCTTGAAACATACTTTGATAGACCTCACAGTTTTTATTTAATTTTCTCTTATTTTGAATACACTCAGTGGTTTTGGCGAACTGTTTATTACTAATACTACTAATTACTGTATCCCCTATGGGAAAGCGTAACAGCTGTCACTGTCCAGAGAAGCTTGAAGAAAACAGCTTTCAGTTTATTTATGAAGGACTTCCCAATAAAGTCATTCATAATGCATTCTCAGAAAATCAGAAAAAAACTTAGTAGTAGATTTCTGTAGTTAGAAATAAAGCTACACTTAAAGTTTGGTTCAAGAGGCGATTAAGAGTTTTTTTTGTTTGTTTGTTTGTTTTTTTTGCTTTTTTTACATACAATACTGTTTTGGATATTTGTTGAATTGAATTTAAAAATGATATCTTTTGATTGTCTAGCCCAGTGGTTCCCAAACTTTTCACTGAACTGTACCCCTTAAGACATTTGACATCTACCCCCCACTCCTTTGTACGGAGGAGTTTTAGGACCATGTAAATAAAAAATAAAGCATTTTATTAAAGAACATTTCAATTACACTTTAAATAGAGAATTATTAAATGTATTTGCAATTCTATTTATTCATCTTTAAATTAAAAGAGCATATTTTATTGTTAAAATATTTGCTATTTGCAAATAAATTAAGTAAACTTAATATTAATAGCAGTATTAGTAAACGTATTTTTAAATTGAGTTTTAAATGGACAATGAATTGCAGTTTGGCAGATATTTTAACATTTGTTCTTTTAATTTCAGGATTTATAAATTAAATTGATAATACATTTAATAACGCTCTATTTAAAGTGATTTAAATGTTCTTTTATTAAATGCTTTAGTTTTATTCATGTGGTTCTAAAAATCTTCCATACCTGTGCACTTTAGCCAACTTTAAACCAGTGGAATAAACATATTAGTAAACATTAATTGGCTGCACACTAGAGCAGGGCAAGTGAGAAGGCACCTAAACTGTATGATTTTTTATATATTCCATTTACAAACTGTGTTTTTAACTTCTTTTTGCGTACCCTCCACGTCTTTTGGCATACCACCGGGGTACCCATACCACAGTTTACGAACCACTGGTCTAGACTCCATGACAATGAAGCTACAGCTATCCGATGTTGAACTATGAAATAAGAAAATAGCAAGCAAAAGTCAGTTAGTATATGAGATGGATTTTTCTTTTTATGATTACAGTCATCCAAGAACAGTAGTGGAGTAAGACTTACCTATAGCCGACCTATAAAGACAGACTTAAAATATATAAATATTGACCAAAGTATTGACACCAGATGTACATCTCTCTTAGGAGCTGTTACTGTTACAAGGACAGTCACTAATGATGAATCTACAGCAGAGGAGGTGCTCACACCAGCGCCTGTGAGGTATCCCATTACACTGAAGAGCAGCCCCGAGTGGTGGCTACAGCTGCCTATAACGATGTAAAGGTCAGTGGTCGCGGTGGGACTCAGGGTCTGTCAGACGTAAGAGCTGGAGTCTGGGGAGAGCTGGTGTCAGGAGTCACATTATCTCACCGAGCAACACCAAAGGCTACTGGGAAATCACCAGCAATTTGACCATCCACCATACTCTTATAACCGTTTCTGAGTGAAAGGACACTGCCATAAGAACATGATCAATTTATCAATCTTCGCTTCTTTGCATCAGGGCTGAAAAACGGCGTCGGTGTCACCCCAGTGGGAGGCTCATTGGGCTGGTTATTAAAATGTCTATGTTGAATGTGCAATGTGGCTCTAATGACAGGTCTGTCTGAAGCTTGGCAGACAGCACAGCGAGGGGCCTGCCACATTATTACTATCCCATTAGAATAAATTAGCATGATCAGCCCTGGAGGAACTGTACGGCTCGAGTTTACTATATGAAAATGCCACGAGGCGTTTCTTACCAGATCCCATCACGATAGGAACCAGAGAGAGCGGACCACCACTAATCAGTGTCCAATTATGGGAACAGTGAAGTTGAGTGACAGATGCACTTTACTCCAAGTCTTTATTCAAATGCGTTTTATCTGGGCCAACATCACCGGCAGCAAATTATTAACGGCCGTGACTCATGCTGTAAAGGCTCCTATATTTTGTTGCTTTGCAGTTAAAGTCATGAAGTCACTATAACTCACATCGTTAAGCGGCTGACTTGTGACCTGCTAATGGCTATAATGGAAGATAAGAGCGGGTTGGGACATCAACACTAAATCCATGTCACACCTTTTGCTACTGACTATCATAGACTGAACTTTGAAGCACTCAGACCTGTCTCAAGGCATTGGCTATCTCGCAATGGTGAAGATACAGTGAGCAGACCAGGACTTGGCCCCGGGACCGTGCAGTTTAAGTTAAATGCTTGTTTCACTGAGCCACACAGCTCTTATGTATATCTCATAATGGCAAGAAGTCCAATTACACTATGTATTTGGTCCTTTTTTCCCCATAGATTAATCTAAAAACATTACAAAAACACAGTCTGTTGGCTAAAAATGCTCAATTAAGTGATTTTTAAAAATAAACACTTAATTTTTATTCATTTTAAGCTCAATTTCTTTTTCTGTACTTAATGTAGACCAGTGGTTCCCAACAAGGGGTATGGGGACCCCTGGTGGTTTGCAAGCACATTACAGGGGTATTAAGAATCATTTCATGCTTAATTTCCAGATAAACAACACATAGAAATTTATATTGTAAAGTGAAGTAATTCCGATAATATTTATTTCCTTTGTGGTAAACAAATGTAATAGAAAAGTATTTTATTTTTGCTTTAAAGGCAGACATATTATTTTTTTAATGTACTGTATTTTTTATCTTAAATTCTATCTTGAGAAATTATATTAACAATAAAATAAATCTAAAATGCCTTTGTACCAATAAAAAATACATCCCTTTAATAATACATTTTTATATGATCACTTTTTTTTTGGAAACTCATATATTGGAGGGTGTACTTCTGGTACTACAAAAAGCCCAGGGGGTACACAAGACAAGAAAGTTTGAAAACCACTGATGTAGACAACAGTTCTGGCAGCTCCCCTGCAGCGGCCCACCAAGGGGACCCAGACCTTACTCTGGGAACCACTGGTCTATATATCAAACTTATTATTATTTGTTCCTTTACTGACTCATTGTGGCTGGAGTTAGTATCTTTGTCCCTATCTTGCAATGGTACAGAATCCTTTTAAAAGCTGTAATGACTCTGACTTATGACCAGCTAATGAACATAACTGAAGATATGAGTGGGCTGGGACATCAACAGTGAGCCCACCTGCCTCACCTGACTTTTATCCCACCATCTCCTTATTGATGATCCCATACTGACCCCATAGAGACGGCCGCAGATCAATGCATGCACTCGTCAATGCCTGGCCTCTATAACACAGTCGATACATGATGACTGTGTAGAAAGCCTATATAGCCACTAATGCACTATACGCCACACCTTCACCTCGTCTTCACCCTATGGCCCTTCCTCTGTCCCGGGACTCAATGTGACATGATCCTCCGATAACCTCCACGCTGCCCCAGTTAAACAGTGACTCCTGCATTATACAACACCGGACGGGATGTTTACACTGCATTGATTTACATAAGAAACAAGACAGGCACTCTGAAGGACGAGCAGAAAAAAAGCACTTCTAATTCACTTAAACGAGAGGCTACAGGGGCATTTTTAATACATTAACATATATTTATCTGAGGGAACTATATTTGATGATATTCAGCAACACCTTGACTTCTTGGCTTTAAGCTATTTCAGTGAGAAAGTCGGCTGGGTTCGAGCCAGATGTCACGGACAGCAGTAGTATTAGTAGTAGCAAGACAATAATAGTAGTAGTAGTAGCAGTAGTAGCAGTAGTAATAGCGGCAGTAGTAGCAGCAGTAGTGGCAGTAGTAGTAGTAGTGGCAGCTGTTGTAGCAGTAGTTGTAAAAGTTGTAGCAGTAATAGTACTGGTAGCAGCAATAGTAGTAGTAGTAGTAGTAGTAGTAGTAGCAGCAGCAGCAGTAGTGGCAGTAGTAGCAGCAGTTGTAGTAGTGGTAGCAGAAATAGTAGTAGCAGTAGTAGCAGAAGCAGTACTAGTAGTAGTCAAGCAGTAGTCAATCATGCTGAGCACTTTACAAACTTGGGGCCATTCAAAACTGCATACTTGTTTATTATTATGAACAATTCTTAACAAAACAAAACAACGGAGTCACCACCAGAAAAAAAATAATATGACAAGTATTAGTAATTAGTAAAGTTGTAGTAATGCCCATATATAAGCAAGCCACAAACTGGCCCACAGTTAGTACATGTTTATATGGTCTCTGTAGCCAATCAATAAAAGAAAAAATAAACAAACACAATGTTAAGATAAGAATAGGTCATACAGGTTTAGCAGTATTTAATAAAAAAATGTGACCCAAAAATTTGACATTGTGACATCCCTCTTCTTAACATTTACCATTGTGTAGACCAAATTATTTTTTTAACAAAACTGGGGCCCACATTGTTGATTGCTTTTATTTTCAATTTATTTCCTATGGTGTAGGAAAATAATTATTTAGCTTTGATTCTGTTTGACAAGCTTTAGCGAGTGAACACTAACAGAAATGATTAAATTGTAGCAAAAGAGCAGCCAGTTTTGGATATTTAACAACTTAAAATTCAAAGATTACCTTTTACTCTGGGTATTCATTGAGGGACAGATTACCTAAGAACATTTCACACCTAACCATGTTCACACCTAACTGTGTCCTCTAGGTGTCCTACCATAAATATGGCCCAACATGCTAACTTTTACATGTCACAATGAAAACAAAAGAAATAAGTCAAAACTTTATCCGATTACTCTCCATGTCTCAGCAGTATTTGCTCGAGTGTTGTTTTTTTTATAACCTTGACCGGAGCCGTCAGCTAACTCGATCGCGCTGGCCAAGTGAGCAAAGATCTCGTATTGCATTTATGAGTTTTGAATTAGTTTATCTGGAGCTCATTTCATCATCTCCGAACAGTCAGCTCCCACAAGTGTACTTACTTTCACAGCTGCATGCTACACTCAGAAATAGATCAGGAGCATACACTTTCTCCCAACAAAACATAGAAAGTAGTCTCAACAGAATCATGCAATTATAATGTCTAGACAGAAAATGAACTGGAAGATGCCAAATGGGAAAAGCCAGACAAAAAGTTCAGGTCTACAGCAGAGAGAGAGCATTAAATAGCATTTTAAATATCTACAAACAAAGTAATAATAACAAGGCTATCCCAGATACTCTGCTGTGATTCATAATGTAATGGCATCTACATAATAGAATAAGTGCTGATTGAAATGTTACATCAAATACACTCACATGTGTCTGAGGACAAAATGTGAAATAAAAGTTTTAGCTAATGCACTGTTAATGTGGTTTACTTTCCCTGATGCTCTGGAAGCTGGTTGTGAGCGAGGGAAGTCTATAAACACTTCAGGTTACGTTAACATTCAGTTGTTAAAGGTCCTTTATTATGCTTTTTTGGGCTTTTAACCATGTTATAATGGAGTAGTATTTTGTTTCTTTCACGCTTGTTTCAATCCTGTTTGCTGAGCCTGTTCCTTCTAAAGAGCTGGAAAATGCTCGGTCTCACGGCTTTATGTAGACACACAAAACCAGGAAGCGCTCCTCCGCATCTCTAAAGTCCAGACATCGTCACTGGATTCATTCTGATAGTTTCAGCTTTTAAATTACTGTGACTACAAAGCTCAATTATCTATCTGTTGGTATCATGTTGCTAATAGCTGTGCTAAAAAGCCATTCTCTCAAGTAACAGCTCCCCAAAATAAGTTGTTTAAGTTATAAAATGTGAAATGCTAATGCCTAAAAAAAGCATAATACAGTATAAGACCTTTAAAGTAATTCTATTGTTATGTGAATACAAAAAAATGGCCGCACTGGTGATATATATAGCTTCATATTTCCTAATCGTAAAGGAGAAAACCAGCTTCTATTTGATTCAAAATACATTTTCAGAACCAGCTCTTATGTCCTTCGCTGTTTTTACCTATGGTGTATCCCCTCTTCAGCTCTCCGACTCTGGGATTGCGTCGCTGGGAGTTGGTGGTGTTGTTTTCGTGCACGGCGAGCGTCGGGCTCGTCTTGGCAATGGGGGGCGCCGCCTTGTTGAGGGGCGAGGCTGGCACCAACGTCGGGGAGAAACCCTGGCTGCCAATATCCACCGACTGAGACTTCTTCTTGAGTCTGCAGGAAGAGGAAAAGCCAAATATCAGTACAACAACTGCAGAGAGAAAAATAAGACATGACCTTCACAATTCAAGGTCATGTAAATAAAAAAGCACATTTGCATCCGAGGTTGTCAGTGCCACAGAAATGTAATTGTGCAAGACATTCTTTTTTTTTTTTTTTTTGCAAGGGGCAGGGAAGTTGAAAGAACAAATCGATAGGCTAATCACACTCTTGTTAGGGGTGAATTTATTAGCATCGCTTAGCTCGTCCCGACGCAGAGACAGTTCTACAGTAAAGAGGACTAAAGCAGTGGGATCCCGGAGAAGGACAGCAGGACGTCCGAGTTAGGGAGCTGCAAAACAAGTGTTCAAGCAAATGGATTCAGGGTAAGTGTTGGAGGATGCTACAACTGTGTATGAATGTGAAGTCTTGCACAAAACAAACAGAAGACGGCTAGAGATTAAAAGAACAACTATATATATTCTCAATTTTCCTGACTCTTGTACAAGGATAGAGATTTCTGTGCAAAAGTTTAAGTGAGATGTGAAAAAATGCAGTTACCAAAGAGTGCTTTAATACAGAAAGAAACTTATATATTTTTTTGTTATTAAAGTTTTAGTAAAGTTGGGCCAAGGACAACATGATTAGTTTTGGAGTGGATCTAGATCAGTGTTTCCCAACCAGGAGTACGTAAGCACTTTACAGAGGGTAATTAGAATGATGTCTGTATTTAATAGTAGAACATTTGCAGTCTTTTTATAATAAACTTAATTGAAACTTATGAAAAACAAACACGCACAAGTGTCTCATTGACAGTTGATTAAAAAAAGGTGAAACAACTAAAAATATTATTTAAAGAGCTATACAAGTTGTTTCAAAGGAGAGGCATTCAAATGATAATTATTTAAGTTTTAATGTAAATGTGAGACTTTAAGAGAGTTTATAGTAAATTGAAAACTGTAAAAGAAGTTTATACTGTTATACATAATTTCTTTGTGTTCATTATTTTAAAGTTTTTTTTATCTTGAATTTTATTTTTAAATAAAAAAAATGCAGGAGAATTAGCATTTACATTAAAGTATGTATAAAATGTTTATGTACTAAAAATCAGATGTCTTCTACGACCACTTTTTGAAAAATGACCACATAAACGAGAGATGGTATGACAAAAAGCCCAGGGGTACACAACACAAAAAAGGCTGGGAACCACTGGAACCACTAAATCACCATTTGGATCAGGAGTGTTTAAAGAAATTTGTTTTTAGTAGATTCTTTACCAATGTGAGATAAAAGGTTTTGTGGCTCAATGGAAAGAGTGTTTATCCTTGAAAACCTTGAGTCTGAATCCAAGTCTGGGCACTATATCTTTACGATTGCAAGATAGGACCAGTGCCTTAGAAGTGGTCTATATTCTCTTTTTGTTGTTGCAGTACTGTATATTTTCCATCTCTGCCTGACTCTTGTAAAAGGATTTAGATTTAGGTTTCTTTTTAAATTTAGTTCTAACACACTTGGAGCTGGACTGAATCTGCCCGATACAACAACTCCTCAAAGCCTTTTAAAATGACGATGGCATCCTGAGCCTGGATTTGCAGAATTTATAAACAAGTTCAGTCAGAGGGCTAATCTGAGCAGCTAATCCCAAAGCACTCAGCAACAACAGCGAGTCTATCACTTCTGTTCTCCCCGAGAGGAACACAAAGTAGGCTCCAGCCCATGAGCTGTAATGTTTTTCAGATACAAACCTAAATCACAAAAGAGTTGAGACAACGTATGAAATAAAAAAAATAAATGGTGTCCAAATTTCATAAAACTACATTTTAGAGCCCATAACCTAATTAGCTGCAAAATGGTGATTATGGTCATTTTTTTATTAGTTAACTGTTTCTTACTTTTTGTTGCCTTGTCCCAGCTACTTTGAGATGTGTTACTGGGATCAAATTAAAAATGCAATATCATAAAAATATATTAAAGGGCCAATAATCTAATTAGTTGTAAAATGCTCACTACAGCCATTTTGTGTGTGTGTTTAAGATTTTCTTAAACTTTCTGTTGCCTTTTTCCTAACTATTTTGCAATGTGTTGCTCAAATTAAAAATGAGCTTTTGTTTTATTCCTTTTTTCAGCTGCAGCATCTATTATACAGTATTGTTTAGGAACAATTGTGAAAATTGTAAAAAAAAAAAAAAATACAAACAGATATACATTTGTTTATAAAAAAGTATTTTTTAAATTTTATTACAGTTTACTTTGCAAGCCCTTATTTTTTTATTGCACGTTTTACATTGCTTCATGTAAGACAACTGAAAAGTGTTTTATCTGAACTTTTCCTTTTTAATTGAATTTAAAATGTATTCTTAAATTCATAATTTTTAAATTTGATTTTTCCTGTTTAAAATATTTTTCTTGTCCATGTACTTTTAACTCTTTTCCTCTTAAGCTCTTTGAATTACAGCTATTCAAATAAACTTGCCTAGTCTTCAATTTTTGTTATTTATATACCGAGGGTCTGAGAGTAACCCCATCTGAATTCTCTGTATGTGCTGTACATGTGGCAGAACTGACAGTGAAGTAGACTCTGACTCACCTTTGATAAATAAAAAAAAAGATAAATAAATAAAATTATAGATACGAGATAGCAGGTAAAAACCAAAAGAACTAAGCTCCAGTGACAGCAGAGGGTCAAATACAAACACGAGATCATACTTGTACACTCCAGCTCAAACTTTGAAGAAAATGTGAAAAATAGCTCCTGAAATACTATCTATAGCGGTAAAAAGTCCTGAAACAGCAATACCAGCTCTACCTCACACACTTTCAATCACTGGGCCAAAAACTGCTGAAGCGCACAGTATCTTTCTGGCCATTTCAGCCAAGTGCCCACCCCCTGACGGACCAAAGCAGCACACATGACACAGCGTCTAACGGCCAAATGAAAACACATAATCTCCATGGAAATGCTGTCCATCACTGTGTGTGTTCTCCCTAAAATCGAACAAACCCGATGTGGGATACAAACAGAGGGGACAAGGCTGTGAATAAGAAGAGAAATGATGTTCTGCTTCTCTAAAAGAGCCCTAAAGCCATAAGCAGAGGTTAGTAGTAGGATAGTAATAAGAGTAGTAGTGGTGTTAAAGCAGCTGTAGTACTTTTTGCTCATCATCAGCCTCCTAGCACACGGTGAATTGCTTTTTTTTGGCATAGGTTTTTATTTTGGATGCCTTTTCATAAGCACCCCTTTCTATTTATTCAGGTTTCAGAGCGGCACAGAAAGTACACTGGTTTGTGACCTCTTTAGGCTGGATTAACCTCCTTTCACTGCAAGGATGTGGACAAATTAGTGTTGGTCCAATCTTAAAACATAACAAGATGGAGTAAACATCTACTTGACTAGAATAGATCAAGAAAATCATAAATGATCTTCAGTTGTGTCTTAAAACCATCATCAACCACGACAACACAACACAAACACGGCACAAGACAAATTACATCAAACTCAGTGAAGTCTATCCCCGGTCCCCGAGGAGCTGGGGACACTAATTACTGTCTCATCAGTAAAAGCAGAAGGCCCTCCGCTGTAGCACTGAGCTACGAGGCTAATTGCTGACGTATCAACACGTCTGCACGAGAGAGTCAGAGGTCAAACAAGAAGGAGGCATCACGATCTGAAGCTGAAGTCATAGTAATACATGTATTTACTGTATGTCAGACCACACAGAGCAGGTTTAACAGCAAATAATGTCATAAGCCATGTTATTCCCAGCTCATTCCACCTCAATTCCCCCTTTCATTCCTCAATGGTTGAGTTCTAGACAACAATAGCTGATTTTTTTTATTTTTTATTTTTTGCAGTGTTGCTTGCTTGGTGTAGTCAGCATTTTGACTGCTGTGGTACCATCTCTTTCTCCTGCCCCAGGGATGTGTTCGCAGGTGGAAACATCCTGGTCCAAGGCTCAATGTTTACATTTTTTTACACCCTGACAAAGATATGACCAAAATGTACTGGAAAAACAAAAGGTATCTATTTTTTACCTGTTCTGGTGACAATCCCAATCCCCCAACAACAGCACAGCCATCTTTTCTTCTTTTATTTTATTAAAAAACAAAATCTGAATCAATTTGCCACCACATAATGGTAATACACGACTTCAAACTTAAAGTTTGCTTTTCATCTGTATTTCACTTTTCTTCTCTTTTTGCAGTTCATATTTTTCTAATATTGGGTGTTTCTACTTGGGAAAGATGGGTCAGACAGTTTCTCTGTATTATCATCAACCATTATTTCAGTGTTGACAGCCTCAGCTTAGCATAGACGTATTAAGATCACCACAGCACATCATCTGCCTCCTAGTGTAAAGTGTTTTAGATATTGATTTGGCAGCTTTTACACCAAATGTCCTTCTTGAGGCAACCCTTTTTATTTATCCGGGCTTGCACAGCACAAAGAGCAAACTCGTCTGTGACCCTTTGTGGCTGAATTCCTTTAACAATATACCATGAGGTGATTAAACTCAATTCAAATACAAGAAGAAACTGAAGTCAGTATGAGCCTAGAAAGAGTTCGTACACAGATGGTAATGATATAATAGGCATCCTTACCTCTGTCTCTTAACTGCATGACCCATTTTGCTTCAAGGAGTTTAGTAACTTGGCTAATAACCCATGCAAAATATTACAAGGGAAAAATTGCTGCAAATTTAAAAGGCTTTTCGACCATGAAGAGGAAATTGCTACTTGTAAAGCTACTGGCTTGAACATTGTTTCTAGGTTAAGTATAAATCTAGCTGTAATTGTGCCAAACTCCCTCGGCCCTCTGACCAAATGGCATCAGAAAGAAAAATGTGAAAAAGCTTGTCGACAAAGCCCCCGGTTCAGAAAGATTCCTATCAACGAGTTTATACAAATGTACACCGGGAGGGGAACAAAAAAGGCAAACCAAACGCAGAGGCAGTTTATTTTTTTACACCTCTGCTGCGCTGTGACCAGGCCATGAGGCAGTAGTATGTTTGCATCTGAGCCAAAGCAGCATCACGAAGATTATCAGTCACTTCAGGGATCCGCGTGGTCTGGCAGAGGACGCATAAACAACGAGAAATTTGGGGCTAAGTCAAAACACGCTTATCGCTTCCCCACTAAGAAGGATTAGCGCTAGGGAAAAAAGAAAAAAGAAAAAGAAAGCGGGGCTGCAGTTGAATTGCTTTTCGTTCCTATTTATTGCCTTGCCTCCCGTGCTGTGCCTCGAAGCAACAATATGGCACCTTTTTTTGGTAACTGCTGTTTGCATATCACAGCAGATAGGGCTATATAAAGGCTATAGGGACTGGCGGTGTTGACGTCAGCGCTAGCAGATGAATGACCCATCTGACAGCAATAATATCTTGGAGTTACACTGAATACTGGTTATGTAACTTTATACATGGCAAAGAAAAGAAAGAACTTCCAAAGACTGAATAACAGGTGGGATCGATTGTAGCATTCAGCTGCTTCGTGGCTTTATTGTGCTGCTACAAAGTCCTAAGCCTTTCTGAAATATAGAGCTCCATTTCTCTTTTCCAAAACCGCTCTCAAAGACATTAATCAGGCGCCTAATGCAGCACTAATTCACATTTTCATATGAATGATGGCTCAAACCACTGTGTGTCTTGTGAAAGATGTAGCTTGTAGTAACAAACCCTCAGGGAATTATTATGCAACAGTTCCCGCGGCTCAAAGAAACATCGTTAGCATATTGTAGCTGCCGACAGCCTTTAGTTCATATTTTCCAGTGTTGTTATTTAAAATACAAATTATGATTCAAGAGATGGAGATTCAAATTAATACCTATGTTCACCAACTCATCCATAATCCATAGGGCTGCAACAACAACAAAAAAATATATTATAATCAATTATTAAAATATTTCACCTTTTTAAAGATTAAAGAAAGAAAAAAAAGAACAAAATAACATGTTTTAGAGTTTGCCACATGAACGAGGGTAAAATTTATTCTGTCATGGTAAACCCGTTTGTTATTATTTGATAAATCCCCGTCCATACATAAAACTAAATTTTACATTTCTTTAGGCTTATTGTATAATAAAATATACACAGAAACCTAACTAATTAAATTGTGGCAGGTAAAAACACTTATTTACTAGCAGCTATTGACAAAGACGAGCTACGGTGGCCTGTGAGATAGAAAGTTATTGTCAAGCCCTGTACATAAAAATGTATGTATGTACTATAAAACATCACATTTTTGTATTTTTTGTCCATACATTATCCCAGAATAATTTGAGCTTCACTCTCCAATTTTTAGTCGATTAATCAAAAAAGAAAAAAGAGATCAGAGAGAAAATAAAGTAACTTTGCCAACAGCTCACTTTTTGTGCCAAACTAAGGCTTTTTGTCATTATCATTGTATGCAACTGTGACAAGAACTCATTAGGTTTACATACAGCGGTGAGATAATGATCATGTTGTCAACACTGTGTGGTTTCCAGCCCTGTATCAAACTCCTATTTGAAATGGATTGTGAAGATTTCAGTTCCTGCTCTTCTCCCCGAGTCGAGCAATCATAGCAAGACAATTGGACAACTGTGGACAAGCTTAAGCTGGTGAGTCAGTCACCGCTGCGGCTGCGCCTCTGATACCGACGCACTGAGAAAAGAGGGCAGCAACAACCTGTGGCAATACATGTTAATGAGGCCCTTTGCTAATGAAATACTGCTGGACCCTCTGCACTGCTGTCCCGCACCTCCGCATAATGATGTATGGAGCACTGTGCCGCACGTTCAACTCCTCTGCCCCTGCTAAATGCCAGAGCAGCAATTCTGTGTCAAGGGGCAATGTGGCACTTTTGACCAATGAGGCTTTAAACTTCTGGCTTCTGTAACAAAGTGCTCAGAGAGAGACAGCGAAAGGCCAAAGACCCCAGGATTAAAAAAGGAACGAAAAGGAAAATTGGACAAGAAGAAAACAATTGACCAATGCAGTTATCAACATCTGTGATGCAAATTCACTTGTTATTAGACAGTTTAAAGCTGAACTATACATTCTGCAGACATTCAGGGAGATGTTACAACAAAACCTAGTGATCCAAACTCCACTAACCAACAGCCCATTGCTACTTTTCAGCTTTTATTTTATTAACACATGCATAAAACTCAAAATACAAATATATGACTGACAATTGTAGCAAACCTGAGTTGATTATCTCCACCTCAACAAACAGCATGTCTTGCATCGTCAGTTTTTTATCCGCACTTTTTTTTCCCTTTCCTTTCTTCAAACATATTGGTGAAGTACCTAGCGCTGAAGAATTAGTTTCTCTAACTTCCCCTGGTAGCCATTATTCAACAGCCAATCAGAGAGTCCTTTATTGGAGTGTGTCAGCAGATTAATATCTTTAATAATACAGCCTTTCATGATGACTCCTATTACAGTTTTCATCAAATGATTACACAGGTTTCCTCCAGTCCATAGAAATAAATTTAGCAAAATGGTTTAAAAAATTCAATTCATTCCTCAAAAACATCTTCTAAATGGAAATTCTTGAGTCAGAATGACCTAAAATGTGAAAAAAACACCCATTACTTTTCATATTGAACACATCAAAGAGCTTTCCTGTGAGTCCAAGATGAGACATGTGGTTTTATTATTGACTGTGGCCCCATTTCAGCTCAATACTTGCTTTGGTAACACTTTTCATTCCTACTCTTCAATCTCAAATTATCTTTTTGCTTTTGAGCAGAGTCTTTAACATTTAGAAAAAAGTCCATGTAAATGGACTGATTGACTCGAGGTACAGTCATCTTTGCATATATATAAAAGAGAAATGCAATGTAAGGAAACCTCCCCATGACCTCATGGCTGAAACTGACAGAGCAGTTTCATCCAATTTAACTCCTCTGTTCTACAGTATGCACTATTTTATTCTATTGGACTACTATGCAGAAAACCATAAAAAATGTACCAGTATGTACTAAATAGAACAGTAGTAATACTAATAGTAATAGGAAACAATTCTCTCTATGGTGAGGGCTTTATATTTTTACTTAAAATACAGTATACATCAATTAGTAGACAAAATTACACCAAGATATTACTTTCACAAGACCAGAAATATGTATGCATTTATGGATGTTAATACATATTTCTACAATATTCTTAATATCAAACATTATGGTTCACCAGAGCCATTTGTTTTCTTTTTACTGAAAACTATTTTCACCCAAACAAACCTACTTCATAAACTATAACTGTAATTTCATATATACAATGTTTTGTCTCTCTGACTGGTTATGGTTTTCATAATGCACTGGTTCTGAAGCAGTTTTGCATGTGTTGGTACTTCCCCCTTGTTTTATAACTGGTTGCATGAGTATTTTGTTGCATTCAGAGGTTAGTTTATTCTGCTTTTTGTAAATAAAAGAAAAATAAAGTTGGACTTTTCTGCAAAAAGACACCTTCTGTTGGCTACAAAGAGAGAAACAACATTGTCATTGTTGTATCTGAGGAAAAGTTAGTATATCTGAAGCACCATATAAACATCTGTGTGATGGCTCTAAGCAAACCTTAATTGATCACATGGTGCAAACAACAGCAGACTACAACAGCAGCTAACAGGCCGTGACATGCCATTAATGATTTTCCTGCCACTTAGCAGCATCTGCCGCCAAAAACCATAAAGCCAAAAACATTGATCCAGATACAGTGAAAGCTGAATCAACATTTCATCCCAAAAACTCAGCTTAAAGAAAGAAGGTAATTGAGTGAATATAAAACAGACACAGCCTTGAGGCCACGACCATCACTGAGAAACAGGAATTGTCTGAGAGCTGAAAAACCTATTTACAAAAGTTGGGATTCCATCTAAACATGAAGTAAATCTTTTCAAAGTTGACAAAACAAATGAGAATTAGACATATTCACATAACCAAGAGAGATAGAAAATGACAGAAAGTATCTATGACTGAGCAAGTTATACATTTCACCGACTAGCAGTGCAGTTTGTGATCACGAAATTGAATGCTATGAAAAGAATAAAATGTAATGACATGGAGCTCCATACATGTGGCAAAGAAGATGCCAGACTTTTGGGAGGTCATAGTGGGCAGGCAACTCACAACCTTTGGCTTTTATATTCACATTTTAGTTTTATTTAGTGTATTTATGCCGCCAGCAGTCACATAGGTTGGATTTTATGTTTGCTATGACAGACTTTATTCAACAAGCAAGAGTAAAAATGTTGTCATTTTCCATGTACTCCAAAAAGCGCAAAAAAAAAAAAAAAGAAAAAGGCGACTGAAACCCATCAAATGTGCTGCCTCTGACTTTGAGACCCTTTCTACAGCTGGCTTTACTAAAGCTGCAAATACAGACATATCCAGGATAAAAGCTTGCACTCTCTGTCCCCATCTGACGAATGCAAGCCCCTCAATCAAACGCAGCCTTCAGCTCTATGTGTGAGTGTCTATGGGCCTTGGGACTGTTCCTGCTGCAGTCCCACACTGGCCTCCTCCTTCTCTTCCTCCTGGTTGCTAGCCTCTGTCCCGCTCCTGCGCTCTGATTGGTCAAGGGACAATAACAGCAGGCTCCTCATTGGTCGGTGTGAGTAGTAGAGACGACGTCAATGCTTGTGGTGGAGCAGAAATCACAGGCTGGTTGGGAGAATTGGCAGTTTTGAACAGCGTGTAGACTATCATGTTAGATCATTACAGCCCAGAAGAGCAGGAGGGGCAGGCAAGACAGCGGAGATGAAAAGAAGGATTTTAATTATGGCAGTTAAGCTCGGCTCCCCACATTGCATCTAATTTGTTAGGAAAGAATAACACGCAGAGACATCTCCGGGCAACAAATGTGCATTTCTTCAAACTAAACACACATTTCTACTGCTTCAGTTTATGTTAAATACTCCACACAGCTTGTTAGGACATAGTTTGGCTTATGGTTATGTCAAAAAGATTAGCAAAACAAAAATGCGCTTTACTAAACTTGCAAACAGCATGTTACATTGTAAGTTTGCCAAATACAAGGCTTAATATATGCCTATACTCTTCTCTTGTTTTACCTTAGTGAATAATCCTTGTCTGTCTGTATATTTATGTTCAATATACAACCTTTTCTTCTTCTTCCCTTTTGGTATTTCCAGTCTACGGTCATCACAGAAAATGATCTGATTCCTAGCCTGCAGTGGAGTCAGTATCAAACGTTAAGCTCCCTGAGCAAAAATACTGTAGGTAGTTTTGTTGCTGCAGCATTGGAAAAAGGAGAGAGAACCATATACATACATTGTTTGCATCGTCTCAGCACAGCCAACATGGCAGGGACTGGTGTTTTTTGTAGTGACAGCAAAATAAATCTGTGAACGCCTAGAATTAAAAGGGTTAGTAAATAATGCACTAAGAGTTTCTATTAAAAAATAGGGCCATGTTATATTTACATTCACTCAGGGCAGTGCTGCTCCCCTCTTTCACTTCCTCTCTCTC
This sequence comes from Bostrychus sinensis, assembly GCA_020698575.1. Taxonomy (NCBI): domain Eukaryota; kingdom Metazoa; phylum Chordata; class Actinopteri; order Gobiiformes; family Eleotridae; genus Bostrychus; species Bostrychus sinensis. The sequence continues at coordinate 13,447,020 of CM036247.1, forward strand.
CCTCTCTCATGTAATTTGGATATTGTTACATCCCTAATAACAACAGTATTTTTGTGATGCCTAAACAAACAAAGCAAAAACAAACAATTGCAAAACAAAGGTGGCTCAGTAGCCCAAAAAAAAAAGAATTTCTCTTCCATGGCCTTGAAAGTTCGCAGAGTAAAAGTGCAGTTCTTTCCACTTTGTTTGACGATACTCTCCTTCCCAGCAGTCTGCTTTGTTTGCTGTCTCCCTAATTAGCCTGTTTGGTTGCTATTAGCACATCTTTGGAAACAACGTGGGCAGAGGCTTCAGTGATTCATATTACTCTTGCGTGTGATTAATGCCTCATTTTATGGACAACAGGGCTGATGATAAACTTTCACAAACACGTTCTCAGGCTTTCTCCTCAGACATCTAAAAAAACAAAGAAAAACAAGGTTGCAGAAATGTGAACATCCCATTTGACCCAGAACAACAGTGAGGGTTAGGCATTGTTCCTTTATTGCAGAACGAAGACCTCTAATTAGCACAAAAAGCCCCTTGGACAGACCCGGCCCATCTCATTTACAACAGCAAACATGTAGTGACTCTGAAAGGAGACACACGAAGGACACATAACGTCATCATTGGGAGCATGGCCTTGTGTGCTTCATAGGACATGGACATCTCTGTCTTGCTCAGGGATCGCATGTCAGACATATATTATAAACTGCTGACAGCTTGTAATCATATTTTGTTTGATGTATGCAATGTCACTTGAGACACAGGTCTACAAATCGCTATAACTCTAAATAATAAGTTACCTGATTGTGTACCATGTCTGTTTCACATGGCTGTTCCCACAAATGTATCTTTGATAGTTACAAGGGTAAATTTATATTAATACACATACAAAAAAAATCAGAAATAAAAGTGTCTTCAGTATCACTTTCCATGAAAAGAATGAGTATTTACAATTGAGTATTAGTCCCGACCAAGTACTGCTACAACCAGAGACTGGGACTGGGCTCTGACTGATTACTCAGACTTAGACTCACACTTGTGGACAATAAGCTGAACTCTTTGACTTGGACTTGACCTTGCATCTCAACTCAAGATGACTAGGCTTTTTTTTTTTTTTTTTTTTGTGACTCATATTTTGTCTCCCTCAGACCAGTTTTTAGTGACTCAGACTTAGACACGGGGGACCTAGGAGGAGTGACTCGACTACAGCACTTATACTAACAGTTTTTAAAGTGGTCCATAGAAGTTTTTATCATTTTAAAACAAGGCTGATGCGCCTCTGACTCTAACAGAGCATCACTTAACATCATTTAGATTCCTTTAATTTAATTTACCTTAAATTATCTGTAAAAAAAAAAAAACAGACTACATATTATAAACTTTTATTTAGTGAATACTTTTAATCTGAACTATTTATTTATATTATATTCACAAAACATACACCACATTATCAAGTTAAACCATAAGACATATGCATATTTATATAATGAATAATGTGTTTCTGTGCCCACATGGATTAGATGCCAGATCCATTTTCTGTTATTATATTATATTGTAAGTTACTGCCAACACACAAAAGCTCAGGTTTACAGAGATTATCACAGACTATAACCAGAGATTGATAAAACACAGTGATCAAAGAGGCCTGACCAGGTCATCTTAAGGACAGAAGAACAGACGCTAACTTACATAAATGTTGTAAACCAGTGATTCTCAAACTCAGACTTAAGAAGATCTTTACTGAACTAAAATCTAGACCAAGAGATAAAATAGAGACTGACAGAAAACTGCATTACTAAATAAGGATAAGATAAGAATTATAGCAGGACTAAACCAGACTAATTCAGGACTAAACCAGACAAACCAGGTTTAAATTAGTCCTAAACCTGGACCACACAAAAGAACTAGGACTAAACAAGGATTAAAACTGACTTTAAATGAAATAAAATCTTAATCTGAAAGGCAAAAGCTCTCAAGTACCGGAAGAAGCCTACGTACCAACGGTGGTACCCGCACCACAATTTGAAAACCACTTCTGTTTACAATCTCTGTCATTGTGTCCTCCCCTAAGGATATCCTCTCAATTACAATATCACCTCTTGCTTTAAAGCTCAACTTGCCACAGCCAGAAACATTCACGCTCAATTGTGTTGGCAGCATTTCCAGCCATTTGTGCATCTGTTCGTCGTGGGTTTCGGAGGCGGTTACATCTGTCACTGCCAGTGTCACTGCAGCAGATGATCATGTCACACAAATCCTGGCGATGTGAAGGGAAAGGCAGATTTATAGCCGCATGAATGCAAATTTATGTGTTTTTTATGGTCAAAGTATTAATGTTCTTTGTTTGAATGTTTCCTCCTGCAGATGCACATGGGCTTAATTAAAAACATAGCTGCCGGGTTTATTACCTAGAATAACTTCACAATATCACCATCACCTCATTTGTCTTTTATCTAATCCTCTTTTTCCCTTACACAGTAAACATCAGTAACAGAGAGAAACTCATTTAGGGGTCGCCGCAGTGAATACTCTGCCTCCTTTTAGCCCTATCCTTCTTTCACACCAGCTACATCCATAAATCTCCTCTTTGGTCTTCCTCTAGGCCTCCTGTCTGGCAGCACCCTTCTGTTCATTATTCCTCCTCTGTATACATCCAAAAACCATCTCAGTCTGGCCTCACAGACTTTATCTCCACACCACCTACCTCCAGCACTGCCTATTGTCTTTTCCTCACTGTCTCCAAATACCTTTGGCATACTTTTGTTAATTTTTAGTAAATTCTTGTGTTTTAGCATCAGCTGGTGTGCGACTTGACTCAAGCTGCTCCACCTGATGTCCCACTTCCGACTGCCACTTTCCACAGCCTGCTCAAATTCAATTGGCCCACACTTGTGTAATAGACTTGACTCCCAACAGTGACAAACTTTCACTTTAATGAAATGAAATGCACACAGAGAAAATAATACCAGAGATGATTTTCTAACAAACTTACTTTAAATGTATGTAGATGCCTTGCAGGTTTGATCACTAAAACATCAGGGTTTTAGCAGCTACTTAACCTTTCAGTAGGAGAGGATGTTTAAGAAAGAACAGAAGCTAAGCTCTGTGTGTCCCAGAAGAGTCAAGTGTTAGAACGAGGAGGAGAGAGACCAATTCCTAAATGGAGAGTGACAGGACAGAAAATGAAGACAGAGGCTTTCAGGAGGTCTCTGGACAGCTGTCATTCACATCAAACCAGATCAGTACAGGAGGTTGCTCCCTTACACACACAAAAAAAAAAAAAAAAAAAAAAAAAAAAAAAAAAAACTAAACAAAACAAAAAACAAACAAACAAGGAAACATTATTATCTAGAGTTGCATCCATTTTGCACAAATCCTGGTTAACTTACTGATGTTGGTGCAGATTATGAAACACATAAGATTCAAAGCATGTCAGCAAAATGCTAAATGACACACTCATTTAATTTATTTCAATGGGTACATTTGTAGGAATTCACGAATATCACACAAACCTTGAGGTAAGCTCAAACTGATGATTTAATATAATGCATTAGCAAAAGTTTGGAGTGACAAAGTTGTTTTACGTTTAAATAAAAAAGGTTGCCATGATTCTGTTGGTGGTTGTGCTTTTGATTGGGACAGAAGAAATGTTTGTGTAGTGAAGCTTTAAATAGAAATACAGATATGACATGATATGTATGACTCTGAAAAAAAATTCTGAATGAGCACTTTGGCATAACTCTTTACACTGGATGCCGTTCCGAATGCAAACCCCTCCATATGTGGGACATACTGATATTATGGCTCAAGTTTTTAGCTTCATGTAGAGGAACTGAACCCTTGACTGCCCACCTGTCCTGGTTAGCACATCATTGTCAAGCAGCCCATTAAGGTTGAAGTAAATATTTTTTGTTTAGCTAAAGGTGAGCTACAATATCAGGGATCAGGGAACGGGACCGGATCCCATAAACAGACCAAAAATAGTTCTCCAAATATAGATTATGAGTTAACTTGTGTCCTTAAAACATTCTGAGGTCAGAAAGTTTGTCCTTACAGAGAAATGCCGAGTACAAACTGATACTGACACTAATAAGTAGCAGTTTGTGACAGTATCTTGTTCCGGTGTTAAAAGTAACAAGTTTTCTCAGCTGGCACATATTACCCAACAGGCTGTAACATGGCAGAAATGCTCCATTAATGACCCTATTAAGGCTTAAAGCCGTGAATGGAGGAAATATATCTCCAATGACTTTATCCAGGGAGAGCTGAAAATACTTTTTATCTGCTTTGCATTCACCCACGCACACATCAGGGTACCACATATAAAACATATTAACGACAGTGTGGGGAGTCCTAAGCCAGCAGAATACAACAAGACTTTTGTTCATGGCTAAATGTGGATATAAAAAGGTAATAGAATTAGGCTATAACTGGGAACCAATGCATCCAACAAAACAGATCACAATAATGGCACAAAAGTCACATATAACACATCGCAGACCGGCGCTTTTGTATGTAAATGAAATGCAGTGCCATATAAATCTACAGATTCCCTTTTGCAAATGCATCACTACAAGTCCATCACTGCAAACTCAAAATTTCCAATGCATATTAACTAAGCTCAAACTGATCTGAATCTCAAATATGCAAAATGATGATTAAGTCAGTGTTGCCCAACCAGGGGTACGGGAACCCCTAGGGGTACGTGAGCATTTTACAGGGGGTACTTTGAATTATTTAACAATTTGATAAGAAAATATTTGCGTACTTTTCATATTAAACTATTGAACATTGTGGAAGAAAAACTCCAGTGTCTCACTGACGATTGACTGATGAAAATGTATTGATTAAAATGAGGTAAAATACTATTTGATTAAGGTTTTATAAAGGTTGTTTCAAATGAATTATTTAAAGTAAGTAAATGTAACAGAAGTTTATACTGTTGTATTTTTATTCATTACTGTTTTTATTTTGTTGTATTTAAACTAATTATTTTCTATATGTATTGCTATTTTAAGGGAATTTATTTGCATCTTGAATTTAATTTTAAAAGCAAAAAAAAAAAAAAAAAATGCTGGAAAATTAGCTTCTACAATAAGGGAAGTATAAAATGTCTTTGCTCTAATAAACACAGATGACCACTCCACGTAAACAAATGAGGGAGTACTTATGGTAGGACAAAAAGCGCAGGGGATATGCAACAACAACAACAACAAAAAAAGGTTGGAAACCAGTGGATTAAGTGATCATACAACAATTAGGCATTACATTATGACCACCTGCCTAGTATACAGCTCTGTACACAACTAAATTCTCCTTCAGGTAATCATCAGTGTACAGACTAATGCTGTAGGTGATGGTCTGATGTCTGGAGCTGGTGGTGGTTGTGAGAAAGGCAGAGAGAGAGGTGACGTGACTCGTCTCTCCCACCGGGCAGCACTTAGTGAACAGCCTGTCTTCCTGATACAGCAGCCAACGAGCACCATGCAGGCAGCTACACTTGATATTCCCAGCACAGCTCCGCTCAAGCAGGACATCTGTTAGATTTCTTACCAGGCCTTCATAAAGCCGTATACTTCCAGGATTATGCATACAAACAGCCCAACTGCTTCTGTAAGGAACACAGTGCATTTCTTAGAATTGACAATGTTTATTATCATAAATTTGTCAGACAGCTGAGTGTCAGAGTGGTTAGTGACTTGGGTATAGGACACAAGCGCAAAAAACCCCCACAAATAACACTGCTAAAATGTACCAAAATACATGAAATTACATCCGATATAATAAAAAAGTAGCACAATGACAATTCGCAGAGCCACCTTTAAGCAGCTGTTTAACCTATAGTGGATGGAGTAAGGACACAGACACAGCTGAGAGGATGCAGTGTGCCAGACAGCCTAATTGATTGATCTAGCCCCTGTATATAGAGAGACTTCCCAAAATGTACAAGTCCTCTGCCCTCCGGCTGTACATCTGCTGCCTCGGGAGCTCCAGAGTGCACCCTCCTGACAGGCTAATCCTGTTCAGATACGCCCCTACCCCTTCACAAATCTAGTCATCTGTTCAAATTGTTCCTTCAGTGCCGTACACACCACGATTTTCTCTAAATCCCATTGCCCATCTAGATAAAAGGTTTTCTGATTGGGCGGTGAACTTGGGTTGACAATGTCAGTCTATCAAAAGGCCTGTCAGAGCGATCACGCGCTTCTTACATCATTCAGATGCACACATTACTATTTTCAAAGGGCAATGATTGGTGAAAATGACAGCGTTTGAGGGAATGAGAGGACAGAAAGTACCTTGCACTCTCAACCTTATTTTGAACTTTGAGTTTTTTCCTTAACCACTTTGCACGTCCCGCAATCATGACAGGAACGCAGACGTTTCTTTCAATTTGATCAACTCAGCTTTGGACTGCCTCGAGCTAAAATGCAGCAAGAAAACCTCAACAGAAATCAACATAATGTGCTGTCAAAGGAGGAAAGTAAATGGATACTTTTACTTGTAGTACTAATACTGAATTCCTCTCTATATGAGGAATACAGCAGTAGTGATAGTTATAGCAGTAGCAACAGTTTTAGTAATAGTAGTAGCAGTGGAAGTAGCAGTTATAGTAATAATGGTAGCAGTAGTAGTCATGATAGTAATAATAGTAGAAGTGGAGAGAAGTAGAAGTAGATTTCTACCTAAGTAGACCCAAAACATTTTTATGTTAACTCAACACAGATGAGTTGAGCACTTTTACTTCTACTTAAGAGAGAGAGATAATAATTTAAAGTAACTGTATTTTTACTACAGGTACTTCTTCCACCCTTGTTTGCAGCACAGATAAATAATAATAATAAAAAAAACATCACAATGCACAGCAAAAACACAACTACTAGCAGTACTTCTAACACATGCTAACTCTTGTTTATCACACCTGCAGTGCAAAGCTGTTTCCCAGAGCAGCAGTCCAGAGTAAAGCCATGTGGGTGACATACCGCACAGATTAGTAATCCTATTTGCACATGCGCACCACAGCACAGCCTTTTGTCTATATGCATGTGCTCTTCTGTATATCCATTGGCCTGAGACTGACGTGTTCTTATCATCACTGCATTATCCTCACTAACACCCAAACGTCAACAAACTGCTGTTTATTTTTAGCCCTAAAAATTGTCAGTTTGCAACACAGAGATCCCTGCGCTGGAGTTTGGTTTGTTTACAGTGTGGGTGTAAACATCAGGTGTTTCTTTAAATGGGTTCAAGCTATTATAATTTACATGTGTATTTTCGGGATACCTATGACCTAAGGCTCAATATCTCAAAGAATTGTTGCTGTAAATAAACTTTTTATACAGTCCTCAGCAGTGTTTCTTTTCACACCAGGCAACACCTCAGTATTTTTTCTTTTGCAGAACAAACATAATGCATAGGTCTAGGCCTATTTTAAATACAGACAGAAAGTTTGCATAATTGACAATAGAAAGACACCTGTTATTGCCTTGAATTATTATATTTCCTTGCCTCCTGAGTTCTAGCAGTAAGATAACATTACTCAAATAAAACAGTTTTGTCTATTTTGTAATTTTATGTTAAACGTTTTGGTTTCAAAGGAATCTCCAAGTAGCACTAGAGTCAACAGACACCACATACCATCAGTGGGACATGTACCACAGTTTGAGAAAGACACGTCTACAGGTTTGTTGCACATAATGCGCATAGTGCCGGTCCCAAGTCTGGATAAATCAAGAGGACTGCATCAGGGAAGTCATTACCTATGCAAATAACTGCACTGCTGGAGACAAATAAGACAGGAAAAAAGATTTTTTGCACATAATATGAATAATAATATGAATCGCTCTGTGCCACATCCTCCAGTACACTAATACTTGGAGACTTCAACCTCCACTAACCACTCTGCTGCTGAGATCCTGGAACTCCTTGACTGTTTACACCTGAAGCAACACATTGAAGTACCCACACACACTAAAGGGCATACTCTTGATCTGGTCATTACTGACAGTGCTCCCATTAGCAATATCAAAGTGTATGACTTAGGTGTGTCTGACCATAAGGTAATTTCTTTTGATCTGTCATTAGCATGCCCACATCACAAACCAAAATGCCAAATGCAGTTTAGAAACTTAAAAAAGATTGATCCTGTCTCCTTGAATCACGACATACAGTCACTCTCACATTCATTACTACTGTCCACACAATCCACATCGGTTAGTGAATCAGTTGACTATTATAATTTTGGTTTACACAAGATCCTCGAGGTTCATGCACCTTTAAAAAAAAGGACAGTCTCTTTTTCTAAATCGGCTCCGTGGTACACAGGAGGATGAAAACAGCAGGTCGCGCACTGGAGTGGAAATACGTTGTTAGTGGCTTGGTAGTGCACAGACGGGCGTACCGTGACCATCAAAAATCCTACTCTAAAGCTCTTTCCCTAGCCTGACCTAAATTTTATTTGCATAAAATCACCAATACTGCTGGTAACTCCAAACAGTTATTTTCTACAATAAACCTTCTACTCAAACCCCCCACATACATTCACAGTGACACCACCAGTGATGCTGTTCAATAAACACATGGACTTTTTCACAAACAAGGTAGCTTCCATACGGTCATCGCTTCCTGCTGCAGTATGTCCTCTGTCTGCAACCATGTCCTTGAGGCCAGAGAATATCTTCTCTGAGTTCACAATGACCACATACAAAGAGGTTGAGAACATTTTAAAAGGCATGAGAAGCTCTGCATGCCCGCTGGACCCTCTCCCAACACCACTGATAAAATCTAGCACTACAGTTATCAGTCCACTTATTACTGCAGTCATTCACAAATCATTGCAAACTGGTGAAGTGCCCCCTGCCCTCAAGACTGCTGTCATTCACCCCCGTCTGAAAAAGCCCTCATTCGATCCTGAAAACCTGGCAAACGGCCCCATCTCCAACTTACCTTTTCTATCCAAGGTCCTAGAAAAAGTTGTGGCAGCACAACTTAATAACCAACTTCTCACTCATAGCCTGTATGAAAAATTTCAGTCTGGCTTCAGATAGGCCCACAGTACAGAGACAGCCCTGGTCCGGGTCATAAATGACTTACTCATGACCGCGGATCAGGGCTCACCATCTCTCCTCATTCTTCTGGACTTGTCAGCTGCTTTTGACACTGTTGATCATAACACTCTGTTCCACCGACTCCAGACTGTGGTTGGTCTCTCTGACACCACACTTCGCTGGTTCCCATCCTATCTTGTGGGTAGAACAGAGTATGTGGCTTAAGGGCATGCCAAATCACTCCCCCATACTGTCACCTGCGGAGTACCACAAGGGTCGGTCCTTGGCCCGGCCCTTTTTACAATTTACATGTTCCCGCTGGGTCAGATCATCCGCAAACATGGACTTTCATTCCACTGTTATGCTGATGACACTCAGCTTTATATGAAAATGGACTCCACCTCCTCTTCAGCCCTACCATCTGTCCTCCACACTTGCCTTGAGGAGATAGGGGAATGGATGGCAGATAACCACCTCCAACTAAACAGCAATAAAACTGAAGCTATGGTAATTGGAACTCCACATCAAACACAGTCATACTCTAATTCAAGTATTCTTCTCTCTGGTCACAACATTCCCTTTTCTTCATCTGTCACAAACCTCGGAGTCAAACTTGACCCACATCTTTCATTTGACAATCACATAGTCATCTTTCCAAAGTTTCCTTGTTCCATCTTAAAAACATTTCTAAACTCCGTCCCTCCCTTTCCCAATCTGATGCTGAAAAACTGATCCATGCCTTTGTTTCCTCGCGACTATTGCAACGCCCTCCTCAGAGGGATTTCTGGCAGGAGCCTGCAGAAGCTCCAGTACATCCAGAACTGCGCTGCTAGGGTCCTGACGAGTAGGCGTAAATACGATCACATCACCCCTGTTCTGCGCTCACTTCACTGGCTGCCCATTCAATATCGGATTAATTACAAACTCTGCCTCCTTGCCTATCAGTGCATACACGGAACTGCCCCGGCCTACCCCTCAGAGCTTCTCACACCATACACCACCTTACGACACCTTCGCTCATCCTCCACCCACTGCCTCCATCAGCCCAGGACCAACCTCTCCACTATGGGAGACAGAGCTTTACAGGCTGCAACCCCACGCCTGTGGAATGCCCTCCCAGAGTCCCTGAGGGCGCCTCAGAGTGTGGAGGCCTTTAAGAAAGGACTAAAGACATTTCTGTTTAAAAAGGCCTACTAGAATTTTGCCTTGTTTACCTTGTGTTAGGATGTTTTAAATGTAATTTGTAAGTGTTTTTTTTTTATCATCTTTTTATGCTTTCACTGTAGCACTTTGAGAGTTCACTGAAATGTAAAGTGCATTACAAATAAAATTTATTATTATTATTACTAATACTGTATATAAAAAGCCTAGGTCCTACCGAAACCACAACTACAGTGCAAAATATGTGAGTATTTTTATATAGTCAAAGAAGTACTGTCGAAGTATCTTTTCCTTTCCTTTTGGCTTTTCCCTTTCTGGAGTCAGTGAGTCAGCTACTCATTAGACAGGATTTGGACTGGCACACAGTACACAGGCCTGTGACTCCTTATGGTTAGATTATAATTTATAGGTTTAAGAAATGACCAAATAATAAGAAAAAACCTAAGATACCAAAGCCAGGGCCTGTACAGTAATTTTCAAATGTATTTCCAAGTTGAGGGTTACAATTCAGGAAGTGCAAAGAATGATGGTCAAAGTAGACCTACTACATTGACCATCATTCTTTGCACTTCCTGAATTTGAACCCTTTTCCAAATATAGTAATAACTCCAGGCTGGATAAACTATGCTGTTTTTTCTAGTTCTATTGTGGGGCACATGAGATTAGATCTTGGATTAGGTTTATTTAGGTGTGGGGTGTAGGTTAGGTTTTCAGTGCCAAATGGTAAATAGCCATACAGACTAAATAATGAGTCTTACGCATGCTTTAGATATATCAAGTCTGCTTCAGTAACTTTAACAGTACCTCCTGAGCTGCACGTAAACCTTGAGCTTTTCTAGAGTCATCAAAATGCTCAGCGACACATGACATTGGGACAGCATGAATTAAACAGTGAGTCGTTCCCCTTTGTGGCTGATGGCTGGAGTGCTGATGCGGTTCAGCGTGACTTCTGCTTTTTCTCACCCAATGTACAAAATCCACAGCGAGCCCATGGCCTGTCTTTGCTTTGTCCTTGTCATGTTGACTCTCATTCTTCGCCCCACGCATTCACTGCCGAGCGGGAGCGACAGACTGCCCCAGCTGGGTTTTGGGACAGAGGGGGGGAGCTGAGCATGTTATGTATCCAGCTATGGTCTCTCTTTCGCTCCCTCTTCTCCCCAGAGCGTCTTCTGCACCACTGCTCTGCCACCATTAATTCGTCAGCTCAAATCTCCTGCAAACTTCCTAAACAAACAAGTGCACTGACTTCTGCTTCCCAACACAGAGTCAGGCCAGACACGTGCAGACCACAGCTGCGAACACCAAACTCTCTGACATCTCAAAACAATGTGGTATGGACATTTGATCTATGACTAAAATGTAAACAGACAGTCATCCTCTCTTTTATAGCTGCCCTAATGCTTGCTGACTTTGGTAAAGGCCAGTGGTATTTTTTGCACCAAGTACCACCTAAGAAAATGTTTAGCTTTCCAAGTACCATCTGTAAAGGACTAAAATGAGCCTAAATCAGAACTAGCCCAGTTCTAAACTGAGGGAAAAATAGGGATTAACCCAGAAATGCAACTGTGCAAAAACCTTTTAGTAAAAGAGGACAAAGTCAGGTCTAACCCAGGCCTAAACTAGAACCAAACCAGGACTAAACCATGACTAAACCGAGTCTAAGACAGCAATAAAACTGTCTCTGAATTAAACTAAATCAGGACTTGAACTGCAAAAGACTCCTGAGTATCGTACGAGTACACATGTAATCATAGAAGCTACACCAGCTGTTTGGTGACATGAGTATTGTTGCATTTTTCCCCATTCATTTCCCTCATAAAACACTAAATAAGACATTTTTAGGTGGCAAAAATGAATGGTTGGTGTAATGATATTGCCGAGTTAACGGACAGCGGAGTTAGCCAATCAGAAAATGGCGGACGTGATGTTAACAAAGCGACAATAACGTGAGAAAGTAAACAAAAGGAGTAGTGAAGCCACGAGGGAGGAACGAGAGAGTTATTTCAACTTTACCGTACCATACCGCTGAATGAAACAAACTCTCGGCTCCTCGGTGCGCCATCTTTATTGTTGTCGGTGAGGAGATGTGTACGAGTGACGCTGCTCGCGAAGAACACGTGACTTAAATAAACCAATCAAAATGCACGGTACGGTTGGGATTTGAGTAAACCACTGCGGACGGCGTGGTGACCAGACTGATATGTCTCTGTAGAATAACACAGAGACATATCAGTCTGGATTTTCCAGGCAAGTAATGATAGCCAGTTCCATTTAATAAAGTAGACACATTTAAAGTAAGATTTGTGTTGATGGATTAAATCCACAAAATCAAACTTTTGTGGTGCGGCATATTTCTGCAAGTAGTTGTCAGCATAACATAAAATGTCAGAAACCTATTATTTAAACTTGTATATGCCAATTGCAGCATTTAATAAATTAGCTAAATATTGATAAACTCACAAATGTTTCCTAACCAGGCTCTGACATATATATACATGTAGTTGATTGTTAAAACCACCTTCCATTTTTCCATAGAAAATGTATTGTGGTCTGTGTAGCTTGTGGCGCCATTCTTCCAAACACGGTTATTGTTTACAAACACTAAAAGGGTCCATAAATACAATGCTTTCCAAAATGAAAACACACATACATCTGTGTAATGATAAGGACTTAATGAGTTTATCCACTTTGTGAATCACTGAATCTGTTTTGTTTACCTCGCTCCATGGTGAAGCCCCTGAGGAAATGCACACGCCAACACAGGAGCTATCAGTGCCACCACAGAGCGCCGGTAAACAAAACACAGCATCATGTTGTTACCTCCTCAGAAATCTGCTGCAGTAAATAATCATTTACAAACCTCCCATTGTTTGATTTGCAAGGTAAAAAATGTTTAGTATTTCAAACTCATTGCATCACAACAGACTTGATCGTTTTATCTGGTAGTGTCGTTTATCTAAGATCACCTGCCAGCATCAAAGCACTTTTTGTCTAATATGTAGAAATGTATCATCTGTGTTTGCTAACAAAACCACATCATTACACAGCAAACCTACTGACAATTGACAATGTTAAATCTGAATTTAGCATTGGAAAACGAGTTGGCACCAAGTTGACAATACTCCAAGCAACTCATCATGTTGCACTGAAAATCCCAGCCTAACACACAGTGCAGTAGTAAGGCTAATTTATCTAAAAGCATGACTTGGACCAAAACATAATTTGACCACAAAGACCAGGTTTTATTGCTCTTGATGTTTTAAAGACTGGCCTTTAAAACTGACCTCCTACAAACACACCAGGTATGGTAGATGAGATGTGGTAGATGTGGAATAAACAAACTATGTCCTACCTTGTTTAGCATATTGTTTTATAAATTAGATAATATCAGTTTGGAAAATCAGAGGTGCCACTGCCTGTGTGAGTGTATGTGCAGATGCCATGTTATAAGAAGCATTTAACTCAACAGATTTACTGCACATATCCCAAGCATCACTATATGCTCCCTGTGGACCTTACACTTGCAGTTACAACATAAAGCATTAATGACAGCTAAGTGATGGCCCTTCAGCCTCTTCTAGCTCTACATGAATTATGGGTAATGCCTCTGGACTGGGTTAGGACCTACAACATGTTGTTCACCCTCTGGTCGGATAGTGTCTCCTTTTATGAGACTGGTTTTATATGGCGTTCATATGTCTGCCACAAGAAGCACTAAAACAGAAGTAAATCAGATGCATGTACAGGCCGTGGTATACTAAGATTACAGCCTTTAAAGATTGAGTGGTTGCAAGTACCATAATGTTTGCTTACTAAAAGTTTACTTACAAATACTGATCAAAAGAAATTTCAGACATATTCTTGCCTTTCTTGCCCATTCTCTAAAGTCTGATCCAAGTGTATTAAAGGGACACTGCTAAGGATTAAACCTTGCCCTGGCACTCATTTCACTTTTGGAGATAGTCACAAGTCAACCAAGGTACACAGAGTCCTACTTAACAACCTAGATCCAATAAGGCAGCAATTATAGAGATCTAACCAAGATTTGCACCCAGTAAGTACGGCTTGGATTTATTTACAAGATCTTGTTTTCTTTTTGGCTGTTCTGTTCAGGATTCCCCACAGCAAATCATCTGCCTACATTTAGCCGTCTTCTATTCATGTTGCAAAAGTCAACGCATTAAAAACCCTTTCTCAAACTGATTATAGCAACACAAAAGCTCTCTCACATCCCTTTATTTAATGTCCAGACCGCTCTGATTTTGTGTGATAATACGGTAGCAGAAACACGATCTTGCAAACGGACGTGTAAAACGCTGGTGACGCACAGCTCGCTTCACTTGAGAGCCCTGTCAGTGCAGCCTAATGATGACTCCACCATCTGCCTGTTTAAAATCTGAAGCCTGTTTTCAAGTGGCCCATTAAGATGCTACAGAGCAGGCCATGAAAAATTACCTGGGCTTTCATGGATGCTTTCAAAGACATCTCAGACAAACCAATTGTTTCCTCTACAGTCCCAGTAAGCCTAAATCAAATCTCCTCATACTGGTCTCTGGGGAGGGGAGACTGGTTTGTGGGCCTCTTGTTTCAAAACAAAGGGTTTTTACTGAATTGTTGATAGCACAGGGTTTCTGAAATTGTGCTGCCTTGGGAGTTAGAGATTAGACAGTGGTTAAAGCTGAAAAATCCCAGACAATTACATGTTTGAGAGGGTACACAGTCTAAAATATTCTATTAAAATGTTAGTGCAATAAAGCAAAACTGAGAACTGGATTTAGTTCCTGTTGTGGTCTATGTAGCAAAAAAGTAAATATAATTGTTGCTTTCTAATATACACCAATCGGGCATAACATTATGACCACTTTCCTAATATTGGTGGTCAGAATCTTATGTCATATGACTACATAAATAATATGCAGCCCAATACACAACAAACTGTGGCGCACTGTTTTTTCTGACACCTTTCTATTAGAACCAGCATTAACTTCTTCAGAAATTTTAGCTATAGTAGACTGTCTGTTGGATCGGACCACACAGGGCGGCCTTTCCTCCCCACGTGCATCACCTGTCACTGGTCCACCACTGTTCCTTCCATAGACAACTTTTGACTGATACTGACCACTGCAGACTGAGAACACTCCACAAGAGCTGCAGATTTGGAGAAGCTCTGACCCAGTCGTCCAGCCACCACAATTTGTCCCTTATCAAACTCATTTAAATTATAACTCCTGCCCATTTTTTCTGCTTCTAACACATCAACTTTGAAGGCAAATGTTCACTTGCTGCGTACTATATCCATGTGCCACGGTGAAGAGATAATCTGTGTAATTCACTTCACCTTTCCGTGGTCATAATGTTATGCCTGATTGCTGTATTTGTTGCTTTGCTTCATCATTAAGTAATTCTAAAATAACTACTGTTAGGACACTATGAGTAAAAAGTGAAAATACATACCCAGCCGTTTGCTGAACAGGTTCCATTGACTCTTGTGCCGAGGAGATAATGGCATTGATCCTTCAACTGCTTAACTTAAGCATTGGAAAAGGCCTGTCATGTGACTGTGTCCTCATTAGGAGAGTGGGGCACTGTGCTAATTTATTTAACTAAGATAACCCAGAGAAGCAGAGACGCACCGAACGAGCGAGGTGAGGATAAAGGGGAGAGGGCCGGTTAGCCTCTGCACTGGTCAAGCAGATTTAACCCTGTTATTGTGCTGTCTTTGCAGTCACAAGCCAGTGTAACTTTGTGCTTGTCCCAAGATTGGATAAAGGAGAGGAAGGGAATCTCAATCTTTTCCATTAGATTGATCATTTGCCAATTATGCATGGCCCAATATGAAATTGGGATGGTAAAATAACCATGAGACAGTATTTATTTATACTGTTAATTCATTTGTAGGTAAATTAACTCTAATGTCCGATGTTGTGGCTAGAACAACAGTGAAATATTTAATTATTCAAAATGATTCCACTGTATTCATAAAGGCACAACAACTGATTTATAATTTTTGTTTTTTCGCTCGATACCAAGTATTAGAAGTCATTACAACACCCTCATTGTGGTTATCATGGTATTATAAAGCCTAAAATCCTGTAAATATTTTTTTGTCCCATGCCGAATTATATAGCAAAGAACCTAGGTTTATACACTCTACACAAGTTAGATCTCCTGTAAACCACAAAAGCAGATTTGTGGCTGGAGTTCGTACGTCGCCTTTGACAGATGGCACTGGAAGAAAACTATGAGGAGGAAATCCAGTCAGAAAGAAAATCTGAAGAAAAGTGTTGTTGGGATGGTAGTGCTGGGCGTGTGTGTGCGGGTGGCCGGACTCCAGGGGAACGCCACTTGGGCCCGTTCCAGGTGGTAAAAGCATAAGGGGTCCTGGTGGCGCAGATATAGGCCCGCTCTGCCATCTGCTGATGAGTCACTCTGTCTGTGCTGCCGTTTGATCTGACTGGGCACGAGATTGCAGGCTATGGCAGAGCATGTCTGTGTGTTTGTATATCCGGATCCCTCCAGCAGCACACTGTTTTATGGGACGGCAACTCAGCAGAGACGTAATCAGTGGAAGCTGAAAGTGCATGTGTCTGGATTCCATCTGTGAAGCGCTGATGAGAGGGGCAGCACCAGCTCATTTAATTTAGAGAGGTTGTAATCCGCTAAAATAAAAGTGCGATGTATCAAACAGCATTAGTGGCAAGTTATCAATGAAATGTTGAGTTTACAGCCTTATATTTCCCACGTGAGCAGTTGAAAGCCTAGACGAAAATATGCTATATGCCAATACAGCGGTGGAAAGTACATTTTTACAAATTACTATTATTAAAAAAAAAGAAATGTTGTGAAAACTCAGAAACTCAAGGCAACAGGATCCCTCAAAATTTCTGAGTTTTGGGGCCAACTCAAAATCTCAAGTTTTTGACAACAAATATTTTTTTGTTCACCTAATTTAATGTTCATATGTCTAAAAACTTTCAATTTTAAGTTTCACTCATAATCGTTATTTGTTTAACTCATCTTACAGCCAACTTACTAATCATTGCTCAGAAAAAAGTATTATTGTAGATAATACAATACTTTGCAGTACTTTGCAGAGTACAGTGATTGATCAGCCAAAATCGAAGGATATGAAAAAAAAAAGTGTCTTTAGATTAATAAGACAATACTATATTTACAAAAAATGGTTGTAAAATACATTTTCTAAAAATAAGCCAACAGATTAATCGACCAAGTGACCAAAGGCTGTGGTAAAAGTAGTAGCAGTATAGTAGTATATAACAGAAACTGTGGTAGCAGTAGCAGCAGCAGATTTAGCGGTGATAGTAGAAGCAGTAGTAGCAATTTTAATAAGAGCCATGGCAGAAAGTTAAGGTCATGTACACATAATACAACAAAGAGTGCATAGTAACTCCAAAAGCATTGAGACTGGCAGCCGTGCACTCAGTAATCTCCCCAGTCCTGAGCACGAGCCTGATAGCGGTACACAAGCTGCCTCTGAGAGAGACGCAGCCAAGAAACAGTCCTGTTCTTGTGTGACAGCCCCCCTCCTCCAGGCCAGTGCTGACCCAAATCCCCACATGTAAAGGTTTAGGACATCAGGCATCCGGCTCTCCCCAATCTTTGTGACACTGGTCGCACACGAGTTCACTGGTTCTCTGCTGCCCCCTGTCAACCGATGTGAGGACAAAATGACAGTGGCTATAGAAGCAGTGTTGGATTTATTTCTATGGCAAAGATGTAAAATGCAAATTAAAATATAGGCAGATTTACAACTCCTAGGATTAGTGCAGAATACAAACCTTCTTCCTCAATGCAGTTAAACCGAATGACCTGGAACCTACACACACAGGTAAAATTACATACCATTTGTGAAAGAAAATATACCTTCAGGAAACTCTCACACACTGTCTCACTCTTCTTAAATTAATTTACTGAGCAACGTTTCGGTTCGTCTGACCTTCATCAGGCTTGCTGAAGTCTGACAAACCCAAATGTTGCTTGATGAATTAATTAAAAAACGGTGCGACAGTGTGCATGAGTTTCCTGATATTTCTAAGTTAAGGACTTTTCATTTTCTCAGAAGTGCAGAGATTACCTTAATACCATGAGTATATTTCCTCAAATATAAATTTACTTTAACATTATTTTTTATGTAAAATATGACGTTGACTAATTTTTTTTTTTTTAAATCTCCAATGAGTATTTTTACTCTGGGGCCAAATGTAGTGCCATTAGTAGCAGTTGCATTAGTAGTAGTAACAGTGGTAGTAATAGTAGTAGCAGTAATAGTAGTAATAGTAGCAGTCACATTAATAGTAGTAACAGTAGTAGTAATAGTAGTAGCAGTAATAGTAGTAGTAGCAGCCAGTAGTAGTAGTACCAGTCAATAGTAGTAATGGTAGTAGTAATAGTAGCCGACACATTAATAGTAGTAATAGTACTAGCAGTCGCATTAATAGTAGTAGTAGTAGTAGTAGTAGTAGTAGTAGTAGTGGTTGGGGGCGTAGTAGTAGTAGTGTGCATTTGCAAAAACTAATTTCTGCAGCGCTTATAAAAAGTAAACTTTACATATTACGAAACTTTACACTTTATGATATTTTGTTCCTCAGTGTTGCTCTGGTAACACTGGTAAGTTTAGTACCAGAACTAGGGTACATTTCTCAGCTCTGTGTTGGGTCATTTCCCTCATACTCACCAGTACTTATTTTTCCAGTGGCTATAAATAAAAATGAAAAGGCCATATCAACATACTTTAATACAACATGCTTTTATGCATATCATTGTAGCAGTTTGTTGTGGGCCCCTGGTCTGCTGTAACCTTTTTATGTGATGATAGCATATTCTCCCTGTGACAATGGCTTCTTTCCAGTTTGCTCCAAAAGTCCAAAGACATATATTAGTAGGTAAATAAACATAATATTGTACTGAATACAAAATGAATGAATAATGAAACACAGCCTTTTTAGCATTTTCTTTAAAGTACAATGTTCTGCTCTGAATACAGATGAAGTACGCGTTATTTCCACTCTCCTAACATGAACTTTCTGACTGCTTCAGCTGTAACAATATTCAGTATAAACGCCGAACAAGAACATGCATGAGGTTTTCTGACATTATAACTCAACACATTCTTAATAAACTAGCCTGAAACTTTTTTGAAACAAATTACTTGACACAATGGACACAAAATGCAACAGCAGATGCTAACCGAGATGTCCTGAACCAGCAGCAGTAAAAGCTGCAGAGGTAACATTTCCGTTAGCAAAGCATCCATCTGTCACTGTCATGGAAACTCGATAGCACCTCTGGCAGACAAACAGAGCGGCCGAACACCGACAATCACACCGGAGCAGAGGTTTCACATGAACGCAGCAGAGGCAATTAAGAATGGACAGGTCTCTAATATTCGCACGTGTCCAGGAGAGTAATTATGTGGCTCCTAGAAAGCATTTATGATAACAAAAGATGCCATAAATTTAAAGTTGCCCATGAATTCTTTGAATTCTTTGAATTCAATTTGCACAAATGCAAGCTTTACCTTGCATTTGTGCAAATTAAAGTATGGATACGTTCCTGAGCCCCTGCAGTTATTTCCAGTATAAATTGTTCCTGATTAAATCAAAAAAGGGCCTAACAATCACAAGCATCCAATACCAGTATAGATTTCTTACTGAAATGTTCCCAATTAGTTAAATGGTTGCAAAATGCTGTTGGCTGTTTTATTAGTATAACTCTTACTTTTTACCGCCTTTTCTGAAATCTCTCTGATTAAAGTCCCCCCCCCCCAACCCTAACCCCGAAGGTTCAAAGACTTTCATGTGTTAGGAGGAGAATAAATGTTTGTCTGTCAGTCTATGTCTTTGTATTAAACCTGCAAACTAACCATGGTGTGCCACATCTAAAGCCCATAGTTGCTGGCATAGGGTCCAGCCACCACTAACAGCAATAAGATATATACATTTATATTTATATACATTTGTATCATGAATTGTTGCTTTTATTTGTGCTAATGTTATGATGTTGTTCTGTGTGAAACAGGTCTCTCTTGAAAATGAGACCTTGAGTCTCAAGAGATTTACCTGTATAAATAAAGTATTAATAATAATAAGATGTACAAATAAAAAGATAGATAACAGTAGTTACTTGAAAGACCACAATACTTTTCTAAGTATGGGGTTTATCTGTAAAAGACAGCAAATCCTACTTTGACAAATACAACTGATTATAAAATCTGTTCTAAAAATCTATTTAAAACTCAATTTGTTCAGCCATAACCATCATAATCCAGTCATTTCTGTCACCAAAAAACAGCTTCTTTATTCATTTTAGTTTCCTGCTATTTCACTACTGCAACTACTTTGATTGAAGGGTCTATATTTTCATACAAATCAGCTGCACTATCTCCATACTGGGAGTCCTATAGCTCAGCAGTTTTTATGCTCGACTAAACCACACATCTCTCCCTCTCTCTCTCTCGGTCTCGACCTACACACAGCAGAATTAAGCTGTTGGGACAATCTTCAGGCTCCATCTTTGTGAGAAACGCCTCTCCCCTTCTCTCTCTCTCTCTCTCTGAAATATTTTGGATAATGAAAGTCTGCTTGGCCTATCTGTATTCAGCCCTTTTGAGTGAAGCGGTGCACAGTGATGTTTCAGAGCAGAGGGTGAAAAATGACTTGTCTGGGTAACGCCGTCACAAACAGAGACACGCCAGGGAATACTGATCCACCCAACGCCTTGTAAATATGTTTTGGGAAAGCGATGTGAAAAAGATAAAAGTATGTTTGAACAAGTACAATGTGGAGCTACAACTCAAGGCATTTACTCAAAGCTCCAAAGCTCAGGTTACATAAACGTTTTTTCTCTTTTGGCTACCAGATGCCCTGACTGGAGTAGGCAATGGGGGTAAAGAGTCTTGCCCAAGGACAACAACAGTATGCATCGCGTCAGAGTGGGAATCGAACCGCCAACTGTCCAGTTAGTTGGCGACCCCCTTAACTTCCTCCACTACTGCTGTAAAAGTTATCAGCCCCGTTATTACTTGAGTAGAAAAGTATTAAGTATCAAGTTTACTTAAGTAGGATATTACCTTTACAACTACTGCTACTGGTATTACTGTTACTACTGCTATCACTATTAAATTTACTACCACTATTGCTACTATTACTATTAGTACTCACTTTGCTACCAAGGTAAAAAAAAAAAAAACATAATTAAATATATAATTACTTTTACTCTTTACTTTTAAATACTTATAGGTCCAATATCTTAATTTTTTCAGGCTTTTTGAAAACATTTTGGAGAGTTTTGTATTACTATTTTACATTTTATTCCTTAAAATAATGTATATGTATGAAAAATGTCTTCTTTTGGGGAGCTGTTACCTTGACTTTGCAGAAAACACTTGGATTAGGTGTCTGATGCCCCCTGCTGGTAACAAATGGGACAGTACAGGGCATAAAACAGCTATTTAGCATGGTTAATAGCAACATGACGCTAACTGATAGATAAGCTGTGTATAGGTTTTAGAAATGCGCAGGACTACTTCCTGGTTTTACCTGTCTATGTAGAGTGATGAGGATTAATCAAACAATCGTGAATAAAACAAATTACTAATGCAGATATGTTACTAAAGAGGAAACAACATATAACAAAATTAAAAGCACAAAAAAGACAGTCTAGAAGAATAGGGGACTGAAAAAATCTGACTTATAAAATCAAAAAGGATGGATAAAAAAAATTGGCTAAGATTTAAATGTGCTATTATGTTACTAAGTTATTATGTAACTTACATGACAGGATATGAGCAACTGACTGCATCCTTAGGGTGTTTCAGCAGTTGTATGCTTTACATTTTTAGTAAATTCATATTTAGTAGTAATGTTGTTAGCTCAAATACTATGTTTGGACAGTGAGAGGAAGCCAGAGTGCCATACTTTGTCTATATTGGTTTAATGGACTCTCGTTCTTTACAAACTGTGTCATTATGTCTATGCTAATTACATAAGTTCAGACCACTTAGTGGAAAATGTACATCAAAAAAAAAAAAAAAAAAAAGAAAAAGAAATAGCTAAATCATATTAAGTTGGAGAGTAGCTCTTTGCCTCTTTAGGAAAGGATAGGAGAGCAAGAAAATATTATTACTGCTTTCCTGGTCCCTCGACACTAACTGCAATAATGTATTTAAATCTAATGTTGCCCGAGCTAAAAGGCTAATTTACATACTTTAGAAATATAGTGGAATGTTTTATTAAAATAATATAAATCAAATAAAACATAAATCCCATTCATCAACTTGTTGGGCAGCAGGATGCAGGAGCTTGATCTGTGCCTCTGTGTTGGCTGGAGTGAAGCCAGTGACAGAGAGCACCAGAGACCAGGCTTTAATCAGACAGGCCACGGCCCATAGGAGAGGGGGTGGAGGGGGTGAGGTAGTGTTACATAAATAGGCCTGTGAGCATCAGAAATCATTATCAGACAACACATTAATCTTGTCAGAATTATATTTAGAAAGGGCTTACATCATCCAGGGCAAAAGAGGTTAATACTTTACAATGTTTTTATGTAAGCAACAGCTGGATTAAAAAGTGAACAGCAGTTCTAGGAAAACTATTGATAGGACACAAAAACTACATACAGAGGGATTACATTTTTACCATTAGGTTTACCATCTTGAGGTTGAGTTTCTTTCTTGTTTTTTTTTTTATGTTTTCTGGTCCTTTAGCTTTATTGGACAGGAGGACAGTGAAGTATCGACAAGAAATCACAGAGAAGAGCAGGAAGAACCATTGGGTAAATGGGTGGAGTCCGGACTTGGTCTTCGAGACAGAGTCAAGACCGAGACTTGTAAAAACTGAAACCGAGTTGAAACCAAGACCAAGGCAAACCAAGAGCAGGTTGAGACCAAACCCTGTGAACTAACACTAAATTAAGGGGAAACGTAAAAGTGATTCATATACATTATTGATCATTTTAATGGTTTAATGCAACACACGTTCGTGGTTGTTCTTGGGCTAAAAAGAAATTACTTACAAATGTATACATATTCAAAAGTACAGCATTTTCTTACAATGTTTGATTAAAAAAAAAAAAACTCAAGACCAAGACAGTAAAATTAGATTTGAGACCAAGACCAAGACCAAGATCGTAAAAATATGGTCTTAAGAACCAAGACTGTCCAAAGGTCTCGGGCCTTGAGCTACACCAAGACAAGGTTGAGTGTCTGAAATTTCCTCAGCAACTATGGGCCTCAGGCGGGACACACTCTGAAAAATGTCCAGCCTGTCGAACCCATGATCTCCTTGCTAAGAAGCAGGGGTGCTAACAATGTCTATAATAATATCTGCATTCCCATGAAACTCTTCAGACAACTGTTGCATAATCTAGTGGGTCTACTGCAATTGATGATGCAATAAGATATAACATAAGTAGCTTCTTTACATGAAAACGTGTTGAAGTGGAGTAGACCCTCGAGAGAAGGCCATGTATGTATGCCCTGTCTACATGTGTCTGGACAGGGAAATGTGAAGACGCTCAGTGACAATGCAGCTCAGTTCCTCACACAGAGGAGCTGCACGTGCCCTGCGGCTACACCACACTATTGTTTTGACATTATACTGGCAGACAGCCGATAGCGCTCAGACATGAAGATCTCAAGGGTGGAGAAATCCTCTTATTTATTTGTGAAGTTAAAGGAAAAGCTGCTTGTGAGTGCGTTAGGTGCTTTGTTTTTTCTTCACAAGGCTGGCTTCCCTCTCACTCTCACCTCAGCAGACGTGAACTGTGGGTGTGATCCTCTTTACACACTTGCAGCCCTGACACTGACACATTCACACAGTACACAGTAGCACTCAGTGGCGCCTCCTCACAGGTACACCGGCACATGAATCTTCATTAGCTGCACAAATCACTGAATAATTTATACCTAATCAATTTGAGACACGTTAGAATCAGCAGTGTTTCCTCTTAAGCGTTACACACTAGAGGTACACTTTGACCTGGAGGAACTCAAATTTCATTGCTAGTTTCCATGAGATTCAAAAATATAAGATGCAGTATTTAGTAATGACTTTGAAAAAAATATCTTATAGTGATTTTTCTGACACATACTGTGGTTGTAATGAGATTTGTGATATTTTTTTTTAATCAGTGTTCAAACTGAATACATTTTAACCTGCAGGCCCTCCCGGCACCTTTTTAGGGCTTCTCATTTTGGCCTTTCTTATGCTAGGGTGATGATATTTGACAAAGATGCTCATTATTAAATTAATTTAAGAATTTCAGTGTCACAATTGAAAAAAAATGTAATTTTTAACTTTCTGGAGAAAAAACTTACATTCTTCTTAAAGCCTTTTTGGTTCCATTGACCTACATTAAAATAACTTATTTTCACATTGCTGCCATTGCAATACAGAGATGTTAAATCATGTTAATACCTCTGTAGCCCTGTCAGTCAAATCCTAACTAATAATGCGCAAACAAACAAAAAAATAAATCTTCACCAGATTCACCATTTTTTCATTGCATTGTGGGAAATAATACCCTTATATTTCCCATTAGATAACAGTGACTGTAGCCCAGCCCAATTAGGGCTTTAAGAGAAAGAACAGGAGTTTGAGCCCTTTTTTTGTGAGATCCTCTGCCCTTTTTTTTGTAATTTCACAAAAGAAAAAAAATGTATCAAAATCAGTTTTAGGTCTGATCAGTGACCTAGCCGGGTCCGGTAATTCCTGCACAAACAAAAAACACTTTGCATCTTTAAATAGTAAAAATAATGCTTGTGATATTTACAAATATGTTGGAATAATGTGAACAAACTGGAATTTAGAGGGTTAAAAACATAACAATGAATTCACTTTTGTTATGTGTGATGAGGAGAGGGGTTAGTGACCAAAAAACAACAAAAATGTTTTTTTCCTAATGTTTTATATTATTGAATGTGACCCAGTGACCTAAAAGGGCTTTAAGACAGATAACGTGTTTTTTTAAAGAAGGGCCTGAGAATGTGATGGAGCACTGACACTGAGAAGACTGAACTATTCACTGCTAAACTAATACAAAGAACCACATGCCTTTCAGATCATGTCCATAGAGGTCTAAACTGCAGTTGTAGCACAATTTATACATTGAGACCCTGTGGAGACAGGATATTTTGTTCTCTGCAGAGGACATTATATCACCTAAATAACTGCAGCCTTTGCAATTTGCTAACTGAGCCGTTTCATATTTTGATTTGATTTCTATTAATTGTTCAGCCCTAGTATTTAGCCAGAGGAGTGTACAATAGCATTTATTTTCTCTTATTTATCCCTTTTTTTTGCCTATAGATGAATTTAAATGAAGTAATTGTTTTAAACAGTATAGTAGGCATATCAATATTATTTATGATTCTCTTGTTCCACAGTTAGCCGGTGAAAATATGCAGGGAAATTAGAGCTGCACCATGCTAGTAAAAAACAAAACAAAACTATATATTGTTTTGTTTTGCTGTTTGTTTCCCTTTTTTACCCTTGTACAACGTCTTTGAGTGTCATGAAAAGCGCTTTTTATAAATAAAATGTATTATTAATAATAATAATAATAATAATAATAATATATATATATATATATGATTATGAATATTGTGATAACATGCAATAGAAATGTACAGAGAGGACTGCAAGGTGATGGTGACACCAGCAATGTTTTCTGGTTAAGAGAAAGGAAAACACAGGTAGCAGAGCTGAAGATGTTGAGGTTCTCTTCAAGAGTGATGAGGGTGGATAAGATCACGAATGAGTACATCAGAGGGACAGCTTATGTTAGATGTTTTGGAGATAAAGTCAGGAAGGCCAGACTGAGATGGTCTTCAACATGTACAGAGGAGAAATAGAGAATATGTATATGGTTAGAAGGATGCTGAGGCTAGAGCTGCCAGACAGATGGCTGAGGGGAAACAAAAGAGGAGATTCATGGATGTAGTGAAGAGGACATGAACATTTTGTGAGAGAAGAGGACGCAGAGTATAGAATTAAATGGAGGCAGGAAGAAAAAGGCATAATTCAAGACAAAACTTTGAAAAAACATGAAAGTGAAAGCCATACTTGTTTTAGAAGTAAACTGATATTAGCTACATTACTTTACATTCAATATACGTTTGTCTTTACTCTAGTCTGAGTCATCAAACACAATCCACCGAAGTGCATTCAAGTGCGTTCTAGTTGATCGACCATGGAGTGAAAATTGAGAGTTAATGTGTGAATCAGACATTTCACTGATTTGTCTGCAACAGTGTCCTTCACCCATTTGATTCTGGTAATTCTGACATAAACACTACAGACACTTGCCTTTAGCATAGCGGCTCATCTCTGCTCTATTACTTAACCAGAAGCTAATTAAATTTATTTCATTAAATCCCTGAAACAGCTTCAACAAGCAGCAATTAAGTTTAGTTGGCAACAACATCTACGAGAAAATATATTCTACCCCACAGCTCATACTCCTGAATTATGTATGCAACGGAGTATTCTGCTACACTGAGTGACCTTTCATGATAATTGTGGCCCGCTGTCCTTGGGCTTTGGCCCTTGGAGTGGATATTATGCAACTGGGATGACTACAGCCAGCTATATGTTAGTTTCAAATGTCAAACATGTCAAGGATAACAAGGCCACATGAGTCGGGGGGTTGCCATCATTGCATCTTTTATGATTGTCATTGTTGTTGTTGTTGGACCTAAACCAGGTCTAAACCGGGACTAAACCAGAACTGAAGTAGGAATAACACTAAACCTGGACTTAACCAGTATTAAAACAAGAGCAGGGTTATCATTGGACTAAACCAGGGCAAATGTAGGACTAAACCAGGACTGAACCAGGACTAAACCAGGATTAATCCAGGGCAAACACTGGACTAAACCAGAACTAATCCAGTACTAAATGAGGGATACCTGGACTAAACTGAGACTGAACCAGGAGTAAACCAGAAATAAAATGGGACTAATCAGGAGTAAACTAGGACTATCACAGGACTGAACAGGACTAAACTGGACTAAACCAGAACTAAACCAGAACTAAACCAGGACAAATGTGAGACTAAACCAGGACTAACATGGAATAAACCAGAACAAATCTAGGACTAAACCAGGTGTAAACAAGGATTGAACCTGAACTAAACCAGTAAAAAAAATAACAATTTGTTGTTTTTATGACATTTTACTGTAATGGTTATTTACTGTAAAAGCTTCATAGTGACACTATGAATCTTTATCTTTAACGGTGAATTTCAGAAAACCAGAGCTGCCATTTTTTTTACTGTAAATATACCAGCATTGTCCTGTAACTTTGAGAAATATTTTCACAGAGTAGTTTATTGTAACCTACTTTTTACTATTACATTATTTACAATTTTTGTCTACTGCACCCACTTTTGCTCTGCAGCCTTCTAAATTCATTTCCAATATAATATCAAACACTGAACAGCATCATGGGAAGTCTGCCGGTTGCTATAATGAAAAGCTGTTGATTGCAATTACACACAGGCAGCCCTTGCAGTATAATCTCGCCCTGCTCTGGGCTTCCCTGCTCTGTCTCTATGGCTCTTTCTCATCTTGCAGATTTTAATTACCTAATATAACTTCTAATCTAATACAGGCTATACCCCTGACACCACTATGCATATAATCTTACACAGTATTGTGTAACCTTTGACCCCGCTAACCACAAGGCCACACTATGAATAATAATAACGCCCATATCCATTACCTAGTGAATGCAGTAATCTTAGTAATAGCAACTTGTGTTAACATCCTAACCAATAACCAAAAGTGAATTAGGCCTGATCTGTTGGTGTCAAAATTAATCCATTAATGTCGCACTTATTTGTCCTCCTATTTTTCCAAGGTTTTTACTAATACTTGCTTACTTACTTTATAGCTCTTACAAGACACTCTAACCTCTGCATGGTGTCCTTTCAAGAGCACAAATCTTCCCAAATAAACACAGCTTTCAACACATCAAATATATTTAGAGATAAAGTGTTATGAGAGTTTCAGTAAACTACAGAGTCCATTACTGGCCACAAATCTGGAAAAAAGTGGTAGTAGACGAGTGACCAAATGATTATATTAGCATTTGGTGAAGGGACATCTCAAGTACTTTGGAGTTGATTAAATCTCTAAAGCAATCTAAATAAATTTTGACTGAGACTGCAAATTGTTAGTAGTAGTGGTAAGAGTAGTAGTAGTAAAAGGAGCTGTTAGTAGTAGTAGTAGCAGTAGTAATAGCCAAAGCAGTGGTAGCAATGGTGGTAGTCATTGTAGGAGCAGTATTTAGTTCCTACTGTAAGTAAACTTTACATGCAATACTTCTCCTTGTTTAATAATACTTGTATGTAGCAGTAATTTTACCTGAGTACACAATTGGAGTACTTCTTCCATCTCTGGTCCATAATACCATTCATAACTAATAATTATGTATTATATAAGTGATGTGATTCTGCTGAAACATTAACTAAAAATAAGTCTAGATCACAACAATATACTAAAAGCTGAAATTCCCGGAGCGTTTCCCATGAGCAGGAGCGTTTGAGGTTATGGATACTTTGATAAGCAGCTGATGAAAGCTCATAATACCACAGTCCTGCCTTTCATAGTATCTGCTCCTGACAGGCTGACAGGTGTGGGTCAGGAGGAGTGCCTGCCTCTGGTACGTTACACCACTGCCTCAGTGTTTTTGAACTCAGGGTGACCCTGGAAAAACAATCTTGACGAGACCACAGCTGAATAAAAGGCAGTTTGTCTCAGTGTTAGAAGTGGTCAGACAAAACATAAAGTGAAATGGTTTTAATCACCTGAGTATTGTAGACATAATGTGTGAACATTTCAACCATAATACATCAACTATAAAGCTATTGTCATGTTCCCATTTAGGAGTACTACTCAACTTGTCAACAGTGAATTAATGGCTGACAATAACAAAAAAAAATCCTAACTAGACAAAAGAGAAAGCTAATTGGAACCTGTATAAATATTGGGAAAGCATTCACACACAGTGTTTAACAAGGCAGAGATAACTCAGAACTAAGGTAAGCTCTGAACTTATGTTTGATGTTACATATTAGTAATATTTGGTAATAAGGACCAGAAAATGTAGCTATGCTGTACTCCAGCTGCAGAAGGTACGTAGAATGCATCCACAAGGTGTCACAAGGCAGTAGACATTTTGTGCCAGTCCCAGCCCTGGATATAAAGGGAGAGGGTTGCATCAGGCAGATGATTTGCTGAGGTGAAAGTCGTAAAAATGAAAAAGTTGCTATGCTATGGTTGTAGCGTCCTTTAGATGTGTCTAACTATACATCTTTTCTTTGTAGACGTACACTTCTGTCTCTCGTTGACAAAGGACCTCTCTCAGTCTATCTCAGGCTGTTTTTGACACCTCCGTTTTCTTCTGCTGCAGCCTAATAAGACATCATTTTATAAACACAACACTAAGAGATATTCTTTTCTCCATTCGTTATCAGCCTGTGGTTATATGAAACCCTGCCAGACAAAGACAAAGCTTTTAGACATCGAATAATTGGCTTCAAAGTAGTTGATGTATTAAAGTAATAGAGAGGTGGGAGACTGCAGAGTGAACTTAGTAACTAAAAAAGACATTATCTTCAATGCCAAAGGCCACTATGTTTTGGGTTATCTTGCTACTACCAAACCAACAAACAAACACAAGCAAAACCTTGTTGGCTGAGGGTATGATTCAACTAAAGAATGTAAAGTTTGCTGAACTAGAAAGTAGCCTACTTACTGCTTCTACCACTATTACATTCTAATTTTACTTTCAGTATTAGTACCCACATTGCCACTATATCAAATTATTTTCCTTTACTTCAAAACCTATTAAATAAGTAACAGTTTTTGCTTTACAACTCTGTTCAACTTTTTTGTTCATCAAATCCATCTAAAATGCAATACTTATGAAAAACATATGCGTGGAATAACACTGTGTTTATGTCAGAGGTCAACAGTCGCAGCCTAAAAACAGCAGGGTTATGAAGTCTTCCTGTTGTCAAAAGCAGGTCTGACCACACTTGCTCCACCTCTAACAGCCTGACAGTGTTTCTAACCAGGCTGATAAATAACATGCTCTCTGATCTCTGAGACAGAGTCAGGGAGCAGATGCTGGGGGCTCTGCACTGGAACCAACAACAGAAAGTTATGACTCTGCTGATTAAGCACTTTACATCGAGACGTACTTGATATATTACGTAATAACAGTGGATGTCCTTCACACTTCAGCATAGGAATATATAGGAATATCCAACTAACTTAAAATTATGTTACAAATACAGTTAAACAAAGTGAGATATGAACAAAATGAACCCACAGAGGACAAACTGAGCACTGCCGAGTGAGAAGTACATTCATGTTACACATCTATACAAAATTGTATGAAGAGCAGGCACTTATACACTTAATTAAGGTTAAGGCATTTATTGTCCCTGTAGGGAAATTTGTCCTCCACATTTGATCCATCCTTCAATACCATAATGAAGCACACTGCTCCAGATGTTGAGCCAGGATCACAGTCAGGAGTGCCTTGCTGGAGGATTAGCCTATTGTCTATGTTTTAGGTTGATGGGGGGAAACATAACACCTGAGAAAACCCACCCAGACACAGGGAGGGCAAGCAAACTTCACAGAGAAAGCCCCCACATGGTTCAGAAATCAATCCCAGGACCTTCTTGCTGTGAGGCAAGAGTTCTAACCATTTATTCTCTATATTAATAATACAGCAGGAGGAGAGTGAACATTTTATTTATCTAAATGAATAGTTCCCATTTTACTCCAACTTGGCTTGAGTCACATTAATTTGAAGTAACAGTACTTTTACTTGACTACAGATGTTAAGTACTTTATTCACCTCTGCTTAAAAGATAGATTTAGGATGGCAACAAGAGCAGTTAAACATATTTTTGCAAGCGCTGCTGTAGCTTATAATGAATCAGATATACTGTGAGTCATATTCCTGGAGATAGAGCCTACTGTTGTGGATGGCTGATTAGTAAGCTCTGCAGACACCCGGCTCTGACCTCTCTACTTTTCCAGCATCATTAAAGTTGAAAGCATTGTTCCCTCTTCAAATGAGAACAATATGGCACTGGATATATGTTTTATATATGATTGAAACTACAGTGTGACAATGCATTATAAAAACCACAATGGTACAATTGAAAGAGACATTGACACTCTCTGCAGATGGGATAAATGTTAAGTTATGGCCCATTGTCGCCAATTTAATTCCCGACTTAACTACTTACCCGGTCGTTTTAGTCTGTGTAGTTTAAATGAGATTTCTCAGTAACACAGTGTCACATCTATGGAGAACAAGTGGCACTATGCAGACTGCAGCAGAAGCATATGATCTGCATGGAAGGGCAGCAGGGCAAGTCTCTGGAAGGAGGAGGAAGTGCTCACAAAAACATGGCTAGGACATCAAATATGGATGTCTCAATTTCACAAACCAAGCAAAGTGAAAATGAATATATAAATCTATAGTGTGGTGGTCATGGTTCTGCAATAACTTCCTCTATCACAGAGATGGGAGAGGATTGGAGCATTTCAGAAGAATATTAAATGGATTTTTTGTCCATTTCTGCCATTAGACTGATTCATAGCAACATTAATTTACAGTATAAAACAATATAGCAGCTTTTATGTCTTTAAATTATAGTTTGGTTTACAGTACAGCACAAAACCTATGGACAAAAAACATGTATCAATGTAAAAATACACACAAAAAAAGAGAAGAAAATAGATGTGGAGAGTGTCAGCCATTACACTGCTTCTACCTCACAACAGTTAAGATAAAGTGCCAGGAACAGGACTCAGACTTGAAGATCTTCTAGTTTAGGGGTAAAATTTTATTTTATTTGACCATATTTAACCAAGAAAGTCCCACTGAGATTCAGAATCTCTTGTGCTAAGGAGTCCTGACCCCATGGGGGACCTATTGTACATGTTTTTCATGACAGGGGGAACAGTAGCACTCTGAAGAACCCTACACAGATACGGGGAGAACATGCAAACTCCACACAGATAGGAACAAGACCATGACAAAGTGGCCATAATAAGCTTTCAGACAGGTCCCATATACTAAGAGTGAACATAACAGTAACCTCTTCATAAAAACTCTAATACCCATAAGCTGCCATAGCAGAAGTCAGAAAAGGACCATTACAAAAACAGGATTTGTGAAAGAGTCGGGAAAAGCTACAACTATTGAAGCAGATTTATCCTGAAGCGAAAGCCCAAGAGAACAATATGCAACTCACAAAACACGCGGCGCAGAGCAGTGGATTCTCATAAGCACACAGTTCATATTTGATGAATGTCAAATGTTCCCGGTCTGATACAGCTGTGCCAGATTTAGAGCTCACAAACAGCCAGCATTACAGATATGAGGGAGCATTTTGAATAACGAGCCCTGTGTAGATCTATTAAAAGGTATTTCATGCCTTTTTCCACACTCCACATCAAAACCAAAGCCAGCTTTCATTACATCTTAATTGCAGTAAATTATCTAGATATTAATCATATATAAAGGCACATTTGCTTAAAAGACAAATGCGAGTTTTTATGACAGCTAAATTTAAGTAGCAATTTTAATGGTTTTATGTTTTTTTTTTATAATCTCCTTTGAGTTGAATGAAGTTGGGAGAATTTGAGTTCAGATAAATGAACTGACTTCTTTGTAGTGGCATGTAGTCAAAGGTCTGGTGGTGACAGTTTTACTCTTGATGTTTTTCTTGATGCAACCCTCTCCATTTATCCAAACTTGGGACTGGCACAAAGACTACACTGGCTTGTGACACCTTGTGGTTGGTTTCTTTGTTACAGGACAGTGTTTCAAAGCCACAAAACTCATTTAGTGTCATCTGTTTCTGACGCATCATCTGTTCCTTTTGGCCCTGAACAGAAATCCTCATTAGAGACAGTGTGCTGTTCGACAAACCCACCTCAAGAACATTTGAGTTATTGAACGTGTCCTGCATTTCTTTAGCTTTTACAATTGTAGCTCCTCTGTGTGTGTGTGTATCATTCAGGGCACATCCACATTATCTAACCCTCTCTCTGTGCTTTCTGATGAGTCACAGGACCAACCTTAGGCACCACAGCGCAGGGAGAGGGGAGATGTAATTTGAATTCAGCAGCAGTCGGGCTGAGATGGAGGGAGAAGGCCAGTTTATTTTGAGATGCCTCTGCACCACTGGGTAGATTTGTCACAATCTATTTAGCCACGTTTCGCTGAAATGAAGAATATGATACGTACAATTAATGTATACATGCATAGATGGGGATTTAAAGAGGTAGTGTGAGTCAAATGCTCTTTCATAACCATTTATATTGCACAAATTAAACAGAGCATCCAATTGAAAACAGAGATTTCTTGAACAAACCTAATTTTAAATAAGTTTGGGCAATGTATAAAATATAAATATGATTTCATCTTTGCTTGATACATATATTCATGCACATAAGGTTCACAGACAACAACATCTGGAGGTGTTTCTGATCCATCCATGTGATTTTTAGTACACATTTTTAATGCAGCGCTGTTTTTAATGCAGTGTCGCTTGAGGGCCCAAAGATCAAGAGAATCCAATATATCCAATACTAACTCATGACTCATGCTTTTCTAAAATGCTCCTATTCTTACTGAAATGTTTCCAGTTAACTTCTTTAGTTTCTTTTTATTACTATAACCTGCTTTTCCTGCCTCTTGTTGCTCCTGTTTCAACTTTTTTGTGTGTGTTGCTGCCATTAAGTTTAAAAGGAGCCAATACTTTTCATGAAATGGTAAACTATCTCAGTTTCAACACCTAATTTGATGTTGATGTTATTTATTAGGAATAAAATGTAGGGATCAGCTTTGTGTGTTTATTTCCATTTCAAACAGTCCTAACTTTTTTGAAATTGGGGTTTTATGTCATAAAAAATACAGCCTCTTATTTCTTGTACGTCATCTATTTTGTATGAAGAATTAAGCATATACAACCAACTGTAGAAAACCCCTTAGTCAACTCCTGAATGAATTTATCCAAAGTAGAGCACACTGTTGGATCTCTAGCCTCCCAGGCCACTCCGCTGCACTACTTTCCCACTAAAAGAGAAGAAGAAGAAGTGTGTTCACAGTAGAGTAAGTGGAGCGAGCAGGCGGCCGAATGTGTGGAACAGTGAGGAGCCCTAATGTTAACTTAGCCTCACTCTGAACTCTGTAAAATGAGCGGCACTTTCTGTCTCCCTCTGTTGTAATACTCACCCTAGAAATGTATTAATGCTATTACACAGCAGTCAAAATATACTGTAGTAGTAGTAGTGGTGAACTTAGCCCTTAGCTCCTAGTCCAATTAACTTAAGTGCTACATTACTTGGACAACATTTTAAAGCGATGCATGTAAAAAAAGGGAATTTGTTAATTTTTTATGATTCGGCCTGTTTAGGGCTATAAGTAATGAAAGTGAAATTTTACTGTCCCATCTGCTTCAGTCATAAATCTGAGCCAGTGTCACTGAAGGATGTCTCATATTGAACCAATCCTGGTGCTTTTAAGTTTAATAGCGCTCGGAGACCACTACATCTGATTCTCTAACTTTACAAGCAGCAGTAAAGTCAAGGTCCAATGAGGTGTCCCGTCACGTGACCAACAACAAGTTAGCACAATTTAGACAGAGCGAGAAAACTGTTTCAGAGAAATATGAAGCCCATTTTTGAAAAAGAAAATACAGAACACATATTTTGTAGAAGACTGCGGGCAAAAATAAAAATATTTTGTTTTGTTCGGGTAACTTCTAAGATACTTGTCTGTGGCTTGTGTGTCCTATTTTTATTACTAGCAGACAATAGAGCTGAATATGAGATAAATATGACCAGAAATATTTGAATTACCCTTTCAAAAAAGTAAAAGTTTTATTGCTATAGATAAGATAATAAGATATTAAGGATTACAATGGCGAATGTGTCAAGTAGAATTAAATTTAAGTCATGTAATTCTCTGTTCAGATGAAGGTTAAGCAAAAACCTATATAGAAATGGTGATTGGTGAAATTGTGATAATGATACATTTTTCATATAATATTGTGCAGCATCAAATACTGAAATTAATCTTTTAAAAATCTTTGTGTGTTTTCCAAATTTGTAATATTTCTTTTTTCTTTTCCATTGGCAACAGTCGGTTAAACATTCGCCCACCATGGAGAACAGTAGCAGCCTACAGATTTCAAAAAACAAAACAACATCGATTCTTTCAACGATTGTTCTTTTGCTTTCCCCCTTTGCTTTTAGGGTTTGTGGGTGACAGACAAGAATTGACTCTCACATTTATCCACCTGGGACAGTTTGGATTCACTAAAAGCAAATGTTGTGCCTCTAGCATCTTTAGCAAGCACTGACAGTTTACAGATATTGCAGATTAGACAGATTTATTATGGTGTGTGAGGGATTTTAATCATTGTTGTCTGTTTTGCTGTTTAATAAGAGGTACTTTTTGAACATTTCCGGATGAGACAGCATAAACGCTTCCCGTCAGATAAGCCTGAGCTCAAAACGCATTCATCAAAATAAGCAAAAGTCCTGGTGACAATAAACTCTACCACTGCACTTTTCCACAATCACAAAAACGTCACAGCAGTCAGCAAATTGAGTTGACGTTGCGGCGGCGGGAGATAGCAAAAAAATATCTGCATTCACACTGACTGACTTCCCCATTTGAAGCCGTTTATTAATTTATTTCTCCACAATCTGGCCTTCTATATGACATGAAATCATTTGAGCCATAGAAAGTGATTAAAACATGCACAATGAACGGCCTTCTTCTCTGTGTGGCATTTCCCCCTGCAGCGAATTACTGTGGTTATAACAAACACACTGAAGTCTTTCTTGCTCTGGCGACTGGTGGCCCAATCTGTTTGCATGACATAATTCATACCCTTAGAGATAAAAGACAGAGCCAGAGACAACAAAAAGGACAAAACAAAGAGATGCTGTAGGCTTTATAAGTAACTGGTACAGTATAAAGGACATAGAAAGATCAGAATAAATACCAGATTTGCTTGCAGTGCTATGTAAATTAGTCACTGAGGGGTCCCCATGCGTGTGTTGTACTACTGTGTTACTATGCTAGAAATATCTGTGTTTTCTGCCTCTTCGCCGAGCAGTGTTTCGTCTCATTATCATTCCATGTGCTTTATAAAGTGGTGATGCACAGTGGCAGAGTGGTTAGCACTCCTGCTTCTGAGCAAGGATGTTGTGGACATGCTTGTGTTAAGTGAATTAGTGACTCTGAATAGCTCATTGTGAATGAATGTAAAAAGTAAATTAAAATATAAAGTAATCACCTAGGCAGGCTTAACTAGTAGTGGTTAAATGTTACTCTCAGACTGTTTAAATTTCCAAAACATTCCCAAACTTTACACTAAAATATAAAATTTCAAAACTTTCTCAGGGCCTGGAAATTGCATTTTAAAACTAGGCTTAGGTAAGTTTGCCTTCTTGTTCTGTCCTAGTTCAGTCCTTGTTTAGTTCCTGTTTTATTGTTCATTTTAGTCAGTTGAAAATGGTAAACCAAATATTTTCTGAGGTGGTACTTTGAAGTTTAAACATCACTTTTCTCATATACATGTCTATAACATTTCAAGTAGTTTCAAGCACATTGTAAAACCATTGCCATAGGCTTTTATAGATCGCTGGTACAGTAGAAAGTACACAGAAAGATCAGAACAAACTTGCTTCCAGTGCTATGTAAATTAGCTGGCGAGGGGTCCCCATGCTGGTGTTGTTGTAGAGCCGTGTTACAATAGTGCTGGTAATGTTTGTGCTTTTTTCCCCTTCGCCGAGCAGCGTTTACCCTCTGGATGGCATTGAAAAGTGCTGCGGTGCCGGTGCTTGCAATGCGAGTAATAAAATAAAACGTTAATTTGCCTCTTCTTGTGTGTTCACCCCAGGTCAGTGATCTCCCGTGGGCACCAGCTGCTGCTATAACGGGCCACGCCGCAGACAATCCAGCACGGGAGGAGAGAAGAGAAAATAGTTCAGATGAGAGAAAAGCGGTCAAAGGTGAAGGTTGATTGTTGGTGCAGATTATTCATTATATGTCTTGAATGCATGGCAATAGAGCATAGCAGGCCTCAGGTATGGGATAAAAGGGAAATTTCTCACACTGTGCAATTCATGTTTGATGTATTGTATGTAATGACAAAGTAAATGTACAGTATATTTTCTAACTTAGACAACTGGCACTATAGGGCGTCTCCCAAGGCTGGTCCATAGTCTTAAAGAGGCTGGACATGGCACAACTGGGCTCAGCTACTCTTTGCTTGATCTCAAAGTAAAAGCGCAGAGCAGAAATCTGGTCATTAAAGTTGATTTATATATCCCTAAACCCAAATGAATGTATGTATTATCACAGGTGCTTTTGAACTTTCACAATTACTGGAATTAACAAATGCTAACTCTTTCACTTTTGCAACAAATCAAGCCTATAAAGCCTCTTCATAGCCAGTAGCCACTGGAAAATGCCCATTCAGCCATTTTGAGAAATAACCATCAAACAAAACACTTCAAAATACTTCAAATCCATTATATTTATTTCTGGCTTGTTTCAATTGTTCAGTTGCTTTAGCCACATCATGTATTTTCCAGTCACATACGCTTTACTTAAATTACCTCACCCTAATGATCTCTAAAGGCAGGTGATGTTGTCTTCCTATTTGTTTTTTATTTGTTGTTTGTTTGTCTATTTCTGTAAAGCCCTTTGAGGCCACTGCTGTTGTGACATTGAGTTTTATAAATAAATATAAACAGCACAGCATGTTATACAGTTGAGTGTGCAAGTGTGTAATAAAGTCACCCGATTTGTAATATTATTTTCCAAGTGGCTTTTCTACAGCCAGTAAGGCAGATGGCAAAGTACTTTTTATTTCAAATCAGGTAGAAACACCTGCTCCCCAATGCACAATATTTTTTGTGGTTTGTATCACAACTCTGGAAAGGGTACAGTGCATAATATTTTCATTTATTTATTCATATCCTTCTGCTTCTGCTCCCTGTTACAGGTCACGAGTGGCTGGAGCCTATTTCTGCAACTATGGGCCTTAGGCGGGCAGTTAGTCTCAAGTCAACTAACACATGCAATCTCTTTGAGCGGTGGAAGCCAAAGTTCATAAGACCCAAACTAACACAGAGAGCCCTCTGTATTCAATCTACTCTCAATCATTTATCCAAAAACATGGTACAGCTCTGTTTCCACTGATTCCTCATAGCAGTTTTTTCATTTTGTAGAAAAAAGGCATCATCAAAAAGTTTAAGAAAGTGATATGCATTTTTTTTTTTTACTGATTATGTTAAAATTAGCACAACACAGCCACACTCTGCTCTCTAGTCTCTTCACCTATTTCTTTATGGCACCAGTAGAGCACTTGTTTTCTTTTAGTCACATAATGTTTTTAAATGTTGTACAACATGCAACACTGTTCAAGAGGTAACCAAGTTTGGTTTAAAAATATGAATAAAAGCATAATATAGCCCCTTTAAATAAAATATAAATATTCCAATGTTTATTCATAATATAATATAGAAGCTATAGAAGTGCAATTTCAATCAATCATGGCCTCCCACCATCAAAAAACAATCTTCTGTGCTTTGAGTCCCATAAACATTGAATAAATTGACACAAGAAATAAATGCAAGTGTGTGCATTCATATAGGCTTTAGTATCAGAAGAACTGTGGGAATATGAACATCATCAAATCTATAGGGCCCAGCATGTGTTTATAAGCTACCACTGCTCTAGAGGCACCACACACACACTGTACTCCTCATCACTCTCTCTCATCTAGCCACAAGTGATGAAAAATATTAATCTAATCAAAAAAGCCACACACAAACTCGCTGCACATCACTTCACGGATTAACACGGCAAAGTGGGGAAAGGATAAAAATAAAGTACAGTGAGTCAGATTGGAACTGATCACTTGAAAGCTTTTTGAATGACGTGGAGAAAAAAAAAAAAACTCAAAGCTCATAATTGTGGCAGAACTATCCAATTTTGAAGAGTGGGGCAGCTATAGGCTTTCTACCCCCAGCGATGGTGAAAGCCGCTCTTTGAAGTTGGAAATGGAGCCGGGAACGTAATCTGGTAAAATATAGTTCTAAATAAGGCTGCATCAAAATTTCATTAGCTGCTGCTCGTGGCCTGGAGGCTCACTTTCACCAATTTCACTAGGTGACATTCAACCTCTGTACATCGATCTGATATGTGAGGCAATGCATTTCGACTGATAGAGGGATACTGGAGATGTGTAGACGCAGATTTGTTTTGTAATATGCTCTTCCAACATGCACCAGGCCAATATCAGATGGATATGATGATGAAAGACAATAACCTCAATAATTTCTCAGAATAAGAAAAGTATATGCCTTGAGTAGATAAGGGGGATCGATCAAAATAGACTCCCAAATGGTACAATCAGTTTCATAAATTTCTTTATTCATATGTTTGGTTTTATTTGAAAGGGGGCTATATTATGATGTTCCCTCATCAAAAACTACCTGAACTTGTGTTTTGCTTCATTAACTCCTGTTTGAGTAATCCTGTAGTCTCTGGTACGGCCATTCTGATGCTTCAGAACGCTTGGTTGCTTGGTCTCATGAGCCCCTGCCCACTCCAGGAAGCACTGACCAATCAACAAACCCTCTACATCCAGTCTGCTCTCATTCATTTAAAGAAATAAAATAAATAAAAAACTGTGTACACATCTATTTCCACTGATTCCTCACGGGTATTTTTAATTTTTGTAGTGAAATGGCATCATACAAAAAGTTTAAGAAAGTTAAAAGTTCTTTTTGTATGGTTCTTTTCAAAATAGCGTAACAGCTCTGTTCTCCGCTGCTCTATCCTGCCCTCTGCTGGTCTCTTCACCTGTTTCTTTATGGCAGTAATAAAGTAATTATTGAAAAATCTTTTTTTAGTCACATAATGTTTTTAAAGGTTTTGTAAAACATGCAATGATGTTCTAGACGTGACCAAGATTGGTTTAAAATTTTATTATAAATAAAAGAATAATATTATAGCCCCTTTAAGTCTAGGTTAAGACAGTGGTTGCTTGACCTGTGAGGTACATGCCTAATCAGATAAGTCACCAAGGTGCCCCATATCACTTTTTTATGGGACTATAGTATACTGTTTATACAGGGACTTAACTGAAGACAGACAAAGACAAAGTCTATCAAAAGGTCGACAGTTACAATATAGAAATAACTTCTGAAAAAATGTTCTATACTATGACATAGTCCGACTGTATAATGCAGCCCATATACAAACCTTGTCACTAAGTTATGGGGGGCAAAATCCAAACTGTTTATTAATCATAACCAAGGTACAGCATCCAATTGATCATTATTTTGATCTTTGGCCAAGGCCAACAGTACTGTGCTGTCAATATAAGTCTTGGCAGCTGTCACACAGAAGAAGGTCACATGACAAACAGTTCATAGTATAACCACAGAGCGAGACCTGTTCAGAAACAATGGACAGTTTCACAGATTTATAGGTTCTGCTGGAGGAGGGCAGCAGGAGGTTTCACGAGACAGCCCATCAAAATGATTGACAGGTGCTGGGCTGCAAAACTGTGGGTGGGAAGGTGTAATAACAAACCATCAAACCCTCAAAGTACTGCAAAAAGTGTGACCTCTGGAGTAGTTTGTATCTTTGTATATCACATAGTAGAAGACACCATTT
The DNA here is from genome assembly GCA_020698575.1 of Bostrychus sinensis. Classification (NCBI taxonomy): domain Eukaryota; kingdom Metazoa; phylum Chordata; class Actinopteri; order Gobiiformes; family Eleotridae; genus Bostrychus; species Bostrychus sinensis. The sequence goes on from CM036247.1 coordinate 13,487,980, forward strand.
CCACTACATTCATTTTAAATATCAAGTGGTCATGAATAAAAGTGTGCACGTATTCAGCTGCCTGTATGCATGCATCTGGGTTTGTCATATGAAGACAAATAAACACCATTAAAGGCATTTCTGTATGGAGCAGTTGTTAAATGGGTTGCAGTAACAGGCCCATACCAATTGAATGGTCACCTTATCATGATTTATAGGATTTATTACGAATAGAATGCAGGATAGGACGTCAGGATAAGGTCAGTGTAGCCATTACTCCTAATCACGATGTGAATTAAAGGTCCCCTATTATGCTAAATCAACTTTTTTGTGCTTTCAACCATGATATAATGTTTCCACATTAAAAACATACCTGGAATAGTATTTTTTTCTCATTCACGCTTGTCTGAGTAATCTTTTATGCTGAGGCATTGCCCTTTTCAAGAGCTGAAAACACTCGGTCTCACCGCTCTACAAAGACAAGTGAAACCAGGAAGTGAGCTTGGACGTTTCTAAGTCCGTAAACCATCAATGGGCTGGCTACAAAGCAGTAAGCTCATTTATCTATCTTTTAGTATCATGTTGCTATAAAAACAGTGAGAAAAGAGATGTTTACTTGCTAAAACTTGATGGTCAGAAGTATGAGGAGGGAGAGAAGAGATGAGGAGCTGCTGCTGCACCATCGCACAGAGAACAGTGGCAGAGAGCGAACGAGAGAGAGGGGCAGCTCGGGAAGATCACTCCCTCACAGACAGGCACGAGAGGTTCTGGTGAATTAGTAAAGTAGTAAAGTAATACATTATTTATTTATTTATTTGAGCAAATACATGTATTTTCAGTATACAAATAACAAAAAATCCTTTATAAAATATTGCCCAAAAAGAGTACATCTTAATAAAAAGAATAATATAGTACAGCGTGCAATAAACAGGTCTGTGATGAATATTTCCACTAATGTAAATGCTCAAGTGTGATAGAATGACTTTTATTTAAAGCCTGTGAACATCGAACAAAGGTCAGTAAAGAATATTGTATTGATACAGTGAATAAAATATTTACTGGGACATGCTCCAGGTTTAATTTTTTTTTACTGTTTTCCCCTGTAGCTTCGGAAGGCCTTTAGCTTTATTGCAAATCATTTACTCTTTTAAATGTTGATTATAAAAACATGTTTTAACCCTGATGACTTCCACTTGTAAAAAAAAAAAAAAAATCAATGCAAAATACTATATTTCTTGAACAAATATATTGATATTGAGTAATTAAAAACAAGTTTCCAGACCTTAGACATTGATGAGACTTGAAATTTGGACCTTTGGACATACGGTTAGAGAAGCCCTGGAATAATGTATAGGTGTTATGTGTAACCTACACTATACATATGTTGGTTAACCGCAGAAAGGTAAGGTTACATAGGGCACAAAGACCACTGCATGAAATATAAATGAATTTCAAGTAAAGTGCAAATGAATTCTTCTTCTTTTCCTTTGGGCTGTTATCTTTCAGAGGTTTCCACAGTGAATCATCTGCCCCATCTATCCTCTGCATCCTCTTCTCTCACACCAACCAACTTTATGTCCTTTCACTACATCCATCAATCTCTTATCTTCTAAAACATCACAGGTCTGACCACTCCAATACACTTTCATTCTTGCTGATTTTACATACATCTCTAGCTACAAATGAGATGTGTCAAAAGTATTTTATTATACACCTTGTTACAAAACTGTGAGAGCTATTCTTAGCTCAAGGCCTAATTCCTCGAGTAGCTCTTCTTTCCCATTCAGCATGCTGCTGTTGAACAACTCCTCACTCTAATAGGCTATTATGCTTTCCCACACAACAAACCTTAAAAACTCTACATAAACGTCCCTGAAAACAATGACGGCCGCCTCTTTTTTCTTTGTTTTTCCATGAAAGCACAACAAGCATCAATCTGTGCTAAAGCTATGAGAGTACACTCAAAACAGACCAAGGCCGTGGGTTTTAGAAAGTGCCATAAATCCACCGCGGTGATGGCGGAGCTGTTTATCCCACAGATGATGACAGGACAGGCTGTAAAACACGAGGCCCAGAGTTTAATACTGACAACCGTCATTGGGCTGCTATAACGCGGTGCCCACCCACTTTAACAGGAATGCAGTTCGCTCAGGTGGATGAAATGCTTATGTGATGGTCTGGAAGGATGGAGGAGCCGATTATTGACCAATACGCCATTCAGCCATTCACAAAATCACAAACACTCTTTTAAATGCCAAAATCAATAGGAAGGTTTACTCAGTCCATCGGTCTACGCTCAATCAATCATGACCCACCCAGTTTCCAAGAATTTTCAATATGTACCACAAAGATTAAAGTGCTACAGTTCACTACACTTTCTTTCTGTCCTGCTGGCCCTAACACCAATATCTACCTCCAAGTACATTTTGTGTTTTTACCTTTATACTACTACTACAACTACTAACAACTACTACTTCTACTACTACAATGCTACAACTATATTATTTTTATGGATTATTAGCAGCCATTATATTAATGTTGACCAACAGTTAATGGAAGTGTCTCTTGAGTGTTAGAATCCTTAATATGAAAGCCTAAAAATTGGTGTGGATAATGTCTAAAAAGCCCATACCTCACTGTCTTGAAGACTATGGATGCTATGGAAAATGGAAAAATTGTGGGAGTGTTGTGCAGCCTTTGAAGACGATGATGTTCAGTTGTAAATGTTTTCAATAAAATCCTCACTACTTTTTTTTACATTCCTCATACATTACATTTTGGGGACAGAGTAATTGTTAAATACAAACATACTTCATTATGTAAAAAATCTACAAATAGTCTCTCAGAACATCTAAAACCTGCACACATAGTCTTCTTCACATTTCTCATGCACTAATTCTGGAGTGGACCTCACATAAACACTTGAATGAATGTGTCCCTTGACACTGAATACCTGCCGCTCCCCTTTGTCAGCACTAAAACATTTCTCATCACTTTTCTGCAGAGTTTAGCAGTCCTCTGGCTCTATTACTAATCCTGTCACTCCCTATGACCCAGACGTGCCGCATTGAAAACCACTGCTGATCAAAATGCTGCTGCTGTCCGCACTGTTAAAGTAAGCTGCGCAGGTATAGACTCACTCGGACATGTGGGCCAGAGAGACTGATTATATCGACATTGTTCCAACAGCCTTGTACAGGCATGAGAGCTGTGTTCCTATAGCTCTGTGGGAGTGAAGAGTCAGAGTATAAAGAGTAGATAGTGGTCACGTTGAAAACACAGAAATAAGAAATCTTGTCCTTGAGTATGACTTAAAAAATAATTATTTATATATAATTAATTATATATAATTAAGATGCTTTTAAGTATTCTTGTGAACCAAATACAAATTGAAGAAGTAGAGAGAGTATTGATTTGGCTTAAGTGAAGGTTTTGACCTACATCAACTTTAATGATCCTTGAGGGACATTACCTAAAGCAATTAAGGCAGCCTTATATACAAAATATTAATAGTAGTAGTAGTAACAGTAATAGTAGTGCACAGTATGTCTGCAATTACTTCTATTACTTTCATTTCTGTCCCAGAGCCCAAAGAACTGAGTCTACCAATGAAAAACAAGGAAAAAAAAATAAGAACAGTATAGATAATTTCAGCAATTAAAGTGCCATCACTACAAGGCAGGCAGCTCAATTATCTATCTGTTAGTGTCATGTTGCTAATAGCCATGCTAATTAGCCACTTTGCTCTCTGTCCAGTCCCCACTATTGCCAGCAGGTGGCGACAGACACCTACTCCAAGTGTTTTCTGTAAAGTCAAAGTATCTGCTCCCCAAAAGAAGTTTTCCATACATTATGTATACAAAAACTCATCAGACAATCTGAGCACTGCCTTGGCATGTGCTGTATAGTCTAAACTCATTCTAAATTAAAGGTGAACTCATCTCTTATTCACTTATCCATTTCCAGTGGTTTGATTATAGACAACAGCATGTCCCTGTAGGGCTTCAATAGCATTGGCGTTCACGGACACTAAGGTGTGGGATTTCAGTCAGTCACCAAATACTGGAAAAAAAAAAAGAAAAAAAAAACCACACTCTTTTGGTCCAAAAGAAATCAGTGAAATAAACAAATCATGACTTAATAATTGCTACTATTATCATAGTACTATTAGTAAATCTCTTTTAAAGATGCACCTCTTTACTCTGGCTTTAGACTTTTTTTTATTAATTTATCTGGTTTCATCTGTTTTGCTGTTGTTTTGTCTTTTTATTGGTTTTATGTCCCATTTATACTTTTTTTTGCCTTGTGAAGCAATCTTGCACTTTGGGCTGCTAGAGTTGTAAATGTGATTTTTAAATACATTTGACTTTGACACTGACATTATAATGCCTTAGGGGAGGTCCGAACTCTTCACTTGTTTCTAGTTGTTCAAAAATTAAATGTTTTGCTTTGAAATGGTGACAGAAACAATGCTTTCACACTGACTGAACCAAAGTCTACAGAAAACTATATTGTATATTATTTACTGAAACCACCAGCACATTACTCAACCTGGTGGTATGTCTCTTCAGTGGAAAAATAATCTAACATCTCTTGAGTGTGCTTTCATGCGGCGAGTACAATGTAGGACTGCACCACAAGGTCGGCCCAAGGGTAGTGTGTGTTCGTAGTGTAGGAGTGGCAGCCCGCTCCCTGATGAGCTCAGCGGGCCTTTGTAAGGGGTTAACACATCCCAGCATGCTCTCTTCTCCCCAGACACCACCCTCTCCCCTCCGCATACATAAATAATCAAGTCCATGGCCCCTTGATGTCGATCAACACCTCCGAGCTACACATAGCAAGATATCCAATTACTGCTTATGAAGGTCAAGTCGAGCGGGAGGGGGGGGTCAATGTCAGAGCTGGTGTTTAGTAGAAAGTGTAATTACTGATGTCATTAAAAGCTTAAGTGCTGTGATGAGGATGTGACATATTGATCGGTGCATAGATGGAGCAGAGGTGGAAATCTCCGGACACTGTGTCATCGTGGAACAAGTGTACGCCAAGGACGAACCATGCAGATCAAGCAAAGAGAAAGAGGTGTGCCAATCAGTAGGACATTCACTTTGTTGTTTGCAAAGGTCCTCTGTGTTAGCACTGGAGAAACAACAAACCTGAGGATACAGCTTTGAGCCAGGCTAAGAAGAAAGTTAAATAGATGACTACCATCTTCTATCTTCAACTTCATACTATCTTCTCGCAGTGAGTTATTTCCAGTTAGGATCCTGGGCGTTTACAAATGCACTAAGGAGGTTGTTTGTAATGATCCAACATGGCTCACAAATCAGAAAACAACAGGAACAGCAAGTCAGTGACAAGCTGTTGGTGACAAATAATAGTGGCAAATAAATGTAGCAACAATATGGCAATGCTCAAAATACTTAGATGAATAAACTTTAACAGCCTACACAGGTTTACTCAACCAAAGTCAAACAGGGGTTGCTTGGATAAAAGAAAAAAAACAAAACAAACACAAATATGCAACAATAAATGCTAAGACATTATTGATAAATTTGAACTACATTGTTTCTTTTTACTGACATTTTTTGTGTGATTTTTTTAAACATAGTTTCAGTCATGTTCAGTTTATTGTGAATGTCAATGATCACTGGTTTAGACTTTCCAGATTCCTGACATCATGAACAGCGAGTAGTTCTTTTTGTGGATTGTCTGTCAATTTTGTGAATTTTGTACTTTAAACTTTATTTCAAGTTAGTGTGATACAGTTATAGCCTAAATTTTAATAATACGAAATGTTAATGTAATTGATTTTTGAGCTTTAACCGTGTTCCAATGTTGTTTGCTGCTCAAAAACATACCAGGTCAAGTATTTTGTTTCATTCATGCATGTTTGAGTAATCCTGTATACTAAAGCTGTTCCCTTCTCAAGAACAGAAACACTCAGGCTCACAGCTCTACTCAAAACAGCTCTCACAAAAGAAGACACAGTATTTATACTATACTATATAAATACAATGTAAAGGTGTCCAAAAAAAGCACAATATGGGACCTTTAACTGTTGTTTTTATAAAGTGAAAAGTTACAAGGAAACACGCAGGAGAAAAATTACGTTGCAGGCACACACTTCAGACCAAATGCAAAAACATATACAGGTATATTATGCTTTTCAACACTTTACAGAAGCTGATTTTACTTATAAACACAAATACTGAGCTTAGATGAATAACCTGAAAAATCAAACAAGTTAACAGTGCTCTAGTTACATTAAAATGAGCACAAACAGTTACTGCAGTGTCAGCTTATCCACAATAGTCGGCATCTTCAGGAGGCACTTCAGATTTATTAACCATGTATTGTTCCTCATTTCATTCAAATCAAATGTACACCGCTTCCTTATGATTCAATCCTCACAGTTTAATAAAGGACTTTTAATTACGCTCCTTCATTGTATGTAGCGAGATATCTTGAGGCGACCCAAGAGGAAAACCAATATGACAAACCCACAGCAATCTCCAGCAAATACTCTGCCGTTTTTATGTTTGGTTCAGCAGTTCAGCTGTGAAAAAAATGCTTTGTTTTGTATTCAGCAAAAAAAAAGGAGAATGGAGTCTTTGAATTTGAAGATGGCACCTTATTACAGCGGTTTTGAGAGTATCCGTGTCACGGCACTGGTGCTGACGCAGGCCCCAGAAGACCGAGAGCTGCCTGGGTTTAATCATCTTCTCAGGAGCTGCCTGTGATCACACACCACATAGCGACAGAGAGAGAGAGACAGGTGGATGGATGTCTCACTGCTCATCCAGGGCGTATAGCTTTATCCGTGTCAGATTCAAGATGTTTTTAAGGTCCATTACTGGGCTGTCCTATAAATGTGGTCAAGTACAAAATGAAAATAGTACTTGTATCCAGAACAATTATTATGGCTCAAGTTGATTGTTGGAGATTGTTATCAGGGGTACTCTGATATTTAGCCAGCAAACAAGGGTCTTTTAATCAATTCAGCCACAAGGGGTTACTCTTTGTGCCAGTCCCAAGCCCAGATAAATGGAGGGGGTTGCGTGAGGAAGGGCATCCGGCGGAAAACCTATACCAAATCAACATACAGAGAGCAGTACTTTTTGTCAAGAACCCTTTAATAAGAAGTGAAATTATAATTAAAAAAACAAACAAGTTGTTAATAAAACATTATATATAACAAATATAAATAAAATGTGCACCTGTGTGGTAATTTCCGTATCTGAGTATATCATTTACTCATTTAGGGACTGCCAGCCCCAGGCTCAAATCCATGATCTCCTTGCTGAGCACTAACCACTCTGCCACTGTGCAAGACATATAAAACACATTTTTATTAATTTGGCAGTGTATAAAATAACCAACTAACCCTCATGTGAGCCCTAATGAAGATCTTCAGTAGGTTGAAACATGTTGGTTTTTTAATGATTTAGCCATTAAAATAAAGGCCTTTTAAAGTATACTTGTCACTTTTTTTGGAGTGCCATGGGTCTCCAGTTTTGTTTTGCAGTAAATAATAACCATTTGTAAATACTTCCACACACTGACAAGAACCAAACATGTCAGAAATCAACTTGCCATAGCAAAATGTACAAAAACAGTATAAGAATAACAAGTATAATAATAAGTATAACAGTGTTAAGAATATCAAAAGCAATGAGACAATCTATTTATCTTAGTGAAGCAGTGGCAGGCTTCTTTGTCAGTGTAATTCAGGACTGAGAGGTAAATGTCAGTGTAATCTTTCCATATGCTTCCCATGCTGGGGAACCTGCTGCCATTAATAAAGCCACCTCTCACATCACTATGGGCTTAAAGTACAGATACCAACCCTGTGTGTGTGTGTGTGTGTGTGTGTGTGTGTGTGTGTGTGTGTGTGTGTGTGTGTGCGTGCGTGCGTGCGTGCGTGCGTGCGTGTGTGTGTAGTCTCTGAAGCACAAGGTCATGTCTGATAATAAAGGGATCTGCTGCAGAATAGTATACTTACAAAAGGAGCAATAAGCAATGTATAGGTTGTGTTTTGCTCTGATTAGATGCTAGTTTTATACCAAAAGTCACAGAATAATCATCTAAAAGCAGTCATGTGTCAATCTACTGTAGTTTATATAAAAGGAACTAACAGCCAATCACGCATCAAGATTTCATGGATGCCCTTTCTAGAGATCTGGGGACCTTTCCTTGGGGATTTTTAAAAGAAAAAGTCGACTCAACTTGAACCTTCAAAGGACTAATCTGTCAATCTGTACAAATCGCTGAATGTATATGTATCTATATTTCTCTTAATTTCTTGGTCTGGCAGGGTGTGTGTTTGATTGTGTAAGTTCTTTTGTATTTGTATTTGTTTGTATTTGTCATTTGTTTATAATATGAAAAAGGTCAATAAAGGAAATGCAAAAAAAAGAAAAGAAAAAAAAAAAGATTTTATGGATGCCGAAGGACTAAATACTTAGCAGCTTGAGTCTTCTGTATCTGCAAGTGGTGTGGAAGCAAGCAAAAAGTATTATACAAGCATGAAAACAAAACAAAACAAAACGAAAAAAAAAATCACCATCACTCTTGCTAACCTTAGAACCCGTAGTTCAGTCAAGCTACATTTTCCTCCCACTCTTAGACATGTTTTGGTGTGAGTTTGTCAATATATGAAAACATTTTTTGCACTAATCTATTGTATTGGTTATAAGAGGAACAAAATGTAACAAAAAATGTGTCTTCACTATCAAGGAGTTCACTGAATAAAGTTTTTATACCACTTTTTATACAATTATTTGAGAGAAAAAGGACAGGACAGAAGATAACTTATTGCTTATGAAGCTAGTTAACAACTCCACACACCTTCCTGCTAAAACTACCACTGTTTCTATTAAAAAATATAAATAAAAGCATTTGTTTATAACTGTAGTGATATATTGAATAGTGGTAACCATAGTGATAATGATATGCCAATGATGATGACAAAATTATGTTAGATTCTAGAGCGCACCTTTAGAAGCCCTGCTCATTTTGAGACTAGTCAGCAAACTGCCAGCATTGTTTGTTTAACCTCTCTCAACCAATTTCACAAACACTTCAAAACACGTCTAAACACATCTAAACAACATCCTAGACCTTCAACACACTTCTGAGTACTACAGGAGTGTAGTTATTTTTCACTGTAAATTGTTTAGGTACTTGTAGTTGGCTGTCTTCATAGTCTTCCAAGATGTCAGATCAAATATTGCAACATACTGTACAATTTACAACATTTTTTAAAACACATTTACATATTTGTACATCAAGGACATGTAGCCATCACCCAGTAACTGTTGGGTGAGCTTTAACAGTTTTTTGGGCGAAAATAAATAAATAAATAAATCCCAAAATAGCGAATGTTCGAGTGTATGCTCCAGAAAGTTATCATACATTGAAAAACTAACTATTGCTAAAATGAAACACCAGTAGCCATATTTGACATTGCCCTAACTGCAATAAACTGTCTTGAATTTTAAAAGCCAATATATAGTGTTATATATTACATTAAATGTCCTTGTTGTGATGCAAATATCTGATCTCCAGTGCATGGGTTTGGAGGCAGTGGGATATTTAAGATATAGGCCCTAATAGTAAACATGAAATATGAAGTAAAAAAAAAAAAAGTTCAATATACTAACAACTAACAAAACATACAGTATTTTCCTGAATTACTTTTGGGATCAATAAAGTATATAATTGGACCCTGATTATTTTTAAATTTCAATTTAACATGAACCTGAAAAACAATATCATACATAAAGTATATATATATAATAATCACTTCATATATACACAAGGGCTGGGTATTGCCAACAACCTTACGATGCAATACGTATCACAATATATTTTGAAGATCATGCAAGTATATTGAATTGATGTTTTATAATCTGTATATTGGCTGTGTGTGATATAACCTAACCAACATGGCAATAACCGCAATTTGAACATAAAATGTTATTAAAACTAATTATAACAAGCGTTATCATAAACTTAACTGCCTTAACTGGCAGCCATGGCTTATCTACTTCTTGTCATGTTTTTGTGAAGAAACAAATGTAGTGAGTTGAGCTGTAACTGTCCTCAGCAGTGGAGAATGCTTTCTCTGCTGCTACTTGTAAATGGGATGAAGTGATTATTTCTAGTCAAGAGGATAGTGTTAAGTAACTTTGTGCTCCCTCAGTGACACACGTTAGGTATGTGCTGTGCTAATGTTACCTGTTGATGGTGGCAGATCAGTGTAGTGATTTGTTCTGTGAAGACAGAGATCTGTAGAGTTGCTGCAGTAACGTTACTTCACTGCAGAGCCTAAAGACTACATGAGTTATGTCTAACAGACTAACTGTCTCCTGACGCCAGCTGTTTTTAAAAGTCCAAAATTGATAATTCTCCTCAAGTTTGGCTGACTGAAAAAAAAAAAACACGTTCCTCCATGTTTGTTTACTGTGAAGGGACACATGCTGCTGTTGTGTGCTGCCACCTATGGCAAAAATGTGTACTGCACCTTAGGAAACAGCTATAAAACTGCAGTTTATAACATGTTAACATAATTTAAACAGCAGTATCAATAAAGTAGCATGCATATCATATGAGACGTGTATCATCTAGAAGTACATCACAATATATCCACAATTTTTTAAACACAGCCCTAGTATACACATACAAATATTTTATAATATTGTTCGATGTTTAACAGATAACTGTGTGTACTGAAATAGTCTTCCCTATGAATGTTACAGGTAGCACTTGACCGACAGATAGAGTCATTCTTCTGTTTGTGTTTCAGCACCTGTGGCTTAGCCGCTGTCCAACATGGAAGCGATGGACAAAGAGTCTAGCTCAGAGTTGAAGACAGATCTTCTCAGCTTCTTGAACTCTTTTGATTGGGGAATTCTTGAGACACACGTAGACTCAGAGCCTCAAAAGGATGAAGAGGCAATAACAAATGTTGAGCCTCAACTTGATGCTGAACCTGTCCTGGAGCAGGAACCACAGGTTGGTACTGAGGCCAGCAATGCCCAAAAAGCATTGCGACCTCAAGAGCAAGTGCTGGTTCCACAAAACCAGCCAGCTCCCAGCCAGCAGTGGAGTCAGCCCAACAACTATGGTCAACAATACAATCAGCCTATACCGCATTATTATGGTCCACCAATGCCCCACCAGGCAGTGCCCAGCAAGCACTGCTACCAACCAGGGTACGGGCATCATCCTGCGCTGTACCAACCATATGTTCAGCCAGGATACAATCAGCACTACGGGCATCAGGTAAGGACATCAGGGAGAACTGAAAAATTTTATTAGAGTTGAAATAAACATGGCTAACATAAGCCTTCTTAATTACAGTATGTGCCCAGACAGTTTGCTGCACCAGAGCTGATCCCCGAGAGTATGATCCGGTATATTGGGATGCAGTAAGATATACACAGATGCTGAAGACTAACCAGAGCACTTTTAGCATATTTGTAATTGTTTTATTATTTTATCTTGTTAGTAATGGAGAGGCCATGTATGAGATCCTTAGAGCACCTCACAACTATGCTTCTGTGCCATCTATGGCTGCTGTGCCATCTATGGCTGCTGTGCCATCTATGGCTGCTGTGCCATCTATGGCTGCTGTGCCATCTATGGCTGCTGTGCCATCTATGGCTGCTGCGTCATCTATGGCTGCTGCGTCATCTATGGCTGCTGCGTCATCTATGGCTGCTGCGTCATCTATGGCTGCTGCGTCATCTATGGCTGCTACGTCATCTATGGCTGCTACGTCATCTATGGCTGCTACGTCATCTATGGCTGCTGCGTCATCTATGGCTGCTGCGTCATCTATGGCTGCTTGGCCATCTATGGCTGCTACGTCATCTATGGCTGCTGCGTCATCTATGGCTGCTGCGTCATCTATGGCTGCTACGTCATCTATGGCTGCTGCGTCATCTATGGCTGCTGCGTCATCTACAGCTGCTGCGCCGGCCGTGCCTTTGCCCAGACACTCCAAACCCAGGTAACACAGTTGTACATATAATGTACTGTACAAATACAGCCCTATGGTATTTACTTTTGAATTTATGGTTTTAGAAAAATGGAGTCTAGAAGAACGGAGCCCACAAAAACTCCTCTGGTCTCTGGAAAGAAGGCGCCTAGAAAGCGTAAGCATCTTAGCAATGAGGTCCAATCTCTTGCGAAAGCGCCACCTACTGCCATGTCACTGTTTAAAGATGAGCAGTGGTTTAAGGTTAAAAAAAAGCTCAACACCAAAGACTCTGATATAGTCAGCGCTATGCTTGAACGAAAAGTACGTTTAAACTCTCCGAACCATACATTTATTATGACTTTTATGGTCATTGAAACTGTTGTCATTCTTCAACAGTGGAACAAGTTGTCTCCAGCCAAACAAGACAAATACCAAAAACGGGCTGCAGAAGCAACAATTATTTTGGGACATTTTCATCCTGAAGTGTGCCGAGAGAGAGCACTAAGTGTAGAAGTAAGCACTACTTTCTTCTCATTTTAGATATTTCTGCTTCATTTATTGATAGCCAGTATAGTCTAATAAATGCTGTTGTCTGTGTATCTCTAGTATGTGCTTCAGGACTGCAGCCAGACCAAACCAAGAATCAAACCAGGTAAATCAGCAATAGCTGTATCATAACAGGAGCTTGGGAGTATAATGATTGACATTTCCTTTTTCACTTAGATTTCCTAACATTTGATTTGTTTAAAATTTCAGAGTCTGAATTTGGCATTGGTGGTCCATATCGAAAAAAGAAAAAGACCAGGGACGATCACAGCGATGATGAAGATGATGATATGAGTTCCTGGAACCCATTTACCTCCTTTTAGTGGGCAAAACCACCTTTCTCTTTGCAAAAAGTACAATAAACTACATTCACCTGCATTAAGTGTGAAATTACAATTATTCTTTAATTTTTTTAATTTTTAAAAAAAAAGGGTCAAGGTGTATGAAAACAAACATGAAATGGTAGCTACAAGTCTGTGTAAATTTTTTGGGAATATAATTAAATTAATAATTAAAGATTAAACAAATTAATTCTTTTTGTCTCCATAATGGTCACAGATGCTCAAAGACCAAGCTCAGCCATTACCAACAAGAACTAAACACTAAAGTAGTTTGTTTTGATGAAGCCAGTTGACCTCTCTCATTCTGGCAGTGAGCAGTGTGACCACCTCTACCCACAGGCAGCAACCAGAAAACCCAAAGTGATCAATGATTTATGTGGAGTGTATACAGGCATGCACCACATTAAAATGGAAAATACACACAGCAGTAGAGCTCTGTAAACTGGGTTTTCTAAACTGTTTACGTACAGCAGTGTTTTTATTTAGATCTGTGGTTCCTAAATCCTAAATTGCCTACTTTTTTGTAAGTAGTAAAACAGATTTTAAAATACATGTGCCATGAGGGTTGTATTAAAATTGTCTTGAACAGTGATTCACAAACTTTTCACACCAAGTACAACCTCAGACAATATCTTTCCAAGTATCATCTTTAACTGACTAAAATGAGTTTTACTACTGGACTACACCTAAACTAAACCAGGACTAAACGAGGTCTAAACCATACATAAGCAGGACTAAGCCATGTATGAGCCAAGACTAAAACATGACCTAAACCTGGTTAAAGTCAGGACTGCAAAAGAGAGTCCTAAGTACCAGCAGAAGCACCAGAAGTGCCCGTACGGTACCACATTATGAGAAACACTGTTTAAAAAAATAAACTTCTAGTCCTGTAAAAAGTGGGTCATAATAAAATGACAGTTGATGAAAGTTTAACATTCGGTTGTACAATCAGACTAATAAAGAAATACTATTTTAGACACTGTGTGGATAAAACACAAACTCAAAGATACAAAAACAAAAAATATGGATTCTGAAAAGGCTAAAAACATAATGTTTTGTTGTGACCTAAAATAAACCACTCCTTCTTCAAAGCTGCACATCTCTATAAACCCATCTGGGCAAAACACAGATGACCACAAAAGTCAGCCATTATCAGCAAAAGCCATTTTAAACTGCTCTGAGATTTCCTTTTTTCTTTTATGAACATGTAGGAACAGATTAGAAGTGACTCTGCACTGACCTTTTGGTGCTGAACATGTTGGCAGCGTCTTCTCTCTCCGACTCGGGGCTTCGGGAGGTCTCGGTTTGATGCTGACTTTTCAAACCTGCGCACACAAACAGAGGAGAGGAGAGGGGACAGGGGCGGGGAGGGGAGAACAGAGAGACTTTCAGCATCACAGTTGAGTCATCCACAAGCCGTCGAGATGTTTTGACCACACTGACCTTAGCAACATCTATTAGCCGTTCACAAGCAGAGAGAGTGGAGCTGACTGAGCGCAGCGTGGGGTAATGAGCAGAGCAGTGCTGTGGCAACAAGGCACAGACAGTGGACTACGGGGCAGGATTTAATAATTACTACTGGAAACCCACACAAATATTTGCAACATTTGAAGCTACTTAATTTACTATAAACTATAAGGCTTTACCCCTTACAAGTGTTGTTTATAATCCATCCACAAGTGAGTCAAAAGCCAGTGTATTCTTTGTGCCAGTCCCAAGCCCAGATAATGTAAAACCTATTCCAGATCAATATGCAAATCCCTGCACTCTAGAAAGGGAAAAGCTGAAAAGAAAAAATATCAGGCAACAGTAATAGTGTATTAATTAATATGTGATTGGTAATTTAATGAATAAACAATACATAGACATTTAAATAATAATTATGTTTTTTTTAACACCAGCCTGATCAATAATTTTTATATTTTAATCTTTATAAACAGGATTGCTTTAATTAAAGAAACTATCTTAAGCAAAATCGACTTTTTTGAGCTTTCTCCCATGTTATAATGTTGCTCCCTCATCAAAAACATACCTGGAGACGTGTTTTGCTTCAGTCACAGAAATCCTCTATTCTCTGCAGTTTCTGAGCCCTCAAAACACTTCGTTCAACAAACCACCGCCTCTCCCACGAAACCCCGCCCACTCCAGGAAGCACTGACCAATCAACAAGCCCACTACACCCAGTCTGCTCTCACTGTAGAGCTCTGTTTCCACTGATTCCTCACAGCAAATTTTTTACTCAGTAGCAAAATGGGATCATACTAAAAGTTTAAGGAATTTTTTTTTTTTTTTTTCTGGGGTTTTGTTCAAAACTGTGAAAAAGAACTGCCCTCTGCTAGTCTCTTCACCTGTTTCTTTATGGCAGTAGTAAAGTAATTATTGAAAAAGCTTTTTATTGTCACATAATGTATTTTTTTTAAAGTTGTAAGAGATATAAATAAAAGCATCATATAGCCCCTTTACGTACTACAGTATTGCCAAATTGTGTGTAGTTATTTTAAAGTATACCAAAAATACATTTCCAGCTTAAACTTGACATTTAATACAAAGTATCCAATATGCATACAGATTTTTAAAGTTTAAAGTTAAATATACTTTAAATTAAGAATTAATTTTTAAAACATGAATATTATAAATGTAAATATTGTCAATAATTACTACAAAATCATTTATGCTTTGCTTATGACCATTTGTGGCTATGTTACCAAGATCCATTCAACATGGAGGACAGGCTTGTGTTTACAGTACACTGAACTTAATTAGTGCTGACATGCAAGTGGGGGAAGGGAAAAAAAAAAAAAAAAAAAAAAAACGCAATTAAAACACAATTAAAAAGTGGAATGTATATTTGCTTATTCAGGTAAACAAGGCATGTGAAGGTTATTAGGCAACACTATGGGAATCCTTTTTTACTGTTACCTAATGGTGGTGAGTTAGCCTCTGCTCTTTTATGTAAAGGTTATCAGAGACTGTGGGTAAAAGAAGATAGGGTTTAATAATTCATGCAAAGGTCTATCTATGCCTCACTTCTTCTCCACCTCTGCAGCCTGTAACGAGACAGGAAAAGGACCACAGAGAAAAAAAGGGTTGATTAAAACTCGCTTCTGTCTGATCCCTACATAGAAATACATAAATTGCGATACTAAATATAAGTCCAGTGGGTTGGAAGGAGCTGCAAAACAGGTGTAGAAGTGAACAAAGGAGTCTGACACTGGAAACATGTGATAACTCATTGGGTGACACTGAAACGGGATGTAGTCACTTCCGTAATGGATCCGAGTGAATCAGGAGCCGACAGAGTAAACAACCAGACACAACACAGTCTGAGTCTGAGGCGTTTAATGCTGATTAATAAGGATTATATTTAAAACAATGAATCGGGTAAATGACTGGGTAGGTTTGATGTAATACAAGGAAACTAGATGAAGACCTGGTTTAGACACGGTTTAGTCCAGGTTTAGACCTGGTTAAGACCTGGTTTAGTCCTGATTTAGTATTGGTTTAGTCCTGGCCTCATTATATCCTGGTTTATGTCTGCTTTATTCTAGGTTTAGTTTTTATCAGGTTAAGTTCTTGTTTAGGTTTAGACCTAGTTTAGACCTGGTTTCATCTTAGTTTACATCTGCATGGTTAAGTATTTTTTTTAGTTCTGGTTTAATCCCAGTTTAGACCTAGTTTAGTCCTGGTTAAGTCCTGGTTTAGACCTTCTGTAGTGCTGGTTTAGTCCATGTTTAAACCTGGTTCAGTCTTGGTTTAGTCCTGGGCAGTCTGTATGCTGGTTTATTTCTGCTTTATTCTGGGTTTAGTCCTGGTTTAGCTCCAGTGTTGTCCTACTTTAGGTTTGATCTGGCCTTGGTTTTGTCTTGGTTTAGGCGTGGTTAAATCCTGGTTTAGCCCTGTTTTAATTCAGGTTTAGCCCAACCAACACCAAAACATTGTGTAACTTTAGACATGTGTTCTAAAGGCCTCTCTCAAACAACATGCTTTTCCTTAAAACATCAGCACAGAGAGAAGATGGTGTGGACTGAAAATGCACTGTAATATTTTGTTTGTTGTGTCCAGCCTTTAGTCTGTGGTTTGTACATTTTTAAAGGTAAAGGTTAATCGCAACAAAAACAGCAGTTCATTTTACAGTGAACAGAGCATTTATTTTGCTCTATGGTTAGCTCTGAGTTTTTACTGACCTTTTTTAAAAATGAAGAAATCCAAACATTACTTTTTGAACTATAAACCAACCAATAAAACCTCTCCAGTGGTGCCTTGGCTCAGTTTTTGGCTGGTTCGAGTCTGGACTGCGATGATTCACCAAATGCCTCTCCTTGCTCTCTCCCCCATGATTTCCTGTCATTTCTTCACTGTCCTGTCTAATAAAGCCTTGAAAGTCCAAAAATAAAAAGGAATATAAGTGTCACCTGATCTTCTGTAATGCTTCCCTTTGTTCAACCAGCACTGACTGTTTTATGCCATAGAGCCACACAAACAGCTTTGAGGCTACATTTTTGAAGGTTAAAGTTATGTAATGTCACTTTGAAACAAACGCAATCCTTAGGCTGTGCATTGTGATAAAACACTATAACATGAACTAGTTACAGTCTTGTCCTCATACTTTTGTTTATGAATCCGAATTACAAAGATAAAAATTGCATTTCATAGCTTTGAAATTAAAATAACTGTGAGGACATATTGTAGTCTGGAGGCAAAAGAGCAACATTAAAGAGATGATGTAAACATTGCTGCAGGTACACAAATAGTAAAAAGCCAATTATTATTTTTCAGTGCATGAAAGATAACTGTTTATCTAATATAAGCAGCAATTCAGGACTACACAGAGATCAATTTACACAGAGTCGCACAATTTCCTTTTTCATTGCTCTTACACATGACTAATCCTCCCATTCGTCACAGCGTTACGAGGGCAAAAATGAAACCAGCCGCTTCTGATGAATAAAATGTGTATAGACAGTCAAAATAAAAGACAAAATCAAAGAGAAGACTTTGTTTGGGATTATGATGTGGGCTTTTCATTAAAAGGCACTGAAATGCGCTGGCCCCATCTTTTCTTTTACTTGTGGCAGGAGTTAATATCTGTTGCCATATCTCATTATGCTACAAAATCATTCCTTATTTGGCCCATTACCGACCATTTCTAAAAACATAATCAACGTGCAACCATTACTTTTTGAGTTATCTTGCAAACAGATGAACAAACCAACCAATAAAACAAAGCTGGCACCAACATACATAGACGTAGTTTAGAAGGACAAGTAAAGGACACTAAACCATCAACATTAAAATCTATATCGATTTCGAACAGTGTTTAAGATGCACTTCATGCAGCCAGTCACGCAAAAATGAATGAATGCTATCTTAGATCTTCTCCTGCCAAACTGCTACACACCATCAGTCTTGAAAAGGTTCCCAAAAGGTTGCATTTGACGTTTTTGCTCATTTGCATGGGTAAATGTCTCTGTGCATTGCTGCTGCTGCTGCATCAAACTAAACCAGAACACATGCACAGTAAACAGAACCATGTGGCTGCTCTCAACATGAATGGGCCGTGAATGGTAGAGCTTCATGATGTTAAAAGTATGTCATAACTGTGTAAAATAATGCAATATAACCAGTCATATTTAGATGTTGTTTTATACTTAGCAAAAGTTTGATTCTGTTAATTTTATTAAGAGTTAACTCTCTGGTAAAAAAAAAGGGGCTAAATTAAAACCAGACCAGACCAGGATTAAACCAGGACAAGAACAAGGGCTATACCAGGACTAAACCAGGGCTAGACCAAGACTCAACCAGGGACTGGCTAGTAATAAACAAAAACTAAACCAGAACTAAACAAGGTCAACCCTGGACTAAGTTATAAACCAGATCTAAACGAGGACTAGACCGGAAATAAGCCAGAACTAAACCAGGTCTAAACCAGGACTAGACCAGAACTAAACCAGAACCAAACCAGGTCTAAAACCAGAACTAAACAAGAACCAAATCAGACCTAAACCAGAACTAAACCAGGACTAGGAACAGGACTTTGCACAAGGTCTAAATTTGGACTAAACCAGGACTGCACCAGGACTTAACCAGAACTGGATCAAGACTTAACGAGGTCAAAAATCAGGACTAAACCAGGTCTACACCAGGACTAAACTTGGACTAAGTCTAAACCAGAACTTGACCAGAACTAGACCAGCACTAAACCAGGACTAAACTAGGTCTAAACTAGGTCTAAACCAATACTAAACCAGGACTAGGACCAAATTAGGGCTTAACAGAACTAAACTAGGACTAAACCCATTCTAAACTAGGGCTGAAGCAGGACTAAACCAGGACTTGACCAGAACTAGACCAGCACCAAACTAGGACTACATTTATGAATAAACAGAGCTAAAACCAGGACTTTTTAAAGTTCTGTCCCAACACAGACCGATTTAAGGCTCTAATTGGACAATTATTTTTGTGTGAGTCTCTGTCAGACGGAGGACAGGACTATTATTGTGATCTATTAAGTTTTTTTGGATATAAATATTGCAGTAGTCAATACTGCGATAAAAATACTATAGTGATATATTGTGTAGTACGAGTGAATACTTTAATCTAAGCCTTGTTTGAGGATGTTTTCACGGTTGAGCTTCATTAGGCCAGTCCTGTGCTTGAGCTTAATTGTCTTTGGGGCATGCAGTGCATCCTGACAAACACTATCAGCACCCAAGCATGTAATGGACTGAGGCGGATCCCACAGTCGGACAGAGGGACAACCAGGTAATGGCCATGCAAGGATCTGCACTTCTGCAGGGCGCCGACCGTAAAACAGCATTGACACAGGCAGCTTAAGCTCTGGGCTGACAGGGCTGTTTCCCACACAACTAAGATGAGCTAAGCATGTACAATATACTAGGGCTGGACAATATATCACAAATTTACTGTTATTGCAATATATGGGAGAGCGTAATATCCATGTCACAAAAAATAAATGTAAAATTGTATGGTCTTCCTTCTGACATACTGTACCCACCATACGCAGATGGGTGTATAGTGGGTAGAATATATTGGACAGCAGGTAAACATTTTGTCCTCAAATTGTGATGACTATTAACCTTCACTGTAAAAAAAAATGGTTGTTAAAGCCTGACCCTTATTTAAGGTTTCCAAATATCCAGCCAGAAGGTGTCACAAGACATTGTAATTTTTTGGTGCAACCCTCTCCATATATCTGGGCTGGGGACTGGCACAAAGGGTACAGACAATTACTGCATGCTGGTAAGCAGAGGGTTTGCTGTGGCAACCTTGGAGGAGAAAAGCCAAAAGGAAAGAAAAGATATCGTTATTGCAATCTTCAACTGGGACCGTTTGAGATGCCTGGCTGCTGGTAGATGTCCCAGTGATGACTGGACCTTAGCTAACCCCATATGTGCTCCTGTCCCGACCTGTGGGCCCTCAACCTCACCTCCTATGCAGCCCACTCACCTGTCTGGATCCTTACAGACCTGAACTATAATACTGCAGACAATGGACTAACAGTCCTTGACACATTTTGCCTGTCCATCCTGGGAGAGGATCTCTCCTTCAATATGGGCTCCATAAGGTTTCTTCTTTTTTTCCCACAGATGGGTTTTTTTTTAGAAGTTTTTCCTTACAGAGAAGGAAGGTCTAAGGACAGGGATGTCCTGGGTCTGTTTAGTTTAGTATAGTTATTGTTTGTGTTGATTGTGCGTTATGTCTGATTGTGTGTTTATGTTTGATTAACTGTTTGTGAAGATGACTTTTGTTGTGGTACTGGGCAATGTAAATAAAAGTGAATTGAATATTCAACAGAGTTATTGCATATCACATGTTTTTCTAATGTGTACAGTGCCCACTGAACAAAGCAAACTGCAAGAATCTTTTCCCACACAAGGACTATTTTAGATGCAAAAATTGGTATTTTAAATGCAAATTCAGATTCAGGGTGCAGCTGACTCAATGAATGAAAAGTAGGCAGATCTAGATATCAGCTTGGCTCCTGGATTAGACCCAGAGAGGAATATTGATTGGGTGCAGGATTAGCTGGCCCAGCATGCCGCTAAATCAGTAACAGCTATAAAAGTTAGAGGCTCAGAGGAAAAATACAACACAACATCCACTATTTATACAGACGAGAGTAATATTAGAGCAAATGGCATTCCTAGAATTTCTAGGTTTACAAGATCTACACTAAGTTTATTTCATCACACATCCTCTAATTCAAAATGGCTGCAGCACTTTTCAACCTCTATAGTATAGCTTTACATCAAGGAACTATTCATACACAAGCGTACACTGACACTGGAGGTAAGCTGGGTTAAGTGTCTTGCCCATGGACATAATGGCAGTATGAAATGATGGAGTAGGGATCAAATCTGCAAACCTTCTGGTTATTAGATGACTACATTACAATGCAGATGCAGAGAGTCTCTCACTGCGTTCCTGTCTTACTAATGAGACCTTTAAGATGTTTGTTTTTCGTTTCAGCAGCTCTCTTTCT
This sequence comes from Bostrychus sinensis, assembly GCA_020698575.1. Classification (NCBI taxonomy): domain Eukaryota; kingdom Metazoa; phylum Chordata; class Actinopteri; order Gobiiformes; family Eleotridae; genus Bostrychus; species Bostrychus sinensis. The sequence continues at coordinate 13,509,335 of CM036247.1, forward strand.
TAATTGGGATCACCAAAGCAAACCAATCGATTTGGCATTTTTGCTTTTCGTTTGTACGCCAGATGCCCTTCCTGTCGCAACCCGCCACATACAGGAGTAGGCAATGCCAGTGTCTTGCCAAGGGACACAACAACAATATGTGCTTCGGGCGAGGTTCGAGGTGGCTACCTTCTGGTTGTTGGGCAAATGCGTAACCCACTGTGCTACTGTTGCCTCCTTAAAGACAAAAATATCTTTTAAAACAAAAGCAGATGAGTTCCTAAGTTTTAAAAATATGGATAGGTAAAACAAAGAGGAAACGCACATATCCGGTGATTCATGTAAACAAAATATGTTTGAGTAAGCAAAAAACACACAGTAAGTTTATGTAATATCAAAAAGGTAAATGGTGACTCATCTTGAACTCATATCATGTAATAGGAGAGGCCCAAAAAAAAAACTTTGGATTGCAGCACACAGGTACGCATTTGGGACAGATAATGAAAAAATACTTAATTACTTACTGTGAAATCTCTGAGTAAACTTAACTGGATAATCCTGTTCAGAAGTTACAGCTGAGCATTAAAAAGGTGCCACGTTGCTCTGATCCAGGCTGGTGCTGCAGTGATGACTCACCTCCCCCTGGTCCCCCTCTCCCTGTCCCCTGGTTGTCCCATTGTCTTTATACCTAACCATTGTTTACACCTCTCAGCCCCTCTCCTCTCATCCTCTCCTGTCTCATTTCCTTGGTGGTGTCTGGCGGAGCACATGCAGCCTGATTGCAGTATGTTTCCTGAACTAATAGGGGTCACATTAGCCTGGCAGGAAACACAATGCCATTATGGAGATGCTCAGTCAATTACTGGACACAGAATAAACACTTTCGCTGTCGTTTTTGACTCTTGTGTTTGCGTTGGGCTAATGGCTTTGTTGTGTGGTTATCTTCTCAGGGGCATTTTATCTGTGTCGTTCAAAGAAACTCAAGGTCAGCAGTGTCACTGCTGGATTGTTTTACTGCTAAATGTTCAGTGATAATGCAATTTTAGCCAAGAACAATCAGCAGGAAGTAACAGATGTTCTTTGTTGTCTCTGTTATTATAGGGCAGGGCAATTAATCGTAAAAGAATACAAATTATCTTCCAAATATTGTCAACCTTTTAGCTTTTGTGTACCCCTGGGACCTGATTTGTTCATGGTTTGGTTTTGGTTTAGTCTAAGTTTAGTCCTGGTTTAGACCCAGCTGGTTTAGTCTTAGATTAGTTATGGTTTAAGCATGGTTTAGTTCTAGTTTAGGGTTAGTTTAGTCCTGTTTTGACCTGGTTCAGACTTAGTTTAGACCTAGTTTAGTTTTAGATTCAGGTTTAGACCTGGTTTGATGCTGGTTTAGTCCTGGTTTGGACCTGGCTTAGTCCTGGTTTAGTCCTGATTTAATCTTAGTTTTGTTCTGGTTTTAGGCATGATTTAATCCTCGTTTAGTTGCCTCCACCAAAGAGGTAATGTTATCAGCGGCGTTGGTTTGTCTGTCTGTCTGTTTGGTTGTTAGCAACTTAACTCAAACAGTTATGGGCGGATTTTGATAAAATTTTCAGGAAATGTCAGAAATGAAAGGAACATGATTACATTTTGGGGGTGATCCGGATCACCATCTGAATCCAGGAATTTTTGTAAAAGATTCTTTACTATTGGGGGATGGGGCTAATGTGTTAATATGGTAATGGTGTTATAATCTGACATAGTTTGACCCATATCATGTTGATATTTTAGTTCTGGTGATCCAAAAGTTTCTAAATATAGGGGGTATGTATGAAAATTAATATTGCACAGCAACAAATGTAGCTACACACTTGCAAATAACAAATGAAAGTGAGGTTTTTCTGTAGTATGTTCACAGATTTGATGTATCTTTAATATTCATTGAGCTAGATCCGGGTCTTAGGGGTTTTTCTCAGGTGAGTGACCTATGGCTTGGCTGAGGTCTGCGCTCTCCGAGTACTTCTGGTTTAGATCTGGTTTGTTTCTGGTTTACCTCTTGTTTAGAACTGGTCTACTTCTGGTTTTAGACCAGTTTTTTCCTGGTTGAGTTCTGGTTTAGTCCTCGTTTTGTCCCTGTTGTGTCTTTCTTTAGAAGCGCATCCCTCGCTATAGTCCTTGGTTAGTCCTGATTTAGGTTTATTTTAGTCTTTGAAAGCCAGATACATGAAGGTACTAAAAATCATCATATAACTCCAGGCAATGTGCTCGTGTACCCCTAGGGGTCCCCGTACCCCTGGTTGAGAAACACTGCTTTTGAGGATTAGACTAAATTTATGGCCAGCCCCATATTATCTTCATGAACAAGATCTTAAAGCTTAAACACTTGAAAACCTGTAATAAAAACAAATGAAATCAAGACAAACTAAATGAGTACAGCGTGTTATCAACTGTCGCTGTACTCAGGCACTTAATACAACACCAAGAGGCTCATCGCAGTCTCAATCATATTAGAACAGCTACATATTTTATTGTGTGGTCCGGGTAATACTAGAGTCTGCAGTCTTACGGGAACAGCACTGCAAACAGGCTAAAATATGGAGGTCTATAAACGTTGCTCAAATTACCATTTCCACTAAACACAATCCGAGCTCTCAAAGGCCGTATTAATTTAACAGCTTTTATTCACTCAGTCCAACAGTGAATTTAAACACATTACAACCAGACCAGAAGCATGCTGGGAGCCCAGTGGAAAGGCTTTAGTGGATCGTATGCTGTAATATTTATTAAAAATGCTTGGCTGAATACAATATTTTATTATATTACTGTATTAAAGACGTGTCAAAATGTGGTGTTTTTTTGTAAAAGACCAAAAAAAAGAAAAAAGAAAATGCTTCTTTTGCTCAAATAGAGTAAAATATTTCTGACTATACTAGTAGTAGTTTTAGCACTACTATAAGTATCACTAGTCAAAAAGATAAAAGGTAAAAACCACCTTGCCTATACTATGACTGTATGATTGTGTATTAGGTGGGATTTGGTGGTGCAGATTGGCTGCCACCTCTTTGTCACTCTGTCTCAGGGCAGCTGTGGCTGTAGAAGTTGCTCACCACCATCGAGTGTGGCTAAGCAGTGAATGAATAGTACAACTAATTATAAAGTGACTTGAAGTTTCTTGAAAGCACTATACTGTATAAGACTGATGCATTATTATTATAGTAGTAGTAACAGTAAAGATAATAGATGTTAGTAGTAGTAGTACTAGTAATAGCAGAATAGTAATTGTAGTAGTGCTTTAATTTTGCTAAGAAATACTATACATTCAAAAGGTACATTTACATTTTACATTCAATACTTCAGTTTAGTACTTTTACTTGTGCTTGTGTAATTTTGAGTATTTTGTCCAACTCTAAGACTGTATCACCCTAGTAGTATTGGTCAAACACAAAAATACAATCTATATCTTCAATAAAAACTGTATTTTTCCTTTACTATAGGCTCTTCATTGTAGGGCTTTATAAATCATCCGTGTTTATATATAATTTTTATTGATCTGAAGTGAGAACTGCATCAGATGGCAGCAGGTGTTGTGTGACCTTTCTACAGGTCTGCTTTGTCCGCTTTTACTTTGTACAATACGGCAGACCGCCTGAAAGAGCCTGCGCACAGCTAGATGAGCGTTACAAGCTGAGTTTAATGTCAGAACAACAAAAACACATTACCTTATTTGTCGTTCTGACAATTAGATAAATATAGCACAGTTTTATTAGACCAAAGACATGAACCAAGATGATTAAGTAGCAGCCAGCAGGAAAAACGACTGTCATCTCAAAAATAACATTACTGCAGCCAAAAATGACACATCCTCAAAAGAAAATGTCTTACTAAGAATACCACTTCACACTTCTAAAATAAACCAGTGCTTTCCTGGCATAATGTCTTTCTCTTGTTGCTAAGTTTCTACACGCTTAGAGGCCGCACATGTTGGTGAAAGTGGTGGCTTTCCTGCAGAGTAGCTTATGGCAAGGTAGAACACTGTCAGTTTGTGTTACGTTTGCTCACATTTGGGCTATGGACTCCTCTCTGCTGACTCATAATGGCGTGTGAAATTAGGCTGACGCATACAGACGCCTGTCAGTCAAAAACGACCCCCTCCCCTTGCTTAAATTCAATTAGCTTTCACTCAGTGTCCCAAAGAAAGTGGAACCAAAGGTATTGTCCGTTAAATGGATGGCAGCTAATCAGATTTTGGTCTGCAGACAGCTTCGCCTTCCAATCATCAGCAGCGTTGGGCTGACACGTTAACAACCTCCATTTTGAAGTGCATTTGAATCCCATACATTACTTAGGCATTTAGAGCAAGAGTTTTGTGATCTATTGTGCAGATTTTTCAGAAACAGTAATATCTTAAAGCACTCAGTTTGGAAACAGATATGTCTAAGTACTGCTTCAATAATCACAATTGATAGAATTGATAGACATGTGTATATTTTGTCCCCATTCCAACATTGTGAAGTCTAACAGATAAAGCATTTCCAGCATTCCTAGCATTGAAGTAACAAATAAGACATTTCTATGACTTTTTTTTTATTAGACCACAGCAGTTTCTCAAACTACAGCAGCCTCAGAGGGTCAAAACCCAAACATCAACACCAGGTTTTTCAGCTTCACTACAAAAGCTCTGCCTTCACATTTTTGTTCTACAAGATTAATTACTTTTTTGGCTGCATGTTAAAGCTGGACAAATGTGTAACTGACAGACATGTTGACCAACCACTCTCTAGAATTAATCTGACGCAGTACTGTGGACCAATCAGACGGTTGTCAGGCAGAAGTCACATGATTTTGCATCTATGGTTCAAGTGGAGTAGAAGCAACGTATACGTAGGAGAGGAGGGGAGGGGAGGGAGGAGAGTAGGAGACGGGGTCACTGGGCCTGGTTCCAGTGGCTTAGCACTACACAAATCCCGTGTAATCCTCCAACTGTAGTCCCACGGCCAGTTTACTGTGTGTAGGTGAATCTGCTACACCCGTAGACCAGGCTCGCACCTTCAAAAAGCAATTTGCGTCCAACTGTGACTGCGAATTAGTCACGGGTAACCTCTGTGTTTTTAAGATGTTTATCCTCCTAAGACTCTTTGGAGATTATCACCATTACACAGTAGGAGAGCGGCTTTGGAGTCAGACAAAAGAAGCAAAAAAGTCACACAGACACGTGAAAACAAACCATTCTTCAAAGGATTTAGACAAATGAGTAAAGGCTGAGTGGGGCTGAGGGCAGAGAAGGTTATAAAGTTAGAATTACTTGAGTAACTTTCTGGTGATACCGAGCCTTCTCTGTGGTCGGCCCCAAGCTGTGGAACGCTCTACCCTCCCATGTCAAAACAGCCCCCACAGCTGATGCTTTTAAGTTTTGTTTAAAAAAACTTTTACTCACTGGTTTTTAACCCGGCATGAGAATTCTGTGGTCCCGAGAGTCTTTTATTCTTTTATTTCTTTTTTGTCTTTGAAATTATAAATTATTGTCTTTTACTTTTTCATTTTTTATTTACACTATTTTATGGTACTTTGTTATGTGTGTTTGCTTTTATTTAATTGGTGTTGTTTTCTGTGAAGCACTTTGGAGACTTTGTGTTGATAAAATGTGGTATACAAATAAATAAAATAAATAATAAATAGATAAATTGTACATAGAGTTGTTTTATCGCAACATACTAGGGGTGTAACAATACATTAACTGTATCAATGTATCAATTTTTTTTCCTATGATAAAAGTATATCGATACACATGACCTTGTATCGAGTCGTATCGTTTTCTAGGAAGTGAATATCAACACATGAAGTATCGATACACATGAAGTATCGATCAATAATATCGGAAATATCAAAATTAGAAATTTGTATGTTAAAATAAAACCAGATATGGCTTTTTGGAGATAAATTTTGTGTTTTTAATTAAATAAACTAATTTCTTCTTTCTTCACTCTCTGTCTGCTGGGCATAATCAACCCCAGGCTGCGGTGCTACTTTTGAGAGTAAACTTTTATGATTTTTGGCAAAAAGTTACTGTATCAATTATAGATACAAAGGTGTTGAATCGTATTGAATCGTATCATTCCAAATTAGCCAATATCGTTCTTGAATCGTATCGAAACACTTCTAATCGATACATGTTGTATCATTGCAAAAACGTATCGTTACACCCCTTCAGCATACGTTGTACTTTTACTTGACTTTACATTTTTGGCTACTCTAACTCTACTTACATAACCTCTGAACTAAAATGCTTTTCAGTTTACTGTCTGGCAACAATGTGCAAGACACACAATAACAAGATTATGGTTAACCTGCTCAAAGACTCTGGTTCAAAAGTGATTGATATCCAAAGAAACAGACAACTGAGAATGTACGCAAAACATAACAGCATTATCATGTCTGGGAATCTCTGAATGCAGCATCACTGTCAACAATATTTTTAAACCGATTAAACCGTAAAGTAACAGAATGAAATAATGTATTTCTTAAAAGCCCCTGAAATTAATTCAGAGCTGGATACCTGGAATTGCATTACAACCCAGAGAAACAAATCACGGTGCCACTGCTCCTGTTATTATCAAATGGATTCAGAGCCTCTTCTCCAAGACACACTCCCACTTTATAGATTTTTTTATTTCTTCGCAACTACCACACTATAACTAAACCATAATAAATTGCAAAGGCTCAAGTATGAAAGAGAATAAATGTAATGGAGAACTGGTATTACTGGAAACAAATGTTAATCCAGCCACAATTTACTCTTTGTGCCAGTCTCAAGTTCTGATAAATGGACAGTGTGGTTGTATCAGGAATGGCATCTGGGGTAATATCTATGCCAAATCATTATGCAACTCACTGCCTGCTTGGAAACACTGTAAGGAAAGAAAATATACCGTACTTAGTGCTCCTACTGTAAAGTGAACAGATGAACTTCACATGTTTATGACTGCTGCTAATCAAAAGTGGCATAATTAACAACCATTGTGTGAATAGCAGCTCAATGTCAAGATCAAAAGGTGCCTAGCGGGTCTACAGCCCAAACTGTAGGATATGTAATTTAGAGAAAAACCTGTATTGCTAAACCACGGAGGTTCGCATTTATTTAGAGATAAATGGAGGAGGAACTACTACAGGTTCAGCAATGGCTTAGGACAAGTCAGCTGCCAAGTGTTACTCAACGGGCTCCACTAATGCAAGCTTTATTTGGTTGCCTGATTTGGAAGTGCTTCAATACTCACAAGAAGTTAGCGTTTCTGCTCACAGACTCACACAAACAGGGAGCTTTCCACAGATGCATCAGTAAATCCCTTGCATAATGACAACATGTTCAACACGGCCTCGTTACCATGGAGGAAAACGCTCCCTGGAGAGAGTTTTTCCACTCACCATTTCATCAGAAAAATACTTCAATGATGCAACAGGAAGTACCATGCTCAGTACAAATATATCCATAAATGCTGTCAATATTTTGCATCAGCTAAAACACATTCCATTTAAACTTTTCCCTTCCAAGTCACCACCACTGCTGCGTGAAATTATTTTTATCTTATAAAATGAAATTAAAAAAGGTTGCAAACACTCAAAAACTCAAGGCAACACGATCCCTCAATGGTTTTGAGTTTCGGAGCCAACTCAAAATTAAGTTTTCAACAACTAATACTTTTTGTTCATCTAATTTGATGTTCATATGTCTAAAAAATTTCAAGTTTAAGTTTTCTTTCAATTTTAATTATTATTTTTTCAAATAATTTTAAGGCAAACTTACTATCCATTGTTCTTACATGTGATGTATTCATTTCATTCACAGATGTATTCACAGTTTCAATATCTGTTGTCTGCTGCTGTTTATTTAAAAATAAATATTTCTGAGCACAAGAACTGTGTTGCAATTCTTTCGGTAAATTTAGTATATTAATTTTTTATTATCAATAATAATAATGCATTAGTCTTATATAGCGCTTTTCCAGGCACTCAAAGTAGCTTTACAATTTGGTGCATTATTCATTCACTCCTCAGTCTCACTCAGTGTTGGTGAGCTACTTCTGTACAGAAGTTGTGGCAGACTGATGGTGTGGCTGCCATTTTTGCGCCTATGGCCCCTCCGACCACCACCAAACACAATCACACTGACACATTCATACAGGCAAAGTGTCTTGCCCAAGGACACAACGACAGCATTGCCAGGTGTGGGGCTTAAACCGCCAACCATTGGGTTAGTGGGCAAGCGTCTCTACCAACTGAGCTACTGACCTACTGAGCTACTGCCACCTCTTTTCTGAACAATGGACAGTAAGTTGGTTGTAAGTTAAAAAGTAAAAAAAATAATGAAATTGAGTAAAACTTTAAACTCAAAATTGAAAACTTAGATTAGGCATATGAATGTCAGATTAGCTGGACAAAAAGTACAAATATCTGGAATGAGTGGATTTATCAAGAACATCTTATGCAGCATGCCATTTCAAATAAAGTCACATCTTATCAGTATCAAAAATCTCCAGGTGACTTGCGTGTACAACAAGAAATATCACCATCACAACCAATTGAATTACTTTCTTAACATGTATGTAATATTTCTAATAAATAAGATAGAGTCCAGTTTCCCTGACATGAATCCCGATGTAAAAATCAATTGGTAACAGCAAGGATTGGCTGATGACGACAGGGTGAGGGTTTAATCAAAAACAGCAGGACCGTGCATAATTTCATCATGAAAGTCATCATTCAAAGTCTCCAAGGCTGTACCATCCTTCACAGCACTGACAGCAATGACCGTCCGTCTTGTTTACTCACGATGCAACATGACATTTTATCAACTAGTGGTTATGTAATGAGGAAACTAAACTAGGCAAAGAGATTAGAGCGATAAGGTGGCATTTTTAGGATGACAATGACTTAGCATTTTATTGTTGTTAAAATGTTTGAAAAATCAAAATTGCAAAGTGCTTCTTGCAATATTATGGTCTTTGGTGAGGCAGACTGTTACTCTTTACCTACCCAAACTGTCAGGTCAAAGCTTAATATCAAAGTAATAATGCTTATGTTATGATAGCAGTTAATAATATAGAGCCTCAAAGTTCTTTATACCACAATAATGGTAATAATGACATATAAATATTATTAATCAAAATCAGAATAATTATAGATGCTTCATTCACGCATTTTTCTTTTTACGCTTATTCCTGTTAAGGCTCCCGGGTAGCTGGAACATATCCCAGCAGCTACGGGCCTTAGGCAGGGTGCACCCTGGACAGTGGCCAATTAGTCGCATTGTTGACACTGAGGTGCAAACTGTTTTCACATGTTTTCACTATTGGAGTTACCACTTTACCTAACCCATGCATGTCTCTGACAGAGGGAGGGCAGGAGGGAGGAGAAAACACAGTAATACAGGAAGGACTTGCGCTGACCAGCAGAAGCGCTAACCTCTCCGTCACTGTGCTTCCCAACATTCCCATATGAATCAACAAAATCTCAATAAATATACTTTATTCTTTACAAATTGCATGTTTTTTTCTAGCATTATCTATCTCGATAATAATTTTGCATATCAGTAAGTAAGTAATGGAAATGTTTTTACTTTAGGGCCAGTATTACAGTTAGGGGTGGTCTCAAAAGGACTTTATCTATGAATTATAAAAATACTCTTAGTAAAACACAGAAGAAGGCTTTGTGTGAACATCTCTCTGGAGCATCTCGCTGGCCTTGCATACGAGTGCAGACAACCTACTCAGCAGAGCACAGTGCGTCTCCGGACAGCGATACTGCTCCTTCTTCCTCTCTCGGCTGTGTACTCTGAACATGCTGACCCTCTCTGTACTGCTCCCTTTTATTAGGAAGTGTAATAAGAGATTAGGAAGGCTGGACAATACGCAGTCTCCCCGCGTCAGCCCTAAGGGAGTCTCACTGTGTGCACCTTATGGAGAGGAGCTATAACTTATTCCATTATGCAATACAGTAATAGGCTTAGCTGCATGACGCTCGGCAGGGGGCATGTTTTGGGAGCGCTCCGGTGACTCACTCCATTAAGTATCACTCCTTTCCTTAAAGCTACTTTTGCTTGAGAGTGAACTTTATGCACACCACTTTGAAAAATAGCCTCACATGCCACTTAGACTGACTTGAAGAAGAAGTAAACCTCAAATTACTAACACAAGCCTTGCCTACAGGGAAAAATGTACTTTTGAAGTTACTCAGTACACTATTTTCTTGTAAATTTGTACAAATGTAACCTGATATTTAGAGCTGCAACTAACGATTATTTTGATAGTCAATTAATCTGTTTATTATTGTTTCGATTAATTGATTAATCACATATTGAAGCATGTGTGGTTAAAGTGGTTAAAGACTTGAGGTGTTTTATAGTTCCCATTAAAAATTTGGAAAATTCTAGCAAAAAAATCACTTAATTTGTTACAAAATTTGAACCAGACAAAGCTACAGCTATGTCACTGGAGGACATGTGGATAGAACATACATACACGCAAAGATACTTTTAATCAAAAACAAACTGTACATTGTTGTTTTTAACTGTGTTTGACTCTTTCCTGCTCTGTCTTGGTAATAACAAACACTTCTCTCTCAGCACATGGTATGTTTCAGTGTTCATGATTATCCAAGTTAACAATTAAACGTTTATTAAATTTGTTGACTATTATTATAATAATGGACTATAATCATTTAATCCGATTAGTTGTTGCAGCCCTACTCATATTTTTCATATTTTTATTATTAGATCATATTTATTTTGTCTTATTTTATCTCTCTTACTTATAATTTTGCTTGCTAGGTTTTTTCCAAGGGTGTTTTTCTGTGCAGTTGCAATACTGTGACCAAGTAGCTTCCCTTGTGAATTAATAAAGTTTATAGAAGTCTAACTTTATTAAGAGCCTGGATAGAAAGCTTTAAGAGAAATCATTAATTCATTTTTATGCATATTATCCAGTAAACCATACCTAGACCCCAACAACTTTTTTGTTCCCAGAGCATTTTACAGTCCTTTCTTGGGATATTTCTACAATGCATTTTCATCCAAATAGTTTCTGACGCACAATTTACGCATTAACTAAAACAATATAAAAACAATCAATTGAGTGCCATTTACACTTATTCCACATCACCATGTCAGTACAAAAATAGCCCCCAGCTGTGTTTAAAGAGGCTTTAGTGCCACCCTCGCTTTCCCACCAACATCCTACCCGCTTCCACTGGAAACGGCAGCATCCCATGAGAGTAGTTCAAAAATATCCGTAAGCTGCTGCAGCGACTGAATGGAAACACAACACTTTGCAAACATTAAAGCTTAATAAGGAAAGGACTTCTCCGGCCCGTATCAAAATATTGGTTTAAGGCACAGAAAAAAACACGCTGGATAGTGGTACTTACTTTAAAGGGACATCGCGCGTCTAGCCCGGGTCACAATCACATTTGAACGCATACGATTAGCGCTGGAGGTGTTTCTTCATCAGCCGTGCACCATAGCGGGATGTTGTACACAGAGGCAGACATGCGGAGTCATTTGACCTTCTCCCAATAGAAACTACCATCCGCGAGACGTAGGACAGGGGAGGAGCGGACCATACCAAGCAAGAGAACACCGGAAAGGCAATAGGGGTGGGTTGGAGGAGGAGCTGTCGTCCTGGGACGTGCAGCGTTGAGGCAGCGATAGAGGGCTACATGGAAAGGATAAACTACACATCGAAAAGGCTCAAAGCAGTAAAATAATTAATATGTTCTAATTAAAAAGTTATTTACTTTCTCGTTACTGAACATTTCCCGGTGCTCCCACTACCCCTGCTGTTTGAGCCTCACCAGTGCAGCGCGGTGCAAATTAATCTCCGTGCTGTGCTTTCATAACTATCGTTTCTCTAATTAAGAGAAGGGTACATAATAAAATGTTGTTGTTGTTTTTTTTTATAAAATCTTATCACAATTTGAACGATAAGTAAGAAATAATAAGCTGCAAGTGTTAAAGGTGCTATGAGCAATATTTTTTATATTTCTTAAAAAATATCCATGTCTCAAAATATGATGTAAACATGTTTAAATCAAATATTAGTTTTACTGATAACAATGGTACTGGTGAGTCATTAACAATTAAATATGTTTTACATAATGGCCAAGTTGTTTTTGTTTACTTTTTTTAGTTCTAAAACTGCATTGCTGATCGTCCAATCAGAAAAAAGACCATTGTTTTGATTTAAGACTGCAGTACCGTCTTCAAACCAGTACGAGCGCATGCTGCTTATAGTACTTTTAATACTAAAGTGAGATCTGATGCATGGTTTTTTGCCTTTTCTTTCGAATAATGGTACAGGGTGGAATAATAGTACGGGGTGGCAAAATGTAAAAAAATTAATAAAAGTACGGGCTGGAATAAACATACGGGGTGGAAATTTCATCCAGATGTTAATAATAGTACAGGGTTTCAATAAAAGTACGGGATTACCCACGAGCTTTATCAGTGTGAACTTAGCATTTATATCTATAGGAATATGTATGGTAATAAAGAAATGAAATCTGCTATCTTTTCTTTTTACTTCAATAACATGAGTAATAACATAAAATTATGCAATTACATATAGACCATCATGTTCCTAATTGAGAGTAAAACAAGCAACAATAACAAAATAGCACAACTACGTACTCTATACAATATACAGTGTACTTCCACAAAAACTGTGTGGTTCCTTAACAATAAAATGCTAAATCCAATACTGTTCATCCAGCATGCACCATCTTTACCAGTATTACATCAGTAATGACTAGTTATACTAGAGCTTAAAATACTGCTTACACATATTAGCAATTCCTTCTAATAATAATATGACCTATCAGAATATCCTACACAATACTGTTCATCTAGCCTATCCTACACAATACTGTTCATCTAGCATCCCGGTCTAGCATGCACCATCTTTACCAGTATGACATCAGTAATGACTAGTTTAATATATCAGAACTTAAAATATGGTTTACACATATCAAAATTGCATTCCAATAGTAATATGACCTATCAGCCTATCCTACAATAAACATTTCCGACAATCTGAAGCAAATCCTTGTAAAATGAGGTAACATAAAATATGCAGTCCCATCAGGATATAACATCATTTGATTCTAAAATACTAATATACTGTAAATTGAAAAATTTTGCCCTCTCGGGTGGGCGGAGGGTGCAGATGCCTGCCCCCTCTCGACACCCCCGCGCGCTTCGCCATCGATAACAAAAAAGAGATTAATCAGGTATATTAATGCAAAATGACAGAGGTGTCTTATGTACCTTTCTTGTTCCTTATCAATTCGCCTAACTGACGCTTCTGTTCGAGCGTGTACTTCTTCTTTGTACAGAACTCAGGCATCTTCGGTAACAGAAAGTTTACATGAGTGAGATAATGGTCGTATAATAGATTTATTTAGAAAAATTCAGGAAAACTTGACGGTTTTGTGTATTCTCTAGCCATTTCAGAAGTCTCACTGCCGTACGAGACAAACGAGATTTTCGTAACCAGTGCCGTGATTGGCCGTTTTCTTGGTGATTTGCAAATATCAGCCAATGAGCGTCAAGCTTTCATTATCGGTAATGGCGGCGCCCATGTTTTGAACGAGACCAAGGAAAAAGATGTTTATTTTGGTTAATAAATGTGATTTTTTGTTGTTATGGTGAGACTGCGAAAAGGTAAATGCGTACAGGGTTGAATAATCGTACAGGGTGGTCATATTTGTAAAAAATAAATAAACGTACAGGTTTTAATAAGACCGTACAGGGGTGATTTTTTTTGTCAAAACAATAAACGTACATGTACGTTTATTAGAAAGTTGAGAGTGTGGTAGATGCTAAATTAGTTTCACATAAGACACAATGTTAAATTCATTGGGATAAACATATAAACTGCCAACATGAAAACACATGAGTTCCAGTAAGCACTCATTGGTATCAATAATGCACTAAATTGTATATTTCTAAACCAAAATACTAAAAAAATAAGTCTTACTTAAGCTTTTGACACCTTCTGACACATAATGAGCCATATAACTTCCTCATTAACAGGTGCAACTGACAACGTCCTTGACCGCCACTTGACTTGTCGTTTCTTTTTACTTGGATTATTTGCTTACAAGGTGCATGTCAATAAACTAAAATACTGTCCAAACGTAAAATGAGAAACACATATGTTTTAGAGACTCATACACGGTATATTTCAAGCATGTATTGATTTTATTTGTGATCATTATGTAATATTGTAACATATTTACATTTTGAGCCTTTTACCTGTGTGTTTGTGTATACCAAATCTACATGTTTCACTTTGAAAAAAAAAAAAAAAACAACTACTGAAATAAACAGACTTTTCCCCAACATTATACTACTAATTATTAATGTGCACCTGAGTTGTACATTCAATACTTATACCACTATACAAGAATAGATTTACTTACTACTAGCAACAAAAGTGGGTAGACTTTTAACAACCCAGCCTCAAATATTTTAAAACCCCATTATCTCCATGAATCCTGTTCTCTGCAAACATCCATGTGTGACGTCACCATCTGTTGGCTCAGTATTCCTCTAGTATTGGTCTCCGCTGGTTGATCTGGAGAAGATGCACTGTCAGGTATTAGTTGTTGGTCAGATAAGTTTTAAGGCCAAAGGGAGACCCAGACCTATCACTGGCTGCATTAATAACACCAGGACTGTGTGCTCACTGAGTTGGAAACTGCATTTCTCAAGTATAAATGAAGACTTGTTACTGTATTGATTGATGGTGCACTTCAGCAGAGAGGGGCCACAATCGATGAGCGCCGCATGGAGGCAGAGGACGAAAGACTGAAGACTGATGCCTGTGATGCTTCTACCCCACCAAACACCCTAGAGCTGGCTCATAAATAAATGAAGAGATGAGAAATTTCCAGGGATATAGCATGTTTTATCCAGGGTAAGGCTCTGTGTATCCATTTAAATGAAAGCAGACATATGAAAAAGAATAAATGAAAGCAGCCACAGGGAGTCACAAGCTAGTGTACTCTTTGTACCGGTCCCATACCTGGATAAATGGAGAAGGTGATTGGTGTATGGCAGGTCAATATGCACAATGATGCACAAGAGGCAGATGGTTTGATGTACCCAATAAAATAAAATAAGAAAAAATACATTACCATTAGGATAGTATGCACTCATCAAGTACATAAACACAGTAAAGGACTGTTGTTGTAGGGCAATAGATCAATTTACAAGAAATTTGCAAAAGAGCCGGAGCTTTTATAATTATGTTTTCACAGTCAGTTGTGAAGGGTATAGCAGCAATTCATAAATCATGCAGTTTGACTTAAGGTCACATAAAGGATCACTCTTTTAATAAGAGAATATTATGTTCTAGTATTATGTACTGTAAGCAGACATTTTTACTCACGTGCTTTACTTAACTTATACTTTAAAAAAAAAGTATACTTTTTGAGTACAATTAGTAGTAGTAATAATAGTAAGTAAATAAATAAATAATTGGTAAATTGTCACATTTACTGCCACCCCAGTAGTTGTGTAATTTGTTCTGTCATAGCAAAATACTCTGTTATTTTACTTCTACTTAAAGGTACTGTAAGCAGCATACTCTTATACTGGTTTGAAAATGATACTGCAGTCTAAATCAAAACAAAGGTCTGTGGTTGCCCATCTTTCTGTTTTTCTGATTGGACGATTGGCAATGCGTAACTTGGGCATTACGTACATTTTTATTTTTATTTTTATTGTGAATAAATTAGCTCTACCATTGTTTTCAGTAAAACTAACAGTTTATTTAAACATGTTTACATCATATCTTGGGACATGTGGGTAATTTTTATGAATAATGAAAACTATTTTTTGCTTATAGCACCTGCAGTACCGTTTTCAAACAGTATGAGCGCATGCTGCTAACAGTACCTTTAAGTAATAATATTTTGAACTAACAGTACTTTTACTTGAGGACAGGTTTGGAGTACTTTTTCTGCCTCTGACTATATATGTTCAATTATTTGTCTTTTAAAGGTAATAAAACAAGGACTTTAGTATTAGCAATGAAAGATGCTGCAACGCTGAACATAAGAGCAAAAAGAAAAATGTGTCTGTTCTGTTGACGTATAAGATAACATGAATATATGTGACATGCTAACATTATGCTTTTTAGATGCTGCAGTAAAGCACTATACCACCGTTCACTTACTGTAGGTGGATTTAATAAAGCCACAGCGACGTGTTGTAAGATATGAGTGCCCTGGAAACATTTGGTGATGGTCTCTGATGATACAGACGGCCCGGTGCGGAAGTGTCACACAGTTAACCTGCCGCTTTAAATGACAAAGGAGATAAAACCAACAGGAAATGGCATTTCATTCAACCGCTGCTATCTCAATTACAGTGTGATTTCTGTGACAGGTCGCTGCGTCTTCAGTTTGTCTCTCTGTGTACATCTCAATCCAGAGATGGAGGAAGTACTTCACTAGAGACAAGCAGTACTGTTACTTATAAATGATATTACTCAAGTAGAAATACTAAATACAATAAATATATGTACATTTTTCTGAAGTAAATTTTCTTAATTCTTTTAACAACGACTGTGACTACTACAAATCTATTACAATCACAAATTTGACTACTACTATTACTACTACTACTACAATTCCAATGGCTACCCCTGCTACTACTGCTATGCTACTACTAATTCTACTGCTACTACAGCTACTACAATTCCAGTGACTACTACTACTACTACTACTACTACTACTACTACTACTACAAGTTCAATGACTACACAACCACTAATGCTACTAATGCTACTACAATTCCAATGGCTACCGCTACTACTACTAGCAGTAGTAGTAGTATGTATGTATGTTACCATACCTTACCATACAAAGTACTACTACTGTTACTGCTAGTAGTACTTTTACAAGTCTGCCCTCTTTGCCACACAAGATATTTACACACAAAGTACTTTTACTCATTTATTGAGGGTTTATATATACTAAAGTAAAATTATGTTTTAGAAATATACTTGGAAATGTCATTTTCTTCAACATTTGTTTAAATATTGTATAATACTTGAGTAAAAGTATGTAGTTCATCTCAGTGTTCAGAGTCTCAGTGCTATTGTTTTGAATGCAGCAGAGCCTGGTGTGAGAGAAACACATCCAGAGGCGTGTGAGAAATGTCAAAATAACAGGTTATTATCTGCACTCAGTCTCTGCACACTGCCCTCCATTTTTAGTGTCTGTCCTATCTTATATCTGCTGTGAGGAAAACGTGGCCTGTAACTAAGGCCGAAGTGCATTGTGGGAAGCTCTGCTGAATGTCAGAGCTGGAAGGAGGAAGCATCACCTTAAAAATGGCCACTGCCTCAAGACATGGCACGAACAGCAGAAATGGTGTCAAGGTGACCTGGCAATAAAGCAATGGCTTTTAATGCTGGCCGTACGCGGTGGTGAAGAGGTTACTCATGGCCCAATGGAAAATATGGAAATATGGAAATATAAAACCTAATTAGAATAGTAATAAAGAGTAAAGGACATTTTCTTTTCTGCTGTGGGTGTAAAAAATACATCTAAATGTCAGAATAAACCAAACAAGGCTTACATAAGCTTCCATTAAAAGGTCACTTATATTATAAATTTGTTGTCTGCAATGAAAATGTAAAACTCATCTTAACTTCTGATAATATTATCTCATCATTATTATTTAGTTTTGTAGGTTCAGACAGGCGAATTCACACCAAGTCATGAATATGGATAATAAAACATCAATAGACACTCACTGGACATTTTAATGGGTACACGCTGAAACTAATAAATTTGAGTTACTGTTGCCTTTTTATTATCTGGAGCCTGTCTGACCAGTCTTCTCAACACACACACACACACACTTTCAACACAGAACTGCTGCTCAGTGGATATTTTCTCTTTTCTCTGTAAACCCTAAAGACGTTTACGTGTGAAATTCAACAGCATGACACTATTCAAAGTCACTTCAGTCACCTTTTTTTCACATTCTGATGCTTGATCTAAACTCTTCTTATGCTTAAATGCCTTTTTGCTACCTTGTTATTTTCTGATCTGCCTTTTGCATTTATGATCAGCTGAACAAGTGTACCTAATAAAGTGGCCTGTTACTTAATCTTTTTAAATCTGATGACTAAAATACATGCTTCAGTGGCTGGTATTCATGCATTGGAGCACTTACTTGGATCAACCGTAATACTGGTTTTACTCGTCACACATGCATTGTAATTGTCAAGGGCCTTTTATTTGCTGTCAACACACATTTTAGACACAAAAAGTCCTGTTTACTGGAAGTTTTGAAAAGTACCAGACATCCCAGTCGCACAAAGAATAGTTCATCTTACTTTGATCCTTTATTATTATTAATGCCTCATTTATCCTTTAAATAAAGTACAGACAAAGTCAAGCCTCAACAATAGGCCGTGTTTAGATAGCAGGTGACTGGTGACTTGAGCCGGGTGGAGAATTCATTGCAGTAATTAAAAAGTCTGGCTGTACCAAAATGATGAATGTCAGGTATTGACTTACCATCAGTAGGCCGTGCATGTGTATTAGGATACTGTGTGTGCGACGTGTGTGTGTATGTGTTGTTTTTGTTTCAGGCCAGGGTTGATTAAACCTAATGATGCAGGGCCTTGTCAGCCTCCTGCTTCTGTTCCTCCTCCACACTAATAGGAGAGGATGTTATAATCAGATTAATGTAGCCACAATATAGTTCAGTCAGACACTCGTAACTTTGACTTTTGTATGGTCTGCACCAGTCATTGTCAAACTTTTCACACCAAGTATCACCACAGAAAAATATATATGGCTTTCAGAGTCTTTAATAGATTCAGTTCAGTGCTATTAAATAAGGAAAAAACAGGTTTCATTTATTAATTTATTTGACAGGGATATCGTACATTTATTATGCATATATTGAACAAACCAGAGATAGCTACAAGCTAATTTTGATCTGTCTAAACCAGGACATAACCAGGACAAAACCAGGACTAAATTAAGTCTAAACCAGGACCAAACTAGGAGTAATCTAGGACTAAACAAGGTCTAAACCACTACTAAACCAGAACTAAATCAGATCTAAACCACAACTAAACCAGGACATAATCAGAACTAATCTAGGACTAAACCAGGTCTTAAACAGGACTAAACCAGGACATAACCAGAACTAATCTAAACCAGGCCTAGACTAACAACGTTGAAACCACAAATAAATTGTGTCTAAACCAAGACCGAGCAACCAAAGCAGGACTAAAACAGGAATAAAACTGGCACTAAATTTGAACTGTAAAAGACACCCAAGCAGAGGCGCTGCCAGGTTTTCTGGGCCCCCTGAAAAGATATAACATTGGGCTATAACATTGCAAACTAAGCTAACCTTATATTATTATTATAAGTTTTTCCTAAGCCCCCATCAGTCATGGGCCCTTGCAATCATCCCAATCTTTCTTCCTGGGCTGCATACCACCACAAGTACATTTGCCACAGTTTAAAAAACACAGTATACAATTATACCCAAGTAAATACATATCTTTGGCTTTGTGTAACCCCTTTGGGAAATCATAGGCAGCTCATTTCTATCAGAGATTTAGATATAGATTTAGCCACAGAGAAGATACAAAAAGCTCACCGCATGATGTCCTTGTTGGTATGCAGAGTTGGCTCGTTGGATTACTGGTGCATGGTCATGGCTCCACGCATCTGTTTGTTGACATAGCTCTAAATCAAACCAAGGATTTCAGCAGTGATTGAATCCTGTCTTTGTCGGGTATGACCTGCGGTGTTCCTGTACAACTGCATATTTGTGAGGCATACTTCTTTGCATTGTTGTGGCATAAAAATCACAGGAAGGATAAGCAAGGAGAAGTGGTGCACTTGGTTGTATCAATATTTCTGTTTATATAATCTGTATTTAAAAAAGTATTTCAGAAACACTCCTTGGATACTGTAATTATGTTAATATGATAGGCTAAGTATAAACAATCTAGCCACATGGGCACAAGCCATTGTTCTCTTTGTACTGGTCCCAAGCCAAAATATAAGGAAAGGGATTGCGTCAGAAAGAGCATCCCTCTAGGCCATGTTGATATATGCAAATAAGTGCACCATAGGAGGCAGATGATTGGCTGTGGAGGCGACCCCAGAAGGGAAATGTTATCAGGAAAGAAGAAGATAAGTAGGCTACAGGCATAAAACACAAAATAAACATGAAAATCTAATGCCAGTGGTCTATGACCATCGCCTAGAGCAGTGTTTCCCAACCAGGGGTACGAGGACCCCTAGGGGTATGTGAGCATGGGTACTTGATTGTAGTTTGATAAGAACATTTTTGTGATCTTTTAATATTAAACTATTAAAAGTGTCTATTGACAAATGATGGATAAAAAAATATTTAGTAAAATAAGATGAAATGACTAGGAATATGATTGGAATAGACCTATTATAAAGTTTGTTTCAAAGAAGAGTTTTATTAAATGGTGATTTTTCATACATTGTTCTTGTGAATATATTACAAATTAAATT
This sequence comes from Bostrychus sinensis, assembly GCA_020698575.1. NCBI lineage: Eukaryota > Metazoa > Chordata > Actinopteri > Gobiiformes > Eleotridae > Bostrychus > Bostrychus sinensis. The sequence goes on from CM036247.1 coordinate 13,529,870, forward strand.
TTTTGGTTGAAAAATATAGTAAAAAAAGTAAGGCAAGGCAAGGCAAGGCAAGACAAGTTTATTTGTATAGCACAATTCATACACAGAGTAATTCAAAGTGCTTTACAATAAAAAGACAAGTTTAAAAGTACAAAGACAAGAAATTACAATTAAAACAATAAAATCAAATTGAAAAATTATAATTATGAATCCATTTAAAATTAAATTAAACGAGAAGAGTGCAGATAAAACACTTTCAGTTGGCATGTGCACAGCTAAAAAGAACAGTTTTAAGTCTGAACTTGAACATTGTCAGAGTAGAGGCCTGTCTAACATCGTCAGGGAGACTGTTCCAGAGTTTAGCTGCATAAAACAGAAACACTGCTTCACCGGGTTTAGTCCTGACTCTGGGCACCAGCAGAGACCTGTCCCTGAGGTTCTCAGAGTCCGAGATGGTTCATAGTAATAGTAATAGATGTTTTTGCATTTTGTTATATTTTTATTTTTTTATATGTATTGTTATTTCAAAGGGATTTTATGTTTTATCTTTAGTCTAATTTTCAAAGCAAAAAATACAGAAAAAAATGCTTTTACAATATAGTGAATAAAAATGTCTTTGTACAAATAATTACAGATGACCACTCAAACAAATGAGGGGTACTCACAGTAGGACAAAAAGCCCAGGGGGTACGCAACACAAAAAAGGTTGGGAACCACTGGCATAACTTGGTAATGAGGGGCCCAGAGGAGGTTTTCACATTGGGTCCCAAATGTATGTAGCACATTTGAACATCTTCATTTAACAAACTTATTGTTCATAAATTTAAGAGAATCTTGTAAACAATTTGTGTTTTTACTTTTATTTAGTCTTTCAAATAAAATAACATTGAAAGAAAAAAAGGTATACAAAATGAATTGCTGTTTATTATGAATGTAAAATGACCATAGATGAATGAGGGTCACTCCTAGGGGCCCCTAAACTTCCTGGGCCCCACTGCTGTTGCCCCAGCTGCACTGCCTGATGCTATATGCTGATGGTATAGACACATTAAGATCTCAGACACCACAGTTTACAGTATGGGCAGGGCATCCGGGTTTATGTTGTAAGCTAAGTCTATAAACCGAAACCCTCACTGGCCAGGTAACAAACAATCGCAACATAAAATATAACAAATATAGAAACGCATAGTAAGCAAGATAAACATCTTAAAGAGCACTCTACTCTACACGAGAGTCAACAATACAAAGCATTGAAGAAAGTTTGTCTCTTACCGGCTCCTGTACAGCCACCAGGAAGTTGTTACGAATGCTCTCATTCATTCTGTTCCGTCCAAGATTATTTTTATGAATGTAAAGTTAAGTCCACCACGCTTCATTCATCCCAACATGCGCAGACGAACAGACGCCCAGACGATAAACAAGGACCATGTCAACGGAGACAAAAAGGTGATTAGCGGCGGGTTGTGAGCTGCTAAAAGCTAATAGCTACATGTGACAGCTCGAAGCTAACCCGAGCTGACTGGTCTTAACACACAGCTTCTCCTCTTGGCATTTTGACACTCAGACATCTAGCATTGTACCTGACATCGCATCTATTACAAATGATTAGGCTACCAAATAAAGATGAACTTGATCCAATTGCATGCAAAATAAATCTAATAATACATACTGATACTAAATCTATACTGCAGCCCAAAATATACTATCAGGCTAGCCCCAAGGTCTTAAAGTATTAAAAAGGTTTTAAATTTTATGTTGCCAAAATGAAGTCCTTAAAAGTATTATGATGTACTGTGATATTCTGACATTATTCTGTCTCAGGTTCAATACATTTGATTAGTTGAAATATCTTTTTTATTTGGGTCATGGTCCTTTTAGGGTGATGGTGGGTCCTGAAGCCAGACCAGTTGAGAACCAATGTTTTAGATTCATACTTTGGAAGTAACAATGGAAAAGTATGACTTTTTTGTGAGTTACAAGTGAATTTGGCAACTAATTTTATCAATAGTGGTTTTACAAATATCTTAAAGTCACCCACTGGAATGTGCCTTTATTTAGTAAGTTTCTGAAAGCTAAGTCTACTGTTTATATGCGCTGAGTAATGTTGCAGGCATCGGCTTATTTAAAAACATCTCCCCAATACAGTAAATGCTGTTACCACTGAAATTTATGATTCCGTTTTGAGATTTTCAATGCAAAACTGGAGTTATTTCATCTGTATTAGACTTTTAAAATAAAACCAATCAGTATGAGAGAGTAAAAATGATATTTTATTAGTATAAAATTTATACAGATTATTGTTCTTTTTCTTTCTTGGCATAAAATATTTATTTGAAGTGGCATTAAAAAGTCTTAAAAAAGTCTTAAATTTCACAAGAACAAACCTGGAGCTAAACTGAATATGCTTTGTTTACATGTTTCTTCCATCAATTGTTATTTGTTACATTAAATAAATACATAATGCTGTTATATTTAACTAACATTTTATAAGCAACACTTCTTTTACATGATTTTCACCATTTTAACTATTCGTATCAGTTACTATTGCTACTACTACTCATGAACATAATTAATCCTCAGGGTCATAGGTACTCATGTTTTAATAATCTTTTTTTCATAAGGAGAATGAAGAACGACCCCAGGCTCGAGCTGAAGTCAAAGGCAGATCCTCATATGGTTCATGGCTAATGAACATTGGAAAGTGTCTGCTTTTAATCATCCTCGTTCCTCCATTCCTCAACTATGCATCACTTCAGAGAGAGGGCCAGATGCTCATCCCTAAAGGTTATTCTTTCTGCCATTTTCGATTCATTTTTAAGTATTTTTTGTAACTCAACATGGATTTTCTTGCTGCTTACTAGAAGACTTACTAGGGCTATATTTTATTTCTGTAATTGCTGCCTTTTTTATCCAGATGGACAAATTATTGATGTTGGTTTGGGTCAAAAAATGCATCTCCTGTGCCAAGGAAAAGGACAACCAGTTGGTAATACTATTTACTAGGGCTGAACGATTTTGAAAAAATATCTAATTGCGATTTTTTTTGACAGATATTTTGATTGCAATTAGATTTGCGATATATTTTCTAAAATCAATGTACCGGTACAGTTCACAGTATACATTTTAAGAATCTGATGGAGCATTAACACTTGAGAGAAAATTTAAATATTCACTGCTCAGCTAATTATAGGAATCATGGTGGACCTTTCAGATTATGTCTGTAAAGGTCTAAACTACAGCTGTAGCATGATTTATACAAATTAAGACCCTGAGGAGATAGGATATTTTGTTCTCTTCAGTGAACATTAAATCACATAAATAATTGCAGCCTTTGCGATTTGCTAATTGCGACAATTAAAATTGTGATTTTGATGAATTGTGCAGCCCTACTAGTTACTATATAGATATTATTAAAGACAGGTCTTTTTACAAGGAGTAGAGAACAATCTTCATGTATTTCTTTTTTCCTAGTAATATTAGATGCTCCAACTGGATCGTCCTCAGACATTTGGGTCCATGTTCAAGAGAATGTCGCCTCACTAACAACGGTAAGGAAGTTATTTACCATGTCAAAAGAAATACTCATATGCTGTAATTGAATTTCCTTAGATATTACATATGCCTCCCTACCGTGTTCTTGTTAAAACGTGTACTTTTTTTAGGTACATGTGAAATCCACTGTGGGTACATCTCACAGTAAGCAGCTCCACTAATGCGGTCGTGTTGTTTGTTGTCACTGGCCTGTAGGGACAGCCGTTGCCGTAACTCTGCCACATCCTCTCTCCTCAACAAGGGCGCAGCGTAGCAGAAAGTTGGGCCTGACAGCCTGCCCTTCGTCGTTTGTCTGAAACGCGACACAAATGAGGTCACAGACTAGTTCAGGAAAGGCCAAGCTGACACACAGCTAAATTACAACAGCAAGCACAAAAACAACCTTACTTTGAACATATATCAGCTTTTTTGTTCACATACTCACTTCAGTGTATTTTTTGAGGATGAGCTATTTTTGACATCCAGTGGTCATTGCTAGTTATGTTATGCCATATTTGTCTTGATGTTTAGGTTTGTGCTTATGACCGAATGGGCCTGGGCTTCAGCACACGCCTGATGCAGAATGAAACCACAGGGACTGAGAGAACATGGGGAGTGTCAACAACAGGACGGTAAGCTGAAAGTAATTATGACATCCTTAGACTTTAATTACTCCTACAAAGTCTTTAACAAAGCAATATTCCTAAAAGGGGGCACTAGTTTTATTGCTTTCAATGTTTTGCAAACGTAAAAGTGTGCAATAATACATTGTAAAATAAATTATTGGGAATCATAAGTAGGTTTGTTACTTGGATACACAATGACTTAATGTCCTATGATGAGTGTTTTTTAAAATGAAGGGCGGAGATCTTTATTCATCATTGGCTATAAACAAACACAGACTAAAGCTTTGCAGGCACATTAGAAAGATAATACCTTCCATAATTGTTTGCTTTTGAGTTATTAACATCTTCCTGTATGTCATCAAATTAAATTAATCTTTATCTGGATATGTGACTGAGCAAAGCATAATCCAGTCTCATCTCATCTCTGTCTTGATGATCTTGTGATTAATTATAATTCTATACAAAATCAATACAAAACAGAACAGATAAATGTGTTAAAGACAGCATTACAAATTGCCACAAGGTGCTTTCGATTTTTTGTTTTGTTTTTGTCTGCTTTGTACTATAGGACTTTTTATGGCAGCATGGTATTTTTTGACTGATCTGTAGTTTCTTTGAGATGTTCCTGTACTAACATAATAGACATATTCATACTGAAACTGTTAAAACATATCTTACATTAGTTTGTAATCTCTTCCACATTATGTACCGTTGTGATGCACTGCCTGCCCTTGCTGAACTCTGTTCTACCCTGTCACACCTCAAACTGCACTGGGATGGAAATGTAATCTTCCAGTCTTTGACACCATAACACCATAAGTTGAGCCTTAAATCTGCCTAAGGGATGAGCAGACGTGCTTCATCGGCGGTCAGCAGCCGTCTAGCTTACCTTGGCACCTGGCCCAGAAAGCACATTTGAGATGCAGGCAATCAATTTCCCCCGAATTCAATATCTCAAGGAGTTTGATGACTAGCTAACCTTAACCCTGCGAGTCTTATGAAATCTCTTCATTTCAGTGTGCCACCTCACCTTTGATTTATTAACACAACAAACCCAAGACAACAGATGGCTCTCCAAACAGGCTGCTGCGGCATCTCTTGTAATGATGATGCTTCCTCTGATGATATAAGTTTGCTGGTGATTGTTTTCCCTGCAGTGTTTTGCAATGGAAAGTAGCCAGCAGCCCCTCCTTTATCTTTGGCATTTAGTTTTTTTAGGTGGATTGTTTATTTTTGGACTTGTGGACTTTTCTTTTCTAGTGAGAATTGAAAAACACAGCTGACCTTAACTTTGTAATTTCCAGATGCTTTTGTTTTCCTCCCCATCTATAAGCTTCCTAATGAAGATTTTGCGTGGGCTCCTAACAAATGCATTAATGAAGAAATTACAATTTAATGAGATTAATGGTGCCATGCCGTACTCATCTTTCATGTCGCCAGTCTTGGGGCCTTGTAGCTGAATAAATAAACCTCCTGGCCCAGTTTGGAGCATGTCCTGGTTAGTGCAGTGACAGATAACTATGGTTGTCTTGCAGGATGGTGGATGATCTTCACAGACTCCTTCAGGCAGCTGAAATAGCCAAACCGTTCATCCTGGTGGGATCGGAGCTTGGGGCCCTCAATGCACGGTTCTACAGTCACATTCATGACGTGTAAGTTTTAACACAAACACTAGCGCTGCACAATTCTAGAAATACCTTACGTGTGCTATAACTATGTTGAATATCACAATTCAGTATGATCAGCGATATACTGCGATAAATAAAAGTCTCTCTATTTTCTAGTCAAAAAAATTTAACCAAACAAAGACTAAACCTAGACTAAACCAGGCCTAAATTCAGGAATCAAGAATTAGTTTAGTTGCAGAAGATGAGAAGAAGAAGATGAGTAAATAGGCTAAACTATATTGATCCATAAGGGAAATTATGTGATGACAGTAGCTCAGCTGCACACAAAGCACTTTTAAAAATTATAAGCAAAAATAACAGGTGAGATGGAAACCTGAACATAAATATAATACAATAAAATAAGCAGGAGAGGTCCGGTGAAGTGGGTGGGAAGGGTTGCCCAAATACTGTAGGTATTATTTATAGGTATTATATTTGTAGGTTTACTTTACTTGAATTTTCAACCAAAAATTGACTGATAGTAACTAGATATAATTACACCATTACCATTTGCCTCAAGCTCTAATCAGCTCAAACAGGCTGCAGCCCCCTACAACGTGTAAATAAATGTTGTAGATGAATGCATAGTATTGATCAGTAATAGGTTCACATGCATTTTTAACCTCACTTACTTGATACAAATACACATTAGTAGCCTTTTCCCTTTTGTTTATATAACATTGTGCATGAAAGTAAAGCTTAGGTTTAATTTGTATATATGTTTTTCTTTCTAATGGGCACATTTTATACATTTTAGTATACTTATTTCTTATTTGTGTATCAAAAATACGTGAGTAATCTTTTCACTAAATAGTTGTACTATAATGTACTAATAATCTTGGTTGAAACATATTACTCTTGGATTTAATGTGACATAACCTTTACTTGACTATAGATTTAGATGTTTGTACCCACCTCTGCTTGTAACAGATTTGCATTTATTATCTATTGTAAGCAGTATTGACTCATGATAAAGTGTAATGGTGTGACTCATTTAGGAGTGGGCAGAAATAAAGGTCTATAGCGCTAAGGATTAGGAGCCTTGAATGTGAAATTAGTTGCTGTTTAAATGCGGCCATAATAAAATATTCTATTTATAGACTAAATAAAATATAAAAAAATTATTACTGCAAAACAGTTTTACGATATGTGGGAGTCAGCGTCTTCTGCATGAAAAATATATTCCCGTGGCTATTTCCATCATTGCCCATAACTCAACCATCTCTGAGACAACGCGGTGATAAACGTGACAAGTAGCTGTACCAGGGATGAAAGATTTAGTATTTAATCAGGCATGATGTTGCTGTCGTTAAATGGGGAAAATTAAGTAGTGGTGAGTGGGTGACACCTTTCCCAATGGAAATATTGCCCTTGGATCTATTGTATGTCCGTAGAGAGCACAGTCGGAGCTACCAAAGATGGATGGGATGATGCCAGCCACCTCACACTCATTACGCCCAGGCCAGGAGGCTAAAGTGGACAGGGCTAGTCAATGAGTCTTACTTCATCAGAAAGTGTGATCTGTGTCCTCTCTGTCCTCCAGGCAAGTGTCTGACCTGGTGTTGATTGATCCTATCCCGGAGGACATCTTTGAGGAGGACCTATGGAAGGAGTACTGGTGAGTTTGCAGTGGGAAAGACAGGAAGGAGAAAGGAGACAAGATGATAGCACTTAGTCAAGAACAAGAGTAGTGCAAGAAACAGCAGAAGAGACATCAAATACTACGTTCTACTAAGTTCTATCAGCAATAACATTTTGTGTTTCTGGTCTTGTGTGTAGAAATGTATTGTGATGAAACATAATATTGTTGTCCTAATCATACATCACCCATAGTTTTCAACTGAGTACCACTTTTATGCTTATATATGCTTATATATCATATGCTGGTTGTGTAGAAGATTTTTATTATTTTTTTAAAGTCAAAATCATTTAAATTAGACTATCAGGACCCTTGTCTCAAAAAATACAACAGACTCTTTAGTCTCATGAAGATAATAATCCAAGTCATAGGGTTTCGCAGGTAGGGCGGCATACCGGTAAATAATACCTTTGTGGTATCAAAAGAAAAGTTGCGATATTACTGGTGTCAACAAAAAAAAATGTATTTGATGCCAAGTTTCAATACCTAGTGGGAACTTTGCATGTATGAATAAAAAATTACACAGAATAAATCATATACACTCCTGGTTTTACTTTCAGCTAAAAATTTTGCTAAAAAAGGTCTTTTATTAAATATTTTTGTGTTTTGTGATTGTAGTTGATGTTGTAGTTGAAGCTGAATTAGCACACCATAGGTATTGGAAAAAGTATCACTCAGATACTGGTATTGAAAACCAGATATCGTTTAAGTACTGGTATTGAAACAATCTGAATGCTACCCAGCTCAAGTCGCTGGCCAGTATACTCTTTGTGCTAGTCCCAAGCCCGAATAAACAGCATCCTGTGTAAAACATAGGCCAAATCAGTATCCACAGGAGGTCGATGATTAGTTTTGACAACCCCAGAAAGGAAAAGCCACAGAGGAAAGAAGACTTGGTTCACTACAGCCTTTACTAGCTTTAAGAACTCTTGTACAAACTAGACATTATGGGAAATTACAAAGTAAAATGTAAAATAAGAAGCTCACTGAAAAGACTGTGATAAAGGACTTTGAAGGGCATGTACAGTATAACTAAAAGAAAAGGATTTGGGAAGAGATGACATAGACACGTCACAAGTCAAGCGCTGAACTCTTTCCTTATTGGCTTCTCCGGAAAGAATTCACCCACAGTTGATTATCTTTGCTGGGTGGGGCTCATTAGCTTGATTAATTGGAGGCCATAGAAGCTCATTAGCTGTTCAAAATCTTTTAGCAGGAAACAGATGAGAGGAGAGCGAGGGTTGTGATGGTACTGGTGATGGTTGGGTCTGACTGACGGAAAGTGTAATAACAGTGCTTTAATCCTCCGGGCGAGATATAGTCTATGTCATGTGGTAGTCATTGTCACAGCACATATCTCATTATGCATTAATGATCAATCGAGGGGGACCAGGTCTTCTTAATGATAACACAGTACGGAAGAGGAATATTGGTAGAAGTGTCAATTACACAATGCTAACAGTATTTCATAATGTTTATAAGTATATTATGACCCGCATAATCCATAAAGGTGTTTTTGCAGACACCATTTATCATTTATTTAATTTAACAGTGACAGTGGTGGGAGAAAGGATTTTTTACAGTTTGGAGACAGTGGCACTGAGGCAGAGCTGAGGATGTTGAGGTTTTCTTTGGGAGTGATGAGGATGTATAGGCTTAGCAATGAGTCAGACAGACAGCTCATGTTAGATGTTTTGGAGATAAAACCAGAGAAGCTATATTAAGATGGTTTGGACATGTACAGAGGAGTCATAGTGAATATATGGGTAGAAGGATGCTGAGGCCAGGCAGGAAGACTAAAGAGGAGATTTATGGATGTGGTGAAATAGGACATGAAGTTAGTTGGAGGCAGATGATTTGCCTCTGAAAGGGAACAACTGGAAAAAAAAAAAAAAAAAAAAAAAAAAAGCTGTCTTCCCTAATTCTACAGCATATCCAGGAATACGAGTCAAAAGTGTGTGCTGAAAAGGTATGCTATAATTGCCAATCTCATTTTGGCATAATTTTAGGACTTGTATAGTTCTGTCCTACAGTATGAGCTCATAGGTTATGCAAGCATCAGTCAAGGCAGATAAGAAATGGATCCCTGAAAATGGCCAATTTGTAGGCGACGCAAAGTGGAGCAGTACCATTTATCAGGGGGTATGTGTCCAATTATGTGATGATTAATAGGCGTTCATTTCAGTGAGTATATGACAGTGTCGCCACAATCCAATTACTCTATATAGACAAAATGTGGAAATAAAATGAAGCAGGGGCTTCACTTACTCTGCAAAAAAACAATTTTACCATGTGTGTTTGATATCCACAGAGAGATGAAGATAGAACCATAAATGTTAAACTGTACAGATACTGTTTAGTGCATTATACCATGTGATAGGAGTGTTCATCTTGCCTTTTTTGTCTCTTTTTCTTGTTGGTGAAGCTTTTGGTGCAGAGACAGTGCTGTGGACAAATCTTTTTTTTTTTTTTTTTGTGAAACGCTATGAACAAAGAAAGGTGTACAAGAAATTTCAACTGGAAAAACTAAGACTAGAAACACTTGTAGAGCATAGACCTTTCTAGTACAATACTGCATTTCAAAGATGAGTTTATTTGCTGAGAGAGGTTTTACTTTATTTTGTACACAAGATAAGTTAAAGCAGGGAGAAGATGGTCTGCACCTGAGCAGGACTGGGGGGAACCGTATCAGCTTTTCACTGTGAGCAAAGGATTTACACATCAAAGACCTTTTCATTAACAGAAGCTCACTCCGAAAATGAGTTCTGTTGCATCCTACAAAATGATTCGCCACCATCTCCAGAGAATAGTGCATTATTTCTATGTGCCAATGCATGCGAGTAGGCGCTCTGCTCTTGTTGTATTGTGTATCGAGGTCAGCTGTCTTATTTGGGATTTTTTCTTTTGCAGCCTTTGTGGCATTCCTCTCATTTCCTCACGGGTTTGGTTAATGCTTCTTGATGGAAATCCAAGCGGTTGGTCTTGCTACAGGGATTAGGAGAAGCCCTGGCATAAGTCTGGGCAAATTGCATTCAGGAGAAGAGCCAGTGTTTGACTAACGCTGCTGTCAGTCTTTGTTTCATGAGCTCAATTGATAGGAGCATTGCATCAGCACACTGAGATTCACCTTTCTCTGTTGTTTCAGCTACAACGCTGTCTAGATATAATCATACACACAGTACTGTTTTGGTTAGGTGTTAGAAAAATAACTAAGACTGGTAACTAAGAGTGCTTTAATAAATAAGTGTTTTATTTTGTGATGAAAATTTCAGGAAAGTTCATGGACAAAATTATAATATTGATGTGGATCCTGATTACTGTTTAGTGTTTAAGGGATTCAACACCATTTTGAGATACTGACACAAGAGACTAACTTCACTCACTAAAAGAACGAGGGATTAGTTTTAGTGGATTCTTTTGCATTGTGCATTATCAGGGCTTTGTGGCTCAAAGGAAAGAGCATTTCACCCTAAACTAGAAGATCTACCAGAGTCCAGGTCTGGGGGCTTTGTGTGATAGGCTCAGTGCTGTAACAGAGGTCTACGCTCTCCAAGTGCTTCAGGTTATGGGTGTAATTTTTGGTATTTTTGTACAGTGTTGCACCTTTCTTTGTTTATTGCCTTCCTTAAATATCTCTCTAAGACTTTTGCATAGTACTATATAATGTTGAGCAGATATTTAAACAGTCTCTAGCTCTAGCACTTGTACCAAATATGCAGCCATCCCTGCATACATATTTTCCAGTAGTATTAGCTTTAATAAGCTACTGCGCCAGGGTTTTCTCCTCTGGGAACTTTTTTTTTCACAAGATTTTAGCATCAGGCAGCAAGAAGGATATGCTCCTATTTGGCCACAGGGAAAGTGAGATTGGAGGGTAATATTGGCAGATAGTCATTGCTTGTTCAAAATTTCAAGACTGTCATGACTAGTAAAGTTTGACGTTTAGGAATTAAGAAAAAAACATGGGGTTACAGAATAGCTTTTTTTCTTCTAGTAATTTTGACATCAAGGGATAGTTTTAGTTCTCAAAGTTAAAGGGATATCTGTTTAGTGTCCACATTTAAGTGTTTCTTTAGTGACATTAAATGGCAAAAAAACAAAAACAAAAGATCAATAAAGTCCAAAGACGTATGTGTTGGGAAAATTAAAAGTCCCATAGTGAATGAATTTGAGGGTGAATTGTCAGTTTTTGTGTCTATATAAGCCCTGCGACTAACAGGCCACTGTCTAGGGTCTACCTCACCTAAGGCCCATAGTTTCTGGCATAGGCTCCAGCCACCCACGACCAATAAAGAAGTAAGCAGCTAGACATAATGGCCTTGATTTTCCTTAATCTTATAATTATTACTTATAATTTCCATGTTTCTTTGACAGTAGAAATGACAAAGCTTTCCGAATCTAGACAGTGTGGTCTTCATACTTTTAATTAAGCTCAGTGTTTCTAATTAATTTAGGTGACAATCTAGGTGACGCTAAAATATCTGCAGACCACGCCTTAAATTTTTCTCTAACACATCAACATATTGCTTCATGTTCACCTCCTGACTCCAGCTAACAGTGTGTCGAGTATAAACTAATTTACCCCATGGGGAATAGATTTACTCAGAAAACAGAAAAACAGAAACACGGTCTAATGGGATGGCCCTTCCAGTTTAATGAATGCTGATTGATTGGCAAACTTCTGTGTTTTTATGTACCATTAGTGTGTTTAGAGGAACTCGGCCTCACATGAGCACCACTTCAAACGTGCTGTATCCCCAACCTCTATAGCTCTGCTTTTTCCAAGTATTTTTTGGGTTAGAGTTTGATGTTTGGCACTCAGGCTTCAGTACACAGGAGCAAGTCAATAAATGAACATATTGTGGAAAAGTTTTATTTTTAGTAGTTCATTTCAAAGTGAAACTCACAATCCAGCAACAAGGGTTCACAAGCCAGTGTATTCCCTGTTCCTGTATCAGGAAGGGCATCCAGTGTAAAAACAAGTCAATATGACAGTCACTGCAGAGTTGGACCTGATTTGTGATCGCAGAAGGGAAAAACTAAAGGGAAACAGACTAATAATAATAAAGATATTAATAAGATAATAATAAAGAATAATAATAATATATACGTTTTGCTTATATATTATTTAGATTAGGTACACACACAATGAAATATTTCAAGCATTTATTTATTTTAAAGAGGATTTATTCTGCAAAATTTACTTTTCTGAGCTTTCTACCATGTTATAATGTTCCCTCAAAAACATACCTGTAGTCTCAGGCATGGCTGCTCTGAGGCCTCAGAATACTCGATTGCATGAACCTTCACTCCCTCCAGGAAGCACTGACCAATCAACAAACCCTCTGCATTCAGTCTGCTCTCATTCATTTATCCAAAAAACAGTGTACATTATTTGGTAGCAAAATGACATCATACAAAAGTTAAAGGAAGTGAAGTTCCTTATATTCTTTAATTTTTTTTTCAAAAGACAGCAACAGTCTTCACTCTGCTGTCCTCTGCTGGTCTCTTCATCTGTTTCTTGGCACCGACTTCATATTAAAAACGTTATGTTTTTATCAGATAACGTTTTTAAAGGTTGTAACATCTGCTGTGGTGTTCTAGAGGTGACCAACAGTGGTTTAAAAAGATGGATAAGAGCATAATATAAAGCAAAATATGATTCACAAAATTCAGTATCTCATACATTATACATTTACATAATACATAATAATCATATTCATCACAATTTAAATAAGCTTGTTGAAATATTGCTCTCTCTGTGTGCTGAACCCATATAATATTATGTGTTTTACTTTTTTAATTAAGCTGAAATAATTCCACTTTCCTACAATATTCTCATTTACTAACAAGGTCCTTCTTCTGTATAAATTTGCAGTATTTTGTGTTTCATCTTATGGGTATGTAAATATATAAAGCCGGCAAGGACCTGCTAAAGAGCTTTAGGAGTGAAAGTCAGTGTGGGCTGAACAGCTGTGGTACCAGGTCTGGATGAATCCTTGATTGAGTTATGTCTCTCAAAATGAAAATGACACTCAGCGTCCCATTCATCATCCCACCAAACATTAATATGCCCAACAACGAGCCCGCACACACCCTCACATAAACATTATACCCCTGTATCTACGCGCACCACACACTGGGACCTCACCGGCATGTGGAGCAGATAGACCTGTCCTGTGTCCCGCCTGGCTCCCGCTCCGTGTGACAGCCAGCGTATGACTGTTACTGTGACAGACGATCGCTCACACACGCTCAACAGCTGCTTTTGAGTTGATTTATAAGAGAGACAGGGTTTAATACAGGGGACAACAGGCGTGTTTTTATCTGTCCACGCAGTTCTTTGTTAGTGGACAGATTTACAGACACAATATAATATCTCCACCTCGCAGCTATGACCTGTTTTACTCTCCTCTTTTCTCCAGTGGTATCAACTCAGACTTGCATAAATCAAGCCGGATAATGGCGCTACTTGACCAAACACTAAACCTAAATGGTGACTTGACTTGAGTTTTGGAGCATTTTTATTTATTTTTTTAGTGAAGATGATTAAAGGCTGGATAGTGATATATTTTGACATTAGGGAACCTTCCGATAAAACACGTTCATCATGATATAAGCATCATTATACAATATACAAGTATGTCGCTATATTGCGATACTCCAACAAAGACAATACATTGCGTATTTTTAACAAAATGATATAGGGAAACCTCACCTGTGTGTATATAGGGTGACTAAAAGTGGGACAAGTTATGTGTTTTGATGGGACAAAGGTGGGATTTACTCGAGAAATTAAAGCTTTGCCATTTGCCATTATCTTATTTACTAACTTCATGAATCTAAATCTCATTTACATAAAAGATACAGCTGCTAAAAACACACATTTTGCAAAGTAATGTCTGTACTGAGACTTTACTCATTGAAATAAAAAAGCCCCATGGAGAGAGGTATTTCCTTAAACACAGAGGCAGCAACACCAACCTTACATTCCAACCAAGCAAAATCACAAATAAATATTCTACATTTTACACAAGGAATACTGACCTTACCTTGTTGTTCCTAACTTGAATCTCACTTTTATAGTCTTAATCTTAATAAGTGGGACAGGAGGACAAATGCATAAATGGCTATTCAGTACAACCAAAAGTGGAACAGCACAATACTTTGTGAAATTGATTTAATAACCAGAACGGTGAGTACTCTAATTGTATTTCATAAACAAATTGCCTTTTTCAGATAAGCAATAAAATTAAAGAACTTGCAGGATTTGTTTTTATAAAATATATTGTCAACAGTTTGATCATTTCTATTTTTTTTATTATAAAAGAAAATACCAAGCCTAAAATCTGCCTTTTTTAATCAGAAGGAAAATTGATACGACCGTTTTAGATATCAGTACAGTATAGGCCAATATATTATTGCAATATTTTCCAGAATCATTAATTTCTTACACACCTGTTTGAGTTGATGTGTTGCCATGAATACATTTTCCTCCTTACATTTGTAGTATTGGGTATTTGTCTGTAGATATTGTGGATGAGTCTGACATGAAACCTTTAGTGATATTATGTAATCTTTTTCTCCCTGTACTTGGCCTTCAGTGGTAAACAGTCAGAGTCAACAGTGACTTATCCAGCCACAGCCTCATTCACTTGACCATGAGCTGTTTTCAATAACTCACTGGAGTATGGCCTGATCGAATTCCCTCCAGGAATCTACAGCAATCAGACATAGACCGGAAAATGGGAATATCGTATGTATTAAAAGCAGAGCATAGGGAATATACACTCACTAACAACTTTATTTATTAGGTACAGTTATTCTAGAGCTCATTTAAAAAAAAAAAGATGAGAAAGGGCATTTAAGTGAGTTGAACAAGATGATAAAAAAGGCAACAGTAACTCAACGAATCGATACAACCAAGGTCTGCAGAAGAACATCTCTGAACACACAACACTATATTATAGGGGTGTAATGATACAGTAACTATATTGATGTATTGATTTTAAAAAATTTTTTCCCTTACGATACAGCGATATTGATACACGTTATCTTGTATTGAATTGTTTTCTAGGAAGTGTATATTGATATCCACGAAAGAAATCGATAATATTGGAAATATTGAAATTTATTTATTTATTTATTTATTCATTGGGATCCCCATTAGCTTCCACCGTAGCGGTCGCTAGTCTTCCAGGGGTCCAGATAAAAAATATGCAATAATTTAGATACAAAATACATTACAATATGATGATAGAGTTACATTTCATGCAGCAAAACATTGAAAAGCAGATGAATGACTTGTCATACACTTGTCAAAACTCCTTCTAAAAATACATACAGTATACGTTACATTACAGTCAAAAATCAAGACAGGTAAGATCTGAGAGCTTGTTTAAAAGAATATAAACATGGTAAATTCCTTAACTTTTTTGGTAATTTATTCCATAGCTGAGATGATCTAAAATAGACAGACATTTGTAAAAATAATTTGTATTAGAACAGTTTACAACTAAATTATGGTTACAAGCCAATCGAGTATAATGTGAATGTATCTGATCAGAATATTCGAGCTTTTCGTAAAATGAATGTGGTTGACTCGTTAAAATTACTTTCTTTAAAAATATTATCAAGTTATACTGTATTTTAATATGAAGCAAAGGCCAGGATAATACCTGATGCATTTCAGAGACACTGGTCGAGTATGGACATCTTAAAACTAAGAAATTAGCCATTTTCATGTTAAAATAAAACCAGATACGGCTTTTTTGATGTAATTTTTGTGTTTTTAATTGCATAAAATGTTATATTACACTTTTCTTTGCTCTCTGTCTATTGGACATAATTAACCCTGGCTGCAGTGCTACATTTGAGAGTAAACTTTTATGATTTTTGGCAAAAAGTTGCTGTATTGATTATTGATATGAAGGTGTTGAATCATATCATTCCAAATTGGTCAATAGGGAACGGGATTGTGACGTCACATCGGTGGTCACACAAGATATTTTCAATAATAAAACAATGGAGTAATTTAGGATGTTAATTATTACTCCAGTTAGCGTTAACACAAATGTATTTTGATACTTTAGTGTGTGATAAATATTCACTAAGAGCAGACCAAGCAGTTAAAAGAGATGTTTCAAGGCTTGTTTGTTTACTTTTTTATGCTGCTGTTTCTAATGCAACGCTATGGCATTTCTCTGTCTGTGACCACCAACATGGCAAATTCATCACCCAATGTTTGTTTTATGACATAGGTTCCCGATATCTATATTGTTCTTGAATCGTATCAAAACAGTTCTAATCGCTACATATCGTATCGTTGCAAAAACCTATCATTACACCACTATTATATTATATAGTCCAACCTTGAAGCTGATGGGCTCCAGCAGAAGACCACACCAGGGCCTCTTTATTAGGAACATGGTGTACCTTATAAAGTAACCAGTGAGTGGAGAGTAGACTGTCTTAGGATTCTTGTTATACTCAATTACTAGTAAAACTTTACTTTTGACCAGACTATATATAACTTATTTTTATTTTATTTCTTTTGGACTTGTATAAAGAATTTGTTAATTGTAAATATACAGGGTTAGAAACCAGTCAAATATTGCACACATAAGTGATCTTTCAATGAGGACTCACTATCTGTCAAGCAACTGGTGATGATTGCCCCTTTTTAAGTGTAACAACAAGCAGTTATTAATGATTTATTAGTCAGAAATCTTATGTCTTATCAAATTAACAATAGTTAATAATCTATGTAATTAACCCGATATTAAAAATCCTAGGGAGACTTAATTTTACATACTTCAGCAAGTCCTCAGATACAGACTAACCTGATTCTGAGTGGGACACAAAGTTTTATAAAACAAACATATTATTCTCAGTCTTAATATATTGTTCTAATGTTTCTCTCTTGTAGATGGATGTTGTTGTCATTCTTCAATATCATTTAAAAATAAATCACATTTGAGTGGACGGCTAACCAAGTTTATAAAATTATGCAAATTGAATTTTCTGTTTCACTTGGCGCTGTAATGATTTTGTGTCAGTAACATTGAGCCTGGCTGATTATTGGATGACTATAACTTCAATACTAAAGGATTTATAAGTACAATATAGCCGCAGTGGTTCTCTATGTTCCTATGGGGTGTAATTCATGGTATTTTAATGGCTCCAGTGTCTCCTTCCCCGGTTCTCTCCTGACTCAGCTGCCTCTCCTCCTCTCATCTCTCCTCCTCATTCAGAGACCTCCAGACCAGTCAGGAATGCCAATTAATTGTAATTAGAACCACTGTAAGCGTAACTATTGCTGTTACGCTCCACTAATGAAGCAGGGCTGCCATGGCCCCTGCGTGTTTACCCCGGTGTAATCTATAGTATTGATGCAGGGGGGAAGAAGTCTCAGAGCAGGCTCAGGAGGCAGACTCTCCGGCTGTCAGCAGTAGGGCAAGAATGACACCTTGTGGTAATTTTGTGTATTACATTTAGCTTTACTTGACGCTGTGGCTAATATTTTTTAAACCACATGGCTTTCTAACCAATGTTTGATGGACGTAGTGTTTTCACTACCTCCATCAGGTAGTGTTTTCATGGGACCATAATGAGATACACTACACATTAAAGATGCAATGAGCAGTATATATTTTTATATTTCATGAAAATTGCCCGCATGTGTGCCAAGATATGAGATACAACAGATAAGAGAAAACACATGCATAGCCACAAAAAATTATTTTGATTGTGTGCTGGATCAAAAATGGTCCATCAAAAAGTAACAAAAAGAAGGATTCACACAACAATGCTTTTTAGCTCCAATTGTAATAATTGTTTCACCACAGGTGACGTTGGGTGCCTGCCATTCATCAGATATGAAATGTGCATTAGAGACACACCTACTTTTATCAGCCTGAGATCACCTGAGTAGCGTCATGTGATACATTCTTTACAAAATTCAATCGCATATAGTACTAAAAATGTCATGATGAAAAGCTATGTGACAGAAAACACTTTAAGAGTGTAGAATCTTGATTACATGACAACATGACTGAACTGTTGAGTGAAATGTTACAAAAAGAAGTTTAAAATACAGAAAACACTTGAATATTACATGATATGACCATCAGGTATGAACCGTCATAATGACAATATCAAGGGAAAATACTTTTGTTCTGAGTACAGAACAAACAAGATATGAGATAAACTAATTTAACTATTTGTTAAAATCAAATCAAATCATTAGTTTTACCGATAACAATGGTACAGCTTTATTTAACATAACGGCCAAGTTGTTTTTGTTTACATTTTTTGTTTTGGTTCTAAAACTGCATTGCCGATTGTCCAATTACAGAAGCACAAAGACTGACAACCCACAGACCATTGTTTTGATTTAGACTGGGTGGCACGTTAGCATAGTGGTTAGCACTCCTGCCTCACAGCAAGAAGGACTCGGGTTTGTTCCTGGACCAGGTGGGGCCTTTCTGTGTGGAGTTTACATGTTCTCCCTGTGCATGCCTAGGTTTCCTCTGGGTGCTGCTCCGGTTTAACCTACTACTAAAAACATGTACAATAGGTCCCCCATGGGGCCAGGACTCCCCTGTAAAAGAGATCTCTGAATCTCAGTGGGACTTTCCTGGTTAAATAAAGGTCAAATAAATAAAAAAATAGAATGCAGTGCCATTTTCAAACCAGTCCGAGTGCATGCTGCTTACAGTATCTTTAAAGCTGTGGGTATATGTTTTAAACAACATGCTTTTCTAACCAATGTTTGATGGAGGTAACTTGGTATAAATGTAGTAGTGTTTACATGGGACCATAATGAGATCCACTAACTAATAAAGTAGTCGTTTTGTAGTAGTATAAAGTGATGATGTCCAAACTGTGCAATATGTCATCTCTTAGAGGGGTTTTGGACATTACACCAGACACAGAATTTAAAACAATTACAGGATACATCAATTAAAGGTTCAATGAGGTTCTCTTTAGGAGTGATGAGGATGGGCAGGATTAGGAATGAGTCCATCAGAGGGACAGCTCATGTTAGATGTTTTGGAGATAAAGGCAGAGGGACCAGATTGAGATGGTTTGGACATGCACAGAGGAGGGATAGTGAGTTTGCTGTATGCTGTAGTTAGAGCTGCCAGGTGAGGGGCCTAGAGGAAGACCAAAGAGGAGATTTATGGATGCAGTAAAGGGGACATGAAGTTAGTTTATGTGAGAGAAGAGGGTGATGTTTTGGGGTGGTGACCTTAAATAACTGATAATTTAGTAATACAATAGAAAGCATTTTACACAGCAGCTGTTTTGGGTCTTTCCTGACTCCGCAGAGATGAAATGTATATATATATATATATATATATAAATTAATCTGTGCCTATAAAGCTGCATCAAATCTACCAGCTTGTGAACTGCTTACATTGTATTATGAGATGTGCATGCAAGTATAACAGACAATAGATATTGTAAGATGTGACCAAAATGCCTAGTTTGAACTACAATTTAAAGTATTGGGTGGTGGTGGTGTATAGAAAGAGCATAAAATAAAGATATATTGTAGTATAATTTGTAGATTTGCATATTTAATTTTTCAACTGTGAACTTTAGGGATCACTGACTCAACTTATGCCTCTGGTAAGATCTGTTTTAACTCTAACTTGGTTCAGAATCACTAAACATTGTGACCAAACTGTCTGCACTAAAGCTGTCGGCCTCATTATGCATCTTCCCACACCTGAACGTGTACACCGTAATGTGCTTATAGAAAGCTTCTGCTTGAACAAGTCTTTAAACCGTAGCTTTGCTGTGAGAGTTAGGTGAGCCCCATGTAATAGTCAGTGTTTAAACGTCCTCCGCTCATTGTAATAGTCGGCAGGAGCTCGTGTAATGGTGGCTGTTTTGTGTGTGAGCGGCCTCTCAGGTAACGGCGGCCCTGCATATGGAATGACATGGTAATGAGGGGGGAGGAGGGAGCCTTATCACTACGGGGCCAAATTCCGACAGTGAATTGCGCAGTTGTAACAAAAGTAACAGAGCGTCCATTCAGCCTGCACTAATCCAGATGGGAAAGTCAAACAGCAGAAAGTCCACGGCACAAACTCATTTCATCACTTTATTAATTTAGATATTGCCTGGGCGCTCCTGTGGGGAAGGGGAGAAAAAAAAGAGCCCCTTCAGAAATGACCAACATCGGTGAGGCGTTTTGCTCTACATGGTTCCCCCACTCCGTCTCCTCCCGTTATCTGTTTAATTCATCCCCGCCAATCTTGGCTGTCTTTACCCACTAAATTTCCCTTTGACACGCATGCCTTGCTTCGCATAATCCTCACTCCGGGGCAGAATTAAAAATGGAAAAAAAGAAGGAGGGAATAGGACAGGTGGCTGGAGAATCCTTGAAATAATGTTCAATGCCAGACCTAGGAATGATTTGACCAGATTGGGACTCGCGGGCTGATAGGTGGGACTTTTTTTATTATTATTTTTGGTATCAAGTGGTAAGAAAAATGTGTGACAGGTTAAAAAAAAAAAAAAAGTTGGAAAGACTGAGAAGAAGTCCCCTAAGAGGCAGGTCAAAAAATCAGTTCTAAATTATAGTGCCAAGAAGACCTAAGGGAGAAACTGTGGCAAGAAGATGAAAATGTCAAAATGTCACTCTCAGGAGGTCTGATTCAAAAAGTTTCCTCTTTCATAAAAAAAAAAAATAGCACAGTTGACTTGTTTCTCCCCCCTCGCTCTCTTCTCTGTGTATATCTATTACTGACCTGCTGGAGTCTTTCCTTGTACGTGAATATGCGTGATATGTTATCTATACACAGCCATTTGTAGCAGATGAAAAACCCAGCCTCTGCTCTTTCTATCAACCTTATCAGAGCAAATCAAAACGCACATGTCGGAGCGGAGCCTGATATTTTGAGCTGCAGTTCTTTGGCTGGAGACACGTCGTATCAACAACAGGTGAAATGGGTTATTTTTACACATGAAAAGTACACGTTTATGATAGCAGCCTGATAGCAGTGTACTGTGTAATGTCGGCGAAGCAATGCAGACCATCTGTTGGAAACTGCAGTTAACATAAACGGTCGTATGTGGTTATGGTGACTGAACAGGCAGAGGTGCAAGAAGAACTCCAAATCTGTACCCAAATAAACGTCTTACTACTTCTAAATAATATTGCTCAATAAGTAGTACTCAATTAAAATGGTATTTGAGTAAAAGTAAAAAGGTTGCGTCTGAAGTTGAGCTTAGTAGAGAGTATTTACTGCTACTACCGCTGCTACTACCACTCTTGATGTTTGGTTTAACAAGTTTAAATTAAGACAAAATAAATATCACGGTTTTCCACCTATTTATATTTATTCCCTGAGTGTAAATTTTGAATACAATTTCAGATCCAGCAAGATGCGATTTTTTTTTTTTTTTTGTTAATGAAAATATTTATAAACACCACATTATAAAATATAAAATGTTTGTCTACAGTAAGTTATTTATATCAATATAGTATATGTAACATCAGTAGTATAGGCTTGAAGTGTACTCTAATTTTTGTGTAATTATTAAAAAAAGTTTTTAAGTTCAGTTTTGGACTACGGGGGATAAAATTATACATATAGTGGGTCGCTGTAATCTTCTGAATTATTGGGAAACACTAAAACATTAATGCTTTTTTTTCTTCCCGCCAGTCATACCCATTTACATTTCTAAATTGGGTCTGGTGTTCTTTCTCTTCATAGTAATAGTATATAATATATATGTTTTTTTATCAGCAGCTGGGCTTCATGCAGTGTGAATGGATCTGAGTTGCTGGATGTAAATTCAAATGTGTCGAGTGCCAGTTTTTTTCTGTGGCTATTAGTACTGCCCCTTTGTATTTCAACCACAGAAGTCCTTTTTTTTTTGTAGTAGAGAAAACAGAAGGGTACTTTCTGTTCTGTCAATGCATGGGTCTATAACCAGGATGTCTTTCCATATATCATACTCTGGTCCTGGTTTTAATTTTGTCTCTAAACTCTAGCATATTCCTGATCAGTGGCATTGAATTTACAAGCAAAACTTCTCATACAGTGTTATATTTTACTATACACGCAGGCAAATAAAAATGTAACTGTGAAATGAATGCAGTTATAAAATTAGTCATGTGGTAACAGCTAATTGTTATTGAGGTTTATTGACTAGCATTGATCAGTATAAATCACTTTAGTAGACAAAATGGGGAAAGAATAGTGTGCATATATTTTCCCCATGTTTCTCAGACTGAGATCAGCAGTAAGTAACCCCGCAGGGCAGGAGTCAGTGTCTTCTGGAGCAGCGCAGCAGATCTACAGCGTGTTGGGGAAGACGGCACGGTACCGTCATGGCGGCAGCAGGCACAGTGCACTATTGATTGGGCTCCACAGGCTGAGACCAGGCAATTCAGAGCACCAGTGAGCTGAGACCGATTGGGCCTCCTGAGTTACAAAATCCCACAGCTCTTCTTCTCTCATCTGCCAAAAAAAGACTATTTCTCATTCCCTAGGCAAATGTTTTCAGGAGAGAAAGTTTGAGATTTTTTGTTGCGAAAGAGTAGACGAAATATTAATATTTCCAGCATTCATTGCTTCTGCTGCTGTAATTT
The DNA here is from genome assembly GCA_020698575.1 of Bostrychus sinensis. NCBI lineage: Eukaryota > Metazoa > Chordata > Actinopteri > Gobiiformes > Eleotridae > Bostrychus > Bostrychus sinensis. The sequence goes on from CM036247.1 coordinate 13,552,925, forward strand.
CAATTTGTTAAGGTTGCAAAGCTATTGAGCAAGTTAAATCATTAAATATATTGTATACATCAATCAGGCATAACATTATGACCAATGACAGGTGAAGTAATAAGTATAACTGGGTACTGGTAAACAATAATTTTGTGGTATCGAAAGAAAAGTTATGATACTACTGGCATTGAAATAAAACAATTATTAATTATAATTATTCAATACCATATCCAGTACCTAGTGGGACCTTGTTCCTTTGCATGTATGAATCAAATAAATACCAGAATAAATCATACAAACTACTGGTTTTAACTCGCAGCTAATAATATTGCTCTTGTCTTTTATTCAATATTATTGTGTTTTATGATTGTGGAAGATGAATTAGCACAGCATAGGGATTTGTATCATATGGGTGGGATATATTAGGTATCTAGTGAACATCTTGTCCCCAAAGTTGATGTGTTAGAAGCAGGAAAATGGACAAGCAACTGAGTTAGTGCAGCTCTCTCGCTCTGCAGAGGTCATTATCTATCTAAAGTGGTCCAAGGAAGGAACAGTGGTGAACCTGTGACAGGTGATGCATGATGTGGGGAGCGAAAGGCTGCTTTAGTTGAAACGGCTGAAAAAGATAATGCTCGCTCTGGTAGAAAGGTAGTTTGTTGTTCAAGAGGCTGGGCAGGTGGTCATAATATTAATGCTGGATGATTGGTGTCTGTGTTTACAATGTTATTGGCTGTATGTATGTTGGATGTTTGTCAATGCATCCTCACGCTCTGTTTGTTTGTTTAACAGTATACATTCAACTTTACTGAGAGTCTCTGTATGCTGTTCATTTACAGATACAATATAGCTGCAGCAAATAAATCAATGTTTTGGCATAAGGATTGACAAGCCCTAATGTCATTTAGTCTCTTATGGCGTTATGGCTGTTTTTCTGTACACAAACTGTCACCAACTTTCCTTCCAGCATTAGCAGGTGGCAGCCTTCAAGGAAAAAAAAAAATCTCAAAATTACAATTGTGATAGTTAAACATTATAAAAATCTATAATAATGTCATTTTGTAGAGACTAGATATAAAAAACAACAGTAAAACAAATGCTAATTTTGGCTTAACATTTTTATTTCCACTAAAATTGTTTCACTAAATCATTTCAATGTCACGTCTTCTATTATCTTCTGTTATTATCAAGGGTATATGGCTAATCTCACAGCCATATGGCTACAAGACTGGAGTGTCTGTTGCCAAAGTTTAATGAGTTTTGTTTTGTCTGTTTGTGTTTATTGAGGTATGGTAAGCTGTTGCCATCGCTCCAAGCCAAGCAGTTCTCCGCAGCCACGGGCCTGAGTCGCATGTTGATCATCCTGGGGGCCATCGAACCAACTGTGAAAGGAGAAAATGTGTCCGAGGAGGTCATTCAGAGGCAGGTAAGAGTCAAACCAATACAACACAAACATGGTACAGTAAAAACAATAGATACTTGTCTGTCAGTTGTAATCTAAATGTCTTATTTTAAGTTAAGTTCTGTTACTTCAAAAATAATATTACTATTATTAAGTAGAAGTAAAACTACTCAACACAATTTTTTTTGAGTAGAAGTGAAAAAAAGTATTTGGTGTTAAGTTAACTCACGTAAGTTTACTTTACTACTAATAGCACTCCAATTACTAAGTGTCACTACTAGTACAACTACCACTGCTAGTACTCCTTATCTAATACTAACATATTTACCACCACTGCCACAACTAATAGTATTACTACTGCTGCTATTACTTTCACTACTACTGGATTCTAATTTACTGTATAACATATTTTCTTGTAGTAAAAGTATGTTTTAGAAAATGAAAATGCATATTCTTCCAAAAATGGAGTAAAAGTAAAAGTGGGGGGCACAGTGGCAGAGTGTTACTGCTCTTGCCTCCCAGCACATCCTCCTTACCCTGGCTTCCTCCTAGCATCCAAAGACATGCATGTGTTAGGGGACTCAAAATAGCCCATGAAGGAATGTGAGAGGGAATGTTTGTCTGTGTCAGCCCTGAGAGTAACTGACCCCTGTCTAGGGTGTACCCCACATAAAGCCCAAAGTTACTGTTACTAGGATAGGCTCCAGTACCCATGACCCATAATGGGAATAAGAAGATGAATGAACATATCTAGTTACTTTCTATCTGTGTTGTTGTGGTAACATTTGAGCTGTCATTTAGGCATTGATGATTTAAGTTGCATTCACTTGTAAAATGTGAAATTCAAAACTCAAAATTTCACATTCAGCGTGTTCATGTTCCAGAATATGTTCTTTTCACTAAAAATTGACATTGTGAAAAAAATCTAGTTGCAGCTCATGCATATACTGTAACCACAAATGTATAAAGCTTCTCAGTTGCATTTGTCTCCTCTTTCTAATCCAGCCACAGGATGGTGCTAGTGCGAGAGTAATGGCTTCCCCGAGCGGAGATAGGAGTGGATGATGATTGCAGGAGTATTTGTTTTCATATTGTCAGACGCTGAATTTGGCATGATATGACAGCAGACCACATTTCCTTTTTTTAAGTAAATGAAAATTGAAGCCGCGCGCTGAGCCGACATGACAATATAAATGCACTGTATCTTCTGATGACTGCTATATTGTAAACTCAGCCTTTTGACAGGTCATGCAGTTCTAGTGGAATAAGCTGTTAATATAAGCTACAAGCATTTTCACCGTGTATTCGAGATGAGGTTACCGTACAAGGCTTTTTTTTCTCTCTTTGTGCCTCTGTTCTGAATCTGCTCTGAAAAACATGTATACAGCAGCTGACATTTCTGCCTGTCACAATGTCCTGCAGTCAATTTTATGTACACCAGGGGTTCTCAAACAGTGGTACGGGTCCCATGGATGGTACGTAGGATCATTCTAGTGGTACTTACGAGTGTCTGGAATTTTTGAAGATGGAAAGCATTAAATAGATATAGACAGGTAGCCCTGTCTTAACTCCTATTTGTGCTGTTTGAGTCCTGCTGTAGTTGTTTAGGGCTTAGTCTTGGTTTAGGTCCTGTTTAGTTCTGGTTAAGTCTTTAAATCACAGTTTTGATGTTTAGACCTGGTTTGATCCCAATTTAGGCCCATTTTAGTCAGTTAAAGGTGATACTTAGACCGATATTTTCTGTGTTGATACTTGGAGTAAAAGTTTTGAGAACCGCTGACAATCATAGATATTTGGTAATAAGCAAGTGGCTGCAGTGACTCGAGAGATAGAGGAGGTCATCCTGTATCCAGAAGGATGGAGGTTCGATCCCCACTGACCCACATTTCATAGAGGCCAACGTATCCTTGGGCAAAACACTTAACCCACATTGCCTACAGTATCTGCGTACACTGGTGTGAATATGTGAGTGCTTGTAAGTACAAGCAGTTCATGGATACTGAACTTTGCACCTTGATGACCATTGTCCCTGGTGATGTGAACTTGATACTGATACTGTATTGCACTACCGTCACTGTTTGTATATAGATTTAGTACTGTTTCCTGCAGAAAACATGTTAGTTAAGGCGGCAGCCAACTCATAGTGCGTCCAAATTGTGAATTAATCTAATTAATGTGTCTACATTGACTACAGCAGTGTATATGATCCAGTGTTGACGATGAACAGGAACAGTTCATTAAGACACCTTGTTCGCTGCTGCCAGCCACCCACATGTGATGGCACAAGTGGTGAGGGACCTATTTCAGCTTTTCAAGTATTACAGTTGCCAAGGAGATAAGGACATCATTGTGCTTGAAATCTCCAAGGACAGAGAGAGGTTTTGGTAGACAGGCTATTGAAGGTTATAATAATGTACACACACAGACACACATGCGCTGAGGCCCACCAAAAGTCGACAGAGCATAAAGTCCATTTCTCAAGGGCATGTTCTGTAACCTGTGTCTAATTTAACAGAGTCAGAATAATATTAATGGCTATCTAGTCTCATCACATGTTTAACGAAAGGAACACTATAGCTGTTTGCTTATATACGCGCACACACACAAGGATCATTTAAGATGCAACATATTGTATTGGGCCTCTAATAATTAAAATCTTTATAAATTACATCACCAAAAACTGTCAAACAGCCTCTCTGTATAGTCCACTTCAGTCCAGACTTTTTTAAACATATTTTGGAATGGCATATTGTAATCGCAATCATCTGTATATATATATAAAAAAATAGGGGGCAGGGATAATTGCTTGTTTGCATCGATCTAAAGCTAAGTTTAAGGTAAGCTCCAAGCCTAATTTGAAGTCACATCAAGATAGCTAGGCCTTACAGCAAGGAGTAACACCACGCAGGACGGCAGAAGTAAAACTGGGTAGTGCCACTTTGAAAAGGCTCATAACCATTCATGCAGATACAGAAGCCATATCATTCTTACAATATTCAACATATTGATATTGCATCTCACATGTTTTCCTGATATTGTTTTTACTACCTCCCATAGAAATACCTTCTCAGTAATCCTGCACATCAGAGCAGTGCTGTGGATGAGCACTACTTTCTGAATGAAAGCGCAGCTCAAGTACGGTATGGAAAAGTTTGTTTTCACATCTTTGACCTTAAAATTTAATTTTGAAAATAGAATTTAATGAATGTTTATTTTGGCATTTACTCTTTAGAGACATTTCGAAGTTTAAACCCCTTTCCAGCAGGACATCTGTGAGTATGATCACTGGAGATCACTTTGACCAAGAAATACCAGAACAGCTCAACCAGGTGAGCATGTTTACACTACCTGAGCCACTTCAAAATCAAGTCTTGGACAAAGCCTCTGGTCTAGTAGACACTCAGTGACTGAATATGTGGTAATAATTGTCTAAAACCCATAAAATGCCATCTCTTTCCTGCACCAGATGGTAGCTAAGCTTCAAAAGAAGTTTCTGGAGGATTCCTACCCATCAGCCAATCACATTCACATAAAAGGAGCAGACCGGCGAATGATCTACAAGAAGCCATCTGCCATCAGCCAACACCTGAGGAAGCTAGTCAACCAGCGACAAGCCAAACAGTTCAGTGCATAGACTGAGAGGAAACTGCCCAAGACTGCAGCAAACAAAATACACAATATGTTGTAAATATTTGTTGGAATATTGTTTTTTAAGAATAATGATTAAAGTTTTACAAGAGGTAACTTTTTGATTTTTGTTTTGTGTGTAATTCAAGCTACAGATGTGTAGTTACGGTGGAATGATTATTATGATGTAATTTTCTGATTACAAAAAATAATTATTGGATTTTGATACAAATTTCAGGAAAGGTCAGTAGTGGAAAAAATAATGTGTGTTTGGTGTGGATCCAAAACACGTGGGTGGATTCTGTACTATTGCAATTGGTGCTAAAGATACTAACTCCAGACAGAAAGGGTCAGTAGAGGAACAACTGATTAGTTTTAGTGGTGTGGTGAGAGCATTTACCACTGAACTAGAAAATGCCTGGTTGGAGTCCTGGTCTAGGCACTATAACTTTACAATTGCAAAGGGCCAATGCCTTGCCAGAGGTCTGATTATACATTGATTATACACTTTTATAAGTGTCAATGAAAGACCAGTCAGATTGGTTTATCCTGAGGATTTAAGTTTAATTATGACACCACATCAAAATAAAAATTTCCAACAGATCTGGAATTTAATTCCATCCATATACATGCATAGCAACAACGTTTTAAGAAACATTTTCTCCCACAGTCAGGACATTGGAATGATCATTTTACATCAGTATCCCCACTGACCTCCCACCCGTCTTGTTCACCAGCAATAAACTTAAATTCTTGTACAACCTCTTTTTTCCCTTTGGGGTTACAAATAATTATATGCACAGTCCCCATCATAATACTGCTTTCAGTAATGTTCCCTCATTTACAAAGTATTGCATTGAGAGCAAATTTCAAAAAGGGAGACCAAAGTGTATCATCAAACAGAAATACAAGTACTATACAAGAATGCTGCCATCCTCATGAAAACATCCACATCTGAGTTGAAGAAAAAAGACAGGGACAAACAGCCACAGATGTATGCAAAGCCATGTGTATATGCCCGAATGAGAACTGCAGGGTTGAGCCTGGATCACCTTCAAACTGTGATGTTTAAGGCTAACAAGTCATTCTCAGCAAACTGCAGGCGACATTTTGGGCATATACAGAAACTGGTACAGCGAAAAAGAATACACAAGTGCCTCAGTAGCTATTTTGTGTCTAAAATGCATCTCATTTTTGTATTGTCTATTGTTTAATTGAGCCTACATTACAGTGTAAACAATATGTGTGCTACACAAGAATGACTATACAATAACATTACAAACAACTCTGATATAAATTTCATTTTGAATTTAAATTAAGATCACTACTCCTATTAATACTGATTGTAAAATAAATTAATGCGAAAGTGGCACCAATATTATTCTTGATTTGTTTTTCTTTTTTCTTTTTTAACCAATGGTTTTGCATGTTTAAGTCTTAAAACAATGAAAGAAGAAGCTTCTCTTGATTGTCCACAAGCAGCAGATAGCACTGCATGATGCACTATTTCAGACACAACAGTGTACCAAAACAAAGAGGAAAAAGGAGTCAAAGTTCAAGGGAATATTTGGGAAGGGAAAACAACAGTTTGTATTCTTCTGAACTTATTTTACATGCTCTGCCGCATGTGAAGAACAGTAAAACTTCTTATGGGTTATAAAGTTTGACAGGTTGTTGAACTGGATGTCACAGAGGCGGCAGTACTTTCCACTCCCTGCTCCGTTCACACCTTTATTAGCTGCTGGCGCTGCCTCTTCACTCGGCGACTTGGCGGAGGGCGACATGTTCTCATTGGAGTCGTTCTGGTTCTCACTGGCCCACGTAGGAGAGGGGCTGGGGGGCTGGCCCTCTGGCTGAGGCTGGTTCTCCTGCTGCGGAGGAGCGGTGTCTGAACGCTCCTCTGGCTTGTGTCCCCCGTTGACGATGACCATGCTGCGGTTTTTGGGCATCAGGGGAAGTGGCTCTTTGCCAGTATGGGGACAGCCATTGGAGGCGGGTTGCTGGGGGGTCGTTCCTGTGTCCCCTCCAACAGTAGAGCCTCCATTTACACTCTGCTCCTGTTCGTTGGTCTCACCCTGCACCACTGCCCCCGCAGTCCCATAATCGGTTGGCTTTATCCCAAAATAAGGGGATATTTGCTCAGGACCTTTCACCTTTTTTATTGCTCCAGGATAAAGGCAGTGGGGCAGAAACACATTCTTGTTCTCGTCCTTTGAATGGATGAGCTGGGGCTCAGCAAAAGGCTTGAGTCCCGGGACAGGTCCCAGGTGAGGGGGAAACATGCCTCCATTCTGCACCATCACCTTCCCATTGCCATTCTTCTCACATTTGCCTGGGCTCTTATCAAAAGTGTCATCGGGAGTGTTATTGGCTTCACTCTTCACTTCCGGGAACATAGTTGTGTCCAGGCTGCCTGTCTCGTTGTGCGGTTGTGGCTGAGGTGGTTGTGGAGTAACTCCAGCGGGGCAGAAGTTTTGTTTGTGCGCCAGGTAGTTCTCCACTTTGTTAAAACTTATCTTGCAAACAGCACATTCATGATAGTCCAAAAGTCTTTTAGGGGAGATGCATGTTTTGTCAGAAACTGGTGAACACTTTTTGCTGAGATCAATAGGAGCATCTATTTCCTGCTGCTCTGTTGTACTGCATTTGGGTGCAAGAATGGGTTTAGTGACAGTCAGAGAGGCCTCCAGGTGTTTGGGGACCATGCCTGGAAAGAGGTCACAGCGAGGGTGGAAACGGTCTGTGAGGTTGTCTACAGCCTCCTGGGATGTGCAAGGGTTCATGGGAGGAACGCCAAGGAAACCAGGCTGACCCATTGGAGGCCTCTGATGCTCCTGGTCCGGGAGACACATCTCATACATTTTCCGGCGCTTGCGGGTCCTCATGGTCCTCTGCATGGATGGGACCTTGTTGCCTGACATGCGTTTCATGGGGGGATCGTGACGTGTGGCACAGTAGTACTGCTTATGCACCATGAAGGTCTCATGGCGACTGAAAGTGATATTGCAGGCTTCGCAGGTTGTCTTGTTTGGGTCATTGTCACTTTCCACTAAACCCGTACTGGGGCTTTTTCCTTCCAACTGTTTGCCGTTGAGCCTGTCCTCAGCCCCAGTCGGGGTTGAGACCTTCTTCACCTGTCCAGCTAGATCCTTCTCAGCTCCTTTCCCTGCATTGATCATGTCCAGCACGTTAGAGTTCAGACAGGCAGACTGCATCAGATGGCTGTCAGCCTCTGTTGGGTGGCAGCCTGCTAACATGCTAACAGAACTGTGTCCACTGTTGGGGCTCACCGCCTCAGGGACCTTATCAGACAAGGCAGAAAAGTCAGGAGACTTTGTCATGTGTTGCCAGCGGCTGTTACAGTAGTGCTTTTTGTGAACCAAATAGTTGTCCAGGTTACTGAAAGTGATATTGCATTCGAAACAGGTGGCCCCTTTGGGCATGAGAGGGCTGTAGATGACAGGGGGGTAGCTGTTCCCTCCATGGCGCAGCCTCCGGTGAACTAGCTCTGACATTTTTGCCAGAATCTCAGAAGCCTGTGGGACTACTGAAATGTCTTGGGAGAAAGCAAACTGAGACAAGAATGGACCCATGGGAAATGTAGGCATGTTATGCTGCACAGGGGAGGAGGCCAGTCTGGGGCTGGAGGGCTCTGACTTGATCCTAGTATAAGAAAAACTGGCCTTGCTGCCTGGGTGGGCCTCTCCCTTCTGAACTGATAGCATGGGCTTCTTCTCAGCTTTGTCAGCCTCTCCGTCTGTGCTGGGCTCCTTGGTGAGGCCCCCTTTGGGACTTCCCAGCAGAGTGTCCTTCCTGTTGGCCAGATCCGCGCGGGCCTGCTGCTGCTGCTGAAGGCTTTCCTCAGGCCCCCTGGGGGAATGCTCAGTGCCGTCGCCTTCCCTGTGAAGTTTGCTGCCGTGCCCATGTAAGTCCTGATGCTGTAAGAGTTCCCTGTGGCTCTGGAAGCTGATATGGCAGTGATTGCATCTGAAGGCCGCCTGTGACAGGTGAGACATGATGTGATGCTGGAATGTAATAAGAGAATCTGCCGTGTAGTTACAGATTGTGCATTTCAAGCTGGTGCCAGGAGGGAGGCTCTCTTCCATTTTGACACCTGTGAAGAAGATAAAAGGGAGAAATGCTCAGAATCTCGCCTCCCACTTCTGCTTTACAGTTAACTGCAGAAGCCGTCACATGCTCATGCATTTTGCCAAGCTTTTCCTTCCACTATTTTTCTGACTTAAGAATAAACTGTCAGCTATGTTCGCTGACAGAAAGACATGCGTGCTGTAAAAACATATTTTTGTTTGTAAGAGACATATGCATAATTGCATTACATTTTGTGAATTTTTAAAAATTAACTCACCGCTGTGTGAGGTGCTCAAGTGCATTTCCAGGGCTCTGGCGCCAGAGAAGCTTTTGTTACACTGTGGAAAAGGGCAGATACTGGGGGTCTGGTGTGGCCCTGTGTCATTGTCTTCCACAACCGTCTCTGGCTCCCTCTGCCGCCCGCTGCAGTAGTACATCAGATGGGCCTGCAGGTTCCTCTCACTTCGAAACCAAATTCCACATGCCTTACATGGGAAGATGTCCTCTGAGGGGACACAGAAAGGACAAAGAGGTTGTGATATCAGAATCTACCCAATACTTTCATATTCAAGCAGATAAAGACTGCGCACATGGACACATACATCAACACTTCCTACTTCAGTTCTGACTCTCAAAGCCTATGCTAAAAGGCTTTTCCTCCAAATCCTCAGCTGCTGCATATCGCTATGTTGCTACCACTGGGTTGGTGCCCTTTCTCAAGGGCAAACAAGAACACTGGACCATCTGCTTACAGAAGCCTCCCTGTCGAGCTGAACCCAGATAGCCCTCGCTAAGTAAACAAACACACTATTTGCATGAGGCGTGTATTTTGCAATTAACATGTTAGTTTGAGCCTCAATGTGTTTATGTGAACCCAAAACTTGAAGGTCGATAGCTCTTATCTTCTGTGCAGGGACTCATCTGGGTTAATCTACGCCCGGCGGAGACGACGCTTCTTGTTAAGCAGGTGACTGAGTGCAGGCTGTGTGTGTGTGAGACAGAACGAGAGACAAGAGAGATTGTGTGTCCCTAAACAAAAGCTCGCCTGGTTCCAGCAGTGCGTGTGCTGGTGCGTGGACACTCACTGTTGACGATGGCAGTGGGCAGGATGGAGGCCATCGCAGCCTGCTGTGGCAGGAGCTGGATGCTGTCCAGCAGCCTGGCAGGGTACATGCCCTCACTCAGAGACATGTGGTTCACCGCCTGCAGACGTGAGTCAAAGTCCACCGCAAATGCCACCAGCTCCTCGCCCTCCATCATGTTCTTGGTGGTGGTGCACCACAGTTGACCACCTGAGCAAAACAGAAATAGGAATATTTTAAAATACTTGCTGTCAGAAAAAAGTTGGCCTTAAATGTCAGGTAAGTTAGGTATGAAAGATGTTATAATTGTGAGTGCATCCAGACAGATCCAACAGTGACATGTTGCATAACTTTGTTTAGAAATGTGTTTTGGGTAAAGCCAGGAGCCAAGAATTTGTAGAATTTGTCAGGCTACTTTAGGCTGCAGAGTAAAATACCTACACTCAGTACTCCGCCATTTGCAGTTGACATTGAAAAGCACATTTGATAAGCAGTACCATTGTCAGCTGGTATACCGGTCCTCTGTACTATTAGATTGTTATGTTTTGGGATTAAGCATTGCTCTGAAATCTTCTGAACATATTCATTAAGTGAGAGAAAGGGGAGGGGTGTGAGGATGGAGGGGGTAGAGGCAGAGAGTGAAGGTTTTAGCTTTAGATAATATTTATCTCAGCACATGACAGGCTTTTCAGCTGCACTTCATTTTCCATTGAAGAGATTAAAGTTTTTAATATGACTATTTACAGAAATCTGGCTGGGGAGATAACAACAAACTATGATACGCTCCTACTAAATGGCAGAATTAGGACATTGTTTCGGAGGAAAGCTGGACAATTAATTAAAGCACGCTGTTAGCTTTCAAAGATGTGCAAACATACCGACGGAGTGTCAGGCTGAGAGGGGACATGTGATGTGAGCCCTGGCTGATGGGAAACAAAGAGTCCTAAGGAGAGCTGCGGATGCTGGGGATGCAAGGAGAAAGACCCACACGTGTGCTACACTGATTACTCCTGTTTACACACAACCTAAGAATCACCAGGATTTAACCAGCTCAGCTCAGGGTTTGTCAAAAAAAAAAAAAAGAAAAAGAAAAAAGACAGTATTCTTTATTCTCTATTAGACAAAACAGCTGCAAAATTCTTCAGTACTTTCATTTTATATTTGTTTCTTTTAGCACATACTATCTATAAAACTTTGTACCTGCAGTTTTAAGGGAGATATAGTTTGATTATCATTTATTTATCAGCACCAGGTGGGTGTAATGCAGATCAAGCATAAAATTATCACCATAATGTTATGTGTTATGACCACCTGCCTAATATACAGCCCCATATAGGAAACAAACTGCGTACTGTGCTGTGTATTCTGACACCTTTCTATCAGAAGCAGCATTAACGCTTACATGTGCCTATTTTTCCTGCTTGACACATCAACTTTGAGGACAAAATGTGTTGACCGATACAACAGATAAGCTACTGTAGCTCATATTGCTGAAAACATTTATGCTACTTCTGATAGAAAACACGGTGCATCACATTTTGTTGCGTGAGTGGCTGCATTTTAAGCAGTTGGTTATAACACATGACATTACAACCAGCAATAGTAGGCAGGTGGTCATAATATTATGCTTGAACAGTGTATATAGGTGTGAATTTTGAATTACAGCTATTTAAGTGTCATGGTAAAGATACTTCAGGGTAGTCCCAATAGTTTCACACCAATGACATGATGTCCTAATAACCACAGAGGCAAAGCAGCCCTCATTTGACCTGGACTGAGGGCAGATTTTAAAGCACATATTTACATTTTATACGAAAACCTTTCTAGCTCCTTCTATCTGCCGGGGAATGGCTGAAAATTAAACCAGCACAAACGTGTCAAAAGAGGTAAATGGTATTAAAATATGGTATCTTTCTGAGTGCCATTTGTGTGTGCACGGCTGAGTGTGTGCATGTCAGCGCCACTTTAAAGAGCAGTGCCTATCTGTCGGACAATCTGCTGTGACGAGACGCACACTTCAGGCCGCCCCACTTCATCTTTTTGATTCTGTCATACCACACACTGCCTGGAGAGCCCCTTTGAATTTTTATCTCCTAATTAAAATAACAAAACTCCTCTCCACTGTCTGCCCAAGTTACCATCAAGGTAGATACAAACTGCCACCGACAATGGCAGGGAATATATCGCAGTCCCAGCCACAAAAGTTTCTCTCCTCTGTATGAAGAAGCTCTTAGTTCAGAAGCACTCGGCTTACAAAGAGAATTATGAACAGGGGGAGATGCTCCGATAGACTTCAATGTTTTTGGATCAATCTGAATCAAAGGATGCTCCACTCAGCTGAAATGAAGTAGATTATGTAGTAGGATGAAAATGTTCTTCTGCATTTTGAAAGGAGAATATACACAGTGACTGCATGCCTTCAGCCAAGAATGCTACAGATCCATCTGTTGTGTGTGCGAGGACTGGAAGTGAGTTTTTGAGGACTGCGTGTCCCAGTTTCTCAGAGCTAAACACAAAACACTGAGGCAGCACTCTGTTTGTTAAAGTCAGCCAAGCAAGACAGAGCAGGGTGATACGGCAGGAACTAGTCTTATATAGTCATCAGGATTAACATGTTTTATCAGGTTATTTGCTCTTTTTGAGGCTTGTGAGAACACTAACATGCTTACAATCTTTAACACTGACAAAGACGTAATAAACATGGATGGGGGACTGCAAAAGCAAAACAGCAGATAATGACGTTTTAAATCTACTTTGTGATTTTTTTCATGAACAACAACAACAGCAAACAGGAAATGGGGGGTAACAAAGCATGTCTTCCTCCTGCCGGCCATCTGATTGGTTCCCTTTGGATCGTGATTAGTCAAAATAGCTGTTTTGAAAGATATGGGTTGATTTTGGACTCAGACAAGATGACATAAAGCACATTTAAGGACTACTATTTCTTAAAGATTTTTTTATACTTTTTGCTTTTATTAGCTTGACACAGTTTAGCATACAGAAAATCAGGGAGGGGGACAGGGGAAAGACATGGTGTAAATCCACCCAAGCCAAGACTTGAACCTGGGTCTCTCCTTTTACAGTATATGGTAAGCGCTCTACCAGGTGATCCACCAAGGCGCCCCCAATCAGAGGATCTTTTACTTGTCATCTAAGGCAGTATCATGTGATATTTTGACTTGTACTGCAGATACGGTTGAAATGCATGAATATACTTAATACATCAGCTTCATGCAGTAGCTTTTAGTTTCTTTTAACACCTGTGTCATGAAAGGTGATTCAAATCAAAGAGACACAGGTGACGTTGGCAACATCAATGTAGATATAGGAGTCAAGACAGGGTCAAAAGTTAAAGGCAAAGGCCAAAACCACGAGTCAGAAAACTGGGGGAAAGGCAGGGAAAAGTGCGCTGGTGATTTGCACTTGTTTGCCTGCTAACTGTCTGCAGTGAGCCGCCTTTGTGCAGTGGCCAATGCAGTTGGAATGAAGGCTATTGTCTAAATCCTCCTGCAGAGCACCTGATAAAAGAATAAAGAACTATGACATATTCTAAAAACAATGGAGGAATTAAGGGGAGACAATAGGCCAGCTGCCTCATTAAAACAATCAAAAACGGCATCCTGTACGTAGTCCAGATAATTAAAAACCACTGCTTCTATATCCACAGCTCAGTGCGGCCCCGCAACTCTGGCTCTGCTGGCTAAATGCCCTCGTCCCTCTCTTTCTTTGATTAATGCTTTATTTGAACATGCCATTGAAGATGAACATATGAAGGAATTTATAAAACAAATTATAATGCAAACCCTTTCCCCTATAAGTACTCATAAACTAATCAAAGGTCTCCGGATGAATCGCAGGGGCTGGGGTGCGCGCCGTGTCTCCGCCCCTTTGCCTAAAGCCCTAAGAGATTTCAAAGTGCAGGCATCATGGGGCATTTCTTTAATTTTCTGACTTTAAATGACTTTATAAGAAAATGGATGCACACATTATCTGTATGGGGGTGCATTGCAGGGGAGAAAAAAAGCAGACGATACTTGAGCACAAACAAATTTTTTCGCACCCCGCAAACCGCTACCAGAACCATATCTTAATGAAGCCGCAAACAAATCTCTCATGCCTTGTGCAAAGCTCAGAGACAACAAAGCAGCCGAAATAACAGAAGGGCCTGGATAATTAAACTGGCCTGAAGACAGGTATTCAAATGCTGGTGTGTAAACAGCACAACTCTTTAATAGTTTAGCTGTAAAATGCGTAGTTAAGCACCGCATCAGCACTTGCCTCTCCCATCTGTCCAAACACATTACCATTGCAGTGGCCATTACGGCACTGGAGTACAGTCCTATCCACATATAATGGGAGGGGCAGAATGAGGCTTTTGGGAAAACTAACATTGGCCCAATGGCAGCATCTGATCGCACTCTGACTCACGTAGTAAAAGCCCCACATAGCACTGGGAGCAGGGGTGGACACAGTAGCCAAAAAGTATGGCTACTTCAAAATATTACTCAAATAGACTTAAAAAGTAGTCATGCAAATAATTACTCAAGCAAAAGTAATAATAATGTACTGGATTCATATAAATCCTTTCTCTACACTCAAGCGCTTTACATTGCATTATTCATTCACTCCTCAGTCACACAGTAGCCATGGCTGCTATACAGCCTCTCTGACCACCACCAAACACACAATAATACTAGCTAGAGCTGCACAATTAATCAAAATCTAATCAAAATGGCAATTTAAACTGTCGCAATTAGCAAATCACAAAGGCTGCAATTATTTAAGTGCTATAATGTGGTCTGCAGAGAACAAAATATCCTCTCCTCAATCGATCTTAATATGTATAAATCTTGCTACATCTGTAGTTTAGACCTCTACAAAATAATCTGAAAGGCATGCGATTCCTTGTATTAGTTCAGCAGTGAATATTTCAGTGTTCTCGTTAGTGTCAATGCTCCATCCCATGCTTAAATTGTAAACTGTGAACTGAACATTAATTTTACAAAATATATCGCATTTTTCAAAATCGTTCAGCCCTAATATTAACACATTCACACATTCATACATAGACAAGGTGGGCAGCCAACCTTCAAGATACAGGATGACCACTCTTGAGCCCCGAAAATAGTATTTGGTGAAAACTACTTAAGTACTGAGTAACTGTTTGGACATAACATAATGTTTTAGTATGAATAAAACCAGACAGACAAAACATAATAATAACAACATAAAACAACAAAAACAACATAATATACATAAATTGCATCTTTATAAAATAACAAAGTAAGGCACAAGAAACACACATCCTCTCACTTTTTTACAACATAAAACGTTGGAGGCCAATACAAAGGTAACGCGTAGATGTGGGTAGAGTATTGCTGCTTCTAAATAATATTACTAAGTAGAAAAAAAAAGGTATGGTGTGATAAAAATATGTAAATGTAACAGACTAAATGTAACTCATTACTAGCCACCTCTGCTGCTGGGAGAAATGAAAGTGTTTGAAAACATGTCACTTTATTAGAAATGCATGGCCCAGTTAAAACAAATTAAAGCTTTTTTGATGGACATTATTGGGCAGTAGAAAGAGGCTTACATTTTTCTTTGTTGTTGATGTGAAACTTCCTTTTCTTCGCCGCTCCTCTCTCTGTCTATTGGCTGCGCACTAACTACTGGTCTTAATTGTGAAGTAAGGCCAGTGATGCCTGAAGCCAAAAGACAGGCTTGTAATTAAAGACCTCTACTCTTGCTTGTCTCCCAATCAGCTCCGGCCCCTCCTGGTCAAATAGGAACACGCTCGGCACACCTTCGAATATCAAGTAGCCGTGTGTCATCACCTCACTTTTTTTAATTTTTTTTTTAACATCAACAAAAGTCCATTATGACAATATAAAACTGCTAACTACTACACTTGCTTGTGATCTTATGTAAATATGAATCACTATACTGTCTGCATAATATCTGTATCTTCTTCTGACAGCACTGATAAACAAATGTACCTTATGAATAATGGTAAATATTTGTACTGTTTCCAGATCATCAGAGTTCAATACATTTCAATGACTCACGGTTGTCAGAAAGGGAAACGCTGAGTTGGAGAGCATCATTCACCGGGTCAAAACAAGCTTACTATTACTGATGCTACAATAAACTACAATTAGCTGACACTACTATTATTTCACTTGACACACTTTGGCAGCATCTCTCTCTCTCTCTCTCTCTCTCTCTAATTCAGCCCGCTCCTATCATGTTTCCTCTCTCGGCCACTAGGAGGCACTCTTCTCATGCTCAAGCCTCAGTTCATAGCCGTGTTGTTGTGGCAATACTCTGTTGTTGCACACCTTGGACATGGCATAGCAGCACAGCACGGTCTGTCCAAGCATCTTCAAACTTTCATTAGAAACATGCTACAATCAAGATGGGGCCATAACTTTTATTTGGTTAATGCATTTGGACAGTCTTATTTAGTTTTGTAGCACATTATATGGAAGTTCTGTGATAGTATTAATAACTGTGCCATTTTTCCAATAAAAATGAACATAAATAATAAATAAACAGCTTTCCTGTAGTAAATATGTATTTGAAGATCTGCTCTGACCGACATCCCAAGCCCCACATTTGACCCTTTTTACTCTACTGTGTCCAGACTAATTTTAGCATCAAGTGTTTTCGCAGATACAGCCAGTACCAAGAGCTCATGGATGGCCTTGAGCGAATGGCATGTGGGTCAGAATCCACAAATTAAAAAGTCCTCCCAGGGGAGCCCCATACACAACCTCTACAGTATACGTTCACAGGCAACAAAGGCATGAAAGCAGCACAGCACACTGCACCCTGTCATTTAACACACATTTAGGAGTGTTTTAAAGACAAAAAGCATTACGCTGCTGATTCAGTAAATGTTTAAGTGAGTAAAAATTAACAGTTTTCCTTTGAAATCCAGACGTTCCTCTGACTGGTCTCTGGGGAGTCGTGCAGCTTTTTCTGTACTCAAGGATGAATAAGGCAGGGGCTGGTAATAGTGCTGTAACCATTTTCAGGAAAAATTGAAATTAGCAGCTGTTTTGCTCTATTAACCTGCTTTTATGAAGCCTGACAATTTTCATCTAAAATTATTTTTTTTCCCACTCCAAATTAATTACATCTGTACACTTGTATTTAACACAATTTTGGAAAAGATAATGCAAAATTACCGTTGGGATTTTCCATATTTAAAAAAGGTAATTTAGAAAAAAAATAAAATTATGAGCAGTAAAAAGATGAAAACATGTTACACTTTCTATACGAGCCGATGCTGTGGGTTGTGTGCTGTCAGGTGAAACAATAATGGTGCCAGTTCAAAGCTTCTCTCCTCATTAGCTGCCACACAGTGGAGTGGTCCTGTCCACACAAACTGGAGGAGACTATTAAAGGAAGCTCTGACTGGCTCCTCTCTCTCGCCTTTATTCTTTATTTGGACAGGTTTGTCCCAATGAGCTCTCTATTAGCGCTGCTGCTCTGCGGGTAGTGCTGCATGTGAGCTGGTTGTGGCCGGTCGACATGTGTTTACTGCGGCCCCTGCTGAGGAAGCAGGCTGCTCAGGGGCCCATCCGGACCAAGCCCCGCTAATGGGACCAGGAGACCCCTCGTGACAGGACGCAGTGTTGAGCACCACAGCAGAGCTCACCCTCCCTCCCCTCCAGCTGCGGCCCCATGGCCCATGTCCTCCTTCCCATCATGCCTCAGCGGGAGCAGGTGAGCGGCCGAGGGCCAGCGCAGAGAGCCCGGTTTTCCTGGGAGCGCCTCAGTGCTTCCTCCAACATGGCTGCAGCCCTGCGCCACATGGGCTGGCCACACTGTGTGTGAGGGGGAGTGTGGTGGATGCCAGCCCTAATGCAAATGCTCGTCGTTTAAAAAATGGGAGCCTCTCTCCTCCTCTGTCTCTCCTCTTTGGAAAAAGGTCTATTCTGGCCTTCTGGTGCTGGCACTTATTTTCCCTCCACAGAAAGACAGAGCCAGAGAAATGCACCTGTCATCCATTTTGGAAATCAGGATGATTGATCTGGTCATGAGGAATTTAGCAAGTTATTATTATTTTTCATATTTTCATATTTGGGCCTTGGTATTTCTTTTTTGTAAATAATTTTGTCCCACTGTAAGTGCGCGCACACACATGCACGCGCGCACGCACACACACACACACCTCACCCCATACTCATCTGTACAGTCTCCCAGCATGCCCTCTGCCTCTGCCCCCCTGTGATTTTACATATTGCTAAAGTATGTGCTAATTAAATTTAGTGTGAGTTTGCAGGAGAAATAAATAATCTGCAGCTAAAAGGCCTAATTGCGTGTGTCACATTGTGTCTCAGTGCGTCGGGAGCGCAGCCGCTGCCCTTGCTCATTGCCATTCTGTGGTCCTGGCAAGCCCCGCGATGCCCCAGGTATCACCACAAGGCCATCTGGAGCCGACATCTGTCTCTCTATTGATCACAAGGGTTTAGCACTTGATCAAACAGACTGCGACAGGAAATTGCTCTTTTCCCCACAGAAAAGGCCAATCGCCTGTGTGAGGGTAATAGAGTGGAACTGAGATGCAGCACCATCGCGGTGGGCAGTGAGCGGGCACCGGCAGCAGGACAAGCCGCGCGGGCCGCTGTGGAGGTGGCATGGATGGCACGAGTGGAAAAGCCCATTGCCATGTTAGCAAGCCAGCGAGAGCATGTCTGTAACCTCTGTGCTAATGAAGCAGCAGGACTTCTTCTACTGTAAAACACTTTTTCTAAATGGTCTTGTGCAACAGTATTCTGGATGCAATCATTATTACTTTTGATTGAAAGAAGTAATTTGTTGAGCAGACTTTTGTTTTCATAATTTTAATTTCACGAACAGCTGTCTAAAATTGCTAAAAATCTGGATGCAAGTGAAAAATGTGACATGATAAGTATACCAGATGGTGCCAAATTAATGTACGTCTTCCACAAAAATGCATTAATTGAACACTTTTTTTTTTTTTTTTTTGCATTCATTAAAATTCACAAAACAGTCACTAAAAAATAAAAGTAAAGTTTATTTTCTTGTAAGTTTAAAATGGACAGGAGCAGTGGCAGTATAATGTTGCACTAGTGGGAAATCCCTGACAAGGCTGCAGTTGTCTCTCGCTCGCTTGTATCCCCAGTGGAGTTCACCACACTATTAGTGCCTGAGGATCAACAGCTCCTCACTACGTGTTACAGTGCGTTACAGCTGATGCTGCAGTCCATGCTGAAAAAAAAAAAAAAAAAAAATTGCACTGCCCAGGCATGCTTTCCAGGCACTCACTGTAACATCATGTTTAGCAACTATGGACAATTTGATACTGAAGGTGACATTTCTCCGGCATTGTAGGAAATATTTAATTGTTCCTGCACAGAGTGAGATATGTTCCCCTTGCCTACAGTGCTGGGGTTGTCCTCTCGAATATGATGCAAATTTGGGATGAAGCAACTAATTCCTCCCTTACACCTCTGCACCCCCCCCCCCCCCCCCCCCCCTCCCCCCGATCCTCCGCCAGCCTCCATCCTCCCCAGACATGCGGATCCTGATTAATCGTGTGACCGCCCCTCGTTTTGCATTTTACACAATCTCACGGCGCCACGGTGAGATGTGTGAGGTGTTTCGCCACTTTTGGCAAGCTGAAAAGACGTAGCCCAAGGAAGAACAAGTCGAAAGTATGAGGGAAAAAAATATGACCAGGGGACGTGATAAAAAATTATCAGCCAGTGTGTTTTCCTGTTTGGTTTTAATCTACATTTAATTAAATTCTTATCTGCTGTGTGCTTATGGCTGCATTTGAATGGCGAGGCTGCATTCATTATGAATGGTAAAATTGAACTCAGTACATTGTGTGTGGCCCAATAAAGAAACAAGACTCTTATTGCAGCGCATGCAAGCTCCAACAGGCATGCGGAAAAAATAAGTCAATTAAGATCAGTCTTTAAATTACTGCTGTATCAAAACAAGGGGCGGGTGCATGCTCCATAATAGAATCCTGACAGGGCTGTGTACAGTGACTGTTGTTAATATACAGCCAATTGTATTAGCCTGTTTACGGAGCAGTTGATGCATGCTAGATTTACTAGTGTGTCATGATAGTTTATAATCGACAGTACATAAAAAAAAAAAAAAAAAAAAAAAACTTGTGGAGGTCAACTGAAAAAATGGCTGCAGCTATAACATGGGTTCCTTATAAAGATGCCCCTGTTTTATCTGTGTGTTAGAGGTTAAAGGAAAGGCAGAGGGGGGCAGTAACTACTTTTACTCAAGTAATTTATTTATGTACAGTTTTGGGGGAAAATGTACTTCCTGGGTCCACTTTCTAAAATATACTCTTACGTATATAAATATACTTAAATATACTCTTATGTTAGTGGTAGTATTAAGAGTTATGGTAGTAGCAGTAAGTACTTTCCACTTAAGTGAACTTTACACTTTATACTTTTTTACTTTTACTCAAGTAACAATTTTGCTGAGTAGTTTTAATACTACTTTTAATAGGGGTGTTCATAAGTAATCAATTAGTTGGCATTGTAGCATAATCGATTGAAAGAAATACTGACAATTAAAGGTTATGCTGTACAGTAGAGGAAAGGTACAGTACCACTGGGGGGTAAGGCATCAACATAAAGCAAATGTTTCCTAAAATATGCAAGCCTATAACTTGTCTTTAGTTTTAAAAAGACGCACTTTAAGTACGGTTCATGAGCTGTTTTTGGAAAATGTAATGATAGGTGATGTCAAGCCAGCGGTTAACGGTTGATCGATAATCATTTGTTAAGACTACCAACTAATCAATTAAAGAAAATTAACTGAATGTATCCCTACTACTTAATACATAATAATATTTTACAAGTACAAATTTAGAGTCCACCTCTGAGGAAAGGTCACTAACACAATATGTGGGCAGTACTGTAAGTGGCCCACACAAAGCATTAAAGAGTTAAATCCAGGCAGCAAAAAGGCAAAATGACTTGGAACCAGCTCCAAAATTGTAATACCATTGGCAAAAGACTCGTGGCTTATAACGAGCGGTCGCCTCTTCATAAGCTAAGAACAATATCCCATCGGCAGCACCCCGGAAAAACGCTGAAAAACATTGTGAGCCCATACTACAAAGTTGGGCTCTGGCAAAATCCCTAAATCTTCCCGTTTGCTTTTTTCACAGCGGTGAGGGGGGAGAGGGACGCTCCCTGCTGCCTGTCCGTGTTTACAGAGCAGCTCTCATCTCTAGGCCGCGCTCATCCAGCCACTGACACACTGTCGACATGATTAGGGGTCCGCCTTTGCATAGGGCTGTGTGTGGGGCCAGGGATCGGCACATGAATGACTGCGCTGCATCAGGGAGGGATCACAGCAGATAATCGCTCCCCGACTGTCGCACCAAAGCTCTTAGATCTGCTCTTTAAAATAATGTTTCAAGAGTCAAGTCCCTCCAAAGCTTTTCGCACAGGTTATCTTTTGCATTTTATGTTTGCTGTTTAAATCTTTAGCAGGACACTAGCAGCGAGGGAGAGCAAATATGTCTGTAGTCGGGGGAAGCCAAGTGGAAATGTTATTGGTTCAGATTAGCTGTAGCACAGGCTGAGGAGATGAGACTTCTGTAGTCCAGTGGCATGAGGAAAAAAAACTTGGAATGCTGAGTTTAACCTTGGGAGGCACGAGTACAACAGGGATAATGAATCTGACCTCAGACATCAGTGAAAGGCACTCAGTCAAGACAAACAGCAAATCTCCTTAAGTGTATTTAAATACAGACGGGCACATCCACGCAGACAGAGAATACAGGGCAACATAAATTCCAATATCATAAATACTGCTATCACACAAACAGAGTAGCCATAAAGTATGGCTCCCTGTGTCTGGGACTATAAACCTCTGGCGTTACTCATAGGGAATAAACACACATGCACAATTTACTGCAGTAGATTCCCCCTTTGTTTATCTTTTAAATAAGCACACTTTATCACCCTCCTGCATAAGCAAATTGCATGCAATGTGTGTTGTTTTAACATTTGATATGCTGTCCGGAAGATTCATTTCTCCCTACAAATTCAATTGTCTCTGCAATACCCCGCTGCCATAGGCATCAGGCCCCATCACCTGTTCGTTATCGCTGGCCGTCCTGTTTGGGAGCTCTTGAAATGGTGCCATGGCATTGACTCTCAGTTAACAGCAGGTCTGTGAACTTCTCACGGTTGATGGCGGAGGCTGGAAATTACGCTAACAACTAATTAACATCATAAAGAGCGTTTAAATGGACCGACGACACCTGCAACCTTCATTTGCAAACGCGCTCGCCGAATTACCTGTGTTTTTATTTTCGCAGATAACACATGCATTTTTAACACCTTTTAGAATATTCATTTTCCGTGGCTGACTTTAGAATTGGCACCACTGTCATTTTGACGAGGTACTGTAAAAAGCCAGCAGGCCAAAATAATAATTGTCAAAGCGGAGTGCTGGCAGGATTCCTACAGAATTACACGAGTCTGTGCAGCCTTTAAAAAGTGCCACATTCCCCGAAATAACACAATCCATTTCTAATTTCTATTTGAATATAAAATATTTCCAGGCGGCAGACGTGGACCTCGGTTACTGGTCCGAATAACAAAGTGCTGCCTGTCACAGAGACACTTTGCTGGCTGGGTGAACTAAGCTGGTTTAGACTGACAGTCTTCAGCAGGGCCAGCCTCAGCTCCACTCACAGCCTGCCTCTGGAGTCCTCCCCTCAGCCCCTCTCCCCGTGTGCCACTGAAGACGACTACAATACACTCAAGTATGCCTGTTCTTTGAAGCGCGCACTGTCTTTTCTTTTAAAGGTCTGAAAAAGCAGGCTAACTTCTGCGGGACGGTAATGCACTCACACCTCATTACAGAGCCACATTACGGACTACAGCAGTATTACGGCTTTAATCTTCTCCAAATCATTATAAATGTCAAGCTGGGGCCAGGGACTTCCCAGTCTACTGCACCGATGGCTTAGCCGCCTTTCCCCCTCTTTTTCCGTATTAGCCATAGCAAGAGAATTACGCTCGATGCCAGATCCCTTGAAACTTTCAACTCTTTTGTTCCAACATTCAATGCACCATTAACATACGCTTTGAAATAGTGTCTACGCCCGCCCCAAAAAAGCCCTAAACAGCTAAATATGAAAACAGTTGATATACCCCTACCCTGCTACATGCACTGCCTGCTCCCTCCCCCTTCTGTTCCTTAGCCTCTCCTAATGAGAGCAACATCCCTGTCTCTCCACTGAAGAATCCAGACTTTGTGTGTGATAGAGAGACTGCGGCTGTTTATTAATAATGAATTTGGATGTTTGCGCGTGGACCGTTATCAGCGCGCACACAATCCCACCAATAGTTTGCCCTGATGGGGTAGCTGGGTTCCTCATTAGCAGAACATATTTAATCCAGAAGTTTCTTATCAAATGTCACACCTGCATCTCTAAATGGCATTTTCACATTCATTCGCCTGTATTTGGGAGATGAGGCTCCAAGGTGCTTTGCAGAGATTAAGACGGAGAGAGAGAGTGCAAGCTTATTTTATCATTTAGCGGGTCTGGAAGGAATCCAAGGAGTTTTTGTCTTGTTGTTGTAATTAGGAAGCCTTTTAAGTGATAACGCCTGCATAGGAATATGAATATGTAGCGATCAGGCCAGCCCCCCACCTCCCTCCTCCTCATCTTTCCTCTCCCCTCATTCTCTCCTCCTCTCCCTCTCTCTCTCTTGCCTTTAAATTGTTGAATGCTGAGTTTTTGTTCTGTGTACAGCAAGGATTAACTCGACGCCTCAGAAGTTTAATGAAAGACTTGAAAGTGCGCACTTTTCCTTGTTTCTGGCTGCTTCTGTTTCCTTCACTAGAGCGGACATGACATGATTTCTCCCTTAAAACATAAAGTAGAGAACTTAAGAGCACATTTCAGCTGGAGAATATAACAAGACCAATTGTATGCTAAGATTCTAGTATTTGAAACCTACAAACATTTCATCCAAAATGATTTTTTAATGACAAAAAGAGTAATATTACAGAGCCTTTGCAAAATACAGTGCAGAATGGCCCATGTAAAATCATGTTCTAATGTGAACATGTATTTTTATGTATTAATATCTTTAAAATGACTACAACTCCCAGGGCCAAGGTCAATTCATCTGCCTTTTAGTGTGCAAGGTTTTACGCTGCCCTTCCTGACATAACCCTCTGCATTTATGAAGGCTTGGGACTGGCACAAAAGGTACACTGACTTGTGACCCCTTGTGGCTGGATTATAATTTGTATATTTCATCATGCTTTTATATTAGTAATCATCAGAAAACACTGATATTTAAAGTAAAAGGCTTACTGGATCTGATTGGCCTATGGTAAAAATGTTACCAAATCCCATCTGAACTGTGGGCCAGGCTGAAGAACACTACTTCCTCTAAAAAGGCTCAAACCTGTATTATTTTCTCCACTGTGCGGCTGAAACAAGGCGGTATTCAGTCCCCTTCCTTTAGTGGCATTTAGGTCCCAGAGTATATCCAGAGAAGCGGCTGCTGCTAACCATCGAGCCAGAGATAAGTCCCAAAACTGAGGAGTATTGATCCAGTAATAGTGGAGCACGCTGTGACTCTGACACCTTAACCCTGCAGACATAATGTCATAGCCTCTTATCCTTCCTCTCAACATGAGCTGCCTATCTGCCACAGGCTGTCACCTCCAGTAATACGCTGCTCAAAGCTGCCCTAAATCACTGAAATCATTGCACTTTCACACATTATTTATTTTCCAACCTCTTCAAAGTGAAACGTGATTTACAGTTTGGTAAAAGGTTGTGCTTTTTTTTCCTCCACCCAGTCCGACTTTTCCTCAGTTTCCCACTAAGACATACTGGAGCTTTCTGTCAAGGTAATTCCTCCTCTACCACTGTAAGTAGCTGCTCCGTACCAATTACTATGTTAGGTCTGTGTAATTGTGTTGGCGTACGGCGCATGACAAATACAGTCAGGCTCGACCCTGCACAGTGATCCCAGATGTACGCCGCTTTAGACGTTTTCATTAATTGAAAGCGTCACTGTGTAACACTGCGCTGGTACACTCTGGTAGGTATGAATGAAGTCTAATACAGCTTAATTACTCTGCAGCTAAATATGTATTGTAAGAATCCCTTAAGTGTTTTTTTATCTGCTACAAATCACAGGTTGAAATCACTGGAGGGTGGTGGGATAATTAGTCAGGATTTGGGCATCCAGAATCCTAATAGAAAAATACTCAACTGGATCCAAACATCTCAGTCACATACAAAGGCTGTAAATGATCAGATGCTGTGCCCACACTTTTTTGATCGATGTGTTTCAAAAAGCTGCCACAGAAGCGGCTGGGCCATCGCTGAAGGATGCCAAACGCTGACATTATATGCAAATGTTGTTTATTATCTCGCAGGCAGCACAGATCCTGCCTTGGTCGGGCTGGTGCAGCCCACAGCAACATCCAAGCAAGGTTTATGCACAAGGGTTTGTAATTAGCTCTCGGAGGGCCACAGTTAGCGCAGCACTTTCACAACAGCCGATGGGAAGTTAGCACTAACTTGGAGGGCTCCATATGTTGCCCAGGAGGCCTGAGAGACAGACTGATCCTGATCACATCGGGACACACTGTTCACTCCTGAGAGCGCCATGCAGAAGTAATGAATGGACGCCAAGACTGCGCTCATCATTATTAATGTGTTTTTGGACTTTTTTCATTCAAAAAAAAAAAACTAAAAAAACTAAACTGAAATCAGGCTAACAACAGCCAAAACAGTTCAAATGTATTCTTTCATCTGCTTATAGGGGTTGTAGGTGGCAGCTAGAGAGAACCCACAGTAACACATGGAGGACATCCTATAACTTACTGGCTTCAGAGGCAGGAGAACTAACCACTCTGCCACTGCGCACCGCATCAATTAAAACTTGTCATTTTACATATTTTGTACAATCAATACTATTTTTACATTTCATTAAAACCTGATTGAATTTACTCTTCTCCCCACATCTCCAGTAGTGACTGAGTTTCTGTTTCAAATGCTGCTTTCATGATCTCATATCACCTTCAAAGCACTTTTTGGCACTGTCTCTTTCCAGTCCCATTCCTTGAACTGCCATCTCAGCCGTATTTCCTTCACTCTCAATCAGCAAGTATTTCTGACCCTGGCAGCGCAAAAGAAAAGGAAGAGAGGGAAGGGGGGGACCAGACGACGTGCCTCATTAACTCAGGCATCACACAGGCTTTTTTTTTTTTACTTATTGTCTCTCACACCTTATCTGGCCCTTCATCTTAAACTTGGAATAAATTAGGGCGATAACGATCACGCACTTGCCATTAGTCACAAATGAAGTGGTTAATGCAAAAAGAGGGGAGAAGATAAGGCCAAGATCTGATGCCGATTCATAAAAGGGAAGACAGATTGTTGTAAAATGGCAGATAGACTGTTGCAAATTGGGTGCACACAACATGAGGCGATGCTATTACCAAATTAGCTTGTGGTGTTTTTTTTGTTTTTTTTTGCTTGTTCGACCCTAATTCAAAACAAGTTGGGATGCTGTGTAAAATGAAAACAGAAAAACAGAAAGCAACATTTAAGGTGTTAAAACTGATCTATTTTACCATTTCATGAAAAATAATGCCACATTTTCAATTTGATGAAGCAACAAATCTCAAAAAAGTTGGAACAGGGGAAAGAAAACTATTAAAATTATGTTAAATAACAACACTTCAGGTAAGATGTCTGGATATAAAGGAGCATTTTTGATAGGCAGAGTATGTATGTACCACTGCAATTTGTTTTTATTTACACTTTAGAGTCAGTTTTAGTGCTCGGTATCCCAACTTCAGAATAGGGGTTGTAGATGTTCATCACTACCCAAAGGACGAGAAAGTGAAAGGGCTCATATTGTGTAGCACTCAATAGCACATTACTGTTTGAACAATGCTTTCAGATTACACAGGAGACGCTGATGCTGCCCTTACTTCTAAGATATATTTGCTTTTCATACATTTCTTTCCTGCATTCAATTGTGACATTTTAAACAATTTCTCTATTGAGCTGTGATGCATTATGGGGCAAATGACAGCCCTGGGTAAATAGAGAATGTAAAAGGATGTGGTATTGATAAGAGAAAACAGTGTTTGTTTAAGCATGCTGTTGGCTACCACATGGCTTTTGTCTATTGCTTGGCTTACTCAGAGGTGGAAGAAGTACTGAAAATCTGCATGCAAGTAAAAGTACTGTTACTTCAAATTAACATTACTCAAGTAGAAGTAAAAGTGCTCAATATTGTTAGTTTTGTAAAAGTGAGAAAGCAATGAAAGTAAAGCTTACTTACTGCTCTACTACTGTTGACACTACTACTGCTACTACTATTACTGCTTCTAATACTACTATTGTTACTACTATTCCTCGTAGTGCAGCTATTACTAATACTAAAACTGCTAATACCACTACCACAATTACTGTTCGTACTTTAACTACTACATACCAACTTTGCCAACAAGGTCAAACATCTTTCTCTTCCTCAAAAATGTGCTCAAGTAAAAGTATGGTTAGGATAAAAAATAAATGTACTCAGAAAATACATAGTCTGATACTTCATATTGAAAAGGCTGATCTGAACTAAAGAAGAAAGGTGATACAATGGCTGTAATCCGTGCAAAGTGGAGGTAGCATTGGTCCTTTTCTGAAGACGACAAACTGCTAGATTGAATGCAGCCTGTCACTGGGGGTTGGGGGGAGCTCTTGTAATTCGCAGAACTGGATCCACGGCGCGGGCATAAGGGAATAAGTTGGACGAGGAAGAAGACAGAGAACAAACCTGGCAGGCACGTTGAGGCCATGCCAGTCCTGCCTGCGCCACGCGATGTGGCAGGGCGGCACTGCCAGGAAATGTGGCAAGAGGAGGAAAGATCAAACAACAAGGGCTGCAGATCTCCACCAATCTGCTCTGTATTAATGTCGGAGCCAAGGAGCAGCTGAACCACACGTGCTCTACAATGTGTGACAGTGATGCATGTGTGTCTCTGTACTACTGTATGTGTGGCTGTATATTTGACCGTCGCTGCAAACTGGAGCACAGGCATAAAAGGCTGCTCACTGTCTTCAAGAGTCAAACTTCTTCAGAAACTTGGCTGTTTTGGTCTCTTTGGCCTGAAAGCTGACAGACGTCAGTGTGTACAACAGAGGAAGATCTTTCTCTGACAAAGTGAGGCCACTTTGATGTTTTTGTCTAAATTAATATATGTTTCATGTTCTTTTTTATACACTTTTTCTTGCATATAAATTATTAGGAATTATGTATCAACTATCTGTTTCTTCCTAGGAACTTGGGGGTCATGCTTGTGTATTGTTAAATGTCAACAAATTTGTGTCACATAAACCACAAACTAGGGCTGGGTACTGTTCAGATTTTTTCTAAACCAGTTCTTAAGCAATACCTGGTTTTCGATACCCGAGAGATTCTTTTTCTAATACAAATGTTGTGATAATTCATCTTCTACAATCATAAAACACAATAACATTGAAAAAAAGACAAATTTCTGGAGCAAAATTCAAAAGCTGTAACACAAACCAGTAGTTTGTATGATTTATTCTGTGTTATTTATTTAATTCATTCATGCAAAGGAACATTGCAGATCTCACTAGGTATGGAAACTTGGTATTGAATAAAAATAATTTTTCAATACCAGTAGATTTGTAACTTTTCTTTTGATACCACAAAGGTATCGTTTAATGGTACACAGCCCTACCCCAAGCTCATAGAAAAAATTAAACTGTGCTGCATTTTAACAGCCTAAACGATGTGTAGTGTTTGATTTCAATTGACATTCATAAGGATATTTCAAGTGAGTTGGTGGTGCTTTATAGTAATTCTCTATAAAGCACTCTACAACTGTACATGCAACACATACAAGTACATTTATGGTTATACTGCTTACCAGAGTGAAGCCCTTTCATCCAGCAGACCACAGCCATGGTTCCCATCACAATGCAACAGATTGCGGCAATCAAAAAAGGAACTTCCTACACTACCAAAATTATGAACAATGTCTGTCTCACAGTAAAATAATATACTATAAAAAAGCCATTTATGATATATATTTAAACTGGTTTACTAATTAAGAAATAGTATGATTGTTTATGTTTATGAATGTGCTTTTCCCTTTAGAGTGCTTATTTACACACACAGAAAGCTCCTATAAGCAAGCTACTTAAGCAAACTGTATTTGAGTAAAACATAAAACCTCACCTCACAAACATCAATGTGAACACCTGTATACTATAATACAGTATACAGATGTTCACATTGATGTATTTTGAGGTTTCTTCACTGTTT
Source organism: Bostrychus sinensis (assembly GCA_020698575.1). NCBI lineage: Eukaryota > Metazoa > Chordata > Actinopteri > Gobiiformes > Eleotridae > Bostrychus > Bostrychus sinensis. The sequence continues at coordinate 13,582,471 of CM036247.1, forward strand.
CTGTGTCAGAAAACGATGATAGATTGGGGGGTGCCTGATGCCTGTATTGACACGCCTCCCAGCTCCAGTGGGCCGCACACCCAGCCCGGCATCCTGCTCCAAAAACTTGTTCTGTATCGCTGCAATAAAGCAAGCAGACGGCAAATGAGCTCCACGCTGCCATCCCTCCCTCCCGGACAGATGGCAAAATTAGACAATATGCTTTCCAAAATTATACCAAAATCACATGGCCACGTGTCTGTCTGCCTCCCTGTCTGTCCACCAGTACCCCAGCAGCCACTGCCATCGTCTTTAGGCAGGAGGGTGTGGTTGTGCCCGGGCAGAAGAAGGCAGGCACATCGCTGTTGTAGTTGTGTGTTGTTGTTTTTTTTCTTTTTTTTTGGGCACGATGCAGAGGCCCAAGCCAACCTCATTGCCGCTGATTGATATGGAAGCTCTGCGTCGGGATGTAGGGCCAGCAGGAGCATCGGCGGCGGACGTGGCGGAGAGGACAGGGAGGGGTGTAGGTGGAGGGGTGTAGCTGGGGAACGAGCCTGTTCTATGACAATGCATGATGAACAGCCTGCTATTTGGAGTGCATCTGAGGAGCCAGTTTGTAGGTCCACAGAGAGAAGTGGGAGGAGAGCAAATGTTTGAAGACTGCAACAGCGAAAACTCCCAGCGCTCCATGTATTTTGGGAGAACGTCTTATGACAACATTTAGCCTTGTCTTGTCTTTTTTTTTAATACAATCTTGAACTAGACACTGATAATGGTATCGTGTAACTGATGTGGGAGTCGGAGGAGCTGCGGACTGGGAAAGTTCTCTGCTGTTTTGGAGGAATCTTGGTTGGAAATCTTGTCAGGGGGAAATTATGTTATTCGTCTGCTTTGCGAGATAGAATAAAAGAAGAAGTTGGCAGCTTGGCTATCTTGTCATGTAAATAACAGAGGGGCTATCCTTCAAAATGCCTTCAAAATGAATCCACCCCTTTAACTGTAAAACGAAGCACTTATCGCCTAATTTGGAAGAATCTTTAAAGAATCCATGAATGAGTTATTTTCACAGGGCAGATAAGAAGAAAGTCAGAATACAAACTACTTTAAGTGCTTCTAAACTAACCCCAAGCTCGACTGCAGTGATTAAAGTAGCAAAATAAAAGTGAGAAATGTCTTATAATTAACTACATAAACATGAACAGCCAGAAGAGGGATAAAAGTGTAGCCGCAGATGGCAGAATAGTCCGACTCTGGACTCAGTTGTGAATATAGCAGCCAGATAGTGTGGGGCTCAAACAGTTGGGACTTCGTGAAAAAACAAAAAAACAAAAAAACAAATGGTATAAAAAAACGAATGGTATATATCCAGTAAAAATGATCACAACGCCACACTGCTCATCTCTCTCTCGCTCGGGAGGAACCTCTGTCCCCCTTATTTCTGTCTTCGCGCCCTGTTCAAGCAATTACGCCCATGTTTTTAGAAGAAGATGAGGGGGGAGTGGCGGTATAGGCGGCGGTGATGTGTGTGTGTAGGAGGGGAGGAGGGGTGTCCTGTGAAAAAGTCATTTTGGCTGTGCACTCTTCAGTTCCGGTCATGCTCTGTACCGACGCAAATTAAAACCTTCCCCCGGTAGCCTATGTAAATATGCTGCCTACCGAGCTGCGCTTTAATGAGCCATGATATGAAAGACATGGAAAAACCAACGGAAAATAACTGGCCACTTAAAGGTGTGGTGCGTCTGACAGGTGACAGGTAGAGTCGGGGGTTCGGAGACAGGGATTGGGGAGGGGTGGTATAGGGGGGTGTGATGGGGGCAGAGCAGCACTGGCATTCAGGAATAATCTAAGGGCTCCGTGCTGCAAGCCAGGGGAGACTAACCAGCTTTTTAGCCCGCGGCATTTCAAAGAATCCTTGGTGGTGCAAGGCGGAGGGGAGGCGGGACGGGGGTACTGTGCGTATGTGTACGCACGCTTGCTCATTTTTTAAGGCTCTGGGATGTTGTTAGGTGAGAAGTGAAAGGAGACAGTTACCATGTCTACTGCCTTGAGACACAGCTCATTGTCGCCAACTTAAAAAATGTACATAATTTTCCCCCCTCCGCCATGTTCGCACACACGGCACTCAATCCTCTAATAACCTGTCTTCTAAGAAAAAAAAAAAAAAAAAAAAAAAAAAAAAACCTTACAAGGATTACCTATCTGGAAATCTGCTTTGTATGCAGAATGTGATGGCGGAATGGAAATGAGCAACTGTTCAAGATGGCGCCAACCAAAAAAAAAAAAAAAAAAAGAGAAAAATGGAAGCGCATCTGCACAAACCGATTAATCCCCAAACATTGAGAGGAGGGAATCTCAAGTCATTTACAGTATCACAGAATCCACAATCAAGATTCAGGGCCAGAGTGGCAGACTGCGGCTCAGAGTCAACGCCTGGTTCAATGAGGGCTGAGCGAATGTATAATTTCTTGACAGATGCATGCATTCACTGGGAACACAGGGTCATTTCGACATTCACAGGCAGAAAATACAACTTAGCCTTGAAAGGAAATGCACACCCAATTATCAACCAGAAAAAGATGCAATAACAACGCGGATTTGTAAAATGTTTGCTCACTGGTATGAAATGCTAATGTACATATGTATAATAGACAGTACGGACTGCCCTTAAACCAAAATGCAATTAATCTTTATATTTTCTCTGTTTGTGTAATAACAATGTTTGCAGTTTAAGGCATCTTTCTATTGAGATTTTATCTTTTCTAAATAAATAAAGTGTGTGGTTAAATTTGAGATAAGCAAGCTATTTTGGCTTCAGGCATAATACATTTTTTTCATCTCTTTGATACAGTACCAACATATTTTTCTTGTAAAAGACTTGTTTGACAAAAATTAATGATTCTTGAAGATATTTTGAGAAACCCCCTTGTGCCTCTAATGGCCTCATATCTTTCTTAGCTATTCTTCAAAAGAGCAATATTATGCTTTTTTTATATTTTTAAAACCAATCTTAGACATGTCTAGAACAGCATTGCATGTTTTACAACTTTTATAAACACTAACTAAAAAAAAAGCTTTTTCAATAATTACTGCTACTTAAAAAACAGCTGAAGTTAACAACAGAGGCCAAAAGAGGGCAGCAGAGAGCAGAGCTGTTACGCTATTTTAAACAGAAAAATACAATTTCCTTTAACTTTTTGTATGATGCCTTTTTGCTACAAAATAAAAATGTCTGTGAGGAATCAGTGGAAACAGAGCTGTAAACCTTTTTTGTTGATAAATGAGTGAGAGCAGACTGGATGTAGAGGGCTTGTTGATTGGTCAGTGCTTCTTGGAGTGGGTAGACGTTTGTGGGTTGAGATGGGGGTTGATGGAACCAAGTGTTCTGAGGCCTCAGAAACTCACCGCCAGAGACTACAGGATTACTTAAACATGCATGAATGAAGCAAACACAACTCCAGGTGTCTTTTTGCTGAAGGAACAACATCATAGCATTTAGAAAGCTAAAAAAAGTTGATTTTTCATTATATAGCCCCTTTCATTTTTTGCTGGTCTGGTTAATTGGGCTTTTTCTCAATTGATAGGAGACAGGTTGGGGCGATAGATGGGGTCTTTAAATCCTAGGCTGTGGAAGCAAGTGACACGAGTTTATTGTATGTGATTCATTTTAGTATTTTTAGAATGAGTATTTATATTTAAAAGAAAAATAGATTACATTTTCCAAATAAATAATGAAAATGTGGTTTCATTTTGGATAAGCTAGATATTTTAGTTTACATCTTACTTCATGGCATAATGGATTTTGCACCTCCTCAGTACAGAAATATCTGAGATGTTATGTGTCCAATTATAGAACATATTTTATCTTGTAAAAGACTTGAATGATTAGTAATATTTGAGATTGAGAGAAACTGCCTTGTTCTTCTCATAGCTCCATACTGTATCTTTTTTAGCAACACTGCGTCCTATAGATATAATATGCGTCTCTAATTGGGCAAATCCCTGTGTATGCATAACATTAATTAGGATGATCATGTTTATTTTAAAGATTATGAGCTTATTTGTTCTAACAGGTGACTCAGGGAAGACAAACCAGTGTCTCCTTCTTATAGACTCAAAGTGGGAGGAGACTAGTTTGTGGCAGTGTATTTCAAAGGTGGAAAAAAAATGGGACTAAGTGATATGTAGATTTGGGAAAAGAAATCTGTGAACCTTGCCAAGCCATGCTAAATCCATGTCTTTAAAGGCAACGCAGCGAGCTATAAAGGTAGGAGCTGGCTGATATATGCTGGGGAGGTCTATTGTTGTTGGGCCATCTGACAGTAACTCATGAGGAAGGGGGAAACAGAGGAACGGGCCAGTGGGGTGCCTTATGAATTTAGACTAAGTTGAGATGCAACATTTGGACAAAGCGCACTCTCTCTCTCTCTCCTGTGAACTGTCAACAAATCTAAACCAAAACCACCAAGAAATAGACTGGACCGAAATCCATTTGCGTGTGGCTCTTTGTAATCTGTCTTGAAAGGGCGTACAGTGACAACATGTGCCAAAATTGCTTATCAAGGGTTAACAAATAAATAGCAGAAAGACGTGCAAATATGGCTATAATATGACATGCTATGAACATTTTCATGTTGCCCATATAGAGATATTTAATCCAGCCACAGGTGATCACATGCTAGAGTACTCTTTGTGCCAGTCCCAAGTCTGGATAAATGCCAAGGGTCAGGAAGGGCATGTGGCGTACAACTTATGCCAAATCAACATACAAATCACAATATATGAGGCAGATGATGTATTGTGGTGAGGAAACATGAAAGAAAAAAGAAGAATCCATTCACAAGGGATAGCAAGCCACTGTATACTCTTTGTGCCAGTACAAAGCCTGGATAACAGGAGATCATTGTGTCAGTAAATTGCTATGGAAATCACTTAAAAGCACCTAAACTATGACATACAAATGGCTAAAAATTAGTTTGCCGTAATGTTTTTGCTATGAAGTTGTGTTTTAGGCCCTTTGTGGCCCAAAAGAGTGAATGGTAAACATGCTGAGACATCTTTGCTGCATGGCCCTGGTCTATCTCTCGCCCCCTTGGTCCTGATGGCAGAAACACTGTACAAGGAAGCCATGGCAACTTTGCGTGACCTTGTAGTGCTGAATAAGACTGTAAAATTGATTCAGCCCCTGTAATAAAAGAGCGCACACATTATCAGCATTCTAATTATAATTAATACGGGCAGCGGCGGCATGGCCATTATTTACGATGGGGGCCCGTGGTAAGCAAACACAATAATAATCTGCTCCATATTTTTATTGATATGTTGATGAATGGCCCTCTTTCACACAAAACACCATCGGAACGTCTCATTGGCCGATCATACAAGTGCTGATGATTTTACTGCCTCAACCCCCGCGCTCCACAGTCTCCGTTGCCTTCCACCTCTTCTCCTCAAGTCTTTCATTAGGGCCTTTGTTTGTTTCAGCGCCCGTCCCTGACTCCGAACCTCGTTACGGAGAGCTGGGTCAGGTAATAGCGTCAGCTAACCTCCAAAGGGTGAGTCACTGTCACAGAGAAGGAGCCTAGAACAACACAATCCACAGCAAAGTCCTATCCTAATTCTGCAATCCCAAATATCAGCAGTTAAAGGGACAAAATTCAGCCTTGACACTTAAAATTTTGAAATCTAAAATACCTGTTGTATAATGTTCCCAAATGTATAATAAATATAAATCTTCTTTCCTTCAGAGTTTGTCACAGCATCTGACAATAGAAATAAAAATTTGACATAGGTTTTATTAATGTCCTTCCTGGCACAGCGCTCTCCATTTACCTGGGCATGGGACTGGCACAAAGAGTAGACTGGCTTATGACTCCTTGTGGCTGGATGGTAATATAGAGATAAATGCTATATATTATATCATTACATAACAAAGTTCTACTTTGTACCACTAGATGGAGTCACGAGCTACTGCAGTACTTAGCCACAGTAGCTTTCAGTCATAGACAAGACATTTTTTTGTCAACACATGTATGGCTTAGAGAGCACAAATGATTGTCATTCAAAGTCATTGGGTATAAAAAACATTTTTTATATACGTTTTTGCATAATATTTTAATATGATGACGATAGATGTATGTTTAAACGTAGTAGAATATCTTTTCTCCTGCCTATATTGTGTATATTTACTTGCTCAAAGGCTTATCATATTCACGTATTTAGTATATTGCATTTCAAACTTATGTAAAAAAAATTACATAAAAATGAAAACCCTTTTCTCTAAACTCAACAAATGATCTGGGATTCTATTTTTCTAAAGCTTATACAAATCAGTGCATTGTTCCTATAAAATGTATACTGCTGGCAGAGTACAACACATTATTGCTCTGTTAAATGGTTTCTGAGAGATGCATCTGAATCCAGTGAATATCTGTTTGGTGTTGAGCACAAAGAGCCACTGCCTCTCAGTCACAGTGTATAAAATAAAACGACAGCAACCTTCATATCTAGGTTATCCTTTATAATTAGGTGTCTATGTAGCTTATGCCATTTCCTCTGTTTGATAATTGTGGTCCATCCCTCCTAATTTTGCAGAGAGTAAGGAAAAAATGCTTATTTGTGCCTATCTTTCCTTATTAATTCCCCTCACAAATCCTTGATTATTTTCCAATCCTTGCCTCTGATATCTGGCTCTGTTTGTCTGTTCCACTCACTCCTCCACTGAGCAGTCTGCCGTCCCTCTCAATCGCCTGTTTTGTTTCCCGTTTTAATGAACAGTTGGATTCTTTTATTTCTCTACAAGTGCTGGATTTGCCTTATCACCCCCCGTCCCTTTGAGGGTTGCCAATTGGTTTTATCCATGGATGTATCATTTCTTAGGCTTCCTCTTTTTTTCTGCACAAAGAGAAAGAACCACTCCGTCAACAAGCCTCTCCGGAGCCACAGATTAAAAACCTCAACATCACCTAGCTTCCAGCGCTACTCCCAACTGGTTTGTGTAAAACTCAATTAAACTTGTCCCCGCTGAATTTCACATTACAGTACATTAAAAGAGAATTCTTCAAGCGTGATGACAAAGCTCAAACCTAGCTTCAGAGCCGCTATTTAGGAGCTTTTCTGAAACGCCCAAGTCTTTAGGGTTTTAGCCTCGTGTCGATGCAAAAACGCACTAAACAGAAACACAAAGACAAGGTTTCTTTTGACTCGGGAGAAAAAACAAACTTTCTTATTTATTTACAGACAGTGAAGTGACTTTTGCTGCTTGATGTGGTGTATGCAAACAAGAAGGCCTTAGTCCATCAATTAGCTCCCAACAATAGGTAAAGGGCAGCCTTTTGATGATGAAAGGTAGACTCTTTGAATAGTAACATAATGATAGTTGTCAACCATGTGACATTAGCAGGCTTTGTTAAATCCAGATGTTCTGCTTTTGAAGGGGGGTACACATTTTTGATCTCCATTTCAGCGCCTTGGAAGTCGATAACAAATTATTCCACCGCCTTCATACAATCTGTCTAGGTACAAGAGCAGCGCTCAGTCAAGCAAGGGAACACTGAAGGTCGATTTGTGTGTTAACTTCATTCACATGTGATAATGCGTGCTCCAACTACATCTGATTGTAGGGGGGAGAGACGTTCGTAAGATGTTGTCTCTCTATCAGGAGTTTCGACTCTTTTGTAGTTTGTGTTTTCCCGTGGCGTGCAAAAGAAGAAGCGTGGCAGTGAATGTGAAGGGTTCCCTACGAAGCGATTGAGGAGAGAGAAAGCAGCTTGGCTTTGCTTCAGCAGGTTTGAGCTTTACGAGTGAATCTGGAGATACAGTCCCCTCCCCGCGCATCTCTCTCTTGTTCTCCCCCGTACAGCCAGCCCTCCCCTCAGCGCAGGAATTTAAGGGCAGCTTTGAACCGTCTCCGTGTTCTTCAACAGTGTACAGTGTGTGTGCATGCTCTCTGTGCTGCCTGCCACCCAAAGGTGTTCTCGTGCTGAGATTAGTGGATGAGGTGCAGTCTGTGTTTTGGGCCAAACATGCCCATCCTTTGACACGAGGGCAGACTCCGACACGGACTGGGCTCTGGACCAAGATCACTCCCTCTTGTTTCCCCTGCTTCCTCCTCAATCCTCTCCAACACATGACATGTGTCAGTGCCACAGATCTGCGGCGGACGATAGCAGCAGTTCAAGGTCAGGGCCAGTCCCAGAGCAGACAAGACACAGAACAATCCCATAGACCTTTCTCTACACCATTTCACAAGTTCATTTCTTAAACGTTCAGCAGATTTCATGGTACTGTAATGTGAATGAAATATTGTCAAATCTCCATTAGCCAGTGATGGTCGCTACTACTGCAATGGATATGGCCATATTCTTGTTGAATATGATTTTTTTGCAGGGATTTAAACCCCATGTAATATTCATATTTCCTATTTCAGAGCACAATAGCTGGCGAGGAACTAAAGTGATTATACATAGCCAAAGTCAAACTCTAGGGCTGCTGCTATCTATTACAGTTTAATAAATCAACACAGACACTGTGTGCACATTTTTGTAAACCGTACTGGGAATATTTGCTCAGAAAACATGGTAAAACAATGTTGGAACAGTCGATACTGTTACATGTTAATAATGTAACTAGACATTTATATTCACTGGGTTGTATCTGTTTGTTCCTGCAGTGAGGTAGAACTTTAATTAACTCCAAGTTTCGCCAATGACAAAATATTATTCAGTCCAGCCGCCTTTGTGAGGTCAGGTTAGCCCAGACAAGATGGAGAAGGGGCAGCGTGTAATTATTTGGCACTTACAATGCCCTACACTTCAGATTTCTGAGGATGGTGAGCAGAAAATCTGTTTACTATAGAGCCGGGCTCCTCATTCTTCTGTGTGGAGGAAGCCTTTGAATAATTCATAGTGAGAGCCATAGGCATATGCAACGGAAAAGTGTTGGAGAATATCACACCAAAGATGGCATCCTCTATTATGTGCACTGTGCCCGGCGTGCCCACAAACCTCACATAATGTAATTGGATAAAAGTCAGATGCTGCATATTGAAGAGCAACATAAGGCTGCGATATTGTGCAGAGTCGCTGCAATGTGCTAATTGACTCGAAAGGAGCTACAGGAAAAGATTGCATGGCTTATTGTCTTCATAAATTTATCTCCAACACCTCATTACTTTTTTGTGCAGTTACAAGAAATAAGTGGAATAAATTTACTTAAAACAACTTGTGATCAAAAAGCATGACCTCTCACAAACAGAGCACACAGGGGGTACCAACAACAACTCCTAAATGAGAGTCGTTGTGTGCATCTGATGCAGCTGAAGATGTTTTTGTTGCCTTTTACTTTTGTTGACAACTTGTCACATGGGTGCGCTGTTGAGTGAAACACTGTCACGTGTGTTTTACATATCAAACCTGCCAAGCCTTTCATTTAAAGAGACTTCATCTTTCTTGACAACATTTTATTGACAGGTAAAGCTCTGGAGATTAGACGCGGCGGTCTAATTAGTCTCTTCCTTCCTTATTTACCCACAGAACGGCTCTGAAAGGGAAGCGCTCCACACAAAGCCAGCAGGGACTATGATGGATGCAGTGGCCATCTAACTGTAGAAACCAGTTGGTAGACTTGCTTAATTCCCGACATGAAATATTACCTGCATCTCTTGAAGGAGCAGGCCTGCGTGGATGGTGACAGAGATAGCATCCATCCTTTCGGTATAAAGAAACAAACAAACAAAAGCTCCCGGACCCCTGACCCGACAAAGAAAGTACAACTGATAAGTTATTTCTCTCTCCTCTCCTGTCTCTTTTCAATAGCATCTCTCTGCCTTTGGCCCCAGTTTCACCTTGCTACGCTTGTGCCCTTCTATTAAAGGTGGTAATGGCTGCCAACTTCCCTCGGGCCATCTTTTTAATATTTGTCACTCATGGAAGAAAGAAAAGGGTGGATATGGAGATGATAAATCTTACTGTTGCCGGCTAAGGGCTCCTATCTTCCAAACAGAATAAGATCCAGTCCAAAACACTGCTGTGCGCATTAGGAAGCAGTGGGTTTAAGCCTTGTCCGCCATGATCAAACCGGGATTTATGAAGCATCATAACTCTCGACAACATCCAGCGGCTTATTAATTTTATATATTTCTGTCCATTCCCAGATATTTCCAGCCTTGACAGTCACTCAAGATAAGCCAAAAGCGTCCTGACAGGATGGAGTGTGTGTGTATTTTTCACCGTTCGCCTTCAGTTGAATAGGTTTTACAGAAAACCTTGAGACGGCCGTGGCGTGATTTGTCTCTGTTTTTTGTCTTCACTAGCAACCTTACTGTTTGCAAGAGGCCCCTTAAATCAGGCTGGGGCTCTGCTGAGGCCCAACTGAGATATGGGAGGGGAAATAAGGTCCTTATGAATGGCTATGTGAAAGATGGAAAAAGATGATTGGCTACACGAGGCTGACTTTTAAAGCAACACTATGTAGTATTTGGACCTCTAAATATTGTTTTGAAAATAATGTTCGGGGTAGATTAACTCTTAACTTGTAAAACAAGCTGGCCCACCCTCGATCCTTGACTGCTTCTTGTTTTCATCCTCTATCACTATGTAACTCAGGGGAGCGGGTACGTCACTCTATGAGCGGCTGGTAAGGTAAGTGAGACTGACTGGAAACTAGTTAATAAATAAAACAGCTATGGAAATGTCCAGTCTTATATATTCCAAACTTTTGTCATTGAGGGTGAAAAATATTTGAGGATGAGGGCCCCTCACTAGAGGCTCAGTATAAAATAAGGCCCCATTGTTCCCTTTCCCTCTCCACAGTGAATCATTGGGTAGTTTGACAGGTTTTACTCCAGATGTCCTTTGCCACCCCTACTTTTATCTAGGCTTGGGACCAGCACAGTATGGCTGACATTTTTTTAGTGACAATTGAGAAGAAAAATTGGTCTGCGGGCCGGATTTGGACTCCGGGCCATAGTTTTGTGTTCCCTGCATTACACTGTCTGATGTATATTATGGACAATATGGCAACACAATTACAAAAAAAACAGCAATTTATTCTGTGATTCACATTACACCATTTGCAAACAATGCCATGGAGTCTTACTCACCAGAGAGGGAGCCAGAGAGAGCAAAAGTTACATTGTGCTGCTTTAATCAGATCACTCACTAATCACCATATACCTGCGGCCTATACAATGTTCAGATGTGAGAGTGCAACATGATATGAAACTCAATGTCTGATACAATGTGGCCCACAGAAAACTGAGAAACTGCAGTTCCTTATGTAATGATCACATAATTTCATATCAATGAAGTCTTGACACACAAATACTAATAGATGAAAGAGCGGCGGCTCAGTGACAGAGGCAGCTCAAACTCCTGGCGCCGTCCCTTCACTTCCCTGACAAGCCCTGCACCACACTGACAGGCTTTGTGGAGATAACTCTCTTAACCTCCTCAACTCTGATTCCCTTTTATGTTTCCTTAAGTGGCTTAGAAAACAAATTTCCGGATAACCATATTAGAAGATACATTTTTATGCATATGGTCTCCTCTTTGAATGCATATAATATTCAGGCAGAATGCGCAAAAAATAGTCAACTTCTGCTGGCTTTGAAGTTGGATGTTTATCATTTATTTTTTATTGTATTTTTAATTTGACAGATCATTTATTTTGTGTCAGAACTGTATTTTATTATTAGCGCATGGAGGTTTTGTTGTTTTTTGTTGGTGTTGATTTATTTGTGTGTGTTAGCAACATAACTAAAAAGAAACCTCAGAATTAGTTTCACTGTCTGGATCCAAGAATCTTTTACATGAATCTTTACCAGGACCAATTTTATCTGTTAACAAAAAAAACAATTAGCTGTGGTCTTCAGAAACCTATTTAAGCGACTTCAAATGCTGGTCAGCCTTCTTTCCATCAAATCTCCTCCTGCCGACCTAAGCCTTTGATTTGGTTTGCATCAGTGCAGTCCTCCCTGCTCTTCCAGCTGCCTGCATCTGTCCTAACCCCGGCCAAGCTAACTCGAAACAGTGGCTATCACAGCCAGCAGTGTCTGACTAAGACCCTATAGCGCGCCGTGGCTGGCTCCAGCATAGTGACTGAAGCACGCAGTGGCGAGGAGGAAAGGCAGGATGTAATCTCCGGGAGCTGTTGATACAGGGAAACACACAGGGTTTGGGTCAAAGGGATTAAAATGGTGGAGGTGCTGGCTGTAAGAAGAAGAGGGGCTGAAGGGATAGTGGAGGGAGCAGCGGGCGAGCCACCCCATAACACAGAGCAGTGGGGAGATTACAGGGAGAAAATGGCGCAAGGGGGAATCCTGCATGTAGAGGGGGAAGACGTGACTCCGAATGGCATTGGAACACAGCATTAGCGGACACTATTCAACTGTATGCAGGCTTAGCGAGCTCGGGGCATCAGGAGAAGCGGCCATGTTTGAGAGGTCGGTCAGGTGACTCTCTGAATACAGCAGGAGAAATGAGTTATGTGAAAGAGGTTTTTGAGGAGAACTTTTGTCTTCTTTGTCACCCGTCCCTGTGGCTGTGACTGTCTAAATATTTACACAAGACGTTAAATCTGATTTTAAGCAAAGGAGGCCAACTCTTCTGGGTAATACTTGTTAAGGAGCGCTTCATGCCTATGCAAACCTCACATGGATTGGATCGAGCTCCATCAACAAAACATGTCAATCACATCTCAGGGAAAATACAGCAGATATGAGACTGAAACTTATCTCACAAAATACTGCACTCGTGGCTTCCATTTCACAGCTGGTGGGTGAGCACGGGTTCAGAAATCATCTTACATCTTTTTTTTCCCTTGCTCTTCCTTCAATCCAGCTATCTCAGGGCTCTAATTCCAGTTATCTTCCCTTTAGGTTAGACACTAAAAGAAATATCCAAACAGAAAATCCAGTAATTAAACAGACTTGTGTTTTCAGAGGCCTACAGCCCTCTTCTGGCATAGGCTGGTCGGTGAAGCGATGACAGATGGGTCTCCACTGACTGCACTAGGGAGCACAATGGAGTGGCTTTGACAGACCTATAAGAGAAACAGTGCATGTATCTCTCTGCACTTGCTCTCCTCCGCCGCCTTCTGCCTCTTCTCCCTCTTCTTCCTCTCTCCTCCCTGGGGTTCGGGGGAAATGGATGGCCCTGTCTGACCTGGGCGACATTGACGTCTAGTCCTCTCTACACTACAGTACCTACAGCACGCCTGTCTGGCTCTAATGTACACAGTCACGCATAGGAAACACACACAGGGGCACCCATCTCTGTCACCCAGCACCAACAGGCAGGGGTCAGTACAGTTCAGCAGCTCAGGCAAACTCAGATGGACCTCAGAAGGGCTGCATTACTGTCATTGCCAAGGCTTAGGATACATAACACTGAGACATAGCATTAAGGAGTCATTAGAAGAAAAAAAACTGCAAGCTAGGAGACAGTGGCGGGCTCAGAAGGGAAAAAAAGGAAGAAGGAAAATTTCTAATGTAACAAAATCCCATAAAACCCAAAGATAGATGGGATAAACAAATGTAAGCACGCCATATGTAAGCCACAGCATGTAAATACTCCATTTAGTCTTTAGATACTGATATGTTCAAACTCAAATTCTTCCATAAATAGCCACTCAGCTTTGTGAATTATTACATACTTTAAATCACACTTACACCTCATTGTTGAACCTACCTAGTGCGTGTACCTAGTGTGTCCTTACCCATGGCATTGGACTATAAGAGCCGAGATTCCCCACCAGATTGCATGATAAAGCAGCTCTCAGATAAGGCAGTAGTGCTAGAGGTGGCTCGCTCCTGTGTAGCTCTATGCAATGAGAAAAGAAAAACTGTGATATCACACTGATATGCTGCTCTAAAGACTATGGGCCCCTGCTTTTTTTTTTCATGCAGGCGGGTGCACAATCAATAAAATGGATTAGCTGCAAAGGTATGTATAAAGGTTATCGCCCGGTTCTCCTGCATGAACACAGAGGCGACCCCGCAAAACAATTTTGTAATGTGTCAAGCTATTTCTTCTGAGGAAATCTGATTATGTTTTGCGCTACCTAAAAATTGATTTGCAGGGGTATTCATTATCAAAGGAAAAATAGATCCGAGTTGCAGAGCCCATAGTGCTATTGTTGTGGCTCTATTCTCTTAGCTGGCCCTATCACTGTGTGTGTTTTTCTTTCAACAGTACACCACTGTTTTTCTTCCTCTGTCATGTTCCTTTGTTTTTTCTCAGCCTATTTCTCCCAAAATACTGCAGAATTTAAATCTTTTATAAAATGCAGTTTTGGGTACATTTTGACGTGTGTACTTTGATTCCTTGTCTTCATGTCACAGTAGCACTGCAGGAACATTTGGTTTATATCTGAAAATATTTAGATAATGAGTTTAAAGTTTACTTATTTATAAAAGTCTACACATGCCCCATTAAACATGGATGAACATTTACTTCACTGCTTTGCTGAGCTGAGCTGTCTGCTTTGAGTTCTTGTAGAATAGAAAATATAAAAGTTTTTTTTATAGGCTATTTTTTTCCAATGAGACATTAGTAAAATCTTTTATTTTGATTTGACAATGAATAACTGAAAAGCTTTGGTCCATGTGTTCTGCTTTGTTAAACTTTATAAAAGATAAAAGTCCCTTTCAGCTGCTCCCTTTCTTACATGTGTTGCCACAGCACAGGTTTTACTCATAGGTTTTACTCTTTCCATTTATCCAGGCTTGGATCCGGCACAAAGTGAGGCAAGAAGTTTTTGGCTCCACATCAGGGAATCAAACCACTGACCTGCTGCATCAAAAGCAGGCTAACTAACTACTTCATCAGCTGTATACAAGTTACTAGTATGCTATAAAATAAAAACAGCATACCAAGCAAATCCATATTAATGTAGTGAACTGAGCTGCTTGTTCCCAGTATGATCACTCCTCTTGTTCTGACTTTCACCTCTCCTCAGTTTGACTGGTGCAGTTGCACTCTCCGCAGTCCCGTGTCAGACCTCAGAGAGACTTTCACCGCCTGCTTTTCCATCACGCTGACTGACGATCTAAACAGCCCTCCACCCCCCCAGCTGCTTCCTCTATCTCTCCCTCTGCATCTTTCCTCCCCACACACACACACACACACACACCAACTCTGACCCCCTCCATGCCTGATAAAAGCCCCCCCCCCTCTCAAAAAGAAAACCCAGTGTGGATGGTGCAGGAAGGCCCCACTCTGCAGCTCTCAGCCTTTGTCTCTCATTATCCGTGCACACACATACCCTCTCCAGCCCCCCATGCCAAACCAAAACCTACCCCTGGATCTCTAGTGTGTGCATGTGGGCCGGTTGACCAATGGCATCCAGTGGTAAGGTTTTATCCTGTAGCCCCATTGACAATGCTTTTCACACCTACTTACCAGAAGCAGCAGAGATGGGGGCGACAGGCTGGATCATACTCGGGCCTAAAAGCAGCTAAGGGCTTTTAAAAGACACACAAAATGGACTCTTTAATTACTGACTCAAGATCCGGGAGTAGATTAAAGAAAGAGGAAACTTACAGAAGCTTATTTTCATTCCTCAGACATTTTCAATGAATATAAAAATGGTCATTGATTATGCCGTAAAGGGAAGTGAAGCTAAGAAGTGAAATATAAAGTACATATAATCACATTAACTTACAGTGATTAATGTAATAAAATGTGATCTCTCTCCCTACATCTGTATTGAATACGCTCACAGGGACATGCTCCAAATGTTAAGAAGCGGTCCTCAAAATCCACTTAACCAGTTCAAAGACATCTGCAAAAAGCTATACAGATAACTCATAAAACATGCGTATAGAGTGCAAATATGGAAAAGCTATATTAGTGCATATGCAAAGACGAGAAAAGCTTTAAACTTATACATAATCTGTGGCATCATTCGGGAATATCTGCACCTTGAACACGAAAGCCACACATCTATTTGGAATTGATTAGTCTAAACTCTGTGCATTCATTGCAACTCCCTATGAGACTCCCTATGTTTGTTTTTAACTCAAATATGTTACTGGTTCATTTGGGACTTTGTGGTCATTTAAACTTGACTTTGAAGAGTTTATTGTAAGCCTACAGCTAGGTTTGAGAACTTAGTAAAGTCCAAAACATCACTTTCTGGGGTAAATCATCGTCTACCTTCTAGTATAGAGTCATTTGCATTTTAATATGGCATATATTTTACACCGGATACCCGTCCAGATGCAACCTTTTTCATTTATCTGGGCTTGGGGCTGACACAAAAAGAGCATTGGCTTATGAACCCCAGTGCCTGAATTATACATTTCTTCTACAGTAATAATACTAATGTCTTGCCATTAATGCCTTTACTTTCTTTCTTTTTTTTTTTACTTGTTTTTGATTGTAAAAATGCAGTGCAAATCACATAGTACAAACGCAAAATTATATTCAAACATACAATACAGGTATGGCTCTATAATAATCCGTTAGTCTTTGTTTGTCCATCATATATAGAGAAGTGGATACATTAGCCAACATTTCAATCACAATAAACAGAAAACATAACAAAATTGCAAGTACAGAGGGTTGTGTGAAATAAAAAGTACCAATGGACATAAGTGGATGAGTAAAATAACACATCCACAATCATTAATTTTAAATATATGTGTTAGAACTGGAGACCGCCATTAATACCTTTTTAATTGTATCTATAATACATTACCAATATTCATAAGATGTGATCCAAATAAACTAAAAGTGGTACTTTTACTTCATTCCTGCTTTAGAGTTTTTACATTATTAAAAAAACTGAGGTCCACACTAAGTACTCATGGCTCAATGCTAAAGGATTTGTACCACCTTCACATACATAGGCATGTTTTTGTTGGCTGTATTTACATATATCTGACACTTTGGACCAAATCAGTAACATTTTATTTTAAGTTCTATTTTTTAAATGCTAAACTTTACATCCCCATTTTGCACTGAAAATTGTGTGTGTCTCCTGGTCTGACTTATGTGTGCTTTTGTGTCCATTTTTCTGTGTGATGGCTTCGCTCCAGATCTGCACTCAGCCTTTCTGCATGATCAATACCAAAGCATTTTTCATCATTGATTATGCAATTATGGAGAAGTTAAGTCAGTGACAGGTGCTCATGTCGATGTGTTAAGCAGACAGGCAGACAGAGAGAGGAGGGAGGAGGATGCTTTCTCGATACTCCCAACCTTTATCCCCCTTTAAAAAAAAAAAAAAAAAGCCCATGGTGCTTAAAGGGAGCTCAGCGTAGTCCAGGTACTTCACTCAGACGATTATAATGCCACGCTGGTGCCGTACATCACTCTTATTAGCCACACAGGAGCACAATGGTATCATAATTAATGGTCGCAGCAGGATTGAGCGCTGCCCTGACATGGAAAAGTGGGCCTACTTAAGCTCTACAAGGCATTTAAATATGCAGAGTGAAAGGCACTGCCCAAACCCTCCTGCTCTCAGGACAGCCCACTCTTATTATCCCGGCAGCCTCGATATGGCACAGATACAAGCCATGGCTGCAGTACACACATGCAACGCAAGATCAACAAACACACTGCAGTGAGTCGGAGTCTCTCAAACTTTACACCAAGAACCTCCTCAGAAAATATCTGGCTTTCCAAGTACAATATATATATTTTTTTTACTTTATTAGTAACCTAGATCTAAACCAAGGAATAAAATAGGAATTAACAGAAAATGCAACACTAAATGGGGACAAAACAGGCACTAAAAGAGGACTAAACCAGGTCTAACCCAGGACTAGATCAGCACAAAAGCAAGTCTAAATAAGGCTAAACTAGGATTTAACCAGGACTAAAACCAGGCTAAACCAGGACAGGACTAAGCCAGGGTAGATCGGGACTAACCCAGGACTAAACCAGCCTAAACTAGGAAAAAAGTAGACTAAAGCTGAACAAATCCGAAACAAGGTCTAAACCCAGACTAACCAGGCTAAACCAGAACTAAACCAGGACTAAACTGGGACTAAATCAGGTCAAAACCCAGACTAAACCATGTCTAAATTCGGACTAAACCAGTCTAAACCAGGCTAAATCTAGACAAAACCAGGAGTAAACCAGGTCTAAATTGAGACTAAATCAGGAATAAACTGGATTAAACCCAGACAAAACCAGAAAAAACAAAGATGAAAATAATCTAAACCAGAACTAAATTGGGTCCTAAATGAAACTTGAACAACAAAAGAGTCCTGAGTACCACCTGAAGAAGCTTGTATACCGCCAGTAGTACCTCTACCACAGTTTGGGAACCATTGCACTAAATGTTGTAAAGTACAATATCTTTCCTCATCACTGCCCATCACTTCTTTTAACATCACCTCAAGGTTTTGTCGCTTTTTGTTTTAAGCTTAGTCTCCACAGAATACAGACGGCTGTATATGTGTCAGCAGTCATTATGTGAATTTTTTAGTAATGGCGTTTTGCTGTTTGCAGTGTGTGTTGTCTGGCGCGCTACATAACGTCTAGCGCAGGGAAACGGGGGAGAACAATGCACATAAAAGACTGTCGGAGGAAGCGTCTGGGGCTGAATGGAGCAGCGTGAACGAGTGTACGGCTGTGTTTCTGTACATGTCCATATGCCTTGCAGTGAGATGCAGAGAAAAAGGAGACAGCGACGCCCTTTTGAATAGCTCGGAAATAATACATGTTGTGGTTTTAGTCATGTGCATGTTTCACAAATGCTCCTAAATACATGTGTGGGATGGCTAAGTCCGCTCAGATGGCCGTGTGATTGGGATTTTGATGTCCTTAACCCACCACGCTCTCTCCTCTTCCTCCTCCTCGCTCCTCTCTTCTCTGCAAAACCCGCTTTTCAAATTCCCTTCAGTTGCTAATGTGCAAGCTTTAGCTACAAGGCGCACTTACAAGACGCCTGCCAAATGCCTAAAACCAAGCAGCAGCAGCATCTCCTCTTGCACCCGGCTCACTCCCGGCCTGACCGTACTGAAGACTTATCGTGTGGCTCACTGCAATCAATTATTGTTGCAGTGCAATCATTAATAATTTCCTAATGAAAACGATTCTGTTGATCTTTGTTGTCTTTTAATTAAACATAATTAGTCGGCGGCTTGGAGCTGTGGCGGGGGACTCCTTTAGGGTACAATTTTGTTTTAATACACAGATAATGAAATTTTTACATTGTGTCGCTTGTTTAGTTATTATTCAGTCACACTATTTCGCTATGTTCCCAGATAACAGATAATAACCCGCGCACCTCCTGTTCGCCGCAGTCGTTTTGAAAGAGCAGGGTTGAAATGAACAATTAAATGGTGAACTGTAAGGCTGCGCTCGTCTCTCTCTGAGCTGCACGCTGCAAGGAAGAAGTGCAGAAGAATGCTTTAGACACGTGCTAAAAGGTGGAAAGTAACTAGATACTATAACTAGATGAATACATTTAAAACATTTACATTTAATACATACTTTCTTAGGACTTAACAGTTGTAGTAGTAGTAATTAGTTAAGGGTAAGTAACCACTTCATTTAGTAACATCAACATAAATAAAAAAAAAAAACACAGTCTTCTTAAAAACGATTTATTTGTTAAAATGTTGTTAATTACATATTTATCAATGACTTTTTACTGCTTAATAGCGCTGAGTTACGAGTAAAAGTATTTTTTCACCTTGGTGGCATAGTTGGTATTAATAATAGTATTAGTAGTAGTTGTTTTAATGGTAATAGAAGTAGTAATAGCAGAAGCATCAGTAGAAGTGGAGGTTGTAGTTGAAGTAGTAACAGTAGTAGCAGTAACAGTGGTAGAAGCAGTAAGTGCTATAATCCCACCACAGAGGGTCACAAGCCAATGTACTTCTTGTGTTGGTCCCAAGCCTGGATAAATAGACAGGGCTGTATCAGGAAGGGACTACAGTGTAAAGCCAAAAAATCAACGAGCCAATCACTAGGAGGAAGATGATTTGCTGTGGCGACCCCAGAAAAGTCAAAAGAAAAGAAGTAATAGCAGTATGTAATTAGTGGTAGTGGTAGTTGTTGTAGGTGTGATATTATACTAGTAATAGCAGTAATAAAGCAGTACCTTCTACCAGTGGTGGAAGAAGTACTCAACTTCTTTATCTATTTACGTAAAAGTACAGATAAAGAAGGAAAAAAATACTCAAGTAAAAATATCACGTTATAATTTCTATTTAAGGAAAAGTATAAAAGTACTCATTTTTAAATGTACCTGCAAGTAAAAAAGTAAAAGTATTTTGCACAGACTTGACAACTCATTAATGTGTTAAATGTGAGGGATTTTCTGAAAAAATTTGCTACTTACTAAAGCAATTAAACTGATGCAGTAGAAGAGACTGAACCTATCGCTGAGGTCTTCTGTCTTTATTATTTTGATGTTTCTAAGAAGAACTACTTTACTGCATCTCTTATATTTAAGTACTGTGCGTCTACAATGAGGGCACGACAAAAACACATGATTTTAAACCAAAACTCAAAATACTTTGTACTTCAAACTAACTCAGAAATGTAACAGAGTAAACAGTACAGATATTTGCTAAAAAAAATAGCGAAGTAAAAGTACCCCTTGTAAAATCTACTCAAGTAAAGTACATGAAAATTGTATTTAAGTAAAGTAACTAAGTACTTTTACTTCACTACATTCTGCTTTCTACCTCTAAACTTTGAACACTTCTTTGTTGTTACTCAACTAACAATTTTCTTGACTACTTCTACTTGAGTAATATTATTTTGAAGTAGCAGTACTTTAGATTAAATACTTCCTCCACCTCTGGCTAAAAGAGAAACTGTTTTTTTTCTCTGCGGCCATTTTTATTAAAGAAACCCTCTCGGCCTACATGTGTCCAGACGGGTCATACTGGTTCATCTTATGCCTCAGAGGTCCGGACCAATAGAACGAGCATAAAAAGATCTGATTGAAGGGACTTAGAGAATATGAAATAATACAAAGACACAGCCAGTTGGTTAATTCTGTGCTATCCGGGCTTATGTAAAAACGGCCTAGTTACATTGGTCAATTTGAGCTCGAACAATGGGCTAAGTTGCTCTGGAGACTTATTGGACATGCTGTATCTGAATGTGGTCTGGCTTAAGCGGCTTATAGTTGAAAAGTTTAGGTGACCTCTGAATAATGCTACATATAACGGTCACAGTCAGGGAGTATAGTCTCAGCTATCAGGTGACAATGGGGCCAGTACAATGTAGGCTCGAGACAAAAAATGAACAGAGTCACGCTTTGGACTTTGGAGCTCAGAATGATATATAAGGAGTTAGGGATTAAATTTGGCTATAAATACAACCTACTGGCATATAAAAGGAGTTATCTTTTTCAATACAACAAACACAAACATCCTTAAGTAAGTTTTCCTTTGATACGCCGATCTAATGCTGAATAAATTGTTCCATTCTAGCATATTTATTAACCATTTAAGCATCAATAAAAGGCAAAACACTGTCCTAACCAGGCCTTAATAGTTATTTAAAGTTATTGTACTCTTTGTGCCGTTCTCAAGCCCAGATAAATGGAGAGGACACTCAGCATAAAACCTGAAAATCAATATATAAATCACTGCGTGCTTAAAGAGGCAGATGCTTTGCTGTGGCGACCCCTGAAGGGAAAAGCTGAAAGGAAACAAGACCCCAAAAATGGGTCACACAGAAATTTTATATAGTTTTAATGTTAAGGATTTGAAGACTAAAAAGACCAAAAGTGAGGTACAATACAGTTTAAATGTTCGGCCTAGAGACAAAATATTGTTTTAATAACATTAAATGATAAAATACATGTGGTAATAATACTAATTTAAAAAGCTGATCACAATAAAATGATAAGGGATAAAACTGGGTCCCAAAAATCAGACCAGTTGAAAACCACAACAGCATTATTTTTAGTCAGCATTACTATACGTGTATTGAACAAGTGTTTCCCACCATAGTCTAATTTTGTCCCTCATAGTCTACAAATTAACTATAAAAATTTTGTCCCCATAAATACATAAAATATACTACTGGTGCTACATATAAATAAGTTGTAAATATCTGAAGAATGCAAAATATAAATAAAAAACTTTAAAGTGGCTAAATAGTCTCATAAAAAATATAAAATGGAAAAAAAAAAGAATATGTCTTGCTGGATCTAAAATTATATTAAAAATGTGCCCCCATAGAGTCAATATAAATAGGTGGGAAACCTTCACACTATCATGATATACAATCCATCCATATAATTTTCAATAGCATGAATCTTCTAGGAACTTTCGTAAGACATACTCAAAATGCTGCTTTATCTCTCGCGCAATTAGTAAACGGATCACAGGGGAGCAGATTGTGCCGAAATCCTCCCATCAGCGCCTCTGTTGATAACATGCTCGTACTGAAGTGCAGCGACACAAATGACACACATCTTTCTTCTCCCACTCCTCCAGCTGCATTGTTTATCAATCTGTTGTTTATGTGCTCAGAAAAAAAAAAAAACCCTCTCAGGTCCCTGTCTGTCACTGGCTCCCTCTCCCTGCGCTTGCCTCTGCATTACTGTAACATATAATTATTCGGCAGACTCCTTCCTATAACTTCAGCGCTTCAAAGAGACTGCCGGAGTGTGGAGCGGTGCATTGTGGGAGTTCCAGGTGGATTTCTCGATAATGAGTTAGCGCAGTAGTAGAGAGTGGAGAGTTTTAGTAATGGCTGGCTGCTGAGGCTTCCTTCCTGTGAGTTTAATGTAAAACAAACAGGGCCACGCTGACAGGCTGGGACAAACAGATACTGCACTCTCCACTCGCACTGCGGGCTCCGGCTGCTCTCGTTTCAAGAAAGACAACTCAAAGAAGAAAATATATTAATGAAGTGGCTAAGAAGTGAAAGATAGTTTATATAGGACTGGGATGTATGACCTCCAATCAGTATACACAAGTAAAAGGGTATTGTATTGTAACTTTTGCACTTATTTGTCATATATTACAAGATGTCACATAAATATATATTTGTAAAGAAATCATAGATCATATCATATAGATTCAGAAGTGTGTGAAGTATTCCAAATCTGTGCTTAAGTAATAGTATTGTTACTCAAAGGTAATATCACTCACGTAGAAGAGATTACTACTTGAAAAAAAGCTTTATTTTAATTAAAATGAATTAAAACATGTAATGCCACCACCACCACCACCACTACTACTACTACTACTACTACTACTACTACTACTACTACTACAGCTGTATTTTTCAAGATTTTTTCGATACCAGCACTTAAACAATACTGGTAACTGAGGAAGTAGCTTTTTCTGATACCTATGGTGAGCTAATTTATGTTCTACAATCATAAAACACAATGATATTAAATAAAAGACACATTTTTGGAGAAAAATTCTTAGCTGTAAGTTAAAACCAGTAGTTTGTATGATTTATTCTGTGTTATTTAATTGATTCATACATGCAAAGAAACATTAAAGGTCCCACTAGGTAGTGTACCGAATAAAAATACTTTGTATTGTAACTTTTCTTTCTATACCACAAAGGTATCATTCCCAGCCCTAATTACTAATTTTATACTACTTCTCTAACTACTACATTTGGCTGGAACACATAACCCATTGATGGCAAGGCCAGCATGCAACCTACTTTTGAGATTTAGAGTAAAAGAAACATTTTCTCTTAAAATTTTGTCATCTCTGAGGTTGAGCTTATATACATTTTATTTGTGCAAATAAAAAAATAAAAAATCCACAACCCATTTTGAAAACAAATGGAATAGGAACAAAATCTACCACTACTGCTGATTAATTTTAAAAATATTGTTAGTAGCTATTCACTTTATGCTTCTGATGTGTTGGTGAGGGCCGGGTTAGGGCTGGGGGGCCCGGCTTGTCTTGGACACAGGCATAGGGGCTTCAAAAAAATAAAAAAAATAAATAAAAAAAGGTTGGGAACCACTGCTCTAGATAAACTGATACAGACAGGAAAACCACAAACAAATTGCAGTAAAACGCACACATTTAGTAGAACCAGCTCCTAAAATAGTTTCCCAACCCAAAAGTGTGGTGTGAGCTGTAAGGTGAACTTGTCCTGGTGCTGACTACCCGGGGCGTCCTGGAGGGCCCTCCACACTGAGATACCTCTCTGCTTGTTACATACTTCAGCCCATGTTTTATACATAACACACACAATACAAGTCTCCCAGGAATCACTTTACTGCCTGCATTATCCTCTCCTGCTCTGCACACACACTTCCCTAACTTCCTGAATGACAAGTACACACTGTTGTTAATTCAACTCATAAGAACAAGGGAAACTGATCGGCTCAAATCATTTAAGTTCATAAACTCAAACTAATCCAAACCTTGTCCAGTTGATTTTCTTGTTTAACCTTTTTTAATAGATTTTTTCTGGATGACTGAGAACCTGCACAGATGTAGTTCACTTACTTTTTTAGAATCTATGAAAAAATCTTTAAGAAATCTTTAAAACTTTTTCTTTTTAAATTATCTTATTACCATTGCAGTAAACTTTTAGAAAAGTCCTTGAGTGGCATATGTCTGGGTTTACTTTGTTCAAATGAATGCCAATTTTGACTTTAACTATAAAATGTTTTTTGTTTGGCTTCATGACTCAGTGGTAGAGCTGCAGTGCATACAGGGCGACTGCAGCCTGTACTATCAGGTAAGTCTAAAATGGTTCAAAAAAACCTCTTTAAATTTTTTTAACCAATTGTCAACTTAGCCATCCCACATTTACTCAAACCTACTATCAGACTACGATTTGATTAATCTAAAAACAATCAACAGATTAAACGATTATTAAAATAAACAGTAGTTGTAGCCCTTGACATATTTAGTTTTGTGTTGATCCAAAACATTTAGTCAAAGTCAAAGTCAAAGTCTGCTTTATTGCCAATTCTACCACCTGCACAGTACAAACAGAGAATTTAAATTGCTTTTAATAAGTGTCTTTAACTATTATGCAGAACCAGGTACGAATGACTAACTTCTTTTAGTATGATTGCACTGTTTGGTTTTACAGTAAAGACAGAGGACTGTGCAGAAATCGTAGGTACAGAGACACTCAAACCACTCACCAGGCTGCACTTAGACATACTCCCCCTAAAGACTCACACACTGGCAAACATCCAACGTGTACTGCTACTATCTCAGCACAGGCAGCCATAAAGGAAGCCGCGACCGGCGAGACGTGAGCCAAAACATATTCGGTGAGCATATGTGTATTGAGATATTCACTGTTTTCCATAAGTAACGTAGGGAGCAATGAAGCAGCCTACAGATATCCTCAATCCGGGCCTTTGCTTTGCCGGGTGGCTGCGGGAAAAAGTTGGACCAGAGCTGCTTTAGTTTGGCGTTAACATGATAAACACGATTCCTCTCCAACTTGTAGCAAAAATTCAATTTGGAATTTGACAAAGATTCGATATTTTTACAGAAAGGAGGATGGACATTCAATTTCAATGTCACCTCCAGAGGGTGCACTCACATACACACACGCACGCATGCACGCGCACACGCGCACACACACACACACATGCAGATAGGAATATTTAAAAGAAGCCAGAGAGGAGTGAATGGGAGAAAATGTAGTCACAGTCTGGACAGGGGACGTAAGGCTGCAAGTGTTCAAAACCATCAAACGCTTTACCACTTTCTGAAGGGGGGAAAAAAAAGTCTGCAAGAGGAAAAAATGTGGAACAATTTTAAGGCATTGCATTCGCTTAACCGGGTTATCCAAAGAAATGAAGAGCTTTAGAAAGGGCTGATGAAGTCCGCTGCTGGTTTCAAACTAGTCTAAATGTTACATCAGGAGGTGAAGAATAAAGACACTTAGATCAACAATATGGTGTCGTAAGAGTGACCCGTTATCGACTTACCTGCATTCAATGACTCACGCTTTGCACCTGTTTTAAAATCAGTTTTCATGGCAACAGAAAGTGATTACGCTGATTTTAAGAGAGTTTCGCTTTAAAATATGTTATTATGTATTTCCAGTTTAAGATTCAAGTTGTAATCCTAGTGGCTTTCTTGCTCCTTTTCAGTACTTGCAGGGTGATTTTAGTCAATAAAACACTGTTTTATCTATGTTAAATTCATTATGTTTAGAAAAATGTGGCCCCTTTCATGTCTTTTCTTTTGTTGATCATTGTTAAATTATTATATTTTTACCTGCTATAGCCAGTGGGGGAGAGTAAGTATTTAATTTTACTAAGGTGTGTACATTACAAGAAAAACACTATAGGGACATTTTGGAGGTAGAAATGTCACTTATACTGCAGTTAATGGCAAAAGGTCTGTAGAGTAGTAGTAGTAGTAGTAGTGGTAGTAGTAATATTGACACTATTGTGATATTGCAATTCCAAAAGTCTTGCAATATTGTTCTGAGCTTTTATAATACTGAATGGTGAGCTCCTGGGGCTACTATGCATTGTTTTGTTGCAGTGGAATGGTAAAAAAGCAGAGGAAACTACATAGACCATGATCCTTTGCTCTGTTTCAGTGCACGACATGACAAAATTATTGTTATTAAGCAAATATTTAGTCTTATTCTTTTAAAATATCACGATGATTAATGCACTAAAGGCTTGTCAGGGCATTTTTGGAGAAAAAGTTTTGTTATCTTGAGCACTTCTACAATATTGTAATAAATATAGTACTGTGAGATTAATATTGTGATAATACGGTGAGATTTGGATATTGTTACATCTCCAGTAGGTTACTGTGCATGCAAAAAATGTAAAAAAATAAAAACATTTTCAAGATGCTTGTACTAAAACTAAAACTTGGGTTACAGACACTTGGATGAGCGCAGTAGGTTTGGTTACAACAATAGTGATCTGAATATGAGGTTTACAAGCAGCATTTAGAGTCGACTTATGGACTTAAATTAATTCTTTGTATTCAGCTGGCTCTGTTACATTATCTTTCCCATCAGATGATTCTCGGGGAGGATTTGCAGTAATAAACTCATGCAGCACAGAAACAGAACAACTCTCGCATGGGGATGCCGTCTGCAGAAGTTATTGTGTTTAATTTAATAAGGTCGTGGAGAAAGTGCCAAACAAAAGGCGATGTGTCAGTGAAAGACAGTGGAGGTGACGGGGGCTGTGTGATGCTATCTGGATGATACATGTATGAAAGTAACTCAACAAAACCAGAGAAATCCTGTTATTGCTCTATTTTTGTTTCATATACGCTCACTCACGAAGCCCAAAGATTAGAAGATTTTAAAAGAGGAAGTGCGTAATCTGCTTTAATAGCTTATCAAAACTTTAATGATTTGCTGATAAAGAGCACAAAGTTAAGTAGCCGGTTAAGAGGATAACTCCCCAGTGCAGTCTAGTGATTAGTAGATGAGAATTGGGAGAGCGAAAATCCTGGGTTTTGCAAATCCCACTCCTGCCACTTATTCACTTTAAGGCAGAGGCAGCTCAGTTTCAGCTTTGGGGTATTGTCACGGGGTAATCATTTCTGAAAAGTGATAAATGCAGGGGGGCCTTCTTTCCTTCACCCTTCAGAAACCAAAAACATACGTCTGCATTTAGGTGTTTGTGTTTGTGCAGTTATAGCAGAGAGGGTGGAGCTGCAGACCAGACCAACTGCAGATGCAAGTTCTTTGAATAAGAGACACAATAAAACTGACTAAAGGGTTAATCTGTCATTTTAGCTGTCACTATTTTTAAAGAATGTGAATTTTCTGATGTCATTACTATCCATGTGTCTTATGCAGCAAAAGACATAGAGCCAAACAACTTTGTACATTTGATTTTGAAATGGTTTGAGCAAAGGAGGGAAATCTTATTACAGTTAATGGTAAAGACTGGAAGTTATTTAGAGCATAAATTCTTGCACTTTGATTGAATTGGTTGTGGCTTTATCTTAGTTTCAGCTGATATTTAGACTGAGGATGTCACTTCTTATCAAACCAATGTAAATCAGTACCTCACGGCAGGATGTTTACAGAGATTGATAGCAAATTTTGAGTTTTACTTGAGCGGTTCATTGACTTTGTTACCACTAAATGTGCTTATTTGATCTATTTTTGATATTATTTTACAATAATGGCAGCATATTTTCAATGTTTCCAAACTCAGAATGAACAAGAGCCTTTGCTTCTTCAATAATTTGTCTCATGACCAATGTGAATGCTTTAATGATCTCTAGTTAACCATACGTGTCTAAATTCCTGTTAGAATAAAACTTTGAAAAAG
Source organism: Bostrychus sinensis (assembly GCA_020698575.1). Lineage (NCBI taxonomy): Eukaryota > Metazoa > Chordata > Actinopteri > Gobiiformes > Eleotridae > Bostrychus > Bostrychus sinensis. The sequence goes on from CM036247.1 coordinate 13,610,650, forward strand.
TTCCTGGTATTAAGTCACAGTCTTGACCTGTGCCTAAAATAGTTAGAAACATATGAACTAAAATGGAAGAGCCTCCTCTCATGCTCCGTGCCCTATCTGCTTTGAGATAGGGATTCACTTAAGAGAAAAAAGGGGCATTAATTACCTTGTGAAATCTAAAGACCATTAACTTTGTGTGTGTGTCAAGTGATGTTTCTCAGTTCCTAATCACAGTTTTAAAGATATAAATTACTGAGTGGATGAGAACAACAGATAGGGGCAAGGAGAGGCTTTTTGTGTGCTAAGTGTGCGTGCAGGTGTGACTTTGAGAAGAAAAAGTTAAAGTAAAAGAGTGAAAGAAGAGGAGGAGGCAGATGAGGATGGAGGCTTGTCAGTGTCTTTGTGGCGGTGCGCTGGCGTGGTGTGCTGCGCTGCTCACAGATAACAGTGGCTCGCCTCTCTGCCTGCGTGCTTACCTTTGCTGTACACCACACAGTTGTTTTTGTTGTCTTCTGCTCCCTGCCAAGTCACATCCAGCAGCCACCTGGGGCCGGCGCTCAGCACCACCGGGACCGTGCTCTTCGTCTTCTGCACCAGGACAGATAACACACACTAATCATTCGCTTATTTTGGTGATTAAAGCAGCATTAATAAGCACACAGTTATGCTCTGAATGGCCATAAACACAATTTTCAGAAACTGTACAGCATGCCACAATCCTTTTGAGAGGATTTGAGGACGAATTCCTCTGTGTCTCATTGTTAGTGGAGTGGTGACCGTGTGCAAGAGTCTATATCGAAAAGAAATACTTATCATCGAGAATTTAACATTGAGATTGTGATCTCCAGTGTCTGGGAATTGCAAAAGAAAAGAAGAAAGAACAAGGTAAAAAAGGCTGTGACTTTGAGAGAGAAGGAAGTGAGCGCTCGGCAGTGAACTTTGGGCACATTGTGCCTCACTATCACCAGGATCTCACTATTTCCTGAAACAAGCAGGGAAGAATTTAAAGAATCAGTATCCATTTCAAAGGGCGATTGAGGTTAGAGTTTTTATAATATGCTGGAAAATTATTCTGAATGTGTAAGGTCATTTTTCTTCTTGGTCAGAGGTCAAACGTAGAGTTTTATTTCTCGCAAAGAAAAAAATCCGAGAGGGAGATAGAGTGCAACAACCTCCTCATTGTAGATTCACATGGCGCAGTGTCACCAGATTGGCTGGCTCTATTTATCCTCATATGATTTTATTTTATTTTTTACACAATGCTGTTTGTTTTTAAAGGCCAGGCTGCACTGCACTGGTAAAATGGTACTGAGGGGGTGGTAGCAACATCTCGGACTACTGGCTCCAGTAGCCTATTACTCAAAGGCAAAATGTCAGTATTTCAAGGCCATTACTTTTGAACCCCAGGGCCTTCCTTCATTAGGCTGGTACCGAAATAGTTTAGCTAAAGGAAAATGGGTTGGGGTGCAAACTCGACACTTCATTTCTTTTTCCATCTGAGGCACAAATGGACAGGACACTGTCCATCTGCCTAATACGCCAGAAAAAATACCAGTCCTCTCTGCGCCTTTCACTTCTGTCTCCCCCGCAAAAGGCAACAACCTTCAAGGATAAATGCAAATGTCACTTGAGCATGTTAAAGGTCTGAATTGGCACAGATATGCACAAGAGATGAGCACTGTGCACCGCCTGCCCCCTCCTCCTCCTTTTCCTCCACCGCCATTTCTCTCCACATGAACTCTATCTACTCAGAGGCTGCAGGACACACTGATTTTTTTGGAGCATTATTTAGAAACAGCAAATACATGTCTGTGAGGAGATAGGGATCTGCTGGGGATTTGTCGGCAAAATTAGGAACACAAATAGAGATGCTAAACAAAGACAGATTGCTACATATTCTTTATATATAGCCGTGCACATTGGCATTGCGCACTGCCAAAGTGATCAAACAGAGACAGTAAATTGTGTCTGTTGATATTCTTATTCCTTCTGCTGGCATCGCCTTATCCCGCACTGGCAGCAGATGAGAGAGAGAAGACCTCTGTAATTTAAGTCATCCTCCATTTCACATTTCAAATTAGCCTCACAATAAAGTCTTCTATCTGGCTAACCTGAAAATCTCACACCCCTGTCAAAGGAGCAGAGCAGACCGGGCCGATTGTTGCTAGGGACGACTATCTGAAATGGGAATCAGATTAACCCTTTCTTAGATCTCCAGACTGGAGCCATCTCTTATTCAGCGAGAGGCCTCTCCGTTGTCCCTCTGAGCCGCTGGGAATACACCATATTCCAGATGCTCTTAATGGAGCCAACAGGGACTAAACACTGCATTAACTAGACACCTTTTCACTGTTACAAATCACTTCTTATTTGTTTCACACTTGTGTTGTGACATGTGTTTTAAAGGTTACACATAATATGCACTACTTCTGATTTTATAGCCAGTCCTTACTGTTTCCAAGCTTTCTTTTTATTGCAAACTGTGCAGCAGCAACAACCCAGCACAATGTCTGAGCACAGATTTACATAATGCATCTATATTGACAATAGTGGCCTAAGTGCTTTGTAAGCATGCAGCATGTAGCAGCCGTCACAAAGACAAAGACGTGCGGAGAAGCCAGTGCACGCGACAGAGTTGGGATTAGGGTGCCGTGGCTTCATGGTCGCAGGGAGGGAGCGTCTGGTAAATGCAAATGAAAACATTTGTAGGAGCAGATCAGCTGGTCTAAGTGGCCCGGGCCAGAGGGAATGCAGACTGACAGGCACAAAATATGATGGTTTCCCTGCAGCAAGGGACAATAAAAACAAACTGGTAATACAAAGATGAAAACATTGAGTGTAAGGTCTTTCAGTGCATAAACCCAATGTAAAATGTACTGAAAATCTAAAATAGCAACAGATGAACTGTTTGAATTTTAGGACTACAACTAGCCTACTTTGTCCATAACTTGCAAAACTGTATTTTTTATGCAAGTATTATGGGTCTGGTCATTCAACTGGATGGAAAAGCAGAAAGACACTTGTTATTTCTTGTTAATGTCTGCTAATTCTGCTTTTCCAACCAGTTGAATTACAAACCAAACTCAGTGATGGCATTTGGAATAACATAATTTTATTTGAGTAACTTTTGTATAGCAAGCAGCCCTAACACTGAGCCTTAAAACTCGTAACATATTGTGTTTGATATGTATATATTATACATTTACCTTTATGTTCTTGTAGAAATGCCCAATGACAATGTGATCAGCATGGTTATAAAAACAAGCTGGTGTTACCCGGGAGTCAAGTAACAAAGATGCAACCACAGGATTTGATGTAAGGCCTTTTTGTGCAACAACATATCCTAAAATAGCCTAGAGTATACTGACAAGAGATCTTAAACAGCAAACATGCACAACACTGTGTTGTTTGATTACTGGTGCTGCAACAAATTTATCAATAACATATTGCTATGAATAAATGTTATTACAACTAAAAAGACTTAAAAAGTGTCTGACCAACTAAATGCCCAAAGATACATAGTAGCTACATGAAACTTGGAATAACATAACAGTATCTGAGTAAAGTAAGTGTGCTATGTATATAAGGCATCATTTAGCCTTTATAAACTGGTAACAAATTGTAATTTATATTGGAGTTTCACTGTTAATCAGACGTTTACTTTTATGTTACTGCAGAGATGTGTAATGAATGAGATAAACATTATTTAAACTAAAGGTAATCTTGGTTACATTTATATATAGACCATTCAGTACACACTATCATCTCTGTCAGAGGAAGTAAAGCCCTCTGGCTTTGCTCCTATGTAATGTGTTCTGGTTTATCCTTCTCTGCCTTCACTCCACTGGTGCAATACTAAACTACTATTTTTTTCAGAGCTCTGTTGCGTTCCTGTAGCGTGTAAGAGATACAGTGACCGAAACAGTGTAGTCAGCGAGGAAGTGATTACAAACTGATGCTCCAAATTCGCTATAAAATGAAAATCAATATTTCCACAAGTTGCTGCAACATAAAAGATAACCTTCATTGATTTTTCTAGACTTAGACCTCTGTGATAAAATCTAATATAAATTTTCAGCCACACGGATTTGGATCAGAGTGGAGCAGGGGCTCAACGATAAGTGAACGCGCACATCTCTCAGACTTGGATTTTTTCCTTTCCCTTTTCCCTCTTCCAAGGCAGGGCTGTACTATTTATAATTGGCCCTGTGCGAGCAAAAGCTTCTATCAGGAATCTGTTCTAATTTTTATTACTGAGGAGCTAAAGCCTGTTCCAGATAATTTGGAAATTTCAGGGGAATTGTGATAGAGCTGATGGCACAGCCGGACCGACTCCAGAAAAGAGCTAACCTGTAATAGCCTCTGTGGCTGCGCTGATTAAATGTTGCCATAGATGAAAGACCTGCCATCACCGCAATAAATTAACCAATCACACAAATCCCAAGTCGCTACTAATCCCTCCTTGATACCATGATCCTCTGATCAGCTGAAGGAGGTGAAGAAGAAAGTGGCTTGTGACACTCAGCCTTCTCCTAACTCCCTGGCTCCTGTGTAAACAACAAGCTAATGATATCGCCACTGACCATTTCAGCACTACTGGACACTCTTAACCCGCTCATGGTCAGTGCAGGTGAAAGCCACACAGACCTGGTTGGAATGATTATTTTGCTCTTCGATTTTCCCCTCTTCCCCCCACAAAGGTCACTGGCTGGCACTGTATCCGTCCTGATCCCCAGCTGCAGGATTTAGACAACTGAAAGATCAAAACCACTGCGTCTGAATATCTCACGACAGTCATTGGCTTTATACATGGAGCTTTCAACACCCACTCACTATGTAGGATATGTAGTGTACTGTATGTAGTAGAGCCATGTTGAGGCAGAACTAGCCCAGTCTCAGCTCTAAGGAGTAAAAGGTTTTATAACAGTAAATATTTGTAGGATATCTGCCTTTGTAAATATAGAGCTAGAAAAAACACAGACTGAATTTCCTTTCATAAGGCAACTTTAATCATTATTTCGGTATATTAGAACTGATTTAAGGTTTAAGAATTATTCAATTGCCATTTACAATCTAAGAAACAAGATGTACACTGCCCTATGGCTCAGTGGTAGAGCTGCAGCAGATATACAGAGCAACTACAGCCTGCCTCAACGTCATGAGTTCAAGTCCAGACTCCGACAATGTGCCAAATGTCTCTCCCTGATTTCCTGCTACTGTCTCATCAATAAAGCCTAAAAATGGGAAAAATTCCAAGTCCAGCAGCATACAGAAACAAGTCCACAAAAATGCTAATCACTAATATCTGAAAAAGTTGCACATTCAGCATGATGCAGATCTACCACTCGAGGCTGTCAGCAGGGACTGTATTGTTCCAAAGTTAAGAACATCTTTTGGTCTTGTTTCTCTTTTAAAGGGCCTAAACTGAGGAACTCTCTTCCCACTGAACTAAAACTGCAGCTGAACATCAACATTTTTAATAGAGGTCTAAAGCAATGGCTTAAATCAGGGCAGAGGTGTTCACATGAGAATTTGAATAATTGAAAACGTGTCTTGAGTCTAATTTCTAGATGGTCCTGTTTTTATGTTTAGATAGTCACCTTTTCTTAAAAAAAGCCTCCTATGGACATGTGTTGAGAATTAGCACGTGTGCGATAACACTTAAACAATGCCTCTAGTTTGTCCAATGTATTTGTGATGTCTATATCAAATAAATAAATGAATAACTCTTGCCCACTTTTAGACACTGGTACACTTTTTGATTAAGTTTTTTGGTTACATGAAGACTTGTTATTGTTGGCAAACCCAAAACCATGCATGATTTTTGCTTGAAATAATCAAACATACATGGGAAATGCAACACCTATTTATTACAACATTTTACAGCATTTCTAAACAATTTCTTGATAATGGAAACAATGTGGATTGCCATTTTAATCTTCTTTTGACACTGTGTTTCTTTTCTGAAAGCAAATCACTTTAATTTGTTCTTTTCTGCCAATGCCCACAGTCTAACAATATAAAAACAAGCTTATGTATGGGTTATGTCAAGTTTATATGTTCTCTGCTCCTAACATGGGAGTGGGGATAAAGGATTTGTACCTGTTTTACCAGTCAGTTTACAGCAGACAGCACACTCACACCTTGATAACGTCCATTGCAATTAGTTGTTCGGCGCGATGAAACAAATTGCATGTGGTCAACTGGAAATTTCATTAAGGGAGATTTTCCTCTAGCCCTCGTTATCGCGCGGCGTATTAATATTTTCTTAGCCTCAAGGATGGACGGGTTGCAAGGGGTCTTTTTGTTGAATAAACGACCGAAGCTCACCTCATAGTCTCCCACTATCCTCTGCTGGGAAAAAGCTTAGTTAGCCGCTGCATATTTTTCATTGAAATAAGATTCTCTGTCAACATTTTGCATAAAGAAATACAACAATTTCTCAAGTCGGCTTTTGTGTCATTTTCTCTACTTCTAAATGGCTATAGCGACATCTGCTCAAATGAAAAGATACCTATATATTGCTTTCATTCGCTCGTCCTCCTCCCCTCCCCTCCTCCTGTCTCTAAGGCTACAGCATCTGCTATTGGGAAGACTAAATAACAGGAATATGCAGGAATCGCACACTAATTCCCTTTTCGAGATAGATCTTGGCTGCTGCCCTGTCATAAATCAGAGAATTTCGATATGAACTGAGGCAAGCTGCTCTAATCATTTCTGCATTTCAAATTGGATCACTGGCTCAATCGCTTGGCTTTTAAACTGCTTGCCTAAGAGCAAATGTGAGGTGGGAGATAATTCGGCTCGAAATCTCTGCCTGTGCTATGTGCGGCAGTTAGTTTACTGCTTGAGTGCAAGAGAATGCTTTTTTCTTGCCTCGGCCCCATCTTTCTCTTTTCAACTTTGTTAAATTGACTTTTCATTTTGAGAATCGATTAAACTGGAGAGAGAGTGACTACTGTTCCCAGAATCTTTAAAGGGACACCCATCACTGTGCACACATGGGCCTTTATTTGGCGGCCGCTATCATGGCGGCGCTATGGGGAATAAATATTTTCTCATTTAAATCACCTTTTATCCTGCTGACTGGACTGTAAGCATCAAAGTTCATGTGCTGCATTAGCTATTGCTTATTTCATTCCCTGAAACGCTCGCTGTGGTCACATTTACATTCACTAAGGGGGGTATGGCTTGATTACTAAATATGTTTAGATTAATGTAAATAACAACTCATACATACAATTATTTACATACAGTACTGTGCAAAAGTCTTGGTTTTTAAAGATGGGTTTTAAGAAAGAATATGAACAAAGACAGACATACTTTTGAAAATATTGTGTATCTTTCAATAGAAAAGATACAGTGCCCAGACCTGCCACAAAATCAAAGATCTTCTACTTCAGGGGTAAATGTCTCCTTATATCCCACAATGGTAAAGAATCTACTAAAACTAATCATTTATTCTTTTAGTGAGTGAAGTTAGTATCTTTGGTCTGTATCTCAAGCTGGTACAGAATCTCTTAAAAGACTTCTGCATCTAACAGTGTCTTTATTCACACCACAAGTATTAATGATTCTTTCCTTGGCCCATTACTGACCCGTCCTGACATTTTCATAACAAAAATATATAAAATATACAATTTTATATATATATTTTTTTATAATATACAATTTCTTAAAACACTCTTAGTCACCAGAATTGTTCACACCTCACTAAATCTTCTGCACAGTACAGCATATTTTCAAAAATGTGTCCTCAAAATCAGGGAGGAGAGGAGTAAAGAATAGAGAAAGATGGAGGGGGGGCTCTATGCACAGTGCTTGGGGCACATTGAGGTGCTCCAGCTCTAAAGCCAAACAGTTTAGTGTAAGCTGTACCTGCCCCGAAGACAAGCAGCTCCATCTCTCCACCCCTACCTCTGCTGCTTCCTCTAACAGTCATGTCCAAAGTCTGGCCCTGGGGATAATCACAGCCTAAGATCAACAATTTCATGGTCACAGTAACTGTTCTGAAATTTGTGATCAGAAAAGCAATAGGATTCATTGTAGTTAATACCGGGAACAATGGCAAATGCAACAGACATAGCTACAGAGTCCCATCTGCATCAGAATAGTAACAGATGGATCTGTGACCAAAGAGGCCATTAGTATACTACATTAAGTACATTTGTATTTCATACAGTAAAATATTGCCGTGCCCATACAGCATGTAATGAGATATTGTAAAAAAACATATGTATTATTGTGTGACTTGACCTACTTTAACATGCATGTGTGAAATTACAGTTCTTTGGGAATTCAAATCAATTCAATCATTAAAATTACTATAGAAAGGTAAAAATGAGCAATAATGGTGGCCATAGATAAAAATTGTGAATTTCTATTTCTTCATTTAGTTTACAGTTTTTACAGTTTCTATGGTGAAATAAAAAATAAATATTTTTATTGTGTTTATTTGATCAAAAGTA